>OY288256.1:33679418-35061252 GCA_958450325.1 Agrostemma githago
CAAGTTCGTTGATATTGTGAGGAAATTAGATGTGAGCATCCCTTTCACCGAGCTAATTACCCAAGTCCTGGCCTATGGAAAGTTCATGAGAGAAATCTTGGCTAGGAAGAGATCCTTGGACAAGGAAGAGACCATAGCGTTTACAAGAGAGGTGAGTGATCTTATTCAAGGTTCCACCTTACCTATGCTCAAGGATCCGGGTGGTTTCTCAATCCCATGCACCATCGGGAATTTGAAGATCGAGAGGGCGTTATGTGATTGGGGGGCAAGTGTAAGCATTCTCCCTTACTCTATTTGTGAGCGACTTGGAATGAAAGAGCTCACGTGTACCTCGATCACCCTCCAAATGGCCGATCGTTCACTTAATCGACCATTAGGAATGTTAGAGGATGTGCCATTAAGGATCGGGAAATTCTTCATTCCGTTGAATTCCTTGTACTCGATATGCCGGAAGATGCAACCACCCCCATTATCCTTGGACGCCCATTTCTACACACCGCCGGTGCAATGATCGATGTCAAGAAGGATAGGATCACCTTTGAGCTAGGCAACGAGAAGCTTGTGTTTGACCTCCAAGGAAACACCTCGCCTACAAATGAAGAGTCATGTAATATGATCCATGCCTTGAAAGACACCGACCTAGGGAGGAAATTGGGTAAAAAGAACAATGTTGCCAAAAATTGGAATGAAGCAAGTGAAAGGAGAATATCCTTGAGTGGTAATTTGGAAGCTTGTATTAAGCTTGGAGAATATCCTTGAGTGGTAATTCTTCTTGTATGCAACCGATTGTTTGTTTGTTTGTTTTCGTGTTTGTGTGTTTTCGTGTTCGGTTGTATTCACAGTTTTGTCGCAAGACCGCACTTGCCTTGCAGAGAGCACTTTTCCTCTAAGTGTTCTCGCGTGAGTTGAAAGAGCGTAGGGTGCGCTAATACCCGCTCGGTTAGTAGTCTAGTTTCTTTTAGTTAGTAGTTAGTTCGTGCTTACTCGAGAGCGAGTAAGGGTTAAGTGTGGGGGGGAGTTGATAAGTGTGTTTTGTAGTGTTTATTTCACGTGTTTGGTCCCGCTTTCTTTTGTGAAATCGCTCTTTAGAGTGGTTTTGAGGCTACTTACGCTTCTTCTAGCATGTTTTAGGTTCCTAAAACCTATCATGGAGAAATGGAACGATTCCGTCTCGTTTCTAGCGCAAATGGAGCCAATGAAGAGAAGCAACGATGATTTGGTGACTTGGACTCGATCCCGAGTCCCTTGGAGCCCAATTGAGAATATCCCAAGTCACGACATCGCTTAGGAGTAAAGGATGATCGACCTGTGAAGCTTTACACTCATGTCACTCATATTCCCGACCGGGAATACTCGTATTCCCGACCGGAAATACAACATCACGGCCGGGATGAGAAGAGGAGAAGACAGGAGCCACTGGAGGGCCTTTCCGACCGGGATCACCACCTTCCCGACCGGGATGGCACCCTTCCCGACCGGGATCACCCCCTTCCCGACCGGGATGGGCCCAGCTCAGCTCGTTCGCCTTCTTTTCATTCTCTCACTTACGAAACCCTATATATACCTTCCTCTTGTATTGTTTTAAGCACATTACCTTACACTAACTTAGACTACTTTAGACAAAACCATAGATAGAGATTAGTGTAGCTTAGCTTAGTTTCTCCTTAATCTTTCCTTAATCTTTTGTTAATCTTAGCTTAATCTTAGTAATTATTCTTGTATTATTGGATTTCTTGATGAATCTATCAAGATTGACAACCTTGGTGGAGGATTTTTGGGGTTTCCTTTTATGCAAGTTTCATCCTTTTCATCTCTTTTCTAGTTTGGTATAATCTTTCTTCTCTCTTTTCTCTTATTCTTTCATTGTTAGTAAAGTTTCAATCTTTATTTATTGTTTGTTGTTCATCTTTGTTTGTTCTTTTCCATTATGAATGTTCTTGTTTTTATGTTGTGGGTTTCACTTGTTAGTATTGATAGTTCTTTAATTATTTGTGAGTAGTTATCCCCTAGGGTTAGTAGGGGGATTGGGTGTGATTAGGGATGATTAGGGTGAGATTGGTGATGCTAGTTGTTGTTTTTGTTGTTTCCTAATGCCTTGCACTCTACATGCTCGATGAAATGCTTGTGAGACTGGAGACGATTACTCCTTGTTTTTCTTGCTTCTTCACTTGCATGTTCTTGTTTGGTGATAGGTTTGGTTCCTCTACTAGGAGCGAGAGCGTGGTGAGGAGACCCCTAGGCCGTTTAAGTAGCAAGAGCCCGAATGTAACCTAGGCTACGAAACCATGCTAACACCCCCGTTTCCCTTTTTGGTTTCCTTGGCATCCATGAACCCGAACTAGCCCTAGTTTCCTTCTTATTGATATACCTCGCTTCCCATTATCATTAGTTGCTTGTTTTGCCTTTTTAATTCGTGTTATAGACTTTAGTTTAGTCATTAGTCAACCTTCGTCATCACTCTAGTTTGTCTTGAACCTAGTCTTAGACCTTAGCACCTCTAGTTTGGAACTCCCGAGGATCGACTCGACTTACCCTAACTACCTAGCTTAGGTTCGTTGGTTATTATTTTGATCGGTAGGATAGACGACAAACACCTATCATCATTACACCACCGCTGGAAACTTGATTCCAAATCCCCAGCGGAGTCGCCAAACTGTGGACGCTCGCCCACACCGCTCGCCCCGCACGGGACCCTATCGCAACGACCACCCACGTGGCCCCGTCGTCTGGGGCCGGTTCGATCTCGCGTACGGGACGATGTATCGGACCTCGATTTGGTTTACGATTTGAATTGTACTAGACGGATGCGGACATACGTGTTTCCGTTAGAATCGATCGAGACGTGGTTGTAAATGTTTAAAGGCCGATAAGATTGGTAAGATGACCTTGTTACTGAACCGAATTCATTGCCGATTTATGGAGTCGCCACCGAGTAATTTTGGGAACTCGGAAACCGTTCAAGTCAATATTAATCCTTAGCCGGCTCAAAGTTGAGTGACATGGGAACCTAAAGAGAAAGACTTGTACCCTTAAGCGCTGATAACTTCCTTCCTTAATTGTGGCGGAAGTACGATAACATATGTTGTTTTAACCTTATGTCTTTGCTATGTCGGTTGTTTAAGGGCACGTAAGCTTTGTCGTCGAAGTAATTGTTTTTATATTCTTTGCATGCGATTTCACGTGACAGGCAGGCCATGAAAAGATGCACGTAGGAGAGTAGAGAATACTAGGTAATATACATATTAGCAAATCAGTTTTAACGTGATAATACGGATGTTAGTCATTCTTGTGGTATACCTTACCTTGTATTCTACTTAAGATGCGTCGCTTCAGTATTAATGAAGGTGTGTCGAACCATGTGTGAGGGGTGAGCATCGGGATTAATACGGAACCCGACCACCACTTGTTCAGTTTTAGCTTATTTACGTTTTGAATTCCGTGTTAGGTGATTTAGCATGCGATTATAGTCATAAAAGCGTACACGGTTATGAGGAATTGCACCCTCATTACACGGTTTTGAAACGTAAGTAAATCACATTATGAGGAATTGCACCCTCAGAGGGTACACTAAACTAGACACGATGCTTAGACGATTGAGAACGGATCTCATGACTACTCGGGTTTAGTCAGGGTGTTTTAGTGCTTATGGTTGAAGTTGTAGACGTTTCGTATGTTTACAACGCGTTGTGGACTTAGTATCCACGTGAGTCGGACTTGACATAATCGAAGTGCATAATTAAAAGTGCAGAATATAAAGTCGTGTTTTAAATGACAACCTAGTGACGATGCGACTTCTTAAGGCGGATCCTCCTAGCTTTCCTGCGACAAATCCGGCCGAGCTTCGCTACGGTGTCTTGAGGTGGCTAGTCGAACACGGGTGCCCCTTTTTGTTTGGATCGAGCCAAGGACTCGAGGAATTACGAAGAGTGGTATCGATTTGCATACCGGAATAAAACAATCAAGTTGATCATACTTAGAGTCGGAGTGTGACGCTAAGTAAGAGCAAGAAGCTCGTAGAGAGGAGAAGGGAGAGTTGTGAATTGTGTGTTGAAATGAGCAGAGAAGGGGGTATTTATAGTTTTTCTCGTAGTTTAAATCGAGCTCTTAGGCGCCTGGTCGTGTGCGCACCAGGATTGAGGCGCCGGAGGGTGTGTGTAGGAGAATTGAGGCGTCAGGAGTCGGGCGATTGGAATTTTGAAGATCCGATTTCAAAACTTTCTAAAATGGAGATTATAATCTTAGGATTACTTGGGTATTAAGCCTTCCTTCTTGACCTAGCGCGTCAAGCGTCGGTGGGCCTCGGGCGCGCGTCTTGAGGCTTGCTCGGTCTGACGCGCTGACTTGGATTTGACTTTGCGTTTTTCGGGACCGATAATGACATTGGAATAAGGAGGTTGTACGCTTGCAGGCTGCATGCAGCTGATACTTACAGCAAAATGTGAAGGTCTCTTGGCTCAAAGAAGGGGACTTAAACACCTCGTATTCTCATTCTGTCTGCTCAGAACCGGGTTATGGTCATTAACGATGCGCAGGGTGAAGAGAGGTCGGACGCCCAGGCTATCTAGCAGTCCTTCCTTGAGTATTACATATCCTTACCTAGATGCTCCGCTCCGACAGCCCCTATCCAATGGAGCATGGTGAGACAAGGGAAATTTAGCTCTTCTAATCGTTGGGATGTATAGCTAGCGCCTGTTACTACACGAGAAATTAAAGATACTCTCTTCAGTATTCCTAAAGACAAAGCTCCGAGCCTGGATGGGTAGTCGTGTCAATTTTATAAAGATACTTGGGAAGTTGTTGGAGATGAAGTAGTGGCAGCTGTGAAGGACTTTTTCATGTCGGGTAAGTTACTCAAACAAGTTAATGCTACTAATCTGTCGCTTATCCCCAAGGTGCATAAACCACAGATTACGTGTTCTTCAGTTTAGGCTTGTTGCAAGCTGTAATGTGATCTATAAGTATATTTCTAAAATTCTGGGTAACCGTCTTGGGGTAGTACTGCCTGAGATAATTTGTCCCCAGCAGGGTGGCTTCGTTCAAGGTAGGAATATTATTGAGAACGTGCTCATTTGCCAAGACCTGGTGAAGTTGTATAGCAGGAAAACGGTTTCACCCCGATGCTTGATGAAGATAAATCTTCAAAAGGCTTATGACATTGTTGAGTGGGTGTTGGAGTAAAGGCTCGAAAGCCTATAATTGAGGTAATACACTCTCCCACATCGGTGGTGGGGAGTGCCTCTTACCACTTTTTATACTCCATCTTCCCTTAGTCTTCAATAAGTGGTGAGTGGGCCTTTGAGCCGAATATTGGATTTGGGCCTTTACCTTCTGCGCACCTACTTGGCCTGGGCTTTATTTTTTGGGCTATTTTTACACTTATTGTTTTGCCCTTTTGTCCAGGTTCAATGTATTGCTTGTCCATATCCATTTCTTTATGTAGTCAAATTTGACTGTTGCTCCATTACTTCTACCACTTATTGCTGCCGTTTTTGATGTTTTAAGGAGGCCATTAAATTTGATTTTTTGGCTCCTGCTGCTGCGGCTCACTATATATTTAGCATCCCTGCTCTATTCTTGAGCATGCAATCACGACAATCCTCTTCTTCTCTTCTACAATTTCACCTCAATTTCTGGGTTCTGTGTTATACTGTTCCAAAGTACACAACCCCGAGTGGACGGGTTTGTGTACTGCTGTGTATACCTTGGAAGCTGCCGGAGTTTTTACGATTACCACCCCGGTCGTTCCGAAACAGTTTTCAACTCAGTGGGACTCCGCCACGACACAGCTCTCTCTTCTGTCTTTCGTCAACTCGTTCTCTGTTTCCCGCAGCCTAGGCTTTGTCCGTGGAGTCTCTGTCCTGTTCTGCAACGTCGCCCCCGTCCGCGTCGGTTTTTCGGTTTCAGATTCTGTCCGTGTCCGTCTCGGTCCTGTTGCCTTTCGGTTTATCGTTGCCTACTGTTTTGGTTGCCTCGGTCCGGTTTTGGTCTCGGTCAGACTTTCGGTTTTTTTGATTGCTTTCCGTCTCATTGGTTTCACGTTTCTATCTAACAATTTGAAAACTGTTTCTTATTATTCGTGTAACAATGTCGTCGTTTTTATCTAAAACCATTCCCGACCTGTCAAAGTTGGAGCCTCTTGATGGCAACAATTATAGACGCTGGTCGCAAAAATTACTAATGTTTTTTGAGCAATTAGAGGTCGATCATGTTTTGTTTAACGACCCTCCAATCCCAATGTCGATTAACAATGCTGCTGAGGCCACTCCACCTCTGATTTCTTTCATAAACAAAAATGAGGAGTTAGTCAAAAAATATGAGAAGGATAATAAAACCGCCAGGTGTCATTTACTCAATCATATGACTAATACTCTGTTTGACCTGTTTATGGTCCATAAGTCAGCTAAATTTATTTGGGAGTCATTGGAGAAAAAATATGGGGCTGACGATGCTGGGATAAAGAAGTATGTGGTGGGACAATGGCTAAATTTTCAAATGGTTGACGATAAACCAATAATGGATCAGGTCCATGTCTATGAAAATTTATGTAGTGATGTTGTTAATGAAGGGATGAAGTTAGATGAAGTTTTTCTTGCTAATGTTCTGTTGGAAAAATTCCCCCGTTCTTGGAGCGATTATAGGAATCAACTTAAACACAAAAAGAAAGATTTGTCACTCCAAGAGTTAGTTATCCATATGAGAACCGAGGAGGCCAATCGTCTAAAAGACAAATCTCTTAGTCTGCCCCTTAATCCCGTTAAAGCCAATCTCGTTGAAACCGGTGGGTCTTCTAAGGGAGAGAACAAAAAGGGAAATAAGGGAAACAAGGGGAACAAGGGAAATACTAAGGGTGGTGAAGGGAAGGATCAGGGGAACAAAAACAAACAAAATCAGGGGAAATACACCAAGGCCGTTCCAAAAATTCAGAAACCAAATACTAATCTGGTGTGCTTTGTATGTGGTCAACCAGGTCACAAAGCTTAGCAATGCCCTCAGAAAAAAGGTGGTCATGCTGGTCAAGCTAATCTTGCTGAAACAGACGACATCATTGCTGCTGTCGTGGTTGAGGCAAATCTGGTGGAAAATACTAGTGACTGGATTCTGGATACTGGAGCTTCAAGGCATCTCTGTGCTAACAAGGAGCTGTTTGCCGAGTTTGAAGCTGTAGATGATGGTGAATACGTCTACATGGGTAACTCCTCATCCGCCGTTATCACAGGAAAAGGCAAGGTGTTTCTAAAACTTACCTCAGGGAAGACTCTTGCCCTTAGTAATGTTTTGTATGTTCCTTCGTTGCGTAGAAACCTAGTGTCTGGTGCCTTACTTAACAAAGTTGGTGTGAAACTTGTTTTTGAGGCTGACAAGGTTGTAATGTCTCGCAATGGAGACTTTGTGGGCAAGGGCTATCTGAGTGGGGGTCTGTTTGTGTTGAACATTGATATTTCTACCATTAATAAAGCCTCTCCTTCTGTTTATATTGTTGAGTCTATTGATGTGTGGCATGGTAGACTAAGTCATGTGAATGTTGAGTCTATTAAAAAACTCAAATCAATGTCGCTTATCCCGTCTTTATCCTCAGAAGTGTTTACAAAATGTCCTAGTTGTGTAGAGGCTAAATTTGATAAAAAGCCAAATAAACCTGTTAAAACTAGACATACAGACCTTCTAGAGTTAATTCACGCCGACCTAGCAGATTTTAAAAGCACTATGAGCAGAGGAGGCAAACATTACTATGTCACTTTTATAGATGATTGTTCTAGGTACACTAAAGTGTATTTACTTACACATAAAAGTGAAGCTGAGGATATGTTTGTAAAGTTTAAAAACGAGGTAGAAAATCAACTTGATAAGAAGATTAAAAGAGTTACGTCCGACAGGGGTGGTGAATATGGCTCTAATTACTTAGTAGACTTTTGTGAGAAATATGGTCTAATTCATGAGAAAAGTCCACCTTACACACCCCAATCAAATGGAGTAGCTGAACGTAAAAACAGAACATTAAAGGAAATGATGAATGCCATGCTTTTAAGTTCTGGCCTTTCTGACGACATGTGGGGGGAAGCGGTTTTGTCTGCCTGTCATATTCTTAATAGGGTACCTCATAAGAAACTAGACAAGACACCCTACGAGTTGTGGAAGGGTTATGCTCCCAACCTTAGTTTCATGAGAGTGTGGGGGTGTTTAGCTAAAGTGGGTTTACCTAATTTTAGGAGGCCTACTATAGGACCTAAAACCTATGATTGTGTTTTCATTGGATATGCTCAAAATAGTGCTGCATATAGATTTATGTCTTTAAGTGATCGATCTATTTCTGAAGCTAGAGACGCTGAATTTTTTGAGCATGTTTTCCCATTAAAGAAAGATGTTGCATCATTGCCTGAATTGTCCGAATTGCCTGTTAATCCTGCTGATAGTTCCTTGCATGCTAGGAGTAGTACCTCTGTTGATCATGATGCTGAACCTAGAAGGAGTAAAAGGCCTAGAATTGAGAAAGATTTCGGCGATGATTTTATTACAACTTTCTTAACTGAAAATGCATGTGATTTTTGCACGAGTGATGAGTTTGTTTCTGCCTTTTTAATGGAAGAAGATCCAAAAACCTATAATGAGGCTATGAGGTCTATTGATGCTAACTTTTGGAAAGAGGCCATTAAAAGTGAACTAGACTCTATTGTTTCAAATCAAACATGGAAGTTAACTGATTTACCTAAAGGGTGTAAGCCGATTTCCAGTAAATGGTTATTTAAAAAGAAACTTAGACCCGACGGTACGATAGAAAGGTTCAAGGCTAGACTTGTGGTAAGAGGGTTTACACAAAAGAAAGATATTGATTACTTTGATACTTACTCACCAGTGACCAAAATTTCCACCATAAGAACTCTAATCGCTTTAGCTGCTATTCATAATCTTGTGATACATTGATAAGTGTCATTTGTAGTGCTTATTTGTAGTGTTTTGGTCCCATTTTCCTTGTATAATCGCTCCTTGGGAGCGGTTTATGGGCTTCTTATGTTTCCTTTAGCTCGTTTCAGGTTCCCGAGACCATTCATGAAGAGTTGGAGTGATTCCGACTCTATACATACACATTTTGGAGCCAACGAAGCTAAGGAACGATGATTCGACGCCTTGGAATCGACCCCGAGACCTTGGGACCCAATCCCGAGCCTCCGAGACCCGATCCCGAGTCCCGAGAATCGATGAGAAGCCCACGAGAACCAAGGAGGGACCGAAAAGTTCATATTGGAGGCCTACATGACTATTCCCGATCGGGTATGGCCTCATCCCGATCGGGAATAAGCAGGAACAAAGCACGGGCTGAGATAGGGACTTTCCCGATGGGGAAAGTGGGAATCCCGATATTCTAGTATAGTTAGCTTTATTTTCGTAGTTTTTAGAAAAAAATCCTAAAAAAACCCTAAAAATTCGAAAAATTTTCATAAAAATCAAAAAGATTTTCTTTTGAGTGTTTTCCTTTTTTGTCTTTGTGTCGTATATTTGTTTTGTATTGTGTTTGTGTTTGCCTCCTCTTTCCTCTTAGGTCGCCTAATCGCCGTTAGCTTTGGAGAGCTTTCAAGACATCCGGTAACATCTTATCCCTTTTTCCTCTTTATTTCTCGCGGAGTTTGGAGGAAATTGTGTTGTGGTGTGCTCGGGTGGAGCTTTGTAAAGATTGTGGATGATTTGGTGACTCATATGGAATATCGGGGTGGTGTCTGTTTGTTATGTGTTTGTTTATGTTGTGTCGGTTTTGTTGCTTTTGTTTCTTTTTCTTTCGTTCTCGTTGAGTCTTCATTTTGTGTTGTGTTTGTTGTGTCTTGTGTGTAAATGTTTTTCGAAAACCCGGTTTAGAGGCTAGTGTGTGAGTGTGTACTTTCCCTTCCTAGTTGTATAAATCGGGTCTTGGACTTTAATCTAGTAGAATGACCCTAAATCAATGAGTTCGTTGGTCCTTTACCTTGAGTCCACCTTTCTTACTAAGGATTTACTGCGGGATTTGCACCTTTGACCATTATGACCACCCACGGTGTGAATAGGCCTTGGTTACCGAGTCTCGTCCCTTAGGTGACCATGTTTGAAATTTGCTAGATTAGTCCAAGTTTCCTCCACTTTTTGTGGGTTTGAAGAGGGATCGCGACCCTCGACTCACCCATTCACCTACCTCCTACACATACCGCACAATAAATTGCAAATTGTTGAGTTCTCTCTTTCTCGTCATACAAAGAAATGCCGAAAATGCCAAATCTTGCCAAAAAGAGCAAAGAAAAGAAAAAGAAAGAAAAAAAAATGAAAGAAAGAAAAGAATGAAGAAAAAGAAAAGGCACAAAAGCCAAAAAGAAAAATAGAAAAGAAGAAAAAGAAAGGCATGGCAAAGAAAAAAAAAATTGCAAAAGAAAAGAATGCCAAAAGAAAACCCGTCTCACAAAAAGAAAAACACAAAATAAGCCTTTTCCCGAGTTTTGCCGTGAAGAGCCTACCAAAGGACCGAGTCCCGAGGAAGGATGATAGCGGCATTAGTTGGTCTTCCCTCATTTTGCATACTTCCACCTTTTTACTTGGACTAGTTAGGCGATTTTAGACATGGGAAGACCCTCTTGGCTCACGCTAAAGGAGGCGGGGTCTCACTTACCTACAGTGTCGACTAACACCGTGGTTCATCACTTTCCATCTCCGTTACCCCTTTGACCCCGACCTAATCCTAGCCCTTTTTCCTTGTTTGCTTTCCTTAGTCATAGTCCTTAGTCTAGCTCTCTTCCCCTTCTATCATTCTTTAGGATAGTTTAGTCCGTTGACCGAGTCTAGTTTTTAGGCGACCTTAGTCTAGGCTATACATTACCGTCCCCGTGGATTCGACCCGACTTGCCCTATCTACCGTAGGAATAGCCGGTTACTTTATTTGATCGGTGGGGATTCCGCGACAAATCCCTTCCCGTCATACATCAGATGGATGTAAAAACAGCTTTTTTGAATGGAGACTTAAAGGAAGAGATCTACATGGCACAACCCGAGGGGTTTGTGGTTAAAGGTCAAGAGAGTAAAGTGTGTAAACTAAGAAAATCACTATACGGTCTGAAACAAGCACCCAAACAGTGGTATGAAAAATTTCACAATACCTTGATTAAAGATGGCTACATTACCAATAATTCTGATTCATGTGTGTATTCAAAGATGTTTGGATCAGATTGTGTGATTATTTGCCTGTATGTTGATGACATGTTAATAATTGGTAAGAATTTATTTGTCGTAAATAAAACCAAACAGTTCTTGTCATCACAATTTGAGATGAAAGATTTAGAGAAAGCTGACGTTATCCTAGGAGTTAAGATTATCCAAAACTCAAATGGAATCGCCCTAAGTCAGTCTCATTATGTGGAAAAGGTATTAAGAAAATTTGACCACTTTGATGTTGAGCCTGCTAGAACACCCTATGATCCTAGTGTTCACCTGTGTAAAAACTTAGGCGAAAGTGTCTCCCAAAAAGAATATGCTAAAATCATAGGAAGTGTAATGTTTCTCATGAACTGCACTCGACCTGATATTGCTTATGCTGTGAGTAGGCTCAGTAGATATACTCATAACCCTAGTAGTGAACATTGGACTGCTTTGAGTCGTTTACTACGATATCTCAAAGGTACTAGCGATCTATGCCTGCATTATGGTACGTACCCTGCAGTGTTAGAAGGTTACAGTGATGCTAACTGGATCAACAGTAATCCCGAAATCAGTTCAACTAGTGGTTATGTATTTACCATAGGTGGAGGTGCTATCTCGTGGAAGTCTTCAAAGCAGACTTGCATAGCAACCTCCACTATGGAATCTGAGTTTATTGCTCTTGAGTTGGCAGGACAAGAGGCAGATTGGCTGAGAAACTTGCTAGCAGACATGCCGTTGTGGGGGGGACAGGTTGCACCAGTCTCCTTGCACTGTGATTCACAAGCAGCAATTGGCGTTGCTAAGAATGATGTCTACAATGGCAAGAAAAGACATATTCGAATCAGGCATGGTGTGGTTAAACAATTCCTGAAAAATGGAGTAATTGTTGTGGACTATGTGAGGTCCGAAAGCGACCTTGCCGATCTTTTTACAAAAGGGTTACCACGGAGAGTAGTCCGTGAATTGTCGAGGGGAATGGGACTTAGGCTCTTAAGTCAAAGCAGTGTTTGATTTGACATGAACCAAAGACTCTATTCCTATGGCATTTAATCCATAGCCTTCATGGTGGTGCTGGTTGAGAAGCACTTGATGGATTTGTGACTCTATCTTGAAAGATGGACTTCTACGTCCTGAATGGTTCTAGTAAGAAGTGCTAATGAGAAGCACTTGAACCACCTATACGGTAAGATGGTTTGGCCGCCGTCTATGCCAAGGTAAACGCATGGCCATAAAAGCGTTGCACAATGATTCGCGGAACAAGTATGATTTGAAGGTATGATATGTGTTATGAGGGTCTCAACCGAATATCAGTAAGGAATTCAAATCGAAAGATATTCTCTTATTCGAAAGTAAGTTGTTGCCTCATTTTCACTAATGTGTCAATTCAAGTCGAAAGACATTGATACCTAAGTATCCATCCTTCCTTAACCCAGAAATTCTTCCTTTCTTCGCCTTTGTGGGGGATTGTTGGAGTAAAGGCTCGAAAGCCTATAATTGAGGTAATACACTCTCCCACATCGGTGGTGGGGAGTGCCTCTTACCACTTTTTATACTCCATCTTCCCTTAGTCTTCAATAAGTGGTGAGTGGGCCTTTGAGCCGAATATTGGATTTGGGCCTTTACCTTCTGCGCACCTACTTGGCCTGGGCTTTATTTTTTGGGCTATTTTTACACTTATTGTTTTGCCCTTTTGTCCAGGTTCAATGACTGTTGCTCCATTTCTACCACTTATTGCTGCCGTTTTTGATGTTTTAAGGAGGCCATTAAATTTGATTTTTTGGCTCCTGCTGCTGCGGCTCACTATATATTTAGCATCCCTGCTCTATTCTTGAGCATGCAATCACGACAATCCTCTTCTTCTCTTCTACAATTTCACCTCAATTTCTGGGTTCTGTGTTATACTGTTCCAAAGTACACAACCCCGAGTGGACGGGTTTATGTACTGCTGTGTATACCTTGGAAGCTGCCGGAGTTTTTACGATTACCACCCCGGTCGTTCCGAAACAGTTTTCAACTCAGTGGGACTCCGCCACGACACAGCTCTCTCTTCTGTCTTTCGTCAACTCGTTCTCTGTTTCCAGCAACCTAGGCTCTGTCCGTGGAGTCTCTGTCCTGTTCTGCCACGTCGCCCCCGTCCGCGTCGGTTTTTCGGTTTCAGATTCTGTCCGTGTCCGTCTCGGTCCTGTTGCCTTTCGGTTTATCGTTGCCTACTGTTTTGGTTGCCTCGGTCCGGTTTTGGTCTCGGTCAGACTTTCGGTTTTTTTGATTGCTTTCCGTCTCATTGGTTTCACGTTTCTATCTAACAGTGGGTTTTCTGGATTAGATGTTGAAGGCTCTGAATTTCCCTGAGAAATTTAGAGTGTGAATAATGGAGTGTGTCACTTCTGTAAGCTTCACACTGAACCAAAATGAAGAATCATTTGTCTTTTTCAGAGGGAAACGAGGGCGCTGGGATGGGTGGGGCTCTGAAGGCTGAAGCATTGCGCATTACCGGGTGTGCTGGTGGAGATTTATTGTTTAGGTATTTTGGTATCCCTATACAAACGACGAAACTGAATAAATTGAATTGTGCTAAACTAGTTGAACGGATCTCGCTCCATATTTTGAGTTTAGGGGCAAGGAAGCTGTCATATACAAAACGGTTGACTCTAGTTCTGTCAGTTTTGTCACAAGTATATACGTATAGGGCAATGCTTTTCCTCCTCCCGAAGAGTGTGCTAGCTAAGATTGACGTGTTGTGTAGGAACTGCCTATGGGAGAGGAAGAAAGTGTACCAACGGGTTCCCCTCGTAGCCTGGGACAAGGTGTATTGTCCTAAAAACGAGGGTGGACTTGGGTTGCGTCAGTTTGTTAAGTGGAACGAGGCTGCGGTAATTAAATTGGTGTCGTAGATTTTTGAACAAAAAAATAGGCTTTGGGTCGGTACATCATTTCCATTTGAGAGGACAAGGTTGGTTCTATTATAAGCCCGGGGTGGCTGCTTCGTGGGGGTGGAAGTAAATTTGTGCCTTGAAAGAGGTCTGTAAGCATCACTTTTCTGATAGGCATTGGCAGAAGAGGGATGGTCTTCCTACTCCATTGCAGCTGGATATGATCTACTAAGGAAGAAGGAGCAGGCTATATATGGCGTGATCGAATTTGGTATGGGATAGATGGGTTTTACCTAAACATTAATTTGTCATTTGGCTGGGGTGTCGGGATGCCTTGAATAGGAGGTTGAGGTTGCATAGGCACCAGATTTGTGATACGTTGTTATGCTGTCTGTGCGAGGCAGAGCCGAAAACTGTTATTCACCTTTTCTACCTTTGTCCGTACAGTACCAAGTTGTTGCTGCTGGTTTCTACCTGGCTTGGCCAGCAGTTGGCCTTTGTGCTACTGGATATTGAGTTGCAAAGATCTAGTCTACAGCGGAGCATAGGGAGAGCGGCTGTGATAGCGACTGTGTACCACCTTTAGGTGCAATGGAATAAGGCACGTTTTGAAGGGTAATAGATAAGCCCAACGCAAGTGTTTCACTGTATTAAACAAGATATTTGTTTTCGAAACGAGTGGCTTATCCAAGGTCAATTGTCTCATGTTGAGACGGATTGGCTTAGAAGGCTAAGATCCCCATAGATTTGTACATGGCGTAATTGATATATAATTTAATATTTACATTTTACCAAAAAAATAAATTACTCTAATGACATAAAATAATATCATTTAAGCCAAGTGTAATACGAGTCACATTACTATTGCCTTCCCATATGTAGCGATTAAGTACATCACATTGTGTGTGGTTATGATATTCTTAAAAAAATTGTCTACATTCACCATATTTTTTTAATTACATGTAGACATAAATTAACTAATTATTTGACGAACTCATTTTTATACATAGATATCGATGCCTTTTCAATAAATTGTATTTAAATTCATGTTTGGATAAGTTACGTAGTTTATCAAGTTTTCTTGGTGTTAAGGCTAAACTAGTAGGGTGTTAAGGATACTAGTATTTGATAACAAATGATATACCAAGAACTAGTAGGGTGTTAAGGCTAACATTTTCTATACAACACCACTCATCTTCCTTTCAAAAGAAGATCGGGTAATATTATACACCAAACATTTGTTCATGGTATATCTTTTACCATTTTATTTTGAAATAATAATAAGGGATTTTCTAAAATGTGCCCAATGGACACATGATAAGAAACCTACTATGAGAAACAATCGGAAGCAAATCTCATGTTAAAATAAAATTTAAACTCAAAATTACCATTATTGGAGAATTATATTTGTAAATCTTATCATAATATGTTTCTTATCATGTGCCCAATTGACACATTTTAGAAAATCCCTAATAATAATAATAAAATTCTTATATCAATGCCTAAAACAAGGGAACCATAATGTTATCCATCGAAAAAAGGGTAATAGAACGTTTTTATAGTACAAAAATAGCAATAGAGTTTGCCATATCAATTTTCTATTCTTTACGTTGAAAAGATCCCACGACCTTTCAGTTCTATTTTTTTCCAAAATTAAAGCTTTACCCTTCAAATCTGACCTCTCAAGTTAATATTAATTGTAGGATAAAAGGACATAAAAATCTTCTTTTATAGTTAGTTTTTATTTAACACATAAGAACGTTTGTTCAAACTCTATCGAGGTAGTCACATATTTGAAAAAAAAAACTACCTCATTTAATTTTCTGTTTATTAGGGGAAGGTGAATGCTCTTGATCATCATCCCCTAATAAACATTATTTCATAAATTAAATTTGGAAAAAGTATTTACAAAAATAAAAGGTTGTAAATATGGCATTTACCGGGACACTAGATAAATGCAAAGCATGCGACAAAATAGTTCACTTTAATGATCTTCTTACTGTAGATGGAGTAATTTATCACAAGTATTGTTTTAAATGTTGTCATTGCAAAGGAACTCTTGTGGTACATACACGTTCTTTCTTATTATTTTGCTTTGATATGTTTCCAAATTTCAAAATACTACTTTATTATTATTATTATTATTATTAATTTTTTTTTACTATTATTATAAAAATAAAATAAAAAATTGTTACGAACGATTTGTGTATGCCTAATCATAACCTTTTTTATGGTAGATGAGCACCTACTCTTCAATGGATGGAGTTCTTTACTGTAAACCTCATTTTGAACAACTTTTTAAAAAGTCGGGTGATTTTAAAAAGAACTTTCACTCAGGTAAGTGATACGTGTAAATTTGCACCACAATTTTTTTACTAGAGTAAATGGAGTACTTCCATATTGTTTATATTCTTAAAATTTGAGAGAGTCTATAGATTATGGATAACCTCTTAAAATTTAAGAATAACTTATGTTAAATTATTCACTTGGATTTTTGTAATGTATTAATGATTTGCCCCTTTTTTGCCAATGGGAAAGAGCAGACAAACAAAGTGAATATGTAAGTATTTATCTCTAATTAATTTGAGCTTACAAAACTCATATGTTCTCTATTTAATCCGCTTTCACACATGTTTTATTTATTTTTCTTTTATCAGAATAAAACACCCAGCAAACTATCTTCCATATTTTGTGGAACTCAAGAAAAATGTCACGTGTGCCACAAAACCGTGTATCCATTCGAAAAGGTTAGAGTTCCTCATAACCAAAGCACTAATTATATATGATCACAATTTTCGTGTGTCACTATCGAATTACATTTTTTTTTGTAATAGGCTCAATTTCAATCCATTATACTCATTTGTTTTTGGGTTACCTTCGTTGCCGCAACTTTGACGATATATTTCTCTATTTGTACGCGACTTTGTGCTACAAAAAAATAGCATTACGTGGAAAAAATTCTCCTAACAAATCTAAAGATAATAATAGAGTAAATTAAAAATTAAAGATACTAATTTTAAAATTTACTCCCTTTTGAAATTTTTGTTAAAAATAACTCCCAAAATCTATCAAAAGTTAAAAGATTGCTTCAAAATATAATTTTTGAACGTAAATGCCCCTAACTTTTTTTATGCCACATTACTTCACCTCACACTCTAGCCAAGGGTATTTTCGTCCTCAAAATAAATTTGGGAGCAATTTTTGAACTTTTGATAAATTTTGGGAGTAATTTTTAACAAAAATTTCAAAAGGAAGTAAATTTTAAAATTGATATTTTAAAAGGGAGTAATTTTTAAATTACTCATAATAATAAATTTCTTTTGAAAGTTTATACACCTTTCATGCGTCACCAAACACATCATTTGCATTTGACACATACACATATAACTTTTCAGATGATAGTATGATTAGATACATACTATTTAAAATTATAAAATTTTATTATTTTTATCATACTCATAGAGACGAATTAAACAATATCTCACATGCGTACATTTATCTTATAGTATATTGTAAACAATAATAAAGATTCTCCTTCGTTCATGAATAATTTTTAAATAAATAAATATTTTATTGGTAATGAACATGTAAAGTATTTTATATATTAATACGATCAAAGTTTTACAAGTTTGACAATTAAAAATTAAATGTATAGAAAAGATTGTTATAGAGGGACTAATTATTCTTCGTTTGATAGCCATTTGAACTCTCTAAACTAAGTATTTCTTATTCTCGTACAATTTTACATGACTTATATATTTATGTATACTAAGATACAATGAAATCAATAAATAATTCTTAGTTCATACTACTTATATAGATAACAATGGAAGGAGAAGCATACCATAAGCCATGCTTTAAGTGTGCAATATGTAAATGCCCACTTACACATTCATCATATGCGGCTCTTAACGGAGTATTGTACTGCAAGCACCACTTTCAACAACTTTTTTTGGAGAAAGGTAATTTTAACCATGTCCTTGATGCTGCAAAAAAGAACTGTACACCAACCCCCACAATTGACGACGATGCCATTACCGGACTAGTCAGCACCCAACAAGAAGCAGATTGTTAACTTGCAAAAGACAAATAACAAGCATAACGAGTTTTTGACTTGTTTTTTTGTCTCATTTTGGAATCTCATTTTTTATAGACTTTCAACGTGTACTTCACGCATTTCTTGCTTTAATAAAGGTCATATTTATTTGACAAATATTGTAGCAATCACTTAGGGATTTTAACCAACTTATTATCATGTTGCTATGATACTTTTGTTAGTGATTAGAGCTTTATATTATTTTTGTAACCTTTTTCCAGATATTGATAAGTTATCTTCGATCAACTTGTAAATCTATCCTCAATCTACTATTCTTTGTTGTTTCTAGTTCAATCTGACGTGACTTACACAATGCAATATCTAAGTTTAAGGTAACATACACTCTCATGAATACAAACCATGCTCAATTCAACAATCAATGTGCCCCATAAAAACAGACCAGCCTTACATTTGATGGCAAAAACGTACATCCCAGACTATATATATATATATATATATATATATATATATATATATATATATATATATATATATATATATAAGTTCAAATAAGGTCAACAACTATTTTAAGGTCATAAGTTCCAGTGTTAAAGTTACAAAAAAAGTGCTTAAAGTTACATAAGATGAGTGATAAAACAGCTGAATGTTATAGTTACATATCAATTTTAAAAAAAATGTAACTTTAACGTATGTCATCTGTAACTTTAATATTGACTTACTGACACATGGTGACCTTATTTGATCTCTACTATATAGAGTTAAGATCGGGTGAGAACCCATACTATGGTGAGAACTGTGAGAACCCTTTACAATCCTTGGATCCTTTTCATTTATCTCTTTGACATTTAAATCATTTTCATCCTCAATCACTGCTAATCTACTCCAATGATCGATATCATCCAGCAATTCCCACAATCAATTGGTAAGCATCTCTGATCCAATTCACCCCCTAACTACGAATCATGATTCCAGCCACCGTCGTAACGATAATTTAACGCAATATCAAATCCATGGATGATCAAAACTAATCAAAATCCTCAGCGTCAAATAATCATCAATTTCATGGATCAAAACCAGTCAATTATATC
This sequence comes from Agrostemma githago, assembly GCA_958450325.1. NCBI lineage: Eukaryota > Viridiplantae > Streptophyta > Magnoliopsida > Caryophyllales > Caryophyllaceae > Agrostemma > Agrostemma githago. Next base: position 33,698,582 of record OY288256.1, read on the forward strand.
AAAAAAACCTAGAATTATAACAACATAATTAAAATTGATGCCTGGAAGTGAAATGAGATGAGGATGAAGACGAAGATGAGGAGGAGAAGAAGGAAGCGGAAGCCCAATCATGTTTAGATCGTATCTGATACTCTCGTAGCTGCTCCGCCAAATTATGCCCTGTTATCATCCTTGATACGACGTCGTTCCAACCTGAAACGAACAATTAGAGAAATATGTAGAGCGAATTGAGAATTGCGGCGGAAATTGGGTGGCGTAAGCGGTGGTGGGGGAGATTTGCGTCGCGTCGCCTCGCCACGCCAACCACCGTGAGTAGAGAGAGAAGGTCAAAGTTGTCGATTTGCGTCGTCAATGTAGTGTACTGAATTGTACACTAATAGAAAAAGGGTACACTAAAATAGAAAAAAAAGGTACGCTAAAAGTGAAGAAAGGTACACTAAAATTGAAATTGAAAAAAGTAAGCTAAAAGTGAAAAAATGATACGCTAAAATTTGAAAAAGGTACGCTAAAATTGAAGAATGGTACACTAAAATTGAAATTGAAAAAAGGGTACGCTGAAATTTAAAAAAGGTACGCCAAAATTGAAAAAAGGGTTCGATAAATTTAAGAAAGGGTACAGTAAGCTAAATTTGAAAAATGGTACGCTAAAATTGAAAAAGTTAAAAAGGGTACGCCAAAATTGAAAAAGGGTACACTAAATTTAAGAAAGGGTACGGTACGCTAAAATTGAAAAATGGTACGCTAAAATTGAAAAAAGAAATTAAATCGAGTAGGGTTTGAAGAAGAGTGTTGTATTCCATATAAAATCCGTACAAAAGAAAATTAAAGGACAATATTTTAGATGAACTCCTAAGTTGATGAGGAAATTTGGAAGAAAAAAAACGATAGCTAGGATTATTGCAATTATATTTGCCGACGATAATACTATTACTATTGTAATGAAATAATGAATTTAATCGAATAAGTTAACTCATAAAATAATTAATTTAAAAAAAAATTAAAAGTTACTTAGGTTACTGAGGTTCAATACCAAATTGTGATAAATTGATGGATTGAAAAAAAGTCTATTGAATAATTGATGGATTGAAAATCGGATTCAATGGTCGATTGAAGAATTATTGATTAAAGGATTACGGGTCGAAGAATTTTGTAGAAGGAGAAAGAGTTACGACCTTACGGGTTGAAGGCTCAAGCAATTGTGATTAATTGATGAGATTGAAAAATTTGGAAGGATCCAACGAATGAGATTGAACACTATGATCTAATGACTCATATAAGTCATATTATAGTTCTCATGGTTCTCATTGAAGGAGTGGTTCTCACATGAACCTAAATCTATATATATATATATATATATATATATATATATATATATATATATATATATATATATATATATATATATATATATATATATATATATATATACCCCCACCCACACTTGACCTTATTCCATAACTCCAAAACAAAGACATTATCGATATATACAAAAGATTTAATCATTATAAATTATCTGAAGATAAAAGAAGTAATCATTATATTCTAAAAGAGAAAACTTCTATTTTTGGAAACTTTACTAAGAAATAGCATCATACATGTGTTTATAAAATGATTAAAAATGTCTTAAATATTTTACTACTACTAATTAGGATGTTTCCAATGTTTATAAAACTAAAATTCCCTAATTATTAATAGTTTCGACAAAACGAGCATAAATAGGACTTTACTACAAATGTCAAAATAAATCTTTTAACGTCTTTTATGTCATTAAACAATTAAACAAAATTAGAATATGATAAGGGGTGATTTAACTCATAGAGTTTCAGATTTCAATATTTTCAAAATTGCTGGAAAAAAATGATTCATCTAACTGAAATGGAGCATTTTAACGATAACTCGTAATTTTGTCCAAAAATCAATATTTCATTTAAAGGCTTCTATAAATAGTAAAATAAATTATTTAAAATAGCTAAAATACATTTTTGGATATTCTGTCCAGAAAAACAAATTTTCCAGAATCTGTAAACTCGGTTTTTAAAGGGTTTCTCGTTAATCGTTTAATCTTGAAAATAACAATTAATAAAATAGTAATCACAAAATGATTTAAGTATTAATATCCAAAAATTATTATTAAACCTAAAAATTCTGATTTTCCAAAAACTATCAATTGTTCCTGATTTCCAAAATTCCATATTTCACAAATTTCAATAAAATCGTCTTTTAAAACCCGTTTCCACAATTAACGATTCTCTTAATAAATTTTTTCGTTCCTAATATTTTCATCAAGAAACTATCGGGAGCATTTTTTTCCAGAATCAAAACAAAAATTAGAAATTGGGAACTAAAATTACAAACACGGTTTTAACGATAAATGACGAATTAAAGTGATTAACTAATTCACTCACTTAACAGTTCCGAAAAATTATGAAATAATTCAGAAATTTATTTTTCATCATAAATATTATTCATTCCAAATTTCAGATTAAAATAAAATGCTTAAGTATAAGAACTAAAAATCGGCTTTTAATCGTTTTTGTCCGAAAACGGTAATAATTCAATAATCGATACTTAAAATATTAGAATAACACAAAATTATCAAAATAGTCAAATACATTATTTTTACAGAATATATTCATATTTATATGTTTAGGCCGAATGTTACGATTTTACAAAGTAATATAACAATCTAATCGTTAATCTCGTAAAACCGATAAAAATGAAACATGCAAATTTTTACAACTTTAAAATTTTCCAGAATATGAGACATACATAAATTGTCAAAAATAAAATTATAATTATATACATGCAATTACACAAATAAAATCATGCAATACTGAGTAACATCGTCGTTACCTTCAATCCAAATCTGAGTCTATGATAAATTCGTTGGCTTTGGGATCCTCCAAGAATCCTACATCACACGACATACATGGTACAAAAATACCATGAGAAAACTAAAATAATTAAGGTAAATAAAGATCGGAAATACCATCGATTATTACCTTAACGAAGGAAACGGAATAACGATTAATTTGGAGATGAAAATGAGACGATCAAGAATTGATTTGAGACAAAAATTGGCTGGAAAACCTGCTGGGATTCACGGCCAAATGAGAGAAAAATGAAGGGTGTTTCATTTGTTTAACTAGTTTTTTCACCCGTGCAAATGCACGGGGCATGTTTGTTTTACGTTGAGAAGGATTTATATGAATTATATCCCTTTTATTCTAGCGTTGAAGTGTTCTCATCCATATGACTTCGAAGTGTTCTAGTCTCGAAGATGTCTGAGACAATTTCGGGGTTTTATTTAAACAAAACCGTATATTAGATCTTTAAACCGTTAATTACTTGTTTAATACTCGTATCATTTATCTAAATATTTTTTAGACTTATGCAAATGATTAAATTTAGTGTTAATTAATTGTTTAATTATCGTTTACGTCATGATCGTTTAATTGTAAAATGTTAATTATGCGTCTTCCTTTTGTTATTATCAATAATTACCACCGTTGGTTATCAATTGATTTTTTAGTTACGTGTTTAATTATCATTATCGTCTTTATTATTAAGTTAAAAAATATAATAGAAACTAATTAGGAGGGAAGAGTATGAATGTCATTTGTCTAATTAATGTCCTCATTTTGAAAAGCAACATACTAAATTTTGGTATTTTATAATTAGAATAAGTTAAACAATGTTTTTAATAGAAACATATTACTCCATCTTTTAATTATATTTATAGATAAGAAAACGGAGATATTTCGAAGTCAACAACGGTTAATCTTTCATAGTACAGTGATGAATAACATTTAAATAAGAAATGTCAAAACTCTTTTTTCTTAGAGAACAATGCTGAGTAATTTGTTAATATTAGCCTACTTATTTGTTGAGTAAATTTAAATGTTTCAATTTCTCCTTTTTGTACCGTAACTATAATCATTAACTACAAAATAAAATCACTTTCACAAACTCGAACTAAATTATTTAGCTCATATATATCCATATATAGTTAAAAAAAACCAAATTTAAGTACTGTATCATTAATCTCAAGTACTGTAGTATGTACATTTTGACATAGTAATATAATTCACATTTTACCCAAAAAATAAAATAAAATGTTGTTTATATAGGGCATATTATGAGGTGTTAATGAAATGAAGAAATATAAAAAGAACATATAATAATGCTATTTTTTGTGATCTTTAAAGACTTTTCATATGACTTAGTTATAAAATATTTAAATGGAGGGATAAGGAGTAAAGAGAGCTGCCACTTGGCGGGATAATGGGTAAAGAGAGCTGCCACTTGGCATACTATGATGGATGTTTTATTAATTAACTCCAAAATGCTTGCTTTTTAATAGTATATATAGATAGATGTAATAGAATGAAAATGAATGAAGAAGTGATAAAAGGTGAGAATGAATGTGGTCTTAAAAATTGATAAAAACAATATTAAACCATCTAAAACCACCAGCCAAAATGAATAGTGAGGAGTCTTGAAATAAGTCCAAAAACGATTGTAGGAAAATAAAATATCTAAGGCATTAATCAAATTATATAACCAAGTGTTAAAAAAATGTGAAAGTGTGTGACCAAGGGTGTCACGGTCCAAAAAGAAATCAAAAGTGTTTCTTTTAATTGTAGGTTGCTTAAAAATAAGAATCGTAAAATTATTAAAAGCATTTCAAAGCAATTTGAGTAACCATGCTTTGGAAAATAATTATTTACGAAACTTCGTAATAAAATCATTAAAAGATAAATTTTCGAAAATAAAAACATTTCTTACTTTGAAATATTATATAAATATGTTCGGATATTTCTAGAAAAGATAAATAAGTCAAATCGGGGCTCAAAACGTTGGTTTGTTGAAAAGTATAATTCTCCGCAAATAAATAAATAGTTCGCGATAAAAATTCAAGTATATGAATTTGTAGAAAAATAAAATGATTAAAATCCTTTGACGAAAATGAATAATGTTTGACTCAAAAATAATAAAAATTTAGAAGAATGAGGGAAACAAGGCAGAATTGACACTGTGTCACGACGGAATCATAAAGGTATAATTAACAGCGCTAAGAAAAATAGCGGGTGTTACAATCCTCCCCACTAAAAGAAAGTTCCGTCCTCAAAACTAAGAATAAGCAGAAAGAACTCAAGATTACCCCCCTCGAAAAGATGAGGATACAGATTTCGCAAAACATTTTCAAAACAAAAGTAAAATAATTTGATTAAGAAGTTAGATAATTTTTCCTTTTATGATGAAACAAAATTTAGTTTTGAGAAATCAAATTTTGTAGTTAGTAAAAATGGAATCAGTCGTCAAACATTTTCAATAACAGATTCAAAAGTTCATCAACAACGAAACGAAAACTAATTTCAAAATGTTAAAATTTTGAAAATGTTATCAAAGTAATTATGAAAGCTTTCAAAAATGTTATCAAACCTGAACATACAAAATAATTTCGAAAAAGTTAAAATGTTTTACATAATAATCCTATAGAAATGAAAGTATTTGGAAATATGAAAGTCTTCATAAAATACTGATCGCTTGAAAATCAAAAAATTGAAATAATTTCTAAATAATTTAAAATAAATTATTAAGGCGTTTTGAAACAGAACTAAATATAAATATCAACTAAAGATAAAACAAAAGGAAGTATAAAGTTCTTAAATTATAATTCAAAAAAGTTAAATTTCACGATATCCAAAAAGTTTAAGTTAGTCTAACGTTTTACAAAACGGGGAGTTTCATGACTGAAATTATACTTCAAAAAAGTTAAAATTTTACGGTAATCTAAAATTGTAAATTAAATGGTGTGGAATAAATGGACGATTACTAAATACAAATTGGCTTAACCTTGTGATCGATGATCGTTGCTGCATCTGTGATAGTCAAACGGAAGATAAAGAGCACTTGTTCTGCCAGTGTACATATAGCAGGAAAGAATTGGACGGCATGAAGATGTGGATACGAAGAAAACTTCGATTGAACATGGATAATCAATGGAGACTTACGCTGAGAGCGACTAAAATGAAAAAAAGCGGTAATTAATGGAATACTCAATGCAGTCGTCTATCATATTTGGCATAAAGGAATCGAGCAAGGATCGAGAATCGGTTACTAACGCCTGAAGTAGTAGGAAAGAATGCTAAAGAAAAGCTTATTATGTACTTTAGAACTATTAAGAAAGACAAGATGAACTCTAAAGATTTGGCTTTCATAAGTCGAATCCTTTGATTTGTAATTAATTTTGTGATTAATTAATATACTTACCTTTTAACAAAAGAAAAATTAAATTAGTCAAACTTTTCATAAAATAGAGAATTCGGGAAAAAGGTTAACGAATAAATAGAACAAGGGTAAACGATAAATCAAAACAAAACTTTTCAAACTCGATAAAGGTCAAAGGGATTAGCATTAGTTGCGGTAAGAGAATTAAAGAGAAGCAGAAGGGAGGACGAAGTTGAGAGTCAAACAGAGCTCTTAAGGATTTTAGAGGAAATTAACCATCTCGAAATCCCTTTCACGACTCCCACAAACACGGGTTCTTCAATTCCCATCAAATAATGCTAAGTCCAATATCGGTACTACGTGGTCCTTCTCAATCTACAACCTTCAAATTTATCAACTTCCACAACCTCCAAAATTAAGTCTTACATACTTATATAATCTTTCAATTAGTACGGTAAGAATCTACAAATGATTTAGACAAATCCATTAATTAAGTTTCCAACGGTTATAAAAACATACCCAAACTCGTAATCGCTAAGATTCATAAACTCAAAGCTCATAAGGTCGGAACCCGAGTTATACTCCATATTTCTCGAGTAAGGAACACTTAACAAAATCCACCAATTAACAATGTTCGGACACGAAAACTTCAAAAATGATCATCAACATATTCTTAACATCATCAATAGACAGAGTTGGGAAAGTACACCAAACCTTAAACACACTTAGCCTGACATAGAACAAGATAAAACCGAAAAGAGGAAAGAGTCCAACGTCATCCACACAGTGGACAGCAAAGTCCCTCGGGGAGGGAAGAGTCGGCGAGAGGCACCTGAGGGAGCTGTCTTAGTACATTTGCTATGCTGATCAACCAAAGCCGACTAACATCGCAACTCTCAGCATCACCGCCGACGACTACGGGTGGGTGATTTACCCCAATAGCGACCCGTTGGTCTTAGCCGTCAAAATCAGCGATATATTTTAGTGAAAAGATGCATGATAGATACTGGCGCCTACACCAACCTGCTATACATAGAGGCCTTTGAGCATATGAGACTCGCCAAAAGGCACCTTAAGCCGACAACCGGAGTGTTGTATGGATTCTCGGGAACCGGCGTGATACCAATGGGAACGATAGACCTCCCCATCACATTCGGCGAGGGAAGCACGGCCAAGATGGCAACCGCTCAGTGATGTGTTAATATTTTATATGGTTTTATCCTTTTTTTTCCCATCTATTTATCGTGTTAAATGCGCTCTTAGAAGCGGTTTTGGGAACTAATCTTCTCATGTAGTATGTTTTGTAGTGTTTTGTTGGTTTTGTAGGAAAATGGGCGATATGAATGCCTTTTCCCTTTCATCATAGCTCACATAGAGGTCGGTGATTATTTATCCACAAGCTACGTGTTGCTATCGAGGTTGTGTGGATGTCATGGAGTGATCTCGAGTCGAGTTGGAACCATATCATGAAGTTTAGAAGACTAAAGGAGTCTTTTTTGTTGGTCCCTAGGTCCGTCCCTAGGGATGGATGTCATCCCTATGGTCTTACTCACGGCAAAATTGAAGAAATAGAGCAAAAATTGGATGTTGTAGCTGTCCCGAATAGGGACGACCTTCGTCCCATGGGACGACTTTAATCCCGAATCGGGACGGCCTCCATCCCTATTCGTGAGGACATAGCTGTAGTGTCTTTTCAGCTTCCTCTTTCTTTGGCTATATAGGAATGCTTTTGTAATTCATTTGAACGTACCTTTTTCATTCCTAAGAACCCTAAGCATAGTATTAGAACAATATTACTTTTTTCATTCTCTACCTTGAAGATTTACTCTTGTTCTTGCTACAATTTCCAATCGGTAATCATTTCAATTAGTTTCAAATTACTTATTCATCTTTTATGTTCTTGATTGTTTATTTTCATTTCTAGTATTGATTTTATTAGTTTTCCTTTTTCTATATCGATCATTATGTATTTCATTATCAATTGTTTATTTCGTGTCAATTTAATTATGAGTAGCTAATTCCGTTACTAGGGTCAAGGGGGATTGATGGGTAGAATTTAAGTTCTTGTTGAATATTTGATGAATTCATATATATGCTAGTGCCTTGTTTACATGCTCTAAAAAATGATTAATTTGTTAAAGGCCACAACTTGTTAATCGAATTAGGGAAATTTCAGTTCATGTGCGAGAGCCGAGTTGAGATTAGACCCGCATATGATTCGGTAGGAAGCCTAATAAGTAGCGAGAGCCTGTTAGTGTCTTCCTAGGTTGATTTCGATCCGAGAGGACGTATGATAGCCAACTAGCATGTTTGTGTGTTTATCGTTTATTCTTGCATGATCATTTGTCTACTCATTGTGAACCCATAGCCCTTGATTTTCCTTTAATTGATTAATTCATACTAGTTTAGGTCCCGGGTAAATACACGGCTATATAGGTTGTCAAATATTATCATTCAAATAATGTTTTTGTAAAATTTTATTTTTAGTGTATTTCTTACAAATATTTAATAGAGACAATTGAGTAATTTTTGTTACAAAGCTGGTTATATTTTTCCTAAATTTTTCCATGATAGTTAAATAAATAAATAAAATATATCATGAAACCAATATTTTGTGACACTTATATAATTATGAATCATGATTCATAAATATCCATTTTTTTAATAGTCTCCTACTTAGTTGTTTTCTTTATTAAAGTATTTTTGGTCTAATTATCCATAATTATACAGTTTGATTTCAATTTAGATTTTATGATTATATTATGAAGTTAATGGTTGATTTATTTCTATATTGAGGTAAGAGTGCTTTTGGAGGGAAAACTCTTCACAAGAGCTTTACACCTCATCATATTCCTAGCCCTCTATATTCTTTTAGTAGAAGGAGGATTTTGATTACGTATTTCTAGTCTTAGTTAATCGATCAACCCAGCCGTTTGGGCAATTAAGAATCGGCATAGCTTCTAACATTTTTAACCGCTTCCCTGTGGATACGATACCTTATTTACCACTATCTTCTAGTTAGTAGCATTAGGTTTTCCTTGATTTGGTGATACGACTTTAGCCATATCACTCAGTTTGTCGTAGTGGATGCCAAGTCGGCCTACAACGCGCTGAGCGGCGGAATAACCCTCGACGAGGTGCGCGCCCTGGTGTCATATAAGCCTTGACCATGGCGTATGTCACTGACAATGACACTGAAGGCAAGCTATATGGCGACCAGGAGTCTGACAGATCCTACAACTCAGTAGCCTTGAAAAGATCTCATGAAGAAATGAAGGGAAAACGGAAGGCCGACTTCAGCCCCGACGACTCCAGAGCCACGGCCTCAAAGATGCTCAAGATCGCCGACAAGGTGATCCCCGCCCAAGAGCGCCTAAAGCCCGGGGGAGATCATGATAGTGGAGCTGGAGCCGAGTCGGCCTGTGCTAGTGGGAGCCGAATTGGAACCAGGGTACTAGCAGCACCTCGTCACTCTGCTAAAGGAAAATGTGACGTCTTCGCATACTGGAAAGACGAGATGCCTGGCGTAGACCCCGACGTCACGGTACACAAGCTCAACGTAGACCCTGCCTGCCGGCCGGTCAAGCAAAAAAAGAGAACCATGTCAACAGAAAAAGACGATGCCATCCGCGAAGAAGTGGAGAAGCTGCTCAAGGCAGGATTCATTGAACCATGCGTCTACCCCGAATGGTTAGCAAATGTGGTGATGGTGAAAAAGTCGTCTGGAGCCTAGCGGATGTGTGTCGACTTCACTAACCTCAACAAAGCATGCCCAAAGGATTGCTACCCGCTGCCAAGAATAGACCAGCTAGTGGACGCCACCAGTGGCCATTCCATGTTAAGCTTCTTAGACGCCTATTTCGGCTACCACCAAGTCTTTCTGTGGGAGCCGGATAAGGTCAAATGCGCATTCATCATAATCGCCGGAACGTTAATGTACAAGATGATGCCATTTGGCTTGAAGAACGTCGAAGCCACTTACCAAAGGCTGGTGGACAATATTTTTCAAGGGCAGCGGGGTAGGAACATGTATGTAGATGACGCAATTGTTAAAAGCAAGGACAACGAGAAGCACCTGGAGGACTTGAAGGAAACATTCCAATCCTTTAGAAAGTACAAGATGAAGCTAAACCCTAAAAAGTGCACGTTTGGCGTAAGGTCGGGAAAGTTCCTAGGATTTCTGGTGACCGATAGAGGAATAGACACCAACCCGGAAAAAATCAACGCCATACAAGATCTGCCTGAGCCAAAAACGATAAGGGATATACAAAGGCTCACGGGGAGGATGGCAGCCCTAGCGCGATTTATCTCTAGGGCAGCCGACAAATCCTCCCTCTTCTTCGAAGTGCTGAAGGGAAACAAGCAGTTTAGGTTGGAGCAGAAACAAAGGGAAGCCTTTGTGAACTTGAAGGAACACTTAAAGACACTGCCGATCCTGGCACGACCGACAGAGGGCGAGAAATTATATGTATTCATCATTGTTACAAGTGTGACGATGAGCGCCGTCATACTCAAGGTAGAGAGCAAAACTCAACAGCCGATATACTTCGTCAGCCACACACTGGGGCCGGCAAAGAGGAACTACCTAATGGTGGAAAAAGCAGCGTACGCCATGGTGATTGCCACCAGAAAGTTGCGCCTGTACTTCGACTCACATCCGGTGACCGTCCTGACAAACCTGCCTCTGTAAAAGGCGCTAGAAAACTTCGAAAAGACGGGAAGGATGCTGAAATGAGCCGTCGAGTTAAGCGGCCTGGGGATCACCTACCAGTCAAGAACGGCAACAAAAGCGCAGACGTTGGCCGACTTCCTAGCAACATGCTCACACTCGGAGGAGAATGACCCCCCGGCGGGGGCATGGGAAGTAGTCACCGACAGGTCGGCTACCAGCAATGGGTCAGGCGCCGGCGTTGTCTTAACCAACCCTTACGGGGAAGAATTCGAGCACGCACTGAGATTCACTTTTTCCGGCGTCCAATAACGAGGCTGAGTACGAGGCCGTCATCGCAGGCATCCGCCTAGCCAGAGCCGCCGGCGCCGAGCAAGTCGTCGTGTCCACTGACTCCCAATTAGTCACAAACCAAATCTATGGAGAGTACGAAGCTAGGGAGCCGTTAAGGGACGTTGTACCTGGAGAAGGTAAAGGAAGAATTATCCCAGTTAAAATCATACGAATTAAAGTAGATACCAAGGTCCCAGAACAATAGGGTCGACGCCTTATTCAAGCTGGCAAGCTCCAGTCAGCAGAATATCTGTTGGTCTGTCTGGGTAGATGTTAGACAAGAGAAAAACATCTTGCTGGGGGCAGAATCCCAAAACAATATTCACAACATAGAAAGTGATGAAGATGACGACTGGAAAGTGCCCATCGTAGAATACATAACAAACAAGAAGCTGCCAAGCGATCCGACGAGGGCAGGACGCATGCCAACTTTGGCATTAAGATACATGATGATTGAAGACCATCTGTATAAGAAGGGAGTGTCGACACCCATTCTAAGATGCTTGAAGCCTAGGGAGGCAACAGAAGTTCTGGACGACATCCATTCTAGAATGTGCAGGCACCCCATAGGTGGACGAAACCTGGCTCATAAAGCAGTGAGGGCCGGCTACTACTAGCCGATCATCCAGCGCGACGCCAGGGAGCTAACCAGGAAATGCAGCAACTGCCAAATCCACTCGCCCGTGATCCATGCGTCAGCAAGGGAGTTGCAGCCATTCCTGAACCCAATACCCTTTGCACAATGGGGGATGTGTAACAACCCAGTTCTTCTAATGACATTAATTAACAAGGCGGAAAATAATTAAGTCGTAAAAAGTGGTAAAAATTAAAACCGTTAACTCCGAGTGAGTCTTTCATAAATACAAGAACCGATTGTCACTTACAACATCATAAAACGAATTACAATTTAAGTACGAGCTTGATATTGTTTACGGTTTCATGTGGACATGTTAACAAAAAACTCAAAATTAAGCAAGACTACTCCTCGCTTGCACACGTTTCCCCTGTAAGCACAGTAATTTGACATCCTGCAAAATTCACAAAAATACAAAACTATCCCAATTAGTGGGAGTAACCTAACCGTCCTTCTACACGACCCCAATTAATCAATGTAGTACAATCTTTAGGTTATCTAATTAACAGATAAGCAAGCATGTCACATTACAAGTCGACATGTATACAATGTGAGATACACATGAAGTGAGTTCAGTTTAGCATGTGAACATAACGGCATGTGAAACAAGCATGCGATATGAATTATGATAAAGCATATATTACGTGAATAGCATGTGAAAAGCAAAACAGTAAAATATACATCATGTGAGTAGCATGTAAGAAGTAAAACAATAAATCACACATCATGTGAACGACATGGGAGAAGTATAAAGTAAAACATACATCTTATGAATAACATATTAAACATAATGGATATATCATCATCGAGCATACGTCATGTGAATCAACTCATTCACCATGTAACTTGTGAAACACGACAAATATATCACTTTTGAACATATGTGTTCATTCAAACTAGTTTATCAAGTGGATTTAGAACAATAAGGAGCCGTACCGAAACATGTAATTTAGAAAACTGTAGTCATTTAGTTTAAAAACCAAGGTTTCCTTCACACACAACGCACGGGACGTGACTACTAATGTCGCATGCGTACTTAAGGCTTCCATCTCACTATAAGTGCGAATGAGATCATCAATCCCGCCAATCATATCGATACTAGGAGGTTTACATCTCACCCCTATTGCTCAATAGGATCGAACACCTAAATTGACTCGGTTTAGTCGATTGACATACGGAGAAGAAGGACTGCAAGTGCATGGACTCAGAGGCCCCGCTAAACCGAACATGTCCCATACACTGCTAAGGCAAAGGTCGGAAGGTATTCCGCCCCCAAAGATATCCGATATAGAGAGTGAGAGCTGATCAGTGCCCTTGTCTATGTATGCGCACACACCCAATCCATACTCTTGGTCTCGGGAAAGAGAACCTTTACACAACCGAGCACCTCAATGGCAACTGGATGACTACTACTCTACCGACACTCATAAAGAGCTGGTTGCCCATTTAATTCTTAGCATTTTCTCGCACCGGCAGGATGCATCATGGCCTCCCATGAGCAATGACTCCGAGTGTCGTAGTCTACTTTCGAAGCTGTCTTCTATCGCATCGCCTTCTAAACTTTACCAAGATAGCGCCCAACATGAAACGTAGGCTGAATTTGGGTGTCTTATAAAGACAGAGTCTCTGGAATATCGAGCTCAGCGGTCATCGTGGGGCACATGTCTGATGACCAGAGGGATGAAACAATACCGGGTTCCATAAGGATGATCAGTCTGTGGGCTGTGTATTGACTCGGAACAAGTCATTACAACATAGAATGGTGAAGACAACTCAGAGGGTACTGTCAGGGCACATGTTCATTTTCACCATGATTGGTGTCGATAACATCGTTCGTGAAAACGTGTCTGATCACCGGCTTAGGTAACACACCGACTAAAAGTACGGTTGTTCCTATGGAATTTAAGTATGTCGATTTTAAGATAAACAAACATTATCAATCATCGTAAAATTTATCTTAACTGATAGTTTTTAGTATACTGATAAAAGAGATTTGGAACGTTTTATTTGATATATATTATTTGAACGTTCATTATTTGAGATTTGATTAAAATTCAATTATTTCTAAGTACATTATTTAAGATGGGTTCCTTTATCTTGACTTGGTCTATGTTGACTTAAAAAGCCAAAGTTTAACCAAGATGGACTAGTCAACCCTTAGTTTTGACTTAGTCACTAATTAGTCCTTAAGTGATTATTATAAAGTTTAAGTGTATTTTTGCACATTTAAGCATTGTTTAACTTAGTACTTTTGGGTTATTCGTCTTTTTGTACTCTATACTTTTTGGGCACAAGTATTTAGTACATTTATTGTTCAAGTGTACGTATTTAGTATTTTTATACGGTTTTGTTTTTGTACAAGTATATTTAAAGCCTATTTATACTTAGTAAAATATTTCAAACATCAAATAAATCTATAATAATTATAATAATCATTTTAAACCTTATTATGTATCACATTTCTCAAACTTAGAGTTTTACAAAAATAACTTTAAGTAATAACGAAATCGATAATATTATTAAGGATACTAAATAAGTCATTTTTCAAATGTTATTTTTAACTTTCGATTTTCGTACTCAACATACTTTTATGAGTTAGGTTTCCAAATATAAAGTCATTTTTCAAAAATAATAAGGTTTATTTTTTTTAACAAATTTAAAACGAAAATAGTACGGATTTCAATACTTTATTTTAAATCGTTTGAAATACTTAAACATCATGAAAGTGAACCAAATTTTTATTTCGGATACCAATACTTGTACATAACTTATCCCAAGAAATTTAGATTAAAATTCTTTATAATTGTTCTTGAATAAAATCTTCTTTCCAGATCTGACCCATTTTAGTAGAAATTTTATAAATGAAATATATATGATGGATTTATATGAAATTTGACTTACAAATAATAAACTTCATCAGAAACATAATATAATTTTTCCAAGTCCAAAAAAAAACGTTTAACATCAGGAAACATATTATTTTCTCAGAAAGTACATAAAATCATACAGTACCATTTTATGAAATAAATCATTATTAAAAATAAAGTTTCATAAAAACTTACTTTTCATATTTTCTTAATATACTAGACATTCAGATTTACAACATTCATGAAGGAACCTAAGGGTAATTTAACACGTATCTTACACAGAAAAATCTGAAACATACATCATACATTACAGAATCCATTTTACATCATGTATTGTTAAGTGATAAATCGACAAATAGTTAACTTTAAACTTGGTGATCTAATGATTTAGTCCTAAACATGATGTTATATGTTAGTTAGAGTCTAAACACTATACTATGAGATTTGAGGGCGGAGAAAAGTTAGGTTACCTATTAGCAATTCTCCGGATCAACTATGAAATCAAATATACTAAGATCGAAGCCCCCTTCCTCTTGCTCCTCTTGATGAATAAGTTAGAAGGACACACAAACAAAGTAAGTTAGTAAATATAATAGGAATAAGACTAAAAAATAAAGAGTATAAGGTAAGGAGAAGAAAGAGTATCTGCTCTTGAGATATGGTGGTGTAAACACCTTAGAACTTAGAAAAACTTGTATTATTTTCTTTGGTTTTTAGATGGATCTTTGAAGGAGTGTTTAAGTGAGTAAATGGATGAGTAAATGAAGAGAAAATGGCTGGTTATAAGCACTCAATTCGTGCATTAGATGAGGGAGCAAAGTGTGGACAAGAATTTGACAATTACTCAAAGTAGCTAATCATACTTTAAGAAGTACATTACTAGAAATGGTGTTTTTGATTAGTTAGGCATATTTTTAGGTTAGGAATTCAAAGTAACGGTTTGGCATGCCTTACAGTAATATGTTTGAGTTTATTTGGTCACATAATGGTTAGGAAAGAAGTACGAAAATCGAATGTCGAGAAACGATTCGTTGGGTGACGATTTTCGTAGTAAAAGAGTTGTCCAGTACAATATTTTTATGATGCACTTATAAATTGTAATTTTTAATATTACCATTGTGTAGATCATGGAAAATTATTAAAGTTAGGCTTTTGAAACGCCTCAATCGGAGTCCGTATGAGAAAATAGGAACCGTTTTACGAAATCGCACAGAATTGCGATAACGATAGAAATTTCAATTTTGCAAACAATGAAGTGAAATAGAAAGGTTCCAAAGGCAGAAGAATTTAATAGTACTATATAAAATAGTTTGTCGAGACTCGATTTATTAATATTAATCGTTATTAGAAATAACTAAAATGGTAAAAAACACGGGGTGTTACAGACTACCCCCTTAAGAAAATTTCGTCCTCGAAATTCGCAACTACTAGG
The DNA here is from genome assembly GCA_958450325.1 of Agrostemma githago. Lineage (NCBI taxonomy): Eukaryota > Viridiplantae > Streptophyta > Magnoliopsida > Caryophyllales > Caryophyllaceae > Agrostemma > Agrostemma githago. Next base: position 33,714,751 of record OY288256.1, read on the forward strand.
TTGGTAAGGTATATATTTCCTAAGGTTAGGCTAAGGTTTTTCTTTAATTTTTTTGGAGGTTGGTATTCATCCGTAGGATATTCTCAAGTTCTCAAAAGTAAAACAATCTCGGGTCATCTCGAGATTTGGTTTATTGTGATTTCTAACTCCATATATAACATGATAATTTATGTTCCTCAAAATCAATACTGGATGTTCTATGGAAATGTTTGGTTTGGCTTAAGGTATTAATCCATTCAAATAAAGGTTGTCCTAATTTCCATAAAATTTCAAAGCGTTTATTAGTTTTGATCTCTTTAGGTTATCACGACTGTTATTTATATATCCTAAATTATCAATCATATCAAAATTCATGGTTCTTATGGCACCCTAAATATTTATATTCGAAAAGTTTGATCTCCTAGGGCTACGTGGTTCTTTCAGTGACAAGCTCTTAGGGTTAATCCAAAACTCTTGTATTGATTTCTTTTAATTTTCCAAAATCTCCAATTGTTTTCTTGTTTCTCGATTCCTCAATTGGTAGGTTATTCCAAAATTCAAACTGACAATGTGTTGGGTTTTGAAATACCCGTCATCATTACGACACTCGGGGTTGTAATATTATCAACCATCAATTCAAAATACAGGTAATTCTCCAAAATAGATACATTTTTCCTATGGATTTCCAAAATTATTGGTTATAAATCAGTCAATCCTGAAATTTTTAGAGTGCTAAGGCTTGTTCACAATCTATTCTTCGAAATAGCTTTTGAAGTCAATAAAGGAAATCCTCAAATAATTTGATCAAGGATTGTTCTCATACTTCTTTCGAACACATAATTCCACCGATACAAGGTAATGACATCTCGAACATCTCTCAACCTCAAAGGCATTCTAACTTTGTTATAACAGGGTTAAGATTTTGGACGGAAAACAAAGGGCTAAGTCTTACGATAAGTTACCGCTCAAAATAGATTATGCGTAAGACACACACTGATAACTTGACTTAATAAGGTTCCAAGTCCTAAAAGTATTTTAAGGTCGGCAAGTGGTCAGGCAAAACAAAAACAAAAACTAGGTTAGCAATGCTTCAGTCCAAGGTTCGCACATTGATATCGTAGGTCTTCTATGATGATATGGTTCCTAATCAGGTTTCTGAACTCTAAGCTTCTTGGTGATGTCCTTCTGGATCAACTTTGAATAGGCTCATCATATTAAGAGTCTTTCTTCTATACGATCCTGGTGAAATCGTTCTCTTGCTCCCAGCAGTTCCAACGTTACATCTACTCGTATAAGTACTAAATCGTCAGGTGAAAGGTTAATAACAATATTCTAGTTGGTTGGGTTAACTCGATCGGAGATGCATAGAAAAGTTCAATGAAAGTATGTAGGTACAGTTGATCAAAGAAGTGGGATTAGGTTTCACAAAAGAACGTATATGAAAAGAAGTGGTAAGTTAAACCAAAAATTATCATTTGGTTCGTTGCATAAAAGAGGTAAGGGAAGTAACAACTACGGGGAGGAATTATCGCGATGATTTTTCAATAGAACATTGTTCCAACTAACCAAAGGGTTTCTCATCCGATAGAAGGAACGAGAAGATAATTTGAGTTTATATAAGATAACTTCTAGCAAAGTTTGTTTTTCAAAGGGATGAGCAAGGTAAGGATTGAGATAGATACGTTATTGATGTACTCCTCATTGAGAAGAATAGAAGTATTAGTGAGTTTTCAAATAACATATGAGGTTTCAGATAATAGGCAAAGCAGAATTCAAGACCAAAAGGTCAGGGTTGAAGATTTGCATAGGTTCTGTTGTGGTACGAAGTCGGGCTAAGAAGTGTTACCACGACTCTAGATAATAATTAGAATAGGAACATATAGGATCATAATGGGAACATTACTGATCCATGAAAGTTTTCGTTTAAGGAGTAAATGTAAAGAGTATTCCACACAAAAATTGGATGGATAATTGATATGGAGTGATTTAACTGATAATGGAAACAATAGATCATCAATCAAGAACCAGGTTAGATTGGGTCACTCATGTCTCTATCTTTAGTAATTTCGTCATTCTACATTCCTTTCAAGTTGGTCCTCAAAATGTTTGTTTTGTTCCTCTAGTTGTTTATCTAACCTCTATATTCAGAAGTTTGGTTCCTTAAACTTTCATCATATTATTCCTCAAATATTTCATAAGAGTATCTCTCGCGTAAGGCTACATCTCCAATATTGTATGAATGCCCATTATTTGCTCAAGTAAACTGATCAACCTAATTCTTTCAGTCAGCTCCCTAATAACCAATAAGGTAGGATTATCCATCGGTGTTTCCATTCATCGTGGATTTTCATTAGAGGTTACACAACCTTATATCCAATTTGGTTTTAAACATCAATCTCAATAAGTTTTATCAGGTTTCATCTATATCCTCGAATTAAAAAAAATATAAATTAACAAATTCATTGGAAGTCTACCCCACTCAAGTTAAAAGTCCTCAGATAATCAGGGTTCTCTTTTCATTCATTGGCTATTGACCTCGATTTAGCAATTCTAAAGCTATTCATGATTTAGCTAAGAGTTCCATAAATCCGTTCAATCGGAACTATGTATCTTATCATTAGAATACAAGTTTCATTCTTCAAAATTTTCATATAATTCTCTTTGTCCTCAAAATAACTACTATAGACATTATTACATTCTATCCCTTAGTACTCTTTACTACTTCTTTTCCCCGATATATTTTCATAAAGGTCAAAACTCTCTTGTTATTAGTAATAGTTACTCATCCACAAAACTCGTCTGTTGGCTAACATAATCCGCAAAACATTGAAAATACAAGGGTTCTAAATTCCACAAAAATCTGTATGACTTAATTTCTCATCAAGTAGTCACTGTATATGTGAACTAGATTTACATCAGTGTCATTCTTTCTTATCTTTCCTTAGCTTACAACTTTAAATCTTCCAATCTTCCTTTATTCTTTACTATCCTTAAAATTGTTCAATCTAAATTCAACACTCAACAACATTTGTTGGTTCTCTTCTCTTCCAACCTCTCGTCATATATTCCAAAAATCAATAGGTTCCTAAGTCCAATAATTACAGACTGACTAAAAGGTAGAGATTGGGTGATCCAATTGTGGTTGGTTTGAAAGAATATTGGATTTTTTAAGTACATTAAACTACTAAGAATCATGGGCATAACTATGTCTTTGTGAGTGGGCTAAGGGTTCATTGTGATTCTACTGCGCAATTTGATAAGTAGCTAGTAACCATGGTTCATTGAAGATATAGAAACCTATTTAAGAAATTAATTGAAAGAATAAATATTCAAGAGTGGAAAACTAGTAGGTTGATAAGATTAATAAATAAGAGTATTGAAGTTTATCTCCATAGTCGAAGGTTATGTCAAGCTTGGAAAGAGGGGATGATACAAAAGTAAGGATAAAAGACGTTGGGTATGTATGAGGTTAGGTTACATGCTGTTTGATGGTGATTTCAAAGAAGAGAAAGCAAGATGAAGAAATAAAAAGGAAATAAGTTAGAACGGTAAATAACAAATGTTTCACCAAATAGGAAGACGTCAGACTAAGGTTAGTTGAGCCAGAATATACGAAGGTGAAATAAGCGAAAGACTTCTTGTCTGACTCAGGATGAGTAGTTAGACCTAAGAACTAGTTCACGAAGGGATCGAATTAAGTTTAGAAACAAAAGAAAAGGAACCAGTTGAGGTTAAAACTTCTTTAGAATAGATTATAAGTTTGTTCATGAATGGTTCAAAGGTTAGGCTTTAAATGACTTTTGTCTATGCATCCTGATATTGGTTCAGATGTAAAATTTGGTTGAAACAGTTTACCAGAAAAATAATTAAAGGGTAAAAGGTATTCATCAATTTATGAAGGTATGGATGTTAGAAATGAAGGAAAGCTTTGTATGTGATGTTTAAGAATTTCGATGGAAGGATTGAAGATAGTTCGTTATTGAACCCAAATCGTTGCTTGGTTAAATGAAGAAAGTAAGGCAAAGGTAGAAAATAAGGATAAGCTAGAAAAATGAATTAGATGTGGTGTAAGGTGGTACTGGGAAATGAATATGGTCAAGAAGGGTTCATTTCCATGACTACAATTTAGGCTAACAAATGATCTCCGATGTACGAGTTATATAGGTAAGTAGAGTCTCGGCCAAGTCTAAGTCGACACTAAATAGGACTCGAGGACTACTATCTTACGTACGTCTGCACTTGATCTTCTTGTACGTTATATCTCGTCTGCATAACTTCACTCGATACATCAACATGGTCCAACTTGATTTTTCTACTATAATTGATTTGGAAGGTGCGTTTCTTTGTACTTGCAATGATGTTCTACCAGTCTTGAACTGTCGATGGTTGCAAGTGCTTTGCCTTGGTCGTCGCGTTGATCACAAGTAAATTAAAACTAGCCAATAGGCTAAAAGTTAGGGCAATCACTCTACATTCAATTGTTCAGATAGCATGCAAAAACAAGCAAGGGGCCAAAACCTAAATCGGACGGTACGGGTAATCCTTAGTAGTTCTACCCATCCAGACATTCTATCCAAGTATATTATTTGATCCTAGGGTTATGCTAGTGAATCTCTCATTTAGTGATCTTAAATGTTTTACATGTTTTAGACACTTTATACACGTGTCATGAACTCCAGGCGCGTTCCCTCAATAGGTGATGTAAATATGCATCGCACATAATTACACACGGTCTCAAGGTCGCTCCGATAACAACTATAACAACCCGGTTCTTCTAATGACATTAATTAACAAGGCGGAAAATAATTAAGTCGTAAAAAGTGGTAAAAATTACAATCGTTAACTCCGAGTGAGTCTTTCATAAATACAAGAACCGATTGTCACTTACAACATCATAAAACGAATTACAATTTAAGTACGAACTTGTTATTGTTTAGGGTTTCATGTGGACATGTTAACAGAAAACTCAAAATTAAGCAAGACTACTCCTCGCTTGCACACGTTTCCCCTGTAAGCCCAGTAATTTGACATCCTGCAAAATTCACAAAAATACAAAACTATCCCAATTAGTGGGAGTAACTTAACCGTCCTTCTACACGACCCCGAATAATCAATGTAGTACAATCTTTAGGTTATCTAATTAACAGATAAGCAAACATGTCACATTACAAGTCGACATGTATACAATATGAGATACACATGAAGTGAGTTTAGTTTAGCATGTGAACATAACGGCATGTGAAACAAGCATGCGATATGAATTATGATAAAGCATACATTACGTGAATAGCATGTGAAAAGCAAAACAGTAAAATATACATCATGTGAGCAGCATGTAAGAAGTAAAACAGTAAATCACACATCATGTGAATGACATGGGAGAAGTATACAGTAAAGCATACATCTTATGAATAACATATGAAACATAATGGATATATCATCATCGAGCATACGTCATGTGAATCAACTCATTCAGCATGTAACTTGTGAAACACGACAAATATATCACTTTTGAACATATGTGTTCATTCAAACTAATTTATCAAGTGGATTTAGAACAATAAGGAGCCGTACCGAAACATGTAATTTAGAAAACTGTAGTCATTTAGTTTAAACACCAAGGTTTCCTTCACACACAACGCACGGGACATGACTACTAATGTCGCATGTGTACTTAAGGATTGCATCTCACCATAAGTGCGGATGAGATCATCAATCCCTCCAATCATATTGATGGGAGGGATTTGCCGTCAATCCTAAACACCAAGTAAAGCCAACTAAACCTAACTAGTAGCTAGGGTAAGTCGGGTCGATATCCACGAAGACGATAAGAGGTGTTTAGACTAAGGTCTACCTAAATACAAGAGTAGGTCACAAAGAACACAAGAGGAGGAGAATTGACAAGAATTGACTAACTAAGATGATGAAAAGGGATGAAACTAGAATTATGAATGAACTAGGTATAGCATGAACTAAATGGATCAACTAAAACTAATGTCAATCAACTAACTAGAGAAATGATGACTAAGAAGATGAAGAAATCAAATAAGGGGAAGAGTAGGGTTAGGTCGGGTTCATAGGTGTACAAGGCTAGTGGGAAAATCGAGGGTGTAGGTTTCACTTAGTCACTAAGGTAAGGCCGCGCTCTCGCGTCAAAGACAAACCCGAAAACTCACGCAAGATTCTACTCAAAACAAGAGAAATCAATCACCCATCAAACATACAATGAGAAGGAGGAAACAAGCAAGAGAAGCATGGCCACTACTACTCTAACAAACATTTCATCAAACACATGGCATGCAAGAATGAGTGACTAGCAACAAAGATTCAACCTTTACCCACAATTAATCCCTAATCACCCATAATCAACACCTAATCCCCCAACTAACCCCACAGTAATCTACTCACACATATTCAAACTAATACTAACACAAACAAGAGAAAACATAAAGAGAACCAAAACATTCATTATGAAGATGAAACTAGCAAGAACAATAAACAAATGATAAAGATTGAAACTTAAATGATAAACAAAGATTTAAGGAAAAGAGTAGAGAAAGATTATACCAAACTAATAAGGAGATGAAAAGATGAAAACTTGTATATAAGGAACACCCAAAACCTCCACCAATGTTGTCAAGATTGGTGGATTCTTCAAGAGATCCCTTAATACAAGAGTAACTATCTAGATTAAGCTAAGATTAACAAAATATTAAAGAAAGATTAATGATAAACTAAGCTAAAGATGAAGGATCTCTATCTAGGGTTTAGAATAATGTAGGGTGCTTAAAACAATACAAGAGGGTCGTATATATAGGGTTTCACGAGCCAAGGAGTTGAAAGAAAGACAGAACCCCTGAACTGGGCCCTTCCCAACCGGGAAGAGGGTCATCTCGACCGGGAAGAAGTGGTCCCGACCAGGAAGGTCATTATCCCGGCCGAGATCACCTGTCAGAAGCGTCTGTTTGTTGTTGCTTCTCGTCTCGGCCGTGATGGATGCTTCCCGACCGGGATGGGTCATGTAGACTTCAAATATGATCTCATAGGTCCCTTCTTTCTCTTCATAGGCTTCTTATCGATTCTCGGTGCTCGGGAATGGGTCCCAAGGGCTCGGGATCGAGTCTAAGCCACCGAGTGATCGTCGCTTCTCTTCGTTGGCTCCATATGTGTTTGAAACGAGTCGGAATCGTTCAATTTCTCCAAGATTGGCCTTAGGAACCTAAAACAAGCTAGAAGAACCGTAAGTAGCCTCGAAACCGCTCCAAAGAGCGATTCCACAAGAGAAACCGGGACCAAACACAAGGAATAAGCACTACATAACACACTTATCAACTCCCCCACACTTAACCCTTACTCGCCCTCGAGTAAGCACGAACTAACTAATAACTAAAAGAAGCTAGACTACTAACCGAGCGGGTATTAGCGCACCCTAAGCTTTTTCAACTCACGCGAGAGCACTTAGAGGAAAAGTGCTCTCCGCAAGGCAAGTGAGGTCTTGCGACAAAACTGAGGATACAACCGAACATGAAAACACACATCAAACAAACAAACAAACAAACGGTTGCATCCAAGAAGAAACAAATACCGCTTACCTCAATAAAGCGGTGAAAGAAACACCGGTAAGGACTCAAGGCAAGTGACAACGATCCCAAGCTAATAACATAAATCGATATGGACAAAACCCTAATAGTATGACAACAAAGCAATAAAAATGTTGGTAACTTACCTAGGTCCTCCTAACCTTCTAAGAACGTACTACGGGACGATAGGCGGGATGGAAAAAGGATGAAGCACGGAGTTAGTCGACACTGTAGGTAAGTGAAACCCCGCCCCCTTTAGCGATGAGCCAAGAGGGTCGTCCCATGCTCAAAAATAGCTTAACTAGTCCAAGTAAAAAGGTGGATATGGTTGCAAAGTGAGGGAAGACCGACCATTACCGCTATCATCCTTCCTAGGGACTTGGTCCTTTGGTAGGCTTTTCACGATAACAGTCGGTAAAAGGCTTATTTTTGAGAGGGTGGGATTTTTTTGTGAGATAATTTTCTTTGGAATTTTTTTTCTTTTGTATTTTGCTTTTGAGTTGTTATGCCATTTCTTTTTCTTCTTTTGTATTTTGTTTTTGATTTGTTGTGTCTTTTCTTTTTCTTCTTTCTTTTCTTTCTTTCTTTTTCTTCTTTCTTTTCTTTCTTTCTTTTTCTTTTTTTTTTCTCTTTTTGACTTAGCTTGCCTTTTGGATAAATCTTGTATTGTAGGCATTCATCATAAGCAAGTATGAAACTTCAACAAATTGCAACTTATTTGTGGAAAATGTATAGAAGGTAGGGAAATGGGTAAGTCGGGACGGGCCGTTCCCTTCAAACCCACAAAAAGGGGGAAACTTGGACTAATCAAAGCAATTTCGAACACGGTCACCTAAGAGACGGGACTCGGCAACCAAGGCCTATTCACTCCGTGGGTGGACAAAGTGGTCAAAATGCAAATCCCGCAGTAAATCCCTAGTAGACTAGGTGGACTCAAGGTAAGAAACCAACAAAACTATTGATTTATAGTCATTCTACTAGACTAAAGTCCAAGACTCGATTCATATCACTAGGAAGGGAAAGTAAACGCTTGCGCACTAGCCTCAAAACCGGGTTTTCGAAAATCTTTTCTACACTAGACACAAACTACACATGAAAAAACAAAGACGAAAGAAAACGAGACAAACAAAACAAAACAATAACACAAGGAAATAAACAATCACCACCGCGAAACTTCCAAACAAGCAACCTTATCAACCACAAACCCTAAAAAGCTCCACCCGAGCACACATCATCACAAAATCTCCTCTAAACTCCACAAGAGACAAAGAGGGAAAAGGGATAAAATGATGTTACCGGATGTCTTGAAAGCTCTCCAAAGTTAACGGTGATCAAGCGACCTACAAGGAAAAAGGGAGCAAAACACACACGCAAAACACAAAAATACGACACAAAGACACAAAAGAAAATCTTTTTGATTTTTTTTTTTTACGAAATTTTTCAAATTTTTAGGGATTTTTAAGATTTTCTGAAAAAACTATAAAAATAAAGCTACACTAGACTAGGATATCGCTCCCCCACACTTAAACCGAGCAATATCCTCATGCTCGATCGATAGTGTGTGGAGACACTAAAAAAAGAGAAAAGGGGAAAATAAAACTAAAAATCAAAAATGAAAATGAAGAGAGGGTAGAATGTGTCCGGCCGGGGTGTAATCAAGTCACCAAGGGCCGAGACGAGAAAAGATATGGATGGGGGAAGATATAAAATGAAGAAAATAAAAGGAAATGGGAGGGGAGGGCTAAGTGTAATCAAGTCACCTAGCCCGGATTCCGCCTAAATCCGACTAAATCCTACCAAAAAAAATAAAAATAAAGAAAAAGTGAAAAAACTTGCCAATTTGGATTTTTCAAATGATTCTCGATGTAGTCACGTCATCGAGAATCGGGAGCAATAACCACAGAGGCCCCGAGGGCCACCATGACACCAAATACATAAAAGGGAAGAGGAACATACAAAGAGAGACTAGCAATAAAGGACAGAAAAGAAAGGAGAGTCGCCTACCAATGGTTAGCAACTCAATAATCTTCATCGCCTCAATGATCGTTATCGGCACTTTGCTTGTCTTTGTCCTCGTTATTCTTCTTCCTCCTAAATGTAGTCGCATGGTTGAAGTATCGAGCTTGTAATGGTGTAATGAGGGTGGAATTTGAGAAGAAACTCGGTGTGTAGTGAAGAGGAGATGAGATGAAGGTATATACTTGAGGTGCAAGGATGAAATGATAGTTGCAAGGGTGAGTAGGGAGATTGGGAGGGGGTATAAAGTGGTTGGGTGGGGCTTAAATGACGAAGAGAAGGCAAAATGGGAAGCTGTAACTCATCCCGGTCGAGATGGAATTGATCCCGGTCGTGACGGATTGGTCCCGGTCGGAAAGAGACAGATCCCGGTCGTGATGGCTCGTCAGAAGCTCCTGTTTCCATGCTCACTTCATCCCGGTCGTGATGACACCCATCACGGTCGGGATTGCCTCTCAAGCTCTTCATTCCTTAATAGCTCTACCCAAAAGGCAAATCATACATCGGGATTTAGAATTCCGTCCCCAAAAGCTTACGAAAAGCTCAAAAACCGACTTCCTTTCCCAAGCTCCAAAGCTTCTATCATCCATAACTCATCTCAAAACTTCATCTTCACTATCAACCTATCAAGTAAACTCAATAAACACCATCAAAATCCCTCCCTCACATCGCTCATCAAAATACCAAATGACAAGAGTTCCACAAAACACACAAAACCTAGAAACCAAACTCACACAAACACAAATACAAGAACTCAAAAGAATAGGAAAAAGATATATACAACATGACGGTTCTTGAGGAACTCCGTCAAACCGAGGTTGGTGGACTCTTCATTCTTAACCATAGTCCTCAAGGGCTCGGAGGAGCAAGTCAAATGCGTGAGCCACATCATAATGAGGGCTTATTGAGTACCCGAGTCAAGCTATCCTCCAAAGCCTCCAAGTCGGAAGCAAGAAGTAGTCATCCAAAGACCCAATGTCATCTTTCATGTGGTCTCCGGGGTCTTTCCAACCGACAAGCTTTATTGACCTCTTCCTCCCTAAGCACCGTCTCCAACCACAAGCAATCTTCAAATATTTAACATGAGGCACAAAAAGCGGTTTTGGCCTCATTTCCCTATTGCACGTCCTCATATCTTCCTCAATTTGTGGTTCCCCATCTTCAAGTCTCAAAACATCACTTGTCCTCACATCATCTTGAAGGAGAGAATTGAAACTTCTACCGGCGGTTTCAATCTCTTCCAAACTATAGCTTCGCTTACTTGCAAGAGGCTCATGATGTTTTTCCACATTTTCGCACAAGGGCAACTTGAGCTCATCATTTTCCACCCAACGACTTCACATCTTCTACCACCTCATTCAACTCACTAACCTCATCCAATGCTTCACCAACAATGTCGTCATCAAGGGTTATTTCCTCATTCGTCTCATCTTGGGTAGACAATCGAGGTTCTTCATAGCAAGTTTCGCTTCTCAAAGGGATTTCATTAGCGGCTTCATTATCGGGTTGTTCCCCTTCCCCAAATGAACATCCTTCATCAAGTTGTGAAGTTTGAGTTAAAAACATTAGGGTTTTAGCCGCTATAGCATTTAATCTAGCATCAATTGCCTCTTTTTCCCTTTGATGTTGGGCCATGAATTCATCTTGTTCCTTTTGATTTGGATGACCATTTCTTGTTGACTCTTTTGCATTTGAAGAATCAATCGATATAACTCCAAGTTGGGCATTTGGTGTTCATTGGGGTCTTGTAATGCTTCTTGCAAATCTTGATGATGTCCAAGGGGTGGGGCATCATATTGTTTTTTTTTTGGAATAGGTAAAAAATTGTATAAATGAATGATTATACACAGTTATTGTCCTTGAGGTCAATCAGTTACATCCAATTTTCTCAATCCAATTCCTATCACTAGCGGATAAATTTTCGCCAGTACACGCTCGAATTCTAGTCTTCATCTCCTGTTTTATATGCAGCATCACAGCTTTTGGCGTGTGGACATAGTATTCCAATCGACCTTTGTTCCGTTCCTGCCAGATATTATAGATAATCACATAAATAATTCCATCGATCACTTGTCTTTTGAGCTTTGATCCCCTCCTTCTTAGCCTCCATTCATGTAAACCAGAAACGGGTAACCTGATTTGCAGCCATGTGCTGATCATTTCCGTAATCTGCATGCTATACATACACTCACAGAAAAGATGTTCGTGCGTTTCAGGCTGTAGGCCGCATATACAGCATAAGTCATCCTCTACCACATGTAACTTGATTAATTTATCCTTAACATTGAGAGCTTTGTGTTGATAAATCCAATTCAGCACCTGATGTTTCGGTATGGTCCATTTGTTCCATATTAAGTGCCACCAGTTGATCTCCTCACCTCGTTCCCTTAACCATTCATATCCTTTTTTGACAGTATATCTTCGCCCTGCAATATTGCTCCATTCATCGGCCATAAACGCAGGTTTCAGGATGTTTTTCACCTTGCAAATCTTTTTCCATGTCCAAGTAGAATCGTTGGTAGGTTCATAATCTAGCCAAGCATTCCCTTTAAGGTATATTTGATGAACCCATTTCACCCAAAGAGAGTCTGCCTTAATACATAACCACCACACCATCTTTCCAAGTGCAGCTTTGTTCCAGATGGTATCGTCTCGCAGTCCTAGACCTCCTTCCTTAATCGGTTTGCAAATCTTCCTCCACGAGACTAAAGGGGTCCTCTTGTATTCAGTGCCCCCGTCCCACAAGAAATTTCTGCAGAGGGCTTCGATTTTATTAATTACTCCTGTAGGAAGCATGAATATTGATGCCCAGTATGTGTGTAGTGTCTTGAGAACCGATTGAACTAGAATTAGTCGTCCGGCATATGACAGTTTCTTAGCTCCTAGCATTCTTATTCTCTCCATGATGTTGTCAATAAGAGGACTACAATCATTAGCATTCAATTTTGAAGGCTTAATCGGGACTCCTAGGTACTTGAATGGCAGTTTACCTTCCACGCAACCTGAGACAGCCACGACATCCTCCCTCACCTGATCCGGGACACCATTAAAATAGACATTCGACTTGCCGGGACTCATCTTAAGTCCAGAAGCCTGCGAGAAAGAAGCAAAGGTCCTAAGTAGGACCATAATGGATTTGATGTCCCCCTTGCTAAATAATAACAGATCATCAGCAAACATAAGACTACTCAATCTCATAGGGCTACATAGAGGATGGAATCTGAAGTCCAAGGAGCTTGTGGTGTGTTCGAGTAGTCTCGTCAAATATTCCATACATATAGTGAAGAGGAGTGGTGATAAAGGGTCCCCTTGTCGGAGTCCTCTCCTCCCTCGAAAGAAGCCAAACACATTACCATTCAGGTTTAGTGAGTATGAGGCAGTCGTGACACATTCCATCACAAGGCCGATGAAAACAGGAGGGAAATCCAAAGCCCGTAGCATTTGTTCCAAAAAAGTCCATTCTATGCTATCATAAGCCTTCTGCAGGTCGATTTTAAATAAACATCTTGGCGAGACCGATTTCCTCCCATACAGTTTGATCAAGTCTTGACAGATTAGGATGTTCTCTAGGATGTTTCTACCCTAAATAAAGCCACCTTGAGTATTAGAAATAATCTGGGGTAGAACCAGAGCCAATCGATTACAAAGAATTTTAGCGATGCATTTGTAAACCATGTTACAACAGGCAATGGGACGAAACTGTTGAACTGATTGTGGTCTTGTGATCTTAGGAATAAGAGTCAACGTGGAATTTCTGATCTGTTTGAGAAGCTTTCCATGAATAAAGAACTCCTGAACAGCGTCACATACATCGGTACCAATCACCTCCCAGCTTGCCTTAAAAAATTTACTCGAGTAACCATCCGGGCCTGGTGCTTTGTCATTGGGGATAGAGAAAAATACTTCTTTTATTTCATCTTGAGAAACCGGTTTCAATAGCAGCTGGTGATGTGTAGTGCTGCAAACCTTCCCCTTCTGCACAATGTATCTGCACACTTTCACAGTTTGTGTATGCGTTCCTAACAAGCCTGTATAGAACCTTAGGAAGCTATTCTGGATATCCTCTGGGTTTGAATGTGTCACACCCTCCATATCAGTAATCTGGGTAACTAAATTCCGAGCCCTTCGAACTCTAAGTGCACTGTGGAAATAGGCCGTATCTGCGTCTCCTTCAGTGATCCAATGTGCTTTCGCCTTCTATTTCAAGTATGAGAGCTGATTCTGTTCTAAGATTATGTAATTAGCAGCTGGATCCCTCTCTTGAGCCATAAGATCCGTATTCAAAGGCTGAGATATCAGGTCTTTTTGGATTTGCACCAGTCTAACCTTAGCAATATCAGCTTGTCTCTCAATATCTGAGTATTTGCTGAGATGGAGTTTCTTTAGGTGATGTTTCATGGCTCTCAACTTGTTAACTAGAATAAACATCTTTGTCCCATAGATCTCCATTCCCCAGTTGCGTCTAATAATCCCCATAAAGTCCTGATCAGTCGTCCAAATGTTGCAAAATCGAAAAGGTTTCTTACTGGATAATTGCACATTTGATCGTCTGACTAGACACGGACAATGGTCAAATAAACCTTCAGGTAAGAAGGTCGCTCTCATATCTGGGTTTGCCATGCACCATTCCTGATTGACAAGAAAACGATCGAGACGGCTATAATATTGCCGGGCATCATATTGTTGGTAATGAGGTTGAGATGATTGGTAGTATTGTGGATTTTGGGGCTTATAATGTGGTTGAGGTGAAGGGTAATATGGTGGGTTTTGGGGAGATTATCTTCCATATGGTGAATCGTGATGAAACATAGTGGGTTCACAATGATAGTGGGTTCACAATGATAATTTGATATTAAATCTGCCATTTCCAATTTGACCTGACAATATTGGAAACCAAAAAAACCCTAAGGAAGGCGATTAGGCTGGAGAACTGCGACACGATGGTCCGGTCGTCCACGCCGGGGTCGCCGGCAATGAATAATATTACCAAGCGGAAGCAGAAGAAGCGTACGATGGATCGTGAGAATTCTAAGGATAATGGCCTAGGAAGGAAGAACCCGACCATGGATGAACCACTACGTGAGAAATCCATGCAGGAAATTTTGGGGATCCCACCATATGATATTCAGGACAAGTTACAGGATGTTATTGGCGAGGGTCTGATTATTGATGAACAAGTCACTGGCGCTGAGGGTCTGATTATTGAGGATCACCAGAAGGAACATGATGATGAAGATGGACCATGGTTTACCAAGCAACGTAACAAAACGGTGCAGGTAAACAATGATGACATACTTCAATTGTCGGTGGACGATGTTCAACCAGAGATAGAGTACTGGAAATCCTCTATTTATGGCTTTGTTGTGGGGGCAAACCCTCCATGGCAAGTGCTTGAAGGGTACTTGAAGAGGATATGGAAGCACCATAACATAGACAAAATTTCATTCTTCCCAAATGGAGTTTTTCTAGTGAGGTTCCCTACAGAAGCCATCAAGAACATTGTCTTACAGGAGGGTTATCACCTCTTTGATAATAAACCTGTGATCATCAAGGAATGGTTACCGGATATTGACCTGGAAAAGGAGGAAGTGAAGGTGATGCCTACTTGGATTCGCCTTCACAAACTGCCTCTAAAATTCTGGGGTGCAAGTCTCAATAAAATTGCAGGGATCATTAGGCCAATGATTAGAAGAGACGAGGCCACTGCTCAGAAAACAAGGCTTGGATTTGCACGAGTATTAACTGAAGTTACAATGGGACAATATCTCCCTGAGTATCTGCAGTTCAAGGATGAAAATGGGAACTTACTAAAGATTAAGGTTGAATTCGACTGGAAACCCACACTCTGTGAAAAGTGTAAGAAAATGGGACATGAAAAGAAAGAATGTAGAGCCCAATTGATCAAACCAGTTGAAAAGAAACAGATGATGTGGAAAAGAGTGGAAAAGCAGAAAAGTCAGGGGCAGGAAAGCCAAAATAGCACAATAGAACCAGCTGCAAATATTATAAACTATCCTAAGATGCCTAAAATAGGCGTCGTTCAGGAGAATGTGCAGGCTACTGGTGATACCAACAGGACGAAGATTGGGACGGGGGAGAAAGGGCTTGGGCATACTATCAGTGTGACTAGTGATACTGCAGAGTCTGCTGGCCCATCGTATAAATAGATCCTCAGGAAGCAGCCCTCTGAAGATGGTAGCAAGGTAACCCCCAAACCAAATACTAAATCATGAATATTGGTTTTTGGAATGTGAGGGGTATGAATAGGTTGGAGAAGCAATGTGATATAAATAAATTTTTAGACTTGAACAATATAGGCTTATTTGGTCTTCTTGAGACCAAGATTAAGCCTCAAAATGTGAGTAAAGTGATCAATCAGAGTTTTAATAAGTGGAGTATCTCCACAAACAGCCATATGCATCAACGAGGAAGGGTTTGGGTACTTTGGGACCCTACACAATGTGATATTCAGTTCCATAAATATACAGTGCAATTGATTCATTGCACAGTTCAGGACAACGTGGGGAATGTGGCTTTTAACATCACATTTGTTTATGCATTCAACTTGATTGAGGATAGAGAGGAATTGTGGAGTGATCTTCATCAGATTAGCTGCAATAATCAAGGGGCTTGGATTGTTTTGGGTGATTTTAACTGCGTCCTTACTCCTGAGAAAAGACTGGGTGGGAGCTTTAACCCTAATGAAGCCTTCCCTTTTCAGACCTGCATTACTCAATGCGAGTTAATGGACTGTCCGGCAATAGGTGCTTACTACACATGGAATAACAAGCAACCCCCGGAGGATAGAGTGTACAGCAGATTAGACAGAGTGCTTTTTAATCAAGATTGGTCTGCTGTGTTCGAGGATTTTAGGGCCCATTCTTACCAGAAGGCTTGTATGATCATAATCCATGTGTGATCAAGAGAATGGGAGGGCAAACTAAGCATACGAGATCGTTTAAATATTATAACATGTGGAGTCAAGCACCTGAGTTTGAACACACTGTTGCATCGTCTTGGACTCAGAATGAGGAGGGGACGAAGATGTTCAGGCTATTTACGAAGCTCAAGAGGCTCAAAATACCACTGAAACAGTTGAATAAGGACCGGTTTGCTGCTGTAGAACAGCAGACTGATCTTGCGTAGGTTAGAATGCTTGAAATACAGAGATCCTTATGCAACAATGTGGGTAATCATGATCTAATTAATGAGGAAATCAAAGCAGCAGAGACCTATAGGCGGCTGGACAAGGCAAGAATGAGTTACCTACGACAAAAAGCTAAATTACATTGGCTTAAGGAAGGTGATGCTAATACTGCAGCGTTTCATGGGTCTCTAAAGACAAGGAGAGCGAGGAATACAGTGAACCAAATAGAGGACACCGAAGGTAAAATACATACCAAAACTGAAGACATTCAAGGGGTGTTCCTAACATACTATAAAAATCTCTTGGGTGAGAGGAAAGACACTAGTAAGGTTGTTGAGCATGTTATGCAATTGGGCCCAAAAATGCAATCCTGCCCACTGGGAAATTCTCAATTCTCTAGTCACCAAGGAGGAAATACGGGAGACGATGTTTAGTATTCCGAACGATAAGGCCCCTGGACCCGATGGGTATTCAAGCAAGTTCTTCAAAGACGCGTGGAGCATAGTGGGGATGATGTATGCACTGCCATTCTGGATTTTTTCGCTTCTGGGCGACTCCTGAAACAAATTAATACTGACATCACACTTATTCCCAAAATTGAGAGACCGGTCTTTGTTCTTCAATTTAGACCGATTGCTTGCTGCAATACGGTCTATAAATGCATATCAAAAATCCTTTGCGCGAGACTTGCGAAGGTCTTGCCTGATATCATCCCGCCTGTCCAAGGGGGGTTTGTTCGAGGACTGAGTATAGTATAAAATATTCTCATTTGTCAAGACCTTGTCCGATTATACTCGAGAAAAGTCGTTTCCCCCAGATGTATGATTAAAATGGATATGCATAAGGCATACGATACGGTTGAATGGGATTTCTTGGATCAAATGATGCAGCACCTGAATTTTCCTGATTCGATCCGTAATCTGCTACTTCAGTGCGTTACTACTGCTTCTTTTTCTCTAAATCTTTATGGAGAGGCTTTGGCTTTTTCCAAGGGAAGTGAGGACTGAGGCAGGGAGATCCCTTATCCTCGTAATTGTTCACTATATGCATGGAGTACCTAACACGATTGCTTAAATATACTACGGAAACGATGGAGTTCAGATACCACCCGCAATGTAAACAATTGAAGCTTGTGAACCTGATGTTTGCTGATGACTTATTACTATTCAGTAAAGGTGATATCCCGTCTATGATGGTACTCCTACGTACCTTCGCGACCTTTTTAAAATCCTCGGGGCTCCAACTCAGTAAAGGAAAATCGAACATATATTTTAATGGAGTGAAGAAGGAGACGCAGCAGGATATATTAGCTGTTTCAGGCTCCAAACCAAGGACGCTGCCTTTCAAATATTTGGGTGTTCCGATTAAAGCCTCCAGGCTTACTATTCAAGACTGTCAGTCGCTGGTGCATAATATAACGGAAAGAATTAGACGATTGGGGCTAGAAAGCTTTCATATGCCGGAAGATTAGTCTTGATTAAGTCTGTATTATCCACCCTCCATAACTATTGGGCAAGCATTTTCCTACTGCCAACCGGAGTAATCAAACAAATTGAAAGTCTTTGCAGGACTTACCTTTGGGAGAGTGGAACGTCCTACACCAGATCCCCTCTTGTCGCTTGGAAGAAGATTTGTGTCCCGTATAAAGAGGGTGGGCTGAACTTGACTCAACGCTCTATTTGGAACAAAGCTGCTATTGGAAAGCTGGTTTGGTGGGTTGCGAAGGACCCTAACAGCCTTTGGGTGTCTTGGGTTAATTCAATATACCTGAAAGGAAAGCCTTGGATGCAGTACATTCCTCCGTCCGATGTGGGATGGGGATGGAGATGCATTTGCAAAATTAAAGAAAAAATCAAGGTAGGCTTCGATGGAGGCGAATGGGATGGTGACAGCCGATATACTACGGCCAAAGGGTACAATTGGATTCGGGACAAGGAAATAGAGGTAGATTGGTACAGGCTTGTGTGGAACAAATGGACCATACCGAAACATAGATATATCGCGTGGATGTACCAGCATGACGTGATGAACATGAAGACCAAGCTGTACGGTCTCAACCTGACTACTGATGACTTACGCTGTGTGTGTAATGAGAGACCGGAGGATAGGAAGCATCTTTTTTGGGAGTGCGAATATAGTAACATAATTCTGAAAAGCCTGGGTGATTGGATGAAACATGATTTCCGCAACTCACTCGATATTGCCCAGCGAGATAGGATGAAAGGCAGCAGACTCCAGCGTGCAGTTCTCAATAGCGTGATAAATGCCTCCGTATACTACATTTGGGAACAAAGAAACAAATGCAGATTGGATGGTGTTCTAATAAGGCCTCAAGTAATAAGCAGGAACATTATTAAAGAGCTGAAAATGTATTTTAGTAGTGTTCAGAAAGGGAAACTCTCCAATAGGGATGATACTTTCATCTCCAAAATGATGGATACATAATGTAATTCGATTGATTCATTTATTAATATACCACTTACACTTTCCCAAAAAAAAACTTGAGTAATAACCACCATGATCGTAGGATTGGTAAGCATTCACTCGTTGGAAACCGTTTCCATGTCCTTGAAATTCATACCCACGGTTTTCTTGATTACCCCATGAAGCTTGATAGTAGTTAGGAGACGTCATGGCATATTCTTGATTCATAGAGGGAGAGGAGTAATTTATGGTGGCTTCTATAGGTGAGGAGTTTAGATCAATCCTCAAGTTTTGCTCGAAAATCGTGGCTCGTACCCGGTTGAGGACCTCTCAATCTAGCAATCGTCCGTTGATGCGGCTCTAAGTTGTAAAGAAGAGGATGGTCACCACCTCTAGGCATAAACTATAGACTAGGAGCAAACGTGAGAAGTCAAGTGCTTTTTGAGCTCTAGACAAGAAGGAAATAAACTTCGCACACACAAGAAGCAAAGGAAAACAAAGAAAAAACACAAAAACAAAAGCCAAAGTCAAGGAAATAGGCAAACAAAGTCTAAACTAGCACCGTCCCCGGCAATGGTGCCAAATTGATGGGAGGGATTTGCCGTCAATCCCAAACACCAAGTAAAGCCAACTAAACCTAACTAGTAGCTAGGGTAAGTCGGGTCGATATCCACGGAGACGGTAAGAGGTGTCTAGACTAAGGTCTACCTAAATACAAGACTAGGTCACAAAGAACACAAGAGGAGGAGAATTGACAAGAATTGACTAACTAAGATGATGAAAAAGGATGAAACTAAAATTATGAATGAACTAGGTATAACATGAACTAAATGGATCAACTAAAACTAAATTCAATCAACTAACTAGAGAAATGATGACTAAGAAGATGAAGAAATCAAATAAGAGGAAGAGTAGGGTTAGGTCGGGTTCATAGGTGTACAAGGCTAGTGGGGAAATCGAGGGTGTAGATTTCACTTAGTCACTAAGGTAAGGCCGCGCTCTCGTGTCAAAGACAAACCCGAAAACTCATGCAAGATGCTACTCAAAACAAGAGAAATCAATCACCCATCAAACATACAATGAGAAGGAGGAAACAAGCAAGAGAAGCATGGCCACTACTACTCTAAGAAACATTTCATCAAACACATGGCATGCAAGAATGAGTGACTAGCAACAAAGATTCAACCTTTACCCACAATTAATCCCTAATCACCTATAATCAACACCTAATCCCCCTATTAATCCCACAATAATCTACTCACACATATTCAAACTAACACTAACACAAACAAGAGAAAACATAAAAAGAACCAAAACATTCATTATGAAGATGAAACTAGCAAGAACAATAAACAAATGATAAAGATTGAAACTTGAATGATAAACAAGGATTTAAGGAAAAGAGTAGAGAAAGATTATACCAAACTAACAAGGAGATGAAAAGATGAAAACTTGTATATAAAGAACACCCAAAACCTCCACCAATGTTGTCAAGATTGGTGGATTCTTCAAGAGATCTCTTAATACAAGAGTAACTATCTAGATTGAGCTAAGATTAACAAAATATTAAGGAAATATTAATGATAAACTAAGCTAAAGATGAAGGATCTCTATCTATGGTTTAGAATAATGTAGGGTACTTAAAACAATACAAGAGAGGGTATATATAGGGTTTCACGAGAAAGGGAGTTTAAAGAATGACGGAACCCTTGAACTGGGCCCTTCTCGACCGGGAATAATTGGTCCCGACCGAGAAGGTCATGATCCCGGCCGAGATCACCTGTCAGAAGCGTCTGTTTGTTGTTGCTCTTCGTCTCGGTCGTGATGGATGCTTCCCGACCGGGATGGGGCATATAGGCTTCAAATATGATCTCATAGGTCCCTTCTTGCTATTCATAGGCTTCTTATCGATTCTTGGTGCTCGGGAATGGGTCCCAAGTGCTCGGGATCGAGTCTAAGCCACCGAGTGATCGTCGCTTCTCTTCGTTGGCTCCATATGTGTCGGAAACGAGTCGGAATCGTGCCATTTATCCAAGATTGGCCTTAGAAACCTAAAACAAGCTAGAAGAAGCGTAAGTAGCCTCGAAACTGCTCCAAAGAGCGATTCCACAAGAGAAACCGGGACCAAACACAAGGAATAAGCACTACATAACACACTTATCACATATCGATACTAGGAGGTTTACATCTCACCCCTAGTGCTCAATAGGATCGAACATCTAAATTGTCTCGGTTTGGTCGACTGACATACGGAGAAGAAGGACTGCAAGTGCATGGACTCAGAGGCCCCGCTAAACCAAACATGTCCCATACACTGCTAAGGCAAAGGTCGGAAGGTATTCCGCCCCCAAAGATATCCGATATAGAGAGTGAGAGCTGATCAGTGCCCTTGTCTATGTATGCGCACACACACAATCCATACTCTTGGTCTCAGGAAAGAGAACCTTTACACAACCGAGATGACCAGAGGGATGAAACAATACCGGGTTCCATAAGGATGACCGGTCTGTGGGCTGTGTATTGACTCGGAACAAGTCATTACAACATGGAATGGTGAAGACAACTCTGAAGGTACTGTCAGGGCACATGTTCATTTGCACCATGATTGGTGTCGATAACATCGTTCGTGAAAACGTGTCTGATCACCGGCTTAGGTAACACACCGACTAGAAGGACGGTTGTTCCTATGGAATTTAAGTATGTCGATTTTAAGATAAACAAACATTATCAATCGTCGTAAAATTTATCTTAACTGATAGTTTTTAGTATACTGATATAAGAGATTTGGAACGTTTTATTTTATATATATTATTTGAACGTTCATTATTTGAGATTTGATTAAAATTCAATTATTTCTAAGTACATTATTTAAGATGGGTTCCTTTATCTTGACTTGGTCTATGTTGACTTAAAAAGCCAAAGTTTAACCAAGATGGACAAGTCAACCCTTAGTTTTGACTTAGTCACTAATTAGTCCTTAAGTGATTATTATAAAGTTAAGTGTATTTTTGCACATTTAAGCATTGTTTAACTTAGTACTTTTGGGTTATTCGTCTTTTAGTACTCTATACTTTTTGCGCACAAGTATTTAGTACATTTATTGTTCAAGTGTACGTATTTAGTATTTTTATACGGTTTTGTTTTTGTACAAGTATATTTAAAGCCTATTTATACTTAGTAAAATATTTCGAACATCAAATAAATCAATAATAATTATAATAATCATTTTAAACCTTATTATGTATCACATTTCTCAAACTTAGAGTTTTACAAAAATAACTTTAAGTAATAACGAAATCGATAATATTATTAAGGATACTAAATGAGTCATTTTTCAAATGTTATTTTTAACTTTCGATTTTTGTACTCAACATATGTTGTGCGGAAGCTAACAAACACGACAATAATAAAAAGAAAGATGCCAAGATTTAACGTGATTCACTAACAACTTGTTACCTACATCCACAACCGAAGGGAAAAACTTTTACTATGTCGCGAGAATGCTAATTACAGACTCTTATGAGCTCTCTCTAAGTAATGACTTAAGAGACTCAAATATTTTTTGGATGGATTCTAAGGTGGAGGTGAGACTCCTATTTATATGAATAGAACTCCCTCACCTTTCCTAATCTTTCGATGTGGGACAAAAATACAATATATAGGTTGTACATGAACCACGCTTTCCTATTTCCTTAGATGTTGGACAACCACCAAACTAGGAAATATCAACTTCAAGTCACATATTCTAACAATTCTCCACCTTGACTTGAACGATCGCATCTTTCAACGGTCTTCAGTCAATAGTCGTTTTTCTCCCTTCCCTCGGTTGTCTTTTTCACCCAAGACACGGGTCTTGCCTTTTTCACCCAAGACACGGGTTTGCCTTTTTCACCCAAGGCACGGGTCTTCCCTTTTTCACCCAAGGCACGAGCTTTGCCTTTTTCACCCAAGGCACGGGCTTGCTCCACCTAGGACTTAATACCCTCTGTGGAGTTGTACAGCCCCGAAGGGTTTACATATAACTGTCAACATTTAGCAAATCCAAACAATGTTTGAATTTGCTAGGCGGAACCGACTTAGTGAACATGTCAGCTGGATTATCAGTTGTCCCAACCTTTTTCACCACGATGCGCTTCTCACTACGTAGGAAATGATACCTTACATCAATGTGTTTGGTTCTTTCATGATGCACCTGATCCTTAGCAAGACATATAGCACTTAAGCTATCACAGTACACAACTGCTTGATCATGATGTAACCCAAGATCGCTAACTAACCCTTTCAACCAAATACCCTCCTTGGCCGCTTCAGTTAAAGCCAGGTACTCAGCCTCTATTGTTGACAAAGTAACAGACGACTATAGAGTAGCCTTCCAGCTAACAACATATCCACCAAGAGTGTAAACGTAGCCAGTCATCGATCTTCTCCCGTCTACATCTGCTGCATAATCAGAATCAGAATAACTCGTCACCAAACACGTTGTATCACACCCATATATAAGACCAACATCTGTCGTTCCCCTCAAATAGAGGAATATCCGCTTAACTTGTTGCCAGTGTTCGCGGCCAGGTTGAGCCATAAACCTGCTAACAACACTAACAACATGCGCAATATCAGGCCTCGTGCTAACCATAGCATACATCAAGCTACCAACTGCACTAGCATACGGAACACCTGACATGTATGTCTTCTCAGCTTCAGTTTGAGGTGCAAAAGAATTAGATAACCGAACATTCGCAGCCGATGGAGTGTTTATAGGTTTCGCGGCACTCATCCCAAACCTGGATAAAACCTTCAAAATATAACTTTTCTGTGACAAGAAAAGCTTCTTCTGAACCCGATCTCTATAAATCTCCATGCCGAGAATTTTCCTAGCTGCTCCCAAATCTTTCATATCAAACTTGGAACTGAGAAGTACCTTGAGCTTTTGAACATAAGACATCTTCTTCGCAGCTATGAGCATATCATCTACGTATAGAACCAAGTATAAATACGAGCCATCCTCCATTTTGTTATGATAAACACAACAATCATAAGGACTTCTATTGTAGCCATGCCCTACCATAAAGCTGTCAAACTTCTTGTACCACTGTCTCGGTGATTGTTTGAGCCCGTATGAAGACTTCTTTAACTTACAAGCATAGGCCTCTTTTCCTAGAATTTTGAACCCCTCTGGCTGACTCATCAAGATATCTTTCTCTAACTCCCCATGAAGGAAAGTTGTCTTCACATCCAGTTGTTCTAGTTCTAGATCATAATGAGCGACCATCGCTAAGAGAACTCGAATAGAAGTGTGTCGCACTACAAGAGAAAAGCTCTCATTGTAGTCAACTCCTTCTTTCTGACTAAAACCTTTCGCGACTAGACGTGCCTTGTATCTGATGCTTTCACCATATATTGTTCCTTCTTTCCGTTTGAATACCCACTTGCAACCAACCACCTTCCTGCCTTTTGGCACCTTAACTAGCTCCCATGTCTTGTTCTTGTGAAGAGACTCCATCTCCTCACTCATAGCACTGATCCATTGCGCAGAATCACCACTAGAAACTGCTTCACTATAAGATAGTGGCTCAGATGACTCAATTTCGTTGGCTACTTGTAGTGCATATCCCACCATCTCTTCAGCATAGCAGTTCTGGGAACGAATTCTTCGCCCCTCTATCTCTTAGATCAACCTACTAGGCTCTCTTATTGTCCGTTTAGGGCGTCCATCAGAAGCCTATGGTTCATCAACACTAGACCCTTCTGGTTGACTTTCCTCCTCAACTGGAGTAGTCTCTGGAGCTTCTACTGTAACTTGGATCGATGTTCCTAGTAACAACACGGCTGGCGCTACATATGGCTCCACCTATTTCTCGAGACTATCATTCTTGTCTTGACTTGTTGAATTATCGGAAGACACAAACATAGAGCTTTCATCGAAAGTGACATCCCTGCTAAGAATGACACGGTTCTCTGACGGAGACCACATGCGGTATCCCTTAACTCCATCTCCATATCCCATAAAACAACCCTTTTTGGCTCGCGGCTCTAGCTTTCCCTCATTTACATTATAATAGACCAAACAACCAAAAACCTTCAGACATGAATAATCAACATCCTTACCAGACCATACCTCATAAGGTGTCTTGTAGTCAATCCTCGTATGAGGTGCACGATTTATAAAGTAACAGGCCGTCTTTACAACTTCACCCCAAAACTTCCTAGTCAACCCTGCATTGGAGAGCATGCACCGAACTCTCTCAAGCAACGTTGTGGACATGACATAGGTCCACCCCGACGCGGCCACGCGCGGGTTTGGGGAGGCGAATGAATCTCTATATGAGATGGTCAAATTGAAATTTAAATAGAAGTAAGAGTCGCCACCGAACTTTGTGGGAGTTCGGGCCCGTTCGAACCCACTCTATGTCGTAGTGGGCCGTGCACAAAGTACGGCCCATTTCCGATGTCAGAGTTTATTGGGTTCGTCCCTTTGCATTATGATACCGATACCGACATTATCGGATATCGTGTATTGAATGACTCTCGTTGCCAATGGATTCAGACATCCGGAAACCATGGTTCTGAGTAAGGGGTGAGGGTACGTGTTGGGAAGTTCACTAAAAACACCCAACCCCGCCCGCACTTAGCGGCCTTTACTAGGATATCGTTCGTTTTCGTGTACACGCGTTAGTTCGACGGTTGAATGATATGCAAAGATTAATTTCCCTAAACATGCGAGAGAAAAAAATAAATGGGTTTCTAAGTCGTTTAATACATCTTAAAATAATAACGTCAAAGTTATATTTAGCATGTGAAATTTGTTTTAGTCTAATAAAACAAAAGATGAAAATAAAACGCTACAAACACAAGCAAACAAGTTAGTAACGGTTCATAAATCGAATAAAGATGTAAATACGATAATATGCATGATTTTGAAAAAGGTTTATGACACGTGATGGATTAACACGTGTTGACCAAAGTCGAAAAAGTACTTATCGAAATCTGAAAATATGTCGCGAAAGTCGCTGTTTTATGTAAGGAACGAAAAGAATAGAAAACGAGAAAACGAAGGAAAAAGGCTCGGTTTTCCAGGTTCTCGCGCGAGTCGCATGGAAGGCGCGCGAATCGCGCGGGAGTCTGTCCCGATTTTTTTTTTTCGAAAATCGTCAATTTTTATAAATCGCGTACAAATATGGATTAATTTATACTCGGTTTATATTTTCGATATTTGTCGTATCCGATATTCGATTATGAAATCGATATCAAATAGTCGAAATGATTTTATAAAAAGTTAAAAAAGTTTGTTTTGAAAAGAATTTGAACGAAAAGAAAAAAATGTTAATTCTCTCCGCGTAAAAATAATCGTCGAATTTTGTTTTAAAAAAAGATGTCACGATTTTTATTAGCATCAACGAGATTTGAATTAGTTCTTGTTAGATACGATATTCGATTGGAGAATCGATATCGTATTTTAATAATGTTTTGTTTTATGAAAATATTTTTGTAATGTCGTTAATAAATAAAAAAATGCGACAACGACCCAAAAAAAAATAGACCGACGACACGACACAAAAAAAAACGAAAAATGTAACTCCCCGGATTTAAACAAAAAAGATAAGATAGATAATTATATCGTCTTATATTAATAATATACCATGGTGGCGGAAACACCATGGTTAACTGAATTCGAGTGTTACCAACATAGATAATTAATATGTCTTAACCCATACAACTACTCTCGGAATTGAAACTCAATCAAAATAAAACTACAAGGTTTGATTATTAAACATATTATTCAATATTAATTCTCTCTCAAGTCAACCCCATTCACGATCAAGTAGCACATTAACCTGAAAAAAATAAAAGTCCACCGTCAGTGGGGAGTAACTAGAAGTCCTCCCAGTCGTGACTGATGAAAATCTAATCATAATTACGAGAATATAATAAGAGATAACATATACTACATTTAAAAACATGATAACATATTGTAGACACCCAAAATTTGACCGCCAGGTGTCTATAGCAGTTTCCAAAAAACACCCGATGATGATCGGACGCTAACATGTTCTAACGCGCTCGGATACGGGCTCGAAATCAATAATGTCCGGCATGGGCTTTTAACGGGATAAAAATCTCACAAAACCAACCTCAAAACCAGGCCCAGTGAGTCATTCCGAGTCAAACAAGACTAATTTGGGCCAAAATCGACACCAAAAATAATTCCCGTCTTTTAGCGATCGGGTCAAAACCCGGTCAAGACAAACCCGACACAAAAAGCGACCGGATACGTCTCGAAACTTGCGCCACAATCCAAAAATCAGCCAAATCAATCATAATCAATTAAGCATAAATCAAGGGCAATTACGCCCAAAATAGCCCGGCCTAATTGATCCACTCGGTCGAGTGGATTGGCCACTCGATCGAGTGGAGCCTCAAAAAAACACGTCCAGGTTCATTCACGAGGGCACTCGACCGAGTGCACCCGCGCCACTCGGTCGAGTAACCCGGGGTCGGGGCTCCCTATAAATACCCCATGACCCCATGCACAACATACAACTTTCATCCATCACAACTTTGGAACACCGACAACTCTTACAACTCACACAACTCTTCCACAACCCTTTAGCACACATTTTTCATCCATAAACACCGTCATCCTTGCACGCATTTCGAGAGCACAAACTCGTAAAAATCCATACAAACCAAGTCATATACACACCATCAACTCCTCCTACATATCTCGACGTTCCCGCGCCATTGCCGCCATTAGACGAACCGTATCCCGAGAAGCAAGAGCATGTAGGTTGAGGGTGTAACAATTCAACACCGATTTCTCCTTCTTCTTCCTTTCTTCTCGTTCTTTTTTTATGAACATTCATTTATGCTATAGTATTATATTTAGTCGATAGTAACGACATGATTACTAACACTAACATTTTACCTTTTGCATTTAATCATTGTTATTATATTTTACTATAATATCGTATGTACCGTGTATATATATAATAATATCAAAACTCGGATCCAAACTCGTTTGACTACGATGATCATTGTTCTAAAGGTTCGTTCATTAACACGATCCCGATCATTCGTAGTTGAACGCGTATGAATCCATTTCAATGATTAGTATGGAACCCGTTGACACGAAAACCGACGTCACATAATCCGTAAGGATTAATATCGACGTCGTGACGTAGAGGGGCGCAATTCCGTCACTAATCAAATTTTTATCAAACAATAGCCTTTTCTACAAAATTCCGATAACGGTATTATAATCATATAAGACATGATTATAATACCGACAAACCGAGTTAAATTTAAATCCGTCAATATTTTTATTTGACTCGGCCAATCATCGATTTAAAACACATTAAAACAAACGAGTCACAACTCGTACAGGTGCCACTCGATCGAGTAGCACCCATAAAAACGGGCAGTAGCTACGTCTAAAGACGCACTCGAGCGAGTCAGGCCATGACTCGACCGAGTGGGTCCTGCAGCCCAGAAACCGAGAGCACTTCTTTTTATCATTCGAGCCTCGTCTTTTTTAAGCGACCTAGTCGACACGTGTAAAGTCAATCACGTGGCTTTTCCAAAATTCATGCATATCACTTCACTTAAACGATTTTGATCGACGGTCTCACATTATTAATTTTATGTCGACGACTCTTTAGTCGTATCTGATGTAAAATTAATTTAGACTCAATTTCTCGAGGTGATAAGTCGGGACAAGGCATCGAGGTTCGAGATCGGGCTAGCACCACGTCTAGTCTCGAACCTCCGTCCTTTGATTAATACGCAATATAATGCGTAACTAATTAAAGTTCGTCCACCTATACAAAATCACGGTCTAGTTTATACACGGGTCCGTTTATAATTATTGCTCGTCACTTCAATTGTATATTTCAATTGTTCTATTTTATTGTACGTCGTATTGTGAATTCCGGGTTGTATTCCGCCCGTGTAACTTGTAATCGATTTATTTTTGCTTCGCTTTATTTATTTGCGTTTTACCGCTTTTAAATGAACCCTCGCATGCTAAATCACTTCGACAACAAATTAGATGCATTAAATTGACGTAGCTCACATTTAATTCACATGCTTAGCTAAAACGCTGTTTGCATAACATTTCACCGAATTACTAGCGCGCATATTAAAAAGTCAAACGATGTCCTAGTAGAGGCCGCTAAGTGCGGGCGGGGTTGGGTGTCCTTAGTGGGTTTCCCAACACGTACCCTCACCCCTTACTCAGAACCATGGTTTCCGGATGTCCGAATCCATTGGCAACGAGAGTCATTCAATATACGATTAACCGCTCAAGTCGGCATCTATATCGATATGCAAAGGGACGAGCCCAATAAACTCTCAAACCAAAATGGGCCATACTTTGTGTATGGGCCATGGCGATGTAGAGTGGGCTCGAACGGTTCCGAATAACCATAAAATTCGGTGGCGACTCCATTTCGACTTAAATTTCAATTCGATCCTTCTCATATGGAGGTGCATTCGCCTACCCAAACCCGCGCGTGGCCGCGTCGGGGTGGACCTACGTCATGTCCACAATTTGGCGACTCCGCTGGGGATCAACCGATGTGTGCCTTACCATCGGAGTTCTCAGGGTGAGACTCGAATAGAAATCGTTTGACGAGTACAATATGCGTTTTAGTTTTACGGTTCATGCATAACCCCATATTTACCCGGGCCGGTACTGGTGACCGACGTCCCACTATACCACGACGTATTCAGCTTTGGATACGTTAAAGGTGTTCATGGTCGACTCGTATGGACTTTGCGGCATGTTCTAAATTCCACTCGAGTTAGGAAGACCGTCCCGTTTCTCGACTAGACCATGAACACTGGTATAGACCCTATTCAGACCGACCGAGACTTAGTGTAAAGCATACATGGCGTCGTTATAATGCTTACATGACTATGTGCTACTTGGTTTCCGTGTCATTTTCAAAAACCGTCATTTCAAAAAAGTGCATCTTTCCAAAAATATTCAAATTTTCAAAAACTCAGAAAGCTGCCGAAATTTAGACTTAAGATTTGACTCAAAACAAGCCTATTTTTTTTTTAGCCGGCATGCCACCCATTTCAAAATTCGAATTTCCGATCCACCATTCGATTTTCGAATTTTCAAAATTCAATTTCGATTTTCAAATCCTCGTGATGCCCTTCGCAATTTTCAAATCTTCGAGATGCCGTTTTTTATTTTCAAATCTTCGGGATCTTATTTTCTATTTTCAAATTTTCGGAAATTTATTTTCGATATTCAAAATTTCAAAAATTCAACTTTTCAAAAAAACCGGTCCTGTCGGCATGCTGCCAATTTCAAAAAACGGGACCGTCTCCCTATTTTTTTCAAAATGCGAATTTACTCGCAACCATTCTAACATTTCAACATGCCCGATCCTATTGGCCCACGTCCAATTTCAGGACCATCTTCTCAATTTTCAAGATATCCAATTTTCAAAACCCGGGATACATACCGAATTTAGGACTTATGATTTTACTCAAAATAGCCCACTTTCTAGCCGGTATGCTGCCCAATTCAAAACTCGAAAA
This sequence comes from Agrostemma githago, assembly GCA_958450325.1. NCBI lineage: Eukaryota > Viridiplantae > Streptophyta > Magnoliopsida > Caryophyllales > Caryophyllaceae > Agrostemma > Agrostemma githago. Next base: position 33,745,447 of record OY288256.1, read on the forward strand.
TATTTTCGAACTTTCAAAACCTAGGCCCGATACACTTTCCGATTTTTCTTGAAAAATTGGGCCTTTCCCCGAGTTTTCTCGGACTTTCCAAAAGTAATCATTTTCAAAACTTTCCTCTTCTTAAGACTTCCCGTATTTAGCAGTGTCGGGTCTTGTCATAAGTCGTCGAAGGTCTTTAGCGTTGAAACTCCGTTGATCTTACATCACGGGTTTCCTCCCTACCCCAGTCCGCCTTATTTGACTAAGGCATGGCCCACCTACGTAGGACACACTCCTACATAGGAGGGCCCGTCTACACAATTGAGTCCAAAAGTCTGGGGATGTCTCACGTTGACCTTTCTTCAAACGGGACTCGGCCCACTCGCCGAATCCTAAGAAAGACCCATCTTTCACGAGTCACCCGTCTAGATGTCTTTTCCGAGTCAACCTTTTACAAGGCATAGCCCTATAAAAAAGGTTCACGGTCCTTACGTCTAAGGGTCACTCGTCCGACACTCGAGTTTTAACAAAATCTTCAACCCCACTCGGGGGCTACCCTCTAGCAGAGCGATCAATCACGGTTGCTCTAAGGGTCATGTCTTACACGTGTTGTCTCACGTACCCCACTTTTGAGTCACTTAGATGCCACACCATCTGAGTCCTATCAGAGTTTTTAGTCTTACTCGGGGGCTGTCCTCCACCCGAGCATTAGACCACAGTCACCTTAAGGAGTACCTTACATTCATCCGACACCGGCGTCCTTATCATGCCTTCTTCAAGTCGTACATATGCTACGAACACTCGAGTCTCCTGAAGGTTTAGGTCACCGCGGTTGGTCCGAGCACGCGACGCGGTCACACACGGTCGCCCCATTTTCAGACTCACCCTCATGCAGCTTGAGTCTCATCGTCAAGTCCAAGCCATGGTCGTTACCTCGTCTAGGTCAACGTTCGAGTATCCCAGTCCAAGAATCTTTGTCCACCCGTCACCCCGGGCCATGCCTAGTTTGACTCATCCTCTTGTGCAAAACCGAGCTTAGGCGAGTTCTAACACCCGTTGTTTCTTCCGATCAGGGACCCTATGAATGAGGCGTTATCAAACCACAACAAATCCCGCGCCGTCGAGAAAGGGGATATCCAGGGGAGTATGCTTATGTTGTCTTGCTCCATTAACAATATCTTCTCAAAAATCAATACCGCCCTAGATAACCTAAATGTCAGGGTGACCACCATCGAAGAAGACCTTGTAAGAACCCGATCCCGTCTAACACAGCTAGAGCGGGTAAGGCAGCCGATCACCCAAATGAGCCATTTGAAGGGTGAACATTCTAACGAAACTGTCCGGTACCCTCAAGATGGCAAGACCGAGAGAGGTAACCCCCAATTCACCTCTCCGAAAATCAAGAACCAGTCAGAAGTAAGGACATTTACCCACTTGGATATGTCCTACACCATCGCTTTCCAGAGGTTGGTTTCGAAGGGCCTAATACTACCAATAGGCCCAACAGTCGACCCACCTTCAGAAAAACGCTCCAAAGCATGGAACGCCGATCATTACTGCAAATTCCATAGAGGGAGGGGACACGATACAGAGCAATGCTGGAAACTGAAACACCTCATCCAAGACTTCCTCGACGCCGGGAAGACTCCCATTTTGGAAACATTGTCACTTGCAAAGCCCCTCATGGACTACACAGGGCCCGATGATCAAAGCATCCAATCTACCTCCCATGCATCCAAGAGCCCAGATTTGATTTGAGTCCGAGTCTGAGTCCGAGTCTAGGATGTTCTATTTCTTTCAATTCCAGAGTCAGAGTCGACTGTATTCTGTCCTCTTTTTTTCAATTCAATAAAATCAGCTTTTTCAATCTCTCATATATGCTTCCCTTTTGTGTTTCCGAGAACATGATGAACACCATCGTACACTGTGAGCACATGCACGTGACTATTATAGGCACATCTACAATGACTGCAGGAACTGAGGCCCGTGTTTTCCTTTTACCTATTCCATGTCTGGTATAGCAAGCCACAAAACTATCCTTAGCAGGAGCATATCAAGTCCTATGACAAATCCGGGTAGTCTCCTAGTTTGGGTTTAAGACGGGAGGCAAGCCCATTTCCCACAATAAACACCCCTCCAATAAGACTAACCAATCCTTACCTTAAGCGTTTAGTCTGACCAGAAGCAAAAAAAGCATCGTGACTCTATAGATGCCCGAAATATCCAACTTGGGACGATGCTCCCACCAAGCCTGTTCGGAATTATGATGACAATACCGAGATCCAAACCACCATGTTTACCGCAGAGTACTCCATCGCGAGTTGCACTCACACAAACACCAACTGGGCTTACACCTTACAAAGGTTTAGCTCCACAAGCCTAATCCAACCGATGGGCCCACCCCCATATCCGCCCACAACACCATCGGGAGTAGCCAAAAAAAAAAAAAAAAAAAAAAAAAAAAAAAAAAAAAAAACTGGACAAAAAAAAATCAAAAGTCCAGGAAAGAAGCAAAAGGCCAAAAAAAAAGGCCATTGTCAAAAAAAAAGAGGCACCCATTACCGAGGTTAAAGCGGTCAATCCAAATGAAGAATCCCACGACCGGGGCTAAGAGGTCAACCCAAAAAAAAACAAAAAAAAATTCAAAAAAAAAACCATGACCGGGGTTAAAAGGTCAGCCAACAAATATTCAAGAACCCATGACCGTAGTAAAAACGGTCAAATTCAAAGTTACCAATACTCAATCAAGCTGGTCAGCTAACACCACACTCAGCCTTCCCACATTACAACCTTCAAGACCTTCCCGAGACCCAGGACAGAGACAGCCCGGAATTTTGAGGATTCAAGCTCCATAGGATACCCCTAACCATTAGGGCCAGACATGGAAACCAGATCCCGCATTATCGAAACCTGTCCCAATCGAAGTTCGAGCTATTTTTCTCGACTTCCCCTTTACATAACAGAATTCACAATCACCATACACAGACCCGAGATCAAAACTCATCAAAGACCCGAGATCAAAACTCATCAAAGACCCGAGATCAAAACTCATCAAAGACCCGAGATCAAAACTCATCAAAAATCCGAGATCAAAATTCATCAAAAATCCCGAGAACAGAACTCGTCAAAAATCCCGAGAACAGAACTCGTTAAAAATCCCGAGAACAGAACTCGTTAAAAATCCCCGAGAGCAGAACTCGCCAAATCCCCGAGAGCAGAACTCGTTAAAATCCCATCCCAACTCTTCTCATTCAAACCAAGAACACGGGAACTCAACTTGCAGTCGGCATAGAACATGCCCAAATAGTTCACACCACCTCTGGGGGCTACCCCGGAGAACGCTCACAGCCACAGGATCAACATCCTAACTATTCTATCCCCTTGATCAAGACATCAAAGGGAACGCACCTAGCCTACACCATCGTTATGGCTAGTTACACACAAAGTCCTATTAGCTTAGGCACCATAATATATCTTCCAATCCACTGAACTACGGCATGGTTTGATTTCACTACACGTGAATACGTAGGCAGCCTTTCAATACAGGCACAACCACCCACATTGACACACATTCAAAAAGCGCCATCATTCCGGTCACGACACTGTCTTGTTCTCAACAGTCTGCTTTGTTGTCCTAGGGGCTTCTCTTAGACAGAAGTTCTCCATCCACTCACATAATCCAAAAGATTTCAAACTAGCCTCCTGTCTATAGTGTGTCCTAGTACTCGACTCAGTCGAAGACAAGGATCTGTCAGGACTCGAGACCACGCCCACTTCGGGCCTATACCTCGAAACCAAGAATTCAAGAGCGCTAGACAACAACATTGCTAAGCCCTGTTGTGCAGTTGCAGTCTCATTACAGACTACTGCAATTCCCCAATAACACATCCTTCCCATTCCGAGGATTCGACCATGTTGCCACTCGCCTAGGCTACGGAGTAGCGCAACCTAAGAGTCTTGTTAGGTGGCCCACCCCCCTACCGAGTCACGGTCCAATCCCTCGAGAGTTCATTCGTGTCTGTCAACTCGTCCGGTCACGTCCAGAGTCGAGTCTGTCAGTATACCTCTCTCTTCAAATTCCCATTTTAAAATTTGCAAAACTTAGCCATTTGAGAAAACCCTTTTCGACAAGGTCAAATTTCGGTCTATTTAAATTGCAAATTTCATTTCTACCCCTTTCATTTTGAAAACCTAGCATGTGAGTTGCTTTCAAGATTTCGATTTCAAGGTTCAAAAATTTCAAAACTTTCAAAAATTCAAAAAACATTATTTCCCAGCACGAGTCATTTTTGCTACCTACGTGTTGCATACATTTTATGTGACTTATACAGGTACGACTCAGACAGGGACATGCAACCCTCTAAATCTCCCCAGCGGAAGCCCAAGGCGGCATTTTCCCCGGAATGGTACGGGATGAGCCCACATATAGGCGCACCCAGGACTTATGCGACAAGTCCGGTTCCCCACGGAGTTATCATCATCAACTCAGGTATGATTTCTAACTTATGGCTGGCGAGCCCTTCACGCGAGTCTAATGGACTATAAACGACCCGAACGGAAGCCTACCAGGTCTTAATTGACTTGGTAGCTACTCTGACTTTCGCCTTGTCCAAGCCTCAGTCAGAGTGGGGGCTCTGTAGACACCCAAAATTTGACCGCCAGGTGTCTATAGCAGTTTCCAAAAAACACCCGATGATGATCGGACGCTAACATGTTCTAACGCGCTCGGATACGGGCTCGAAATCAATAATGTCCGGCATGGGCTTTTAACGGGATACAAATCTCACAAAACCAACCTCAAAACCAGGCCCAGTGAGTCATTCCGAGTCAAACAAGACTAATTTGGGCCAAAATCGACACCAAAAATAATTCCCGTCTTTTAGCGATCGGGTCAAAACCCGGTCAAGACAAACCCGACACAAAAAGCGACCGGATACGTCTCGAAACTTGCGCCACAATCCAAAAATCAGCCAAATCAATCATAATCAATTAAGCATAAATCAAGGGCAATCACGCCCAAAATAGCCCGGCCTAATTGATCCACTCGGTCGAGTGGATTGGCCACTCGATCGAGTGGAGCCTCAAAAAAACACGTCCAGGTTCATTCACGAGGGCACTCGACCGAGTGCACCCGCGCCACTCGGTCGAGTAACCCGGGGTCGGGGCTCCCTATAAATACCCCATGACCCCATGCACAACATACAACTTTCATCCATCACAACTTTGGAACACCGACAACTCTTACAACTCACACAACTCTTCCACAACCCTTTAGCACACATTTTTCATCCATAAACACCGTCATCCTTGCACGCATTTCGAGAGCACAAACTCGTAAAAATCCATACAAACCAAGTCATATACACACCATCAACTCCTCCTACATATCTCGACGTTCCCGCGCCATTGCCGCCATTAGACGAACCGTATCCCGAGAAGCAAGAGCATGTAGGTTGAGGGTGTAACAATTCAACACCGATTTCTCCTTCTTCTTCCTTTCTTCTCGTTCTTTTTTTATGAACATTCATTTATGCTATAGTATTATATTTAGTCGATAGTAACGACATGATTACTAACACTAACATTTTACCTTTTGCATTTAATCATTGTTATTATATTTTACTATAATATCGTATGTACCGTGTATATATATAATAATATCAAAACTCGGATCCAAACTCGTTTGACTACGATGATCATTGTTCTAAAGGTTCGTTCATTAACACGATCCCGATCATTCGTAGTTGAACGCGTATGAATCCATTTCAATGATTAGTATGGAACCCGTTGACACGAAAACCGACGTCACATAATCCGTAAGGATTAATATCGACGTCGTGACGTAGAGGGGCGCAATTCCGTCACTAATCAAATTTTTATCAAACAATAGCCTTTTCTACAAAATTCCGATAACGGTATTATAATCATATAAGACATGATTATAATACCGACAAACCGAGTTAAATTTAAATCCGTCAATATTTTTATTTGACTCGGCCAATCATCGATTTAAAACACATTAAAACAAACGAGTCACAACTCGTACAGGTGCCACTCGACCGAGTACACCTGCTACTCGATCGAGTAGCACCCATAAAAACGGGCAGTAGCTACGTCTAAAGACGCACTCGAGCGAGTCAGGCCATGACTCGACCGAGTGGGTCCTGCAGCCCAGAAACCGAGGGCACTTCTTTTTATCATTCGAGCCTCGTCTTTTTTAAGCGACCTAGTCGACACGTGTAAAGTCAATCACGTGGCTTTTCCAAAATTCATGCATATCACTTCACTTAAACGATTTTGATCGACGGTCTCACATTATTAATTTTATGTCGACGACTCTTTAGTCGTATCCGATGTAAAATTAATTTAGACTCAATTTCTCGAGGTGATAAGTCGGGACAAGGCATCGAGGTTCGAGATCGGGCTAGCACCACGTCTAGGTCTCGAACCTCCGTCCTTTGATTAATACGCAATATAATGCGTAACTAATTAAAGTTCGTCCACCTATACAAAATCACGGTCTAGTTTATACACGGGTCCGTTTATAATTATTGCTCGTCACTTCAATTGTATATTTCAATTGTTCTATTTTATTGTACGTCGTATTGTGAATTCCGGGTTGTATTCCGCCCGTGTAACTTGTAATCGATTTATTTTTGCTTCGCTTTATTTATTTGCGTTTTACCGCTTTTAAATGAACCCTCGCATGCTAAATCACTTCGACAACAAATTAGATGCATTAAATTGACGTAGCTCACATTTAATTCACATGCTTAGCTAAAACGCTGTTTGCATAACATTTCACCGAATTACTAGCGCGCATATTAAAAAGTCAAACGATGTCCTAGTAGAGGCCGCTAAGTGCGGGCGGGGTTGGGTGTCCTTAGTGGGTTTCCCAACACGTACCCTCACCCCTTACTCAGAACCATGGTTTCCGGATGTCCGAATCCATTGGCAACGAGAGTCATTCAATATACGATTAACCGCTCAAGTCGGCATCTATATCGATATGCAAAGGGACGAGCCCAATAAACTCTCAAACCAAAATGGGCCATACTTTGTGTATGGGCCATGGCGATGTAGAGTGGGCTCGAACGGTTCCGAATAACCATAAAATTCGGTGGCGACTCCATTTCGACTTAAATTTCAATTCGATCCTTCTCATATGGAGGTGCATTCGCCTACCCAAACCCGCGCGTGGCCGCGTCGGGGTGGACCTACGTCATGTCCACACATATAAAGTTCATCAAAGGTGATAAGGAAAGAAAATCACATATATTAGTAGCAAGAAAAATATGATAACGTCAATAATACCCAGTCACAGATAAATAAATAAATAAAATAAATATATAAATAAATATAATGCAAAGCTGATGCACCCTTCCAGAACTCGAACCAAAATATATAGAATAACACGAGCTAAGAACGAGCACCGTCCAGGGCCAATAACCTGAAACCCCAAACTTCGATGCCAATAACCTGACACCAAAATAACCCTATGGTAGGACACATAACCATGAACCCGTGTCTAAGACTGGCCAGACTTTCGAGGGACAAAATGTCTAGTTAAGGCGTAAAAGTGCGGACCCTTAACCAGTCAAGGCGTAAAAGTGCGGACCCTTGACCCCCAAACGATATATCCATAGACTCATAAGAGTATTCCATAAGGAACGGTCAACCCTTAGCAGGCCAATAACTGAAACCATGCCAGGGTACTAGGTAGGCCAATAACCTGAAACCTACCCAGTTTGGTATTGCTCTTCTCGAGTAGACCAATAACCTGAAATTTACTCGATATCTTATACTCTAGCCATACCATATATAAAATGGAACAAGGTCCAAAAGATAATATCTGGGCACCATGGATAACCCCATGTTAACATGCCAAACTCTCATAACCGAGCAATCAATTTTAATAGCATCAATAAAAATAAAGTATAATAAAATTGCTAGAGTATAAGATAAATTTCCACCATAAAAATCAATGTCGCCTAAAACAACCATTTATCAAAGTCATACTATCTGATCATGAAGACTAAATAATTTTTTATGTTAACCATACGATTAAGCAAATAGTATTAGATCATACGACATGTACAACAATTAATTACAATATTTTATATTTCTCTTACACATGAATAAAAATTCATTTATTAAATAGATGATCAAATTATTATTAATGATACGAAATAAAAGTTGAAAAATATTAAATAATTGATATTTATAAAAATAATAGATCAATTTCTTGAAAAAAATGTAACAGAAATACAAAATATGCTAGCAGTGGGGTTCAAACCCTGGTCATCAGGTAAATGAACATTGTGTCTAACCACTGCAGCAGAACTACTATTCTATCCTCTTCTAGAATTAAAATATAGTTAAAGGTGAACAAGCAGTGTTATTTAGGGTGACGAAAACTTATCTTTTTAATTATTATACAATCATGAATATGCTTAACTACACATTATAAATGATTAAATTAAAATTACATATTGTCCATGAAAATTTATTTAATATAAAATTAAGTTTTAAGTTCAATTAAAAAAATGTCATATTAATTATTTAACAAGTTTTTATACTTATAATTTATAATAACATTTTTTTTATAGGAAATTTCATGAATAATTAATTAAATAAATAAATAAATAAAAATATTTAATGATACTTATAAATTAATTTTAACCAAAAAAATCAGAATATATTTATATAAAATACCATATGAATTTATCTCATATTTATTATAACTTGAGGGTTTTATTACCTAATTATCCATTTAAATTCAAAAAAAATAATTATATAAATTATAAAATCACCATGCAAACTTTTACTACATACTAAAAAGTCATATTACAACAAAAAAATTATATTTTTTTTCATAATTATTTATATATTGTGGATATTTATGCATGCATGAATGAGTATTCAAAAAAAATGTGGTAACATGGAAAAATAAAATAATGATCCGAAAATCAAATCCAAAAACTTAAAAATATACATGCAACATCATCAACATAAAAAAAATTAGGAATATAATTAAGAACACAACTATTTTAATCATTCATATAATTTATATATTTATTGCATGATAAATAAATTACAAGCATGATTAAATAATGAGCAATAAAACCAATCATATGTTTATATATTCATAACAAAAATATATACATAATTTATACCATGAAGTTTATATATTATCATAATTTTTAAACTTCATATATATCCTCAATCTTATTATAAATCCATAAAAATGTTAGAATTTCATAAATCAAGAGAAGGAGTAGCCTAGTTACCTTGAGAGAAATTAGTATTACTAATAAGTAGGGTATGAATGATATTAACCCAAGTGGTTTCCTTCCACCAAGGTCTCTTCTCCACCTAGTTTAAAGTAATAAAATTTATCAAGAAAACAATACACAATTTAACTAGAAATAAATAAAACTAATGATAAATAATCTATACTTACTAGTAATTAGGAATGATGTGAGAAGAGGATATGGAAAAGAAAATTGTGAGAAATGGGGATGATGTGAGTTGAAAAGGTGAAGAGGAAAGTTGTGACAAATTGAGATGATGTTTACGACAATATGGAGGAAGAATGGAGAGTAAAGACTGAAGCACATGAATATATGGACAAGTGTTGGTGAAATGATTAAGGCTAAGTGTAGGTTTAGGTTGTAGGATGTTTAGAGCATGCATGCCTATACTAGTAGGCCTTGGCCTCCAAGGAAGTGCAAGTTGCACCAGTTGCATGTGACAAAAACAAGTGAAGTGTGAGTGAAATAGATGAGGACGACGGAATTGCGGTCCGCGGATTACGGTGACAGCCTGTCGTATTTCGAGCATAACTTTCTCTACAGAACTCCGATTAAGACGATTAAGGTGGCGTTGGAAAGCTAAGAGAAATGTCTAAAACTTTTATGTTTTGATCAAGAGCCAAATACATCTCTAACATAACGTAAAATGAGCAAACATATTGCCTTAGTTTATTAGTCCATCCGAACATAAGAGTTTAAGAGTATAAACAAAAGTGTGAAGGGTGGGAACCTGAAATATTAATTCCAAGCATACAAGGGATGGATGGATTAATGGATAATGGGGATGGATTTAAAAGAGTTTATATATGTTTATCGAATTATGAAAACACGGGGTGTTACAAAAAAAATGTGAAAAAGGAAGGGAAAGAGGAAGAATCGGGTTTGATTTTACACCCTCAACCTACATGCTTTGTTTTCTCGGAAAAGAGCTCGTCGAAAAGTGGCTTAGGCACGGGAGCGTGGAGACGATGTGGATGAGTTTTGGGTGGTGTGTTTGGACGTGTAGGCTAGCGGGTTCGGCCGGCTACTCGGGGACGGATTCGTCGGGTTGTCGGTATTTTGATGCTATTTTTGGATGTATGTCGTAGATGTGTAATGTATGGGAATAGTTGGTGAATTCGACGGGAAATAGTTGATTGATAATTCGTAGATATGAATAATTGATGGATGAATAATGTGTGACCGGAGGGTCCTATTTATAGGTGAGGTCCTTGATAGGAGCTTGGAGAAGTATTCTTGCTTAGGTGACAAGAAACACCGGTTTGGATAGGAAACGTAGGAGTTTGAAGGGAACGAGAGTCCCGTTTCTTGGTGAAAAAGCCATGTCTCGGCTGAAATGGGCTGTTTTGGACGAGTGTTTGACACTCGGTCGGTAAATTGATTTGGTTTTCGGATATAATTCCTACTTGAGATCGAATTCTATCCTTGAATGGACTTATTTAATATTTTCGAGGCTGATATTTTGTAGTATCTGAGCCTAGCCGAACTGATGAGGTGTCATGGCTGGTCCGTGTATCTCGGAAAAAAATATCTTTGACCGGGTTTGACCCGGTCACTAAAAGACGGTTTTGCCCCTGGTGCCGGATTCGACCCAAATTAGTCTTATTTGACTCGAAACGACCCACTGGGCCTGATTTTGAGGTTGGTTTTGTAAGATTTGTACTCCGTAATAAGCCTAAACCAAATGTCCATGATTTCGAGCCCATATCCGAGTCCATTAAAGCATGTTCGCGTCCGATCATCATCGGGTGTTTGGCGGAAACTACTATAGACACCTGGCGGTCAAAATGTGGGTGTCTACAAACGTCTGATTCATGCGCTCTGCAACACCGTTTTGTTGCGGTGTTCCCCTAATGGTGTGATGCCTAGCAATCCCATTATCCTTGCAAAGCTCATTGAACTCAGATAAACAAAATTCCAGACCATTATCCGTTCGTAGCCTCTTGATCTTCTTTCCCGTTTGATTTTCCACCAACGCCCTCCACTGTATGAAGGTTTTAAGGACCTCGCTCTTGTGCTTCAACAAATAAAGCCACGTGTACCTGGAGAAATCATCTATAAAGGTGACAAAATAGTGAAAACCTCCAATACCTTCTACGCGAGCAGGACCCCAACAATCTGAATGGATATAATCAAGCGTTCCCTTGGTAGTGTGCACCCCTTTGCCGAACTTAGCATGATTCTTCTTCCCGAACACACAATGCTCACAGAAACTAAGATTCTTCATCTTATACATACCTAGGAGATCCCTCTTGGATAATGCATCCCTCGTTCACCCATGTGACCAAGTCGCATATGCCATAACTTAGTCTCATCTGTGTGACGATCCTCTGACGCTACAACTGCAGAACCTGTCAACGTCATACCTTGCAATAAATATAAGGTATTTCTCTTGATACCCGTAAGTATCACCTTGGAACCCTGCATAACGTTCAATGTCCCCTCTGAACCCGAAAAAATGAAACCCTTTTCATCTAGATTACCAAGAGATATCAATTTTTTCTTCAACAAAGGAACATGTCTTACGTCAGTTAAAGTAAGAATCATACCATCACATGTTTTAATCTTGATTGACCCTTTCCCAGAAACATTGCAGACAGCATCATTTCCCATAACAACAATACCACCATTAAAGCTCTCATAAGTGGAAAACCAATCACGATGTGGACACATATGATATGAACAACCTGAGTCTAAAACCCATTTGTCGGAAGGATGTTGAACCTTATTGACAGTTAAGGCTATATCATCCTCTGAATCATACTTTTGACCCTGGACAACGACTGTAGTTGAAGGCTTTTTCTTTGGACAATCAGCCTTCCAGTGTCCTGGTTCCTTACAAATGTGGCAAAGGTCATTTGGGCTTGGTCCATTAGGTTTAGATTTAGACTTATTCTTTTTCTTACCTCCTTGACCCTTCCCCTTGGATGTATTAACTACTAACCCGACATTATGACTTTCACCCACATCAATTGTCGCATTTTGATGCAACTCCCTAGTGTGAAGGGCCGACTTCACCTCTTCTAGGTTCAAGGTTTCTTTCCCAACAACAAATGACTCAACAAAATTTTCATACAATGCAAGTTGGGTAACGAAACAAGCAATATTAAGGCAGCATCCTCATCCTTGACCTTAACATCTATATTACGTAAATCAAGCAATATAGTATTTAATCTATCGAGATGATCTCTAAGGGACATACCATCTTGCATTCGGAGGCTAAACAAGCGTTGCTGTAAAAGCAACTTGTTGGTGAGTGACTTCGTCATAAACAAAGACTCCAACTTTGACCAAAGCCCTATGGCAATATCTTCGTCAGCAACTTCAGTGATGACATCATCCGCCAAGCGTAACAAAATGGTGGAGTGAGCTTACTCCTCCATCACCTCCAATTCGGCAGCTGTGATGCCCCCCTTTGTAGGTTATGCTTCCTCGGCTGACACTGTAGTCTTAATACCCTTCGTCAAGGGTTTCCAAATACCTTGCTGCTTAAGCAAGGCCTTCATCTTAATTTGCCATAGCCCAAAGCTATTCCTCCCCATGAACTTCTCAATCTTCGTACTCATCGCCGCCATTTCCCGAGATCACAGATACCCGAGATACCTTGAGCTCTGATACCAGTTTGTTGTGCGGAAGCTAACAAACACGACAATAATAAAAAGAAAGAGGCCAAGATTTAACGTGGTTCACTAACAACTTGTTAGCTACGTCCACAAGCGAAGGGAAAAACTTTTACTATGTCGCGAGAATGCAAATTACAGACTCGTATGAGCTCTCTCTAAGTAATGACTTAAGCGACTCAAATATTTTTTGGATGGATTCTAAGGTGGAGAGGAGACTCCTATTTATATTAATAGAACTCTCTCACCTTTCCTAATCTTTTGATGTGGGACAAAATACAATATATAGGCTGTACATGAACCACACTTTCCTATTTTCTTAGATGTGGGACAACCACCAAACTAGGAAATATCAACTTCAAGTCACATATTCTAACACATACTTTTATGAGTTAGGTTTCCAGATATAAAGTCATTTTTCAAAAATAATAAGGTTTATTATTTTTAACAAATTTAAAATGAAAACAGTACGGTTTTCAATATTTCTTTTAAATCGTTTAAAATACTTAAACATCATGAAAGTGAGCCAAATTTTTAATTTGGATACCAATACTTGTACATAACTTATCTCCAGAAATTTAGATTAAAACTTTTTATAAATGTTCTTGAATAAAATCTTCTTTCCAGATCTGACCCAATTTAGTACAAATTTTATAAATGAAAATATATACGATGGATTTATATGAAATTTGACTTACACATAATAGACATCATCAGGAACATAATATAATTTTTCCAAGTCCAAACAAAACGTTTAACATCAGGAGACATATTATTTTCTCAGACAGTACATAAAATCATACATTACCATTTTACAAAATAAATCATTATTAAATATAAAGTTTCATAAAAACTTACTTTTCATTTTTTGTAATATACTAGACATTCAGATCTACAATATTCATGAAGGAACCTAAGGGTAATTTAACACGTATCTTACACAGAAAAATCGTAAACATACATCATACATTACATAATCCATTTTACAGCATGTATTGTTAAGTGATAAATCAGCAAATAGTTAACTTTAAACTTGGTGATCTAATGATTTAGGCCCTGTTCTTTTCAGCTTATTTTCAGCCCGTTTCAGACCAGCTCAGCTTCTATCAGCTCAGTCCAGCTCGTATCAGCTCAGCTCAGCTCCTATAAGCTCAGCTCAGCCCTAATATTTTCAGCCTAGCTCCAATATTTCAGCTCCTAAAATAATACTTCAACAATAATAATAATAATAATAATAATAATAATAATAATAATAATAATAATAATAATAATAATAATAATAATAATAATAATAATAATAAATACTCCGTATATAATATATAATAATAATAATAATAATAATTATAAATTATTATTATTTATTTATTTATTTATATGAAACGGAAGTTGCATTAAGATCGAAACAAATTACAATAAGTTATTGTTGTTGTTGTTGTTATTGCATTTCGATATTAATGCAGGTTTCTTTTCATAAAAAATTAATAATAATGATAATAATAATAATAATATTGTTGTTGTTGTTGTTGTTGCTGCTGTTGCTGCTTTTATTACTTGTATCTCTTAATGTTAATAATAATAATAACAAATTATTATTATCATCGTCATTGTCGTTGTCGTCATCATCATCGTCGCTGTTATTATTATTATTTTCTATTTTTTATCATCATTGTTATTATAATAATTATTTATATTATTATGCATTCCATAATATTTTGAGGTCTTGAAATAGATATTACATTCAAATATTTACAACTCACACACACAATATAGCATATGAGTATTATTTCTATTGTATTAAGATTTAAGAATATGAAAATTTTAAATTTTGTATATCACGTAATCAAAGATATATACATAATATGTTGTTGTTGTTGTTGTTATCATTACTGGAGTATTATTAATTAATTAATTAATTAATTAATTATTATTAATACTATTATAATTAATTAATTATTATTGTTATTATTATTATTTTATTATTATTATTATTTCATTATTATTATTTCATTATTATTATTATTATTATTATTATTTAGTGTTATAATTTTACATAATTTTTTCTCATTTTTTAAAAATATTACTCCCTCCCCTTCTCTATGATCTTCCATATTGAGTTTTGGGAAGTTCTTAAGGAGGAGAGAATAAGTGGAGGAAAATGAATGTGAAGAAAAGAAAGTGGGGTCTCAAACAATAAGAACCACAAAATGTATACTAAAAAGGAAAGTGGAACATCTTAGTGAATTTTCCTAAAAAGGAAATGTGGAACATCTTAGTGAAAAGGAGGGAGTATTAGATAATTTATATAATTAGTTATTAGTTTCAGCTTCTTTTAATTCAGCTCAGCTCAGCTTCTTCAGTCCAGCTCAACTTCTATCAGACCAGCTCAGCTCTTATCAGACCAGCTCAGCTCAGCTCAGCCATGTTTCATCCGAAAAGAACAGGGCCTTAGTCCTAAACATGATGTTATATGTTAGTTAGAGTTTAAACAATATACTACGAAATTTGAGGGCGAAGAAAAGTTAGGTTACCTATTAGCAATTCTCCGGATCAACTATGAAATCAAATATACTAAGATCGAAGCCCCCTTCCTCTTGCTCCTCTTCATGAATAAGTTAGAAGGACACACAAACAAAGTAAGTTAGTAAATATAATAGGAATAAGACTAAAAAATAAAGAGTATAAGGTAAAGAGAAGAAAGAGTATGTGCTCTTGAGATATGGTGGTGTAAACACCTTAGAACTTAGAAAAACTTGTACTCCCTCCATCCCACTATGATGTTCCCACTTTTAATCAAATGTGAGGAATAAAATAATGAAATGGGAACATCTCTTTGGGATGGAAGGAGTATGATTTTTTTGGTTTTCAGATGGATCTTTGAAGGAGTGTTTAAGTGAGTGAATGGATGAGTAAATGAAGAGAAAATGGCTGGTTATAAGCACTCAAGTCGTGCATTAGATGGGGGAGCAAAGGGTGGACAAAAATTTGACAATTACTCAAAGTAGTTAATCATACTTTAAGAAGTACATTACTAAAAATGGTGTTTTTGATTAGTTAGGCATATTTTGAGGCTAGGACTTCAAAGTGACGGTTTGGCATGCCTTACGGTGATATTTTTGAGTTTATTTGGTCACACAATGGTTAGGAAAGAAGTACGAAAATCGAATGTCGAGAAACGATTCGTCGAGTGACGATTTTCGTAGTAAAGGAGATGTCCAGTACAATATTTTTATGATGCACTTATAAATTGTAATTTTGAATATCAACATTGTGTGATCTTGGAAAATTAATAAAGTTAGGATTTTGAAACGCCTCAATCCGAGTCCGTATGAGAAAATAGGACCGTTTTACGAAATCGCGTAGAATTGCGATAACGATAGAAATTTCAGTTTTGCAAACAATGAAGTGAAATTGAAAGGTTCCAAAGGCACAAGAATTTAATATTACTATATAAAATAGTTTGTCAAGACTCGATTTATTAATATTAATCGCTATTAGAAATAACTAAAATGGTAAAAAACACGGGGTGTTACAGGATGGACATCTTGGGACCATTCGCCACAGCGTCCGTGGGCAGGAGATTCCTAATAGTAGTTGTTGACTATTTCTCAAAGTGGATTGATGCGGAGACCATCTCGAATATCACCGAGCCGGCTGTGAGAAAGGTGATTTGGCGTAACGTCGTAACTAGATTCGGAGTGCCGAAAGTTTTGGTCTTTGATCATGGTCGCCAGTTTGACAATCTACCTATCAAGGAATGGCTAGGAGGCCTAGGAATCACTGCCTAGGAGGCCTAGGAATCATCGTAGTCTACTCCGCCATCTGCCACCCTCAGGCCAACGGCCAAGCCGAGTCAACCAACAAGCAAATCCTCAATGGACTAAGAAAAATGTTTGAGAAACTCAAGGGAAGATGGGCTGACGAGCTTCCCAGCGTGCTTTGGTCCCTAAGGACCACTCAGAAGGCAGCCACCGACCACTCACCGTTCGATCTCGTCTATGGAGCAGAGGCTTTGCTCCCAATAGAAGTGTGTGTACAATCGGCCTGCAGCAAATACTTCCTAGGGGACACCAACGAGGCAGCTATGGTTGAATCCCTGGACCAGATAAACGAAACCCGAGGAGAGGCGCACGTCAACTTGGTGGCGTACCATCAGCGTATGAGGAAGGCATACAACAGGCGGGTGAACCACAGAAAATTCCTGGTGGGAGACCTTGTCTTAAGAAACGCAGCGGCCGTTGGAAAGGCCGACGAGCATGGAAAACTCAGCACAAATTGGGAGGGTCCTTATGAAATCACCCAAGTCGTGGGACCAAGCACGTTCAACCTCAAAGACGGCGAGAGACTCGACCTGCCGTTGCACTGGAAAGCGGACACCATCAGACGATACTAAGTCTAGGGGCATGTGAGCCCATATTTTGTCTTTTGCCGGCAGGGGACGCTCAAAATTATCGACGACCCTGCCTTTCACATGTCAAAACTTCAGAAATTCTTGAATGCTTTAGTATGAATGGTTCTTTGTTTGTCATCTACTTGCTCCTTGTTTATTACTCTCTCAAGCAACAAGTAGGGGGCAATAAGGGGGGATCCCCTATTCAACTTAGCATAAAGAGTGGACACCCCATCAAAATTGGCTAGGGTCCGCCATCCTTAGAATGGGGGCATAAGCCCAAGTCCGTCTGGATACCACAGCTCCAGGCGGCAATGGCTAGGGTCCCTCATCCTTAGAATGGGGGCATAAGCCCAAGTCCGTCTGGATGCCACAGCTCCAGACGGCAATGGCTAGTGTCCCCCATCCTTAGAATGGGGGTATAAGCCCAAGTCCGTTCTGGATGTCACAGCTCCGAACGGCAATGGCTAGGGTCCCTCATCCTTAAAATGGGGGTGTAAGCCCAAGTTCGTCTAGATGCCACAAGCTCCAGATGACAATGGCTAGGGTCCCCCGTCCTTAGAAGGGGGACATAAGTCCAAGTCTAAAAATAGCCAAGTAAAAAACGAGGAGACAAAGCATAAAAAGAAATAAGAAAATGCATAAGATAAAGACGCCTCAGGCGAAAGAGTTTTAAGGTTTAGAAGATGGAAAGTCTGAATGTTCAAAACACAAAATAAGGCGACGATTATTCAAATTGGCAGGCGTCCCTAAAAGGATCAAGCACACCTACTACAAAAGAAAAAAGAAAGATAGGCCCATAAAGCATATGAGGCATTGTCATGCCACTGGTTGCCAATAGGGTAGGTGATGAAGATCCACAAAAGCCTCAGAGGGGAGCCGACGAGCCAGTCGTATCGCCAGCTACACCCTCATCCTCCGCTCTAGAGGCGCAAGAGGAACAGGAGGACGACTGCTCGCTTTCTTATTTGGAAGGAGAAGACGGCCCAGCAGCAGCCTCTCCCGAAGCAGCAGCATCCTCACTCCCCTCGTTAGCATCGTTGGCGTTCTCAACCTCCACCCTCTCTGCATCCAGACGTTTGTAGATGATATCATAGGGAGCCCAGTCAAATTCCGGATCCATCTCCGCCAAGGCATCACCGCTGAGGCGGGACATCACAACCTGGCCCTCTGCATAGCCGGCGCTAAAAACCTCATTGGCCTCTGTCTCCATGGCAGCAAGTTTAGTCCCGGCCTTCTCTTCCTCCACCCTCAAAGAAGCATTGAGCTCTTTGACAGCAACAAGCTCCCCATTGAGCAAAGTGACCTCTTGAGTTGCAGCCTCTAGTTACTTCCTTTGACTGTCACTCTCAGCCAGAGATTTGCTAAGGTCCTCCCTTTGTCCCAGTACCTTCTCCTCTATCACCTATAGTGCCTGGCGGTGCTCCAAAGCCTGACGACGCGCACTAGCAGTCTCATCATAGGCCACTTTAAGGTTAGCATTAGCCTTCACCGGGGCCGCCTTGAACCTAGCCTCAGCCTCCAAGCATTTTTCCTTAGCCTCGATACGTCTGGAGTCAGTCACCTGGAGATCATCCTTCAAAGAGTGAAGGGCTGAGGTGTCAGGGGCAAGCTTCAACAGGAAGTGGCCTATCCTATGGAGAGCGTCAAGCACCTCAGCAGCCTGGCGATGATTGGCATCAAACTGGGTACCGAGTGACCGCGAGTCGGCACTGGTAGCATCCTGAGGGACGTCAGGAACCACGTGGTTGCCACCAGGCGCCATGCCTCCAACTTCTTTAAAAGTTCTGAGGAAATCAGAGAAGGTGGGCCCTGATAGAGAGGGAAGGACAGCACCTACGGCAGCCTCCACGTCCTTCTGAACCTCCTTGTCGGAGGACGCCTCGAAGCCCTCAGCAGTCTACAGATTGTCGACAAGGCTTGACGGTTGCACAGCTCGACCCAGGGGTACCCCAATCGGCGAAGCATCCATCTCTAGGTCAACAACCTGCTCCTCAGTCACTGGGGGCAGGGGTACTTGAGCCACCATCACCATAGGGTTTGGTTCCCGGGGCGAAGTCACCGCCTCGAAGCCCCCTGACATCTCTTCAGGGCCG
This sequence comes from Agrostemma githago, assembly GCA_958450325.1. Classification (NCBI taxonomy): domain Eukaryota; kingdom Viridiplantae; phylum Streptophyta; class Magnoliopsida; order Caryophyllales; family Caryophyllaceae; genus Agrostemma; species Agrostemma githago. The sequence goes on from OY288256.1 coordinate 33,764,843, forward strand.
GCACGACTGATCAGAGTGACTGGCGCCTCCCCAGAGTGAGTTGAACTCCTGGTCGCCGGACGTTTCGACGGTGCCACATGGAGGGTGGGATGTTTCCTCTTAGACTTCGCAGCATTGGCCTTGGAATAATACATAAGTGAAGGACGCTCAACCTCAGGAAGTTCAGGACGGCAGGAGAGAGGAGCAAGCTGGGAATCAACTCCCAAAAGCTGAAGTTCCTCCGGTGACCAAGTGGCGGTCTTAAGATCAGATGTAAGGGTTAAGAACGGGAAAGCATCAAAAACTAGTAGTTGAGCAAATAAGTAAAGGAGCATGAAGGGTACGCCCCCAACTACCTAGGGTGAGAGAGCTACACATTCCCAGTCTCACCAGGTAAGGATTGGACGAGATCAAATCAAAAGGGGAAGCCAGACGACGGGCAACACTCTTTCCTCTTTATCAACCTTCTCCACCACCGCCTTAAATAGATTCCGGACGACGACAATATCTCTCTCCAAGGACGACTCGTCTAGAAGGCACGTCGGCGGGCCCCCAACTCATGATCCTTCTCCATGTAAGGACGGACCCGATCTTGGAATGAGGTGGGGAAAGGCCAGATCTCGGTGGACCGGACATAGAAGAACCTACCCTTCCAGTCATGACAGCTGGAGATATTAGGATAAATAGTGACGTAGTTTCCCAGACGACACAACGCCTAGTAGCGGAAGGACGACAAGGATTTTAGAAACATCACGGACCTAAAGGCATCTACAGTAGGATGGAACCCCCTGAACAGGCAGACCCAGCCAAAGGAAATGACATAATGAATGGCTTGAGGAGTCAGCTGGCCTAATGCCACGTTCATCCTGGCCAACATCCTCCCAATGAAGAGGAGGGGGGGGGGACCTCAAGCTAAACTTAAGGTCCTCAAGGCAAACCGCCACTCGTCTCGGCGGAGGGTTGCACGTCGTCTGCCCTTCCGTCGGCAGCTCGTATGCGTACCCCTCTCCTAAAGGATACAAAGTCGATGCCCTAGCCATCAAACCTCCTTCCAATACACTCTGCCGCCAAGCAGACGCGTTGTCGTCCTGTAGACGAGAGGGCGAAACGTCGGCTTGCCCTCCTTCAAGCGGCACCCCCTCCACGATGAAACGTTCTGAGGAGGAGGGAAGGACGGCACGAAGAGGGATCGGAGATAGCACGTCGTCCGCCGCCACTTTCGCCGGCGACCCAGACGCCGCCTCCCCATCAGAGGGAGGAACTCTCTCCTCAAAGTGAATGGTTCAGCGACGAGTAAACATTGCATAATAGGGGTGCAAGAGAAGAGAAGGGCGGAGAAAGAGAGATTAAGGAAGAAGGACTGACCTACGGAAGGCCGACAATTGAGAAATAACCAGTTGAAGGCAGGAGTCCAGAAGCAGCCGGCAAGATGGAGGAAAAGCGCAGAAGGTTGAGAAGACAAGAAAGAGAGAGATAAAGAAAAATTTGATAAAGGAATGAGAGTAGTGAAGAGAAGAGAGCACCTATTTATAAGAAAAGAAGCGTCAACCTCAAACATATATACCAACCTCCTGCTGATGGGAGGGATTTGCCGAGGATCCCTACCAACAACTAATAACCAACTAATCCTAACTGCGTAGATAGGGTAAGTCGGGTTAAGTCCACGGGGACGGTAAAGAGGGTTTCGGCCAAGTTTCACCTAAAGACTTGACTAGGTCTCAAGGCTAGCTAAACTAAACTAGAACGATAAGAAGGGGATGAAACTATGACTATGACTAAGCTAGGTAAAACAACTAAGGCTAAACGATTCAACTAATTAATGGAACAATGACTAAGATGATGAAGAAATCAAACAAGGAAAGAGTAGGGTTAGGTCGGGTTCATAAGTGTAGTAGGATAGTTGGGAGATCGATGGTGCAAGGTTCACCTAGTTACTAAGGTTGGTCCGCGCTCTCGCGTCAAAGACAATGTCCGCACTCTCGTGTCAAAGACAAAACCCGAATACTTATGCAAGATGTTACCCAATACACAAGGATTCAACCACAAATCAATCACACAATGAGAAGAGAAAGACAAGCAAGAGAAGTATTTGCAACTACTACTCTAACAAGCAATTCATCAAACACATGGTATGCATAACATGTGACTAGTAACAAAGAATTCACCTTTATCCACAATCAAACCCTAATCATCCATAATCAACACTTAATCCCCCTACTAACCCCACAAAAAGTCTACTCAATCATATCTAAACAAACATTAACATAAACAAGAGAAATCAACACAAACATTAAAACATTCATAATGAAAGTGAAACTAGTAAGAACACTGAACAATGAACAAAGATTAAAACTTGAATGATAAACAAAGATAAAGGAAAAGAGAAGAGGAAGATTATACCAAACTAGTATGGAAGAAAGATTGAAACTTGTAATAATAAGAAAACTCAAATACATCAACCAAGGTTGTCAATCTTGGTTGGATTCTTCAAGAATTCCCTTAATACAAGGATTAAACTAAGATTAAGGATTAACTAAAGACTAATCTACACTAATCTAAGCTAATCTAGGCTAAAGAATGTCCAGGGTTTAGTAAGATAGAGTATGGTAGTGTATGGTGCTTAAACAATACAAAGGGAGGGTATTTATAGGGTTACAAGAGCAAAGGAGAAGAAAAGAACAAACACGGAGTTGCAGGTGCACCTTCCCGGCCAGGAAGGATGATGATCTCGGCCGGGATGGTGGTCCCGACCGGGAAGGACCTTCTTCTCGGCCGGGATGGGCCATCAGTGGCCTGTCTTCGCTTTCCTATTTCATCCCGACCGAGATGGCCATCATCTCGACCGGGATGGGTCTTCTAGGCCTCAAATATGATCTCAAGGGTCCCTACTTGCTTCTCATGGGCTTCTCGTCGATTCTCGGTGCTCGGGATCGAGTCTAAGGGGCTCGGGAATGGGTCCCAAGGTCTCGGGATCGAATCTAAGCCACCGAGTGATCGTTCCTTCTCTTCGTTGGCTCCAAATGTGTAGGAAACGAGTCGGAATCGTTCCAATTCTCCATGATTGGTCTTAGGAACCTAAAACGAACTAGAAGAAGCATAAGTAGCCTAGAAACCGCTCCAAAGAGCGATTTCACAAGAGAAACCGGGATCAAACACAACAAATAAGCACTACAAAGCACACTTATCACCTGCCAAATGTCAGTCGTTGAAGTCGAAAAGGCAAGTATGGGAAACCACAAAAACACGCATAGAAATTTGCAAAATGCATGGGGAGAAACGCGCATTAAATTTAAAATAAAGTGCACTTACATTAAAATAGGGATACAAGGGAAGAACACACATTGAGCGACAGACGCTGCGCGGGGACCGGGACCCCGTACAAACACCCGGCAATCGAGAAAGAAAAAGGAACAATACCACTACTAAGTTAAGGGGCACGAGGCCACCTATAAAGCTAACCACTAAGACGGCTGACCGCCGCCACTAAAACAAAGCCTTTATGGCCGCCAGAAGACATACGCCTTGCCATCCCCCCTACGCCCAAAATATTAGTCGCCTTCACCAACAAAACGAAGCACGGCTACACCACGCCTAAGAGGCGCTCAACTGCCAGGAGGTGACGTTCATACGCCACCCAATAGGCGTAGGCGAATTACTCCCAAAGAGCCTCCTCATCTGAATCCTCCCTGGGAATAGAAGGAGGAGAGCGAGGGGCAGGAGGGCTCACCGGCGAAGAGGGCCCATACGAGTAAGGAGGAGAAGAGGCCCTAGGAGGGGTGGGGGGGGAAGAGTAACCGTCGTCCTCCTCCTCCGAGTCGAGGAAGCAGCAGTCGTTGTGAACATGGGGACGGCGGGGCCCTCGCCGGGCAAATCCAGCAGCAGGACAGTTGGCGCAGACCGGCCGACGGTCCCCTCTCGCTTGGCCTGCAAGGCGAGCGCGGCGTCTGATGGGTGCCTTTGATGACGAAGGACAGTGAGAGATACTTGGGCGTGGACGAGGACGCTCGCCCTGTTAGGAGAACCGATCGACATGTTTGAAGAGCTGGCGTCAGACATTTTTAGAGAGAGAGAGAAGAGGATGGAAGGGCGAAAATGATCCAAAAATGGCAAAGTTCCCCCTTTTTATAAGGCCAAAATGGGGCATTAATAACCTTCAACTACCCTAAACAGTACACAATGATTACCAAGGAAACCATCTATTGGGCAAAGAGATTTTGCTGCTTCCCAATGAAGAAGAGGAAGAGACAATCCTTGGAAATTGCCTACCCGGAATACGCAGTCAGAAGAAGTCGTCAACCAGTCCCGATGTTGAGACATCAGCCCCATGTCAACGGCGGGGCAATTGATGGGGGCTGACTCTAGCCGGCAAGACTTAGCCAGTCAACCCCCCGACATGTCCTCGTCGGTCGACAAGGGATCCCGTTGTTCGTAAGCCCGCTGGGAAACCTTGCCGGCTAGCAGTGTTTGGACGACAAGCTTGCCGTCAGGGAGACCTCGAGCCTATAAATATGAGACCACATGCCACCAACCATTCACAAAATTAGCTATGGAAAACACTTATCTCACTAGAATAGAATTAAAATCTCTCTCTCGGACTAAATATCATCCAAAATCCCATTACTGACTGATAATTGTCGTTTGTAGTGCCTATTCTGTAGTGTTTTGGTCCCATTTTCCTTGTGGAACCGCTCCTTTGGAGCGGTTTATGGGCTTCTTATGTTTCCTTTAGCTCGTTTCAGGTTCCCGAGACCGTTCATGAAGAGTTGGAGTGATTCCGACTCAATACATATGCATTTTGGAGCCAACGAAGCTAAGGAACGATGACTCGATGCCTTGGAATCGACCCCGAGACCTTGGGACCCAATCCCGAGCCTCCGAGACCCGATCCCGAGTCCCGAGAATCGATGAGAAGGCCATGAGAACCAAGGAGGGACCGAAAAGTTCATATTGGAGGCCTACAAGACTATTCCCGACCGGGTATGGCCTCATCCCGATCGGGAATAAAGAGGAAAGCAAGGAGCGACTACTGTGGGGTGTTCCCGATCGGGAACATAAAATCCCGATCGGGATTCTCCACTATCCCGATCGGGATTTCCTTTCCCGATCGGGATTGTCCCAGTTCAGCCCGTGTTCATTTCCTTTCAATTCCTTTCATTCTTAAACCCTTTATATACCCTTCTCTTGTAAGAAGACAAGGACTTATCATACCCTAGACTAGTTTAAGCCTCAAAAACCCTAGATTGATTCTCACTCATTAGCTTTAATCTTCTCTTAATTTTAGTTAATCTTTAGTTAATCCTTTGTAATTAGTGCTTGTATTAAGGGATTCTTGGAGATTGTCTCAAGCTTGACAACCTTGGGATTGTATTTGGGTTTCTCATTAATGCAAGATTGTTCCTTTTCTTCATCTAGTGTTGGTATAATCCTTTCTCATCCTTGTTCTTTGTTATTTATACAAGTTTGAATCTTTTCTTAGTGCTATTGTTATTGTTCTTGTTTGGATTTGTCATTATGGATGTTTGGATGTTTGTCTTAGTTTCTCTTTTGATTGTTATTCTTCCTTTCATCATGAGTGAGTAGTCTTCTTGTGGGGTTAGTAGGGGGATTAGGGGTAGATTATGGATAATTAGGGTTGATTAAGGGGATGGGGTGAATCTTTGTTGCTAGTCACATTGTGAGCACTCTATGTGTTTGTTGTTATGCTTGTATGAGTAGTAGTGACCAATGCTCCTTGTGCAGGTGTTCATGAATCCATTGTTTGCCTATGATGTGGGAATGTTGAGAATAATCGTAGTTGCGAGAGCACGGATTAGGGTCTAAGTTGCGAGAGCCCGGACCCACCTTGACATCGGTTTAAGTTGCGAAAGCCCGGACCGACTCTAGACACTAGGAGACACCTTTACCCTTGATCACCCCAATTATCCTTCTACCTCTATGAACCCGACCTACCCCACTTCTTTCCATATTTGAGTTCACCGTTTTAGTTAGATATCGCTCTTCTAGTTTATTCCTTAGTTCGCTCATTAGTCTAGTTCTTACTCCTCCTCAATTGTTTCCTTTTATAGCTTTCTTTGTGTTTGTTCGTGTGACTTAGCCTAGTTTTAGTGGACCTAGTCTAGACCTTACTCTACCGTCCCTGTGGATATCGACCCTACTTGCCCTAGCTACCCACTAGGAATAGTCGGTTTATTATTGACGGTTGGACTCACGGCAAATCCATACCATCACTGACTTGAGCGTCAGTTAGGCAACCTCGGACAACCTCCGAGACCCTTATGTGTTGCTTGTGCAGAGTCCAGACGACAGGCTATACGATGATGCAGGTCAGGGAGTACCCAATCGGCCAACCCCAACCGAGAAAGAAGATAGTTTGGATCACAAACAATAATAATTTGGGCACTTAATTGACCATGACCAATTGGTGGCACCTACAATTATTCCACCACGACACCCCCGCCTCTCCGCAACGTCTTTCCATAAAACTTGAATTCTAATCACTTTCGGAATAAACGACCTTTCAAATATTAAAATCACATACTCGTACAAAGGAGAGTATTGAGTAGGAGTATATAACATTTATTTCATTTTTTAATTCAATCAATTTTCGTACACCTCATCCTCCCACCCCTTCCGGTCAAAAAACAATCCCTAAATTTTCCCCCAATTTCTTCTCATCCATGGCTTATTGGCTTATCACCTCGCCTAAATAAACCCTACAAAACTCCCTCCTATTTTTCTATCCCCACCATGTCAAACACCGATGAGACACCGCTACTATCGCCGCCAAGCGAGCGATCAATTCACTCACAAAGCCGCCGATTCTCGCGCCGCGCCGGATTACGCGGCGCTGCGAGGTTTCTCCGGCGAGCGAACAGTCAACGAATGATCTCCGAACAATCGGTTCGAGTGCGCGAATCGGCGGCGGCGCAAATCGAGGAGCGTCAAAGTGATTGGGCCTACTCCACGCCGATCGTAATCCTTGACCTTATTTGGAACACGGTTTTCGTGGCTTCCGCCATTGTTGTCATGGTGTTGAGTAGGGGTGAGCTGACGGAGGTGCCATTGAGGCTGTGGCTTGTAGGTTACGGTGTTCAGTGTATTGTTCATATGTGCTGTGTTTGTGGTGAGTATCGGAGGAGGAGAGAAGCTAGTGGTGGAAGGGGAGCTAGGGCTGGATCGTCTGTGGCTAGTGGTTGGGGTGTTGGCACGAGTTCAGGGTCGGGTTTGGGATTGAATGTTAATATGGGGAGTAATCCCGGGAGTTACGATAATTTCAGCTCGAATTCGAGTAGCGCCAGTGTGGAGGGGGATTTCGTGGGGTTTGTTGCGGAAGCGAGGCAGGATGAGGATAACACTAGGTATGGTGTTTGTTTTTTCTTCGGTTTGTATCCCAGCTCTTTTTATTATGCTGCTAACATAACACCTGAATACCCCATTGTGGGATTTGCTGGGTTGCTGAAGGCAATGGGGGTAATATGATAATGCTTTAAATGACAGGATGTAAGGAGAGGAAAGTTTGGAAATATATTGATAGAATAGAATTATAGCCGTTCAATCATAAGACTGGTAGGCTAATACAATGAGGATTCTGCAGTGGTCACTCCACTCTCAGAACAATACAATTCATGGCTGAAATTTATCGTACCATCTTCCTTATTTTGCACTCAATATATAACCTTGTCATGCCTTAAATTCCGCAGTACACTGACAGCTAATAATGACCTATTGATTACTGTAATAACGGCTAGTAGTCCTCCCTGCCACTTGTCCTTTTGCGGCATTCTTCCCCCTGGTCTTGCCCCTTCCAGTATTCACAGGTCTGCTGCTGTTGTACTTGATGTACTGGTGGAACCCCCTTTTTCATTGCCAGTGCATTCCTTTCTTCCTGGGTCCTTATTTGTCTTGGTGGGTTGGACTTCTAGGTTCAGTATCTCGATTGGGCCTTCTTCCTTGTCCTCATTCCTGCAGTGCAAAAGAATTAGGATGCACAGAAAGGACATGGATGATGCACATAAATCCCACACCAATGCACATGGATTCAGTTCACCAAATTGGAGGTGGTGGTTTGGACTCTCAACTCACAGCCTAGCACATCCCTTATTCACTAAAACAAAAACCAAGGGACAACAATGTCCTTTTAACTTTCCCGCCTAAATTCTCCTCTACATTACATCAATTGGGCTTCACAATAAACTTTTGTCTAATTTCATTAAAGTCCAATTATGTTCCCCATCCCTACAATAACAAAAAGTTTTATTATCTAGAAATTTAATCAATTATATACATGGAAAAAAAGTTCTAACATGATGACTAAAAATTGCTTCCATACTTCATAATAGACCTATAAACCGGGTCATACAGTGCAGGTCATGCAGGTCGAATCAAGTACACGTCACATATTTGATTAGGGTCAAAACATATATAATTTCCGACGCCTTGATTTTTATTAATTCAAAATTCAAAAAACAATTAATATTAGTTTCGTCTTGGTCATTTGATTACCTTTTATATTATTTGTGGAGTGTATTATAATTAAACGTAAACAAATGACTGAAACAGATGAAGTATTAATTTTTTCTTATACTAAAATACAAGGTAATGAGAGCAGCTTTCTTTTATTCTACTTGAAATAAAAAGTAAGGATATTTTTTTATCCAAAACAGAAATGTAAATTATTGACTGAAACATTAAAAATAAAATTGTAAGCTATTGAATTAAACAGAAGGATTATGATTTTTTTCAAGTCACTAAACTATTTGTATAAACATAAATGAATCAAAACCCGTGTCAACCGTGCGTAGGCACGGGTTTGCACTAGTAATTAAGAACCTAAACCCACACACTTAGATTTAGCCTACAGCCTAGCACAAGAACTAACTCTAAGTATGTCACAGATGGCTGTTCAAGCACCCACAGCAGCGCACAAGTTAGTATGCTTAATAGATTTGACTTAACAAACTACAGCAATGCACAAGTTTTAGTAAGATTTGTTTTCGAGTTTTAACTTAGTCTTTTCATTCATCAATAATCTGACTAATACATTTGGGGATAAGGTCCTTATATGGGCCTCAACATAATACAAAATAACGTCCATAATCTTACCTCCAAGGGCTGAAAATGCTATTGGCAAACAAACAAAATGCATTAACAAAAAGCTGAAATAAAGTGACTGGCGGCTGTGGTCTTTGTCTTCCATTGAAGCCTGTTTGGAGCTTTGCTTATGTGAAACCATGGCTTGAGACATTAATTAGCTTCTTTGGTTGCTTGTTCAGCTGGTTTAAACAAAAGTTGAAATAAGGCAAAAGTACTTTAAGTTTGCCACAGTTTGTCTCCACTTAAAAGAGGAAAGTGGACTTTCTGAGTTCTTCTTTCCGCAACAAACTTGAGTCTTGATTTCTGATCAACTTATTTAGAATTAACCCTTGATGTCTTGGACTTAATTAAAACTAAGCTTGCATACTTTCAGCTAACCCAAGTGCTAGTTGCTGGCTTGACCTGGTGTATTGGCTAGGACCTCCCCAAGTGGGCTGGTTCACCATCCTTGGATCGTTTTCAGTGTTATGTACTCCACTTTCTATGTTATGCGCCATTCCTGAATTGTCCCTTGTACTAGCTCATGCTGCAATTCCTTTGGCTTGTGTTGTTGTCATTGCACTGATGTGTATCATAATACTGTCGTTGTTTATCGTTTGAGTGCTCTCGTGTTGGAATGTAAATATTAGCATAATGCCTAACTTCTACTCCTGTGTTTATGACTTATGGTTGAGCGTCGAGGCTTTGGGAATAGGAATCTAGGACTTGCTGCTGGTAGGGGAAAATGAGATTCTGATTGGTTACAGAACTTGAAATGCATATTTATTGCTTTTGTTAGTAAGTGTAGTTCTTTGTGCTTGTGGAGATGTATTTCAAATGGTGACACCAAGGTGTGTTATTGATTGATAACAATACTGTTGATGGATAATTATTAAACTCCCACTGTTCCAACTCAAATATTTCACTGGGACACTATACTGGGTGTTAAGGAGTATATCTTTTGAGGTTATGTGTTGGGGACTTGGGGTATATACATAGCTAGCTTGTCGGCATGCTAGCTATTGACATTTCAATTGAATAGTTTCGTTTCTTTCTTTGATCCTTGCATCTTCTATTTTAGGCCCGGATTACAACCACGTGATCTGCAGCAGACCGAATTGTTAATTGTTTTTTCTTTGTTGATTTATCCATGTAAATTTTACAAATTTTTATTTTATATTTTGCTTTTGTAGTGTTGCGAAGCATCTGGAATCGGCAAACACAATGTTCTCTTTTATTTGGTGGATCATTGGATTCTACTGGGTATCATCTGGTGGACAAATGCTGGCTGATAACGCACCAAAGCTATACTGGTATCGTCTTCATTTAGCTATTGATAATTATTTCAACTTCATCCCTTTATTGTCTAAGCTTTTGTAGGTTACTCATGATTGCTTTCTTTTCACAGGCTCACTATAACATTCTTGGCATTTGATGTGTTCTTTGTTGTGATTTGCGTTGTTGTGGCGTGCATCATTGGTATAGCTGTCTGTTGTTGCCTTCCATGCATTATTGCAATCCTATACGCTGTGGCAGATCAGGTAGCTTTCATGCATGTTAAGTTTTCAATCACAATTTACTTTATTGCTCTGCATCTACGATCTTGTGTTTGGATGTAACTGACAAATAGGAAGGAGCTACTAAAGAGGATATTGAGAGGCTCACAAAGTACAAGTTCAGAAGACTAGGTGAAATCGAGAAACCAAGTGGTGAAATTCAGGAATCTTTTGGAGGAATTATGACTGAATGTGACACGGATACTCCTGTTGAGCATGCTCTTTCAGCAGAGGACGCCGTAAGTCTAGTCAAGATGTTATCTTTCGCCTTCGATTTTTTTTAAATGTTTCGTCCTCGGGGATGCCGGGGTAGTTGGTGCTGGTTGTGCTGCAACCTGGATGTTAGACATATAAGCATCTGGTCTGTATCTAGTACTCCCTTACAAGGAAAACAAGGAGCTACTCAAGTTTCTAGACATGATAAAGGATTAGTGCCAACATGACAAGCCGCTATGGTTCATGAGACCATGACCCAACATATCTTTCAGTGTACAGTAGATAGTTAACACTTAACCTTGTAGATACTTATTCGTTTTTGGAAAACTTGGTATTGACTATAGAAGGAGAGGAAGGCAAAGATATGAGACATAAACAGTGAAAGTCAATTTAGTAGACATGGTTGCCACCATTTTATGAGTTGCACAGAGACATGACCAATACTCCAACTCTAGGTAATTAGGTATGCTTGAGAAAATGGGGTTTAAGCTTTATACTGTCAAGAGATTTAGAGCTGAATTCATTTCCAACCTCATCCTTGGACAATAAGAATGGAAGATTGTGAAAGAGATTTTGTAAACAAATGTTCACTTTAGGGAAGCTAAGTCGAGGATATTACCCGTTGTTCTTTCCAATTTGTCCTTGTTTCATAGGAAATTCTTCATCCTTCATTTGTATTCTCTTTCTATATAAGAAATAAGAATGTTTTTTTTTCTTTTTCAAATGGCCTTTGGATCTGCGAGCGTTGGTTAGGATTTAGGAATACTTAGGGCAATAGCAATGGTAACATATAAGGAGTTTCATGTTATATAAGGAGTTCCATGTTATATAAGGAGTTCCTTAACCATTGAGCTAGAGAATAAAGAGCTCCTTATATGAAACCGGTTTCTAAAGTAAGGAACCGGTTTCATATATATAAAGAGAAAAGGGGGACCCACAATAAATATATAAAACTTTTATCATTGAGGTGAAATAGAAAGTTTCATACATGGTTAGATGTGCTTTGGTGGCAATGAAAATATGGTGTATGGAACTACAACCATTGCTATTGCCCTTAGAAGATCTTAAATTTTGTTATTGAACGTGGGTGATTTTTTTTCCACATTTGTAGGAGTGTGTCATATGCCTCTCAGCATACGAGGATGGAAGTGATATACGGGAACTTCCATGTTGTCACCATTTCCACTGCACATGCATAGACAAATGGCTGCACATGAATGCAACCTGTCCCCTGTGCAAATACAACATCCTGAAGAATGGAAGCAGTGACGAAGTATAGAAAGGTCACTCTCACATCCGACTATTGATTACATAGCATCTCTTGTACCGTGTTTCACTTCTTGTTTGTGTGCTTCGTACATAGTCTTCCTGCTGACAACCAAAATCTTTCTCAATCGAGACACTCTCTTCGAAGATGGTTTTGACCAAGTTAGCATTTTTACTTGCAGCACTTGTAAAACCCCTTTTCTTCGCTATAAGAGCTGTAACTGGTTTTGTAAGTCGTATTTCTTATGTACATGGAATTTCCTCCGTTGTCTATTCCTCAGAAATCTAACGTGGGTGAACCAGAATGTGACTTTCATCCCTACTGTATCCTCTTTGTCTATGCAAATATACTCTAAAGCCTCCATCTATGACTATGTAACACCCCAGATTTTTTTATATTAAATTTTATTAATATTTTATTTTGTTTACGATTTAACTCGTATTTCTTAAATAATTATAAAGCAGATTCAATTTTTCAATCGTTTGAACACGTAAAGTCCTATTACCTCGAAAAATCATTTTTATGCTTAAAATGTATCTTACTTTCATTTCATTTGATTGACTCGTTTTATTTCTCTTTGAGTTTTCGTTTCGACGGTTTATATTCCTGAGTTCATCTTTATATAAACTTGAGTTCTTATTTTGAACTCGAAACTCATTTTAATTACCTCGTTCGCAATATTTTTTATTATTATCGTGAAATTGCTATTTAATCTTTTTCTACGCGATTTCGTACATAATTATTGTTGAAACGTGATTTTAATACTACCTTCTCGTAAACACGTTCTTATACGATTTTTGTCTACTTATTTTTTTTAAAGTGATCCATTTACGATTTTAAGCGCGAGTCGGGCTCAGATTGTAGCAGACCCGACTGTTTCCATCTTCGGACTGAGATATTTTCGTAGTCAGTTGAGAAAGTCAAAACCGACTCCTCTTTTCTCTCCTAGTTCTATGCATGTTCTCCTGACTGTTTGTGCTCTCCCAACTTCTCTTAAACACCAATACAGTTTTCCCTCATCTGCTCTTCTCTACCAAAAAAAAAAATTAATTGAACGTACAACAACAATACTAAACCGTTCTTCAACTTTCTCAATTCCAATCCTTCTTTCTTGATCCTTGTTCATCCTATTCGAAGGGTAATCATCGAATTCTTAATTCCTTCTTCCTACTTCGCGATTTATGATACTAATAAGGGTCTTGAACCTTGTTTATAATTTTTTTATAGGCTTTCGAGACAACCCGAGAAGGACGAGTATATTATTGACACGGATCTTGATGAAGGTAACACATGATGGCACGACTCGGTATTGCATGATATATATGTTGTAGTTGTTTGTAGTATCGTTTTAAAATCGAATTTTAATACGAATAAGCATGTTTTAATTATATTGCGATGATATGCTTAAATCGATTTCGGATTTTTATCGCTTTTAATCTTTCTCTATTTATTTCACATCGGATATTCTAAAAGTATTATAAGGCCGAGACTAAAACATACAAATAAGACATTATTTCTGAATTTTCGTGATTTTAATATAAAGTAGCAAAATGAAAGTTTTTATTATTTTTAACATAATTACTGCATGTTTCAGAATCGATTAGTGTTTTTGAACGATTTATTACTCCTGTTAAAAGACTTTATTTTCGAAAAGTTTGAAAAGAGACTACTATTTATTTTAAGTCTATTATATGCCTGTAAAATTTCGTAAATTAAGTCCAAGTATTTTGGTCACAATAAATGTTTTACGAACAGACATCGGATTAGTCAGCGAATCTGTCAATTTTTGTAAAATCTAATTTAAACCCTTTGATAAACTTTGAATTTTTCTGGGTAATTTATTTACCTAAACTTTGAAGAGTCTACTTAATGTTTCCAATTGGTTTTTCTTCAAAATCAATTTTTAAACGTATTTTATTAATGAGTTACCATCGGGTGTCGAATTTTGTCAGTTTGTGAAAATACAAATAAAAACCCATGTTTTATTTGAAATTTGGATTTACTCCAGAAACAAAAGTTGTAGTTAAGCTTTTAAAGTTTTCAACCTCACTGGTCTTATGTTGTTTCGATTTTTAATTATTTAAATATGAATTTTATAGTAAGACAGTGCAAATCTGGAAAATCTGTAAATTTGTAATTTAATACTTTTAATTACTTATATGTCAACCTTTTGAGAAATAATTATGATTTTCACTTTCGTTGACTTTTGATCATTAAATATATATTTATAAAATAAGTATAATGTTTATATCTCGATGCCTAATATAACTATTTTATATAATTCAAATGTTAAACGATTTCTAATTATAATAATACCTATTTTGGAAAGTTAATATTTGAAGAAAGTTTCTCAAATTAGAAAGTTTCTTTTTAGGAACGTTTTAACAATCCTATCGAATTACGACAACGGCTTTGTTTTGGAATAGGGACAAGTGTACGGGTAGAGTAATACAGTCAGGGCCGGTCCTGAGCAATTAGAGGCCCTAGGCAAATTAATAAGATTAGGCCCCGTTATAGCGAAATTTGGAATCAAGTGCACGTTTGATATTTTTTTTCCTGAATACTACATCGAAAATAAAAATTACAACCCTAAATTTGTTACTGTATATTTTTCTTTTGTGAATAATATATTAAAAATGAAATTAAGGTCCGAAAATTTTAAATTGTAAAACGGTTTTTCTAATGTGTGTCCACTGGGCACACGTTAATAACCTAACTAAAAGCAAGTTTAAGTGAAAATATAACTTGGTACTCCCTCCGTCCCCTAAGATTCGTTTCATTCATTAAAATACTCCTCACAGGGAAATTGGACAATCTTTTAGGGACGGAGGGAGTATAATAATTTCTCATAATATTATCCTACTTAAACTTTCTTTAATTAAGTTATTAACGTGTACCCACTGTGGGCACACGTTAAAAAAACTGTAAAGCGATTATAAAATTATGTAAACATAGTCAACAAAAAAAACTTCAAGTATATACTCCGTAATAATTTGGGATTGATATGAACTCTCGCAAATCAACATAAACAATACAAAAAGACGACTCAGATTTAATAAAAACAAGAATAAAAATCACCAATAAAAAAAACCCTTAAAAAAGGGGAGTCATGAGGGCTTGATCCCGCATGCTTTGCACCAACAACCAAAGCCCTAACCATTGTGTCTACGTCATTTCACTTGTGAAAGTACGGTTAGAAACACATTTTTATCTATTTTTAATTTTTTTTCTTCGTATTGGGCCCCTTCCCACATTGGGCCCTAGGCCTTTGCCCCTCCAAATAACCCTCAGGGCCGGGCCTGAATACAGTCTAGGGTATACGTTTTGCCATCAACTATAAAGCTGGTGTGTCTAGTTAGAGACACATTGGTCGTTGAACTGAGTATGGTTTGTGTTCAGGAGTGTGTATATTTTGATCTTAAACTTAGATATCGCATCGTGTAAGTCTCCGTCGGGTTGAACTGGATTACGGTTGGTGTCCAGGAGGGGTGTACATTACTTAAGCCAGGACCTCGCTGCACGCAGTCCTGTTATAGTTGAGTTGCCTAGTTAGAGACCGAAGTCTAATTTGTTTTGACTGAATTCTCGAACCTAGTTTAGTATGATCCTGGTGAAAGTCTATTTCGTTACACTGATTGATTTCCATAACGCCGTTATTGTTATTGATTGACATTGATTTGCAGGTTGGCAATCATTTTGAAGTATTTTACCGTATCATTTTAAATGTTTTCCATTTTCAACTATTTTGATATAATAGTAATTATGCTTTAATATTATGTAATATGGCTGGGAGAACTGCGCTCCCCACTGAATTGTGGCTGTTATGTTTATAACATGGCAGGTATTATTTGTTCTGGGGTTTGGTGTGAGCTAGCGAGTGGCGTGGATCCTACTCCGCTTGATTTATGTTTATTTATGGATTATTAAACCCATTTGGAGAATTTTTATTTTTAGCCCTTTTGTAAAAAGTGGTCTTTGTATTGACTGACCGTTCTTTCTGTAAAATATAGAACATCAGTGTGTTTTAATCCCAAATCTACAGTGTTTCCGCCACTGTATTGCATTAGAATTTATAGGGGATTACAGACTAGCTGGTAAATTGATTGAAATGTGATACTCATGGTCTAGGTCTGTCATCATGAGACCTGAATATGCAGCTCTCACTTTTTTTTTTTTTTTGGTGATTGGTAATCTATTACATTCTATGATGATAGTAGCGCTAATCTAGCTAACTTATGTGCTACTATATTATAGTTACCTCTAATAAAACAAAATGATATGCAATGAAATAAATTACAGAGTGATAAAATATCTATTACAAGTGTCTCTGTTTCTGCAGTGGTGTTTTGGTGATTACCTATTTGAAAAATTAGTTGGAGGCTTTCACAAATTTAATACGCTGATGGGCCTAATGGCTTCTTCTGTCCGCAGAAGGCAGCATTTACCTCTCTTAACTGTTAGTTTGAGTTAAGAATGAACTGGGCAGTAATCATGTGGTACAGTGTCCGTCAAAAAGTCTACCATAGATGAGCTTGGACATAGTTTAGCTCGTTTGTCACCATTTCAGCTCCAACATCAGTAGATAGGGACCATAGGGTCGTAGGGATGTCAACGGTCTGGATTTGGACAAGTTCTTGACTTATCCATATTGGGATGCGGGACATCATCCGGCTTGGATTAGGATGGTTTAAAATTTGTATTCCCCTCCGATCACTATTTTTCGCCTCGTTACCGCAAAAAATAGTGACCGGAGGAAGTATTTTGTAAGCCCTGCTTGTTAGAAACTATCAAATCTCTATCGCAACATGTGAAAAATGGCCCTTTTGAGCCATTTGGGTGGATGTTTATCTCAGGGAGCATCTCAGATCTATATACGTTGAAGAGTGGTTACCATCAGGGTCCAAAAAAGGATCCAATAGGCGCCCTGCCAGAAATGAGTCTAACAAGCATTGTGTGCACATCTGTACACATAATTGTAACTAGTATGGGGTAACTCAATCAAGGAGATGACATGCTGCTCATTAGTTTTGAGTCTCGCCTATATGGATCTGATCCTGATCTCGTCGTCATCATTACGAGTAGCCATTGATGTCTTGGGATCTGTGCACCTTGTGTAGTACCCCACTCGCCAAATCCCGTTTTCCCTTTTGCCTAAATAATCAACGGTCTGGATTTGGACAAGTTCTTGACTTATCCATATTGGGATGCGGGACATCATCCGGCTTGGATTAGGATGGTTTAAAATTTGTATTCCCCTCCGATCACTATTTTTCGCCTCGTTACCGCAAAAAATAGTGACCGGAGGAAGTATTTTGTAAGCCCTGCTTGTTAGAAACTATCAAATCTCTATCGCAACATGTGAAAAATGGCCCTTTTGAGCCATTTGGGTGGATGTTTATCTCAGGGAGCATCTCAGATCTATATACGTTGAAGAGTGGTTACCATCAGGGTCCAAAAAAGGATCCAATAGGCGCCCTGCCAGAAATGAGTCTAACAAGCATTGTGTGCACATCTGTACACATAATTGTAACTAGTATGGGGTAACTCAATCAAGGAGATGACATGCTGCTCATTAGTTTTGAGTCTCGCCTATATGGATCTGATCCTGATCTCGTCGTCATCATTACGAGTAGCCATTGATGTCTTGGGATCTGTGCACCTTGTGTAGTACCCCACTCGCCAAATCCCGTTTTCCCTTTTGCCTAAATAACCATATTTATTATCGAAACATAAACAAGAGTATAGTTTGCCGCGCACGTTGAACTGGGTATATTACAAGACTTGTAATAGTAAAAAGAAATGGTGACATGGGCATTGTGGAATTTCTCAAAAGTAAAAATACATAAACAAATGTTGTGGGCAGTATATTACAAGACTGGTAGTCCATAACATGTAGAGTACATACAGTACAAGACTACAAGAGCATGGAAGATTAGGTATGAATTGGTTCATGGGAGCTATTTGTGCCATGTATTACACCACCCCGCAGGTACTCCAACTACAACATTTTTGAAATTTGTGGCATCAACTATACATTGTGGTCTTCCACTGCATGGTCTTGGCACACTACTTTGTTTATAACCACCGCCATACCCGTGAATAATTTCACTATGTCTATAGTTGTGACTATCATATTGATGATCTAATCTGTCTTTAACATTTACACAGAAGTTAATTATCCCATTTGGCTCACCATGGCAATCCCTCATTCTATAACTCAAGAAATGCACGTAGTTTTGAGGTATATTATCACCCACAAAGTCAGAAGTCGGAACCCTAGCAACTGCAATGGATTTCTCCTTCGACCTCGTTGTCTGACGAACGTCCAAGAGGATAAATGTCGTGCCGAGTGGTACAGTTGTCGTAAGTTTTTCATTCCATGTTGGTCTAGTATTATCACCGTCTTCACAAAGTCTCGTACTAACATGGTTTCGACCATCTTCTGTGGAAATCACGATAAACAAATTTTTTCGAATGAGTTTCTTACCTAGAGTCATGTCTTCAACGTACCTTATTTTAAAATCTAAAGAAAGCGATGGATACATCTTTTTTTTTTAAAACAAAGAATCGTTGTTCCGACTTCAATAAAATAGTGGCTGAGATTGATGTAAGTTAGTTGTAGCAATTAAGCAATAACGAAATTGTGTATATATATACTTGTTTGTAAGAGCGGAAAATTAGAAGGAAGGAAAGTGGATAGAAAGAAAGAAGAAAGAGAGAGATGTTAATTCTAGGAGTCTATTTTTCTACGCGTTAGGTCGTTCATGGGAAATAGATGGTGCTAACTGCAAAGTATAAATTGTTTATGCATGTGTATCAAGTATTTAATGTTTTCTGATTTTTCCAGTGTGGAAATAATAGAAATAGGAAGGAATGACGAAGCTGCAACGTCAACTTGATGTCGTGTGCGAGCTTACGTTCGTTGGCTTTCTGTTTCCTCTTTTTTTTTGAAACTTCATTTTTCATGCAAATCGTTAATTGGTGCGACTTTTCGAATTCATGGGTAGATGGTTTCACGGTTGCCATCCCGGATAGAGTCCAATATGGAATTGGGTTTAATCGATCGATTATTGGTTAGGTTATATGGGATATGTGTTACATTATGGTCAAACCAATCGATATACTCCCTCCGTTTCGACCAATTCCATACGTTTGTTTTTTCACATTTTCCAATCCATGTTTTCTTTTGACCATATATTTAGTTACATATTTTTAAAAATTATAAAAATTTGATATTCATAATGCATTCGATTAAACAATTTAAACAAAATCTCACATGACTATATTTTATCTTATATATTAGTAAAAGTTATATCGAAGATTCTTCCTACTTATGAACAGTGTTCAATAATCAAATGTATGGAATTGATTGAAATAGAGGGGTATATAACTAAAAGAAGTTTTTTTTTCAAGGGAATCCAATTTTTTTTAAACAATACAGTAAGAGTTTAAATATTATCCATATTAAAAGTGGATATGATCAATAATAATACTCCCATTTATTTTAGTATTAGATAATAAATAATACTCCTTTGATTTTAGTATTAGAAAAAACAATCCTAACACCCTAAGACTCAAAGAATTAACATTATATAAATCGTCAATTATTAATTCAGAAAACAACAAAGTTTAAATAGACACCGTGTGGAACGCGTATTCAGTTCGATTTCATAACGTTTTAATATTAATATTTATTATTTATTCATCCTCTAAAAAATATTAGAAACCCCAAAAATGTAAAATTAAAATTTCAAATTTTTAACTAATTATTAATAAAATAAATTTATTGTCCTAATAAGTAGATATATTTATTAAGATAAAATTATCCTAATAAGAATTAGATTTACATTTTTGCGAAAATACGGTGTGAGAAATTAATTTTTTTTATGTAAATATCATTACTTTTCGTTTAACAAAAAAATTAACGTTCCTATGAGTTTAATACGGAATATTAGATAAAATTGCAAAATAAATAATTTTTTTTTTCATATTTTATAATATCAATAAAATACGGAGTATAGTTTAAGAGTTTTATTTTTATTTAATATTGAAGTATTTTATTTATATTCATTACGTTTCAAAGTTATATAGAAATAATTACAAATAATAAATGTTTTAAAAGATATTACACAATAAAAAATTTATTACTTCATTTATAGATGTCATAAAAATAAAAATATACTGTATTTAAAGTTTGATTATTTTATGAGAATAATCTCAACTATGCACGTGTTTCTTAAATTAATCCAAACTATACATAATCTCATTTTAATACGAGCTACGCTTTCATTAATCTCGCTTTGTTGTGGGTGACCAGCTACCTGTTGATTTGTTGAACCTCCCTTATTCAACTCTTACTCTTACTCTTCTTCACATTTCGTCTTCATTTTCGGGCATTGATAAAAAAAATTAAAGATTTTGCAAAATTAAAGTTCTATTTATTTTTCAATTAATATTATAGAGGCCATGAAAAAAATGTTCTTATTGTTGTTTTTGTTGTGAAAGTAAGAGAAAATAGTGACTAGAGAGATAAAGGAATAATAGAAATCAGAGAGGTAGTTTATTCATCCCATCAAGGGGTATATATAGTACATGCTATATCCTAGGGTTACATCGTAATGGGCTATAAGGCCCGATGAACATCCACATATTATTTCATAACACTCCCCCTTGGATGTACATCACTGAAGAACATGCCTCGTTAAAACCTTGACTAAAAAAAACCCCGTGGGAAAAAAAACTAGTAAAGGAAAAAGAGTACATAGATCTTCAAACACGCATAACAGGTTGCCTCGTTAAAACCTTTCCATGGAAAACTCAATGGGACAAAACCATGGCTTAGGAAAAAGAGTACAACACGTGCTTACTTCCCCTGATGATTACATAACTTGATATTTCTTGAATACTTCACGTCTTCATGTAACTGTAAGGCGTTGAAATAGATTTGTCGTAACCAACAAACTTGGTATCTTCAATCAATAAGAATCCGTGATAATCACATTTCTTTGAACATCGTCAATCATGACTCTTCAATGCATTACCAAATATGTATCTCGTCATCTCAAAATTATGATGATCATAACTATAGCGTATTAACACGTCTATAGCGCTACCTCGTTAAAAACCTTGCTAGGAAAAACCCATTAGGACAAAAAACCTAGTCGAAGAGGAAAAAAATGTAGCTAACATTATTTCTCAACTGATTATCGATCTTCAGGAGAATTATCAATCAATCCGATTTATCTTAAATAATAATTAATCTTTTTTGCCATTGTACGGATTGACATATTCATTGTAGCATTCCACTACATTATTTTTCAACTATTATGGCGCTTCTGGACCATAAAGTATCTTCACATGGCAAGAAATTTAATCATGTATGATTTCTCATACGCTCAAACTTCAAGCCGAGACAATGAAACCGTGCATTCACACCATATCACAAGCATGTTGAATGCTTTCATAGATACACTTACGTGTAGAGGTTCATATATACTTAATCACGAGTCCTTCAAGAACTCATTCGATCAACCACTGTCATGTGCTGATAATTTACAATATAAGCTCCTTCTCGGAGTACTTATCAATTTAGGAGTATGATCTCCTTTTAAACATATATCCTGCAATATATAACAATAATAATCTCCTGCATGCATGTAATACGAACAATGCCCTATAGTTTATATATTCTAAATTAATGTAATGATGTAATCTTAACTAATATGCAATGATAAAATAACTATATTACACGCACATGAGACTCAAATGCAAACTGTACAGTATATCCACCAATATTCATAATTGGATTAACTTTATGTTAATACGTGGACTCTAAGTCCATGAGCTCAATCTTAACCATAGATTGTACGTCAACAATCAAAATGGATTTTTTTATATAAGATCCCTATGAGGATCGAATGCGCGCAACTATTATTCGGTTCCACGAATTAATATATCGATATAATCTCTTATCATCAGTACTGATTATTGATATCTGAATCTGAATATATGTGGTACCAATCTTTTTATGTAGGCCATCTATTATCATCAGATATCTATGCCACTTCGGGACATTCAATTTCATTACTCTTTGCGAGTACCAACTGCACATGATTGCCATTTTCTTATAACAAATGAACCAATTATGACCCTTACACTATATCGTGTGTGATTATTGAAAATTTGGCAAGAATCTCAATGTTCAGTACATCTACTATCCATGACTGATCTATAGCTCGCTACACCACAAGGAGGGTGAATCTGTCTATAGTGAAATCATAAATTTCAATGTATAACATATTTAATAAGATAAGTAATCAAGCTGATAAAAAAAACCCTAAGGAGGTCTGGCGATCAGCGGCACTATGGCCAAGACTCCACGATCTCCGGCGGTCACGAACATCACTAGGAGGAAGACAAAACGTAGTTTCAGAATGGACGATGGAAATTCTCGTAAGCAACCGAACCCGGACGAACCCATGAAAGAGAAATCCTTGCAAGAACTTATGGGAGTTCCACCCTACACGTTAGGGTCGGAAGATGATGATTTCGTTCGGGATATGGAGGAAGAAACTGTGCTGGAGGATGAACATCAAACGATAGACAAGGAATCCAAAGAGGATGATGATCAGGGTAGTTGGTTCCAAGTTCAGGGCAAACGTAATGTAAGTTTGTCGGCTCCAAAAGACAAATTAAAACTTACAGTTGAGGATGTTCAGGATGAGATTGACTACTGGAATTCTGCGGTGTATGGATTTGTGGTGGATGCGAACCCGCCATGGCAGATCCTTGAAGGGTTTCTTAGGAGAATTTGGAAACATAATTGCATTGACAAGATATCGTTCATGAATAACGGTATATTTCTGGTGCGTTTCCAAACTGAGGCCATGAAGAATATCGTTCTACAAGGTGGTTATTATCTATTTGATAATAAACCATTGGTGTTAAAGGCTTGGCAACCAGATATAGACTTGGAGAAAGAGGACGTGAAAGTGGTTCCAACTTGGGTGAGGCTGCACAGACTCCCGCTCAAGTTTTGGGGCAATAGTCTGAGCAAGATAGCAGGCATTATTGGACCGTTTGTGAAGAAGGATGAAGCTACTGTAACAAAAACTCGACTAGGATTTTCTCGTGTACTAGTAGAGGTCACAATAGGGCAGGTTTTGCCTACTATGATCCAATTTGAGGATGAGAAGGGGAATACAGTGACAGTGGACGTTGAATATGACTGGAAACCAGTCCTATGCAATGGGTGTAAGAGGATGGGGCATGATGTTAAGGAATGTCGAGCTAAGGATGAAAATAAGGTTTCACAGATTCCGATTAAGAAAAAGAAGGTATGGCAGCCTGTGCAGGGTGAGAAGACTGCTGTTGCATCTGCTATTCCTAAGCCTAAAGAGAGCGAAGGGAACTTGAATAAAAGTGTGAAGAGGCTTTCCCATCTCTGACTGCTGTTAACCTGAATAAGCCTGTACAGGCTCAGGTTAATGGGAGTGATGAGGCTATTCATGAGGCTCGAAGTCCTACATATAGGTAGACGTTGGTCGGGAGTCCTACTAAAACAGGTTCAGCTGGAAAAGGTAACCGTTTCACACCAAACATCTCATGATTTACGGATTCTGGAATGTAAGGGGAATGAATAGGGTGAGTAAACAGGTGGAGGTTTGTAAATTTATGCAGGAGAATAAAGTAAGCCTGTATGGACTTCTAGAGACGAAAATAAAAGCTCAAAATCATAATAAAGTAATATACCATGGTTTTAGTAGATGGTTGTTGACGACTAATAATAATAAGCATCCGGGGGGAAGAATTTGGGTGCTTTGGGATCTGGCTGTGTGCATGGTTCAGGCCCAAATGTATTCGTCCCAGCTGGTGCACTGTTCTGTCGAGGAGAAGGCCACTAATAAGAAGTTTGATATCACTTTTGTGTATGCGTCCAATAGCATTCATGAGAGGGAGGAGATGTGGAGGGACTTGATTCATATTGGAGGGTCAATTAATGGAGCTTGGGTGTTGAGGGGCGATTTCAATTGTGTACTCAAACCTGAGGAGAGATTGGGTGGGGGATTCCAACTTACTGAAGCGATGCCATTCCAACAGTGTATTGATGCGTGTGATGTAATGGACTGCCCTGCGGAGGGTGCGTTTTACACCTGGAACAATAAGCAAATCCCTGAAGAAAGGGTATATAGCAGGCTTGACAGAGTTCTTGTGAATAGAGAATGGCTTGTGGAGTGGTCTGATTTCAAAGCAACCTTCATGCCTGAGGGCCTGTTCGATCACACACCATGCGTGATTGCTCTTACTGGTGTACAGCAGACCAGAAAAAGAGGTTTTAAATTCTACAATATGTGGAGCCAATCTGACCAATTTGAAGATATAGTAAAGGCGAGTTGGCTTGAACAGGTATATGGTACAAGAATGTACCAGGTTGTTGCTAAATTAAAGAGGCTAAAAGGTCCGTTGAAACAGCTGAACAATCTTGTTTCTCTGATATTGAAACGCAGGCTGACATGGCCCATGTAAGACTGATAGAGATACAGAAAAGAATTGCGGGGGACACGGGTGATCTCCAGTTGAGAATGGAAGAGCAAAAGGCTCATGAATGCTACCGTGCTCTGCATTCAGCCAGATTGAGCTATTTACAGCAGAAATCGAAGAATAAATGGTTGCAGGAAGGCGACTTGAATACGGCGTACTTTCATGGGTCGTTGTGAGCAAGAAGAGCGGTGAACTCTATCCATCGAATTGCAGACCAGAGGGGGATGATTCACGAAAATAATGATGATATTCAAGAAGCATTTCTGGGCTATTACAAATCCTTACTTGGTGACAGGAAGGATACAGTTCAGGTGTCGAGAAGTATTGTACAAACTGGCCCTGTATGTAATAGGACGCAGCATGAGAAATTAATGATGCCTGTCACGAAAGACGAGATTAAAAAGACTATATTCAGCATTCCGGATGATAAAGCCCCGGGTCCTGACGGGTACTCAAGTCACTTCTTTAAATCGACTTGGCATATAGTTGGAGACGATGTATGTGAGGCCATACAAGATTTCTTCAGAAATGGGCAGATGCTAAAACAGCTAAATACTACTGCTATAACGTTGATTCCCAAGGTTGATAGACCTAGCTCGGTTCTCCAATTTAGACCTATAGCATGCTGCAACACGGTATATAAATGTATTGCTAAGCTACTATGCGTGCGAATGGCAGATGTACTACCGGAGATTATTTCACCAATCCAGGGGGGCTTCATTAAGGGACGGAATATTGTGGAGAACATCCTCGTGTGTCAAGATTTAATCCGACTCTATTCTCGTAAGACAGTTTCACCCAGGTGTTTAATTAAAATGGATATGTAAAAAGCCTACGATTCAGTCGAATGGGATTTTTTGGAGCAGATGTTGAATGCTTTGGAGTTCCCGATTAGTTTTAGTCGACTAATCATGCAATGTGTACGGTCTGCAACTTACTCTCTCACGCTTAATGGTGACTCCTTTGGACTTTTTCAAGGGAAAAAAGGTCTTCGGCAGGGTGATCCGCTCTCGCCCTTGTTATTTACCTTGTGTATGGAGTATTTAACGAGCTACTAAACCACACTACTGCTGCTAACCTGTTTCGATACCATCCGTTGTGCAAACAAATGAAACTTACTAGCCTGATGTTCGCGGACGATCTACTTCTGTTCAGTAAAGGCGATGTTCACTCCATCATGGTACTTCTTCGAACCTTCGCTACTTTTTCAGCTGCTTCGGGACTTAAGTTGAGCCAGGGTAAATCAAATATTTACTTCAATGGTGTTAGTCAGGCTGTGAAATGTGATATTTTAGCTGTCTCGGGGTGTAAGGAGGGCTGCCTGCCTTTTAAATACCTCAGGGTGCCTATCAAGACATCTCGGCTCACCATTCTAGATTGTCAGCCTCTTATTAATAATGTGCTAGAACGTATCAGGCGTCTTGGGGTCCGTAAATTATCATACGCGGGACGATTGGTACTTATCAAGTCGGTACTAAGTACCCTTCACAATTACTGGGCGACTATCTTCATCCTTCCGAAAGGGGTTATTAAACATATTGAGTCTATTTGTCGGAATTATTTATGGGATGGAGGTACGGAATTTACCCGAACTCCATTAGTTTCGTGGGATAAAATATGTAAACCTTATAGAGAGGGAGGGCTAAATTTAATACAAAGCAGCAATTGGAATAAATCGGCTATTGGAAAATTGGCTTGGTGGGTGATTAATCGTCCAGATAAATTATAGGTCAGATGGGTCCAGCATATTTATTTAAAGGGGAAAGATTGGATGGAATATCAACCAACAAATGATACTAGCTGGGGATGGAGGAAGATATGTTTAATCAAAGACAAGTTCAAGGATGCATATGAGGCTGAAGAATGGAACGAAGGTAATCCGTATAGCATAGCCAAAGGGTACCAGTGGGTTCAGGATAAAGGGACGGCGGTGGTCTGGCATAACTTATTTTGGGATCGGTGGACCTTACCTAAGCATCGATTCGTTAACTGGTTATATCAACAACAAGGTATGAACACTAAATCCAAACTTTACAGGTTGAAGATCAGTGAGGATGATCTATGCTGTATTTGTGAGCAAAACTCTGAAGATCAGGCGCACCTGTTCTGTGCATGTGATTTTAGCTCACTTCTAGTGAATGGTTTAGCAGCCTGGGTACAGGCTCGCATACCGAGAGAGTTAGATAACAAGTGGAGGCTGCAAAGTAGAGGTTCGAAACTGAAAAGAGCTGCAGTCAACGGGATTATTAATGCCTCGATATATCATATTTGGACACAAAGGAATAGGTGTCGGTTAGAGGGGAGCATAACTCATCCTGAAGCGGTAGGGAAAATGATCAAGAAAGAGATGAGCTAGTATTTTAGTGGCCTCGAGAAGGGCAAATTGAACAATAAAGATGCTAGTTATGTAACGCGGCTAATAGGCCATTGTACATGATACATTGTACATGATTTTTTGATTAATATCACTTACATTTTAACAAAAAAAAGAAAGTAATCAAGCTGATATATCATCATATACATCATCATAGCACAATGATCGAATCATTATTTATATTTCATAAACCTCTAATTGATGCATTTCATATTCAATACAAGTCTCTGAACTTCTGATGGGATCAACATTACTTGTTTGTTTTTACCAGCTTATCCTTATCAATCTCCCCCTAAGGTGGTAAAAACTATCATTACTTGATAGATTTAAAGGGCAATATCCACCTTAAAAATTAACTAATATTTCACAGACTTTATCAAATGATTCTCTTCAATAGAATAATATATTTGGGAGCTCAACTTATATTAACGCAGTTGGTTTTCCACGTGCTGAATTAAAATTGCCCATTTGGGAGATCATCATGTTCACATAATATTTACATTGTAAACTTTGATTACATGAACTACTTGTAAAATTCTCTGTGACTATAGGTCACATAATTAAAACCTTAAAAGTCAATCGGATATGGACATTCATCTCCGTTATCCAACTACGAGTAGTATTTAGATCTCCAATATTTCACATACTCAATCTCGGTGTATTGTCTTGCGTTAAATATAATTTTAATGGTACACTAGAGAGTTTGATCACTAGAGAGTTTAATGGTACACTAGAGAGTTTGATCAGCACGCCATTAAATTATTTCAAGATAAACGTCAGGTTTATCAAAACGGGTGTAAGAAGAACCCGAATGGCCTCAATTTGTCACATTTTTAATATTTTCGTGTCAATTTTACTAGTTGACCTATTCTCATCCTGCTAAACTTCTGTTTAGCTACATTCAATCACATGTGCACACTAATTTCATTTAGTCATATGACCATAGCAAATGATAGTGACATGACACAAATGGTGTCTAATACAATAGGCAAGACCCGTCAATATTCCTTTCCGGAATATGACTGTATATATTACTCTTATAGTAATTCAATTCCATCTTATAATAATAACAATAAATTGATCATTAATCAACTGATCATTTATTTTACCATATAAACACATGGTCGCATTATCATATTGCCTTCACAAGATATTGTGATCTTTACTATACCATTTCCGGTAAATTATTTGAGTTTTTAAATAAAATATTCACCTCCTTGTACTTATTCAGTGTCGGTGACATGATTTTGATCACTTAATGAATATTTTATTCGATGCCATATTCATGTCACGAGATAATGATCGTTAATCGAATCTTTTATTCATGTCGTATCCGTTACCAGGAAAAATGACTATTAATCAACTATACGAGACTCACGATTTTAATATCGCATTAATTTTCTCAACCATGACACGCGGATACAAGACATCACGCATATTTTCTTTAAGCCATTTTCAAAATAATGTGTCTTTACGACTACATAATTTGTATGAAAATAAAATATACGAGTATTACATCATGAAAATATGATAATACCGTTCGCTTCAGGAAATGGTTTATATTATTTTTGATACGTATATCAACTGTTAAGAGTATCTCATACTTTGCAAACATCCATAAACATCAAGTTTATTCTTAATTTTGGTACTCCAAATAATATTCACTGCACGCAAAGTGAAAATTTGTAAAACACCGTGAACTACATGTCACGGTTTCAATATTGGTCAACACTATGAATTTCTCGTCATAGGTTCAGTATATGTAAACATTATAAATTTCAGGTCATGATGTGCGTGTCTAAATTCCAACTCGTATATAATTTTTCTTCCTCTCATATTGAAACTTAGCGTATATGAGGGTCACATGAATCTTCATGAGATATTTACTTTCATCAATTAACGAATTTGACTCAATTAAGTCACATCATAAGACTCAATTAAGACCGTAATATTAGGCTTAACACTATGTCATGATCTCGACCTGCTCTTCGAGCACGGTCTTATCAGATGTCACATTCATTTCATGGAATGGACTCAACCAATTGAAATAAATTCTTCGTCTTTCAATATTAATTATATTATTATGTTCAACTTCGGGTGAACATGGAATTAATCCAGAGGATTTCTCATGACCCTCTCTTCACGATATCTTGACAATAATAAGTGATATTAAACACGGTACAATTTCATGTACTTTCTCTCCCAAATAATTTTAATTTCAATTTGAATTGATATGAAAATGGTACAATTTCATGTACTTTACTCACAAATTTTATCAACTTCAACTTTGAAGTGACACTTATCTCGATACAATTTCATGTACGTACTCACACGGAATATATTTTTCATGATACAATGCCTTTGAGGCTACTTTATTTCCGCGATATTATGATAACATATTTTCTGGGACAGCTGTATCAACATATTTATCACCCAAAATAATCGTGTATACTTCAAATATACAATCTTTTATGAAAGATCTGTCCAAAATATTTGTTACCATACAGGATAACATTATTTCCACCGCTCATAGTTATAAATTAAAATATCTTTGGAACTTCGGGTCCAAAATTATATGAGCATTCATCATATGGATATTAACATTGAAATTGATCCATAGATATATACAGTCTACGAGACTGAAATAAATAATTAAATACCTTTTATAAAAGGTTGAAGGATAGAAAATATCGTATCCTCATATAAACTCCTCATATATTGAATTATTTCCTCCAAAATAGATGCATTCATATACACGGTCTATAAGACCGATTTATCATTCATCTTCTATTAAAAGAAGAAAAATTATAAATTTTGCCTCTTGCCATATTTTCCTCTTGATAATATTATCAAGATCAATAATTCTTGCCATAGTCTAGGACAAGTAATCCAAAGTTCCATAAGTTTAGACACAAATTCATACTCCGTACCGAAAAATAAAGATGTACTTAGAAAAATTAACAAGTCCATTAGTAAAATTAAACTTAAAATTACAAAGATTAGTACTCCTATGTAAATTCTAAAAAAAAAAACTAGTCATGGTGCATATTGCCGCCCGTTGTTTACTGCTTTTCTGGTCAAACATCAAAAATGCATGACATATATGCACACCAGCACAACTAATAGGGCGTACGAGGTACGACTTATTAATCATAAAACAGATTTATGAATGAATATAATATGCAGATCTATGATCTGTATATGAGTTACGACTTACCCGTATGTCATAAAGACGATTTAACCGTAAAACAATTAAATTGAAAATTGAAAATAAAACGATGAATCACCGCACCAAATAAGTCGGCTATCATATAATTGACGAATAGATCGAAACTAAGTACGAAGTCAGTTATCATATGAAATTATGATACCTTACTCGTAAAGTAAAAAAAAAAAATAGGGAAAAATTAAATTAGGGCTAGAGACTCGTGCTGATAACGTGTTGTGAAAGTAAGAGAGAATAGAGACTAGAGAGATAAAGAAATAAGAGAAATCAGAGAGGTAGTTTATTCATCCCATCAAGGGATATATATAGTACATGCTACATCCTAGGGTTACATCGTAATGGGCTATAAGGCCCGATGGACATCCACATATTATTTCATAACAGTTTTGGCTTTCACGACCGCAATAAACCAAATAAAACTCTATAAAGTTACAACAAGTCATTATTGTCGGTAATAGCAAGTCATAATTTCGTCCATAGCAAAGCGAGATTAATAAGGACGTAATTCATATTAAAATGAGATTAGGTATAGTTTGGATTATTTGACGAAGCACACATAGTTGAAATTATTCTCATGAAATAACCCTTTAAAATTTGCAATCATGTAAATATTTTTTAACGGGCAGGTCGGGTCGAGCCGCGACCCTAAATTACCGGGTTTGATGACAGTCGAGTCGCAAGTCAAGATTTATAGGTGTTGACCTACGAAAAATCGGGTTGGATGAATTGGGTTTACGAGTCAAGTCAAGTCATTCAACTCGAGAGTACAACTTTAGTCTCACGATATTTATACAAGCAATATATATTATGAGTGATAGATAATTTAAGTTAAAATTAGACACAAAATCTTATTCAAATACGGGTTAGACTAAAGATCGGTTCAAATACGGGTTAGACTAAAGGTCGGTTCAAATACGGGATAGTTAATAATTATTGTTGGGAGAGTCAATTAACTTGACAGAGTAGTATTTAGTGTCGATATACAAGGATGATTTTGAAGTGACAACAAGGTCATAAAGTGAGTTTCTATCAATAATTCACAAGTTAGATGACTGAAATTTCCGAGCACTTACATGATAATACCTCAAACTTTACCAAAATATGTGATGTCATGATATTCATTTTTTGCAGTAAACCTAAGTTAGTTAGGGTATTTGTAAACGAGTTTATACAAAGTATGATAAAGAAGATACTCATAATGTAGAAGTTAAATAAATTGGGGACAATGGAAGGGAGAAAGGGGAGAGATTTAATTAAAAAAAAAGCTAGAAGGGAGAAATATGACATTCGTCGATTCCATAAACAAGAAACAAAAAGGTAGTAGATCCACTCATCCACGTCTGGGGATGACCAGCTTTTTCAAGGAAGATTCAGCCGCTCAACTTCACCGTGCGGTGTCTTCTATACTCATACTCTAAATTTAATCTTTATATATGACCATACATGTCTATATGTATACTTAAAAGCTTACAGTTCGGACGCGTCGGGCCGTGTTTCGGGCCCAAGAGGCACGGTCCAACTGTGTCTGGCAGGCCAGTCGTGCCGTGCCAAGCACGACCTGAACTTTAACCAAGCCGCCGAGGCACGGCCCGAGCCCGATCAAGCCGTGCTCGGGCCAGGTTTCGTGCCTGGTCTGATTTTTTTTAATCCCCGTTTGCGTCTTTGCGATGAAATACGATTGCGATTTTCCGTCCAGATTTGTACAAAACATTATTAGTTATTTATTAAAGAAAATGAGCAAAGAAATTAGAAATATAAATAGGAGAAACGAAATTTAATATTTATTAAATAATCAACATAGATCGGTTGCGACTTGCGAATATATACTGTCATACTGGAATAATCAATGTATAATTGTAGAAGTAACTAAAACTTATAAATATAATTTCTAAATAAAAAATTACGTAAAAGTTAGAACTAGAATGTACAAATAGAAACTAAACTGATGGTAGGTGTTTCTCGTCTATCCTACCGATCAAAATAATAATCAACGAACCTAAGCTAGGTAGCTAGGGTAAGTCGAGTCGATCCTCAGGGACGGGAGTTCCGAACTAAAGGGTGCTACGGTCCAAGACTAGGTTCAAGACAAACTAAAGTAATTGATTGTAGATGGTGACTATGTAGGAATAACTATAAAACTAAGGCAAGGGAAACTAAGACGATAATGAAAAGGGGGATTAACGATAAGAGAAGAGAAGCTAGAGTTAGGTCGGGTTCAAGGGTGTCTAGGAGGCTAAGGAGGAGTAAGGGTGTCGGTGTAATCCACTAGCCTTGGTTACGCCCGTGCTCTCGCACTTAGATGGCCAAAGGGGTCTGTACACTACGCTCGCGCTAATAATGATGATATCCAACAAACCAACATGCAACAACATACAAGAGGGAACAAGGAAACATGAATTTATCAATCACAAGCCTACTATGCATTTCATCAAACATGTTGTGTGCACAATGATAAGAGGCAAAGCAAATGACAACCAAACACCACCGATTCTACCCTAATCACCCATTAAGCAACACCCAATCCCCCTACTAACCCTAACAAAGAAATCTACTCATTCATGTTCAAGATAGTAAACCCAACAACCATTATGAAAAAAGCATAAACATGGACACTCATAATGAAATATTGAAGATTACTCAGCATAAACATAAATGAAAACTAAGTAGAAGAGATAAGAAAGAAGATGAATTATACCAATACCAAAGGATGAACAAAAGATTGAATCTTTGCATAAATAAAACCAAAGGAAGATCTCCAATGTTGTCAATAGAGTAGATCAACCCAAAAAGTCTTCAATATTACAAAGATGAATAAAGGATTAAACTAGAATTAAACAAAGATTAAGGAAGGATTAAGCTAATCAACACTAATCTAAGCTATTCTATCCTAAAGTAGACGCAAGGAATTATCTAGGGTTTCGTGCTTAAAACAATACAAGAGGGGGTATTTATAGGGTTGCATGAATAAGGAAGGCGAAGCGTCGAAGGGTGGGAGGAAGCAGGGTCATCCCGGCCGTGATGAAGTGGTCCCGGCCGTGATGGGTTCCGTCCTGGCCGTGATGGGTGGGCCTCACGGCCGTGATGGCCTACCTGTAGCTCTCTTCTCTCGTCTTTGCTTCCCGACTCACTACACGACCATGTAGGCTTCTGACACGGTCATGTAGGCTCCTACTTGCTCTTCCTAGGCTTCTTATCGATGCTCGGTGCTCGGGATATTCTCAAATTGGACTCCAAGGGACTCGGGATCGAGTCTAAGTCACCGAATCATCGTCGCTTCTATTCATTGGCTCCATATGCGTTGGTAACGAGACGAAATCGTTCCATTTCTCCATGATAGACCTTAGGAACCTAAAACATGCTAGAAGAAGCGTAAGTAGCCTCTAAACCGCTCTAAAGAGCGATTCCACCAAAGAAAGCGGGACCAAACACGTGAAATAAACATAACAAAACACACTTATCATAAGCAAACACACTTACAAAACACACTTATCATAAACACGTTGACGAATTCAGTGGTAGTTTCATCGGAGTCGTTGTCACTATCTTTTAACTCATCGCCTTGTTTTCTGTCTCGTGCATCAATCCAATCTTTAAAGCATACACACATTCGGAGGGTGTCGGAATCCAAAGTTGTACGCCTATGATCTAACATCCTCTAAGCGGCTCTGAAAAAACGTTCAGATGCAACAGATGAAACTTGAATGGCGAGAAAGTCCTTCGCTATTGCGGACATCACCAACAGAAGTTTAGTGTGTTCTTTCCACCAAACCGTAAGGTCTAGGCCAACTACTGAGGTTGGTTCGTGAGTGCCGAAATATTGATACGTGTCGTACATATGATACTCGGCCAGGTCAGCCATCCTTGAAGCTCCTCTACTCAGAATTATTCCCGACATTATGTTGAGGATGTCGCAGAAGCATGCATCCCTACTGCTACTAGTACCTGCACCTGATTGAGAGTTGTTACCGTAAATAGACTCGTAAACGTTAAATAATCTAATAACTTTGTTTCTAATATTTTTTTATATTTTTTAAAACAAAATCTATTTCATTAATTCTTTATAAGCATGAACAAAGTCTATCGCACCCTAAAATTTCCATCTAGGGTCTAAAATGGTTGTAAATACATAGGCCATAGTGTGGACATCCGTTCGCACAGCCCAGCGCCCCGCGCGCGCCCGTGCGGGACCGACTCGGTTCATCGTGGCGCCCCCTCACGCGGCCCCCCTCCCGGTCGGGGGCCGATACGATCTCGCGTACGGCGCGATGTGTCGGACCTCGATTTGGATGACGATTCAGAATAGTACTAGACGGGTGCGGGCACCCGCGTTTCCGTTAGAATCGATTGAGTCATGGTTGTAAATGTTTAAAGGCCGATATGTTTGGTAAGGCGACCTTTTTAGTGAACCGAATTCATTGCCGATTTGTGGAGTCGCCACCGAGTCAATTATGGGAACTCGGAAACCGTTCAAGTCAACTTTGATCCTTAGCCGGCTCAAAGTTGAGTAACACATGACTTAAAGATAAAGACTTGTACCCTTAAGCACTCCATGCCTGGAATGACTCTCATTGCCAATGGTTTCGGAGATCCGGAAACCGTCGATTCTGAGTAAGGGGTGAGGGTACGTATTGGGAAGCCAACATCCACTAGACGTCGACACCCAATGCCGCCCGCACATAGCGGCCTCTACTAATCAATCGGTATGCTGATAACTTTGTTCCTTTATTGTGGCGGAAGTACAGTAACATCCATCGTTTTAACCTTATGTCTTTGCTATGTCGGTTGTTTAAGGACAAGTAAGCTTTGTAGTCGAAGTAGTTGCGTTTACAATTTTTGCATGCGATTTTACGTGACAAGCATGCAATGAAAGATTCACATAGGAGAGTAAAAGATACTAAATATTATACGTATTAGCAAATAAGATTTAACGTGATAATAAGGATATTAGTTGTTCTCGTGGTATACCTTACCTGGCATTCTGCTTAAGATGCGTCGGCTCAGTATTAATAGGTATGCATCGAAACACGAGTGGTGAGCATCGGGACTAAAACCCGACCATTGCTTTGTTCAGTTTTAGCTTGTTTACATTTTGAATTTCGTGTTAGGTGATTTAGCATGCGATTATAAGGTCATAAAAGCGGTAAATCATACGAAAGCGGTAAATGCGAAACGTAAATAAATCACATAGTGAGGAGTTCCACCCTCGGAGTATACGCTAAACAAGACACGATGCATAGAAAGTTGAGAACAAATCTCGGAACTACTCGGGTTTAGTTAAGGTGTTTTAGTGCTTCTAGTTGAAATTGGGGACGTTACGTATTTTTTAGGACATGTTGCGGACCTATTGTCCATGTTTGACATTATCGAAGTGTATAATAAAAGTACATGAATGTAAAGTTTTGTTTAGACGACAACCTAGTGACGGTTCGACTTCAAGGTAGATCCTCCTAGCTCGTCCTGCGGTGATTCCGGCAGAGCTTCGCTACTATACTTGGGGTTAGCTAGGCGAGCGCAGGTGCTCCTCGGTTCCGAGTGGAGTGCTCGAAGGTGAGGAGTAGCGTCGATTCGCTTATCGGGACAACGATCGAGTGGATCGTACTTAGGGTCCGAGTGCGACCTAAGTTAGAGAAGAAGAGAGAGAGAGAGAGATAGCGAGTTGTGGAGAAGTAGTCACGAACTCGTGGATGTTTTGAATGAACGAAATGAGGGGGTATTTATAGTTGCTCGCGCAGTTCAAATCGCCCTCTAGGACGCCTGAGTTTCGGTGCACCAGAACTCAGATGCTTGGGGTCATGCGCACAAAGATTAGAGCGCCTGGTGTGAGGCGCCTGGAATTTCGAAGATCTGATTTCAAAACTTTCCAAAACGGAGAAGATGCGCATTTTGTGTTGACTTGGGGGTTAAGCTTCCCCGTTAACCCTAGCGCGTCGAGTGCCGGGTGGGCTTTGGGTGCGCGTCCCGAGGTTTGCTCGACCCGACGTGTTGACTCGGGTTTGACTTTGCATATTTCGGGGCCGATTCGGGGTTCCGGTGTCGGAATTGACTCTAATTAGTGTCGACGCGACAATAATGACACGACTAAGGCTGTCTTGATGTTAAATTAATTTTTCTGATTAATTATTTGATCCATTCTGTAGAAAAACTATCTAAAACATTGTAATCTCGCGTTGCGTTGCAGTCCGATCGTCATCGGGTGTTTGTCGGGAACTCCTGCAGGCACCAGGTCTAAATCTGGATGTCTACAGAAGCCCCCACTTTGACTGAGGTTTGGACAAGGCGAAAGTCAAAGTATAGCCGCCCAGGTCAATCGAGGATTACGACCTGCTGGCTGTCCGGTCGGGTCGTTTTAAGTCCGTTGGATTACGTATTTGAGGCTCGCCAGCCAAGGCTTAGAGATCATACCTGACATCCTTGCTTGCGGTCGCTTATCGGAGCTTGAGTCCGTGCTTGCTATCTCGTCTTGGGTGTGTTGATTTAGTAGGTTTGATCTTTGACATGGACCTTTTGCTTAAGTATTTTACTAGCGATTTAATTTAGTCGTGGTTTTAATATCCTTGGCGGATGGTTGTGTTGATTATGCTTTGCCTTTGTTTCGGGTGTTCCTCTGGGGTACGTGAATTGAATGCTTAAGGATTCGTTAGATTCACGGGTTTTAAGATTTGCTTTTTGATTGTTTTGGGGTTCGTTATGTTCATGGGTTACAATTTTCGAATGTGTAATACTCCACTCGAATTTGAATTGCCTTCAGAATGCTTAGTGACTCGTTAGGCTCAAGGTTTAAAAATTTGTTCGAATGTTTAAGAATCCATTCGAACTTGAATTGCCTTCAGAATGCTTAGTGACTCGTTAGGCTTAAGGATTAAAAATATTCGAATGTGTAAGAATCCACTCGAACTTGAATTGCCTTCAAAATGCTTAGTGAGTCGTTAGGCTCAAGGGTTCAAGGATTAAAAATGTTCGAATGTGTAAGAACCCATTCGAACTTATATTGCCTTCAGAATGCTTAGTGACTCGTTAGACTCGAGGATTAAAAATGTGCATTTGTTTTTTTTTGCTCAGGTTGGTTTTGCTTGGTTTGTCATGTGCTTGAGTATGAGTAGTCTTGTTAGTTAGAGATTTCCATGTTTGTTTTTTGCTGGGACAAATTTTTGCTAGAGAAAGTTTATAGGCTTGCTTTACCGGTTATGGTTAGTAATTTGTCTTGTCGTTGTTTATTTTGCTTGACCTATGAGTGCGTGTTTTACGGACATTGGATACCGTGTCCCGTTTGTTCTTGTTTTCGCTTTGAGCCGGATAGTCAGACGCGCGACCTGCTGCGCCTTAATCTTCGGACGCCTAGCCCCCAACAATCCAAAAGAAGGACGCTCGACCTGGGACGCCTGGGGTTTTGAGGATCGGGTCCATTTAAAGTCAGCGAAGAAAAAAAAGGAAGGGTCATTCGCCTTAAAACCAAAACGCGTGACTCCCCTCGACTCGAACTCGCTTCCTCGACTTCTTGAACCGATTTCCGTCTCGATTTTTCCCATACACGATTATGTCGACCTCGGGTAAGTGTTCCTTACTCGCCTACTGTCGATTTGTGCTTAATTGGGTTGATTATGGGTCGATTTTGCTTAAACCCCAAAAAAATCTATTTGGGCATTTTGAATTTGCTAGGTTTTGATGTTTATCCTTGTGTAGACACCCACATTTTGACCGCCAAGTGTCTATAGTAGTTCCCGCCAAACACCTGATGATGATCGGATGCAAACGTGCTTTAGTATACTCGAAAACGAGCTCAAAATCATTGGCATTTGGCTTGGGCTTATTACGGAGTACAAATCTCACAAAACAAACCTCAAAATCAGGCCCAGTAGGTCTTTTCGAGTCAAATAAGACTAATTTGGGTCGAATCCGGCACCAGGGGCAAAACCGTCTTTTAGCGACCGGGTCAAACCCGGTCAAAGATATTTTCCGAGACACACGGACCAGCTGTGACACCTCACACGTCCGGTTTGGACTCAAATACTACAAAATACCAACCCGAAATTCTAGGCAATTTTAGGAAAACCATATACAAACCCGAGAGCAAAACTCGCCAAAACCCCTCTCTAACCATACACACCATAACTCACCTATATACATCTTAACGCTCCCGCGCCAAGGCCGTTATTACGAGTCCGTTTTCAAGATAATTAAGCATGTAGGTTGAGGGTGTTTCAAATCCCGTTTTTCTCCCTTTCACAATTTTTTGTCACAATTTTCTGTCACAATTTTCTGTCACAATTTTTTGTCACAATTTTTTGTCACAATTTTTTTTGTCACAATTCTCTGTCACAATTTATCGTCACGATATTTTAATCACAATTTTTACACACAATCTTTCAGCAACTTTTTCAAAATCCACTCTAAATATTCGATATTGATTCTATAATCAAGCATCGAATATTACGAGTATCAATATTTAAGTCGAGTATAAATTGCACCATATTTTTACACGACTTAACCAAATCATCAATTTCCAAAACCAAATACAATTTTTTCATCATAACATATTTACATCTTCTAACTCGTTTGCTCCTTTATTATCGCGATTGTTGTATTATATCGTTGGTTGCATTGTATTTCCGGGTTGTATGCCGCTCGTATATTGTAATCTGTTGTCGCTTTTATTTCGTTGTTTGTTTTATTGTATTAAAATGAACCTCGCATGCTAAATATAACTTTGATGTTATTAGTTTAAGATGCATTAAACGACTTAGCAACCCATTTAATTTTTCTCACATGCTTAGGGAAAATAATGTTTGCATATCATTCAACCGTCGAACTAACGCGTGTACACCAAAAACGAACGATATCCTAGTAAAGGCCGCTAAGTGCGCGCGGGGTTGGGTGTTCTTAGTGAACTTCCCAACACGTACCCTCATCCCTTACTCAAAATCATGGTTTCCGGATGTCCGAATCCATTGGCAACGAGAGTCATTCAATACACGATATCCGATAATGTCGGTATCGGTATCATAATGCAAAGGGACGAACCCAATAAGCTCTGACATCGGAAATGGGCCGTATTTTGTATACGGCCCACTACGACATAGAGTGGGTTCGAATGGGCCCGAACTCCCACAAAGTTCGGTGGCGACTCCTACTTCGATTTAAATTTCAATTTGACAATCTCATATGGAGATTCGTTCGCCTCCCCAAACCCGCGCGTGGCCGTGTGATGGGTGGGATTTGTCGTGGATCCCAACCGTCAAATAAAACCAACTAACCTAACTAAGGTAGCTAGGGTAAGTCGGGTCGAATCCACAGGGACGGGAGGTCGGACTAAGGTATGCTACGGTCAAGGACTATGTTCGAGACGAGCTATTCTAAGGGGGAGGCTAGGACTAAGCTAGGACAAAGAATGAAAACAAACAAGGAGAACGGGTTAGGATTAGGTCGGGGTCAAAGGGGTAATGGAATGGTCAAGGGAGAACTAGAGTGAAGGAGGTAGTAGGGTAATCTAGGTAATGCCCGGGCTCTCGCAACTTAGACTCACCTAGAGGTTCCACCTAAAACCCACCTTGGCGACACACATGACAAACGGGGTTACTAGTGTGATATCGGGGCCTAGGTCGCATCCGGGCTCTCGCAACTTAGACCGACCAAGGGGTCGTCCTCACCGGGCTCTCGCAACTTAATGAGGGAACCAAACCCACAAACAAACTATCACTCACAAGAGAAAAGCAAGAAAAACAAGCATAAGCACATACTAGTCATTCAAGCATTTCAACAAACATGTGATATGCATCAAACCAAGGGGAAACCCAAATCTTCCACCAACATCTCCAACAATCCCTTAATCATCCATTAACACCCAAATCACCTTACTAACCCTAGCAAGAGTCTACTCTAACATGATTAAAGGAAAACCAACACTAATAAGATGAATCAACATAGCAATCAAAACAAACATGATGAAACTAACAAGAACTATGAACTATGAACAATAACAAGAACAAAGAATCAAACTTTAATGATAAAACAAAGATTAGGAGAAGAGAAAAGAAGATTATACCAAACTAGAGATGAAAGGAAGAATGAAACTTGCATAAATGGAAGAACCCAAAACAAACATCCAAGGTTGTCAATCTTGGTGAAGATCTTGAAGAATTCCCAAATTAC
Organism: Agrostemma githago; assembly: GCA_958450325.1. NCBI lineage: Eukaryota > Viridiplantae > Streptophyta > Magnoliopsida > Caryophyllales > Caryophyllaceae > Agrostemma > Agrostemma githago. Next base: position 33,805,219 of record OY288256.1, read on the forward strand.
AAGCATTAATCTAAGATTAACGATAATCTAAAGACTAATCTACACTAATCTATGCTAATCTATGCTAAAACTATCTAGGGTTTAGTGTCTAATGAAGTGCATCACCTAAGATTCTGTCTTAATACAAGAGGGGGGTATATATAGGGTCACAAGTGGAAAGGAGAAGAAAGGAAACAATGCGGGTGAGCTGTATCCCATCCCGGCCGGGATGAGGTGGTCCCGGTCGGGACGGGGTTGGTCCCGATCGGGATGACCTGCTCCCGGTCGGGATGAGCCCTCAGTAGCTCCTTCTTCGCTTCCTTCTTCATCCCGGACGGGATGAGGCCATACCCGTTCGGGATGAGCCTTGTAGGCCTCCAATATGAACTTTTTGGTCCCTCCTTGCTTCTCATGGGCTTCCCATGGATTCTCGGGACTCGGGATCGGGTCTCGGAGGCTCGGGATTGGGTCCCAAGGTCTCGGGGTCGACTCCAAGGCATCGAGTGATCGTTCCTTAGCTTCGTTGGCTCCAAAAAGTGTATGTATCGAGTCGGAATCGCTCCAACTCTTCATGAACGGTCTCGGGAACCTGAAACGAGCTAAAGGAAGCATAAGTAGCCCATAAACCGCTCCCAAGGAGCGATTCCACAAGGAAAATGGGACCAAAACACTACGAAATAGGCACTACAAATGGCACTTATCAACTCCCCCACAGTTAACCCTTACTAGCCCTCGAGTAAGCACATACTAACTACTAAACTATCCGAGTGGGTATTAGCGCACCCTACGCCCCTTCAACTCACGCGAGTGTACTTAGAGGACAAGTGCACTCCGCAAGGCAAGTTGGGTCTTGCGACAAAACTGTGGATGCAACCGGACACAAAACACATAAACAAACAAACATACAAACAAACACATAATCGGTTGCACCCAAAAGAAAACAACTACCGCTTCCCTCAAACAAGCGGTGAAAGAAGCACCGGTCTAGGACTCGAGGCAAGTGACAACGTTCCCAAGCTAGCAATACAAACCAAGGTGGACTAAACCCTAATAGTATGACGATAAAGCAACGAAAACGTTGGTAACTTACCTAGGTCCTCCTAACTTTCTAAAAACGTACTACGGGACGATTGGTGGAGTGGAAAAGTGAAGAACCACGGTGTTAGTCGACACTGTAGGTAAGTGAGACCCCGCCCCCTTCAGCGTGAGCCAAGAGGGTCGTCCCATGTCTAAAACCGTCTAACTAGTCCAAGTAAAAAGATGAAAATATGCAAAATGAGGGAAGACCGACTAATGTCGCTATCATCCTTCCTAGGGACTTGGTCCTTTGGTAGGCTCTTCACGGCAAAAGTCGGAAAAAGGCTTATTTTGAGAGGTAGGGGTTATTTTTGTGAATCGGGTTTTCTTTTGGCATTTTCTCTTTTCTTTTGCATTTTGCTTTGTTTTGCCATGCCATTGTTTTTCTTCTTTTCTATTTTCTTTTTGGCTTTTGTGCCTTTTCTTTTTCTTCATTCTTTTCTTTCTTTCATTTTCTTTCATTTTCTTTTCTTTGCCCTTTTGGCTTGATTTGGCTTTTTGGCATTTTTTTGTATGACAAGAAAGGGAGAATTCAACAAATTGCAACTTATTGTGTGGATATGTGTGGGAGGTAGGTAAATGGGTAAGTCGGGGGTCGCGATCCCTCTTCAAACCCACAAAAAAGGGGGGAACTTGGACTAGTCGAGCAATCCTAAACACGGTCACCTACGGGACGAGACTCGGTAACCAAGGCCTTTTCACACCGTGGGTGGTCATAATGGTCAAAATGCAAATCCCGTAGTAAATCCCTAGTAAGCTAGGTGGACTCAAGGTAAAGGACCAACGAAATCATTGATTTAGGGTCATTCTACTAGACTAAAGTCCAAGACTCGATTTATACAACTAGGAAGGGAAAGTAAACACTCGCACACTAGCCTCTAAACCGGGTTTTCGAAAATGGTTTACACACACAAGACACAACTAACACAACATAAGACGAAGACATGACGAAAATGAAAGAAAAAGAGACAAAACAAAACAAAACAAAACAAAACAAGGAGAAACAACACATAAAAAAAACAAACACCACCCCGATCTTTAAACAAGTCTCAAAATCCACCACAATCTTTACAGAGCTCCTCCCGAGCACACATCATCACAAATCTCCTCCAAACTCACAAGAAGCAAAGAGGGAAAAAGGGATGAAGAGATGTTACCGGAAGTCTTGAAAGCTCACCAAAGCTAACGGCGATTAGGCAACCTATAAGGAAAAAGGGGGGGGGGGGCAAAACACGCACAACAAAAAAAAAATACGACATAACGACACAAAAAGGAAAAGACACAAAAGAAAATCTTTTTGATTTTTGTGAAATTTTTCAAATTTTTAGGGTTTTTTGAAGAATTTTTCGAAAAACTAAGAAAATAAAACTAACGATGATAGAATATCGCTCCCCCACACTTAAACCGAGCCATGTCCTCATGCTCGATCGTAGTGTGCGGAGAGACAAAAGAAAAAGAAAAGAAACTACGAAAATAAAGCTAAAAATCAAAAATAAAGTGAAGAAAAGGGTAGAAGGTGTCCGGCCGGGGTGTAGTCAAGTCACCATGGGCCGAGACAAGAAAAGATATGGATGGGGGAAGAAATAAAAAGAAGGAAATAAAAGGAAATGGGAGGGGAGGGCTAGGTGTAATCAAGTCACCTAGCCCGGATTCCGCCTAAATCCGACTAAATCCAACAAAAGGGGTGAAAAACTTGTAAATTTTGGATTTTGAAATGACTCTCGATGTAGTCACGTCATCGAGAGTTGGGAGCAACCATATACCGAGGCCTCGAAGGCCACCATGACTCAAATATAAGGGGAAGGGGAGTAAACAAAGGAAAACAAGCAATAAAAGATGGAAAAGAAAGTATAGTTGCCGTACCAATAGGATAGCAACTCACTCGCTCCATCGTCTCCAATGATAAATAAAGGCACTTTGCTTGTCTTCATCATTGCTATCCCGCTTCGAACTTGATAAAACACATGGTAGAGGTAGTAATGGTGTGAGGGGAGTGGGATTCGATGTGAAACTCGGTGTAAAGGGAAGAGAAATGAGGTGAGGGTATGTAAATGAAGTGTAATGGTCATATGACATGAGCAAGGATGAGTAGGGAGGTTGGGTGGGGGTATACAATGGTTGGGTGGGCTCAAATGTCAAAGAAGAGGCCAAAAGAGGAGAAAAGAGACCATCCCGGTCGGGATGGATGGTCCCGATCGGGATGACACACCCGTCCCGATCGGGAAGCCCCCATCCCGGTCGGGATGACACTCCAGTAAGCTCGAATTTTGGTACCCTCATCCCGATCGGGATGACTCCTTCCCGGTCGGGATGGGTCTTCTCGACCTTCCACAAACCCCAAAAGCTTCACCAAAGCTTCAAAAACCGACTTCCAAACTCACGATCCAAGCTCTATCATTATCTACTCTCCTGTAGGAATCAATTTTCCTTCACACCTATCACAATAAACTCAATTACAACATCAAATTCCCTCCCTCACATCGCTCATCAAAAATCCAAATGAACAAGAGTTCCACAAAGGCTAACAAATCCTAGAAACCAACCTATACAAACAAACATAAACACAAATACAAGCACAAAAGAAAAGGGAAAAGATATTTACACTAACTACTCTCACCAACAACGCCTCCATAGCCATCAAGAGCTCGGAGTAGTAAGTCAAATGCCTTAGCAACATCTTCATTGAAGCTCACATGGCCGAGCCTAGCCACTCCTAAGAGCTTCCAAGTCGGAGGGAAGAAGCGATCATCTTCATTATGCTCGGGGTTCTTGTGATCTTCCGGGTCTTCGGGACCAACATAGCTACGACTCTTATGACCATCCGGTAGGTATAGTGGTCTAGAGTCGTGATCGGTGTCATGATGTGGGAGATCACACCCTAGGGGTGTCGCTTCTTCTACGGGGTCGAGAGTGGAACTCTTTTCCACCGCCCGACAAGGATCCTCTTCACCAATCGTCTCACAAGACAAGGGACTAGACATCGAGTGAGGTAGAGGAGGAGAAGGCATCAAGTTTTCTTCATTGGAGGCTCTAGGATCCTCCAATTTCCCATACAAGGCAAATTCCAAGGCATCTACTTCTTTTTCCCAAGTATTGCGCTCCTTTTCACCCACCTTGTCTAGTTGGCCTAGAGGAGGTATGTCCTCACTTGGCTTTGGATTGTCCATATCTGGTTCATCACGAAGAAAATCGAACAAATCCAATTTGATAGCCAATACATCGGCTCCCCAAGAGTTATCTTGAGAATCGTGTTCACTCCCCTCCTCATTGTTGGCCCTTGAAGCTTCAACTTCCTCTATTCTCTCCCTATCTTCACCACCCAAGCAACACTCAACAATGGTCTCATGATTAACCCTCTCTTCTTCATTTGTAGCTTCAAGATTGGGTTGACTTTCTTGTAGAGACACCCGACCTTCTTGCCCAAATGAATCTTCCTCAACATGTTGTGGAGCTCGAGTGGCCAACATCGTGATATGAGCCATGAGTGCATTGATGCAAGCATCTTGCACCTCTATTTGGGCCTTGAACTCCTCCCTAACCCCTTGTATCTGAGTCAACATCAATTGTTGACCCTTTTGCAATAACATCATCATCTCATGTTGGCTCTCTTGTGTTTAGACCAACATTTGATAAGTCTCAAAGTTAGGGATATTTGGTTGTGGGTTATGTGAGGGTGTTTGGTAGTTGTTAGGATGTGGGAATGATCCTTGACAACTTTCTTGGTAACCATAAGAAGAGGGTTCATAAGATTGTTGATGAGGTTGATATGGTTGGTAAAGTTGTGGGTTTTGGTAATTCGCCCCATAGTTGTCCTGTGATGATTGATGGTAGCTTGGACGCGTCATTTCCATAACGTTGCTTTGGTACCTAGGATGAGCTAGAAGCACTTGAGCAAACGTTAGTAGCCTAGTGCTTTTGAGGCACTAGGAAGAGAGGATAGCACACAAGAAGAAAAAAAACGGAGATACACAAGGAGAAGAGAACACAAACATCAAGAACAAAGTCCAAAACTAAGCAAACAAAAGTCTAAACTACGCCGTCCCTGGCAACGGCGCCAATTTGATGGGTAGGATTTGTCGTGGATCCCAACCGTCAAATAAAACCAACTAACCTAACTAAGGTAGCTAGGGTAAGTCGGGTCGAATCCACATGGACGGGAGGTCGGACTAAGGTATGCTACGGTCAAGGACTATGTTCGAGACGAGTTATTCTAAGGGGGAGGCTAGGACTAAGCTAGGACAAAGAAAACAAACAAGGAGAACGGGCTAGGATTAGTTCGGGGTCAAAGGGGTAATGGAATGGTCAAGGGAGAACTAGAGTGAAGGAGGTAGTAGGGTAATCTAGGTAATGCCCGGGCTCTCGCAACTTAGACTCACCTAGAGGTTCCACCTAAAACCCACCTTGGCGACACACATGACAAACGGGGTTACTAGCGTGATATCGGGGCCTAGGTCGCATCCGGGCTCTCGCAACTTAGACCAACCTAGGGGTCGTCCTCACCGGGCTCTCGAAACTTAATGAGGGAACCAAACCCACAAACAAACTATCACCCACAAGAGAAAAGCAAGAAAAACAAGCATAAGCACACACTAGTCATTCAAGCATTTCAACAAACATGTGATATGCATCAAACCAAGGGGAAACCCAAATCTTCCACCAACATCTCCAACAATCCCTTAATCATCCATTAACACCCAAATCACCTTACTAACCCTAGCAAGAGTCTACTCTAACATGATTAAAGGAAAACTAACACTAATAAGATGAATCAACATAGCAATCAAAACAAACATGATGAAACTAACAAGAACTATGAACTATGAACAATAACAAGAACAAAGAATCAAACTTTAATGATAAAACAAAGATTAGGAGAAGAGAAAAGAAGATTATACCAAACTAGAGATGAAAGGAAGAATGAAACTTGCATAAATGGAAGAACCCAAAACAAACATCCAAGGTTGTCAATCTTGGTGAAGATCTTGAAGAATTCCCAAATTACAAGCATTAATCTAAGATTAACGATAATCTAAAGACTAATCTACACTAATCTATGCTAATCTATGCTAAAACTATCTAGGGTTTAGTGTCTAATGAAGTGCATCACCTAAGATTCTGTCTTAATACAAGAGGGGGGTATATATAGGGTTACAAGTGGAAAGGAGAAGAAAGGAAACAATGCGGGTGAGCTTTAGCCCATCCCGGCCGGGATGAGGATGTCCCGGTCGGGACAGGGTTGGTCCCGATCGGGATGACCTGCTCCCGGTCGGGATGAGCCCTCAGTAGCTCCTTCTTCGCTTCCTTCTTCATCCCGGACGGGATGAGGCCATACCCGTTCGGGATGAGCCTTGTAGGCCTCCAATATGAACTTTTTGGTCCCTCCTTGCTTCTCATGGGCTTCCCATCGATTCTTGGGACTCGGGATCGGGTCTCGGAGGTTCGGGATTGGGTTCCAAGGTCTCGGGGTCGGCTCCAAGGCATCGAGTGATCGTCCTTAGCTTCGTTGGCTCCAAAAAGTGTATGTATCGAGTCGGAATCGCTCCAACTCTTCATGAACGGTCTCGAGAACCTGAAACGAGCTAAAGGAAGCATAAGTAGCCCATAAACCGCTCCCAAGGAGCGATTCCACAAGGAAAATGAGACCAAAACACTACGAAATAGGCACTACAAATGACACTTATCACCGCGTCAGGGTGGACCTATGTCATGTCCACACCTTGGTCCCATTGTTAAAGTAGGGTTGAATAGAGCTAGTTAGGGAAGTTATAAGCTTGATAGAAGGTTTTGAGGTGCATTAATGGCTTCTCGTGGGGTAAACTCGAAATATTAGGGTTTAGGGATTGTTTTCCCGATTATTCCCGTACTTGACCTACGTAATTTTGCTCGAATAGGGTTTGTGACGTTATGGTTGGATTCCATGTCGACCTTTGTGCGTTAAAATGCCCTATGTGTGACATACGACAGACCAAATAGTACCGTAATGATGTTGGAGTCTCCTGAAACCACTTTTATTGTGACCGGGGACAAAAATGGGTGGTAGTGGTCTTTTCGGAATTTTGATATCTCCATCCGAAATTTTGACATTATTTTGACCCATTTGTGCTGCTTTGGCCTGACCTGAGGCATGCATTTTTGCGTTTTTGCTTGGTTTTGAAGCTAGAGATGATACTGAGCGTCTCGAGGGAGCTTCTATGACTGGTACTAGTGGTGAGGCCGCCGGGACTAGCTCACTGACTCCCCGGGGGATTCGTAAGAGACGACGAAGCGTTTCTTCGCAGCGTCGTGAACCAGAGGTCATAAATGAGGCCGACTTTGATAGAGTTACGAGACGTAGGCTGCCTGTGACGGTTGCTAGGAGGGCTCACGTCCCGGATCCCGCGCACGAAGACGAGGAAGTTGGTTATGATGACCCTCTTTGGGCTCAGGATTGCGACGGTCATCTGTTGTTGTTTCGTCCTGATTAGCACATCTCTAGCCGTATTGTGAACGGCCTGGTGAGTATCTTGACTCGTGCTTATTAGTTTAGGCTTTAAATTTTGGTTTAGGTCGGTTTGGTTTGTTTATGTTTATATTATCTCGGATTGCAGCCCCAGGTCGAATGGGGACCTTCTTGGGTTTTACGACATGCTTAGAGATCTATTCTCAGAAGCTTAGCCCCGCGGCAAAGGGGATTATCGCGAGGACGGCTTTGGGTCCCGTGGTCGGGCACTAGGCCCGGTTGGTAGGTTGCAAGACCAAGTACAACCTTATGGTGATTAAATAATATCAGCACAACATCTAAGGAGTCCATGGTCGTCAACGTCAGCAATGTACGTACGAAGACATCGAGAAATCCTAGATCAAACAACAATAAGGATGGATCTACTTTAAAAGAGATGTTAGGCAAAAAGTATCCATTCGATGACTCGGACTTGTTAAATATGTTGGATGATCTACTCAAAAAGAACATGATACAGCTACCAGACTCAAAAAGACCTGAAGAGGCTAACATGAGGAACCATCAGAATTACTGTCGCTATCACCAGATTGATCAGTTATTCTCTTGAGAAATGCATACCTTTTAAAGAAAAGATCATACAGCTTGTTAAAGAAGGAAATATCGTCCTGGATCTTGAAGAAACAGTAGCAACCAATCAAACTACTGCGACTTGGGAGACAACGATGCACAAGAAACCAAGGGGGCAAAAGAAGTTCAAATCACAGCATGTCCATCATCAAAGAAAACAAGGAAGGAGAAACAAAATGTATCCTCCAAAAGAAAGAAAGTTCTTTTCTGTAAAGACTATCAACCACGTCAGTGTCAACACGACCTCCGTCTTGAGAAGTGAAGAGAGTGGAAATGAAAGTAATGCACGTCCATCGAAACTCTCCGTCTTTGATAGGATACACCCACCCATGAAGAGATCGCATTCTTTTGTGTTCCATCGGTTGGGAAGAGCTGCGACTAAAGAAAGACATCAACTTGCTCTGAAGAATCGTCTGTCCATCTTCAATCGGCTGGGCGCATGTGAAGGGGGCAATAATTTCGTCGCCAATCCATCAAATTCAAGTGGAGAAACATTAATGCTCAAGCGCTTAGATCCGCCTAAAAGTGAAGTCTTTAGTCGCCTAGGGGTATCCGATCCACAAGGATAAACAATGTGCCTCCCTAAGATGAAGATGTCAAACAAGGGAAAGGTAGAAATAATATACAAAGTCTCGTCCCTTCTAGCATGAAGCGTGTGGAGATAGTAGACATCACTCATGTGAAACCCATGAAAGCAAAAAGGTGGGTTGTAGTTCTCACAAATCAACAAAAATCTTTAAAATCTCATAAAAGTGAAATGGTTGAAAACATCTCGTCTCCATCAAGCACCAAAGTGAGGGTGTGATAACTGTAGTTTGTAGTGCCTATTTTCATGTGTTTTGGTCCCATTTTCCTTGTGGAATCGCTCCTTGGGAGCGATTTATGGGTTACTTATGCTTCCTTTAGCTCGTTTCAGGTTCCCGAGACCATTCATGAAGAGTTGGAGCGATTCTGACTCAATACATACACATTTTGGAGCCAACGAAGTAAAGGAACGATCACTCGGTGCGTTGGATTCGATCCCGAGACCTCGAGACCCGATCCTGAGCTTCCGAGACCCGATCCCGAGTCCCGATTGTCGATGAGAAACCCATGAGAGGCAAGGAGGGACCAAAAGGAGCTTAAAGGAGGCCTACAAGTCTCAATCGGGTCGGGATGGCCTCAACCGGTCCCGGTTGAGAGGCACAAAAGAGAAGGTGCTGTCTAGAGCCCATCCCGACCGGGAGCAGGCCTTCCTGGCCGGGACCGACCCCATCCCGACCAGGACCACCTCGTCTCGGCCGGGACGGGCCTGCTGCAGCTCGCCTTTGTTTCTTTCTTCTCCTTTCCACTTGGAACCCTATATATACTCTTCCCTTGTTTTGTTTAGAGGATATACTTGATTAGACATTAAACCCTAGCCTAGTTTAGCATAGATTAGCATAGATTAGTGTAGATTAGTCTCTAGATTATCGTTAATCCTAGATTAGCTCTTGTAATTTGGAAATTCTTGAAGAATCCAACCAAGATTGACAACCTTGGTTGATGTATTTGGGTTTTCTTCCATTTATGCAAGATTTCTTCTTTTCATCCTCTCTAGTATGGTATAATCTTCTTTTCCCTTCTTTTTATCTTGTTTATTCATTCAAGTTTCAATCTTTGTTCATAGTTATGTTTATTGTTCATTGTTTTCAATAGTTTCTTTATGTATGTTTGATTCTTATGTTGATTCCTCTTGTTAGTGTTAGTTTTAGATTAGATATGTTTGAGTAGACTCTTGCAAGGGTTATTAGGGTGATTGGTTGTGATTTGGATGATTAGGATGAGATGGGTGGTACTAGATGTTGTTTTTGTTGTTTCTTATCAACCTTGCACTCCACATGTTTGATGATATGCTTGTGAGGCTAGAGACGATCAATCCTTGTTTTTCTTGCATATTCTCTTGTATGTATGTGTTTGGTTGGTTGGTTTGTTCGCCCCACTACGTAGCGAGAGCCCGGTGAGGATGATCCCTAGACCGATTACGTAGCGAGAGCCCAATTGGTGTTACCTAGGCCTCGAAGGCATGCTAGTGATCCTGTTTTCCCCTTCTTGTTTTCTTCGCAACCATGAACCCGACCTAACCCTAGTTTTCATTCTTATTGCTTCCTTTAGTCGTTAGTTACTCGTTTTTCTTCCTTTTCTTGTTTTAGACCTTAGTTTTGTCCTCATCCTCCGCTAGATTAGCTTGTCTCGAACCTAGTCCAAGACCGTAGCATACCTTAGTCCGACCTCCCGTCCCTGTGGATTTGACCCGACTTACCCTAGCTACCCACTAGGTTAGTTGGTTATTATTTGACGGCGGGATCCGCGACAAATCCCTCCCATCAAATTGGCGCCGTTGCCGGGGACGGCGTAGTTTAGACTTTTGTTTGCTTAGTTTTGGACTTTGTTCTTGATTTTTGTGTTATCTCTTCGTTGTGTATCTCCGTTTTTTCTTCTTGTGTGCTATTCTCCCCTCCTAGTGCCTCAAAAGCACTAGGATACTAACGTTTGCTCAAGTGCTTCTAGTTCATCCTAGGTATTAAATCAACGTTATGGACATGGCGCGTCCAAGCTTCCATCAATCGTCACGGGACAACTTTGGGGCAAATGGCCAAGTCCCAAAATTTCACCAACCATATCAACCGCATCAACAATCTTACGAAAGCCCTCCATATGGTTACCACGAAAGTTGTCAAGGATCATTCCAAAATCCTAACAACTACCAAACACCCTCACTTAACCCACAACCAAAAATCCCCGACTTTAAGATTTGTCAAATGTTGGTCCAAACGCAAAAGAGTCAACAAGAGTCGTTAATGCTATTGCAAAAGGGTCAACATGAGACAATGATTTTATTGCAAAAGAGTCAACAAGCGATGATGGCTCAAATACAAGGGGTCAAAGAGGAGCTCAAGGCCCAAATAGAGGTGCAAGATGCTCGCATCAATGCACTCATGGCTCATATCACGATGTCGGCCACTCGAGCTCCACAACATGTTGAGGAAGGTTCATTTGGGCAAGAAGTTCGGGTGTCTCCACAAGAAAGTCAACCCAACCTTGAAGCTACAAATGAAGAAGAGAGGGTCGATCAAGAGACCATTGTTGAGTGTTGCTTGGGTGGTGATGATAGGGGAAGAATAGAGGGAGTTGAGGCTTCAAGGGCCAACAATGAGGAGGGGAGTGAACATGATTCTCGAGATAATTCTTGGGGAGCCGATGTATTGGCTATCAAATTGGATTTGTTCGATTTTCTTCGTGATGAACCGGATCTAGACAATCCAAAGCCAAGTGAAGACATACCTCCTCTAGGCCATATTGACAAGGTGAGTGAAAAGGAGCGTAATACTTGAGAAAAAGAGGTAGATGCCTTGGAACTTGCCTTGTATGGGAAATTGGAGGAGCCTAAAGCCTCCAATGAAGAAAACTTGATGCCTTCTTCTCCTCTACCGCACTCGATGTCTAGTCCCTTGTCTTGTGAGACGGTTTATGAAGAGAATCCTTGTCGAGCGGTGGAAAAGAGTTCCACTCTCGACCCCGTAGAAGAAGCGACACCCCTAGGGTGTGATCTCCCGCATCATAATGCCGAGCACGACTCTAGACCACTATACCTACCGGATGGTCATAAGTCGTCGCTATCATGGTTCCGAAGACCCGGAAGATCACGAGAACCCCGAGCATAATAAAGATGATCGCTTCTTCCCTCCGACTTGGAAGCTCTTGAAAGCGGCTAGGCTCGACCATGTGAGCTTAAATGAAGATGTTGCTAGAGCATTTGACTTACTCCTTCGAGCTCTTGATGGCTATGGAGGCGTAGTTGGTGAGAGTAGCTAGTGTAAATATCTTTTTCCTTTTCTTTTGTGCTTGTATTTGTGTTTATGTTTGTTTGGATATTTTGGTTTTTAGGATTGTTAGTTTTTGTGGAATCCTTGTAATTTGGTATTTTGATGAGCGATGTGAGGGAGGGAATTTGATGTTGAGTTTGAGTTTATTTGATAGGTGTGAAGTGAAGGTGATTCCTAGAAAAGAATGGCTAATGATAGAGCTTGGATCGTGAGTATGGGAATCGGTTTTTGAAGCTTTGGTGAAGCTTTTGGGGTTTTGGAGGTCAAGAAAACCCATTCCGAGCGGGAAGGGAGCTTCCCGACTGGGACGAGTGTGTCATCCCGACCGGGAAGGAGCCGTCCCGATCGGGATGAGGGTGCCATATTTCGAGTCTCCTGGAGTGCCATCCCGACAGGGAAGGGGGTTTCCCGACCGGGACGGACCTGTCATCCCGACCGGGATCATCCATCCCGACCGGGATGGTCCCCTACTCCTTTTTGGTGCCTCTTCTTCAACATTTAAGCCCACCCAACCATTGTATACCCCCACCCAACCTCCCTACCTATCCTTTCTCATATCATACCACCCATATACTTCATTTTCATACCCTCACTTCATCTTCTATCCACTTGGCACCGACTTTCACATCAATTTCCACACCCTCACACCATTACTACCTCTACCATGCGGTTTTATCGAGTTTGAAGTGGGATGACAATGACGAGGACAAGCAAAGTACCTATATTGACCTATGAGACGATGGAGCGAGTGAGTTGCTAACCTATTGGTACGACAACTATCCTTTCTTTTCCGTCTTTTATCGCCTGTTTTCATTTGTGTTTGTCTTCTTCCCGTTTTACACTTATGTGTCTTGGTGTCATGGTGGCCTTCGAGGCCTTGGTATATGTTGCTCCCGACTCTCGATGACGTGATTACATCGAGAGTCATTTCAAAATCCAAATTTTAAAAGTTTTTCATCCTTTTTTTTTAGGATTTAGTCGGATTTAGGCGGAATCCGGGCTAGGTGACTTGACTACACCTAGCCCTCCCCTCCCATTTCCTTTTATTTCCTTCTTTTTATTTCTTCCCCCATCCATATCTTTTCTTGTCTCGGCCCATGGTGACTTGACTACACCCCGGCCGGACACGCTCTACCCTTTTCTTCACTTTTCTTTTTGATTTTTAGCTTTATTTTCGTAGTTTCTTTTCTTTCCTTTTGTCTCTCCGCACACTACGATCGAGCATGAGGACATTGCTCGGTTTAAGTGTGGGGGAGCGATATTCTAGCGTAGTTAGTTTTATTTTTTTAGTTTTTTTTCGATAAATCTTAAAAATCCCTAAAAATTTGAAATTTTTTCACAAAAATCAAAAAGATTTTCTTTTTGTGTGTTTTTCTTTTGTGTCGTTGTGTCGTATTTTTGTTTTGTTGTGTGTGTTTTCCTCCCTTTTTCCTTATAGGTTGCTTGAATCACCGATAGCTTTGGAGAGTTTTCAAGACATTCGGTAACATATTCTATCCCTTTTTCCCTCTTTGCTTCTTGTGAGTTTGGAGGAGATTTGTGATGATGTGTGCTCGGGTGGAGCTTTGTAAAGTTTGTGGTTGATTTGGAGGCTTGTTTGGAAGTTCGGGGTGGTGTTTGTGTTGTTTATGTGTTTGTTTCTCCTTGTTTTGTTTCGTTATCTTTTGTCTCTTTTTCTTTCATTTTCGTCGTGTCTTTGTTTTGTGTGTGTAAGTGTGTCGTGTGTGTAAACGGTTTTCGAAAACCCGGTTTAGAGGCTAGTGTGCGAGTGTTTACTTTCCCTTCCTAGTAGTATAAATCGAGTCTTGGACTTTAGTCTAGTAGAATGACCCTAAATCAATGATTTCGTTGGTCCTTTACCTTGAGTCCACCTAGCTTACTAGGGATTTACTACGGGATTTGCACTTTTGACCATTATGACCACCCACGGTGTGAAAAGGCCTTGGTTGCCGAGTCCCGTCCCTTAGATGACCATGTTTAGGATTGTTCGACTAGTCCAAGTTCTCCCTTTTTTGTGGGTATGAAGGGAAGACGTCGTCCCGACATACCCATTTCCCTACCTCCTACACACATCCACACAATAAATTGCAATTTGTTGAAATCTCTCTTTCTTGTTACACAAAGAAATGCCAAAAAGCCAAATCAAGCCAAAAAGGGCAAAGAAAAGAAAATGAAAGAAATGAAAGAAAGAAGAAAAAGAAAAGGCACAAAAAGCCAAAAAGAAAATAGAAAAGAAGAAAAAGAAATGGCATGGCAACAAACAAAGCAAAAATACAAACAAAAGAGAAAATGCCAAAAGAAAACCCGTCTCACAAAAAGAATCCCTACATCTCAAAATAAGCCTTTTACCGACTATTGCCGTGAAGAGCCTACCAAAGGACCGAGTCCCTAAGAAGGATGATAGCGGTAATGGTCGGTCTTCCCTCATTTTGCATTCATAACCACCTTTTCACTTGGACTAGTTAGGCGGTTTTGGACATGGGACGACCCTCTTGGCTCATCGCTAAAGGGGGCGGGGTCTCACTTACCTACAGTGTCGACTAAAACCGTGGTCCATCACTTTCCATCCCGCCGATCGTCCCGTAGTACGTTTTTAGAAAGTTAGGAGGACCTAGGTAAGTTACCAACATTATTATTGCTTTGTCGTCATACTATTAGGGTTTAGTTCATCTTGGTTTGTATTGCTAGCTTGGGAACGTTGTCACTTACCTCGAGTCCTAAACCGGTGCTTCTTTCACCGCTTGTTTGAGGGAAGCGGTATTTTCTTTTCCTTTGGGTGCAACCTTGTGTTTGTTTGTTTGTTTGTTTGTTTCTTTGGTGCTTGTTTATTTTTGTGTTTCGTGTCTGGTTGCATCCACAGTTTTGTCGCAAGACCCCACTTGCCTTGCGGAGTATACTTTTCCTCTAAAGTGTACTCGCGTGAGTTGAAAGGGCGTAGGGTGTGCTAATACCCACTCGGCTAGTTTAGTAGTTAGTATGTGCTTACTCGAGGGCGAGTAAGGGTTAAGTGTGGGGGAGTTGATAAGTGTAGTTTGTAGTGCCTATTTTCATGTGTTTTGGTCCCATTTTCCTTGTGGAATCGCTTCTTGGGAGCGATTTATGGGTTACTTATGCTTCCTTTAGCTCGTTTCAGGTTCCCTAGACCATTCATGAAGAGTTGGAGCGATTCCGACTCAATACATACACATTTTTTTGGAGCCAACGAAGTAAAGGAACGATCACTCGGTGCCTTGGATTTGATCCCGAGACCTCGAGACCCGATCCTGAGCTTCTGAGACCCGATCCCGAGTCCCGAGAGTCGATGAGAAACCCATGAGAGGCAAGGAGGGACCAAAAGGAGCTTAAAGGAGGCCTACAAGTCTCAACCGGGTCGGGATGGCCTCAACCGGTCCCGGTTGAGAGGCACAAAAGAGAAGGTGCTGTCTGGAGCCCATCCCGACCGGGAGCAGGACTTCCCGGCCGGGACCAACCCCATCCCGACCGGGACCACCTCGTCTCGGCCGGGACGGGCCTGCTGCAGCTCGCCTTTGTTTCTTTCTTCTCCTTTCCACTTGGAACCCTATATATACTCTTCCCTTGTTTTGTTTAGAGGATATACTTGATTAGACATTAAACCCTAGCCTAGTTTAGCATAGATTAGCATAGATTAGTGTAGATTAGTCTCTAGATTATCGTTAATCCTAGATTAGCTCTTGTAATTTGGAAATTCTTGAAGAATCCAACCAAGATTGACAACCTTGGTTGATGTATTTGGGTTTTCTTCCATTTATGCAAGATTTATTCTTTTCATCCTCTCTAGTATGGTATAATCTTCTTTTCCCTTCTTTTTATCTTGTTTATTCATTCAAATTTCAATCTTTGTTCATAGTTATGTTTATTGTTCATTGTTTTCACTAGTTTCTTTATGTATGTTTGATTCTTATGTTGATTCCTCTTGTTAGTGTTAGTTTTAGATTAGATATGTTTGAGTAGACTCTTGCTACGGTTATTAGGGTGATTGGGTGTGATTGTGGATGATTAGGATGAGATGGGTGGTACTAGATGTTGTTTTTGTTGTTTCTTATCAACCTTGCACTCCACATGTTTGATGATATGCTTGTGAGGCCAGAGATGATCAATCCTTGTTTTTCTTGCATATTCTCTTGTATGTATGTGTTTGGTTGGTTGGTTTGTTCGCCCCACTACGTAGCGAGAGCCCGGTGAGGACGATCCCTAGACCGATTACGTAGCGAGATCCCAATCGGTGTTACCTAGGCCTCGAAGGCATGCTAGTGACCCTGTTTTCCCCTTCTTGTTTTCTTCGCAACCATGAACCCGACCTAACCCTAGTTTTCATTCTTATTGCTTCCTTTAGTCGTTAGTTACTCGTTTTTCTTCCTTTTCTTGTTTTAGACCTTAGTTTTGTCCTCATCCTCCCCTAGATTAGCTTGTCTCGAACCTAGTCCAAGACCGTAGCATACCTTAGTCCGACCTCCCGTCCCTGTGGATTCGACCCGACTTACCCTAGCTACCCACTAGGTTAGTTGGTTATTATTTGACGACGGGATCCGCGACAAATCCCTCCCATCAGGGTGGACGAGGGCGAAACATCTTCTAACTTTTGAAAAGCAAGTACCCTCCTAAGTGTAGACACCCGCATTTTGCCTGCTAGTGTCTATAGCAGTTTCCGACAAAACACCCGATGATGATCGGACGCAAACGTGACTTAGTATACTCGAATATGGGCTCGGAATCAATAATATCCGACGTGGACTTTTAGCTGAGTACAAATCTCTCTAAACCAACCTCAAATTCAGGCCCAGTGGGTCGTTCCGAGCAAAATAAGGCTAATTTGGGCCAAAACCGACACCAAAAATAAAAACCGTCTTTTGGCGACCGGGTCAAAACCCGGTCAAAGACGAATCCGTCCTCAAAATCAGCCTAGAGGAGCTTCCAAAACTGGCGCCCAATACAATATTCAAAATCAATCAAAAGTCAACTCCTTCCCTATTTAGGCTCGTCAACCCTATCCACTCGATCGAGTGGATTGACCCACTCGGTCAAGTGTAGCCTCAAAAATCGGACCAGACCCGTTTTCAAAGGCACTCGATCAAGTGCACTAGGGCCACTCGATCGAGTGACTCTAGGTCGAGGGGTGTACTCTATAAATACCCCCTCAAACCCTTCACAAAGTCAGAATTTTCCCATGCAAAAAAGCCTACATTTCTACACTAAATACTCTACATCAACCCTACACTTCAACCCCTAGCAACCCTAATAAAAAACCGAGCCATTCGTCCCTCGAAAAACCGACGAATCATCTCCACACAAAAACACACCATAACTTGCATACATCCTCGATACTCCGGCATCCCCGTCGCTATTACGAGTCTATTTCCGAGGCCTTTACTAAGCATGTATGTTGAGGGTGTCATAAACCCCGCCTAAATCTTTATTACTTCGTTTTTTTATTTACATTTTCGCATTTTATATCATAATCATATTTGTATAGTAACGCTAACATTAATGTTTGATACCTTTTTGCATTTTCGATTTCTGTTTTACTACTAACATTATATACCGTGTACATATATAATAGTATATAAAACTCGAATCTAAACACGTTTGTCTACGCCGTCCATTTAAGGTCCGTTTAATCCCTTTACGAGCAACGACGGAGGTGGCACCCTTTCGAGGAGCGCCGCCCCAATGTACTCAAGGGCGTAACGCGATCATGGTCATTCGTAGTTGAACGCGTATGGATCCATTTCTAAGATTAGTACGGGACCCGTTGACACGAAAACCGACATCACATAATCCGTAAGGATTAATATCGATGTCGTGACGTAGAGGGACACAAGTTCGTCACTAATCCAAAATTTTCAATCTAACGACAACATTTTTCATAAAATTCCGATAACGGTATTATAATCGTATAAATATACAATTATAATACCGGAAGTGAGTTAAATTTAAATCGTGCGATATTTTTATTTAAATCGGCCAACCATCGATTTTTAAACACAAAAACAATACGAGCCATGCCTCGTACAGGTGCCACTCGACCGAGTACCATAGGCTACTCGATCGAGCCCAAATCCTGGGCAGTAGCCTCCTCGAGGACACACTCGACCGAGTCAGACCACGACTCGATCGAGTGGGTCCTGTAGCCCAGAAAACCAAGAGCTTTTTTTTATCATCCGAGCCTCGTCTTTTTTTTACGACTTAGTCGTAGCGTGCAAAGTCAATCACGCAATTCTATTTTTCAAAGCCCATGCATGTCACTACACTTAAAACGACTTTGATCGATGGTCTCACACTATTAATTTTGTGTCGACGACTCTTTAGTCGTATCCGACACATGATTAATTTAGACTCCATTCCTCGAGGTGATAAGCCGGGACAAGGCATCGAGATTCGAGATCGGGCTAGCACCACGCCTAGGTCCCAAATCTCTGTCCTTTTATTAGTACACAATATAATGTGTATCTAATCGAAGTTCGTCCAATTGCACAACTTACAGTCTAGTTTGTATTTACTATATACGGGTCCGTTTCGAGTCATTTATCTATTTATCGCTTCTTTTATTTTCCGTTTATGCTATTTTATTGTTGTAATTTTTGTATTGGCCGGGTTGTATGTCCGCCCGTGTAATTTGTAATTTATTTACGAGCTTTGTTTATTTGGATGTTTATCGCTTTATAAATGAACCTCGCATGCTAAACAACTTCACAATAGTTAGATGCATTAAATGACGTAGTTAACCAATAACTTACATGCTTAGCTCGAAAACGCTGTTTGCATATCATTTAGTCGTTTTACTAGCGCGCACACACGAACACGAACGATGTCTTAGTAGAGGCCGCCATGTGCGGGCGGGCTTGGGTGTCCTTAGTGGGCTTCCCAACACGTACCCTCACCCCTTACTCAGAACATCGGTTTCCGGATGCCCGACACCGTTGGCGCACGAGAGTCATTCTATACACGATTACCGGTGCAGATGGTATCGGTATTGTAATGCAAAGGGACGAGCCCCATAAACTCTGAAATCGAAATGGGCCATACTTTGTGTACGACCCATGACGACATAGAGTGGTGTGGACATGACATAGGTCCACCCCGACGCAGCCACGCGCGGGTTTGGGGAGGCGAATGAATCTCCATATGAGATGGTCAAATTGAAATTTAAATCGAAGTTGGAGTCGCCAACGAACTTTGTGGGAGTTCGGGCCCGTTCGAACCCACTCTATGTCGTAGTGGGCCGTGTACAAAATACGGCCCATTTCCGATGTCAGAGTTTATCGGGTTAGTCCCTTTGCATTTGATACCGATACCGACTTGATCAGATATCGTGTATTGAATGACTCTCGTTGCCAATGGTTTCGGACATCCGGAAACCGAGGTTCTGAGTAAGGGGTGAGGGTACGTGTTGGGAAGTTCACAAAGAACACCCAACCCCGCCCGCACATTAGTGGCCTCTACTAAGATATCGAATGATTTTTGAATACGCGCGTTAGTAATACAATGAATGATATGCAAACATTAATTTCCTAAACATGCGAGGAATTGAATGGGTTGCTAAGTCGGTTTAATGCATGAAAATTTAACGTCAAAGTTGAATTTAGCATGTGAGATTCTTTTTAGTATAATAAAACAAATGATAAAAAAAAGATGAATTTGCTACAAAAGATGAACAAACGAGTTAGTATCGAATTGTGAATAAAAATATAGCAAATATGATGAATATGCGAGATCGAGAAAATATTAGTCGAAATCTGAAAATATTGCTAAAAAGACGCTGTTTTGTCTAAAAAATGATGTTCGAGAAAATAATAAAAAACGAAAAACGCGTCGCGTTCCAGCCAGTCGCGCGACTCGCCCGAGAAGGCTGCTTGCCCGGGACGCGCGCGACTCGCGTCCCGGCCTGTTTTCGAAATTGATTTTTTTGAAAGTTCGATGATTTTATTAAATCGCGTACGAATATTGCCCAATTTGCACTCGATTTAATATTTTCGATATTCGTCGTATTCGATATTCGTCGTATTCGATATTCGATTATGAAATCGATATCGAATTCTCGGAATGATTTTTAGAAAAAGTTTTGTAAAATTGTTTTGAAAAGAATTTGAACGAAAAAGAGAAAAAATGATGTTAATTCTCTCCGCGTTAAAATCGTTGTCTTTTGTAAAAAGATGTAACGATTTTTTAGCATCGACGAAATTTAATTTAATTCTTTTAATACGATATTCGACTATAGAGTTGATATCGTATTTTTAAGAATGTTTGTTATATGAAAATAGTTTTAGTAATATCGATATTAGAAATAAAAAAACGATGAACGACCCATAATAAAAAAAAAGGATGACACACGACCCGTAAGAGAAAAAGACGGACGACGAGAGGGAGAAGAGAGAAAAAGAGAAGTCGGGTTTGGTTACACCCTCAACCTACATGCTTTTGTCTACTCGGATCGGAGCTCGTCGGAACGTGGCTTGGGCACAAGAGCGTCGAGTGGATGTCGGTGAGTTATGGTGGCTCGGTGAAGGGTGACGGGTGTAAGGGCCGGTTTCCTTCGGGTTTTGGATGTACTATCGGTTTCTCGATGCTAAGTGTAAGGAGTTTGTGTTTATGTGTGAAGAGTTGATGTATGTGTGTATAATTGATGTGAATATTTCTGAATGAATTTTGAGGTTTGCAAGGGGCCTATTTATATGAATATTCCCGACCTTGGCTAGGAGAAGTGTTTGGATTAGAACTACCGCTTAGGATAGGAAACGTAAGAAGCTGAGAAGAACGAGAATTCCATTTACTTGGCAAAGAAGAAAGGGAATCTCGGCTGGTATGGGCTGCTCGGCCGAGTATTTGATGCTCGGTCGAGTGTTCGATTCGGTTTCCGGATAGAATTTCTACTTGGGATCGAATTCCATCCTTAAACGGATTTGTTTAATATTTTGTGAAGCTGATTTTTTGTAGTGTTTGAGCTCGAATCAGCCACGTGAGGTGTCACGGCTGGTACGTGTGTCTCGAGAATATCTTTGACCGGGTTTTGACTCGGTCGCTAAAAGACGGTTTTGCCCCTGGTGCCGGATTCGACCCAAATTAGTCTTATTTGACTCGAAACGACCCACTGGGCCTGATTTTGAGGTTGGTTTTGTGAGATATGTACTCCATAAAATGCCCAAGCCAAATGCCAATGATTTTGAGCCCGTTTCCGAGTATATTAAAGCACGTTTGCGTCCGATCATCATCGGGTGTTTGTCGGAAACTGCTATAGACACCTAGCGGTCAAAACGTGGGTGTCTACAGAGCCCCCACTCTGACTGAGGCTTGGACAAGGCGAAAGTCAGAGTAGCTACCATGCCAATCAAAGATTAAGACCTGGCAGACTTCCGGTCGGGTCGTTTATAGTCCATTAGACTTGCGTGTAAAAGGCTCGTCAGCTATAAGTTGGAAATCATACCTGAGCTGATGATGCTAACTCCGTGGGGAATCAGACTTGTCGTATAAGTCTTGGGTGCGCCTATATGTGGGCCCATCCCGTTAAATGCCGCTGGGGAGTTATGTGAATTGCGCGGTCTTGAATTGTACCTGTATAAGTTACATAAAATTTTGCATGCAACATGTAGGTGAAACAAATATGACTCGCGCTGGGGAATAAAAAATGATTTTTGCTTAGTTTTGAAATCGAAGTCCTGAAAGCAACTTACGTGCTAGGAAATAGGTTTTCAAAACTGAAATGGGTAGAAAAGAAATTTGCAATTTAAATAGACCGAAATTTGACCTTGTCGAAAAGGATTTTCTCAAATGGCTAAGTTTTGCAGGTTTTAAAAACAAGAATTTGAAGAGAGAGGTATACCGACAGACTCGACTCTATACGTGACCGGACGAGTTGACAGACACGATGGACTTTCGAGGGGTTGGACCGTGACTCAGTAGGGGGGTGGGCCACTTAACAAGACTCTTAAGTTACGCTATTCCTTAGCCTAGGCGAGTGGCAACATGGTCGAATCCTCAGAATGGGATAGATATGCTATAGGGGACTTGCAGTAGTCTGTAATGAGACTGTTTTGGCATGACAAGACTTTTAGCAGTAGCAATGCCGTAGTCTAGTGCTTTTCTGGATTTTTGGTTTTTGGGTACATTTCCAAAGTGGATATTGCTCCGAGTCCTGACAGATTCTTGTCTTCGACTTAGCCGAGTACTAGGACACACTACAGAAAGGAGGCTAGATTTTTTGACTTTATATGGATTTTGTGAGTGGATGGAGGTTTTCTGCCTAAGAGAAGCCTCCAGGATGACAAAGCTAGCTGCTGAGAACATGACAGTGTCGTGACCGGAATGACGGTGCTTTTTGAATGTGTGTCAATGTGGGTGGTTGTGCCTCTGTTGAAAGGCTGCCTACGTATTCACGTATAGTGAAATCAAATCAAGCCGTAGTTCAGTGTCGGAAGATATATTATGATGCCTAGTCTAATAGGACTTCGTGTGTAACTAGCCATAGCAATGGTGTAGGCTAGGTGCATTCCCAGTGATGTCTTGATCAAAGGGCTAGAATGGTTAGGATATTGATCATGTGACTGTGAGCGTTCCCCGGGGTAGCCCCCAGAGGTGGTGTGCACTATTTGGGCATGTTCTATGCCAACCGCATGTTGAATTCCCGTGCTTGGGGTTGGTAACTGGTTTGGATGAGAGGAATTGAGACGGGATTTTAATGAGTTTTGCTCTCGGGGATTTTAACGAGTTTTGCTGTCGGGGATTTTAAGGAGTTTTGCTTTCGGGGATTTTAACGAGTTTTGCTCTCGGGGAATTTAACGAGTTTTGCTCTCGGGAATTTAACGAGTTTTACTCTCGGGGATTTTAACGAGTTTTGCTCTCGGGGATTTTAACGAGTTTTGCTCTCGGGGATTGGTTTTGATAATACGGGATATGGTTTCCATGTCTGAAACTAATGGTTTGGGGTATCCTATGGAGCTTGAATCCTTAAAATTCCGGGCTGTCTCTAGCCTGGGTCTCCAGAAGGTCTTGAGGGTTGTAATGTGGGAAGGCTGAGTGTGGCGTTAGCTGACCAGCTTGATTGTTGCTCCCCTATTGGATGGTATGGGTTTTGATAATTTTGAATTGTTTGAATTGACCGTTTTTACTACGGTCACGGGTATGATGGCCTGCTTTTTTGTTTTGGCCTTTTGCTTCTTTTTTTCGATTTCTTTTTTTTTGCGTCCAGTTTTTTTTTAATGGCCTGCTTTTTGTTTTTGCCTTTTGCTTTTTTTTATGGCCTGCTTTTGTTTTGGCCTTTTTTTTTTGTCGGTCAGACTAACACCTGAGATAGGGATTGTTCAGTCTTATTGGAGGGGTGTTTTATTGTGGGAAATGGGCTTGCCTCCCGTCTTGAACCCAAACTAGGAGATTACCTAGATTTGTCATTGGATTCGATACCGCTCCTGCTAAGTGTAGTTTTGTGGCTTCCTATGTCAGACATGGAACAGGTAAAGGAAAACACGGGTCTCGATTTCCTGCAGTCACTATAGATGTGCCTGTAATAATCACGTGCATGTGCTCACAGTGTATGACGGTGTTCATCATGTTCTCGGAAACACATAAGGAAGGTGTATATGAGAAATAACATTGAAAGCTGATTTTATTGAATTTTGAAAAAAAAGGACAGAATACAATTGACTCTGACTCTGACTTTGAAATTGAAATAAGTAGTATATCCTAGACTCGGACTCAGACTTGGATTAAATCAAATCCGGACTCTTGGATGCATGGGAGGTAGATTGGATGCTTTGGTCATTAGGCCCTGTATAGTCCATGAGGGGCTTTGCAAGTGATAACGTTTCCAAAACAGGAGTCCTCCCGGCATCGAGGGAGTCTTGGATGAGGTGTTTCAGTTTCTAGCACTGCTCTGTATCGTGTCCCCTCCCTCTATGGAATTTGCAGTAATGCTCGGCGTTCCATGCCTTGGAACGTTTTTCTGAAGGTGGGTCGACTGTTGAGCCTATAGGTGATATTAGGCCCTTCGAAACCAACCTTTGGAAAGCGACGATGTAGGACATATCCAAGTGGGTAAATGTCCTTTCTTCTGACTGGTTCTTGATTTTCGGAAAGGTGACTTGAGGATTACCTATCTTGGTCTTGCCATCCTGAGGGTATCGGACAGTTTCGTAAGAATGTTCACCTTTCAAATGGCTCAGTTGGGTGATTTGCTGCCTTACCCGCTCTAGCTGTGTTAGACGGGATCGGGCTCTTACAAGGTCTTCTTCGATGATGGTCACCCTGGCATTTAGGTCATCTAGGGCGGTATTGATTTTTGAGAAGATATTGTTAATGGAGCAAGACATCATAAGCATACTCCCCTGGATATCCTCCTTCTTGACGGCGCGGGACTTGTTGTGGTTTGGTGAGGTCTCGCTCATAGGGTCCCTAATCGGAAGAAATGACGGGTGTTAGAACTCGCCTAAGCTCAGTTTTGCGTACATGCAAGAGAGGGAGTCAAACTGGACATGGCCCGGGGTGACGGGTTCACAAAGACTCTTGGACCGGGATACTCGAACGTTGACCTGGACGAGGTAACGACCCTGGCTTGGACTTGACTATGAGACTCAAGCTGCACGAGGGTGAGTCCGAAAATGGGGCGACCATGTTTGACTCGGGTTAGACTCTCCTAAGACAAATGTGTAGGGTGCGATTCTCGGGGTGACTGTGATTAATCGCTCCGTCGGGGAATAGCCCCCAAGTGAGACTAAGGACTCAGATGGTGTGGCATCTAAGTGACTCAAAGGTGGGGTACGTGAGACACGTGTAAGACATGACCCTTAGAGCAACCGTGATTGATCGTTCTGCTAGAAGGTAGCCCCCAAGCGGGATCAAAGACTTTGTTAAGACACGAGTGTCGGACGAGTGACCCTTAGACGTAAGGGTCACGAGCCTTTTGTTATAGGGCTATGCCTTGTAAGAGGTTGACTCGGAAAAGACTCCTAGACGGGTGACTTGTGAAAGGTGGGCCTCCTTTAGGATCTGGCTGTGTGGGCCGGTCCCGTTTGAAAGGAGATTCACGTGAGACATTCCCCAGACTTTGGACTCGATTGTGTAGACGGGCCAACCCTTATAGGAGTATGTCCTACGTAGGTGGGCCTTGCCTTAGTCTAATAAGGCGGACTGGGATAGGGAGGAAACTCGTGATATAAGATCGACGGAGTTTCGACGCTAAAAGACCTTGACGACTTATGACACGACCCGACACTGCTAAATACGGGAAGTCCTAAGAAGAGGAAGGTTTCGAAATATGATTTTTTGAAAAGCCCGAAAAAAATTCGGGGAGAACAACCCCTTTTTTCGAAAAACGGAAAAGGTGGGTCGGGCGACGGTTTTGAAAGTTCGAAAATATTTTTGAGTTTTGAAATGGGCATAATACCGGCTAAAAATAGGCTATTTTGAGTAAAATCGTGGATCCTAAATTCGGTATATGTCCCGGGTTTTGAAAATTGGATATTTTGAAAAGGATGCAATTTTTGAAAAAAATGACGGTTTTTGAAAAAGACTTGTAAATCAGGTAGCACGTAGTTATGGAAACAGTATAACGACGTCATGTATGCTCTAATTCTAAGTCTCGGTCAGTTTGTAAGGGTCTATACCAGTGTACACAGCCTATCGAGAATCGGGGCGGACTTCCTAAGTCAAGTTGAGCTTAGAACATGCCGTAAAACCCATACGAATCGGCTAATGGAGACCTTCGACATATCCAATTTGGACTACATCGATAGTATAGTGGAACGTCGGTCACCAGTACCGGCCCGGGAAAATATGGGGTTATGCATGAACCGTAAAACTAAAACGCGTATTGTACTAGTCAAACGATTTCTATTCGAGTCTCACCCTGAGGATGCCGATGGTAAGTCACACATCACTTAATCCCCAGCGGAGTCGCCAAATTGTGGACATGACATAGGTCCACCCCGACGCGGCCACGCGCGGGTTTGGGGAGGCGAATGAATCTCCATATGAGATGGTCAAATTGAAATTTAAATCGAAGTTGGAGTCGCCACCGAACTTTATGGGAGTTCGGGCCCGTTCGAACCCACTCTATGTCGTAGTGGGCCGTGTACAAAATACGGCCCATTTCCGATGTCAGAGTTTATCGGGTTCGTCCCTTTGCATTTGATACCGATACCGACTTGATCAGATATTGTGTATTGAATGACTCTCGTTGCCAATGGTTTCGGACATCCGAAAACCGAGGTTCTGAGTAAGGGGTGAGGGTACGTGTTGGGAAGTTCACAAAGAACACCCAACCCCGCCCGCACATTAGCGGCCTCTACTAAGATATCGAATGATTTTTGAATACGCGCGTTAGTAATACGATGAATGATATGCAAACATTGTTTTCCTAAACATGCGAGGAATTGAATGAGTTGCTAAGTCGGTTTAATGCATGAAAATTTAACGTCAAAGTTGAATTTAGCATGTGAGATTCGTTTTAGTATAATAAAACAAACGATAAAAAAAAGATGAATTTGCTACAAAAGATGAACAAACGAGTTAGTATTGAATTGTGAATACAAATATAGCAAATATGATGAATATGCGAGATCGAGAAAATATTAGTCGAAATCTGAAAATATTGCTAAAAAGACGCTGTTTTGTCTAAAAAACGATGTTCGATAAAATAATAAAAAACGAAAAACGCGTCGCGTTCCAGCCAGTCGCGCGACTCGCCCGAGAAGGCTGCTTGCCCGGGACGCGCGCGACTCGCGTCCCGGCCTGTTTTCGAAATTGATTTTTTTGAAAGTTCGATGATTTTATTAAATCACGTACGAATATTGCCCAATTTGCACTCGATTTAATATTTTCGATATTCGTCGTATTCGATATTCGTCGTATTCGATATTCGATTATGAAATCGATATCGAATTCTCGGAATGATTTTTAGAAAAAGTTTTGTAAAATTGTTTTGAAAAGAATTTGAACGAAAAAGAGAAAAAAAGATGTTAATTCTCTCCGCGTTGAAATCGTTGTCTTTTGTAAAAAGATGTAACGATTTTTTAGCATCGACGAGATTTAATTTAATTCTTTTAATACGATATTCGACTATAGAGTTGATATCGTATTTTTAAGAATGTTTGTTATATGAAAATAGTTTTAGTAATATCGATATTAGAAATAAAAAAACGATGAACGACCCATAATAAAAAAAAAAGGATGACACACGACCCGTAAGAGAAAAAGACGGACGACGAGAGGGAGAAGAGAGAAAAAGAGAAGTCGGGTTTGGTTACACCCTCAACCTAAGCTACATGCTTTTGTCTACTCGGATCGGAGCTCGTCGGAACGTGGCTTGGGCACAAGAGCGTCGAGTGGATGTCGGTGAGTTATGGTGGCTCGGTGAAGGGTGACGGGTGTAAGGGCCGGTTTCCTTCGGGTTTTGGATGTACTATCGGTTTCTCGATGCTAAGTGTAAGGAGTTTGTGTTTATGTGTGAAGAGTTGATGTATGTGTGTATAATTGATGTGAATATTTCTGAATGAATTTTGAGTTGTGCAAGGGGCCTATTTATATGAATATTCCCGACCTTGGCTAGGAGAAGTGTTTGGATTAGAACTACCGCTTAGGATAGGAAACGTAAGAAGCTGAGAAGAACGAGAATTCCATTTACTTGGTGATAAGTGTAGTTTGTAGTGCCTTTTTCACTATGTTTTGGTCCCATTTCCTTGTGGAATCGCTCCCTGGGAGCGATTTAGGGGCTTCTTATGCTTCCTTTAGTTCGTTTCAGGTTCCCGAGACCGATTTGGGGGAGTTGGAGCGATTCCGACTCTATACATACACATTTTGGAGCCAACGGAGTAAAGGAATGATGACTCGATGCCTTGGAATCGATCTCGAGACCTTGGGGTCCAATCCCGAGAGGTAAGGAGGGACCATGAGAGGCAAGGAGGGACCAAAAAGCTCTTAAGGGAAGCCTACAAGACCCATCCCGTTCGGGATGGGGTGCGCTTTGAAGAGTGCTGATGTGGGTCCGTCCCGATCGGGACCAACCCGTCCCGGTCGGGATGACAGGCCGTCCCGGTCGGGATGATCCGTCCTGGTCGGGACCGTGATGCTGCTGCACGACTTCTTTTCTTTTCTTCTCCTTCATTCTTGTACCCATATATATACTCCCTTGTTGTAATGTTAAGACATCTTATCATACCCTAGACTAGTTTAAGCCTCCATTAACATTCAAAACCCTAGATTAGTGCTACTCTCATTAGTTTAATTCTCTCTTTAATCTTTAGTTAATCATTGTAATTAGTGCTTGGATTAAGGGGATTCTTGAAGATTGTTCCAAGTTTGACAACCTTGGGATTTTATTTGGGTTTCTCATTAATACAAGTTCTCTTCTTTTTCATCCATTGTTTGTTGGTATAATCTTCTTCTCTTATTTACTCTTGTTCTTAGTTTGTTAATCAAGTTTGAATCTTTATATTTTGTTTATTGTTATTGTTATTGTTCGTTATAGATGTTTGGATGTTCAAGTTGTTTCCTCTTATTATTGTTAGTTTTTCATTGATAATGAGTGAGTAGATTACTTGTGGGGTTAGTAGGGGGATTAGGGGTAGATTATGGATGATTAGGGTTGATTAAGGAAAAAGGGTGAATTCTTTGTTGTTAGTCACATTGTGGGCACTCTATGTGTTTGTTGATATGCTTGTGTGAGTTGTAGTGGCCATGCTTCCCATACTTGTGTTCATCTTCTCATTGTTTGTCTATGATGCGGAAATGTTGAGAATAGTTTAGTCGCTAGAGCGCGGACTAGGGTCTAAGTTGCGAGAGCGCGGACCCACCTTGACATCGGTCTAAGTTGCGAGAGCCCGGACCGACTCTAGCAATTAGGAGACACCTATACCCTTAATCACCCCAATTACCCTTCTACTCCTATGAACCCGACCTACCCCACTTTTCTCCGTATTTGAGTTCATCCTCTTAGTTAGTCATCGTTTACTCTAGTTTATTTGTTAGTTCATCATTAGCTTAGTCATACTTCTCCTCCATCATAGTTTTCCATTTTATCGTTTCTTTGTGTTTGTTTGGTAATCTAGTCTCGTTCTAGGCCGACCTAGTCTAAGCCTTGACACACCGTCCTCGTGGATACGATCCCGACTTGCCCTGCTAGCTACCTACTAGGTGTAATCGGTAGTTTATTGAGGGTTAGGGACGTGACAAATCCCAAACCATCACTTGGCAAAGAAGAAAGGGAATCTCGGCTGGTATGGGCTGCTCGGCCGAGTATTTGATGCTCGGTCGAGTGTTCGATTCGGTTTCCGGATAGAATTTCTACTTGGGATCGAATTCCATCCTTAAACGGATTTGTTTAATATTTTGTGAAGCTGATTTTTTGTAGTGTTTGAGCTCGAATCAGCCACGTGAGGTGTCACGGCTGGTCCGTGCGTCTCGAGAATATCTTTGACCGGGTTTTGACTCGGTCGCTAAAAGACGGTTTTGCCCCTGGTGCCGGATTCGACCCAAATTAGTCTTATTTGACTCGAAACGACCCACTGGGCCTGATTTTGAGGTTGGTTTTGTGAGATATGTACTCCGTAAAAAGCCCAAGCCAAATGCCAATGATTTTGAGCCCGTTTCCGAGTATATTAAAGCACGTTTGCGTCCGATCATCATCGGGTGTTTGTCCGAAACTGCTATAGACACCTAGCGGTCAAAATGTGGGTGTCTACAAGTGGGCTCGAATGGTTCCGAATAACCAAAAAATTTGGTGGCGACTCCATCTTTGACTTAAATTTCGAACCCGAGAACAATCTTACCATGAGATTTATTCGCCTAACCAAACCCGCGCGTGGCCGCGTCGGGGTGGACCTACGTCATGTCCACACTAAGTAAGAGGCTAAACTGCAAGCCCTCCTAAGCAAGAGGTTAAACTGCAAGCCCTCATAAGCAAGAGGCTAAACTGCAAACTCTCCTAAGCAGAGGATAAACTGCAAGCATCCTCCTAAGCAAGAGGCTAAACTGCAAGGAAGACTCCTAAGCTAGAGGTTAAACTGCACTCACAAAAAAAAAAAACACAAACAAATAAAACACAAAAAAATTAAACCCATGAACTACGTCGGCTTGATCTTGTATAATATCATCTGTGTTTTGCAAGTACGTAGGCAACTCGAGTGAATAGGTAGCTTGAGTGCAGCCACCCCTCCAAAATAACAAATAATTGCTCCTGGCCCGCAAGAGCGTAAACTGTGAACGGCTAAAGAAACAAAAAAAAAAAATCTTCATTGAGCGAAGCTTCACAAAAATCAACGTCAAAGGAGCATCACAGAAAAAAAATCATCGAGTGGAAGCTTTTCCCCCTCACAAGAAAGTCATGATGACCCAAACGGGTCCCCTCATGACAAATCAAGTAGGACGAAGTGATGCGACCCGGAATATCTTCAAAGCAATCCATGCTACATCGGTATTGGCTTCCTCCGTAGAAACATCGTGACGGCCGATTTCGGGATTGACTTCCTTCGTAAGAGCGTCTTGATGACCCGAACGGGTTCACCTCATAACAACTCGGGTGCCTCCTCCATGCGAGCGTCGTGATGATCCGAACGGGTTCACCTCGTAACAATTCGGGTGTCTCCTCCATGCGAGCGTCGTGATGACCCGAACGGGTTCACCTAGTAACAACTCGGATGTCTCCTCCATGCGAACGTCGTGATGAACCCAACGGGTTCACCTCGTAACAACTCGGGTGCCTCCTCCATGCGAGCGTCGTGGTGACCCGAACGGGTTCACCTCGTAAGAACTCGGGTGCTTCCTCTATGCCTCCTCCGTCGAAGCGTCGTGATGACCCAAACGGGTTCACCTCATAACAACTCCAGGTGCTCCCGCCGTGGCTCCTCATCTCCGTGTGCTCCCTCCGTGGTTTCTTTCGTAGGAGCGTTGTGATGACCCGAATGGGTTCACCTCATAACAACTCCGGATGCTCCCTCCGTGGCTGCTCCTCAACTCCGAGTGCTCTCTTCGTGACTGATCCTCAACTCCGTGTACTTCCTCCGTGGCTCCTAGAAGTCGCGATGACCCAAACGGGTTCATCTCATGACAACTTAAGTTGAAAATGGAAGATCATCAGGTTGAATTTCCCTAAGAGTCGAATAAAACCTGCAAGATTCGGCGGACAATGACCAAGACTCGTCGTATACATGCTATTGATCAAAGCACTAAAAAAAATCCTTAAATAGAAGAAAAAAGGGGTATTACCGTAGAACCTATAATACGGATGAAGGCAAAGTTTAGATACTGTTCACGGCTGGCTACCAAGTCCTACGTGGGAAGTAAGGAATACTCATAAAAGTCAGAATATGAAATATGTCCTACAATTGCCACAATATTAGGATCAAGTAGGACACGTGGAAAACAATAAGGCTAAGCTAAACAATAAAGATATGTCCACACTATTTAACTACGATATCTTATGATCCACCCATACATATCTCTTCAAATTGCTCATTTGAAGTCTCCAACCTGAGAAAGAATGGCGACAAAGCTCGACAAAGCTCAAGACAGAAGAACAAAATCCCAATAATTCAAGTTAAGTTTTAGCCGGGTTTTGACGATAAGAAAGAAAGAAGGGCGTAGCTATATCCGAAATTCTCGGGCTAAATCAAATTCGTCAGGGCAGATTATCGCAAGATTTCAATACAAGTTTCAGTGAAAGATTGATTGTCTTCTTAATAAATTCATTCCCGAGAGACATAGCAAGTTAAAGTAGTGTGCTTTGGTACGATTGAATCGGTGAAAACTCAGAAATAGTGAACTATTCTGTTCGACGATAAACTGTGGGCCGACTCGGTATTCGAATGATTAACTGGTTAAGAGTAATTGTCTGACAAGCCTACGATGAAAGAAAAAACAAGAAACCATGTCAATGAATGAAGCACATCAACCGAAATCAATTGCAATTGGGTGGAATTATGTACCAAATCTTACAGTTAAGTATGCATGAGTGATTATAATAAACAAAGAAGTATGCATGGATGATTATAATACACAAAAGAAGTGCACATGGTTGATTATAATTGCAGTCAAAGGTCGTGAGAATGAACAATTTTTTTTTACCTATGGCCGTGTAAGGTTACGGTGAAACACGAAGATAAAAGAACGCTTGTGTTCAATAAGGAGATTTGTCGAGACTTTTGGAGGAGTTGAGGCAAACCTAGCTTGCTTATATATGGGAGGCTTTCTAACCTATTCCTAAAGGAATAAGGAAAATATGACATCTACTTCATATTTTCCTTAAGGAAATTATTCATCCCAATCCGTGTCAAATAAAATCACGGGATTTTTAGGTCATCCGTCAAGTTAGATAAGGAAAGAATGACGATAAAAAAAAAATAGAGCTACCTTCACGACAAGTTTGGTGCCCGTCGACTTCCAAGTCAAAGCAAATTCACAGGACCCCCAGGTCATCCGTCAAGTCAGATAATGACAAGGTGGCGTTAAAAAAAAAAGAGAGTTACCTATACGAGAAGTTTGGTACTCGTCGACTGCCAAGTCAAAGTCAAATTATAAAAAAATATGTTCGAGACCCTGTCACTTAAAAACTCCCAGACGTTGCATGTGACAAGGTCGAGGGGGCAATTTGTAGGCACTAAAAATTTATTAAAGTGTCGAGTAAATAAAATTAATTAATTAATTATTTTGAGTTAATACAAAATTTTAGCTCAATTTAATTATTTTTCCCCGAGTAAATGAAATATGGGTCGATCCGAATTACAAATTGGCTTATTTGGATCACTAAACTCGAAAAGAAAACAAATTGGGTCAATGTCACTAATAAACCCATAAATGGGCCTGTGACTACAAAGTCCACCAAGGAAAACAAAAATTCTATAAATAGAGTCTTTCTCATTCATTTGAGGAATTGGAGAATTCTGAAGCAAAGGATCCAGAGAGAGAAAGATCCAAGTCGTTACAAGTTTCCCCATCAAATCTGTCGCAAGCAGTCAACAAGCACGATAAATGGCCCCGCCTGCTCAGAAGATCCAAGACAAATTCAACATTCAAGGGAGATTCAAGTCATCGCGACCCTCACAAGAATATCAAGTTACAACGTGCGCAAGGCAGCACAAGTCAGCTACGCACGCGTCCCTCACGTGTACCGCGTACACGTGTTCCCTAAACGGCGTTAGAATCAGAGGATACATTAGAGATTGCACACGAACTTTTGATAAATAATTAATAAAATTTATTTGTTTCCTTGTTTTATATTTCAGTTAGCTGCGATTCAAAATTTGTCGTTACAAATTGGTGAACCCGACGTGAAGATTTTCGCTCTTCATCTCCAATCTCGAAGGATCCAGATCTGTAGAAGTCATGGGGCAAACAAAATCGACCTCAAGTCTTTCTACGAAATTTCGAGACAAAGTTGCAACCGACTTCAAAGTCTCCACAACAAGTCTCGACGGGGCATTTGTAGACACCAAAATTTTATATATTTCGGTATCTATTTACGTCTAATATCTTTAGTATTTAGAGATAATTAGCAATAAATATTGTGATAATATCTTAGGATACTAGAATATTCGTAGCTTTCTCTCTAAGCTATTAGGCTATAAATACGGCCTTGTGTTTAGGGTTTAGAAAAGGTCAGATGGAATAAGTATCAAAACGACCCCATCATCCTACTACCAAATTGTAGGTAAATGGAATAAGTCACCAAAAAGAACCCATCTTCCCCCTACGGATCTAAGTCGATAAGACCGCCGTAGAAATATCAAAAAAAAGTCTAACCTTCGAGATGGAATCAAGAGATCCACGAAAGTTGTAACACGCAATCTTTCGATTATCAAATAAAATAAACTCTTGTTTTCATATTATTTTGTATCTGTTATGTTAATTATCGCAGGTGTGAAATTTTATGTTTACAAATTGTGAGTACCTCGCCAAGTCGATTCAAGATATATGTTATTTGTAAGCCGATTGAACAAAGATGAACGGTTTTGGTCCGGTATTCTGCAAAAAAAATTGTGAGTACCTCGCCAAGTCGTTTACAATTCCTGCCAATGGCTTTCATGGCAGGAAAAATCCTACGCCATATGTTCCTCGATTCAATAATATGATTAATTTGATTGAAATGTCTATAAATGTATGTCACTGCCAAAAGTGCAACAAAAGTGATTATCTTAAAATGGTATTTTGTCAGATTGTGCCTATAACTTTATTATATGATAAATTTGTAAAGAGTACCTTTTTCTATGTCATCTGCGAAATGCCGAAATTTATAAGGAATTTTAAAAGCTATTTATTTATTTATTTTGTGTGTGTGTGGGGCTGGGGTGAAAGGGTTTGGAAAATATTTTTTATAGGTATTTCCGAGGTGAACAGAGACTCATCGTTTTCGGCTTTAGAGTATGATTTGTAAAGAGAAAAAAGGCTTTCATCGTTCTCGAGTCTATATTGCTTTTTTTCAGACATCTATTTCATCCCCAAGTGAATGACGGCTATTTAATTTTCTTCCCCATTTTCCTCTTTTTACTAGATTATGTTGCACCTGATTCTCGAATTTTCCTTCGGCAGTAGTAACACTTTTCTTGCAGATTATAATGCTACAGTTGGCCAATCCAGTGACGGTAGAGATCAACAGACTGTGGTATGTCCAGCAGTTGTACATGTTTAAATTTCATTAATTAATGCTAGGAGTTTCATTTCGATCTATGGTTTAAGTTTTCTAACAGCTATCTCTCGCAGTTCAGGTAGCCCAATCAGATCAAACTTCAGTAGCTTATTACTAAAATCCTTACAACCATGGAAGCTATGTGGGTTTTGATGGCAGTCAGCTATATTATACATCCTTACAATTTAGTTTGTCAGTTTATGAGTATTTTGAAATGTATTTATGTTAATTACTTTTTGGACTTGTATAAATTCGTGTACGTTGATTGGAATAGATAAATGTAATATATTTGGTTTGTTTCATCGAAAATGCAAATGGAATGTCGTCTAATATGCTCAAAATTTATATTTTTTTATTTTAAATAAATACTATTTGCGGCGTCATTTTGTAAAAAAACGCCTCTAATAAGTCTGCATTTGCAGCGTTGATAAGTGTAGTTTGTAGTGCCTAACTTGTTGTATTTAATCTTATATTTCCATGAGAAATCGATTTTTGGAGCGATTTCGGGGCTACTTATACCTCTTCTAGCTCGTTTTAGGTTCCCGAGACCATTCATGAAGAATTGGAACGATTCCGACTCGTTTCATACACTTTTTGGAGCCAACGAAGAGAAGGAACGATCACTCGGTGCCTTGGATTCGATCCCGAGACCTTGGGACCCATTCCCGAGCTCCTTAGACTCGATCTCGATCCTCGAGAATCGGTGAGAAGACCACGAGAAGCAAGGACGGACCAAAAAGGTCATAATGGAGGCCTACAAGGTCCTTCCCGGGCGGAATAATGCCTTCCCGACCGGGAAGGAGTGTGCAAATGAAGCTGCTCCTGTTTTGGGGCCGTCCCGGTCGGGATCACTTCGTCCCGGTCGGGACCATCTTGCCCCGGTCGGGATGGGAGAGCTGCAGCTCGTGTTTGATTCTTTTCTTTTCCTTCACTCTTGTAACCTTATAAATACTCCCCCCTTGTATTGTTTAAGCATCTTACATTACCCTAGACTATTTTAAGCCTCTCTACATTGTTTAAACCCTAGATTTAGTTCTCCTCTCATTAGCTTAATCTTCCTTTAAAACTTTTGTTAATCTTAGATTAGTCTAGCAATTAGTCTTGTATTAAGAAGATTCTTGAAGACTCATCCAAGCTTGACAACCTTGGAGATTATTTGGGTTTCTTATTTATACAAGTTCTCATCTTTTTCATCCTCTTGTAGTTGGTATAATCTCTTTTCTCTCGTTCTTTGTTTATCTTTCAAGTTTGAATCTTTACATATTGTTTGTTGTTATTGTTTGTTCATTATGAATGTTTGGATGTTTACATTGATTTCTCTTGTTTATGTTAATCTTAGTTTGATAATGAGTGAGTAGATTCCTTGTGGGGTTAGTAGGGGGATTAAGTGTGGATTATGGGTGATTAGGGTTTGATTATAGGTAAAGGTGAATCCTTTGTTGCTAGTCACTTATTGGGCACTCTATGTGTTTGTTGAATTGCTTGTGTGGATAGTAGTGGCCAATGCTTCTCATACTTGTCTTCCTCTACTCATTGTGTGTTTGATTTGTGATTGAATGCCTATGTTTTGAGTAGCATCTAGCATGAGTGTTCGGGTCTAGTCTTAGACACGAGAGTGCGGACTTAGGCTTTGGCGCGAGAGCGCAAACCGACCCTAGTAACTAAGAGACACCTACACCCTTGATTACCCAATCATCCTACCACATTTATGAACCCAATCTAACCCTACTCCCTTTCATATTTGATTTATCCTTCTCTTTAGTCATCATTTCTCTAGTTCTTTTGCTTAGTTAATCTTTAGTTATTTTATTTAGCTCATATCATACATAGTACATTGTTAGTCCACTTTCATCGCCTCCAACCATCGTAGTTTGTCAATTATCGTCCTCTTTGTGTTTGTTTGTGTGACTTAGCCTCGTTATTAGGCAAACCTAGTCTAGACATTGCATAACCGTCTCCGT
The DNA here is from genome assembly GCA_958450325.1 of Agrostemma githago. Classification (NCBI taxonomy): domain Eukaryota; kingdom Viridiplantae; phylum Streptophyta; class Magnoliopsida; order Caryophyllales; family Caryophyllaceae; genus Agrostemma; species Agrostemma githago. The sequence goes on from OY288256.1 coordinate 33,841,768, forward strand.
GGAGACGACCCGACATACCCTTAGCTACCCACTAGGTATAGTTGGTTATTTATTGACGGTGGGGGACGCGGCAAAACCCTACCATGAATTTGGCGCCGTTGCCGGGGACGGTGCATTGTTTAGACTTAGTTTGCTTATTAGCTAGACTTAGTTACTCTTCTTGTGCTCTTCTTCTATCTCTTGTGCATATTTTGTAGGTTTTTCTTGTTTTTATCGTTTTCTTTCTTCTTTGTCTCCCGTTGTGCTTGTTTATTGTCTTTGCCTAGTGCCCATAAAGCACTAGGTGTTCTTACGTTTGTTCGAGTGTGTAGTGTATGCCTAGGAGGGGAGGCGATTTCTTTCTCTTCAATCCAGAGCCGGAAAGACTCTTTAGAGCCTTTCGCCAACGGACAATTGACCGGGTTAGAATCTCTCAACCAAGTGCTGGCAATACCAATTAAGAACAAGCTCAAGGTTCTGACTTGAACGAGATACCTCGAGAGACGGCCGAAGGGAATTTCATCAATCCTTTTGGTACTTATAGTCCTAGTTCCCCTTCTTCATCTACATCAACACCGTCTACACCATCATCTCCCGCATATCCAATCATGCCTAAGTTTTCTTCTCATTCAACCTTTACGGAAGACGTTTTGCCCGGTCCAACCACTTTACCGGAGGCTTATACCGGCAATTTTGTGGCAAAAACACAATTCATCCAATTGGTCGAAAGAAGTCAATTTAGTGGGTTACCAACCGAAGATCCTCATCAACATCTAGAAACCATTTCGGATTATTGCGATGCTATCTCACAAACGGGAATAACCCAAGACCAAATCCGGTGGGTATTATTTCCTTTCTCTTTAATCGGTAAAGCTAAGCAATGGTTCAAGGGGTTAGACAAAGCGACTCTTGGTATCGATACTTGGAAGAAGCTAGCTGACGAGCGGGGACTTGTCGCGGAATCCCCACCGATCAAACAAAGTAACCGGCTATTCCTACGGTAGATAGGGCAAGTCGGGTCGAATCCACAGGGACGGTAAAGTATAGCCTAGACTAAGGTCGCCTAAAAACTAGACTCGGTCAACGGACTAAACTATCCTAAAGAATGATGAGGAGGGAAGAGACTAAGGCTAAGACTAGGGAAAACAAACTAGGAAAAACGGGCTAGGATTAGGTCGGGGTCAAAGGGGTAACGGAGTGGTCGAGGGAGAACTAGAGAGGAGGAGGTAGTAGGGTGATCTAGATCGGTCCGGGCTCTCGCAACTTAGACCAACCTAGAGGTTCCACCTAGAACCCACCGAGGCGACACACAACACAAACGGGGTTCTAGCGCGCTATGGTCCTAGGTCCAATCCGGGCTCTCGCAACTTAGACTTGACCTAGGGGCCGTCCTCACCGGGCTCTCGCAACTTAATGAGGGAACCGAACCCACAACAAACTAACACCCACAAAGAAAGGCAAGAAAAACAAGCATTCCAACCTACTTAGTCTTTCAAGCAATTCAACAAACATGTGATGTGCATAAACCAAGAAGAAACCCAAATCTTCCACCCATCATCTCTAACAAACCCTTAATCACCCAATTAACACCCTAATCACCCTACTAACCCTAGCAAGAACACTACTCTATCATTATCAAACTATAACTAACAAAAACAAGATGAATCAAACTAAGAACCAAAACAAACATAAACAAACTAATGAAAACAATGAACTACAAACATTAAGATGAACAAAGATTGAAACTTGGAAGAACAAAACAAGAATAAGAGAAAGGAGGAAGGATTATACCATACTAGAGGAGGAAGAAAGGAAGAAACTTGCATTAATGAGAAGAATCCAATACAAACACCCTAGGTTGTCAATCTTGGGTGATTCTTGAAGAATTCCCTTAGTACAAGTACTAAACTATGATTCACTAACTAATTACCGACTAATCTACACTAATCTAATCTAATCTAACCTAAAGTAGTCTAGGGTTTAAGGAGGAATCAAGAAAATAACATAAGATGGGGGCTTAATACAAGAGGGGGGGTATATATAGGGTTTAAGAATGAAAGGAGAAGGAAGGAGCAAAGCACGGGCTGACTGGGCACCTTCCCGATCGGGAATGTGGGAAATCCCGATAGGGAACACCCCACAGTACCCCGTCCTGCTTTCCTCTTTATTCCCGATCGGGATGAGGCCATACCCGATCGGGAATAGTCTTGTAGGCCTCCAATATGAACTTTTCGGTCCCTCCTTGGTTCTCATGGCCTTCTCATCGATTCTCGGGACTCGGGATCGGGTCTCGGAGGCTCGGGATTGGGTCCCAAGGTCTCGGGGTCGATTCCAAGGCATCGAGTCATCGTTCCTTAGCTTCGTTGGCTCCAAAATGTGTATGTATAGAATCGGAATCACTCCAACTCTTCATGAATGGTCTCGGGAACCTGAAACGAGCTAAAGGAAACATAAGAAGCCCATAAACCGCTCCCAAGGAGCGATTATACAAGAAAATGGGACCAAAACACTACAGAATAGGCACTACAAACGACACTTATCAACACCCCCACACTTAACCCTTACTCGCCCTCGAGTAAGCACATACTAACTACTAAACTATCCGAGCGGGTATTAGCGCACCCAACGCCCTTTCAACTCACGCGAGTGCACTTAGAGGAGAAGTGCACTCCGCAAGGCAAGTAAGGTCTTGCGACAAAACCGCGGATGCAACCGGACTCTAAACACATAAACAAACAAACACACACACAAACACATAATCGGTTGCACCCAAAACAAAACAAATACCGCTTCCCTCTAAAAGCGGTGAATGAAACACCGGTTTAGGATTCGAGGTAAGCGACAACGTTCCCAAGCTAGCAATACAAACCAGGGTGGACTAAACCCTAATAGTATGACGACAAAGCAATAAAAACGTTGGTAACTTACCTAGGTCCTCCTAACTTTCTAAAAGCTTACTACGGGACGATCGGCGGAGATGGAAAGTGATGAACCACGGTGTTAGTCGACACTGTAGGTAAGTGAGACCCCGCCCCCTTTAGCGTGAGCCGAGAGGGTCTTCCCATGGCTAAAACCGCCTAACTAGTCCAAGTAAAAAGGTGGAAATATGCAAAATGAGGGAAGACCGACTAATGCCGCTATCATCCTTCCTCGGGACTCGGTCCTTTGGTAGGCTCTTCACGGCAAAAGTCGGAAAAAGGCTTATTTTGAGATGTTGGGATTATTTTTGTGAGACGGGTTTTCTTTTGGCATTTTCTCTTTTCTTTTGCATTTTTGCTTTGTTTTGCCATGCCATTTCTTTTTCTTCTTTTCTATTTTCTTTTTGGCCTTTGTGCCTTTTCTTTTTCTTCATTCTTTTCTTTCTTTCATTTTTTTTTCTTTCTTTTTCTTTTCTTTGCCCTTTTTGGCAAGGTTTGGCATTTTCGGCATTTCTTTGTATGACGAGAAAGAGAGAACTCAACAAATTGCAATTTATTGTGCGGTATGTGTAGGAGGTAGGTGAATGGGTGAGTCGAGGGTCGCGATCCCTCTTCAAACCCACAAAAAGTGGAGGAAACTTGGACTAATCTAGCAAATTTCAAACATGGTCACCTAAGGGACGAGACTCGGTAACCAAGGCCTATTCACACCGTGGGTGGTCATAATGGTCAAAGGTGCAAATCCCGCAGTAAATCCTTAGTAAGAAAGGTGGACTCAAGGTAAAGGACCAACGAACTCATTGATTTAGGGTCATTCTACTAGATTAAAGTCCAAGACCCAATTTATACAACTAGGAAGGGAAAGTACACACTCACACACTAGCCTCTAAACCGGGTTTTCGAAAAACATTTACACACAAGACACAACAAACACAACACAAAATGAAGACTCAACGAGAACGAAAGAAAAAGAAACAAAAGCAACAAAACTAACCCAACATAAACAAACACATAACAAACAAACACCACCCCGATATTCCATATGAGTCACCAAATCATCCACAATCTTTACAAAGCTCCACCCGAGCACACCACAACACAATTTCCTCCAAACTCTGCGAGAAATAAAGAAGAAAAAGGGATAAGATGTTACCGGATGTCTTGAAAGCTCTCCAAAGCTAACGGCGATTAGGCGACCTAAGAGGAAAGAGGAGGCAAACACAAACACAATACAAAACAAATATACGACACAAAGACAAAAAAGGAAAACACTCAAAAGAAAATCTTTTTGATTTTTATGAAATTTTTTTTCGAATTTTTAGGGTTTTTTTAGGATTTTTTTTCTAAAAACTACGAAAATAAAGCTAACTATACTAGAATATCGCTCCCCCACACTTAAACCGAGCAATGTCCTCATATGCTCAATCGTAGTGTCGGAGAGACAAAAGAAAGAAAAAGAAACTATGAAAATAAAGCTAAAAATCAAAACTAAGGTGAAGAAAAGGGTAGAAGGTGTCCGGCCGGGGTGTAGTCAAGTCACCATGGGTCGAGACAAGAAAAAGATATGGATGAGGGAAGGAAATAAAAGAAGGAAATAAAAGGAAATGGGAGGGGAGGGCTAGGTGTAATCAAGTCACCTAGCCCGGATTCCGCCTAAATCCGACTAAATCCTCAAAAAAGAAAGTGAAAATCTTGTAAAATTTGGATTTATCGATTGACTCTCGACGTAATCACGTCGTCGGGAGTCGGGAGCAACTACTACCGAGGCCTCGAAGGCCATCAAGATACCCTGACTCAAGGGGAAGGGGGGTAAACAAGAGAAAACAAGCGATAAAAGACGGAAAAGTAAGGATAGTTACCCAAATCAATCGTAGTAACTTACGAACTCCATCGTCTTCAATGATTCAATAGATGCACTTGCTTGTCTTCTTCGTTGCCATCCCGCTTCAAACTTGATAAAACCGCATGGTAGAGGTAGTGGCAAGAGAGGGTGAGATTTGATGTGAGAGTCGGTGTAAAGTAGATAGGAAATGAAGTGAAGGTATGAAAATGAAGTATGCGGGTGGTATGATATGAGCAAGGAAGCTAGGGAGGTTGGGTGGGGGTATACAATGGTTGGGTGGGCTTAAATGTCGAAGAAGAGGTACCAAAAAGGAGAAAGGGGACCATCCCGGTCGGGATGGGTGATCCCGATCGGGTTGATGAACCCTTCCCGATCGGGAAGAAGGATTCCCGATCGGGATGACACTCCAGTGGACTCGATTTTTGGCACCCTCATCCCGATCGGGATGGCCCCATCCCGGTCGTGACGACACACCCTTCCCGGTCGGGAAGGGTCTTCATGACTCCCAAGACCCCAAAAACCGACTCCCTTAGTCACGATCCAAAGTCTATCACTAACCACTCCTTTCTAGGAGTCATCTCCACTTCACCTATCACAATAAACTCAAAATACACATCAAATTCACTCCCTCGCATCGCTCCTCAAAATACCAAAACAATTACAAGAGCTTCACAAAAACAAACAAAAATCAAGAGAAGAAAACACAAATACAAGCACAAGTACTCTAAATAAGAGGAGAAGGGAATATACAACATGACGGTTCTTTTAGGAACTCCGTCAAACCTAGGATGGTGGACTCCATTCTTCAACCATAGCCCTCATGGGCATGGAGGAGCAAGTCGAACGCGCTACCGACATCGTAGTGAAGGCCCAAGAAGCGCTCGAGCTTAACCGACCTCCACGGCCTCCAAGGAGGAGGCAAGAAGTAGGAATCCCAAGACCCGACATCATCTTCATAGTAGTCTCTGGGGTCTCTCCATCCTACGAGCTCCACCGATCTCTTCTTCCCTAAGCATTGCCTCCAATCACAAGCAAGCTTCATCTCCAAGAAACAAGGCACAAAGAACGGCTTTGGCCTTATTTCCTCAATACACACCCCCACACTTGCCTCAAGTTGTGGTTCCCCATCTTCATCATTCGGCCCTACATCATCATGGAGGAGAGGATCGAAACTTCTACCGGCGGTTTCAATCCCTTCCAAACCATCACTCGGTGAACTAGCAAGGGGCTCATGATGCATATCTTCGTTCTCGGACAAGGGCAACTCGAGGTTAACAATCTCACCCAACAACTCCACAAACTCCACCAAACCATCCCACTCACTATCCTCCTCCAATTCCTCACCAACGATGCCTTCACCAAGTGTCATCTCCTCATTCGTCTCTTTTTGGGTAGACGATTGAGGTTCTTCAAAGCAAATCTCTCTCTCAAAGGGAACTACATCGGCGGCTTCATAATTAGGTTGCTCCTCTCTCTCAAGTGGGCACCCTCCATCTAAATGAGATGCTTGGGATAGAAGCATTGCGGTTTTAGCCGCTAACGCGTCTAATTTAGCATTCCTCGCCTCGTTTTCCCTTAGAAGTTGGGCCAAAAATTCATTTTGCTCTCTTTGCAATTGAACTTGATCCTTTTGAATTTGATTGGCCATTTCTTGGATGCTCCTTTGCATTTGAAGCATAGATTGAGACACCTCCATGTCGGTCGATTGGTGATCATTGGGATCTTGTAAAGCTCCTTCATAATCTTGATGATGCCCAAAGGGTGGGGCATCATATTGTTGGTAGTGGGGTTGGGGTGGTTGGTAGTATTGTGGGTCGTAGGGTTCATATTGTGGTTGGGGTGGAGGGTAATATTGTGGGTCATAGGGTTCATATTGTGGTTGGGGGGTAGGGTAATATTGTGGGTCTTGAGGGTATTGGCTTCCATAAGGTGGATCTTGAGTGTACATGGTGGGGTCACAATCATAACTTGAGTAATGGCCACCATGATCGTAGGAGTTATAATCGTCCACTTGTTGGTAGCCGTTTTCATAATCTTGAGGATCATACCCATCTTGATTACCCCAAGAAGCTTGATCACGGTAGGGGGACGTCATGTCATAGCTTTGGTTCAAGGAAGAAGAGTGGTAGCTCATATCGGCTCCCGAGTGTGTGGAGTCTAGATCAAACCCCATGCTCGCTCCATAATCGTAGTCCATACCCGGTTGGAAACCACTCATTCTAGCAACCGTCCGTTAAAGCGGCTCTAAGTTGCAAGAAGAAGATAATCACCACCTCTAAGCACAAACTGTAGACTAAGAACAAACGTGAGAAGTCTAGTGCTTTTTGGGCACTAGACGAGAGAGAAATAAACCGCTCACACTCAAGAAGCAAAGTAACCAAAAAAGAAAAAGAAAACACAACACAAAGACAAAGCCAAGTAATTAGGAAAACAAAGTCTAAACTAGCACCGTCCCCGGCAACGGCGCCATTTTGACGGGCGGGGACTTGTCGCGGAATCCCCACCGATCAAACAAAGTAACCGGCTATTCCTACGGTAGATAGGGCAAGTCGGGTCGAATCCACAGGGACGGTAAAGTATAGCCTAGACTAAGGTCGCCTAAAAACTAGACTCGGTCAACGGACTAAACTATCCTAAAGAATGATGAGGAGGGAAGAGACTAAGGCTAAGACTAGGGAAAACAAACTAGGAAAAATGGGCTAGGATTAGGTCGGGGTCAAAGGGGTAACGGAGTGGTCGAGGGAGAACTAGAGAGGAGGAGGTAGTAAGGTGATCTAGGTCGGTCCGGGCTCTCGCAACTTAGACCAACCTAGAGGTTCCACCTAGAACCCATCGAGGCGACACACAACACAAACGGGGTTCTAGCGCGCTATGGTCCTAGGTCCAATCCGGGCTCTCGCAACTTAGACTTGACCTAGGGGTCGTCCTCACCGGGCTCTCGCAACTTAATGAGGGAACCGAACCCACAACAAACTAACACCCACAAAGAAAGGCAAGAAAAACAAGCATTCCAACCTACTTAGTCTTTCAAGCAATTCAACAAACATGTGATGTGCATAAACCAAGAAGAAACCCAAATCTTCCACCCATCATCTCTAACAAACCCTTAATCACCCAATTAACACCCTAATCACCCTACTAACCCTAGCAAGAACACTACTCTATCATTATCAAACTATAACTAACAAAAACAAGATGAATCAAACTAAGAACCAAAACAAACATAAACAAACTAATGAAAACAATGAACTACAAACATTAAGATGAACAAAGATTGAAACTTGGAAGAACAAAACAAGAATAAGAGAAAGGAGGAAGGATTATACCATACTAGAGGAGGAAGAAAGGAAGAAACTTGCATTAATGAGAAGAATCCAATACAAACACCCTAGGTTGTCAATCTTGGGTGATTCTTGAAGAATTCCCTTAGTACAAGTACTAAACTATGATTCACTAACTAATTACCGACTAATCTACACTAATCTAATCTAATCTAACCTAAAGTAGTCTAGGGTTTAAGGAGGAATCAAGAAAATAACATAAGATGGGGGCTTAATACAAGAGGGGGGTATATATAGGGTTTAAGAATGAAAGGAGAAGGAAGGAGCAAAGCACGGGCTGACTGGGCACCTTCCCGATCGGGAATGTGGGAAATCCCGATCGGGAACACCCCACAGTACCCCGTCTTGCTTTCCTCTTTATTCTCGATCGGGATGAGGCCATACCCGATCGGGAATAGTCTTGTAGGCCTCCAATATGAACTTTTCGGTCCCTCCTTGGTTCTCATGGCCTTCTCATCGATTCTCGGGACTCGGGATCGGGTCTCGGAGGCTCGGGATTGGGTCCCAAGGTCTCGGGGTGGATTCCAAGGCATCGAGTCATCGTTCCTTAGCTTCGTTGGCTCCAAAATGTGTATGTATAGAGTCGGAATCACTCCAACTCTTCATGAATGGTCTCGGGAACCTGAAACGAGCTAAAGGAAACATAAGAAGCCCATAAACCGCTCCCAAGGAGCGATTATACAAGAAAATGGGACCAAAACACTACAGAATAGGCACTACAAACGACACTTATCACTAGCCTTAGCTTTCTACTAACAATTTTATCCCCCGGAGAAGACAAATCTATTGAGAGCTTCTATCACGGGATTCCAACAACGTGATGAAGAAAGCCTCTATGAATCGTGGGAAAGATTCAAAGCCTTGATCCGCTCTTGTCCACACCATGGTCAATCACAATGGTTCCTAGTTCAACAGTTTTGGAACGGGCTATATGAAGACTCAAGGGCCATTCTCAATATGGGATCGAATGGAAGGTTTACCGAGGTGGATGATGACCAAAATTGGTCAAGAATCGAGGAGATGGCGGTGCACAACTCCCAATACTCAAGGCCTAGAAAGGCGAATCGAGGAGGTAGGCACGAGGTCGATGCCATTACACAACTAACCATTGATCTTGGGGCTCAATTAAAAACTCACATGGAGACTATTGACAAGAAGCTCCAAAGCCACCTCAATCAAGTTCAAAGCACTAGATCCTCCAACCAACACTCGATTCATGAAGTTAATGCTTTGGGAGTTGTGTCTCCTACAACTTATTATGGGATGTGCGATATTTGCGGGATATTTGGGCATGAACCTCAACAATGCCGAGGTACTATTGAGCAAGTTAACGCCTTTCAAGCGTTCAAGCAAGGTGCCCCATATCCTAACATGTTCCAAGCTTCCCATCAAGCTTCCAATCAACAATCTCTACAACACCGTCCATATGTGTCACCTCCCTTAAGGGACAACAACCAAGGTTACCAAGGTTATATGGGCAACCCAAGGCCATCCAACAATTTCAAGCAACATAACCAAGGTAACTTCAATAACTATCAAGGGTTCCAACAAGAGAACTTCAATCAAGGTGGTTTCCAAGGAAACCAATACAACCAAGGACACCAAAACTACAACCATGGCAACAATCAAGGCCTTAATCAAGGCAAATCTCATGGGTTCCAAGGGAACCATCAACAACAACAAGCAACTCAAGGTACCCAACAACAAAGCAAGCAAAGGAGCCGATCTCCTACTCATGATTATGGCATTCCTCTAGCCATCACCAATACTCCACACAATCAACAATCTCCACCTCGAGATCTTGATACACAAAAGCAAATGATGGAGTTGCAAAGAAGCCAAATGGAGATACAAAGATCTCAACAAGAACTTATTGCTCAACTTCAAATTGAAAAGAAGGAAACGAGAACTCATCTTAAGATGCTCGAAACCCAACTAGCTCAAGTTGCTTCGAGTAGCTCTTCAAGACAAAAGGGGCAACTACCTCCCCAAGGTGTAGAACATGTGAATACCATCACCTTAAGGAGCGATGCTACCTATAATCCTCCCGTGTTTCCTAGTGAGCAAGAACCAATGAAAGAAGTTGTATCTCCACCTCAAGACAACTCAAGCTTGGGAAATCCAATGGAGGAGAAAGTTTTGTGGGAGATTGAGAAACCACATGAAGACAAGCTTCCCCCACTTCAAGGAAAAGACAAAGGTAAAGGGAAAATGTCATTTGAGAAGTCCAACCTTAATGAGCAAGACAAGGTGCATATCAAGTTGCCTTTCCCAACAAGGCAAATGAAGACCAAGGTGGATGCTCATTATGACAAGTTCCTTAATATTGTGAAGAAATTGGATGTGAGTGTCCCATTTACCAAGCTACTTACCCAAATCCCGGCATATGAAAGATTCATGAAAGAAATCTTGGCTAGGAAGAGATCCGTCGACAAGGAAGAGACCATTGCGTTCACAAGAGTGGTGAGCGAGCTTATTCAAGGTTCTACGCTTCCCAAGTTGAAGGATCCGGGTAGTTTCTCGATCCCGTGCACCATAGGCAACTTCAAGATTGAGAGAGCACTATGTGATTTGGGTGCGAGTGTAAGCATCATTCTCTATTCCATTTGTGAGCGACTTGGGATGAAGGAGCTCAAGTGTACTTCCATTACACTCCGAATGGCCGATAGTTGACTCAACCGACCATTGGGGATGTTAGAAGATGTGCCAATAAGAATCGGGAAGTTCTTCGTTCTGGTCGACTTTCTTGTACTTGACATGCCGGAAGATGCTATCACTCCCATTATCCTTGGGCGCCCATTTCTACGTACCGCCGGTGCTATGATTGATGTGAAGAATGGTAGGATCACATTTGAGTTAGGCGACGAGAAGCTCGCGTTTGACCTCCAAGGCAACACCTCGCCTACTAATGATGAGTCTTGTAAAATGATCCACGCCATGAAAAACATCAATCCAGGGGATGGGTCGAGTAAAAGCTGGAAGAACGACTTCTATGAACTTGAGGATGATAATTCCGAGCTTGGGGCAGATGAATGCCCATATCATGATGTTGAAGACAAGTTGCAAGACAAGGAGAAAGATGAGCCTCCCTTGGGGCCACATGAAGATAGATGGACGTTTGGGTATATACCGAAGGATCGAAAGTACAAGTGCAAGCCATTGAACTTAGTAGATCGGGATGCCCCGGGAACGTCGAGACAAGGTTGTGAAGAACCTTGTAGTATGGATGGTTACACCACAAGCTTGATTGAAGACTTCGCAAGGGCCTTCGATTTGTTTCTTCGTGCCCTTGATGGCGATGGAATCGGTTGCAAGGTTGTTGAAAAAGAATTGAAGAATGCACCATCCTTGGTTTGACGGAGTTCCAAAATAACCGTCCCTTTGCATATATCTCTTACTTGTGGTTCTTTTGAGTTTTTGTGAAATCCTTGTACTTTGGTATTTTGATGAGTGATGTGAGGGAAGGATTTTGATGAATGTTATTTGAGTTTATTTGATAGGTCTTAGTGAAGATGAAGTTTCGAGGAGAGTAGATGATGATAGAAGCTTGGATTTGAGCAAGGGAGTCGGTTTTTGAAGCTTTGGACAAGCTTTTAGGGCTGTGGAAGGTTAGGAGATCCATCCCAGGCGAGAAGAAGGCTTCCCGACCGGGACGAGTGATCCATCCCGACCGGGAAGGAGCTATCCCGATCGGGATGAGGGTGCCAAACTTTGAGTTTACTGATGAGCCATCCCGACCGGGACGAGAGCTTCCCGACCGGGACGGTTGTTGATGGTAGGGATTTGTCACGTCCCTAGCCAATCAATATAACACCGACTAACCTAGTGAGTAGCTAGGGTAAGTCGGGATCGTATCCACGAGGACGGTATATCAAAGTTTAGACTAGGTTGGCTTACGACGAGACTAGATTACCAACAAACACGAAGAAGCGATAAATGGAAAACTATTGAGGAGGAGGAATAAGAACTAGACTATCAATGCTAAACAATGCTAATGATCGATCTAACAAATAAACTAGAGTAAACGATGTCTAACTAAGAAGATGAACTCAAATATGGAAAGAAGTGGGGTAGGTCGGGTTCATAGAGGTAGAAGGATAATTGGGGTGATCAAGGGTATAGGTGTCTCCTAATCGCTAGAGTCGGTCCGGGCTCTCGCAACTTAGACCGATGTCAAGGTGAGTCCGGGCTCTCGCAACTTAGACCATAGTCGGCACTCTCGTGACTATGACTATTCTCAACATTTCCACAAAATAAGCAATCAATGAGAAGATGAACACAAGCATGGGAAGCATGGCCACTACAACTCACACAAGCATATCAACAAACACATAGAATGCCTACAATGTGACTAACAACAAAGATACAACCTTTTCCCCTTAATCAACCCTAATCATCCATAATCGAGTCCTAATCCCCCTACTAACCCCACAAAGAAACTACTCACTCATTATCAATGAGAAACTAACAATCACAAGAGAAAACAAACTCATAAACCAAACATCCATTATGAACAATGAGAACAATGATAAGAACAATATAAAAAGATTGAAACTAGAATGAATAAACAAGGATTAGAGTAGAGAAGATTATACCAACAATACTATGATGAAAAAGATGAAAACTTGCATTAATGAGAAACCCAAATACAATCCCAAGGTTGTCAAGCTTGGAACAATCTTCAAGAATCCCTTAATCCAAGACTAATTACAATAATTATCTAAAGATTAACTAAGATTAAGGGAAGATTAAAGCTAATGAGTGAGAGTAAATCTAGGGTTTTTGAGGCTTAAACTAATGTAGGGTAAGATAAGATCTCTTAAAATTACAAGAAGGGAGTATATATATGGGTACAAGAATGAAGGAGAAGAAAAGAAGATGCGGGTGAGCTGTAGCCCATCCCGATCGGGACGGATCTGTCATCCCGATCGGGACGAGTTGGTCCCGACCGGGATGGGCTCACAGCAGCCATCCTAATGTAGCACCCCATCCCGAACGGGATGGGTCTTGTATGCCTTCCTTAAACACTCTTTGGTCCTTCCTTGCCTCTCATGGGCTTCCCACTGATTCTCGGGACTCGGGATCGGGTCTCGGAGGCTCGGGATTGGATCCCAAGGTCTCGGGGTCGATTCCAAGGTCTCAAGTCATCGTTCCTTTATCTCGTTGGCTCCAAAATGTGTATGTATGGAGTCGGAATCACTCCAACTCTTCCAAATCGGGCTTGGGAACCTAAAACGGACTAAAGGAAGCATAAGAAGCCCATGAATCGCCCCCAAGGAGCGATTCCACAAGGAAAATGGGACCAAAACACTACGAAATAGGCACTACAAATGACACTTATCAACTCCCCCACACTTAACCCTTACTCGCCCTCGAGTAAGCACATACTAACTACTAAACTAGCCGAATGGGTATTAGCGCACCCTACGCCCCTTCAACTCACGCGAGTGCACTTAGAGGAAAAGTGCACTCCTCAAGGCAATTTGGGTCTTGCGACAAAACTGTGGATGCAACCGGATACAAAACACATAAACAAACAAACACATAATCGGTTGCACCCAAAACAAAAGAAATACCGCTTCCCTCTAAAAGCGGTGAATGAAACACCGGTTTAGGACTCGAGATATGTGACAACGTTCCCAAGCCCGATCGGGACGAGTTGGTCCCAACCGGGATGGGCTCACAACAACCATCCTAATGTAGCACCCCATCCCGAACGGGATGAGGCCATCCCGAACGGGATGGGTCTTGTATGCCTTCCTTAAACACTCTTTGGTCCTTCCTTGCCTCTCATGGGCTTCCCACTGATTCTCGGGACTCGGGATCGGGTCTCGGAGGCTCGGGATTGGATCCCAAGGTCTCGGGGTCGATTCCAAGGTCTCGAGTCATCGTTCCTTTATCTCGTTGGCTCCAAAATGTGTATGTATGGAGTCAGAATCACTCCAACTCTTCCAAATCGGGCTTGGGAACCTGAAACGGACTAAAGGAAGCATAAGAAGCCCATGAATCGCTCCCAAGGAGCGATTCCACAAGGAAAATGGGACCAAAACACTACGAAATAGGCACTATAAATGACACTTATCAGTTGTGTCATCCTGACCGGGACTATCCATCCCGACCGGGATGGTCCCCTGCTGCCCTTTTTGCCTCTTCTTTGTCTTGTGAGCCCACCCAACCACTTTAGACCCCCGCCCAACCTCCCTACCTATCCTTGCACATATCATATGACCCCTACACTTCATATACATACCCTCACCTCATCTTATCTTCACTATATACCGAGCCTCACATCAAATCCCACCTCCTTATACCTTTGTACTTCAACCATTGAACCATATCGTGAAAGAAGAGGAATAGCAATGACGAAGACTAGCTATGTGCCGACATCGAACTATGAGACGATGAAGCGAGTGAGTTGCTAACCGCTTGGTACGACAACTATCCTTTCTTTTCCGTCTATTGCTTGTCTTCCTTTGTTTGTTCCCTTCCTCTTATACACTTTTGTGTCATTGCTCCCGACTCTCGATGATGTGACTACGTTGAGAGTCATTTCAAAATCCAAATTTACAAGCCGTTTTCACTTTATTTTTCACTTTTTAGAATTTAGTCGGATTTGGGAGAAATCCGGGCTAGGTGACTTGATTACACCTAGTCCTCCCATCCCATTTCCTTTTATTCCTTTCTTTTTATTTCTTCCCCCATCCATATCTTTTCTCGTCTCGGCCCATGCTGACTTGACCACACCCCGTCCGGACAAATTCTACCCTTTTTCTCCGCTTTTCGTTTCGTTTTTTTAACTTTATTTTCGTAGTTTCTTTTGTTTTTGGTGTCTCCACACACTACGATCGAGCATGAGGACATTGCTCGGTTTAAGTGTGGGGGAGCGATATCCTATCGTAGTTAGTTTTATTTTCTTAGTCCTTTTTAAAAATCTTTTAAAACCGTAAAAATTTGAAATTTTTTCACAAAAATCAAAAAGATTTTCTTTTGTGTGTTTTTCCTTTTATGTCTTTGTATCGTATGTTTGTTTTGTTGTGCGTGTTTTGCCTCCCTTTTTCCTTGTAGGTCGCTTAATCACCGTTAACTTTGGAGGGCTTTCAAGACTTCCGGTAACATCTTTATCCCTTTTTCTTCTTTATCTCTTGTGGAGTGTGGAGGATATTTGTGATGATGTGTGCTCGGGTGGAGCTTTGTAAAGTTTGATGATGATTTGGTCGCTTATTCGGAAATTCGGGGTGGTGTTTGTTCTCTTTATGTGTTTGTTGTGTTTTGTCTTGTTTTGTTTCTCTTGCCTCTTTTTTTCTTTCGTTTTCGTCATGTCTTCGTTTTGTGATGTGTAGTTGTGTCTAGTGTGTAAAAAGGTTTTTCGAAAACCCGGTTTTGAGGCTAGTGTGCAAGTGTTTACTTTCCCTTTCTAGTAGTATGAATCGAGTCTTGGACTTTAGTCTAGTAGTGACCCTAAATCAATATTTCGTTGGTCCTTTACATTGAGTCCACCTAGTCTACTAGGGATTTACTAGGGGATTTGCATTTTGACCATTATGACCACCCACGGTGTGAAAAGGCCTTGGTTGCCGAGTCCCGTCCCTTAGGTGACCGTGTTTGAAATTGTTCGATTAGTCCAAGTTCTCCACCTTTTTGTGGGTTTGAAGAGGGATCGCGACCCCCGACTTACCCATTCCTCTACCTCCTACATATATCCACAAAATAAGTTTGCAAATTGTTGAAATCATCTTTCTTAGTTGCAAAGAAATGCCTACAACTCAAATCTAGCCAAAAAGGGCAAAGAAAAGAAAATGAAAGAAAATGAAAGAAAGAAAAGATTGAAGAAAAAGAAAGACACAAAAAGCCAAAAAGAAAATACAAAAGATGAAAAAGAAATGGCATAGCAACACACAAAGCAAAAATGCAAAAGAAAGAAAAAAATGCCAAAAGAAAACTGTCTCACAAAAAGAATCCCCACATCTCAAAAATAAGCCTTTCACTGACTATTACCGTGAAGAGCCTACCAAAGGACCAAGTCCCTAGGAAGGATGATAGTGGTAATGGTCGGTCTTCCCTCATTTTGCAATCTTATCCACCTTTTTACTTGGACTAGTTAAGCGGTTTAGAACATGGGACGACCCTCTTGGCTCATCGCTAAAGGGGGCGGGGTCTCACTTACCTACAGTGTCGACTAACACCGTGGTTCATCCTTTTTCCATCCCGCCAATCGTCCCGTAGTACGTTCTTAGAAGGTTAGGAGGACCTAGGTAAGTTACCAATGCTCTTATTGCTTTGTTGTCATACTATTAAGGTTTAGTTCATTTCGATTTGTATTATTAACTTGGGAACGTTGTCACTTGCCTTGAGTCCTAAACCGGTGCTTCTTTCACCGCTTTTTGGAGGGAAGCGGTATTTATTTCTTTTTTGGGTGCAACCGATTACTTGTTTGTTTGTGTGTTTTTGTGTCCGGTTGCATCCACAGTTTTGTCACAAGACCTTACTTGCCTTGCGGATTGCACTTTTCCTCTAAGTGTACTCCAGTGAGTTGAAAGGGCGTAGAGTGCGCTAATACCCACTCGGTTAGTAGTCTAGTTTCTTTTAGTTTTTAAGTAGTTGGTGCTTACTCGAGGGCGAGTAAGGGTTAAGTGTGGGGGAGTTGATAAGTGTAGTTTGTAGTGCCTAACTTGTTGTATTTGGTCTTATATTTCCATGAGAAATCGATATTTGGAGCAATTTTGGGGCTACTTATACCTCTTCTAGCTTGTTTTAGGTTACCGAGACCATTAATGAAGAATTGGAACGATTCCGACTCGTTTCATACACTTTTTGGAGCCAACGAAGAGAAGGAACGATCACTCGGTGCCTTGGATTCGATCCCGAGACCTTGGGACCCATTCCAGAGTTCCTTAGACTCAATCCCGAGCCCCGAGAATCGGTGAGAAGCCCATGAGAAGCAAGGAGGGACCAAAAAGATCATAATGGAGGCCTACAAGGTCCTTCCTGGGCGGGATAATGCCTTCCCGACCGGGAAGGAGTGTGCAAATGAAGCTGCTCCTGTTTTAGGGCCGGCCCGGTCGGGATCACTTCGTTCCGGTCGGGACCACTCCGTTCCGATCGGGACCATCTCGTCCCGGTCGGGATGGGAGAGCTGCAGCTCGTGTTTGATTCTTTTCTTCTCCTTCACTCTTGTAACCTTATAAATACTTCCCCCTTGTATTGTTTAAGCATCTTACATTACTCTAGACTATCTTAAGCCTCTCTACATTGTTTAAACCCTAGATTTAGTTCTTCTCTCATTAGCTTAATCTTCCTTTAAAACTTTTGTTAATCTTAGATTAGTCTAGCAATTAGTTTTGTATTAAGAAGATTCTTGAAGACTCATCCAAGCTTGACAACCTTGGAGATTATTTGGGTTTCTTATTTATACAAGTTCTCATCTTTTTCATCCTCTTGTAGTTGGTATAATCTCTTTTCTCTCGTTCTTTGTTTATCTTTCAAGTTTGAATCTTTACATATTGTTTATTGTTATTGTTTGTTCATTATTAATGTTTGGATGTTTACATTGATTTCTCTTTTTTATGTTAATCTTAGTTTGATAATGAGTGAGTAGATTCCTTGTGGGGTTAGTAGGGGGATTAAGTGTGGATTATGGGTGATTAGGGTTTGATTATGGGTAAAGGTGAATCCTTTGTTGCTAGTCACTTATTGGGCACTCTATGTGTTTGTTGAATTGCTTGTGTGGGCAGTAGTGGCCAATGCTTCTCATACTTGTCTTCCTCTACTAATTGTGTGTTTGATTTGTGATTGAATGCCTATGTTTTGAGTAGCATCTAGCATGAGTGTTCGGGTCTAGTTTTAGACACGAGAGTGCGGAATTAGGCTTTGGCGCGAGAGCGCAAACCGACCTTAGTAACTAAGAGACACCTACACCCTTGATTACCCAATCATCCTACCACATTTATGAACCCAATTTAACCCTACTCCCTTTCATATTTGATTTATCTTTCTCTTTTGTCATCATTTCTCTAGTTCTTTTGCTTAGTTAATCTTTAGTTATTTCATTTAGCTCATATCGTACATAGTACATTGTTTGTCCACTTTCATTGCCTCCAACCATCGTAGTTTGTCAATTATCGTCCTCTTTGTGTTTGTTTGTGTGACTTAGCCTCGTTATTAGGCCAACCTAGTCTAGACATTGCATAACCGTCTCCGTGGACACGACCCGACTTACCCTTAGCTACCCACTAGGTATAGTTGGTTATTTATTGACGGTGGGGGACGCGGCAAAACCCAACCCTCAAGCGTCATTTCAAAAAAACGCCTCACATAGAGCCCTCATTTGCGGTGTTTTTTGTGATGCCGCACAATATTTTCTTTTTGCTGCCGCGCCATACAAGGCATCAAGAAAGACGTCTCACATATGGGGATTTTTGAAGCCGCAAATCAACTTTTTTCTACTAGTGGTTGGATCCTACCATGCGTGGTGTTTCGACTGCACTTGTAATGAAAAGCAGACTCGAAGGCTGCGGTCCGAGAGTCGACTTAGTGTTTAAGATAGTCGTCCTATGGCAGTGAGAGCTGCGGTTCAAGAGTCTGCTTAGGGTATGTGCGCATGTATAGACAAGTACTTGATCAGTATTACCACCTAGGTAGAGGGGGCAGAACAGGATTCTGAAAACTGCGGGTTCCCTCTTGGTGATGCATAGAATGTAATTATCAGCTTTCATTTCAACCCAGAGCCCCGTTTGAATAAACGTATAATATAATAGAAATTCGGGCCCAATTGAGCCTTATGGGTGAGATGTAAACCTCATAAGATCGGTTTGGTCTACGAGTCGGTAGGGTGTAGCGGTGACATTAGGAGCCACGACTCGTCTGTTTATTCTCTGTTTACGTGAAAAATGATTTTAAAATCAAATGGCTGCCAATGTCCCATCTTTTAAACTTTATTGTTTTCATCACCTCACATGTAGGTTAATTGAGTTAAAGGAAATTATCTGTTACGTGATATCCTTTAATATTTTTGTAAGCATATTATTTGTTATTCACATGATTGTCTTACTACAAGAAGGAACATTCATTCCTACGGACCCGATTCGTAGGAAACATGCCCATTTCCGTCGGAATAAGCACGTTCCTACGGAAAATTCGTAGGAACCATTCCGTCGGTATACTTCGTTGGAAATAAATAACTTCCTACGACATTTTTCGTAGGAAATAACTTTCCTACAGAATGTTCCGTCAGAATGGCTGGTGACGAGTATTTGTTGACAAAAAATTCGTTGCTACGGAACATCGTCGAAAGGGTTCAAATTTCCTACGGAAATTCCGTAGGACAATATCTTTCCGTAGGAGGCATTGATTGATAAAAAGAATATTATTAAATATTGAGCTACGGATTTCCGTAGGAAACTGTAAAACTTCCGTAGGATAAAACCTTATTTTAGACATAATTTTGCTGGTTTATGTCATAATATATATATATATATATATATATATATATATATATAGAGAGAGAGAGAGAGAGAGAGAGAGAGAGAAGGGATCAAATAAGTTCACCACATGCAATTAAGTCTATATTAAAGTTACAGTTGACATACGTTGAAGTTGCATTTGTTCAAGATTGATATGTAACTATAACATTCAGCACTGTTATCACTTCAAGTGATAAAGTGCAACTTTAACATTCATCTCGTGTAACTTTAAGCACTTTTTGTGTAACTTTAACACTGGAACTTATGAACTTATAAGAGTTGTTGGCCTTATGTGAACCTATCTCTCTCTCTCTCTCTCTCTCTATATATATATATATATATATATATATAGGTTCAAATAAGGGCAACAACTATTTTAAGAGCATAAGGTCAAGTGTTAAAGTTACACAAAAAGTGCTTAAAGTTACACGAGATGAGTGATAAAGTTGGCCTTTATCACTTGAAGTGATAAAAGAGCTGAATGTTATAGTTAAATATATCAATTTTAAACAAATGCAACTTTATCGTATGTCATATGTAACTTTAATATATACACTTACTGAAACATGGTGACCTTATTTGAACCTACCTGTCTCTCTCTCTCTCTCTCTCTCTCTATATATATATATATATATATATATATATATATATATATATATAGAGAGAGAGAGAGAGAGAGAGAGAGGTTCAAATGAGTCCCTATATATATATATATATGTGTGTTGAATCCCTAAGTCCTCATCCCATCCGTTGGATGGGAGATGGATCAAGGGACGAGATAAATCGCTGTTTTAATAAAAAAAAAATAAGAAGATACTGCATCCAATAAAATAGGAAGGTGAATATTTCAGTAACGTAATATTCTCGTTCATTTCATCATTCATTTACTCATTCATCAATTCTGTTTCCATCGCCTTCTTCTTCATCGTTCTCTTGCTCATTCAATCATTCTTTCTTCAAAATCACATTCAGTCAGACGTCGTCTTCATCGCGCCGCTGCCATTTATTTCAAAACCACACAATCAAGAACACATTCCGTCAAATAATCGTCGCCATCGCGCTGCTACATTCGATATATACGGCTTCTACTTTTCATTCAATGGCTGATATGCAAATCGTGGAAAAAACAAACGGTGAGTGTATATATTGTAGTTTATACTTGAAAGGACATGGGAGTCATTAAGATGATACTAAATTTTTAGTTACTACTTTTCTACGTTAAACTATAGTAATGCTGCATATTCATCACATGATGTCTCCGCACACAAAAGATATTGGGTTATTTTAGTTCATATACTATGTTACTTTAGTGAAGAGTGTCCGTTATTTTAATGTAAAACTTATATTACTTTTATGATCTTTTACTATTCATTGAAAAATGATATTGTTTCCTAGCATACTAAATTATAACGTTATTGGGTTATTTTGGTTCACATAGTGAGTTACTTTAGTGTAGAGTGTCTGTTATTTTAATGCCAAACTTCTATTACTTTTATGATATGTTACTGTAATTCGTTGGAGTTGTTAGGCCTTAATTTCTGTTATTGTAGCGCATCAGATAGTCATTGGGATATATGAAACCGCCGTATTAAAATAATAATATAAAAAGATTTTGTTTCCTATAATTGTGGGACGTGATTGCAAACAAAATAGGAAACAAATAAAAAGAGTAACTGCCCATTCAGAGAAATATACTGCATTACTATAGTCAACAACTTCAATCAAAATAACCTACAATAAAAGTACACGAGTTCAGTCAATGAATTATAATAGACGTTAGGTCATTCATCTTCTACGTTGTGCCGCTGCAACATCTACTTCTATGGCTGATAATCAACCCGTCAAACAAACAAACTGTAAGTTTTTTGTCTGTGATTTATACTGTAGACACATACTTTTTATTAGATTTACAAATCAACATGTTACTTTAATGACGTCTTACTGTTACTTCAACGTTTGTCATACGTTACTTTAACCAACGAATTGTTGCAGCTGAAGATCGGTGCAACGCAGACATAGAAGATGTGTACGGAGCAGGTTGAAGGGTTCGCAAACGTAGGTGCTAGCCTGGTCGACTTCAAGAACTTTGGAAGAGATATAAAGTGCTTCATCCATGAGAGGGACGGTCAGTTATTCATCGATCATTTCAGGGGTATGGCGGACAATCGGAAGAGATTTTTTTTTATTACGACCTGGATGAGGATGGTAGTTTGAGCAGGGTCTTTTGGGCTGACGGTGTTGCTAGGAGAAACTACAGGTTGTTTGGTGACGCAGTTTCGTTCGACCCAACATACGGGACGAATAAATATAAGATGATATTCACCCCATTTACCGGTGTCGATCACCACAAACGATCGGTGACTTTCGGTGGCGCCCTCATCGCGCACGAGGATGAGAAATCGTTTAACTGGGTGTTCGAACGGTTCCTGGCGGCCATGGGCGGCAAGGAGCCTGAGTACATCATCACCGATCAGGACCCTGGTATCATTGCATCGTTTGAGAAGATGTTTAAATCGGCGTGGCAACGATTTTGTATGTGGCATATAATGAATAAGGTACCCAATAAATACGGTGCCTCGTGGGCCGACTACCAGGAATTCCTGAAGAAATTGAATGCAATAGTGTGGGATGACGAGATCGATGCAGCGGAATTCGACGAGCGGTGGAATGAAATAATGGAGGAGCACGACGTGGGGGATGTTCAGTGGTTCGAAAATGCATTTTCGATTAGGAAGCAGTGGGTCATGGCGCACTGCAGGGACCTGAAGATGGGAGGCTTAATGCGAACAACACAGAGATCGGAGAGCGCAAACAGTTTCTTCAAACGGTTTGAGAACCAGCATGGAACGTTGGTTGAATTCTGGATGCGGTTCGAGAGTGCCATGGATCAGCAAAGGTATACCCAGAAAAAACTTGACAGCGAGAATATACAATCTCTGCCGAAGACAATGACCCACCTCCTGATAGAATAGCACGCAGCAAGGGTCTACACCCACGTGGTGTTTGATGAATTTCAAGAGGAGGTAAAGTGCTCAGTGGGGACGTGCAGTGTGAGAGGATTTTCTGAAAGGGATGGGGTTGAAGTAACTATAGTGAGAGACGCCACAAGGGGTAAAGAATTTCTAGTCCACTACAAACAAGGTATGCAGTTGCCTGCTTGCTGTCTTCATTTATACAGGATTTATGACTTAAAGTAACAGGATGAGTGTATTAGAGTAACACAGATTATGAATTAAAGTAATGTGGGTTGTAGCTTGTAGATCCAGTACAGAATGCTTTTGTCGTGATGGATTTATGAGTTAAAGTAACAAAATGTATGCATTAAAGTAACACATAGTATGAGTTAAAGTAATCTGTGTAACACTTTTGTGAACAATATGTATTACTTCAATTTATGAGTTCCGTTACTTTAACATGTATCATATACATTATTGTTCCAACATATATGATGTTATTTTAGTTCATACCATTTTACTTTAGTTGACATTATCTATTACATTAATGTCCACCATCTTTTCACTACACATTCTGTCAGTTGATTATACATTCCATGCACTGTTAATTTAGTACATACCGTTTATCGCAGACCAAAGAACGCCATCTTCGGAGAATTAACGGACCCGCTCCCGTTTGCGGCGAGGCTGTTCATAAGCATTGACCCGCACTCGACAACAAATGACGACATGTCAGTTGATAAGTGTAGTTTGTAGTGCCTATTTTGTTGTGTTTTGGTCTTGTTTTTCCTGGTGAAATCGCTCTTTGGAGCGATTTCGGGGCTACTTATACTTCTTCTAGCTCGTTTTAGGTTCCCGAAACCATTCATGAAGAATTGGAACGATTCCGACTCGTTTCATACACTTTTGGAGCCAACGAAGAGAAGGAACGATCACTCGGTGCCTTGGATTCGATCCCGAGACCTTGGGACCTATTCCCGAGCCCCTTAGACTCGATCCCGAGCCCCGAGAATCGATGAGAAGCCCATGGGAAGCAAGGAGGGACCAAAAAGATCATATTGGAGGCCTACAAGGCCCATCCCGGGCGGGATAGTAGCCTTTTCGACCAGGAAGGGGTGCGCGTTTACAGCAGCTCCTGTTTTGGGGCCGTCCCGGTGGGGACCACTTCGTCCCGGACGGGACCGTCTCGTCCCGGACGGGATGGACCATCTACAGCTCCGCCTCACTTCTTTTCTGCTCCTTCACTCTTGTAACCATATAAATACTTCCCCCTTGTATTGTTTAAGCATCTTACATTACCCTAGATTATTTTAGACTCTCTACATTGTTCTAAAACCTAGATTTATTTCTCCTCTCATTAGCTTAATCCTCCTTTAATCTTTAGTTAATCTTAGTTTAATCTAACAATTAGTCTTGTATTAAGGAGATTCTTGAAGACTCATCCAAGTTTGACAACCTTGGAGACTATTTTGGGTTTCTTATTAAGGCAAGTTCTTATATTTTTATCTCCTTGTTAGTTGGTATAATCTCTTTTCTCTTGTTCTTTGTTTATTTATCAAGTTTGAATCTTTACATATTTTTCATTGTTCTTGTTTGTTCATAATGGATGTTTTCATTATTATGTTTATTTCTCTTGTTAGTCATAGTTTAGATTTCATTATGAGTGAGTAGACTCCTTGTGGGGTTAGTAGGGGGATTGAATGTGGATTATGGGTGATTAGGGCTTGATTTTGGGTAAAGGTAATTCTTTTGTTGCTAGTCATATGTTGGGCACACTATGTGTTTGTTGCTTGTGTGGGTAGTATAGTGGCCAATGCTTCTCATACTTGTGTTCCTCCCCTCATTGTTTGACTAATATGTGATTGAATCCTTGTGTTTTGAGTAGCATCTATCATGAGTGTTCGGGTCTAGTCTTAGACACGAGAGTGCGGAATTAGGCTTTGGCGCGAGAGCGCAAACCGATCCTAGTAACTAAGAGACACCTACACCCTTGATTACCCAATCATCCTATCACATTTATGAACCCGACCTAACTCTACTCCCTTTCATATTTGATTTCTCTATCTCTTTAGCCATCTTCTCTAGTTTGTTAGCTTGTTTAATCTTTAGTTGTTCCGATTACTTTATATCATACATAGTACATTGTTAGTCCAATTTCATCACCTTCAACCATCATAGTTTGTCAATTATCGTCTTCTTTGTGTTTGTTTGTGTGACTTAGCCTTGTTATTAAGTCGACCTAGTCTAGACAACCTATAACCGTCTCCGTGGACACGACCCGACTTACCCTAGCTACCCACTAGGATTAGTTGGTTAATTACTTGACAGTGGGGGACGCGGCAAGAAACTACCATCACCCGGGAGCATGGACATCACATCATCCCGGGTCTTTACAGCCAACGATGAATACTCCGCAACCATTTTGCTGAATTCGGAACAGATCAGTAGGCATTGCGATCAACGGGTGAGTGACAAGAATCTAAACAACAATTTATTCACAATATGTGTAGTGTTTCGCGTAATTACCTACCGTTGTAGCTGCTGTGTTGAAATAAACAGTAGTCCACGACATTTTTCCGCAGGACGGGGAGATTGCCCAGCAGGGTCTTGTTATTCGCAAGGAACGGGCATGCCATCGCTACACTGACGTCTGCATCGCCACAGTCGATGGAGCAGCCTAAGCCGTCTCCGTCCCCCCTAGCTCGACTACCAAGAACAGATAATGGCTCGTTGGTGTCCGGTGATTTGAGCGCGGTTTCTGCAGCGGGTGTTTCTGGAGTGGATGATGGCACGCGACTCTTTTTAGAGGGTCTCACGTCGGGGATCGGCTCTCCTGACCTCTTTTCAGACTCACTGATGGACGTGGCAACATCTGACATGGTCTTACTGATGGCAAGGTTGGCTTTATCAGTTACAAAGGAGGAAACCCGCGATATCAACACGTCCCTCTCCTTGTTAATGTCACAAAGACACAACGTCGCAGCAATTTCTGCCCTGTACAGATTGTTTGCCTCGCTCATGCCCAATGGACAATCGAACTCCTCCCCGGCGTACAACATCATGTGTATCATGAGGTATACGCCGCAATCATTAGCCGAGAACCCGCTGCCCTGCCATCTGAACGGGATGTTGACAAGAGGGAACGAAGAGACATCGGCCCCCTTGTTGATGCCTCGCTGAACCATATACTTACCCATTTCTTCACCCTTGGTGATATAAAATAAAATAAAATAAATACATATAAGAATGAGAAAATGACGAAAACCCAATTTTTTTGGTCATCCTTATATAGGACGTTTCGTGTATAAGAATGTTAAAATGTATACCAAAATGAGCAGACTTACTGAGAGCCGTGCCATCCCAACGTAAGGAAGACTTTCAAACTCCCCCTCTTCGTAAGACCTATTATCAAGGTATTCAATCCGCCGTGACAAAAAAATGATACACGCGCAGCTGTAATGGTCATTGTTTTCCGACAGCATCGGAACGAATACCTGTAGGTGGAGAAAAGGGTATCGCATTGGTTATTATAATTGATGAGGAAAGCTTACAAAATATGGGATCTAAAATACAAAAATACCAGGTCAGAATCTAGCTCGAGATTCCCTTCATTTTCATCGACCCATATGTTCCAGAAGTTGAACAATGCTTCGCTCATGTCCACAAAGACACCACGCTTCCTGCTTGTCCAAATCTGGAGAGCTATATCCTGCATGATATTTGTTGGAGTAACAGGTCGATATCATTAGAGTAACGCACAAAGTGCATTACAGTAACACACTCATAGAACTACAGTAACACCCACTTTTTTGCATAAATATTTTATGCAAACTGATATGATGCCATTATATTAATATTACTAGAGTTTGTTGATGATGTTACACTTATCGTTTTGGACGAGCAAAGTGAATAAATTAGCTTACGTTGTGGCTGACACCGAAGAAGCAGCGTGATGTCCGCCGCGGTGCAGAATGAGCAGCTGCCAAGTGATTCATAAATATGCACCAGTTGTCAATTATAGCATTCGAAAGTTGCTCTCCAGGAGCCAGCGTGGCCAACTCACCACGGGGTATGTTGAAAAAGTCACTGAACCTCACAATCATCTCCCTGAAAATATTCGAACGGATTATGTAGCACTCAACAAAAATCGACATTATAACGCATTGACAAAATTAGGTGATGTAGACCACTTACGAAGAACTGTATTTTTCATTTTTGTAGAAGACGTAGTCAATTACGTCTTTCCTCACAGACAAAACAGACCTAAACAACCTGCTATCCATACGCAGATACTCCGACAAAGTAAGCTGGTCAGGATCCGGGACTTCACAGTCACATGAGCATCCAAGCCTCTCATCGACGACTTGCATGCATCCCAACCTCTTGTCAGAATGAAAAAAG
Source organism: Agrostemma githago (assembly GCA_958450325.1). NCBI lineage: Eukaryota > Viridiplantae > Streptophyta > Magnoliopsida > Caryophyllales > Caryophyllaceae > Agrostemma > Agrostemma githago. The sequence goes on from OY288256.1 coordinate 33,868,663, forward strand.
TATGGGTGGAAGACCTTCCTTCCGTCTACTTCCACCGACAAAATATCACCAACATCCTCGTCTCCGAATCTATCCTTATCCCACAGAGACAGCACCAGCGGGCGGTCCCTGTGTAGCTGCAATCCCTCCTAGATGACATAATTAACCTCAGCTGTCGAGTACAGCTAATAGTTAAGATCTTCCTCCTCATCTTGATTTGTATTTTTGGCCTCAAATACCGGCCCCTGCAATGATAGCTCCCTAGCACGACAGAGTGCCTCACATACTTCATCCACCGCCCGGTGAAGCTCTGCTCCACCCCAGAATGACTGGGATGGTTGTGATGGTACCGGGTCATCGGGTAATGGATTGCCCGATGTTATCCTCCTATTCTTAGCAGCGAATGAAGCCCACCAGTCATGAAATGCGACTGCATTCCTTCCCATCAACAGATGAATCTGATGGACATCCTGTATGAAACAATAATTGTGATGCAAGTATGTACTAAAGTAACACTGCAAGGAATGTATAATCAACTGACAGAATGTGTAGTGAAAAGAGAGTGGACACTAAAGTAACAGAAAATAACAACTAAAGTAACAGATAATAACAACTAAAGTAACAAAGGGTATGTATTAAAGTAACATCATATATATTGGAACAATAATGTAGATGATACAGGTTAAAGTAACGGGACTCATGAGTTAAAGTAACACATGTTGTTCACCAAAGTAACGTCAGTTATTTGCTCAAGTAACAGAATATAGTTAAGAGTACCATGCAAATTTACAGATATTCAAAAGTTACTTCGTCTGATTCGATGGTTTCCAAGTCAGGCACATATAGATTAATTAATGAATTAATGACATGATTACTTACGTCGACCGCCCTGGCCCTCAGTTCATTATCATCTTCAACACCACGGGCAAGCCTGATAGTGGTGAACTTATCGCCCTCTTGCACGGGCGATGTCGGATGATCTAAATGGCCGCTCTATGTGATCCTCAACGGCGAGGTCACGTGAGCCCTCTTCACCGCATGAAGGCAACGAGGATATTCCACATCCGACCGGGTCAGTCGCCCGAGCCCACCACCGATAAACTCACCTCCCAACCGTTCATACATGCGAGGCCCATCCCAGTGCTTGATCAGAGGGAGGTCACACGGGTTCGGGAGGTTACGGTAGTCAAAATGCTGGAAGTATATGATCACTAAAAATGGCAAACAGCCAAGTAGGTACGATGGTCGAGAGAATACAAAGTCCTCGCACGCACTAGCGAGCCCGTCCAGTATGAACGTGCACCAGTCAATGTTTTTAATTTGCTGTACATCTTGCACAGCCTTCAACAATCTCAGATCAACCCCATGATTGGACGTCGGGTTGAAGAAAATAGACATGCTGTAGAGCACAAACATGTGACAGAACATCTCTCCACCATCCACATCCTCCTTCAGTTTGGTTAGGACCCTTGAGAGAGGGATTGCGTCGCCATCATTGACGACTTGGAACTCGTCCCTCCACTTTCTCTTTAGCATAACAACAATCTCGTCTTCAGCTGCCTTCGACCGACCCATGGGCAGCAGCTCAATAGGGCCCGGTCCGAGAGGGAGAAGGAAACAATCATGTACATCATGCTTTGTCACCAAAAACTGATGGCTCCCACATCTAAATATCAGCGTATCATCGCTGAATAGACTCATGAAATCAGTCGCAAATTTCACAGGGAAAGTTTTGAGACGCATCTCGAGTACGCCACCAAACCCAATACTTGAAAGAGCCTCCCGCTGCCTCTGGTTTAGATTTGATATTAGATCAACCAGGAGCTTCGAACTGCACCTAACAGATAACGTACGATCGTCATTGGCATCACCACCGTCTTTGGTCAACACTTTCATCAACTTAGACGGCTTCACAGCGGTTTTCTTTGCCCGTCCTGCCTCCTCATTACCCTTACCTTTCTTATCACCAGCGTCTACGATTTTACTTTCTTTTGCCATCTGAAATGAGGTATTATCAGAATATAATCACAAATAAGGATAATGGTACAAAATGAGTGGAGGATTACATACACCTCGAACAAACTAGAATAGTATTCAGATTAGAGTAACGGTTTGTGAATACCACAGTAACATATCATGTGAAATAAAATAACAAGATTATAAGTTGGAGAAAAAGGACCCATGGATTTGCATTCATGGATTTAGTCATTACAGTAACAGACATTATTCATTAAAGTAACGTAATATATGCATTGAAGTAAGAAGAAACACATGCATTACAAACGATGCAGGTAATATGACATCAGTAACAGGATAAGCTTGGTTCTATAGGTTATTCATAAAAATACCAAATAATACCAGTTAAAGTAAAAAATCATGTTCATCAAAGTAACAAAATTAACACGCAGGGGAAGACATGTAAAACAGAGATTGTATATAATCAATTTTGGAAATACAGAACTAATCAATGCTTCTACCAATCGCTGATCGTAGATAAAAAATTGAAAGAAATACAACGAAAACAATTAAAAGTAATTAGCATCACGAACAAAACCTAATTAACCTTAGAAGTAATTAAAAGCACAGCCAAAAACCCGATTTACCTTAAGTTTAAAGTTCAAAAATGGTGTAGAGAACAGTTGAAGTCCGTATGCGCGAATAGAAGATGAAGATGACAGTAGTGAAGGCGGGAGTGTGAGATGACAGTAGACGAGAATGGAGGTAGAAATTGAAGACGAAGATGGAGGTAGAAATTGAAATTGAAATTGAAGCAGTGAAAAGGTGAGTTGAGCGGTGAAAATTTTGGGAAACTGAATAGTTTGACAAGAGTGACGTGAGATGTGGGATAGGCGGGAGAAAATTAAGGAGGAGAGAGAATATAATATATTTTGATAGATATCTTAAATATTGACTTAATTATGAGATCAAATCTCGTGCGTTAATCTAACATTGAATCAAAGGCTATGATTGGGACTCACGGACTCAACTTATATAAGGGGACTCACCTGATCCCGCTTCTATATATATATACACACACACACACACATAATTCATTAATTAAAAAAAATTACATATATATGTATATCAATATTAACTAGCACAACAATTCGACAGTACTCATAAATAACAATTTTCCAAACACTATAGCTTTGGCTAAATACAGAAGGTCTTGTGCAACTAAAGACAGAACTCAGTAGTATACTTCAGGACACATCGGATGACAGATGGTTCTCGTAAGTCAGCTACAAGTATCTGCAAGATTGTAGACACCCGCATTTTGCCTGCTAGTGTCTATAGCAGTTCCCGACAAAACACCCGATCATGATCGGACGCAAACGTGACTTAGCATACTCGAATATGGGCTCGGAATCAATAATATCTGACATGGACATTTAGCGGAGTACAAATCTCTCAAAACCAACCTCAAATTCAGGCCCGGTGGGTCGTTCCGAGTAAAATAAGACTAATTTGGGCCAAAACCGACACCAAAAATAAAACCCATCTTTTGGCGACCGGGTCAAAACCCGGTCAAAGATGAACCCGTCCTCAAAATCAGCCTAGAGGAACTTCTAGAAATTGCGCCCAATACAAAATTCAAAATCAATCAAAAGTCAACTCCTTCCCTATTTAGGCTCGTCAACCTTATCCACTCGATCGAGTGGGTTGATCCACACGGTCGAGTGGAGCCTCAAAAACCGGACCAGACCCGTTTTCAAAGGCACTCGATCGAGTGCACTAGGGCCACTCGATCGAGTGACCCTAGGTCGTGGGGTAAACTCTATAAATACCCCACAAACCCTTCTCATTTTTCAGTTTGGTCAAATGCTAAAAAACCCTACATTTCTACTCTAAAGCCCTACACTACACTACACTACACTACAATCCTTAGCAATCCTAAGTCAAAAAACGAGTCTTTGTCCCTCAAAAAACCGACAAAATCCACCCACCCACTCACACACACCATAACTTGCATACATCCTCAATACTCCGGCATCCCCATCGCTATTACGAGTCCATTTCCGAGGCCTCTACTAAGCATGTTTGTTGAGGGTGTCATAAACCCCGTCTCAATCTTTATTACTTCGTTTTTATTTACATTTTCGCATTTTATATCATAATTATATTAGTATAGTAACGCTAACACTAACGTTTTGTACTTCTTGCATTTTCGATTTCTTTTTTACTACTAACATTATATACCGTGTACATATATAATAATATAAAACTCGGATCCGAACACGTTTGACTACGACGTCCATTTAAGGTCCGTTTAATCCCTTTAAGAGCAACGACGGAGGTGGCACCCTTTCGAGGAGCGCCGCCCCAATGTACTCAAGGGCGTAACGCGATCATGGTCATTCGTAGTTAAACGCGTATGGATCCATTTCTAAGATTAGTACGGAACCGGTTGACACGAAAATCGACATCACATAATCCGAAAGGGTTAGTATCGATGTCGTGACGTAGAGGGACCCAATTTCGTCACTAGTCAAGATTTTCAATCTAACGACAACATTTTTCATAAAATTTCGATAACGGTATTATAATCGTATAAATACACGATTATAGTACCGGAAGCCGAGTTAAATTTAAATTGTGCGATATTTTTATTTAACTTGGCCAACCATCGATTTAAACATAAAAACAATACGAGCCATGCCTCGTACAGGCGCCACTCGTCCGAGTACCATAGGCTACTCGATCGAGTAGCACCCCAAATCCTGGGCAGTAGCCTCCTCGAGGACACACTCGACCGAGTCAGACCACGACTCGATCGAGTAGGTCCGGTAGCCTAGAAAACCGAGAGCTTTTTTTTATCATCCGAGCCTCGTCTTTTTTTTACGACTTAGTCGTAGCGTGCAAAGTCAATCACGTAATTCTATTTTTCAAAACCCATGCATGTCACTACACTTAAAACGACTTTGATCGACGGTCTCGCACTATTAATCTTGTGTCGATGACTCTTTAGTCGTATCCGACACATGATTAATTGAGACTCCATTCCTCGAGGTGATAACCCGGGACAAGGCATCGAGATTCGGGATTGGGCTAGCACCACGCCTAGGTCCCATATCTCCGTCCTTTGATTGGTACAATATAATGTGTATCTAATCGAAGTTAGTCTAATTGCACAACTTACGGTCTAGTTTGTATTTACTATATACGGGTCCGTTTCGAGTCATTTATCTATTTATCGCTTCTTTTATTTTCCGTTTACGCTATTTTATTGTTGTAATTTTTGTATTGGCTGGGTTATATTTCCGCCCGTGTAATTTGTAACTTATTTACGAGCTTTGTTTATTTGGATGTTTATCGCTTTATAAATGAACCTCGGATGCTAAACAACTCCGACAATAGTTAGATGCATTAAATGACGTAGTTAACCAATAACTCACATGCTTAGCCCGAAAACGCTGTTTGCATATCATTTAGTCGTTCTACTAGCGCGCGTAGACGAACATGAACGATGTCTTAGTAGAGGCCGCCATGTGCGGGCGAGGTTGGGTGTCCTTAGTGGGCTTCCCAACACGTACCCTCACCCCTTACTCAGAACCTCGGTTTCCGGATGCCCGAAACCGTTGGCGCACGAGAGTCGTTTTATACACGATTACCGGTGCAGATGGTATCGGTATTGCAATGCAAAGGGACGAGCCCCATAAACTCTGAAATCGAAATGGGCCATACTTTGTGTACGGCCCATGACGACATAGAGTGGGCTCGAATGGTTCCGAATAACCACAAAATTCGGTGGCGACTCCATCTTTGACTTATATTTCGAACCCGAGAACAATCTTACCACGAGATTCATTCACCTACCCAAACCCGCGCGTGGCCGCGTCGGGGTGGACCTACGTCATGTCCACAAAGATATATAACAAACTTTTTCTTAGAGAAGGAAAACATATGAATTGACATCCACGAAACAACAAATACCCAAGACATGCCAGAATATCCAAGAAAACCTAGCTATAGAAGAAGGCTGGCTACTTGAGTAATAAGGAACATAGAAAACTCATAATAACCAAGTAAATCGAAAAATGGATGAAATAAAATAAAAAACATAAACAGTAAAAATGAAGATTAGTTTCCAAGTTGGGATGAGTGTAGAGTAATAGCAACATTGCCAAAGGCTATTAACATCAAAGTAGTGACGAGTGAAAGAAATCGAGGGAGTTGGAGGGACGGAATGTGGCAGCAACGTTATAATCTAGGAAATTCAAAATAGCATAGCTACACTACAAAATAGTCATATGCGAACCATTTATCATTCTCAATATTAACACTGAATTTTAAACTAAGAGTATAATCTATTATCATTCCGTTCTTTACGACTTTGAGTGACGTCTATGCGACTAATCCCATATCGATGACTCCTTAGTCGTATCCGATATTCGATAAGTCAAGACATTTATTTTTCACCATGATAAGTCGGGACAAGACCTCGAGGCCCAAGATCAAGCTAGCGCTACACTTCGGTCCCGTACACTAAACGCGTATTAAAGTCATTCTCCTCCGATTGATGCACAACGTAATGTGTAAGCGATCGTAGCTCGTCCCATAATTCGATTTACGGTTTTAATTACGTTTTCTATTTACGGGTCCGTTTATAGATTACATTTACAGTTGCTAATCCAGTTATTATATCATTGCTCGTTGTATTGTGAATTCCGGGTTGTATTTCCGCCTGTGTTATTTGTAATTTCTTTACAAGCTTTTTATTTACGATTTTTGTCATTTATTGCTTTTAAATAAACATCACAAGCTAAATTCAACTTCGACATTACTTAAGATGCATTAAACGACGTAGCTAAACACGTATTTTGCATGCGTAGCTAAAAATGATGTTTGTATATCATTCAATCGTCTTACTAACGCGCATACACGAAAACCGATCGACACTAGTAGAAAAAGGATCAATTGTGACCCCTAATATGCGGCATTTTAGTCAAATAATAGCAAATTATTTATTATTTATTTTCTTTTTAACAAAAAAAAAGCGTAACTAATTACCTACTCCGCATTTTGTTTGCCGCATCTTTTCCTCTTCCATCACTTACAGTATGTTTTGCCCTCTCTCTCTCTCTCTCTCCCTCTCATAATTATGACTTGCGATGAAATTAGCCGCTTAGCCCACTTTCTTTTCTTTGATTGATTTCTTTTTTTGTCTTTTATTAATTTGATGGTGTATTTTTGTGACAGATAATTTATTGCCTAATCCCCATTCGATAATGAAATCGGGTTTTATTCTGTTTTACAAACTTTTAATTCTCGATTTTAGCTTTCCAATGCGTTGTGAATCACCTAATTCTGACATCGTATGAGCCAGATATCGTCATTTTAAGAGAACCCTGCATAATGTATACAAATGACTTTAGTAGTCTCCCGTTCTTAACTCTTAGCTTGTGGGTTTCGGTTTATAATTAAAATTAAATATTTAAATGTCGATTTGCCATAAAAATATCAAAAAAGTAATTATAACCAAACTTATACTATTAAATAATCATTTTAATTAGATCGAAAAATATGAGAGACAACATTAAAAAATACTCGTAATACTTAATGGGTAAAACTACGTACAAATCTCGACTTAGCCACATGATTTTTTGTAAGAATATGTGCCAATAATTCTATGATATTTATTCATTTAAACAAAAATTTATTTGATATAAATGTATATAATTTTATCTTTACTTTTTAAAATAAAACTTATCTTTATATTATTATGCACGAGTATATATGTATATAATATAAATTCATGTTAAAAAATTAATTACATCGATATCTATTTGCCTTGTTTATCTTGACGGAAGAATATTTAGGCCATGTTCTTTTGGACTAAAGTAGGCTGAACTGAACTTAACTGAACATAACCGAAATGAATTGAAGTGGTCTAAAGTACTAAGACAAAATGAGTCTCTTGGGACGAACTGAACTGAAGTGGGATAAACTGAATTGAACTGAAGTGAGCTGAAAAGAAGTTGAAAAGAGCAGGGTCTTAGACCAGTTATACTTAATACCAATGTTGAAATGAGACTATGGTAATATCGGTTATAAAGAATTGATGCCAATATGATGGTGGGATTTGTCATGGATCCCAACACCAAATAACCAACTATTCCTAACAAGGTAGCTAGGGTAAGTCGGGACGAACCACAAGGATGGAAAAAGAGTTTAGACTAGAGTTCACCAAAGGACTAGACTAAGTCACAAGGAAACAAGGGAGAGGAATTAACGAGAATCGATTAACTACAACGATTACTAGGCTAAGGAACAAGACTAAACAAACTAAAACTATGGAAGGAATGAAAGCTATGATTATGAAAGAACTAATAATGACATAAACTAATCGAATGAACTAGAACTAAATTCAAACAATAAACTAGAGGAATAATAGCTAAGAAGATGAAGAAATAAATAAGGGGAAAGAGTATGTAGGTTTAGGTCGGGTTCATAGGTGTACTAGGCTAGTGGGAAAAATCGAGGGTGTAGGTTTCACCTAGTCACTAAGGTAAGTCTGTGCTCTCGCGACAAAAACAAACCCGAAAACTCTTGCAAGAAGTTACCCAAAACAAGAGAATTCAACCACCAATCAAACATAAAACAAGGAGGAAACTAGCAAGAGTAGTATTGGCCACTACCACCCTAACAAACATTTCATCAAACACATGGCATGCATAACAAGTGACTAGCAACAAAGATTCAACCTTTATCCACAATCAACCCTAATCACCCATAATCAACACGTAATCCCTCCTACTAACCCCACAATAATCTACTCACACATGTTTAAACTAAAACTAACATAGACAAAAGAAACTAACATAAGAACAAAGACATTCATAATGAAGAACAAACAAGGAAGAACAATAAACAAAAGATAAAGATGGAAACTTAACTAACAATAAAAGATTAAGGGAAAAGAGAGAAGAGAGATTATACCAAACTAGAAAGGAGATGAAAAGATTGAAACTTGTATATAAAGAAAACCCAAATACATCCACCAAGGTTGTCAATCTTGATAGAATCTTCAAGAATTCCAATAATACAAGAGTGACTACTAAGATTAAGGTAAGATTAAAGGAAGATTAAGAAAAGATTAAAGAGAAACTAAGCTAATGATATGAGTTCTCTATCTAGGGTTTCGTGCTTCAAAAATTACAAGAGGAAGGTATATATAGGGTTCCATAAGTGAGAGAAATGAAAGAGGGAAGTGGAGTAGGAGCTGGGGCCGTCCCGGCCATGATGGTGGTGGTCACGGTCGGGATGACCCCCCATTCCCGGCCGTGATGGTGGTGGTCACGGTCGGGAAGGCCCTACAGTGGCCCCTGATTGTTGGCTAACTTAGTCCCGGCCGTGATGGTAGTGGTCACGGTCGGGAAGGCCATGTAGGCTTCAAATACGGTCACGTAGGTCCCTACTTGCTCTTCCTAGGCTTCTTATCGACTCTCGGTGCTCGGGATATTCTCAAATGGGCTCCAAGTGACTCGGGATCGAGTCTAAGTCAACGAATCATCGTCGCTTCTTTTCATTGGCTCCATATGCATCCGAAACGAGACAGAATCATTCCACTTTTCCATGATGAGCATTAGGAACCTAAAACAAGTTAGAAGAAGCGTAAGTAGCCTCAAAACCGCTCTAAAGAGCGATTTCACAAAAGAAAGCGGGACCAAACACGTGAAATAAACACTACAAAACACACTTATCACAATAAACGATTTAAATGAGTATGAAATTTACATCAGTTACTAAACGATGAAAATAACAATGCATTTACATCGATTGCACCAAAAGCGATGTCAATATTTTTTGTTTTACATCGGTTTTTAAAAATCGATGTAGACAAAAACAGTAAAAATTAAGAAACCGATGTAATTAACCATTATTAAAACATTTACATCGCTTTCTTGAAAAACTAATGTCATTGTGGCGATGTCAATAGGACTAAATGTACTAGTGTCTAAACCCTAATCCCCAAATATTATCCCTCCCTCTTACCCTAATTTCATCTCTACCAAAACTACTAATCCACCACAACAACCAACTCAAAGGGTAAGGCTTGTGAAAGTTACCGATATTGGGCAAAGAAGATGGGATCTTTTGAACCCACTAACCAATTAGAAGCTTTATTTTGCATCCAGGGTTTTCAAGAAGCATATTAATTTACTGGGTTTTCGAAATCTTGAGGTAGGTCGATCTTATCGTTTTCAATTAATTGGTGATTTTGCGGATGTTGATAGGACCTTTGATTTTGATGACTGTAGTTCATCGATTTCTGTGAGAAAGGTTGGGGTTAATCATGCGGTTGTTCGGGATAATGGCCGTTTCTGTGTAAGGATTGTATAATTCGTATCTTTGCTATGAATTTTGACTCCTGCTTGATATTATTTTATTTCTTTCATTTTAGTCTTCTTTTCCTTCTTCGTTATCATTCTCTCGAACTCCTCCTACTATCGTATTCTTTAATTCCTGATTCAGTCTTAAATCCTACCTTTTCTTATTCTTCAATTTCTGATTCAATTAATTATTGTTACATTTTTTTTCTCAAAACTAAAGAGAATTTAAGAATCTAAAAAGGTAAATTATGTTACTGGTAAGAATTATAAATTCTACTCCCTCCATTTATTAATGTTCTACCCATATTCCACTTTGGGTCATTTATTAATGTTCTACCCATTTCTATTTTTTCCATATTAGTCTCTCACATCCTCATTTTCTAATATTTTGTACTATGGCCCCACCTGTATAACCTTCTCTCCCATTTTCATTCTTTATTCTTATTCCTTAATAATCGTGTATAAAGCATATGGGAAGAACATTAATAAATGGAAGGAGTATTAAAAAGATCGGAGTTTAGGCTTTTAGCATATTTTTTCGAAATTACTTTTTTCTAACGAGTCTTTACTTAATTTTAACGACATTTTACCGTTTTATCTCTCTCATTTCATCCATAAAAAAGTTTAGGGTTCGTTTCTCTCTCTAGATAAATCTCAAAATTCACCTACCCATCTACTCATAAACGCACCATGAACTACTAAACGGTGGCTAAGATGGCTGGAGTTGAGTCGATAGGGGCTGGGGTCGGCGGGGGGTTGGATGGGTGGGGTCCGGTCGGACTTCGGAGGTGTGGGTCGAGTGGTGGCTGGGCGGTGGAGGGATGGGTGGGGTTCGGGTCGGAGCCAAAGTTGGGTGATGGGGTGGCTGGATGGTGGGCAAGTGAGGGTCGGGTGGGTCGATGGGGTGGTGTGGTTAGGTGGTGCCGTGGTGTGGTGGGGGTGGGTCATGGGTGGGATTCGGGGGAGCCGGGGAGGGAGAGAGGACATGGAAGGGGTTTTTTCCCTTTTTTATTTTTTATTTTAAATTATTATTTTTATTTAAATTTCCCTTTTTTATGTGCGTTATTTGTTGTTGTTTTTTTTCCTTTTGTTTGTTATGTAAATCATTTTTGTAGATCCAAAATACTTAATCAAACAATAATACAGAGTAATACAATAAAAAAAATGATTTGGTAAATAAATAATCAATTTTATATCATCAGTAATTGAATTAGAAGTTATAATTTAATTCTGGAGCGATTGATCATCTAAATTGATGGAGGATAAAAAAAACGAGAATCTCAATGTAAAAGGTAAAGTTTATATAAGGATATCACTGGAAAAACTTAGGAAAATTCGTAAAGATTGAGTAAAGGATCGTTAGGAAAAAGCACGACCCTATTTTTTTTTACTATATACAGCCTCTTGTCAATATCACAATACTCCCTCAATCTTGGAATTCTTTCCAACTATTGCATGTCAACCTCCAGTACTTCACTGCCGCTGCACTGCGACTCTCGACCCTCCACTTCCCTTTGTTGTAATTTGTCTCTTTCTTCTCTCTTTAATCTTTTGTTTATTATTATTTTTTATAATTTTGGTCTATGATATAACTAGCTTCTAATTATGATGTAATATTGACATCTTTTTCATTTTACTATTTATTTTTGATAATAGTGAATTGAGGCTGCTACCCAAGTCAATAAGCAACCTATCAAATGGAGCGAGGCCTAGGTTATACTCGAACCATTGTTTTCATTTCCACGAATGAAGGTTGCATTAAGGCTTAAATAAAGGGCCTGATTGCCTTTAATCATCAGAGTGGATTCAGAGCATCATCACCAAACCGTAGCTCGCATCGACACAATATTTTTAGGAGTTTATGCAATGGTAGCTTAGAAATCCTACCTTAACCTGGTTATCTAAACTTTCAGTCTTCTTTATATTCATTTTCTCAAACATAGAGGCCAAATATTTGGTAGAGCTATTTTGATTAGTCAACGAGTTCATTTTTGTACCCTTACGATTATACGGAGTATTTACTATGAAGTGCTTGCATAGATAGTTGTAAGTTGTATCTTAGTTCTTGTTTTTTTGTAGTGGAAGTAAGTTTGGCTAATGACGGTTGATGGCTCTATCCACCAAGTTGAGTTGGAGGTTGAAATCTTTTGCCCATTTATATACAATGAAATGCTTGAAGGTATAGGGATATCTGTTAAAATGTTAATCTAGAAAAATCTTATGCAAAATTCTCTACATGTAATTCTAGAGTTTTCCGTGTAAAACTCTGGACTTGTAAAAGCCTAGAAAAGTCTAGCACATGAAGGATGAAGTTGGTGTTAATAACCAACTAGTATAAATAGGCATTAGACCTTCACCCCATGTACGAAAAACCTTCTAACATATTCAATACAAAAATTTAACATAAACAAATTATATCTCCACTTAATCTAAACCTCATATTGAGGTATATATCCTCAAGCTCCAATATGGAGCGATGAGGTCTCACCCTCTCCCCCAAATATCATAAAATCACACAAATATCAAATCATAATAAAAGATCATCACACAAACACTTTCGCTGTCCAAAAATTTCAACAATATCCATAACAAATGCTATTCTACTGCCCAACCTGGTTAATCCAGAACCGCTGAGTTTGATCTCAGATTATTGTTGTTTTCATCAAAATATTAGGCATTGCTTGAAGGTTAATCTTACTTCTCATATATTCATCCGAACTTTTATTTTTGTTTTTTTGGTTCCATATGTTTTTGCAATACTAACTAAAATGAATTTCTATTTTATTTGGCATTTGACAATAATTTATTTCTGTTAGATACTTAGAAGTTACGCGAGTTAAGGTCTGCTCCAGATAGCCTTCAGTTGACCAGTTTAGTCAACTACATAAGTGTCATAATCGCTTAGTAGTTTGATTTCCCTAATGATCCTCCGGATGTTCGGGTTTGTTGCTAAAATGCTTGTTTTACGTAATTTGGATCCTTTGATGTAAAACCTTATTATTGCAGGAAGAGAAAGCCGGAGCAACCAAAATATATGACAGATGATACCCATATTCAACTATTGAATCGGTTGTATGTCAGAGAGAAGAAAGATTTAAAAGATGTGAAGGAGGAGGTACTTGCTACTATTTGTTTTCTTTTTCTCCATCAAATTTCACTCCTGGAAATGTTAATATATCTACTAACCTGAGATCTTGTGCATTGAGCATGTTGATATATTGGGTACTTTTAGAATGCTCGTAGTTTTGTCTTGTATTTGGAAACTCTTCAGTGCATGACTAGAAAAGGTACTGCCTCCACATGGCTACAATTTCTATGAGTAAGAACTTTTAATATGTAGTGGGGCCTGCCGTTAAAAAAATTTAGCGAGTGTCTTAAAAAGATTGATGAAATTCACCCTTATCCAAGTAGAGGTCGCTAAGTCCAGGCGGGGTTGGGTGTCCTTCGTGGGCTTCCCAACACGCACCCTCACCCCTTACTCAGAACCTTTGGTTTTCGGATGCCCAAAACCGTTGGCAAACGAAAGTCATACGATACCCGATAACTCGATATCGATATCGTTATGCAAAGGGACGAACCCCCATAATCTCTAATACTAAAGCAAACTTTGCTTTGTACACGATACGACTAAGTATAGAGTGGGCTCGAATGGGTCCGAACTCCCACAAAGCTCGGTGACAACTCTAACTTTGATTTAAACTAGTATAGGCCCCGTGCGTAAATGCACGGTATACATAAAATTTAGTTTGTAACATACTAATTAAAGATTTTAAATTGGAGGTATATTAATGTTTACATTCCTCAATTTTGAGAAAATAATTTCAAATTGATAAGCAATCAAGCTAATGAGTAAAACTAATAAATGTATGTTTAGATGAAATATTATATCTACAAAGTATATTTTTATTTATGTTATTCTCATATTTCGAAACACTTAATTCCCTCATATATATACACACACATACACACTCCGTATTACTTTTTTTTTATGAAATAGAAATTGGACAATTTCCACATTTTTATAAAAATTAATGTTTAGAGATTTAACTCGAAAGACAAAAATGTTATTTAGAAAAAAAGATCCGAATATATTTTTCTAGTGTGAAGCTAAGAATGGTTATACTATAAATTTACCATTTTGATGATTCTATCATCATCTATGAAATGTAATGTGTAACTAATTTATTTTAAAGTACTCTTAGCTTAACTTCCATCTTTAGAAATAATGCATTTTGGAGGGAAAATTTAGGAAAGTTTGTTATTCTTTTAGTATATAGGGGATGCACGGTATATATGATATTATGATATGATATATTTATCATATATTTAGCCTTATGTATACTGTTAAATATATTATATTATATATAGAATAAGATTATACTGTCAATTAATCAATCAATTAGTTAGTATGATATATAGAAAAAGATTGTATATGATATATGAAATAAGATGGGATTTTCTACGCGGTACCCTATGTTTTTCACTTTTTTACATGGTACCCCTACCTTTTCTATGTCTATACATGGTACCCTTGAACTTTACTATTAGTGAAACTAGCGCCCCAAATGTTTTTTTCCATCAAGTTTTGTCGTTAAATTACGTTTATAGCTTAAAATTAATACTTCAATATCATTTAACTTTGATAATTAACAAGTAATTAAGCTTAATTTAAGTGCTATCATTTGATTTGACAATATAATGTCAAAATATAATATGTTTAGATTCGGAGTATAACTGCAAATACTTACAAAATTGTTAGTTTAAGTTCAATTATTGGTTAATTAGGTATGTTAAATGACGTTTAACTTTTAATTTTTAACATAAAAAGATAATTTGTTGCCAAAACTTGACGGGAAAAAAGTTTAGGGGTACCAATAAAGATAATAATAAAGTTTAGGGGTACCAAAATAACTTTTAGTAAAGTACAAGGGTACCATGTATACATGTAAAAATTGTAGAGGTACAAGGTAGAAAAGTAAAAAGTTCAGGGCCCAAATAAGATTGTCCATATCATAATAGTATGACATATCATAACAATATATAGAAATAATTATAATAATATCTTCTAGTATAAACTCAAATAACAAAAATGTTTCTACTCTGTTAATTATACTATTTTATGGTAGCATCTTGTAAACATATAGCATATGATTACAATTAATATGCACGGATAATTTAGATATAAGCCCAACCAATATATATTAAATAACCCAAAAGTAGGCCCATATGGTAGGCCCATTTGCAGTAGGCGGGAAAATTTTGGAGAATTGTTATTTGGTTAGTGGAAAGAGGATTTCGACCCGAGAACAATCTCACCACGAGATTTATTCGCCTACCCAAACCCGTACGTGGCCGCGTTGGGGTGGACTTTGCCATGTCCACACTATGAAACATTTTTCTGCTTCACCTCTACGAGTAGAGGAGATCCGTATTTATAATAAGAATACTAAAAGCAAGATTTGGGAACCAACCACTACAAAAAACAGCTCAAACTGCGGCGGAAATTTTGCGGCGGACCGACATTCCGACACAAGAATAATGGTTGCGTTGGATTGCGTAGGAATGCTCGACGTGATAAATAGTGCGGCGGAATCCCCGTCGCATGTCGACGCTAGATGAAGGCCCCAAGAAAATATATTTTCCGCCAATCTATACTTCAGAGTACCCGACGCAACTTCGACGCATGAAGGTTGTTTGTGTCGGATTAATCGACGTAGACGTTTTGAATTCGACGCAAGGACAACTGCATCCAGGCATTTTATTTTTTATATTTTTCAGACTGCGACGGAAATGTCATCACAAATTTCGTCGCAAATTTTTTTGCGACGGAATTTGTGACGACAAGTGCGACGCAATCTGAAAAAAAATTAAAATAAAAACCTCGAAAAAAAGATAGCGAACCCATTTCCTCCTTCGCCCTTTCCCCAATTCCGCCAAATCATAACCCTCGACCCCAAACCTTAACCCCAATCTCCTCCATTCCCCCCCTTGTTGGAGCTCCGGCGAATCCCCACTACCGGCATCCCTAGTTACTCCGACGACCCCCTTTTCCCTTTCCCTTTCCCCTGATCCTTCCGCTCACTTTTTGCCGCCTGAGACGCCCTCGCCCGCTGCCTGCGTCGCTAACCTCCACACCGTCAACCTCTTCTTCTTATTTTCTTTAATTCCTCCATGTTGTGTTATTATTATTGTTTTTGTTAGTGAAGTTCAATTTTTGTTATTGATGTTGTTTTTTTGGATTTTGTTGTTACTATTGTTATTTTAATTATTGTTGTTGTTGTGGGTTGTTGTTGTTGTAGTAGTTGTTGTGGGTTGTTGTTGTTGATGATGGGGTTGTTGTTGTAGTAGTGGTAGTAGTTGTTGTCGCTATTTTGTTGGAAGACGGGATCATTATTGATGTTGTTCTAGTAGTAGTAGTAGTAGTAGTAGTCGTAGTCGTAGTAGTGGTAGTGGTAGTAGTGGTAGTGGTAGTGGTCGTGGTCGTGGTCGTGGTCGTGGTATTGGTAGTTTAGTAGTGGTGGTGGTGGTGGTCTTACCTAACTCTAATATTTCACTTAATTTGTGTGGTGTTTTAAAGTTCGTTAATTGCCTAAGTTATGCCGGAAATTTTGAGGATGAAATTGTTTTAAGGGGGGTAGAATGTAACACCACGTATTTTTCAAATAACGTTGAAACATTTAAACATTTATTTAAACCAATTTTAACGCTTGAAAAATTATTTTCGAGAATAAAATATTTTATTTTTGTTAAATTAAAAATTATTCCGTCATAAAAACATTAGAATTTATTTATCGGATTATTAAAAATTTTATCTTTCTTTAAATAAATTTTAAAACTCGAAAATATTTTTAATATTGACCTTTTGTTTTGACATTTTCTCGCCTTGTAAAAATTTAGAAATAATTTATCGAATTCTTAAAATAATGATTTCTTATACGGAGTAACTATTGTCCCATAATACTATTTATCGTCTGTTTTATTTACCGTCTCACGAATTCGTTTTTAAAAATATATTTTACGATTTCCATTATTTTTATTCCATAATCTTATATTTCAACTTTTTAAGAAAGAAAGAAAGACGTTCGTATGAGAAACGGATTGAAAGTCGAAAATTTGGACCCCGTACTTATTCCCCTACGTGACACCCTACCCCTCGTTACTACTCACCCCCTATACTCCCTCTCTCACTCACACCTCCACCCCCTACCCACAATACTCTCCTAACCTACTACTACTATCATTACTACACCTAGCCACATACTAACTAACTACTACTCCCTATATATATATATATATATATATATATATGTATGTATATATATATATATATATATATATATATATATATATATATATATATCCCAGGACTACTCCTACATTCCTACGTACACTACTATAAATACTACTACAGCTTAATTACAACATATACTACTACTCCTACATACTACGGAGTACTATATTACGTACTACTTCTACTTACTATACAATACTATATACTCCGTACTACATACTATATTTACTCCCTCGTCCTTCTATATAATTGGAGCATCGGGAATGAGGAGACGACTTTCCTAACGTAGACAATTTTATTGACCTGACGATCTTAAATTCTTAATAACGTTAATAAATGCTCCGTAATAGCTATTAAGGTAACCAAAATTTTCTTTTAACAACATTATATATATATATATATATATATATATATATATATATATATATATATATATATATTAGACACCCACATTTTGACCGCCAGGTGTCTATAGCAGTTTCCGACACACACCCGATGATGATCGGACGCAAACGTGCTTTAAATACTCAGAAACGGGCTCAAAATCATTGGCATTTGGCTTGGGCTCATTATGGGGTACATATCTCACAAAACCAACCTCAAAATCAGGCGCAGCGGGACGTTTCGAATCAAATAAGACTAATTTGGGTCGATTTCGACACCAGGGGTAAAACCGTCTTACAACGACCGAGTCAAAACCCGTCAAAAATATTCCCGAGGTACGTGAGTCAGCCGTGACACCTCACACGGCTGATTCGAACTCTAATCCTACGAAAAATCAGCTACATAAAATATTAAACAAATCCGTTTAAGGATGGAATTCGATCTCAAGTAGGAATCCTATCCGAAAATCGATTCAAACACCCGACTGAGTGCAAACACTCGGCCGAGTAGCACAAACCAGCCGTGTTTCCCTTGCTTCCTCGACAAGTAAGCGGAATTCTCATGCCTTTCAGCTTCTTATATTTCCTATCTTAAACGGTAGTTCAAACTCTCCTAGCCAAGGTCGGGAACTCCCTATAAATAGCCCCTTGCATGCAACACTTTCAAGGACACAATACGAATCAATTACACACATCTACATTCATTATCATACATTAATTACACACTTAGTATCGAGAAAACCGATATTATTCCCGAAGGAAAACCGGCCCCTTATACCCGACCCCCCTTCGCCGAGACCACACCGAACCGAGCCACCACAACTCACCGACATCCACTCGACGCTCTTGTGCCCAAGCCACGTCCCGACGAGCCTCGATCCGAGTAAACAGAAGCATGTAGGTTGAGGGTGTAACAAAACCCGATTTCTCTTTTTCTTCTCTTCTTCTCCTCGTCGTTCACCTTTTCATTACCGGTCGTTCGTCGCTTTTTATTTTATTTTCTAATATCGATATTTTTAAAAACTACTTTCATATATCAAACATTCTTAAAAATATTATATCGATTCTCTATAATCGAATATTGTATCAAAAAGAATTATATTAAAATCTCGACTATGTTAAATATCGTTACATCTTTTTTTCGTTCAAACTTCTTTTTACAAATTTTTTTTTATTCATTCCGAATACTCGATATCGATTTCATAATCGAATATCGGGTACGACGAATATCGAAAACATAAAATCGAGTATAAATTAATTTATATTTTGTATGCTATTTATCAAAATTAGCAATTTCGAACAAAAAAATAAAATCGGACAGACCCGCACACGAGTCGCGCCACTCCCAGGAGACTCGCGCACGGGCCTAAAACCCGAGTCTTTTTTTTAGCTTTTTCGTTCGTTTTATTTTATTATTCTACGAAACGATTTCTAAAATTTATATCTTTTCTAAAACTATTCCAAGTATTTGATATTGATTTCGTAGTCAATTATCGAATATAACGAATATCGAAAATATTAGATCGAGTACAAATTATGCAATATTTGTACGTGATTTAATAAAAGCATCGAATCTTCGAAAAATCGTCTTCAAAAACAGACCGACACGCGACTCGCCGGCATCCCAGGCGAGCCGCGTGGCCGGTTGCCACGACGCACCTTCTTCTTTTTTTTATTATTTTTCGAACTTCGTTTTTTTATACAAAACAGCGTTTTTAGCAATATTTTTCAGATTTCGATTAATATTTATTTTCTCGATCTCGTATATTTATTTCGTTTGCTATATTATTTTTTACAAATCGATACTAACTCGTTTGTTTATCTTGCAGCAAATTCATCTTTATTTCATCTTTTGTTTTATTTTACTAAAACGAATCTCACATGCTAAATTCAACTTTGACGTTAAATTTTTCATGCATTAAATCGACTTAGCAACCCATTCAATTCCTCGCATGTTTAGGAAAAACAATGTTTGCATATCATTCATCGTATTACTAATGCGCGTATTAAAAAATCATTCGATATCCTAGTAGAGGCCGCTAATGTGCGGGCGGGGTTGGGTGTTCTTAGTGAACTTCCCAACACGTACCCTCACCCCTTACTCAGAACCGTGGTTTCCGGATGTCCGAATCCATTGGCAACGAGAGTCATTCAATATACGATTAACCGCTCAAGTCGGC
Source organism: Agrostemma githago (assembly GCA_958450325.1). NCBI lineage: Eukaryota > Viridiplantae > Streptophyta > Magnoliopsida > Caryophyllales > Caryophyllaceae > Agrostemma > Agrostemma githago. Next base: position 33,888,830 of record OY288256.1, read on the forward strand.
ATCGGTATCGATATGCAAAAGGACGAGCCCAATAAACTCTGACATCGGAAATGGGCCGTATTTTGTATACGGCCCACTACGACATAGAGTGGGCTCGAACGGTTCCGAATAACCATAAAATTCGGTGGCGACTCCAACTTCGATTTAAATTTCACTTTGACCATCTCATATGGAGATTCATTCGCCTCCCCAAACCCGCGCGTGGCCGCGTCGGGTTGGACCTATGTCATGTCCACAATTTGGCGACTCCGCTGGGGATTAGCTGATACGTTACTAACCTTCAGCATCCTCAGGGTGAGACTCGAATAGAAATCGTTTGACTAGTACAATACGCGTTTTAGTTTTACGGTTCATGCATAACCCCATATTTTTCCGGGCCGGTACTGGTGACCGACGTCCCACTATACTATCAATGTAGCCAAATTGGATATGTCGAAGGTGTCCATTAGCCGATTCGTATGGGTTTTACGGCATGTTCTAAGCTCAACTCGACTTAGGAAGTCCGCCCCGATTCTCGATAGGCTGTGGACACTGGTATAGACCCTTTCAGACTGACCTTGACTTAGAATTAGAGCATACATGGCGTCGTTATACCGTTTCCATGACTACGTGCTACCTGATTTACAAGTCGTTTTTCAAAAACCGTCTTTTTCAAAATAGCATCCTTTTCAAAATATCCAATTTCAAAACCCGGGACGTATACCGAATTTAGGATCCACAATTTTACTCAAAATAGCCTATTTTTAGTCGGTATTATGCCCATTTCAAAACTCGAATTTTTTTTCGAACTTTCAAAACCCTCCCCGATCCGTCTTTCCGTTTTCTTTTTCGAAAAAAGGGCCGGCTCTCCCCGATTTTACTCGGGCTTTCAAAAAATCAATTTCAAAACCTTCCTTTGTTTAGGACTTCCCGTATTTAGTAGTGTCGGGTCGTATCATAAGTCGTCAAGGTCTTCTAGCGTCGAAACTCCGTCGATCTTATATCACGGGTTTCCTCCCTGTCCCAGTCCGCCTTATTAGACTAAGGCAAGGCCCACCTACGTAGGACATACTCCTACAAGGGTCGGCCTGTCTACACAATCGAGTCTAGAAGTCTGGGGAATGTCTCACGTGAACCTCCTTTCAAACAGGGCCCAACCCACACAGCTGGATCCTAAAGGAGGCCCACCTCTCACGAGTCATCCGTCTAGATGTCTTTTCCGAGTCGTTTCCTCTCTAGTTTCCCTTTTCCTTGCTCGGGATTACTTTAGTTCTATGATTTGGGCTAGTCGCTGATTACGTGGTGTTCTTACGGACAGGCCACCTCACACCCGAACCATGACTAAGGACTCAATTGATCAACTGAACGCCGCATTGGCCAAGATCCAAGAACAACTCGACCAAATCAGGGGTGACCAGATCGCCATTGTTACCCGGGATAGCGCCATAGAGCAGGATAGGCCGAGTGATGAAGACGAAACTAAGGGCCCATTAGCCGAATTGACCAGCGCGATCCTCAAGCTACAAGAGCAGGTCCACTTGTCGACCCATAACTCGATCCATACGGAGAATGCTCGAACCTATTCTCCCCTGACCGACCAACTGCCTGCCAATCTCAACTTGATAGGCCTCCCGATGTTCGACGGAACCGAAGACCCGGTATTACATATCCGGGCCTTCAAAGAGTTTATGGCCCTAAAAGGAGTCAAGTCAGACATGTTCAAGCATCTGTTTGCTTCCTCGCTAGAGAAGCACCCGAAAGCTTGGTTTTATAAGCTCGACTCCAAAAAGTACAAGTCTTGGGACGACGTAGCAACGGAATTCGCTCGGAACTACGCCGACAATGCGGAAATCCAGACAACCATGCGTACTCTCGAGGTCATGGCCCAAGAGCCAAAGGAGGGTTTTACCAAATACCTCCAAAGGTGGAGGGCCGAAAGTGTCAAGCTGGTCGACAAGCCCAGCAAAAAGGTACTAGTGGAGGCCTTCGTGAAAAATCTCCTCCCATCTTACCGGATCCATCTCCGGTACGCTATCATACCCAATTTCGCCACCTTAACTGAGATGGGTACAAGAATCGAAGACGATTTAAGGTTAGAGAGCCTTACTAAGGCCTCTACAAAAGGTTATCAAGGAGCCAGTTCATCTTCTGGCAAGCCCGCAACTACAAATGCGGCCCGAAGCATCTTCGACGAGGTCAGTCTGCTAGATACCTCGACCAAAAAGAGTACTCCGGCCCGAGTATTCACGGACATAGGGACTACTTATGCCGACGCCTTACAAAGGCTATCTTCTAAAGGCCTGATCCAACCTATAGGCCCAATGCCAGAGGTCCCTGTCGAGAAGCGGTCCAAAAGCTACAACGCTCAGGCCTATTGCCGCTATCACCAGGGCAACGGGCATGACACCGAAAAATGCTGGAAGTTAAAGCATCTCATTCAAGATCTGATCGAGAGTGGGAAAATACCATTCCCCAGCGATAAGCCCAGTAACAAAAACAACCCTCTTGCTACTCACACCATTTTTACGGGAGAAATAGTCGACTGTACTCATCTCATTTCCCCTTTCATTCCCCAAATCAACGGGATATGGAATGACGATGAGGACGATGTTTACCTGGCTAAAGGGGAGACTGTCCCCATCACTGCCGAAGAAATCAGAAAGGCCAAAACCAAGGCCTTGGCCGGTACTCATGTCATCACGGCCGGACCTTCGGCCCCGGGATCCGTCACTGAACCCGCCAAGACGGACTCTACACTTGAAGAACCAGACACCGACACGGCCCTAGTCAAGCAACTAAAGAGGGTCCGAACTGACCTTACCATATGGCAGCTTCTGGTTAGTTCTCAAGAACATCGGGCAGCACTTACTAAGGCTCTCGACGAAATCAAGGTAGACTCGTCGGTTACCCCCACTAAAATGGTAGCCACCATCCTGCCTCACCTCAAGGGCAAGTCCAAAGGAGAAGGCCCACTTATCACCTTCTCTGAATCTGATAAGCCACCATTTGGGGCCACCCACAACCTGGCCCTATATATCACAGTGATTTGTCGAGGCAAGTATCTACCCATGACCTTAATCGATGACGGGTCAGCTGTGAACGTCCTTCCCTTAAGGACTGCAAAGGCTCTCGGCATTACCGAGACTGACTACCTTCCTACCGCGCAAACTATCCAGGCTTTCGATGGGAGCCCAAAATCAGTTGCCGGGGCCGTTAAGCTAACCATCATAACTGGCCCAATTGAAAAAGAGATCGAATTCCAAGTGATCGATGTCACTTCATCTTTCAATCTGCTACTTGGAAGGCCTTGGATCCATGCGGTTAAAGCCGTATCCTCCACTCTTCACAGAAAGGTCAAGCTACCTTTACAAGACGGGGTCATCACCCTCGAAGCTACCCCAATAGCCGTGTCAAGCTGCAACACGGCTGGTTCAATCGACATGCGAGGATTCAATTTCGTGGGAATGATCGATGAAGAGTATCTCTTTAGGCCCTACTTCACAACCAGCATCGACAAAATGCTGCAAAACTTGGGTTACTTACCGGGGGCTACTTCAAGGCCTGGTCTCCCTGCTGGCAAGATCATCGATGTTTTAAGCGATGAAGATTCGAAATTCGGTTTGGGGTACGCCTTAACCCCGGAAAATGTGGTCCGGGCCGGCATCCAAAAGGCCTGCAATATTCTCAAGGGTACCTACTTGGACCCTTACAGCCCAAGACTGAGCGATCACTTTGTCACTCCGGTATTCGGAGCTGTCCAGACAGGTGTCTATCAGCCCACTATAACCTATCCTGAGGTCAATTTCATCCCAGATGATATCTTTACTCTCATCCAAACCGCATCAAAAGAAGATTCAAACCAAGCCGAGCCCATGCTGGGGCTCTTGTTCGGGGACAACAAGATAATCCCGACCCCTAAGGAGGAATTGGTCAACCTGATCCTCCATAGCAGCAAGTTCGATCCAACCAAGCTGATCTCTGAAGTAGGTGCTGACACTGGAAAGAAGGCTTGGAGGAAGACGATCAAGTGGACCGACAGCGAGGGTCGAGTCTACAAGCTCACTACCGGCGAGGGGGACATGCAAGACGACGAGTCTGAATCCGAGTCCGAGTCCGAGTCAGAGTCAGAGTCGGAGTCTGAGTCTAGGTCTAGAAGGTCCAGTACTAGGGTCGAGTCTGTAACCCCTTTTCCTTTAGCTGTACCTCAGGGAGTCTCGGAATCTGTCCCGAGAGCACTCCGCATACCGCCTCTGACCAGCGATCAGATGTCAGCTCTCTTTGAGCTATTTTCAAAGCTCTCTATCAATAATAACGATAACCGTTCTGCTTACGACTTGTCTTATTTTCAAAACATTTTCAAAAACTTTATTTGCAATGACATTGAGAAACCCGACGAACAGGTACCACTACCTCAGCATCTAGTCGAGCAACTCGAACAAAGGGAGTCCCGAGATCCGGTGATCGAAGAAACTGATTCCATCAATGTAGGAACCCCTTTAGAGCCTCAGATGCTTAAGTTAGGTTTATCCCTAGACCCCAAGGAGAAACAACAATTCACAGATCTCCTCCATGAATTCAAAGACGTCTTCGTATGGTCCTACAAGGACATGCCGGGAATAGACCGGGAGATAGCCGAACACCGTATACCCATCAAAGACGGGTGTAAGCCGGTAAAGCAAAAACTCCGAAGAATGAGGCCCGAATGGTCTCTCAAAGTCAAAGAAGAAGTTGACAAACAATTCAAAGCGGGCTTTATCCAAGTGTCTGAATATCCAGAATGGGTCGCAAATATCGTACCGGTACCCAATAAAGACGAAAAGTTACGAGTTTGTGTAGATTTCCGGGACCTTAATAAGGCCAGCCCGAAAGACGATTTCCCGTTGCCACACATCGACATACTGGTGGAAAACACGGCCGACCATGCCCTTCTATCCTTTATGGACGGGTATGCCGGATACAATCAGATCAAAATGGCAAAAGAAGACATGAGTAAGACCACCTTCACTACACCTTGGGGGACTTACTGTTACACTGTTATGCCATTTGGGCTTATCAACGCCGGTGCCACTTATCAACGGACCGCCACTACCTTACTGCATGACATGATGCATAAGGAAGTAGAAATCTACGTGGACGATATGATCGTTAAGTCCAAAGAACGAAACGGGCATATTCCAGCCCTTAGGAAGTTCTTCACCCGACTGCGCAAGTACAACATGAGGTTAAACCCTCAAAAATGCATTTTCGGGGTAACATTGGGCAAATTACTGGGCCATATCGTCAGCCAGCGCGGCATCGAGGTTGACCCAGCCAAAATCAAGGCCATTACCGAGATGCGGCCGCCTAAAACCGAAAAGGAGATTAGGGGGTTTTTCGGGAAAGTCCAATATATCAGCAGGTTCATTTCGAAGCTAACCATGGTATGTGAACCCATTTTCAAAAAACTGAAGATAGGAGAGCGGGTACTGTGGGACGACAAATGTCAAACAGCTTTCGATAAGATCAAAGAAATTCTGTCATCTCCGCCGGTATAAATGCCACCTCAGCACGGTCTGCCTTTGTCGTTATACTTGACAACAACCGAGACAGCCATGGGGGCTATGCTAGCCCAGACAGTCAACTCAGAAGAACAAGCCATTTACTACATCAGTAAAAAATTCCTGGAATACGAATGCAAATACACGATGCTCGAAAAGACTTGTCTAGCTCTAGTTTGGGCCACTAAAAAGCTCCGACATTACATGCTTAGCCACGAAGTGCACGTACTATCAAGAACGGATCCAATCAAGTATCTGTTCGAAAAGCCCATCCTCAATGGTAGAATATCTAGATGGACTTTAATGCTAGCTGAGTTCGACCTCAAGTTCGTACCATTAAAAGCCATCAAGGGCCGGGTAGTAGCCGAGTTCCCCACCGATAGTCCGGTATCTGAAGAGGGACACACCGATACTTGGGCCTTCCCTGACGAAGACATATTCCATACCGATACGGAAACGTGAGATCTGTATTTTGACGGAGCATCCAAATTTCGAGGATTTGGTGTCGGGATTTTACTAATCTCACCACAAGGGGAGCACACCCCGTTGTCCATCAAGCTAGACTTCAACGTGACTAATAATGCAGCCGAATACGAAGCATGCATTCACGGGTTGCAAGCTGCCGTTGATTTAGGAGTAGCAAATCTCCGGGTCCACGGTGACTCATCATTAGTCATTAATCAAGCACTCCAGAAATGGAAAACTCAGAACGCAAATCTCGTAGCTTACCAAGCACGAGTAAGGGTTCTCGAAAAGCAGTTTCAAAAGGTGGAGTACATTTACCTACTCCGGGAAGAAAAACAGTTTGCAGATGCGCTATCCAAATTAGCATCTTTACTGAATATCCCGGAACATCTGACCAGCATGCCGATTTGCGTCGAAAGACGGTCCGAGCCAGCATATATCAACGTTATTCAAGACATCGAAATAACCGACCCAGAACCTTGGTACCAGGCTGTTCTTACCTACTTGACGTCGGGAGAATATCCTCCGGGATCTGAAAACCGGGCCAAGAAAGCCCTGCGAAGATGGGCCACTTAGTTCATCCGCACGGACGATGGACAGTTGTACAAAAAGACGGCACATGGGGCTTTACTCCTATGCATCGATAAAACACAGGCCGAAAGGGTCATGGCCTAGGTGCACGATGGTGAGAACGGCCCGCATATGAATGCCCATATGCTAGCTCGAAAAATCGCCAGACTCGGGTACTATTGGAATAGCATGGAAACCGACTGTCAGTTATATGTCAAGCACTGTCACAACTGTCAGATTTTCGGCAACGTCCAGCATATGCCGTCATCCCTGTTATATACTATGACATCACCATGGCCATTTTCAACATGGGGAATTGATATAATCGGGAAAGTGAACCCTTCCGGGACGGGAGGTCACTGCTTTATTCTAGTGGCTATTGACTATTTCACTAAATGGGTCGAAGCCGAGTCATATCGTGTCTTGAACGCCAAGCACATTGCAAAATTTATCAAAGATAAAGTTATATGCCGATACGGGATCCCGCACGAATTCATTAGTGATCACAGGACCCATTTCCAAGCCGAAACCGCTACTTTGCTAGCAAAATATAAGATTCAAAGGCATACATCTTCGCCTTACCGTCCCCAAACCAATGGAGCGGTAGAGGTAGCAAATAAAACAATTGTCACCATACTTAAAAAGATGGCTGATAATTACCGGGATTGGCCCGATAAAATCCCTTTCGCCTTATGGGGATACCGGATCTCAATCCGCACTGCAACCGGGGCAACTTCATACTATCTGACGTATGGGATGGAGGCGGTCCAGCCGGTCGAGCTTGAGGTACCATCTCTAAGGATTCTACTCGAAAGTCAAGTACCTGAAGCAGATTGGGTTCAAAACCGATACGACTCGTTGATTCTTTTGGACGAACAACGATCCCGAGCCCTCAACAATATCCAGATATATCAAAAAAGGATAAAACGGGCTTTCAACAAAAGGGTTAGGCCCAGAAATATCAAAGAGGGCGATCTAGTCCTAAAATCTGTTCGGGCTTTGCTACCAGTCGACCCAAGGGGAAAATTCAAACCTAATTGGGTCGGACCGTATCTAGTAAAGAAGGTTTTATCAGGAGGAGCCGTAATGCTGACAGACTTGGATGGGAACGAATTTGTCAACCCAACCAACTTGGACCAGTTGAAGCGCTACTACCCCTAACCTTGTCTCAATGTCATTTGCTAAATTTTTATACAAAAATTTGTCTAAAAACTTTCAAAAATTAAGCAAGTCAATAAGTTAGGATTACTGATCCTACTGTCGCACATCTCGAACTAATAGTCTTGATGTATTTCGAAAATTGCAAAATTCTACGTCTGAACTACGGTCGGTTTGATTCCACTAATCATGGATACGTAGGCAACCCCTCAAAGGGTAAAACACTGCAATAACGAAAAGACAGGAACGGTTTTCACTAATATGTCTTTTATTATTTCAAAAAATGCCTCACGCAAAAATAAATCACTCAAAAATAGTAGTAATACTTAAATAATAAAATTTAGGAGACTACTCGTACATTTTTCCCTTCCCCTTATCTTTCGGGTCACGCGGATCCCGAGGCCGACGAGGTGGGGGCGAACGTTCCCTAATCACAAGTGGAACTTCCTTTGCTCGAACCCGCTTCTTCGATTTCGGTTTCTCCGTCCCCTGCACCGGTCCGATCCGAGCCCGTACGTGCTCGGGTAGTCTATCCCGAGGACCAAGTCGGTCCTTAGCTGCCAGTCTTGGACCAAGTTTCCTTTCTATGTCCGTCTGGGGGCTCATCTTCCCCCATGTACCTTTAGTGCTGGACCCTTTAGTCAAAGTCTTGGTCTTCCTTTTCTGGCCTGACATCAGTCGGACCATCGTAGCCGGGGTATCACCATCATCAAAGAAGCCTCGATTATCTTTAGCCTGTTCTCGGCGCAGCAAGTCAAAGGCTTCATCAGTCTTTAAAGCAGCACGGGCTTTAGCGGAGTCTGCCTGGGTCCACTTCATATAAGAATCTGATACCCAGATTGAGGGAGAAGCTTTAGAAACGGGCCAAGTGTGCCGGGTATACCATCTTTGCGCCCAAGTATCATACATCACGTCCGTTAGCTGAGTAGATTCACTCACGATCGCCTCAATTTCCGGGATTCTTTGGGCCCGACCATATTGCCTAAGTATGCGGTCGGGATAGAGATGAATCGTCTGCCTAAAAGATAGGATTAGTTGATAACGGGCCCTGTCTCGCAATTCTAATCCGGTCCAGATGTAAATGGGCCACCAAGGTACGGTCCAACGGATCAATGAGCCTCCATGGAAAGACAATAGCTCGTCCCAGAATTTTTGGGTAGTAAGGCGAGAAAAGTCAACAGTCCGTCTTCTCGTCATCACTTGGTTCGGACGATATCGGCTTACATCTAGAGGAGGGTCCAAGATCGATAGCCTCTGAAAAAGCCATAGCTGAAAAATCAAAATCACGAAAAGTCAAAATCGTGAAAAGCCAAAGTCGCAAAAAAAAAAAATATCGCAAAAATCGAAAAAACCGAGAAAAACGGGAAAATCGACAAAAAACGCGAAAACCGCGAGAAAATCGAAGACAGAAATTGAAAAAAATCAAAAATTGTGAAAATCGAGAAAAAATCAGCCTACCTGTAGAAAACGGGTGCTACCGGTCAGCCTGATCGACGGATCCCTCTTACGATTATCTAAGCCCTGGATGATCTCCCCGGTAATCAGCCAAGCTGGGTTGTGTTCTGTCTCCATCAGGTCAGCTACAACAAGAAGTCTGGCATGGCCCATACAAGATAGCAAATCCATATGACCTTCAAAAGCGTAGACGTGGAGCATGCAAAAAGTAAAGGCCCTACGGCTATATACCGGCCTGACCCGGACGTCATCTAGGTTCATAAATTTCTCAGCCAGATCGATCAAGGAAACTGTATCTCCTTCTATCATACGAGATACCTCCATGTGAGAAAGCCCTAAGAATTCTCGTAATTTTCTCCTTATGTCACGGACTGAAAACGGGACGGTAGGGCGAAGACTGGGATTCCACCCCCCTACAGCAGCTATTTCCTCAGGAATGGGACAAATTTTGCCTCAAGGAAACTTAAAAACATGATAAGTATCATCCTAGTAGGACAAGCAGGCATCGAAAAAGTGACGCTCCACTTGCATCTGACGGATTGTGGATAGCTGGGTGACGCCATTCTGATTCAAAATAACTTTGTCAGCATCTCTGAAAATTCAGGACCAATCTTGCAACATTCCAACTAATCGATCAATACCCATGATGAATTTCTGAAAAGAAGAAATAAGTTTCTCAAGGCTTGTTTTTTTTTTTGAAGGGCGAAGAGGATTGTGTGAATTATGAATAATTGTGAGCAGGGAGAAGGGTATTTATAGCATGAAACCAAATTCTCCTCCTCACTTTGGGATTCCTAATCCCAAGGGATTTAGCATACAGGCCTTTTTCCTAGGATCTAGCTAAGTCATCCCGAGAATTCCTATTCCTTCTCAGAGTCAAAATACCTTATTTTCAAAAATTCTTCCAAATTCAAAATTTCAAAAATCCTCTTCAATTTTTTATTCCCCAGCACGAGTCATTTCTCCTAAAAATGTGTTACATGCAAACTTTGCATAAATCATTATACAGGACGACTCAAGCAAAACCGTGCAATCAACTCCCCAGCGGCATAGACTTATACGACAAGTCTGATTCCCCACGGAGTATCATCATCAATTCAGGTACATTTCTAGTCTCCGGCCGGCGGGCCCTCCACGCAGGTCTAATGGACCTTAAACGACCCGACCGAAAGTCTGCCAGGTCTAATCTTTGATTTGCCTGGTAGCTACTCTGACTTTCGCCTTGTCCAAGCCTCAGTCAGAGTGGGGGCTCTGTAGACACCCACATTTTGACCGCCAGGTGTCTATAGCAGTTTCCGACAAACACCCGATGATGATTGATGGTAGGGATTCGTCACGTCCCAACCGTCAATAATATAACCGGCTAACCTAACTAGGGTAGATAGGGTGAGTCGGGTCGAATCCACGGGGACGGTAAAAGGCGTCTAGACTAGGTCGGCCCAAATACGAGACTAAGTCAACGAGCTAAACTAGAGAATGAGAAGAAGAGGAGAAGACTAGGCTATAACTAAGAGGAACGACTAAGGAGAACGGGCTAGGATTAGGTCGGGGTCAAAGGGGTAATGGAATGGTCACGGGAGGACTAGAGTGAAGGAGGTAGTAGGGTAATCTAGGTTGGTCCGGGCTCTCGCATCTTAGACTCAACTAGAGGTTCCACCTAAAACCCATCTCGGCGATACACAACACAAACGAGGTTCTAGCGCGCTATGGTCCTAGGTCGAATCCGGGCTCTCGCAACTTAGACCGGCCTAGGGGTCGTCCTCACCGGGCTCTCGCAACTTAATGAGGGGACCGAACCCAAAAACAAACTAATGCCCACGAAAGAAAGGCAAGAAAACAAGCATTCGTACATACTTAGTCATTCAAGCAATTCAACAAACATGTGATGTGCATCAAACAAGAGGAAACCCAAATCTTCCACCCACATCTCTAGCAAACCCTTAATCACCCAATTAACACCCTAATCACCTTACTAACCCTAGCAAGAACACTACTCTAACATAATCAAACTAAAACTAACAAGCATGAGAGGAATCAACATAAGAAAACAAACAAACATAAAGAAACTAGTAATAACAACTAAACATTTAAACTTGAACAACTAAACAAGATTAAGAGTAGAAAGGAAGAAGATTGTACGATACTAGAGAAGGAGAAAGAACAAAACTTGCATTAATGAAGAAAACCCAAATAATTCCACCAAGGTTGTCAAGCTTGAGTGGATTCTTCAAGAGATCCCTAATACAAGTACTAATCTACGATTAACTACTAATTACCGACTAATCTACACTAATCTAATCTAATCTAACCTAAAGTAGTCTAGGGTTTAGTCTCTAAAAGTTTGCATAAGCTTAACATAACAAGGGAAGAGTATATATAGGGTTACAAATGAAAAGGAGAAGAAAAGAATTGAAGGCGGGCGAGCTGGAGCTTTTCCCGGTCGGGAAAGAAATTTCCGATCGGGATTATGGGAATTCCCGATCGGGATTTTATGTTCCCGATCCGGAACAGCCTCCAGTAGCTGCACTTCGTTCCTCCTTCATCCCGAACGGGATGGGTCTTTGTAGGCCTCCCTTAAGAGCTCTTTGGTCCCTCCTTGCCTCTCATGGGCTTCTCGTCGATTCTCGGGACTCGGGATCGGGTCTCGGAGGCTCGGGATTGGATCCCGAGGTCTCGGGATCGATTCCAAGGCATCGAGTCATCGTTCCTCTACTCCGTTGGCTCCAAAATGTGTATGTATCGAGTCGGAATCGCTCCAACTCTTCAAATTCGGTCTCGGGAACCTGAAACGAACTAAAGGAAGCATAAGAAGCCCCTAAACCGCTCCCAAGGAGCGATTCTACAAGGAAAACGGGACCAAAACACTACAGAATAAGCACTACAAATGACACTTATCAACTCCCCCACACTTAACCCTTACTCGCCCTCGAGTAAGCACATACTAACTACTACACTAGCCGAATGGGTATTACCGCACCCTACGCCCCTTCAACTCACGCGAGTGCACTTAGAGGACAAGTGCACTCCGCAAGGCAAGTTGGGTCTTGCGACAAAACTGTGGATGCAACCGGACACAAAACACACAAACAAACACATAATCGGTTGCACCCAAAACGAAAGAAATACCGCTTCCCTCTAAAAGCGGTGAATGAAACACCGGTTTAGGACTCGAGGTAAGCGACAACGTTCCCAAGCTAGACATACAAACCAAGTTGCACTAAACCCTAATAGTATGACGATAAAGCAACAAAAACGTTGGTAACTTACCTAGGTCCTCCTAACTTTCTAAAAACGTACTACGGGACGATCGGCGGAGTGGAAAAGTGAAGAACCACGGTGTTAGTCGACACTGTAGGTAAGTGCGACCCCGCCCCCTTTAGCGTGAGCCAAGAGGGTCATCCCGTGTCCAAAACCGCCTAACTAGTCCAAGTAAAAAGGTGGAAAACATGCAAAATGAGGGAAGACCGACAAATGCCGCTATCATCCTTCCTCGGGACTCGGTCCTTTGGTAGGCTCTTCACGGCAAAGGTCGGAAAAAGGCTTATTTTTGTGGGGATTTCTTTTTGTGAGACGGGTTTTCTTTTGGCATTTTCTTTCTTTTCGATATTTTGATTTGTTTGTCGCCATGCCATTCTTTTTCTTCTTTTCTATTTTCTTTTTGGCTTTTGTGTCTTTTCATTTTCTTCATTTCTTTTCTTTCTTTCATCTTTATTTCTTTTCTTTTCTTTGCCCTTTTTGGCAAGATTTGGCATTTTTGGCATTTCAATGTATAACAAGAAAGATAGAAATCATCGATTTGCATTTTATTTGTGTGGGTATGTGTGAGAGGTAGGGTAATGGGTAAGTCGAGGGTCGCGATCCCTCTTCAAACCCACAAAAAGGGAAGAAACTTGGACTAATCAAGCAATCCTAAACACGGTCACCTAAGGGACGAGACTCGGTAACCAAGGCCTTTTCACACCGTGGGTGGTCATAATGGTCAAAATGCAAATCCCGTAGTAAATCCCTAGTAAGCTAGGTGGACTCAAGGTAAAGGACCAACGAACTCATTGATTTAAGGGTCATTCTACTAGATTAAAGTCCAAGACTGGATTTATAAAACTAGGAAGGGAAAAATAGACACTCACACACTAGCCTCTAAACCGGGTTTTCGAAAACGTTTACACACAAGACACACAACAAAACACAAAACAAAGACACAACGAAGATGGAAGAAAAAGAGACAAAACAAAACAAAACAAAACAAAACAAAGAGAAACAACACAAAAAACCAAAACAAACACCACCCCGATCTTCAAACAAGTCTCCAAATCCACCACAATCTTTACAAAGCTCCTCCCGAGCACACATCATCACAATCTCCTCCAAACTCCACAAGGAATAAAGAAGAAAAGGGGTGAAGAGATGTTACCGGAGGTCTTGAAAGCTCTCCAAATCATTTGGTTAATTAAGCAACCTATAAAGAAAGAGGGGGCAAAACACGCACAACAAAACAAATACGACACAATGACACAAAAGGAAAACACACAAAAGAAAAATCTTTTTGATTTTTGTGAAAAATTTTCAAATTTTTAGGGATTTTAAAGATTTTTTCGAAAAGCTAAGAAAATAAACTAAACTATACTAGAATATCGCTCCCCCACACTTAAATCGAGCCATGTCCTCATGCTCGATCGTAGGGTGCGGAGAGACAAGAGAAACAAAAGAAACTACGAAAATAAAGCTAAAAATCAAAAATAAAGTGAAGAAATGGGTAGAAGGTGTCCGGCCGGGGTGTAGTCAAGTCACCATGGGCCGAGACAAGAAAAAGATATGGATGGGGGAAGAAAATAAAAAGAAGGAAATAAAAGGAAATGGGAGGGGAGGGCTAGGTGTAATCAAGTCACCTAGCCCGGATTCCGCCTAAATCCGACTAAATCCTCAAAAAAGTAAGTGAAAAACTTGTAAAATTTGGATTTTGAAATGACTCTCGATGTAGTCACATCATCGAGAGTCGGGAGCAACAACTACCGAGGCGTCGAAGGCCACCAAGGTACCATGACTCAAGGGGAAGGGGGCAAACAAGAGAAAAACAAGCAATAAAAGATGGAAAAGAAAGGATAGTTGCCGTACCGACCGGTTAGCAACTCACTTGCTCCATCGTCTCAATGATCAATATAGGTGCTTTGCTTGTTGTCTTCGTTGTCATCCTCCTTCAAGCTTGATAAAACAGCATGGTTGGGGTAGTAATGGTAGGGGGTGGGATTTGATGTGGATCTCGGTGTGTAAAGTGAGGTGTACGGGTCATATGATAGGAGTAAGGAGGAGTAGGGAGGTTGGGAGGGGGTATAATGGATGGGTGGAGTCAAAGGGACCATCCCGGTCGGGATGGGTGGTCCCGATCGGATTGAAAAACCCTTCCCGATCAGGAAGCCCTCGTCCCGGTCGGGAACACACTCCAGTAAGTCTGAATTTCTGCACCTTCATCCCGATCGGGATGGCTCCTTCCCGGTCGGGATTCCTCATCCTTCCCGGTCGGGAAGCCCTCTTCCCGGTCGGGATGAGTCTTCTTTGCTTCCCCAAGCCCAAAAGCTTATCTAAAGCTTCCTCGCTCGCAAACCAAACTCCATCATCAACCACTCCTTTATAGGAGTGACCTTCACTTCACCTATCACAATAAACTCAATCTATACATCAAATTCACTCCCTCACATCGCTCATCAAAAATCCAATATTACAAGAATATCACAAAACTACCAAAATCAAGAGATAAAACACAATTACAAGAACAAGTATTCTAAAGAAGAGGAGATGGGAATATACAACATGACAGTTCTTTTAGGAACTCCGTCAAACATAGGATGGTGGACTCCATTCTTCAACCGTAGCCCTCAAGGGCATGGAGGAGCAAGTCGAACGCGCTACCGACATCGTAGTGAAGGCCCAAGAAGCGCTCGAGCTTAACCGACCTCCACGGCCTCCAAGGAGGAGGCAAGAAGTAGGATTCCCAAGACCCGACATCATCTTCAAATTTGTCTCCGGGGTCTCTCCATCCTACGAGCTCAACCGATCTGTTCTTCCCTAAGCATTGCCTCCATTCACAAGCAAGCTTCATCTCCAAGAATAGAGGCACAAAAAGTGGTTTTGGCCTCATCTCTTCATTGCACACCCCCACACTTTCCTCAAGTTGTGGTTCCCCATCTTCATCACTCGGCCCCACATCATCTTGGAGAGGAGAATCGAAACTTCTACCGGCGGTTTCAATCTCTTCCAAGCCATCTCCCGGTGTACAAATAAGGGGCTCTCGATGCGTAGTCTCATTCTCGGACATGGGCAACTCGAGGCTAACAATCTCACCCAACAACTCTACAAAATCCACCAAACCATCCCACTCACTATTCTCTTCCAATTCCTCACCAATGTTGCCTTCACCAAGAGTTATCTCCTCATTCGTCTCTTTTTGGGTAGACGATTGAAGTTCTTCAAATTCCCTTTGGAGCTTGGCCAAGAGTTCATAATTCTTTTTCGTTTGCATGACCATTTCTTTTCGGTCTTTTTGCATTTGAAGAATCGATTGATGCAACTCCAAGTTTAGCGATTGGTGGTCATTGGAGTCTTGTAAAGCTCCTTGAAAATCTTGATGATGCCCAAGGGGTGGGGCATCATATTGTTGGTAGCAAGGTTGGGATGATTGGTGGTATTGTGGGTCATAGGGTTCATATTGTGGTTGGGGTGGGGGGTAATATTGCGGGTCTTGGGGGTATTGGCTTCCATATAGTGAATCTTGATTGAACATGGTGGGTTCACAATCATAACTCGAGTAATAGCCACCATGATCGTAGGAGTGATAGTCATTCACTTGTTGATAGTCATACTCATACTCTTGAGGTTCATACCCATCTTGATTACCCCAAGAAGCTTGATAGTGGTAGGGGGACGTCATGTCATGACTTTGGTTCATGGAAGAAGAGTGGTAGCTCATATCGGCTCCCGAGTGTGTGGAGTTTAGATCAAACCCCATGCTCGCTCGAAAATCGTAGTCCATACCCGGTTGGAAACCACTCATTCTAGCAATAGTCCGCTTAAGCGGCTCTGAGTCGCAAGAAGAAGATAATCACCACCTCTAAGCACAAACTGTAGACTAAGAACAAACGTGAGAAGTCTAGTGCTTTTTGGGCACTATACAAGAGAGAAATAAACCGCACACACACAAGAAGCAAAGTAACCAAAAGAAAAAAAGAAAACACAAACACAAAGACAAAGTCAAGCAAATGGGAAAACAAAGTCTAAACTAGCACCGTCCCCGGCAACGGCGCCAAATTGATGGTAGGGATTCGTCACGTCCCAACCGTCAATAATATAACCGGCTAACCTAACTAGGGTAGATAGGGTGAGTCGGGTCGAATCCACGGGGACGGTAAGAGGCGTCTAGACTAGGTCGGCCCAAATACGAGACTAAGTCAATGAGCTAAACTAGAGAATGAGAAGAAGGGGAGAAGACTAGGCTATAACTAAGAGGAACGACTAAGGAGAACGGGCTAGGATTAGGTCGGGGTCAAAGGGGTAACGGAATGGTCAAGGGAGGACTAGAGTGAAGGAGGTAGTAGGGTAATCTAGGTTGGTCCGGGCTCTCGCATCTTAGACTCACCTAGAGGTTCCACCTAAAACCCATCTCGGCGATACACAACACAAACGAGGTTCTAGCGCGCTATGGTCCTAGGTCGAATCCGGGCTCTCGCAACTTAGACCGGCCTAGGGGTCGTCCTCACCGGGCTCTCGCAACTTAATGAGGGGACCGAACCCACAAACAAACTAATACCCACGAAAGAAAGGCAAGAAAACAAGCATTCGTACATACTTAGTCATTCAAGCAATTCAACAAACATGTGATGTGCATCAAACAAGAGGAAACCCAAATCTTCCACCCACATCTCTAGCAAACCCTTAATCACCCAATTAACACCCTAATCACCTTACTAACCCTAGCAAGAACACTACTCTAACATAATCAAACTAAAACTAACAAGCATGAGAGGAATCAACATAAGAAAACAAACAAACAAAAACAAACTAGTAATAACAACTAAACATTCAAACTTGAACAACTAAACAAGATTAAGAGTAGAAAGGAAGAAGATTGTACCATACTAGAGAAGGAGAAAGAACAAAACTTGCATTAATGAAAAAAACCCAAATAATTCCACCAAGGTTGTCAAGCTTGAGTGGATTCTTCAAGAGATCCCTAATACAAGTACTAATCTACGATTAACTACTAATTACCGACTAATCTACACTAATATAATCTAATCTAACCTAAAGTAGTCTAGGGTTTAGTCTCTAAAAGTGTGCATAAGCTTAACATAACAAGGGAAGAGTATATATAGGGTTACAAATGAAAAGGAGAAGAAAAGAATTGAAGGCGGGCGAGCTGGAGCTTTTCCCGGTCGGGAAAGAAATTCCCGATCGGGATTATGGGAATTCCCGATCGGGATTTTATGTTCCCGATCCGGAACAGCCCCCAGTAGCTGCACTTCGTTCCTCCTTCATCCCGAACGGGATGGGTCTTTGTAGGCCTCCCTTAAGAGCTCTTTGGTCCCTCCTTGCCTCTCATGGGCTTCTCGTCGATTCTCGGGACTCGGGATCGGGTCTCGGAGGCTCGGGATTGGATCCCGAGGTCTCGGGATCGATTCCAAGGCATCGAGTCATCGTTCCTCTACTCCGTTGGCTCCAAAATGTGTATGTATCGAGTCGGAATCGCTCCAACTCTTCAAATTCGGTCTCGGGAACCTGAAACGAACTAAAGGAAGCATAAGAAGCCCCTAAACCGCTCCTAAGGAGCGATTCTACAAGGAAAACGGGACCAAAACACTACAGAATAAGCACTACAAATGACACTTATCAATGATCAGACGCAAACGTGCTTTAAATACTCAGAAACGGGCTCAAAATCATTGGCATTTGGCTTGGGCTCATTATGGAGTACATATCTCACAAAACCAACCTCAAAATCAGGCCCAGCGGGTCGTTTCAAGTCAAATAAGACTAATTTGGGTCGATTCCGACACCAGGGGTAAAACCGTCTTTTAACGACCGAGTCAAAACCCGTCAAAAATATTCCCGAGCTACGTGAGTCAGCCGTGACACCTCACACGGCTGATTCGAACTCTAATCCTACGAAAAATCAGCTACATAAAATATTAAACGAATCCATTTAAGGATGGAATTCGATCTCAAGTAGAAATCTTATCCGAAAACACTCGGCCGAGTAGCACAAACCAGCCGTGTTTCCCTTGCTTCCTCGACAAGTAAGCAGAATTCTCATGCCTTTCAGCTTCTTATATTTCCTATCTTAAACGGTAGTTCAAACTCTCCTAGCCAAGGTCGGGAACTCCCTATAAATAGCCCCTTGCATGCAACACTTTCAAGGACACAATACGAATCAATTACACACATCTACATTCATTATCATACATCAATTACACACTTAGAATCGAGAAAACCGATATTATTCCCGAAGGAAAACCGGCCCCTTATACCCGACCGCCCTTCGCCGAGACCACACCGAACCGAGCCACCACAACTCACCGACATCCACTCGACGCTCTTGTGCCCAAGCCACGTCCCGACGAGCCTCGATCCGAGTAAACAGAAGCATGTAGGTTGAGGGTGTAACAAAACCCGATTTCTCTTTTTCTTCTCTTCTCCTCCTCGTCGTTCGCCTTTTCATTACGGGTCGTTCGTCGCTTTTTATTTTATTTTCTAATATCGATATTATTAAAAACTAATTTCATATATCAAACATTCTTAAAAATATGATATCGATTCTCTATAATCGAATATTGTATCAAAAAGAATTATATTAAAATCTCGACGATGTTAAAAATCGTTACATCTTTTTTTCGTTCAAACTTCTTTTTACAAAACTTTTTTTATTCATTCCGAATACTCGATATCGATTTCATAATCGAATATCGGGTACGACGAATATCGAAAACATAAAATCGAGTATAAATTAATTCATATTTTGTACGCGATTTATCAAAATTAGCAATTTCGAACAAAAAAATAAAATCGGACAGACCCGCACGCGAGTCGCGCCACTCCCAGGCGACTCGCGCACGGGCCTAAAACTCGAGTCTTTTTTTTAGCTTTTTCGTTCGTTTTATTTTGTTATTCTACGAAACGATTTCTAAAATTTATATCTTTTCTAAAACTATTCCGAGTATTTGATATTGATTTCGTAGTCAATTATCGAATATAACGAATATCGAAAATATTAGATCGAGTACAAATTATGCAATATTTGTACGTGATTTAATAAAATCATCGAATCTTCGAAAAATCGTCTTCAAAAACAGACCGACACGCGACTCGCCGGCATCCCAGGCGAGCCGCGCGGCCGGCTGCCACGACGCACCTTCTTTTTTTTTTTTTTTTTTTTTTTTCGAATTTCGTTTTTTATACAAAACAGCGTTTTTAGCAATATTTTTCAGATTTCGATTAATATTTATTTTCTCGATCTCGTATATTTATTTCGTTTGCTATATTATTTTTTACAAATCGATACTAACTCGTTTGTTTATCTTGCATCAAATTCATCTTTATTTCATCTTTTGTTTTATTTTACTAAAACGAATCTCACATGCTAAATTCAACTTTGACGTTAAATTTTTCATGCATTAAATCGACTTAGCAACCCATTCAATTCCTCGCATTTTTAGGAAAAACAATGTTTGCATATCATTCATCGTATTACTAACACGCGTATTAAAAAATCATTCGATATCCTAGTAGAGGCCGCTAATATGCGGGCGGGGTTGGGTGTTCTTAGTGAACTTCCCAACACGTACCCTCACCCCTTACTCAGAACCGTGGTTTCCGGATGTCCGAATCCATTAGCAACAAGAGTCATTCAATATACGATTAACCGCTCAAGTCGGCATCGGTATCGATATGCAAAGGGACGAGCCCAATAAACTCTGACATCGGAAATGGGCCGTATTTTGTATACGGCCCACTACGACATAGAGTGGGCTCGAACGGTTCCGAATAACCATAAAATTCGGTGGCGACTCCAACTTCGATTTAAATTTCAATTTGACCATCTCATATGGAGATTCATTCGCCTCCCCAAACCCGTGCGTGGCCGCGTCGGGGTAGACCTATGTCATGTCCACACACACACACACACACACACACACACACACACACACATATATATATATAGAGAGTGAGAGAGAGAGAGAGAGAGAGAGAAAGATAGGTTCACATAAGGCCAACAACTCTTATAAGTTCATAAGTTCCAGTGTTAAAGTTACACAAAAGGTGCTTAAGTTACACGAGATGAGTGTTAAAGTTGCACTTTATCACTTGAAGTGATAAAAGAGCTGAATGTTATAGTTACATATCAATTCTGAAAAAATGCAACTTTAACGTATGTCATCTGTAACTTTAATATAGACTTAATTACATATGTTGAACTTATTTGATCCCTTCTCTCTCTCTCTCTCTCTCTCTCTTATTTAAATATTTAAGCTTATTTGTATGACTAAAATACTTATGTATATGAAAATGTTACGTGATATTTATTTATGTTATATTTATGACTAAATTCAACTAAACTAACTTATCACTTGTTTAATTTATTTATTTATCACCTTTATATTTATGTTTATATGAGAAATTAAGAAAATGAATAAAAGAACTTAAAATAATAAAATTTACTGATATCATTTTATATGTAATTTATTTACATATTTCTATTTACTACATGTATTTATTCTATGTACTTTATATTTTATATAATTGTAATTTTGGTCATATATGTTATTAGTACTTTTACATTTGTTTATATATTGTAATAATAGAGTAAATTAGTAACCTACAAAATATTTTATTTTATTTTAATAATACTTTACTTATTATTTTTATATAGGTAGAAATTTATAATTTCATTTTTTCTAAAATAAATGGATTTATTTTATTCCAAAATTTTTACACGATATTCATAATTATCAAAAAATGATTTTATGTCAAAATTTGTAAATCAAGTATGACTTCAATTATATTTTTCAGAAATTATAAATTTTAAAATAATATTTTAGTATACCTTAATTTTTATTTTGATATAAAACTTTATTTAAAGAATTTATTATTTTAAAATTAAGTTATACCCCTTCCGTCCCCTAAGATTGTCCCGTATTCCTTTTCGGGTAGATTCTTAAAGATTGTCCCATTTCTCAATTTTTCTTTTTAGTCTATCCTTTTTTATAACTTCGTCCCTACAAAGTTAAGTATTTACCATTTTGTCATTTCATTAACCCACACCACCTCACACAACATTATGACTCACCCTATAAAGGGAGTCATCATTGCCTATATACCCAATCATCACACAATTTTCTTAGTTATTGTGCAAAAGTAAATGGGACAAACATTTTGGGACGGAGGGAGTACAATATTTGAGATATGATGTTTCGGGTGACACTTGAGGATTAAACTATGATGTTGTCACACTGAAAGTAAGTATTGGAGAATTTGACTTTTTCAAATGAGTCCGACCAATTATTAGGGGTCACCAAATAAAATACTACTTGTTCATGGGCGACCTTTATATAAGGTTTACCATGCGAGTCTGGGACGAATAGTTTGTGTTGGATTCTACCATATCTGGTGTTTCGACTGCACTTACAATGAAAAGCGGACTCGGAGGCTGCGGTCCGAGAGTCGACCTAGTGTTTAAGGTAGTCATCCTACGGCAGTGAGAGATGCGGTTCAAGAGTCTGCGTAGGGTATGTGCGCTTGTATAGATAAGTACTTTATCAGTATTAACACCTAGGTAGCGGGGGCAGAACAGGATTATGAAAACTGCGGGTTCCCTCTTGGTGATGCAAAGAATGTAATCATCGGCTTTCATTTTGACCAGAGCCCCGTCTGAATAAACATATAATATAATAGAAGTTCGTGCCCAATTGAGCCTTATGGGTGAGATGTAAACCTCATAAGATCGGTTCGGTCTACGAGTCGGTAAGACGGTTACTTCTATTGGTGAGATGCAAGCCAATAGGGTGTAGCGGTGATACTAGGAGCCACGACTCGTGTGTTTTTTCTGTTTACGTGAAAAATGATTTAAAATCAAATGGCTGCCAATGTCCCATCTTCTAAACTTTACCGTTTTCTTCACCTCACATGTTGGTTAATTGAATTAAAGGAAACTATTTGTTACGTGATATCCTTTAATATTTTTGTAAGCATATTATTGGTTATTCATATGGTTGTCTTATGTGTATGAGGTGATGTTGGATGAACGGTTTGGTTGCTGTTCCGCTCAACGGTCTCTGTTTTATATTTTTTTTCAGGTACAAGACGTTGGGGAACTGAGCAAGAGATTTTAGTAATATGTTTAGTATAAAAATACAATCTATATTCCGTACTGGTGAATCAAGACTATGTAACTAATAGTCGTTTATTGTAAGGATCCGTAGCGATCCAGATTTATTTACACTCTGATATAATTTTAATCAACTGACTTAAATAATTTTCTGCATTATCTATTAATTTAAGTCATCAAAAATCCGGGTTGTTATAGTGGTGGTGGTGGTGGTAATGGTGCTGGTGCCCTTTTGAAGCAAAAAGGCAGTAATTTTTGGTGATTAATGAGATGCCTAGATGCATAAGGCTCACTACATGGAGTAAAATGATGGAGACGGTAGTGTGAGTGATATTCTTAGTATTATTGTTGTTGATGTTGGTGGTGTTGTTATTATTGTTGTTGGTGTTCTTGTGGTTGTGGTAGTAGTAGTTGGGATTAAGTAGGTTTAGTGGTGAGAATTTAGTAGTATTGTATTAGAATTAGTAGTAGCTAGTAGTGTGTTCGTGGTAGTTTGGTGTGTAGGCACCCAGATTTGGACCTGGAGACTCCAGGAGTGCCCAACAAACACCCGATGATGATCGGACTGCAACGCGATGCAAGATTGCAATGTTTTAGATAGTTTTTTCTATAAAACAGATCAAATAATTACTCGGAAAAATTAAATTAACATCAAGGCAGCCTTAGTCGTGTCATTACGGTCGTATAGACACCATTAGAGCCAATTCTGACACCGGGACCCCAAGTCAGTCCCGAAACACGAACCGAGTCAGCACCACGCCAAGCGAACCTCGGGATGCGCACCCGAGGCCCACTCGGCGCAACGGCGCTAGGTCAAAGGGGGGAAGCTTAGTCTCCAAGTCACAAATGATACGTACAACCCTCGACTTTGGAAAGTATCAAAATCGTATCTTCAAATTTGCGAGCGCCTCATCTCGCGCGTCTCATCCTTCACACGCCTAAACCCCGGCGCCTGAGTTTTGGTGCGCATGGACTCATGCGTCCGTCCGGGTGACGAGAGCCGAAAACAGCTATAAAACCCCCCTCCACCCCACTCATTCGACACGCAACATTTTCCCTTCTCTCTTTATTCGTTAAGAGTTTCTCACTAAGGGCTCGCACTCCGACACCCGAAGCAAACGATCCACTCGATCGTAGTCCCGATAAGCGAAATCGACGCTACTCCTCACCTTCGAGCACCCCACTCGATCCCAAGGTGCCTGTGTTCGACTAGCTACTCTGAGTCTAGCAACGGAGTTCTGCAGGAATAGCCGCAGAACCAGCAAATAGTAACGGAGTTCTGCCAGATTAGCCGCAGGAAGAGCCAACGGTAACGGAACTTTGCCGAAATCACCAGGCAAGCTAGGAGGATCCGCCTTCTGAAGCCGAATCGTCACTAGGTTGTCACCTAAACAAAACTTTACATTTCTGTACTTTTATTATACACTACGATAATGGCAAATGTGGACACTAGGTCCATTACACGTACTAAAACATGTAACGTCCCAACTTCAATTATAAACACTAAAGCACCCTAAATAGACCCGAGTAGTTCCAAGATCCGTTCTCAACTATCTATGCATCATGTCCCATTTAGCGTATACTCCGAGGGTGAAACTCCTCACTATGTGATTTACTTACATTCGCATTTATAGCTTTCGTTTGATTTATTACTTTTATGACCTTATAACCGCATGCTAAATCACCTAACACGGAAATCAAAACATAAACAAGCTAAAACTGAACAAAGCGATGGTCGGGTTCCGTATTAGTCCCGGTGCTCACCTTACATGGTTCGACGCATCCCTATTAATACCGATTCAACACATCTTAAGCAGAATACCAGGTAAGGTATACCACGAGAACGACTAATATCCGTATTACCGCGTTAAAACTGATTTGCTAATACATATAATATAAGTACTCTCTACTCTTCTATGTGCATCTTTTCATGGCCAGCCTGTCACGTGAAATCACATGTAAAGAATGTAAACACAACTACTTCGACGACAAAACTTACTTGTCCTTAAACAACCAACATAGCAAAAGGTATAGGGTTAAAACAATGGATGTTACCGTACTTCCACCATAACGAAGGAACAAAGTTATCAGCCCACCGATTGATTAGTAGAGGCCGCTACATACGGGCGGGTTTGGGTGTCGATGTCTAGCGGACGTTGGCTTCCCAATACGTACCCTCACCCCTTACTCAGAATTGACGGTTTCCGGATGTCCGAAACCATTGACAATGAGAGTCATTCCAGGCATGGAGTGCTTAAGGGTACAAGTCTTTATCTTTAGGTCCCGTTCCACTCAACTTTGAGCCAGCTAGGGGTCAAAGTTGACTTGAACGGTTTCCGAGTCCCCATATATGACTCGGTGGCGACTTCGCAATTCGGCAACGAATTCGGTTCACCAAAAAGGTCACCTTACCAAACATATCAGCCTTTAAACATTTATAACCACGACTCGATCGATTCCAACGGAAACACGGTCGCCTGCGCCCGTTTAGTACAACTCCGGATTTTCATCCGAATCGAGGTCCGATACATCGCCCCGAACGCGAGATCGGACCGGCCCCCGACCGAGAGGGGGCCGGGTGGGTGGCCGCCGCGATCAAAAATGGGTCGGTCCAGCACAGGCGCGTGCGGGGCGGTCGGACGTCCACAGTTTGGCGACTCCGCTGGGGATTTGGAAACAAGTTTCCAGTGGTGGTGTAACTCGAACGAGGTCGGTGAAGCTCATTTCCTAGTTCCTAGGTATGGTCACTACAGGTTTTGGCCCTAAAAAGCCCACCCTAACCGACATCAGGACTAATCGACCTCTTCCCGATAAGATCCTTATTGACACGCGGAGTGATCCTCGGTTGACACTCCGGCTGCCTAACGCGTACCCCGCGGATATACTAAACGAGTAGTTATAAGCGGACGGTACGACACTCATCTCCCCAGATGACCTGTCGATGCCTAAGCAAAAGCTATTCGTGAGCGGTAGCCTACACTAATCTACTCGTGTCTGGATCCTGCATGAGTGTACACATTCCTAGTTATGGGTAGCGTGTTTGAACAACCCAAATAAAACACTAAAATCTGGATTCAACCACGACAACATATTCAACCGCACCCAACTCCGTTTTCGAAAAAGAACATCATCTTTTTAAAAACTGCCTTTTCAGCGTCGATATTCCGACAAAATTAGAATTATTTTCGAAAGCATTTTAACACCGTCATCACGACAAATTTTACACTCACTACTTTAAAAAAGAAAAGACCCTTTTGAGCGCCATTACCTTGGCCAAAGTAGAACTCGTCGTTTTCCAAACAACAACGAGGACCGTTAATATCACTCAACTCCCAACTAATGGGATCAAGGTACCCTAAACGGTTACATTTTTTCAAAAATTCAAAAAAAAAAGAAAAAGCGCTTTTTTTCGTACATATTGTTACCATAACCGAAACTTCAACCAATGAAGTCAAGGAACCCAAAATGTTACATCATCAAAAAAAATTCACAATACATCACGCCACCGTCGAAATGTCGGTTAATGCCGTCGACAAGTACGGGTTTCCCCCGTTTTAAAAGTTTCTTCTTCAAGAAAAAAAAGAAAAACACTTTCATTCCCTAGGTTCTCTCACGAGAGTTTAGTCACATTTTCAAAAGCACCGTCACAAGACATCACGACCCGTCACAGGCACCGTTTACACCACAAATTATCGAATTAACGAATTAATAGTAGTCTCGATAAAAGCACGACCTCATTTTTTTCAAAAACGGTTCCTTTAGAACCGCGCTTCTTTTGCAAAACCTCCATTTGCACATTTGCTCACCAACAGTCGTATAGCAACAATTTTTCAATACATCACAAATGATGTCGCTACCCCGTCGTGGCACCAATTTTTATAAATCCCCCGTCACAAAAGAGGTTTTATTTTCAAAAATCGTCTGTTTTCAAAACCATCTAAACTCTTTGATTCCGAGCCAGGATCGCGATCAACTCCTTACGTCATACAACCGTGTTATTAACTGTCTGTGTTAGTTACTAGGGTCGCCTCTACTCGAAGTCTTACATTTTGGGTTGTCTCATCCTGAGAAGTCCTCTTTAAATCCCAACCCCGGGATTTGTGTCAAATCGTTTCGTTTTAGAGACATGATTCATTAGGCGTTTCGCCGAATGCACCGAGAGTCTAAAGCACCTGAGTCCCTAACCGAGGACCGCAAACACGCGCAAATCAAGGGACTCATTCTCGTGTCGCTTGATTACGAGCATTCTGATGGTAAGGGACTCGTCACGTCCCTAGCCGATCAATATAACACCGACTAACCTAGTGGGTAGTTAGGGCAAGTCGGGATCGATTCCACGAGGACGGTATATCAAGGTTTAGACTAGGTCGGCCTACAACGAGACTAAATTACCAAACAAACACGAAGAAGCGATAAATGGAAAACTATTAAGGAGGAGGAGTAAGAACTAGACTAATGATCGAACTAATAAATAAACTAGAGTAAACGATGTCTAACTAAGAAGATGTATCAAATATGGAAAGAAGTGGGGTAGGTCGGGTTCATAGAGGTTGAAGGGTAATTGGGATGATCAAGGGTAAAGGTGTCTCCTAATCGCTAGAGTCGGTCCGGGCTCTCGCAACTTAGACCGATGTCAAGGTGAGTCCGGGCTCTCGCAACTTAGACCCTAGTCGGCACTCTCGTGACTATGACTATTCTCAACATTTCCACAAAATAAGCAATCAATGAGAAGATGAACACAAGTATGGGAAGCATGGCCACTACAACTCACACAAGCATATCAACAAACACATAGAGTGCCTACAATGTGACTAACAACAAAGATGTAACCTTTTCCCCTTAATCAACCTTAATCATCCATAATCTACCCCTAATCCCCCTACTAACCCCACAAGAAGACTACTCACTCATAATAAAGAACAAACTAACAATCATAAAGGAAATCAATACCACTAAACAAGCATCCATAATGAATAACAAGAGTAATAACAATAACAATATGAAAAGATTCAAACAAGATTTAATAAACTAAGAACAAGAGTAGAGATGATTATACCAATACTAGATGAGGAAAAGATGAGAACTTGTATAAATAAGAAACCCAAATAGAACCCCAAGGTTGTCAATCTTGGAATAATCTTCAAGAATCTTCTTAATACAAGATTAATTACAATAATTAACTAAGGATTAACTAAGATTAGTGGAAGATTAAAGCTAATGAGTGAGAGTAAATCTAGGGTTTTTGGAGGCTTAAACTAATGTAGGGTAAGATAAAAGATGTCTTAAAATTACAAGAAGGGAGTATATATATGGGTACAAGAGTGAAGGAGAAGAAAAGAAAAGGCCCGTGCTGCCTCTGTAGCTTCCCGACCGGGACGGATCATCCCAATCGGGACGACTCTGTCATCCTGATCGGGACGAGTTGGTCCCGACCGGGATGGGCTCACAGCAGCCATCCTAATGTAGCACCCCATCCCGAACGGGATGAGGCCATCCCGAACGGGATGGGTCTTGTATGCCTTCCTTAAACACTCTTTGGTCCTTCCTTGCCTCTCATGGGCGTCCCACCGATTCTCGGGACTCGGGATCGGGTCTCAGAGGCTCGGGATTGGGCCCCAAGGTCTCGGGGTCGATTCCAAGGTC
Organism: Agrostemma githago; assembly: GCA_958450325.1. Lineage (NCBI taxonomy): Eukaryota > Viridiplantae > Streptophyta > Magnoliopsida > Caryophyllales > Caryophyllaceae > Agrostemma > Agrostemma githago. Next base: position 33,917,006 of record OY288256.1, read on the forward strand.
TCGAGTCATCGTTCCTTTATCTCGTTGGCTCCAAAATATGTATGTATTGAGTCGGAATCGCTCCAACTCTTCCAATTCGGCCTCGGGAACCTGAAACGAACTAAAGGAAGCATAAGAAGCCCATGAATCGCTCCAAAGGAGCGATTCCACAAGGAAAAAGGGACCAAAACACAACAAATAGGCACTACAAACTACACTTATCAACTCCCCCACACTTAACCCTTACTCGCCCTCGAGTAAGCACATACTAACTAATTCACTAGGCGAATGGGTATTAGCGCACCCTACACCCCTTCAACTCACGCGAGTGCACTTAGAGGAAAAGTGCACTCCGCAAGGCAAGTAGGGTCTTGCGGCAAAACTGCGGATGCAACCGGACACAAAACACATCAACAAGCAAACACACAAACAAACACATAGACGGTTGCACCCAAAACAAAAGAAATACCGCTTCCCTCTAAAAGCGGTGAATGAAACACCGGTTTAGGACTCGAGGTAAGCGACAACGTTCCCAAGCTAGCAATACAAACCAAGGTGGACTAAACCCTAATAGTATGACGATAAAGCAATAAAAACGTTGGTAACTTACCTAGGTCCTCCTAACTTTCTAAAAACGTACTACGGGATGATCGGCGGAGTGGAAAAGTGAAGAACCACGGTGTTAGTCGACACTGTAGGTAAGTGAGACCCCGCCCCCTTTAGCGTGAGCCAAGAGGATCGTCCCGTGTCCAAGACCGCCTAACTAGTCCAAGTAAAAAGGTGGAAAACATGCAAAATGAGGGAAGACCGACTAATGCCGCTATCATCCTTCCTCGGGATTCGGTCCTTTGGTAGGCTCTTCACGGCAAAAGTCGGAAAAAGGCTTATTTTTGTGGGGATTTCTTTTTGTGAGACGGGTTTTCTTTTGGCATTTTCTTTCTTTTCGACGTTTTGATTTGTTTTGCCATGCCAATCTTTTTCTTCTTTTCTATTTTCTTTTTGGCTTTTGTGCCTTTTCTTTTTCTTCATTTATTTTCTTTCTTTCATTTTTTTCTTTCTTTTCTTTTCCTTTCTTTGCCCTTTTGGCAAGATTTGGCATTTTTGGTATTTCTCGACATTCAAGAAAGAGAGAATCAACAAATTGCATTTTATTGTGTGTATATGTGTAGAAGGTAGGGAAATGGGTAAGTCGGGAGCGCGCTTTCCCTTCAAACCCACAAAAAGGGGAGAACTTGGACTAATCGAACGATCCTAGACACGGTCACCTAAGGGACGAGACTCGGTAACCAAGGCCTTTTCACACCGTGGGTCGTCATAATGGTCAAAGGTGCAAATCCCGTAGTAAATCCCTAGTAAGCTAGGTGGACTCAAGGTAAAGGACCAACGAAATCATTGATTTAGGGTCATTCTACTAGGCTAAAGTCCAAGAACCGATTTACGCTACTAGGAAGGGAAAGTACACACTCACACACTAGCCTCTAAACCGGGTTTTCGAAAATGGTTTACGCACAAGACACACAACAAAACACAAAAAAAAGACTCAAAGAGAACGAAAGAAAAAGGAACAAAAGCAACGAAACAAAAACAAAACAAAACAAACACATACACAACACAAACACCACCCCGATCATCCAAACAAGCCACCAAATCAACCACAACTTTACAAAGCTCCACCCGAGCACTCAACATCACATCTCCTCCAAACTCCGCAAGAGGTAAAGAAGAAAAGGGATAAGATGTTACCGGGAGTCTTGAAAGCTCTCCAAAGCTAGCGGTGAATAAGCGACCTATAAGGAAAAGGGGAGGCTAACACGCACAATACGACAAAAACACGACACAAGGACAGAAAGGGAAACACACAAAAGAAAAATCTTTTTTTTTTTGTGAAAATTTTTCAAATGTTTAGGGGTTTTTAAGATTTTTTCGAAAAAAACTAAGAAAATAAAACTAACTATGCTAGAATATCGCTCCCCCACACTTAAATCGAGCCATGTCCTCATGCTCGATCGTAGGGTGCGGAGAGACAAAAGAAAAACAAAAGAAACTACGAAAATAAAGCTAAAAATCGAAAGTAAAGTGAAGAAAAAGGTAGAAGGTGTCCGGCCGGGGTGTAATCAAGTCACCCAGGGCCGAGACAAGAAAAAGATATGGATGGGGGAAGAAAATAAAAAGAAGGAAATAAAAGGAAATGGGAGGGGAGGGCTAGGTGTAATCAAGTCACCTAGCCCGGATTCCGTCCAAATCCGACTAACTCCTAAAAAGGGGTGAAAATCTTGTAAATTGGACTAATCGACTGACTCTCGACGTAATCACGTCGTCGGGAGTCAGGAGCAACCATACTACGGCCTCGAAGGCCACTAAGATCCCATGACTCAAGGGAAGGGGTGCAAACAATGAAAAACAAGCGATAAAAAGATGGAAAAGTAAGGACAGTTACCAAACCGAGCGGTTAGTAACTCACTTGCTCCATCGTCTCGATGATCATTGAAGGCTTGTCGCTTGTCTTCTCGGGTGCCATCTCGCTTCACACTCAAGAAGGAGTCATGGTCGGGATAGTAATGGTGTGAGGGGATGGTATTTGATGTGAGAGTTGGTGTAAAGTGAATAGGAAGTGGAGTGAAGGCATGACGATGAAGTACACGGGGCATATGGTAAGGCTAGGGTAGTTAGGGAGGTTGGGAGGGGGCATAAAACGGTTGGGTGGACTCGATTTGCGAAGAAGAATCACAAAGGGGGAGCAGAGGACCATCCCGGTCGGGAAGACTTATCCCGATCGGGTTACCTCACCCGTCCCGGTCGGGACGGACCCACACTATGCTCGAATCATGGCACACCCATCCCGATCGGGACGGGTCCTTCCCGGTCGGGATGCCACACCCGTCCCGGTCGGGATGCCCTCATCCCGGTCGGGACGAGCCCACAGTAAGCTCGAAATCCAGCGCACCCTTCCCGATCGGGAAGGCACCCTTCCCGATCGGGAAGCCTTACCCTTCCCGGTCGGGACGCCTCATCCCGATCGGGATGGGTCTTCTTCGACCTCCACGATCCCAAAAACTTGTTCCAAGTTTCAAAAACCCAATTCTCGTTCCTAAAATCCAAGGTATACCATAGCCAATCCTTTCTAGGGATCATCTTCACTTCACCTATCCAACAAACTCAACTCAAGCATCAAATTCTCTCCCTCGCCTCGCTCATCAATAATCCAAATAGCAAGAATTCACAAAAAACCACTAACTACAAGAAAGGGATATATACAATGAGACGGTTCTTGTGGAACTCCGTCAAACCAAGGTGGTATAATCTTCATTCTTTTTCAACAATACTCCAACCGGTTCCATCTCCATCAAGAGCACGTAAGAACAAGTCGAAGGCCCTAGAGAAGTCTTCAATCAAGCATGTCATATAACCGACCACTTCCCAAGGCTCCTCATGGCTTTGCCTTGACGTTCCCGGGGCATCCCGCTCATCCAAGTTCAACGACTTGAACTTGTACTTTTGATCCTTGGGGATATACCCAAACGTCCACCGGTCATCATGTGGCCCCAAGGGAGGCTTATCTTCTTCCTTATCATTGTCGTGAAGCCCATGATTCGGGCACTCATCTTCCTCCATATCGGAGTCGTCATCCTCAAGTACATAAGAGTACTTCTTCAAGCTTTGTCCCGATCCTTCCCCTAGATCGATGTCTTCCGTGGCATGGATCATATTACATGTCTCCGTCATGGGCGAAGTGTTGCCTTGGAGGTCGAACACTAACTCCTCGTCGCCTAATTGAAAGATGATCCTACCCTTCTTTACATCGATCACGGCACCGGCGGTGTGTAAAAATGGGCGTCCAAGGATGATGGGAGTGTTAGCATCTTTCGGCATGTCAACAACAATGAAGTCGACCGGAATGAAGAACTTCCCTATTTGCACCAGCACATCCTCTAACATTCCCAATGGTCGGTTAAGAGACTTATCGGCCATTTGGAGTGTAATGGAAGTACATTTCAACTCCGTCATCCCTAATCGCTCACAAATGGTGTAGGGAACGATGCTCACGCTCGCGCCCAAGTCACACATAGCTCTCTCGATCTTGTAATTGCCGATGGTGCATGGGATAGAGAAACTACCCGGGTCCTTCAACTTCGGAAGCGTGGAACCTTGAATAAGCTCGCTCACCACCCTAGTGAACGCTACCGTCTCTTCCATGTTGATGGACCTCTTCCTAGCTAGGATTTCCCGCATGAATTTTCCATATGCCGGGATTTGGGTAAGTAACTCGGTAAACGGGACACTAACGTCCAATTTCTTCACAATACTAAGGAACTTGTCGTAATGAGTGTCCACCTTAGTCTTCATTTGCCTTGATGGGAAAGGTAACTTGATTTGGTACTTGTCTTGTTCGATTGGGGTGGACTCTTCAAAGGACACTTTTCTTTTTCCCTTGTCTTTCTCTTGAAGAGGGGGAGGGTCGTCTTTTTGGGGTTCTTCGGCCTCCCATAAGACTTGCTGCTCAATTGGATTGTCCAAGCTTGATTTTTCTTTATTTGGAGGTGCCATTTCCATTGTCGGTTCTTGTGTGGGCTCTTGCTCATTAGGTAAAAAAGGGGGTTCATATGACGTACCACTCCTCGTAGTAATAGCACTTACATGCTCAAATTTTGGTGTTTCGCCTTGAGGAGGTAGTTGCACCTTTTGTCTTGGGGAGCTCCCCGAAGCTAGTTGAGATATTTGATTCTCAAGTATCTTCATACGGGTATCTCTCATTGTGTTTTCCCCTTGAATATAAGTGAAGAGCTCATGATGATGCCTTGACATGTCCACTTTAGTTGCAAATCTTGATTACTCCTTTGTATTTCCGTCATTGTCTTTTGAATGTCAAAATCCCGAGGTGGGGACGATGGATTATGTGGAGTGTCAGTGATGGCGAGAGGAATGCCATAATCATGAGTAGGAGACCGGCTCATTGGCTTGCTTTGTTGTTGTTGATTTTGAGTTGCTTGTTGACGGTTCCCTTGGAACCCATGAGAATTACCTTGTTGATGGCCTTGATTGTTGCCATGGTTGCGGTTTTGATATCCTTGAAAATTTTGGTTTCCTTGGAAACCACCTTGATTGAAGTTCCCTTGTTGGAACCCTTGCTTGTTGTTGAAGTTGCCTTGGTTATTTTGCTTGAAGTTGTTGAAGGGTCTTTGGTTACCCACATAACCTTGGTAACTTTCATTGTTGTCCTGTAAAGAAGGTGGAACATAGGGACGATGTTGTTGTTGATGTTGAAAGGCTTGTTGTTGGGGGACTTGTTGGGAGGCTTGGAATTGATTAGAGTAAGAGGTACCTTGCTTGAACGCTTGAAAGGCGTTCACTTGCTCGATACTTCCATGGCAATACATAGGATCATGTCCAACGATTCCACAAGTGTCGCACATCCCAAAGTAAGGTGTAGGAGGTGCGAACCCCAAAGCATTCACATCTTGAATTGGTTGATGGTGGGATGAACTAGAGCCTTGGACTTGGTTGAGGTGGCTTTGGAGCTTCTTGTCAATAGTCTCCATGTGTGTTTTAAGTTGAGCTCCAAGGTCAATGCTTAGTTTAGTGATAGCATCGACCTCATGCATGCCTCCTCGGTGTGCCTTCCTAGGCCTAGAGTATTACGAATTATGCACCGCCATCTCTTCGATTCTTGACCAAGTTTGGTCATCCTCCACTTCGGTAAACCTACCGTTAGATCCCATATTGAGTATGGCCCTCGAGTCTTCATATAGCCCATTCCAAAATTGTTGTACGAGGAACCATTGTGATAAGCCATGGTGTGGACAAGAACGGATCAAGGCTTTGAATCTTTCCCACGATTCGTAGAGGCTTTCATCATCGCGTTGTTGGAAACCCGTGATAGAGGCTCTCAATAGATTTGTCTTCTCCGGGGGATAGAATTGTTGGTAGAAGGCTAAGGCTAACTTCTTCCAAGTATCAATGCCAAGTCTTGCTTTATCCAACCCCTTGAACCATTGCTTCGCCTTACCGATAAGATAGAAAGGAAATAATACCCACCGGATTTGGTCTTGAGTTATTCCCGTTTGTGAAATAGCGTCACAATAGTCCGAAAAGGTTTCCATGTGTTGATGAGGATCTTCGGTTGGTAACCCGCTAAATTGACTTCTCTCGACCAATTGGATAAATTGCGTTTTCGCCTCAAAATTCCCGGTATATGCCTCCGGTAAAGTGGATGGACCCGGCAAAACGTCTTCCGTAAAGGTTGAGTGAGAAGAGAACTTAGGCATGGTTGGATATAAGGGAGACGATGGTGGTGTAGACGGTGTTGATGTAGAAGAGGAGGGGGAACTAGGAGAAGAATCACCGAAGGGATTGATGAAGGTCCCTCCGGCCGTCTCTTGAGGTGAGTTGCTCAAGTCGGCTCCTTGGGCTTGCCCTTGATGAGTGGTGCTTGCACTTGGTTGAGAGATCCTAACCCGATTAATCGTCCGTTGGCGAAAGGCTCGAAAGAGTCTCTCCGGCTCTGGATTAAAGAGATAGAAGTCGCCTCCCCTCCTAGGCATACACTACACACTGGAACAAACGTGAGAACACTTAGTGCTTTGTGGGCACTAGGCAACAACAATAAACAAACACAACTAGAGACAAGGAGAAAAAGAAGAAAGACTAGAGAATATTCACAAGAGAAGATGGGAGAACACAAAGAAGGGTAACTAGGTCTAGAAATAAGCAAACTAAGTCTAAACAATGCACCGTCCCCGGCAACGGCGCCAAATTGATGGTAAGGGATTCGTCACGTCCCTAGCCGATCAATATAACACCGACTAACCTAGTGGGTAGCTAGGGCAAGTCGGGATCGATTCCACGAGGACGGTATATCAAGGTTTAGACTAGGTCGGCCTACAACGAGACTAAATTACCAAACAAACACGAAGAAGCGATAAATGGAAAACTATTAAGGAGGAGGAGTAAGAACTAGACTAATGATCGAACTAATAAATAAACTAGAGTAAACGATGTCTAACTAAGAAGATGTATCAAATATGGAAAGAAGTGGGGTAGGTCGGGTTCATAGAGGTTGAAGGGTAATTGGGGTGATCAAGGGTAAAGGTGTCTCCTAATCGCTAGAGTCGGTCCGGGCTCTCGCAACTTAGACCGATGTCAAGGTGAGTCCGGGCTCTCGCAACTTAGACCCTAGTCGGCACTCTCGTGACTATGACTATTCTCAACATTTCCACAAAATAAGCAATCAATGAGAAGATGAACACAAGTATGGGAAGCATGGCCACTACAACTCACACAAGCATATCAACAAACACATAGAGTGCCTACAATGTGACTAACAACAAAGATGTAACCTTTTCCCCTTAATCTACCCTAATCATCCATAATCTACCCCTAACCCCCCTACTAACCCCACAAGAAGACTACTCACTCATAATAAAGAACAAACTAACAATCATAAAGGAAATCAATACCACTAAACAAGCATCCATAATGAATAACAAGAGTAATAACAATAACAATATGAAAAGATTCAAACAAGATTTAATAAACTAAGAACAAGAGTAGAGATGATTATACCAATACTAGATGAGGAAAAGATGAGAACTTGTATAAATAAGAAACCCAAATAGAACCCAAAGGTTGTCAATCTTGGAATAATCTTCAAGAATCTTCTTAATATAAGATTAATTACAATAATTAGCTAAGGATTAACTAAGATTAGTGGAAGATTAAAGCTAATGAGTGAGAGTAAATCTAGGGTTTTTGGAGGCTTAAACTAATGTAGGGTAAGATAAAAGATGTCTTAAAATTACAAGAAGGGAGTATATTTATGGGTACAAGAGTGAAGGAGAAGAAAAGAAGAGGCATGTGCTGCCTCTGTAGCTTCCCGACCGGGACGGATCATCCCGATCGGGACGGCTCTGTCATCCCGATCGGGACGAGTTGGTCCTGACCGGGATGGGCTCACAGCAACCATCCTAATGTAGCACCCCATCCCGAACGGGATGAGGCCATCCCGAACGGGATGGGTCTTGTATGCCTTCCTTAAACACTCTTTGGTCCTTCCTTGCCTCTCATGGGCGTCCCACCGATTCTCGGGACTCGGGATCGGGTCTCGGAGGCTCGGGATTGGGCCCCAAGGTCTCGGGGTCGATTCCAAGGTCTCGAGTCATCGTTGCTTTATCTCGTTGGCTCCAAAATGTGTATGTATTGAGTCGGAATCGCTCCAACTCTTTCAATTCGGCCTCAGGAACCTGAAACGAACTAAAGGAAGCATAAGAAGCCCATGAATCACTCCAAAGGAGCGATTCCACAAGGAAAAAGGGACCAAAACACAACAAATAGGCACTACAAACTACACTTATCACATTCCTCGAGTTTCTTACGTCGTCCGATGAATCCGTTCTGATCTTTTGATCCTTTCCCACAGAATCACTCCCCAACATGTCGATAGATCCAAACACCATCAAAAGCATACGCAACGATGTCAATACCCTAACCAAATTGGTTCACAACATCCAAACTTCGGTAACCCGTTTGACTTCCTCTGTCTGTCACATCGACAGCCGCCTCAATTTCCTTGAGAGTAGGGACACCGAAAGCAAAACGAACGCCAATTCGGCCAATTACCATGCCCAAGAGCCTACCCAAGATAGATTATCCCAATGCTCTGTCTGATTGAAGCTTCTTAAAGTCGATACGGAAAGAACACCAAGACCTTATAAAACCACATCCAACAAAGGAGAAAGATCACCGAGGGATTTTACCCTAATCAATTCATCTTACAACAAAGCTCTTAAGTTTCTAGTCGATCAAGGGTTGTTCTTGCCCATGGGTTCCACTCCGGACGCACTAGTTAGCAGACGAGGCAAAAGTTGGACCCTTAATGCTTATTGCCTATATCACCAAGGTAACGGACACGATACCGAATCCTGCTATCACTCAAACATGTCATACAAGGCATGATCGAAAACGGGATGATTCCTCTCCCTCCACCCGAGAAACCAAACAATACCGCAAACCCCTTTAACGTTCACACTATCTTTGACGACACCATCGGTTGTTCCCACCTCGACCCTATTGAGGAGAATGTCCTGAATATCGAGGAAGATCCCGACAACGACGCATAGGCATCCGCCAAGACGAATAAATATGTGTCCGAGTCAGAGTCTAGTTCATCTTAGGGCCTAGACCTAATAGTATAACAAATGTCTTTTGTTTTTTTACATCAAGTCAAGAGGCGTGAGGAGATCTATCCTCTAGCTCCCAGAAAATAATATCTCGGACGCATTGTCTGCTTATTACCATCAATAAAAAGAAATAAACTTTTCTTCCCTTATAATGCGCCTTCACAATCTCTTGATTTAATAATGCACTTTCTTGCTTATAACTCGATACTTTGTCATTAATCGATAACAATCTAACATACCTCAAAACAACGAGGAATTACAAGAACCGAGATCCCGTGTTCCTTTTTTTACCTATTCCATGTCTAGTATGGAAAGACACAAACTATCCCTTAGAACGAGCATTCCCGAATCCTATGACAAACCTGGATAGTCTCTTAGCTTGTGATCAAAGAGGAAAGGCAAACCCATTTCCCAGAATAAACATCCCTCCAATGACCGACCAATCCACCATAGGTGCTGGCCAAACCGAAAGTCTGAAATGGCCAAAAGGGGCCAAAGAAAAAAAGTGAAACGAAGGTCAACCCAAGCCGGCCCAATTCAATGATCTAGACCGAACTCAATGGTCAAAATCAAATCCCAATCATCCAATTCGATTTCAAATACAATTCCGAATAAAGAGTAAAATGAACAGACTAGTCAACTGGCACCAAATATTAGCCTCTTTACGTTACAACCCTTAAGACATTTCCGATACATGCGTCAGGAGACAGTCCGTAATTTTGAGGATTCGAGCTCAATAGGATAATCCCAACCATTAGGATCAGACATGGGAATCAGATCCCACGTAATTTACATCCCGCCTACTTGAAGTCTGAGTCATTTTTACTCAGCTTCCCCTTTCCTACCACATCACGAAACCGTAATCCCATAGCCTTAACTCCACAAAATCAACTCCAGATTGTGATTCACCAAAGCCACTTACCACCTAGCTCCACATTCTAAAACCATCCAAACCAGTCACCCTGACCTACACGCGGTATCTCGATAATTGTCACTTTCAAGGGGTCACACCCGATCACTTCATCTGAGTTCTTAAAATAGGGTGAAAACCGATGTAATACACCATAAGCATCACATCGATAATTGGCATAACGAGTCTAAAGCAAAATAACTCACATCTAAAAGAACTACGAACATGGTTTGATTCCGTCTAAACATGTATACGTAGTCAACCCTTCTTCGGGTACAACCAACAAAATAACAAAATCGATTACACGATTTACATGCAAACTGGACCCCTCTTCCGCGTTCCGGTTAACGAGTGATTCCAATGACGAAGCACAAACGACGAGCCGAGGACGGAGTGAAAACCCGAAAGGGCGCTTCGGGCAAAATGAAGAAACGAGTTGCGAGCCGTTGTAAAAAAAAAATATGTGATAAGCCGAGGACGGAGTGAAAACCCGAAAGGGCACTTCGGGCAAAATGAAGAATCGAGTTGCGAGCCGTCAAAAAAAAGGAGAGCAAAAAATAATAATAATAAGAATAAAATGTGAGCCGAGGACGGAGTGAAAACCCGAAAGGGCGCTTCGGGCAAAATGAAGAATCAAGTCGCGACCCACCAAAAAAAAATTAATAATAATAAGAAGAAAATGTGCTTCTCATTAACAAAAAATGAAAAAATAGTTAAATCGAGCCTTTGTCGAGGCCCTTTAGATCAAGCATCAGAAACCCGGCTATCCCGGAAAATGACAACGTGTCAAGACACCATAAAAAAATTTAGTACTAATACGCCATATAATATCAACTAATAGAACATATTACGAAATGACTGGGTTCTACCGGTCCAACTTCCTGCTCCCATCGCCATCCGGGCGAGCTTATTCGAGTCTTTCACCATTGACCCCTCATAATACAAGCTTCCCCCGCCCTAGCCAAAGGTTAGCTCGGCCAACCATGTTCCCTCTCATCACTAGCACCTTCAATATGAGTCTCATCAGTCTTGGCTCGTATAGATGAACTAACGGTACTAGGATCTGTAACACTGTATTTGGTCAGGCACTTAGTGACATTTCCTCGAGTCGCCTCCTTATCCTCTTGTGCCGCTGTCTTCCTAACTTTCGAATTGCTCTGTCCTGACAGGTGTTCATAAACCCCCTGCCGGATGAAAATAATGTCGGCCGGTCGAGTACTCTCTATCACGAGGTGACGTGAAAATCTTCGTCCCCAAGACATCTTGAATTCAAAGAAAGAACCTTTCGTCCATGGGTCAAACATAGGAATACTCTTGCATTGGCAACCCTCGAAACGGTTGGTCTTACCCCTCATCTGATTCGACAACTCTCTCGGATAGATGTAAACCGGATCCCTCAAGGATAGTATCAGCATAGCCTAAGTCGAAGATGAGAAGAGAAACCCGGTATGCCCATTAATATTCGACCACGTGATAGTCCACCTGATAACCGCTCGCCCCTTAGCCAAGAAGGAAAGCCACCTCTCTTCGGTGTGACCTGCACTCCACGCTTGCACCATCTTCTGACCCGTGAAACCCCTATAGTTATAACCTTTGACGCCCCGGGGAGGGTCAACCAAACCAAGCCTCTCTTGTAGCCAAACCTGCACAAACCACAACAAGTTGTCGCATTTTCGCATTAAGGCAACCTAAAAAAAAACAAAAAAAAAAAAATGTTAACGCCCTAAGCACCTGCAAAATGATTCTAGAACCCTGAAAAGGAGCCCGATGCAGCCGGGCACGAGCATCGAGACCTAGGATAAGTTCACCTAAAATGAGTGAAGGGGGTGATCGTCCATTTTCCATCCCCATTATGACATCCAAAACCCGAAGATTACCCCAACCCTCACGCGCCGACGCATCCTCGAAATGATGGTAACAAGCCACTACGATATTAAAAGCTCGCCTACATGCTAGAGTTGAAATATCGTAAGAACCAACCTGTGAGAATGTCCTAAAAAGCAACTCTAGATCAATGCCATCTCTCCCAAAGAAAACTTTAGCCTTCTCTAACGAAGAAAGGTCCAAAAAATGACAAAACCGTTCCACAAAAGCATCATCTCCCAAAGGCACACAAGGTCGAACCGAATTCCACCCACCTATGACGTCTAGCTCCTCGTGAAGAGGACAAACCTTACCCCCGAAATGGCAAAAGCATGACTTTTTGCGTCCCAAAATTAGAGCATGCTGGCAAGAAGTCATCGTGCACCTTAACTCGGCTCAACGCAATGATCATTGACAAGCCGTCACTTGGACAAACCTCGAGGTCACATTTCTTAAAACAACCCACTCACTCGGTCAGGAGATTTCCGTAACCCGACATTTCTCGAGGCAATATGAGGAAGCTATAGACACACTTTGGGTATTTTTAGTATCTCTAAGACAAGCCTCCGTAACCCGTATATATAGCCCTAAGCGCCCAAAAAAAAGGAAGCTACGAAAATTTCCATAAACGGGATCTGGGCCGCTCAAACCCAAGCGCCCAAATTTCCAGCCGCCTGATCCCAAGCGACCCGAGACTCGACTGCCTCAATCCAAGCGTCTGTTCCTAAGTCATCAGCCTCCCAAGCAGCCCAAAAACCGAGGCATCGACCCCGCGTTATCACCATAACAACCACCTGACATCTCGAAAGTTGGGAACGACTTCCCGAAGTAACTAAGACCCTCTCCGGAGATCGAAACACCCACGCAAGAGTTCCGAGGTCACGCGGACAACACATTTCACCCGTCGGACCCACCGGACTTAGACGTGTTTTCATTTTTTTTAAAAGGGGGTAAGCCACCCCACCTAGGCGTGTTGTAGCCTTTAACGGTTGTTGTCAAGTCGCGTCTGTAGCCCAGCCCGACATTGTCGTGAATATACAAAAAGTGGTCTAACTTTTTTGTAAAAAAAAAAGAAAAAAAAGTAGCCTAGCTCTTTTTGGTTTTTGCCTCATCCTAAACATGAATTTCGAGACGACTACACTTGCCTCCTAGCACACTCGGTCAAAACATATCAACTTCTTACGTTTAGCACATGTCGAGTCAAACATTTTAATCGACGCACTATCTGATCCGGTTCTCGTCTCAAACTAACGCATTTCAAAAGTCCAAAAAACCGTTTTCGTACTCTCATGCAATCCTAACACACTTAAAACGTCCTAAACTACGACGAAACGCAAATAAAACAAACGCGAAATGATTACTTGTCGACCTAGGTCAACATTTCACAAAACGAAAACACAAGACTAAAATAATCAATTCGAATACTAAAAGTCATAAGAATATACAAAAATGCAAATCCATACACAAATCGACTTCATAAACTACGGAGGACCCCTACAAGCGGCGCCTATGGCTATCACGAACTCACCGATGTTGTCATCCAGACCTAAGTCCTCCAAAACAAAGGTAGGAGACTCACTACCGTCCATCCCGGACAGCATATCTAGAGTGATTGTCTCGGGAATCCCTCCAACCTCTTTGGTGATGCCCGTAACAGGACCTTCAGCCTCAGCCTCAGCCTCCCTCTCCGTCTCAATCCCTCACCTAGCCTCGCCCTGCGTAGAGGTATCGCCCTGAGACCGAGCCAGCTGCTCCTTAAGTTGGGCAACCTCGTCGTTCCGTGATTGCAGGAGTTGTCGCGCATCAGCCACTTCCGCCTCAAGCTCGGTCACCCGAGTCTCCAGCTGCCCCACCATATCAGGGGTCTCCTACGAATGCTCCCCGCACTTTAGGAAAACATACAAACAACCTAAAAAGCTAACCCTAGGCACACGCACTTACCGATCGAGGTCCCGAAGTGTCACGGGAGACCCTCGAGGCATGGGCCTGGAAGCAGTTGGCGGCCTACCACAACCGTTGATGGCAAGCTGATGAAACCTGAAAGGCAAAACCACACAAGTTAGCTAAACAAAACCTAATCCTCAGAACCCAGACCCAAGGCAAAGACCGAAACTTACCCGTTATACCCGGTCATGCCACTCTATCCCAACAGCCATCTCCTCGGCAGAGCACGGGGGGAGAGGCTCAGTAAAAGCTACCTCGGCTGCATCTACTCTAAGCAGCATCAAAGGGAAGTCTGGGGGCTGAACAGCATCAGCCGGGTCGGCCAGCTGAAAGAAAAGCGGACCGGTCAAAGAGCAAGTTAACACTAAGCCATAAAACGAAACGAGCTTTAAAATCAAAAATCAAGTTCTCACCACGAGGCGGTAGCAAGCTAGCCGCTGGCTGACATGAGACAGATAGGAGGCACCAGGCACCAGGCACCAGGAGGGCATCGTCTCCTTCTCCATCCCTGCCCACAAGGACGTCTGCGGCGGTCGGTGGTCTGAACATGGTCCGGAGAGGATCAACCGGCACCCTAATGTCGTCATACTAGGGCTGACCCACCAACCGTTCGCCCAGATACCAGACTGGGTGAAACAACGCAGGATGGAGCATCCTCCTGTAGCTCCGAGGCCTCAGCTCCGCCGTCACATACCCAGGCATGCCCTCGTAATCGGCTTAAGGACGGGCCACAAACTACACAAACATACCTGATACCTCAACAACCCTAAATCTAGGAGACTATTAAGTAAAACAATTGTAAGAAGGAGACTTACATCCTCTAAGACCAGCGGGTTCACCAGCACATTTTCCGTCGGGTAGTGGCTCGTCATGCTCTTAGCTTGAGCCAGTCCTCACTCGATCCCCACCGGGAACCTAACCGGACGAGCCCGCACCATCTTGGGTGCCAATCGAGGGAAGTAAGAGTAAATCTAAGCCTACAAAACCCAAAGGAAAACATCGTTAGCAAAACCAAACCGAACTAAATAAAACCCATAAAGCGAATACAGAGACAATTACTAACCTCCAGAACGAGACCTGGGCCCACGATGGGCAAAGCCGAGGCTGACTCTACCTGCAAAGGCCTCACCATGATTTGCAGGCAGCGAGTCATATCCACGAAAGCCGCGGTTACCCAATCAAAATCCTAGTACTAAACCTCTCGCCCTTATCCGAGAAGTGGGTCGATCCTAGGAAATACCACAACCACAGCCGGGCATCCTGCTCCGGTGTGTTGGGTACTCGACCCTCTAAAACCGCCACCCTCTCAAAGTTGTCGGTAATGTACGAACTCACTAGAGCATGAGGCGTAATGTAAGCCTCACGCTCCAAGCAATCTTCGATCAACCCTCGGACCTCATCGCTATCTAATCTAGGGCCCTCAGCAGCCCATCTAATCCTCTCGGGACCCCAGCGTAAACCCGTAATAACCCCAAAGTCCTTTAAAGTCATCCCGACGTCCCAAAATGACATATGGAAGGTCGAGGTAGTGTTGTGAAAGCGATCTATCATCGCTCTAATCACCATATGAGGTTGCACTTAGTCTTACAACCCACCAACCTGGCCCAATGTCCAACTACGGGGCCCAAAGCCGTCCTCGCAATAATCTCCTTTGCTGCAGGGGTCAGCTTTTGAGAATATATCTCAAGGCATGTCGTAAACCCCGAGAAGTTCCTCATCGAACCTGGGGGCTGCAAACCGAAGCAGTGCAAGTATAAACAAAACAAACAAAACCAACCGAAACCAAAATTCAAAGCCTAAAAATAATAAGCATGAGTAGAGATACTCACCAGACCCTGCACAATGCGACGAGAGACGTGCAAGTCAGGACGAAACAACAACTAGTGGCCTTCCCAGTCCCGGGCCCACTCAGGGTCCTCGTAGCCGATCCCCTCGTTCTCTGGCACGGGAATAGAGACATGAGACCTCCTAGCAACCGTCTCGGGAAGCCTACGCCTCCTTACTCTATTGAAGTCGGCCTCATTTGTGGCCTCTGGATCACAACGCTGCGATGGAACGCTTCGTCGTCTTCTACAAATCCCGTGGGGAGTTAATTAGTGAGCTCGTCCCGGCGGCCTCGCCACTAGTGCCAACCGAAGAAGCTCCCTCGGGACGCTCGGTATCACCTCTAGTTGCAAAACCAAGCAAAATACATAAATCCAAGCCTCAGGTCAGGCTAAAACAACTCAAACGGGTCAAAATAAGGTCGAAATTTTTGATAGAGATATCAAAATTCCATAAGGCCCCCTAACACCTATTTTCGATCCCGATCACAATGGAAGTGGTTTCGGGAAAATCCGACATTGTTACGACACCTTTTCGTCCGTCGTAAGTCACACAAAACCTCACAGAAGGCCCTAGTGGTCATCCTAGCTCACAAAGGTCGACATAGAAAGCACCCACAATGTCACAAACACTAATGGAGCAAGATTACGTAGGACAAGTACGGGAATAACCGGGAGAACGGTCCCTAACCCTAGCATTTCGAATTTATCCCCATAGGAGGCCATTGTCGTACCTCAAAGTCTCCTATCAAGCTTATAACTACCCTCAACCCTAATTTAACAATGGGATTAAGCACAAGCATCGAAACTTAGCAAATTCAAAATATCCAAATCGATTTTCTAGGGTTTTAACAAAATCGACCCACAATCAACCAAGTTAAGCGAAATCGATAATACACGAGTAAGGAACACTTACCCGATGTCGACATTATCGTGTATGGAAAAAATCGAGACGGAAATCGGTTGAATAGGTTGAAGAAGCAAGATTGAGGGGAAGAGGGGGGTGCGTTTGAAATTTGAGACGAATTAACTGTTCGCCCCAATCTTTGCTGATTTAAGCGGACCTGGCCCACGAAACCCCAGGTGCCTCAGGTCGCGCGTCCAAAACCTGGACCGCTGGGGGCTAAGCGCCTGAAAATTTGGGGGCAGAAGAGTACGCGTCTAACTAACCCGGCACAAGACTAAAAGCAAGAACAAACGAGGCCTAATATCCAATGTCCGTATAACATGCATTCATAGAACAAGCAAATAAATAACGACAAGACAATCACTAGCCGATATCGGTAAAACGCGCCTATAAACAAACCCTGAACAAAGAACAATAATAAAACAAGCATAGCAACCACGACCAACCAGAATGCACACGGTTGAGCACGTGATAAAACAAGCAAAACAAAGTCGATCTAAACAAATTCCAAACAAATCCAAGCGCATCAGAACAAAACAAAGGAAATCCGAACAAAATAAGACAAGTCCGCAAAACAAATTTAACATGACCAAAATAAATAAATGCCAGCAAACATCTTCGAGCCCAACGGGTCTTAGTTATCCGGAGGGTAATTTAAGTTCGAACGGATACTGACACGTTCGAACATTTGGACTCTTATACCTCCCCAGCAATTTGGGTTTGAGCGGATACTGACACGCTCAAACACTTTTGAGCCTAACGGGTCTTAGTTATCCTGAAGGCGACAACAAACAACAATTTAAGTTTGAGCGGATACTGAAACGCTCAAACATATTTTGCCCAAAGGGTCTTAGTTATCCTGATGGCACAACAACAACAATTTGAGTTTGAGCGGATACTTACACGCTCAAATGTATTTTGCTTAACGGGTCTTAGTTATCCTGAAGGCACAACAACAATTTAAGTTTGAGTGGATACTGCCACGCTCAAACGTATTTAGCCTAACGGGTCTTAGTTATCCTGAAGGCACAGCAACATCAATTTATGTTTGAACGGATACTGACACGTTCAAACATATTTTGCCCGAGGGGTCATAGGCATCCCCGGCAACGGCGCCAATTTGACGGAAGGGATTTGTCGTGGATCCCAACGGTCAAAGTAAACTAACTAAACTAAGCTTGGTAGCAAATAGTAAGTCGGGTCGAGATCCTCAGGGACGGAAAATGGGTTTAGACTAAGGTGGGCTATAATTCTAGACTAGGTTCGAGACAAACTAAACTAGGAGATGGCTAAGGTTGACTAGTGACTAAGCTAAGGTCTAAAACACGAAGTAAAAGGCCAAACAAACAACTAATGATGATGAAAAGCGAGGATTAAACAATAAGAAGGAAACTAGGGCTAGGTTGGGTTCATGGATGCCAAGGAGATAAAAAGAAGGAAACGGGGTTACTAGCATGCTTTCGTAGCCTAGGTTCCGATCGGGCTCTCGCTACTTAAACGGCCTAGAGGTCTCCTCACCACGCTCTCGCTACTAATGGGGGAACCAAGCCTATCAACCAAACAAGAACATGCAAGAGAACAAGCAAGAAAAACAAGGAATGATCATCTCAAGTCTCACAAGCTTTTCATCAAACATGTAGAGTGCAAGGCAAATAGGAATCAACAAAAGACAACAACTAGCATCACCCATCTCACCCTAATCATCCATAATCACACTCAATCCCCCTACTAACCCTAGGGGATAACTACTCAAATATATCTAAGCTTAAACTAACACAAACAAGAGAAAACATCAATATGAGAACTACAACATTCATTATGAAGGTGAAACTAGCAAGAACAACAAACAAATGATAAAGATTGAAACTTGAATGATAAACAAAGATTAAAGGAAAAGAGTAGAGAAAGATTATACCAAACTAATAATGAGATGAAAAGATGAACACTTGCATAGAAGAAAACCCAAAACATCCACCAATGTTGTCAAGATTGGTAGATTCTTCAAGAAATCCAATAATACAAGAGTAACTAACTAAGATTAAACTAAGATTAACAAAAGATTAAGGAATGAATAAGGAGAAACTAAGCTAATCTACACTAATGTCTATCTAGGGTTTAGTCTAATGTATGGTACTTAAAACAATACAAGAGAGGGGTATATATAGGGTTTCACGAGTGAAGGAGGCGGAGAAAGAAAGGAAGCGCATAACTGGGCCCTTCCCGACCGGGAAGAGGGTCATCTCGACCGAGAAGGGGTGGTCCCGACTGGGAAGGTCATGATCCCGGCCGGGATTATGCTCCAGTAGCTCCATCTTGTTCGTCTCTTCATCCCGATCATGATTGATGTGTTCCCGACCGGGATGGGTCATGTAGGCTTCAAATATGATCTCATAGGCCCCTACTTGCTCTTCATAGGCTTCTTATCAATTCTCAGTGCTCGGGAATGAGTCCAAATGGCTCGGGAATGAGTCTAAGCCACCGAGTGATCGTCACTTCTCTTCGTTGGCTCCATAAGTGTCGGAAACGAGTCGGAATCGTTCCGTTTCTCCAAGATTGGCCTTAGGAACCTAAAACAAACTAGAAGAAGCGTAAGTAGTCTCGAAACCGCTCCAAAGAGGGATTCCACAAGAAAAACCGGGACCAAACACACGGAATAAGCACTACAAAACACACTTATCAACTCCCCCACACTTAACCCTTACTCGCCCTCGAGTAAGCACGAACTAACTACTAAACTAATAGAAACTAAAATAATAGCCGAGCGGGTATTAGCGCACTCTACGCCCTTTCAACTCACGCGAGAACACTTAGAGGAAAAATGCTCTCCGCAAGGCAAGTGAGGTCCTGCTACAAAACTATAGATACAACCGAACACGAAAACACGGAAACAAACAAACAACAATCGGTTGCATCCAAGAAGAAACAAATACCACTTCCCTCAACAAAGCGGTGAAAGAAACACCGGTTAAGGATTCAAGGCAAGTGATAACGTTCCCAAGCTAATAACACAAATCGATATGGACAAAACCCTAATAGTATGACAACAAAGCAATAAAAACGTTGGTAACTTACCTAGGTCCTCTTAACCTTCTAAGGACGTAATACGGGACGATAAGCGGGATGGAAAAAGGATGAACCACGGAGTTAGTCGACATTGTAGGTAAAGTGAAACCCCGCCCCCTTTACCGATGAGCCAAGAGGGTCGTCCCATGCTAAAAAATCGCCCAATTAGTCCAAGTAAAAAGGTGGATATGGTTGTAAAGTGAGGGAAGACCGACCATTACCGCTATCATCCTTCCTAGAGACTCGGTCCTTTGGTAGGCTCTTCACGATAATAGTCGGTAAAAGGCTTATTTTTGAGGGGGTGAGAATTTTTTTGTGAGATGATTTTCTTTTGGCATTTTTTTCTTTTGCATTTTGCTTTTGAGTTGCTATGCCATTTCTTTTTCTTCTTTTATATTTTGTTTTTGATTTGTTGTGCCTGTGGACATGACATAGGTCCACCCCGACGCGGCCACGCGCGGGTTTGGGGAGGCGAATGAATCTCCATATGAGAATGGATCGAATTGAAATTTAAATCGAAGTGGAGTCGCCACCGAACTTTGTGGAAGTTCGGGCCCGTTCGAACCCACTCTATGTCGTAGTGCGCCGTATACAAAATACGGCCCATTTCCGATGTCAGAGTTTATTGGGCTCGTCCCTTTGCATTGCGATACCGATACTGTCACTACCGGTTACCGTGTATTGAATGACTCTCATGCGCCAACGGTTTCGGGCATCCGAAAACCGAGGTTGTGAGTAAGGGGTGAGGGTACGTGTTGGGAAGTCCACAAAGGACACCTAACCCCGCCCGCACATTAGTGGCCTCTACTAGGATATCGAAAGACTTTCTAATACGTGCGTTAGTTGAACGATGAAAATGTTATGCAAACATTATTTTCCCTAAACATGCGAGAAATTGAAAGGGTTTCTATGTCGATTTAATGCAATTAATTCTAACGTCGAAGTTGAATTTTAGCATGTGGGTTCATTTTAGTACAATAAAATAAACAACCAAAATTGACAAAAGAAACGACAAATTTGTTAGTAACGGTATAACGATAATAACGATTTGCAACGATGTAGAATAAAATGGAATGATGTAAATAGAATGATGCATGATTTTGAAAAGTGATGTTTCACGTGATTGATTTGGCACGTGTTGACCTAAGTCAGAAAAAGAATATTACCGAAACTTGAAGACGGTGTAGGACTCACGATTTTGTCGTGATAAAGGGCCACTCGACCGAGTCATTGAAGGACTCGACCAAGTGGACTCCTGAAAACGCTTCTGTCCCATATTTTAGACCCTACTCGATCGAGTTATTGACCAACTCGACCGAGTACGTTGCCACTCGACCGACTCATTACGAGACTCGACCGAGTGGAGGTCGAAAAAGTATTCTGTTTCGGTTTCTGGGGCGCCACTCGACCGAGTAGGCTAGGCACTCGATCGAGTGCCCCCTGTACGAACTAGGGTCCGCTTGCAATTCACTATTGATTTCGAAATTGCTTTTGATTTTTGATAATTCGATGAGTTTGTTGAGTCGGGCATAAACATTGCGGAATTCATACTCGAAACTTAACTTCGATACTCGTCATATCCCATATTCGATTATTGAATCGATATGGAATACTAGAGTGAAAAGTTGAAGAGAACGATGTAAGTCGTTTTAAATTAACTAGGACGATATGAATTTCCTCCGCGTTTATAATGTCATAATTCTAACGAATTGCGTGACAATTAGTTTAGCATCAACGGAAATCGTGCCATTTAATTTATTTGACTAGATCGTTAGATTCAACATCCAATTACGGAATTGGTATCGAATCTAACAGGTCGACACTTTGCTTGAATTGAAAGGCTTGATTCCCTCGGCTTCTCCGACGTCGAAATAAATCCCTAGGGATTAGGTGATGTCGGATCCAGTCAACGGGTTTCGACCCTTGTATAAAAAATTATGTTTCAAAAATAACTTTTAGAGAATCGATAAACATGCGATTGAACGATGATAACAATGCGGATAAAATAAAAAACTGTCGTTTAAGTTGACTTGTTTCAATAATCAAATGATCGGGGTGTCGGGATAAGCGACCGGCAACGCTGGGTGCAATACCCTTGTATATTCGGGTTTTCTTATTCCGATATCCCTCGCACTCGACACAAATTCACAAGTATTTTAGTGTCTTTTAATACTAGCGATTATTAATGATATTATGACGCGATAAAAATAAAGAAACGACAACGATGGACGACGGACGAGACGACGCAAGGGAGGAAAAAGAGAGAAAGAAACGGGAATATTGCACCCTCAACCTACATGTTCTTGTTCTCGGACGGGACTCGTAGTAGTGGATAACACGGAAGTGATCGAGATGTAGGCTAAGTTGTGGTGGTTTAGGGTTTGTCTCCTAAGCTAGGGTTAGGGTTTGCAAATGTAGTATTAGGGTTAGATTAGGGTAGAATTAGGTTAAAAAAAAGATGTGTAAAAGGTTGTGCATGGGGGTGTATATATAGGCATGGCCATGGACCCCCGGCTAGTGTTACTCGACCGAGTAGCCCCTTGACTCGGTCGAGTGGCCCATTCAAATGCAGTCCGGCTCGAATGAGGGCCCACTCGATCGAGTGGGTGGAGCACTCGATCGAGTGGATCGTCTGGGTCGCGCGGGTCCAATGTTTTGGACCTCGAGATGGGTTTTGTATTTGGGCAGAGTTTTTGATGTTTTTATGATTGTTTTTATGTGTCTCAGACAACTTGAATGGCGAGAAAGTCCTTCGCTATTGCGGACATCACCAACAGAAGTTTAGTGTGTTCTTTCCACCAAACCGTAAGGTCTAGGCCAACTACTGAGGTTGGTTCGTGAGTGCCGAAATATTGATACGTGTCGTACATATGATACTCGGCCAGGTCAGCCATCCTTGAAGCTCCTCTACTCAGAATTATTCCCGACATTATGTTGAGGATGTCGCAGAAGCATGCATCCCTACTGCTACTAGTACCTGCACCTGATTGAGAGTTGTTACCGTAAATAGACTCGTAAACGTTAAATAATCTAATAACTTTTTTTCTAATATTTGTTTTATATTTTTTAAAACAAAATGTATTTCATTAATTCTTTATAAGCATGGACAAAGTCTATCGCACCCTAAAATTTCCATCTAGGGTCTAAAATGGTTGTAAATACATAGGCCATAGTGTGGACATCCGTTCGCACAGCCCAGCACTCCGCGCGCGCCCGTGCGGGACCGACTCGGTTCATCGCGGCGCCCCCTCATGCGGCCCCCCTCCCGGTCGGGGGCCGGTCCGATCTCGCGTACGGCGCGATGTGTCGGACCTCGATTTGGATGACGATTCGGAATAGTACTAGACGGGTGCAGGCACCCGTGTTTCCGTTAGAATCAATTGAGTCATGGTTGTAAATGTTTAAAGGCCGATATGTTTGGTAAGGCGACCTTTTTAGTGAGCCGAATTCATTGCCGATTTATGGAGTCGCCACCGAGTCAATTATGGGAACTCGGAAACCGTTCAAGTCAACTTTGATCCTTAGCCGGTTCAAAGTTGAGTGGCACGGGACTTAAAGATAAAGACTTGTACCCTTAAGCACTCCATGCCTGGAATGACTCTCATTGCCAATGGTTTCGGAGATCCGGAAACCGTCGATTCTGAGTAAGGGGTGAGGGTACGTATTGGGAAGCCAACATCCACTAGACGTCCACACCCAATGCCGCCCGCACATAGCGGCCTCTACTAATCAATCGGTATGCTGGTAACTTTGTTCCTTTATTGTGGCGGAAGTACGGTAACATCCATCGTTTTAACCTTATTGCTTTGCTATGTCGGTTGTTTAAGGACAAGTAAGCTTTGTAGTCTAAGTAGTTGCGTTTACATTTTTTGCATGCGATTTTACGTGACAAGCATGCAATGAAAGAGTCACATAGGAGAGTAAAAGGTACTAAATATTATACGTATTAGCAAATAAGATTTAACGTGATAATAAGGATATTAGTTGTTCTCGTGGTATACCTTACCTGGCATTCTGCTTAAGATGCGTCGGCTCGGTATTAATAGGTATGCATCGAAACACGGGTGGTGAGAATCGGGACTAAAACCCGACCGTTGCTTTGTTCAGTTTTAGCTTGTTTACGTTTTGAATTTCGTGTTAGGTGATTTAGCATGCGATTATAAGGTCATAAAAGCGGTTAATCATACGAAAGCGGTAAATGCGAAACGTAAATAAATCACATAGTGAGGAGTTCCACCCTCGCAGTATACGCTAAACAAGACACGATGCATAGAAAGTTGAGAATAAATCTCGAAACTACTCGGGTTTAGTTAAGGTGTTTTAGTGCTTCTAGTTAATATTGGGGACATTACGTATTTTTTAGGACATGTTGCGGACCTAGTGTCCATGTTTGACATTATCGAAGTGCATAATAAAGTTACATGAATGTAAAGTTTTGTTTAGACGACAACCTAGTGACGGTTCGACTTCGAGGCAGATTCTCCTAGCTCGTCCTGCGGTGATTCCGGCAGAGCTTCGCTACTATACTTGGGGTTAGCTAGGCGAGCGCAGGTGCTCCTCGGTTCCGAGTGGAGTGCTCGAAGGTGAGGAGTAGCGTCGATTCGCTTATCGAGACAACGATTGAGTGGATCGTACTTAGGGTCCGAGTGCGACCTAAGTTAGAGGAGAAGAGAGAGAGAGAGAGAGAGAGAGAGCGAGTTGTGGAGAAGTAGTCACGAACTCGTGGATGTTTCGAATGAGCGAAATGAGGGGGTATTTATAGTTGCTCGCGCAGTTCAAATCGCCCTCTAGGACGCCTGAGTTTCGGTGCACCAGAACTCAGATGCCTGGGGTCATGCGCACAAAGATTACGGCGCCTGATGTGAGGCGCCTGGAATTTCGAAGATCCGATTTCAAAACTTTCCAAAACAGAGAAGATGCACATTTTGTGTTGACTTGGGGGTTAAGCTTCCCCGTTAACCCTAGCGCGTCGAGTGCCGGGTGGGCTTCGGGTGCGCGTCCCGAGGTTTGCTCGGCCCGACGTGTTGACTCGGGTTTGACTTTGCATATTTCGGGGCCGATTTGGGGTCCTGGTGTCGGAATTGACTCTAATTAGTGTCGACGCGACAATAATGACACGACTAAGGCTGTCTTGATGTTAAATTAATTTTTCTGATTAAATATTTGATCCATTCTGTAGAAAAACTATCTAAAACATTGTAATCTCGCGTCGCGTTGCAGTCCGATCGTCATCGGGTGTTTGTCGGGAACTCCTGCAGCCACCAGGTCTAAATCTGGGTATCTACAGAAGCCCCCACTTTGACTGAGGTTTTGGACAAGGCGAAAGTCAAAGTATAGCCGCCCAGGTCAATCGAAGATTACGACCTGCTGGCTGTCCGGTCGGGTCGTTTTATGTCCGTTGGACTACGTATTTGAGGCTCCCCAGCCAAGGCTTAGAGATCATACCTGACATCCTTGCTTGCGGTCGCTTATCGGAGCTTGAGTCCGTGCTTGCTATCTCGTCTTGGGTGTGTTGCTTTAGTAGTTTTTATCTTTGACATGGACCTTTTGCTTAAGTATTTTACTAGCGATTTAATTTAGTCGTGGTTTTAATATCCTTGGCGGATGGTTGTGTTGATTATGCTTTGCCTTTGTTTCGGGCGTTCCTCTGGGGTACGTGAATTGAATGCTTAAGTATTCGTTAGATTCACGGGTTTTAAGATTTGCTTTTTGATTGTTTTGGGTTTCGTTATGTTCATGGGTTACAATTTTCGAATGTGTAAGACTCCACTCGAATTTGAATTGCCTTCAGAATGCTTAGTGACTCGTTAGGCTCAAGGTTTAAAAATTTGTTCGAATGTTTAAGAATCCATTCGAACTTGAATTGCCTTCGGAATGCTTAGTGACTCGTTAGGCTTAAGGATTAAAAATATTCGAATGTGTAAGAATCCACTCGAACTTGAATTGCCTTCAGAATGCTTAGTGAGTCGTTAGGCTCAAGGGTTCATGGATTAAAAATGTTTGAATGTGTAAGAACCCATTCGAACTTATATTGCCTTCAGAATGCTTAGTGACTCGTTAGACTCGAGGATTAAAAATGTTCATTTGTTTTTTTTTTGCTCAGGTTGGTTTTGCTTGGTTTGTCATGTGCTTGAGTATGAGTAGTCTTGTTAGTTAGAGATTTCTATGTTTGTTTTTGGCTGGGGCAGATTTTGGCTAGAGAAAGTTTATAGGCTTGCTTTACCGGTTATGGTTAGTAATTTGTCTTGTCGTTGTTTATTTTGCTTCACCTATGAGTGCGTGTTTTACGGATATTGGATACCGTGTCCCGTTTGTTCTTGTTTTCGCTTTGAGCCGGATAGTCAGACGCGCGACCTGCTGCGCCTTAATCTTCGAACGCCTAGCCCCTAACAATCCAAAAGAAGGACGCTCGACCTGGGACGCCTGGGGTTTTGAGGATCGGGTCCATTTAAAGTCAGCGAAGAAAAAAAAGGAAGGGTCATTCGTCTTAAAACCAAAACGCGTGACTCCCCTCGACTCGAACTCTCGCTTCCTCGACTTGTTCAACCGATTTCCGTCTCGATTTTTCCCATACACGATTATGTCGACCTCGGGTAAGTGTTCCTTACTCGCCTACTGTCGATTTGTGCTTAATTGGGTTGATTATGGGTCGATTTTGCTTAAACCCCAAAAAAATCTATTTGGGCATTTTGAATTTGCTAGGTTTTGATGTTTATCCTTGTGTAGACACCCACATTTTGACCTCCAGGTGTCTATAGTAGTTCCCGCCAAACACCTGATGATGATCGGACGCAAACGTGCTTTAGTATACTCGAAAACGGGCTCAAAATCATTGGCATTTGGCTTAGGCTTATTACGGAGTACAAATCTCACAAAACCAACCTAAAAATCAGGCCCAGTAGGTCTTTTCGAGTCAAATAAGACTAATTTGGGTCGAATCCGGCACCAGGGGCAAAACCGTCTTTTAGCGACCGGGTCAAACCCGGTCAAAGATATTTTCCGAGACACGCGGACCAGCCGTGACACCTCACACGTCTGGTTTGGACTCAAATACTACAAAATACCAACCCGAAATTCTAGGCAATTTTAGGAAAACCATATTCAAACCCGAGAGCAAAACTCGCCAAAACCCCTCCCTAACTATACACACCATAACTCACCTATATACATCTTAACGCTCCCGCGCCAAGGCCGTTATTGCGAGTCCGTTTTCAAGATAATTAAGCATGTAGGTTGAGGGTGTTTCAAATCCCGTTTTTCTCCCTTTCACAATTTTTTGTTACAATTTTTCGTCACAATTTTCTGTCACAATTTTTCGTCACAATTTTTTTTGTCACAATTCTCTGTCACAATTTTTCGTCGCGATTTTTTAATCATAATTTTCACACAATCTTTCAGCAACTTTTTCAAAATCCACTCTAAATATTCGATATTGATTCTATAATCAAGCATCGATTATTACGAGTATCAATATTTAAGTCGAGTATAAATTGCACCATATTTTTACACGACTTAACCAAATCATCAATTTCCAAAACCAAATACAATTTTTTCATCATATCATATTTACATCTTCTAACTCGTTTGCTCCTTTATTATCGCGATTGTTGTATTATATCGTTGGTTGCATTGTATTTCCGGGTGGTATGCCGCTCGTATATTGTAATCTGTTGTCGCTTTTATTTCGTTGTTTGTTTTATTGTATTAAAATGAACCTCGCATCCTAAATATAACTTTGACGTTATTAGTTTAAGATGCATTAAACGACTTAGCAACCCATTTAATTTTTCTCACATGCTTAGGGAAAATAATGTTTGCATATCATTCAACCGTCGAACTAACGCGTGTACCCCAAAAACGAACGATATCCTAGTAAAGGCCGCTAAGTGCGGGCGGGGTTGGGTGTTCTTAGTGAACTTCCCAACACGTACCCTCACCCCTTACTCAGAACCATGGTTTCCGGATGTCCGAATCCATTGGCAACGAGAGTCATTCAATACACGATATCCGATAATGTCTGTATCGGTATCATAATGCAAAGGGACGAACCCAATAAGCTCTGACATCGGAAATGGGCCGTATTTTGTATACGGCCCACTACGACATAGAGTGGGTTCGAACGGGCCCGAACTCCCACAAAGTTCGGTGGCGACTCCTACTTCGATTTAAATTTCAATTTGACCATCTCATATGGAGATTCATTCGCCTCCCCAAACCCGCGCGTGGCCGCGTCGGGGTGGACCTATGTCATGTCCACACCTTGGTCCCATTGTTAAAGTAGGGTTGAATAGAGCTAGTTAGGGAAGTTATAAGCTTGATAGAAGGTTTTCAGGTGCATTAATGGCTTCTCGTGGGGTAAACTTGAAATATTAGGGTTTAGGGATTGTTTTCCCGATTATTCCCGTACTTGACCTACGTAATTTTGC
The DNA here is from genome assembly GCA_958450325.1 of Agrostemma githago. Lineage (NCBI taxonomy): Eukaryota > Viridiplantae > Streptophyta > Magnoliopsida > Caryophyllales > Caryophyllaceae > Agrostemma > Agrostemma githago. The sequence continues at coordinate 33,945,094 of OY288256.1, forward strand.
TCGAATAGGGTTTGTGACGTTATGGTTGGCTTCCATGTCGACCTTTGTGCGTTAAAATGCCCTATGTGTGACATACGACAGACCAAATAGTACCGTAATGATGTTGGATTCTCCTGAAACCACTTTTATTGTGACCGGGGACAAAAACCGGTGGTAGTGGTCTTTTCGGAATTTTGATATCTCCATCCGAAATTTTGACATTATTTTGACCCATTTGTGCTGCTTTAGCCTGACCTGAGGCGTGTATCTTTGCGTTTTTGCTTGGTTTTGAAGCTAGAGATGATACTGAGCGTCCCGGGGGAGCTTCTATGACTGGTACTAGTTGTGAGGCCGCCGGGACGAGCTCACTGACTCCCCGGGGGATTCCTAAGAGATGACGAAGCATTCCTTCGCAGCGTCGTGAACCAGAGGTCATAAATGAGGCCGACTTTGATAGAGTTACGAGGCGTAGGCTGCCTGTGACGGTTGCTAGGAGGGCTCACGTCCCGGATCCCGCGCACGAAGACGAGGAAGTTGGTTATGATGACCCTCTTTGGGCTCAGGATTGCGACGGTCATCAGTTGTTGTTTCGTCCTGATTAGCACATCTCTAGCCGTATTGTGAACGGCCTGGTGAGTATCTTGACTCGTGCTTATTAGTTTAGGCTTTAAATTTTGGTTTAGGTCGGTTTGGTTTGTTTATGTTTATATTACCTCAGATTGCATCCCCAGGTCCAATGGGGACCTTCTTGGGTTTTACGACATGCTTAGAGATCTATTCTCAGAAGCTTAGCCCCGCGGCAAAGGGGATTATCGCGAGGACGGCTTTGGGTCCCGTGGTCGGGCACTGGGCCCGGTTGGTAGGTTGCAAGACCAAGTACAACCTTATGGTGATTAAATAATATCAGCACAACATCTAAGGAGTCCATGGTCGTCAACGTCAGCAATGTACCTACGAAGACATCGAGAAATCCTAGATCAAACAACAATAAGGATGGATCTACTTTAAAAGAGATGTTAGGCAAAAAGTATCCATTCGATGACTTTGACTTGTTAAATATGTTGGATGATCTACTCAAAAAGAACGTGATACAGCTACCAGACTCAAAAGACCTGAAGAGGCTAACATGAGGAACCATCAGAATTACTGTCGCTATCACCAGATTGATCAGTCAGCCTCTTGAGAAATGCATACCTTTTAAAGAAAAGATCATGCAGCTTGTTAAAGAAGGAAATATCGTCCTGAATCTTGAAGAAACAGTAGCAACCAATCAAACTACTGCGACTTGGGAGACAACGATGCACAAGAAATCAAGGGGGCAAAAGAAGTTCAAATCACAGCATGTCCATCATCAAAGAAAACAAGGAAGGAGAAACAAAATGTATCCTCCAAAAGAAAGAAAGTTCTTTTCTGTAAAGACTATCAACCACGTCAGTGTCAACACGACCTCCGTCTTGAGAAGTGAAGAGAGTGGAAATGAAAGTAATGCACGTCCATCGAAACTCTCCGTCTTTGATAGGATACACCCACCCATGAAGAGATCGCATTCTTCTGCGTTCCATCGGTTGGGAAGAGCTGCAACTAAAGAAAGACATCAACTTGCTCTGAAGAATCGTCTGTCCGTCTTCAATCGGCTGGGCGCATGTGAAGGGGGCAATAATTTCGTCGCCAATCCATCAACTTCAAGTGGAGAAACATCAATGCTCAAGCGCTTAGATCCGCCTAAAAGTGGAGTCTTTAGTCGCCTAGGGGTATCCACAAGGATAAACAATGCCCCTCCCTCAGATGAAGATGTCAAACAAGTGAAAGGTAGAAATAATATACAAAGTCTCGTCCCGTCTAGCATGAAGCGTGTGGAGATAGTAGACATCACTCAAGTGCAACCCCTGAAAGCAAAAAGGCGGGTTGTAGTTCTCACAAATCAACAAAAATCTTTAAAATCTCATAAAAGTGAAATGGTTGAAAACATCTCGTCTCCATCAAGCACCAAAGTGAGGGTGTGATAAGTGTAGTTTGTAGTGCCTATTTTCATGTGTTTTGGTCCCATTTTCCTTGTGGAATCGCTCCTTGGGAGCGATTTATGGGTTACTTATGCTTCCTTTAGCTCGTTACAGGTTCTCGAGACCATTCATGAGGAGTTGGAGCGATTCCGACTCAATACACACACATTTTGGAGCCAACGTAGTAAAGGAACGGTCACTCGGTGCCTTGGATTCGATCCCGAGACCTCGAGACCCGATCCCGAGCTTCCGAGACCCGATCCCGAGTCCCGAGAGTCGAAGAGAAACCCATGAGAGGCAAGGAGGGACCAAAAGAAGCTTAAAGGAGGCCTACGAGTCTCAACCGGGTCGGGATGGCCTCAACCGGTCCCGGTTGAGAGGCACAAAAGAGAAGGTGCTGTCTGGAGCCCATCCCGAACGGGAGCAGGCCTTCCCGGCCGGGACCGACCCCATCCCGACCGGGACCACCTCGTCTCGGCCGGGATGGGCCTGCTGCAGCTCGCCTTTGTTTCTTTCTTCTCCTTTCCACTTGGAACCCTATATATACTCTTCCCTTGTTTTGTTTAGAGGATATACTTGATTAGACATTAAACCCTAGCTTAGTTTAGCATAGATTAGTGTAGATTAGTCTCTAGATTATCGTTAATCCTAGATTAGCTCTTGTAATTTTGAAATTCTTGAAGAATCCAACCAAGATTGACAACCTTGGTTGATGTATTTGGGTTTTCTTCCATTTATGCAAGATTTCTTCTTTTCATCCTCTCTAGTATGGTATAATCTTCTTTTCCCTTCTTTTTATCTTGTTTATTCATTCAAGTTTCAATCTTTGTTCATAGTTATGTTTATTGTTCATTGTTTTTACTAGTTTCTTTATGTATGTTTGATTCTTATGTTGATTCCTCTTGTTAGTGTTAGTTTTAGATTAGATATGTTTGAGTAGACTCTTGCTAGGGTTATTAGGGTGATTGGTTGTGATTGTGGATGATTAGGATGAGATGGGTGGTACTAGATGTTGTTTTTGTTGTTTCTTATCAACCTTGCACTCCACATGTTCGATGATATGCTTGTGAGGCTAGAGACGATCAATCCTTGTTTTTCTTACATATTCTCTTGTATGTATGTATGTGTTTGGTTGGTTGGTTTGTTCGCCCCACTAAGCAGCGAGAGCCCGGTGAGGACGATCCCTAGACCGATTATGTAGCGAGAGCCCGATCGGTGTTACCTAGGCCTCGAAGGCATGCTAGTGACCCTGTTTTCCCCTTCTTGTTTTTTTCGCAACCATGAACCCGACCTAACCCTAGTTTTCATTCTAATTGATTTCTTTAGTCGTTAGTTACTCGTTTGTCTTCCTTTTCTTGTTTTAGACCTTAGTTTAGTCCTCATCCTCCCCTAGATTAGCTTGTCTCGAACCTAGTCCAAGACCGTAGCATACCTTAGTCCGACCTCCCGTCCCTGTGGATTCGACCCGACTTATTCTAGCTACCCACTAGGTTAGTTGGTTATTATTTGACGGCGGGATCCGCGACAAATCCCTCCCATCAGGGTGGACGAGGGCGAAACATCTTCTACCTTTTGAAAAGCAAGTACCCTCCTAAGTGTAGACACCCGCATTTTGCCTGCTAGTGCCTATAGCAGTTCCCGACAAAACACCCGATGATGATCGGACGCAAACGTGACTTAGTATACTCGAATATGGGCTCGAAATCAATAATATCCGACGTGGACTTTTAGCGGAGTACAAATCTCTCAAAACCAACCTCAAATTCAAGCCCAGTGGGTCGTTCCGAGCAAAATAAGGCTAATTTGGGCCAAAACCGACACCAAAAATAAAAACCATCTTTTGGCGACCGGGTCAAAACCCGGTCAAAGACGAATCCGTCCTCAAAATCAGCCTAGAGGAGCTTCTAGAAACTGGCGCCCAATACAATATTCAAAATCAATCAAAAGTCAACTCCTTCCCTATTTAGGCTCGTCAACCCTATCCACTCGATCGAGTGGATTGACCCACTCGGTCGAGTGGAGCCTCAAAAATCGGACCAGACCCGTTTTCAAATGCACTCGATCGAGTGCACTAGGGCCACTCGATCGAGTGACCCTAGGTCGAGGGGTGTACTCTATAAATACCCCCACAAACCCTTCACAAAGTCAGAATTTTCCCATGCAAAAAAGCCTACATTTCTACACTAAATACTCTACATCAACCCTACACTTCAACCCCTAGCAACCCTAATCAAAAACCGAGCCATTCGTCCCTCGAAAAACCGACGAATCATCTCCACACACACACACACCATAACTTGCATACATCCTCGATACTCCGGCATCCCCGTCGCTATTACGAGTCTATTTCCGAGGCCTTTACTAAGCGTCTATGTTGAGGGTGTCATAAACCCCGCCTCAATCTTTATTACTTCATTTTTTTATTTACATTTTCGCATTTTATATCATAATCATATTTGTATAGTAACGCTAACATTAATGTTTTGTACCTTTTTGCATTTTCGATTTCTGTTTTACTACTAACATTATATACCGTGTACATATATAATAGTATATAAAACTCGGATCTAAACACGTTTGACTACGCCGTCTATTTAAGGTCCGTTTAATCCCTTTACGAGCAACGACGGAGGTGGCACCCTTTCGAGGAGCGCCGCCCCAATGTACTCAAGGGCGTAACGCGATCATGGTCATTCGTAGTTGAACGCGTACGGATCCATTTCTAAGATTAGTACGGGACCCGTTGACACGAAAACCGACATCACATAATCCGTAAGGATTAATATCGATGTCGTGACGTAGAGGGACACAAGTTCGTCACTAATCCAAAATTTTCAATCTAACGACAACATTTTTCATAAAATTCCGATAACGGTATTATAATCGTATAATATACAATTATAATACCGGAAGTGAGTTAAATTTAAATCGTGCGATATTTTTATTTAACTTGGCCAACCATCGATTTTTAAACACAAAAACAATACGAGCCATGCCTCGTACAGGTGCCACTCGACCGAGTACCATAGGCTACTCGATCGAGTAGCACCCCAAATCCTGGGCAGTAGCCTCCTCGAGGACACACTCGACCGAGTCAGACCACGACTCGACCGAGTGGGTCCTGTAGCCAAACCAAGAGCTTTTTTTTATCATCCGAGCCTCGTCTTTTTTTTACGACTTAGTCGTAGCGTGCAAAGTCAATCACGTAATTCTATTTTTCAAAGCCTATGCATGTCACTACACTTAAAACGACTTTGATCGACGGTCTCACACTATTAATTGTGTCGACGACTCTTTAGTCGTATCCGACACATGATTAATTTAGACTTCATTTCTCGAGGTGATAAGCCGGGACAAGGCATCGAGATTCGGGATCGGGCTAGGACCACGCCTAGGTCCCAAATCTCCGTCCTTTGATTAGTACACAATATAATATGTATCTAATCGAAGTTCGTCCAATTGCACATCTTACGGTCTAGTTTGTATTTACTATATACGGGTCCGTTTCGAGTCATTTATCTATTTATCGCTTCTTTTATTTTCCGTTTACGCTATTTTATTGTTGTAATTTTTGTATTGGCCGGGTTGTATGTCTGCCCGTGTAATTTGTAATTTATTTACGAGCTTTGTTTATTTGGATGTTTATCGCTTTATAAATGAACCTCGCATGCTAATCAACTTCGACAATAGTTAGATGCATTAAATGACGTAGTTAACCAATAACTCACATGCTTAGCCCGAAAACGCTGTTTGCATATCATTTAGTCGTTTTACTAGCGCGCACACACGAACACGAACGATGTCTTAGCAGAGGCCGCCATGTGCGGGCGGGGTTGGGTGTCCTTAGTGGGCTTCCCAACACGTACCCTCACCCCTTACTCAGAACCTCGGTTTCCGGATGCCCGACACCGTTGGCGCACGAGAGTCATTCTATACACGATTACCGGTGCAGATGGTATCGGTATTGTAATGCAAAGGGACGAGGCCCATAAACTCAAAATCGAAATGGGCCATACTTTGTGTACGGCCCATGACGACATAGAGTGGTTTGGGAAGGCGAATGAATCTCCATATGAGATGGTCAAATTGAAATTTAAATCGAAGTTGGAGTCGCCACCGAAATTTGTGGGAGTTTGGGCCCGTTCGAACTCACTCTATGTCGTAGTGGGCCGTGTACAAAATACGGCCCATTTCCGATGTCAGAGTTTATCGGGTTCGTCCCTTTGCATTTGATACCGATACCGACTTGATCAGATATCGTGTATTGAATGACTCTCATTGCCAATGGTTTCGGACATCCGGAAACCGAGGTTCTGAGTAAGGGGTGAAGGTACGTGTTGGGAAGTTCACAAAGAACACCCAACCCCACCCGCACATTAGCGGCCTCTACTAAGATATCGAATGATTTTTGAATACGCGCGTTAGTAATACGATGAATGATATGCAAACATTGTTTTCCTAAACATGCGAGGAATTGAATGGGTTGCTAAGTCGATTTAATGCATGAAAATTTAACGTAAAAGTTGAATTTAGCATGTGAGATTCTTTTTAGTATAATAAAACAAACGATAAAAAAAGATGAATTTGCTACAAAAGATGAACAAACGAGTTAGTATCGAATTGTGAATAAAAATATAGCAAATATGATGAATATGCGAGATCGAGAAAATATTAGTCGAAATCTGAAAATATTGCTAAAAAGACGCTGTTTTGTCTAAAAAACGATGTTCGAGAAAATAATAAAAAACGAAAAACGCGTCGCGTTCCAGCCAGTCGCGCGACTCCCCCGAGAAGGCTGCTCGCCCGGGACGCGCGCGACTCGTGTCCCAGCCTGTTTTCGAAATTGATTTTTTTGAAAGTTCGATGATTTTATTAAATCGCGTACGAATATTGCTCAATTTGCACTCGATTTAATATTTTTGATATTCGTCGTATTCGATATTCGATTATGAAATCGATATCGAATTCTCGGAATGATTTTTAGAAAAAGTTTTGTAAAATTGTTTTGAAAAGAATTTGAACGAAAAAGAGAAAAAAAGATGTTAATTCTCTCCGCGTTAAAATCGTTGTCTTTTGTAAAAAGATGTAACGATTTTTTAGCATCGACGAGATTTAATTTAATTCTTTTAATACGATATTCGACTATAGAGTTGATATCGTATTTTTAAGAATGTTTGTTATATGAAAATAGTTTTAGTAATATCGATATTAGAAATAAAAAAACGATGAACGACCCATAATAAAAAAAAAGGACGACACACGACCCGTAAGAGAAAAAGACGGACGACGAGAGGGAGAAGAGAGAAAAAGAGAAGTCGGGTATGGTTACACCCTCAACCTACATGCTTTTGTCTACTCGGATCGGAGCTCGTCGGAACGTGGCTTGGGCACAAGAGCGTCAAGTGGATGTCGGTGAGTTATGGTGGCTCGGTGAAGGGTGACGGGTGTAAGGGCCGGTTTCCTTCGGGTTTTGGATGTACTATCGGTTTCTCAATGCTAAGTGTAAGGAGTTTGTGTTTATGTGTGAAGAGTTGATGTATGTGTGTATAATTGATGTGAATATTTCTGAATGAATTTTGAGTTGTGCAAGGGGCCTATTTATATGAATATTCCTGACCTTGGCTAGAAGAAGTCTTTGGATTAAACTACCGCTTAGAATAGGAAACGTAAGAAGCTGAGAAGAACGAGAATTCCGTTTACTTGGCAAAGAAGAAAGGGAATCTCGGCTGGTATGGGCTGCTCGGCCGAGTATTTGATGCTCGGTCGAGTGTTCGATTCGGTTTCCGGATAGAATTTCTACTTGGGATCGAATTCCATCCTTAAACGGATTTGTTTAATATTTTGTGAAGCTGATTTTTTGTAGTGTTTGAGCTCGAATCAGCCACGTGAGGTGTCACGGCTGGTCCGTGTGTCTCGAGAATATCTTTGACCGGGTTTTGACTCGGTCGCTAAAAGATGGTTTTGCCCCTGGTGCCGGATTCGACCCAAATTATTCTTATTTGACTCGAAACGACCCACTGGGCCTGATTTTGAGGTTGGTTTTGTGAGATATGTACTCCGTAAAAAGCCCAAGCCAAATGCCAATGATTTTGAGCCCGTTTCCGAGTATATTAAAGCACGTTTGCGTCCGATTATCATCGGGTGTTTGTCGGAAACTGCTATAGACACCTAGCGGTCAAAATGTGGGTGTCTACAGAGCCCCCACTCTGACTGAGGCTTGGACAAGGCGAAAGTCAGAGTAGCTACCAGGCCAATCAAAGATTAAGACCTGGCAGACTTCCGGTCGGGTCGTTTATAGTCCATTAGACTTGCGTGAAAAAGGCTCGCCAGCCATAAGTTGGAAATCATACCTGAGCTGATGATGCTAACTCCGTGGGGACTCGGACTTGTCGTATAAGTCTTGGGTGCGCCTATATGTGGGCCCATCCCGTTAAGTGCCGCTGGGGAGTTATGTGAATTGCGCAGTCATGAATTGTACCTGTATAAGTTACATAAAATTTTGCATGCAACATGTAGGTGAAACAAATATGACTCGCGCTGGGGAATAAAAAATGATTTTTGCTTAGTTTTGAAATCGAAGTCCTGAAAGCAACTTACGTGCTAGGAAATAGGTTTTCAAAACTGAAATGGGTAGAAAAGAAATTTGCAATTTAAATAGACCGAAATTTGACCTTGTCGAAAAGGATTTTCTCAAATGGCTAAGTTTTGCAGGTTTTAAAAACGAGAATTTGAAGAGAGAGGTATACCGACAGACTCGACTCTAGACGTGACCGGACGAGTTGACAGACACGACTGGACTTTCGAGGGGTTGGACCGTGACTCGGTAGGGGGTGGGCCACCTAACAAGACTCTTAAGTTGCGCTATTCCGTAGCCTAGGCGAGTGGCAACATGGTCGAATCCTCGGAATGGGATAGATATGCTATAGGGGACTTGCAGTAGTCTGTAATGAGACTGTTTTGGCATGACAAGACTTTTAGCAGTAGCAATGCCGTAGTCTAGTGCTTTTCTGGATTTTTGATTTTTGGGTACATTTCCAAAGTGGATATTGCTCCGAGTCCTGACAGATTCTTGTCTTCGACTGAGCCGAGTACTAGGACACACTACAGAAAGGAGGCTAGATTTTTTGACTTTATATGGATTTTGTTAGTGAATGGAGGTTTTCTGCCTAAGAGAAGCCCCCAAGATGACAAAGCTAGCTACTGAGAACATGACAGTGTCGTGACCGGAATGACGGTGCTTTTTGAATGTGTGTCAATGTGGGTGGTTGTGCCTCTGTTGAAAGGCTGCCTACGTATTCACGTATACTGAAATCAAACCAAGCCGTACTTCAGTGTCGGAAGATATATTATGATGCCTAGTCTAATAGGACTTCGTGTGTAACTAGCCATAGCAATGGTGTAGGCTAGGTGCATTCACAGTGATGTCTTGATCAAAGGGCTAGAATGGTTAGGATATTGATCCTGTGACTGTGAGCGTTCCGCGGGGTAGCCCCCAGAGGTGGTGTGCACTATTGGGGCATGTTCTATGCCAACCGCATGTTGAATTCCCGTGCTTGGGGTTGGTAACTCGTTTGGATGAGAGGAATTGGGACAGGATTTTAACGAGTTTTGCTCTCGGGGATTTTGACGAGTTTTGCTCTCGGGATTTTAACGAGTTTTGCTTTCGGGGATTTTAACGAGTTTTGCTTTCGGGGATTTTAACGAGTTTTGCTCTCGGGGATTTTAACGAGTTTTTCTTTCGGGGATTTTAACGAGTTTTGCTCTCGGGGATTTTAACGAGTTTTGCTAACGAGTTTTGCTCTCGGGGATTTTAACGAGTTTTGCTCTCGGGGATTTTAACGAGTTTTGCTCTCGGGGATTGGTTTTGATAATACGGGATCTGGTTTCCATGTCTGAAACTAATGGTTTGGGGTATCCTATGGAGCTTGAATCCTTAAAATTCCGGGCTGTCTCTAGCCTGGGTCTCGAGAAGGTCTTGAGGGTTGTAATGTGGGAAGGCTGAGTGTGGCGTTAGCTGACCAGCTTGATTGTTGCTCCCCTATTGGATGGTATGAGTTTTGATAATTTTGAATTGTTTGAATTGACCGTTTTTACTACGGTCACGGGTATGATGGCCTGCTTTTTCGTTTTGGCCTTTTGCTTCTTTTTTTCGATTTCTTTTTTTTTGCGTCCAGTTTTTTTTTTTTTTTTTTTTAATGGCCTGCTTTTTGTTTTGGCCTTTTGCTTTTTTTTTCGATGGCCTGCTTTTGTTTTGGCCTTTTTTTTTGTCGGTCAGACTAACACCTGAGGTAGGGATTGGTCATTCTTATTGGAGGGGTGTTTTATTGTGGGAAATGGGCTTGCCTCCCATCTTGAACCCAAACTAGGAGATTACCTAGATTTGTCATTGGATTCGATACCGCTCCTGCTAAGTGTAGTTTTGTGGCTTCCTATGTCAGACATGGAACAGGTAAAGGAAAACACGGGTCTCGATTTCCTGCAGTCATTATAGATGTGCCTGTAATAGTCACGTGCATATGCTCACAGTGTGTGACGGTGTTCATCATGTTCTCGGAAACACATAAGGAAGGTGTATATGAGAAATAACATTGAAAGCTGATTTATTGAATTTTGAAAAAAAAAGGACAGAATACAATTGACTCTGACCTTGAAATTGAAATAAATAGTATATCCTAGACTCGGACTCAGACTTGGACTTAAATCAAATCCGGACTCTTGGATGCATGGGAGGTAGATTGGATGCTTTGGTCATTAGGCCCTGTATAGTCCATGAGGGGCTTTGCAAGTGATAACGTTTCCAAAACAGGAGTCCTCCCGGCATCGAGGGAGTCTTGGATGAGGTGTTTCAGTTTCCAGCACTACTCTGTATCGTGTCCCCTCCCTCTATGGAATTTGCAGTAATGCTCGGCGTTCCATGCCTTGGAACGTTTTTCTGAAGATGGGTCGATTGTTGGGCCTATAGGTGATATTAGGCCCTTCAAAACCAACCTTTGGAAAGCGACGGTGTAGGACATATCCAAGTGGGTAAATGTCCTTTCTTCTGACTGGTTCTTGATTTTCGGAGAGGTGACTTGAGGGTTACCTCTCTCGGTCTTGCCATCCTGAGGGTATCGGACAGTTTCGTAAGAATGTTCACCCTTCAAATGGCTCAGTTGGGTGATTGGCTGCCTTACCCGATCTAGCTGTGTTAGACGGGATCGGGTTCTTACAAGGTCTTCTTCGATGATGGTCACCCGGGCATTTAGGTCATCTAGGGCGGTATTGATTTTTGAGAAGATATTGTTAATGGAGCAAGACAGCATAAGCATACTCCCCTGGATATCCTCCTTCTTGACGGCGCGGGACTTGTTGTGGTTTGGTGAGGTCTCGCTCATAGGGTCCCTAATCGAAAGAAATGACGGGTGTTAGAACTCGCCTAAGCTCGGTTTTGCGTACATGCAAGAGAGGGAGTCAAACTGGACATGGCCCGGGGTGACAGGTTGACAAAGACTCTTGGACCGAGATACTCGAACGTTGACCTGGACGAGGTAACGACCTTGGCTTGGACTTGACTATGAGACTCAAGCTGCACGAGAGTGAGTCCGAAAATGGGGCGACCATGTTTGACTCGGGTTAGACTCTCCTAAGACAAATGTGTAGGGTGCGATTCTCGGGGTGACTGTGATTAATCGCTCCGTCGGGGAATAGCCCCCAAGTGAGACTAAGGACTCAGATGGTGTGGCATCTAAGTGACTCAAAGGTGGGGTACGTGAGACACGTGTAAGACATGACCCTTAGAGCAACCGTGATTGATCGTTCTGCTAGAAGGTAGCCCCCAAGCGGGATCAAAGACTTTGTTAAGACTCGAGTGTCGGACGAGTGACCCTTAGACGTAAGGGTCATGATGGTAGGATTTGTCACGTCCCCAACCGATCAATAAACAATCAACTAACCTAGTGGGTAGCTAGGGTAAGTTGGGATCGTATCCACGGAGACGGTATTGCAAAGCTTAGACTATGTTGGCCTAAAAACCAGACTAAATCACCAAACAAACACAAAGAAAGCTACAATTGATAAACTATTATGATTGGAGAAGAAGGAAGTGGACTAACAATGACTATCTAGAACGATGCTAAAATAAGACAACTCATGATCGAACTAACAAATAAGCTAGAAGAACGATGGCTAACTAAGAAGTTGAATCAAATATGGGAAGGAAGTGGGGTAGGTCGGGTTCATAAGAGTAGATGGGTAATTGGGTGATCAAGGGTATAGGTATCTCCTAGTTGCTAGAGTCGGTCCGGGCTCTCGCTACGTAGACCGATGTCAAGGTGGGTCCGGGCTCTCGTTACGTAGACCCTAGTCCGCACTCTCGTGACTACGACTATTCTCAACATGACCACATAATAGACAAACAATGGGAAGAAGAACACAAGTATGGGGAGCATGGCCACTACTACTCACACAAGCATATCAACAAACACATGGAGTGCCCACAATGTGACTAACAACAAAGATTCACTCTTTTCCCTTAATCAACCCTAATCATCCATAATCTACCCCTAATCCCCCTACTAATCCCACAAGAAGACTACTCACTCATTATGAAACTAACCATAACACAAACAAGAGAAACTAAACCAAACATCCAAACATTCATTATATGCAGCAAGAACACTAACAATAACAATATAAAAATATTGAAACTAGATTAAATAAACAATAAAAAGAGTAAAGAAAGTTATACCAACAACAAGAGGAAGAAAAAGATGCAATCTTGTATAAATAAAAACCCAAAATAAACTCCAAGGATGTCAATCTTGGAGAATTCTTCAAGAACTTCTTAATACAAGAACTAATTAAACTAGATTAACTAAAAATTAAAGGGAGATTAAAGGGAGATTAAGATTAATGTGTATAGAACTAATATAGGGTTTTGGAGGCTTAAAAGAGTCTAATGTATGATAAGATCTGTTAACAATACAAGAGGGAAGTATATATATGGGTACAAGAATGAAGGAGAAGAAAGAAAGTGATGCGCGGCTGCCTCTGCTCCTTCCCGCCCGGGACGAGATGGTCTCGCCCGGGACGAGATGGTCCCGACCGGGACGAGTCCTTCTCGTCCGGGACGGGCTCCTCACAGTAGCACCTCTAAATGTGCACCCCATCCCGGACGGGATGAGGCCTTCCCGACGGGGATGGGTCTTGTAGGCCTCCCTTAAGAGCTTTTTGGTCCTTCCTTGCCTCTCATGGGTTTCTCCTAAATTCTCGGGACTCGGGATCGGGTCTCGGAGGCTCGGGATTGGGTCCCAAGGTCTCGGGGTCGACTCCAAGGCCTCGATTCATAGTTCCTTTATCTCGTTGGCTCCAAAATGTGTATGTATCGAGTCGGAATCGCTCCAACTCTTCCAAATCGGTCTCGGGAACCTGAAACGATCTAAAGGAAGCATAAGAAGCCCATGAATCGCTCCCAAGGAGCGATTCCACAAGGAAATGGGACCAAAACATAGTGAAAAAGGCACTACAAACTACACTTATCAACTCCCCCACACTTAACCCTTACTCGCCCTCGAGTAAGCACATACTAACTAATAAACTATCCGAGTGGGTATTAGCGCACCCTACGCCCTTTCAACTCACGCGAGTGCACTTAGAGGAGAAGTGCACTCCGCAAGGCAAGTGGGGTCTTGCGACAAAACTGTGGATGCAACCGGACACAAAACACATAAACAAACAAACACACAAACAAACACATAATCGGTTGCACCCAAAAGAAAACAAATACCGCTTCCCTCAACAAAGCGGTGAAAAGACACTGGTTTAGGGCTCAAGGCAAGTGACAACGTTCCCAAGCTACCAATACGAACCAAGGTGGATAAAACCCCAATAGTATGACGATAAAGCAACAAAAAACGTTGGCAACTTACCTAGATTCCTCCTAACTTTCTAAGAACGTACTACGGGACGATCGGCGGAGTGGAAAAGGGATGAACCACGGTGTTAGTCGACACTGTAGGTAAGTGAGACCCCGCCCCCTTCAGCCATGGGCCAAGAGGGTCGTCCCATGTCTAAAAACCGCCTAACTAGTCCAAGTAAAAAGGTGGAAATATTGCAAAATGAGGGAAGACCGACCTTTGCCGCTATCATCCTTCCTAGGGACTCGGTCCTTTGGTAGGCTCTTCACGGCAAAAGTCGGAAAAAGGCTTATTTTTGTGGGGTTGAGATCTTTTTGTGAGACGATTTTCTTTTTGGCATCCTTTTCTTTTTGTATTTTTGCCTTGTTTGTTGCCATGCCATTTCTTTTTCTTCTTTTCTATTTTCTTTTTGGCTTTTGTGCCTTTTCTTTTTCTTCATTTCTTTCTTTCTTTCATTTTCTTTCTTTTCTTTGCCCTTCTTGGCACGATTTGGCTTTTTGGCATTTCTTCGTGTAACAAGAAAGGGAGAATTCAACAAATTGCAATTTATTGTGTGGATATGTGTAGGAAGTAGGGGGAATGGGTATGTCGGGGGTGCGCATCCCCTTTTAAACCCACAAAAAGGTGAAGAACTTGGACTAATCAAACGATCCTAAACACGGTCACCTAAGGGACGGGACTCGGCAACCAAGGCCTTTTCACACCGTGGGTGGTCATAATGGTCAAAATGCAAATCCTGTAGTAAATCCCTAGTTAGCTAGGTGGACTCAAGGTAAAGGACCAACGAATTCATTGATTTAGGGTCATTCTACTAGACTAAAGTCCAAGACTCGATTTACATTACTAGAAAGGGAAAGTAAACACTCGCACACTAGCCTCTAAACCGGATTTTCGAAAACCATTTATACACACAAGACATAACTAACACAACACAAAACAAAGACATGACGAAAACGAACAAATGAAACAAAAGACAACAAAACGAAACAAAATGAAATAAACACATAAAAAACATAAACACCACCCCCGATATTCCATACAAGTCACCAAATCATCCACCAATATGCACAAAGCTCCACCCGAGCACACAACATCACAATTTCCTCCAAACTCCACACGAGACAAAAGAGAAAAAGTGATAGAAAGTGTTACCGGAGGTTATGAAAGCTCTCCAAATCATTCGGTGATTTAAGCAACCTATAAGGAAAAAGGGAGGCAAAACACGCACAAAAAACATATATACGACACAAAGACACAAAAGGAAAACACACAAAAGAAAATCTTTTTGATTTTTATGAAAAATTTTCAAATTTTTAGGGATTTTTTCAAGATTTTTCAAATAAACTACGAAAATAAAACTAACTATGATAGAATATCACTCCCCCACACTTAAACCGAGCAATGTCCTCATGCTCGATCGTAGTGTGCGGAGAGACAAAAGAAAAAGAAAAGAAACTACAAAAATAAAGCTAAAAATCAAAAAGAAACGCGGAGAAAAAGGGTAGAAGGTGTCCGGTCGGGGTGTAGTCAAGTCACCATGGGCCGAGACTAGAAAAGATATGGATGGGGGAAGAAATAAAAAGAAAGAAATAAAAGGAAATGGGAGGGGAGGGCTAGGTGTAATCAAGTCACCTAGCCCGGATTCCGTCCAAATCCGACTAATTCCTAAAAAAAAAGGGTGAAAAACTTGTAAATTTGGATTTTGAAAGGACTCTCGATGTAGTCACATCATCGATAGTCGGGAGCAAGAACTACCAAGGCCTCGAAGGCCACCATGACGTCAAGACACACAAGTGTACAAGGGGAAGGGGATAAATGGTCCCATTTTCCTTGTAGAATCGCTCCTTGGGAGCGGTTTAGGGGCTTCTTATGCTTCCTTTAGTTCGTTTCAGGTTCCCGAGACCGATTTGGAAGAGTTGGAGCGATTCCGACTCGATACATACACATTTTGGAGCCAACGGAGTAAAGGAACGATCACTCGATGCCTTGGAGTCGACCCCGAGACCTTGGGACCCAATCCCGAGCCTCCGAGACCCGATCCCGAGTCCCGAGAATCGATGGGAAGCCCATGATAATCAAGGAGGGACCAAAAAGTTCTTATTGGAGGCCTACAAGACCCATCCCGGTCGGGAAGGCCTCATCCCGTCTGGGATGGGGTGCACAAAAGGAAGACATTCTGTTTTGAGTCCATCCCGACCGGGATGAGCTCATCCTGATCGGGACCACCTCATCCCGACCAGGACCAACTCATCCCGACCGGGATGAGCCCAGTTCAGACCCGTGAATGCTCCTTTCTTCTCCTTTCCACTTGTAACCCTATATATACCCCCCCTCTTGTATTAAGACACCATCTTATGTTATGCACTTCATATTAGACTAAACCCTAGATTATTTTAGCATAGATTAGTGTAGATTAGTCG
Source organism: Agrostemma githago (assembly GCA_958450325.1). Lineage (NCBI taxonomy): Eukaryota > Viridiplantae > Streptophyta > Magnoliopsida > Caryophyllales > Caryophyllaceae > Agrostemma > Agrostemma githago. The sequence continues at coordinate 33,961,387 of OY288256.1, forward strand.
GTAATTAGTCTTTAATCATAGATTAATGCTTGTAATTTGGGAATTCTTCAAGATCTCCACCAAGCTTGACAAACTTGGATGTTTGTTTTGGGTTTTTCTCATTTATGCAAGTTTCCTTCTTCCTTTCATGTTTTTAGTACGTATAATCTTCTTTTCCTTTCTCTTAATCCTTGTTCTTTCATTAAAGTTTGATTCTTTGTTGAATGTATTGTTCATAGTTCATAGTTCTTGTTAGTTTCTTCATGTTTGTTTTGATTGCTTTGTTGATTTATCTTATTAGTGTTAGTTTTAGTATAGATATGTTAGAGTAGATTCTTGCTAGGTTTAGTAAGGTGATTTGGGTGTAATGGATGATTAAGGGATTGTTGGAGATGTTGGTGGAAGATTTGGGTTTCCCCTTGGTTTGATGCATATCACATGTTTGTTGAAATGCTTGAATGACTAGTATGTGCATATGCTTGTTTTTCTTGCTTTTCTCTTGTGGGTGATAGTTTGTTTGTGGGTTTGGTTCCCTCATTAAGTTGCGAGAGCCCGGTGAGGACGACCCCTAGGTAGGTCTAAGTTGCGAGAGCCCGGATGCGACCTAGGCCCCGATATCACGCTAGTAACCCCGTTTGTCGTTTGTGTCGCCAAGGTGGGTTTTAGGTGGAACCTCTAGGTGAGTCTAAGTTATGAGAGCCCGGGCATTACCTAGATTACCCTACTACCTCCTTCACTCTATTTCTCCCATGACCATCGTTACCCCTTTGACCCCGACCTAATCCTAGCCCGTTTCCTTTGATTGTTTTCTTGCTTTAGATCTAGCTTAGTCCTAGTCTCCCCCTCCTTAGAATAGCTTGTCTCGAACCTAGTCCTAGACCGTAGCATACCCTAGCCCGACCTCCCGTCCCTGTGGATTCAACCCGACTTACCCTAGCTACCCTAGTTAGGTTTTGTCGGTTTTATTCGACGGTTGGGATTCACGAAAAAGCCCTACCATCAATAAACAAGAGGAAAACAAGCAATAGAAGACGGAAAAGAAAGGATAGTTGCCATACCGACCGGTTAGCAACTCACTCGCTCCATCGTCTCAATGATCAATATAGGCACTTGCTTGTTATCTTCATTGCCATCCTTCTTCAAGCTTGATAAAATCGCATGGTTGGGGTAGTAATGGTGTGAGGGGGGGTGAGATTTGATGTGAGAGTCGGTGTAAAATGGATAGGAAATGATGTAAGGGTATGAAAATGAAGTATATGGGGCATATGGTAAGGCAAAGATAGTTAGGGAGGTTGGGAGGGAGTATACAACTGTTGGGTGGACTCAAACGTCGAAGAAAAGGCACAAACGGGAGGAGGGGACCATCCCGGTCGGGATGTCTCACTCGTCCCGGTCGGGACGCCTTCATCCCGATCGGGATGGCACTCCAGGAAGCTCGAAATTGTGCACTTCCATCCCGATCGGGATGACTTCCCTCCCGGTCGGGATGCCGCACCCTTCCCGGTCGGGAAGCCTCTTCCCGGTCGGGATGGGTCTTCTTGACCATCCACAATCCCAAAAGCTTACTCCAAGCTTCAAAAACCCGATCCTCATGTTTATTATCCAAGCTCTAACATAGCCATTCCTCTCTAGGAATCGTCTTCACTTCATACCTATCAAACAAACTCAAACTCAACATCAAACTCTCTCCCTCGCATCGCTCATCAATAATCCAATATCACAAGAGTTCACAAAAATCCAAAGGAATAACATTAAAGAGATATATACAATGAGACGGTTCTTGTGGAACTCCGTCAAACCAAGGATGGTGCATCTTCATTCTTTTTCAACAACCATGACCAATTCCATCTCCATCAAGGGCACGTAAGAACAAGTCGAAGGCCCTAGCAAAGTCTTCGATCAAGCTTGTTATATAGGCATCAACATACCAAGTTTCTCCATGACCTTGCATCGACGTTCCCGGGGCATCCCGATCTTCCAAGTTCAATGGCTTGAACTTGTACTTTTGATCTTTCGGGATATACCCGAACGTCCACCGATCCTCATGTGGCTCCAAGGGAGGCTCATCCTTCTCATTGCTCTTCAACTTGTCATCAAGCCCATGATATGGGCACTCATCTTCCTCCAAATCGGAGTCATCATCCTCAAGTACATAAGAGTACTTCTTCAAGCTTTGTCCCGGCTCGCTCCCAAGATCGATGTCTTTCGTGGTTTGGATCATATTGCAAGACTCATCGTTGGTGGGCGAAGTGTTGCCTTGGAGGTCAAAGACTAACCTTTCTTCCCCCAACTCGAAAGTGATCCTACCATTCTTCACGTCGATCATAGCACCGGCAGTGTGTAGAAATGGGCGCCTAAGGATGATGGGAGTGTTGGCATCTTCCGGTATATCGAGCACGATGAAGTCGACCGGAATGAAGAACTTCTCAATTCTTACCGGCACATCCTCTAGCATCCCTAATGGTCGATTGAATGATTTATCGGCCATTTGGAGTGTAATGGATGTACATTTCAACTCCTTCATCCCGAGTCGGCAACAAATGGTATAGGGAATGATGCTCACACTCGCGCCCAAATCACACATAGCTCTTTCGATCTTGTAATTGCCTATGGTGCATGGGATAGAGAAACTACCCGGATCCTTCAACTTTGGAAGCGTGGAACCTTGAATAAGCTCGCTCACCACCCTCGTGAACGCTATCGTCTCTTCCTTGTCGATAGATCTCTTCCTAGCTAGGATATCCCGCATGAATTTCCCATATGCCGGGACTTGGGTAAGTAACTCGGTGAATGGGAGATTAACATCCAATTTCTTCACAATGTTAAGGAACTTTTCAAATTGGACATCCACCTTAGTCTTCATTTGCCTTGATGGGAAAGACAACTTGATTTGAACCTTGTTTTTCTCACTATGGGTGGACTCCTCACTTGACGCTTTCCCTTTACCTTTTTTTTGTGCTTGAAGTGGGGGAGGGTTGTCTTCTTGGGGTTTTTCGACCTCCCAAAGGACTTGCTCCCTATTGGATTATCAAATCTTGAGCTTTCTTGATTTGGAGATGCCATTTTCTTTATCGGTTCTTGCATTGGCTCTTGCTCACTAGGGAATGAAGGGGAGTCATAAGATGTACCTGATGGTAGGGATTTGTCACGTCCCTAGCCGATCAGTAAACTACCGACTAACCTAGTGGGTAGCTAGGGTAAGTCGGGATCGTATCCACGAGGACGGCATATCAAGGTTTAGACTAGGTCGGCCTACAACGAGACTAGATTACCAAACAAACACAAAGGAACAATAAATGGAAAACTATGATGGAGGAGAAGTATGACTAAGCTAATGGTCGAACTAATGAAAAAAAGTAAAAGAAATATAGCTAACTAAGACGATGGATCAAATATGGAAAGAAAGTGGGGTAGGTCGGGTTCATAGGAGTAGAAGGGTAATTGGGGTGATCAAGGGTATAGGTGTCTCCTAACTGCTATAGTCGGTCCGGGCTCTCGCAACTTAGACCGATGTCAAGGTGGGTCCGGGCTCTCACAACTTAGACCCTAGTCCGCGCTCTCGCGACTAAACTATTCCCAACATCTCCACAAAATAAGCAATCAATGAGAAGATGAACACTAGTATGGGAAGCATGGCCACTACAACTCACACAAGCATATCAACAAACACATAGAGTGCCTACAATGTGACTAACAACAAAGATGAAACCTTTTCCCCTTAATCAACCCTAATCATCCATAATCTATCCCTAATCCCCCTACTAACCCCACAAGATTACTACTCACTCATTATTAATAGAAAACCAACAATCATAAGAGAAATCAATGTCACAAAACAAACATCCATTATCATTAACAAGAACAATAGCAATAACAATAACAATAAGAAAGAAACTTGAATAAATAACAAAGACTAAGGATGAAAAGAATATACCAACAATAGGATGAACAAAAGATGAAAACTTGTATTAATGAGAAACCCAAATACAATCCCAAGGTTGTCAAGCTTGGAACAATCTTCAAGAATCCCTTAATCCAAGACTAATTACAATAATTATCTAAAGATTAAAGAGAGGATTAAACTAATGAGAGTAGCAATAATCTGGGGTTTAGAATGATAATGGAGACTTCAACTAATCTAGGGTAAGATAAGATGTCTTAAAATTACAAGAAGGGAATATATATATGGGTACAAGAATGAAGGAGAAGAAAAGAAGAAGCCCGTGCTGCCTCTGAAACTTCCTGACCGGGACGGATCATCCCGATCGGGACGGCTCTGTCATCCCGACCGGGACGGGATGGTCCCGACCGGGATGGGCTCACAGCAGCCATCTCAAAGTAGCACCCCATCCCGAACGGGATGGGTCTTGTATGCCTTCCTTAAACGCTCTTTGGTCCTTCCTTGCCTCTCATGGGCTTCCCACCGATTCTCGGGACTCGGGATCGGGTCTCGGGGGCTCGGGATTGAGTCCCAAGGTCTCGGGGTCGATTCAAAGGCCTCGAGTCATCGCTCCTTTATCTCGTTGGCTCCAAAATGTGTATGTACTGAGTCGGAATCGCTCCAACTCTTCCAAATCGGTATCGGGAACCTGAAACGAACTAAAGGAAGCATAAGAAGCCCATGAATCGCTCCAAAGGAGCGATTCCACAAGGAAAAAAGGACCAAAACACAACAAATAAGCACTACAAACTACACTTATCAACTCCCCCACACTTAACCCTTACTCGCCCTCGAGTAAGCACACACTAACTACTAAACTAGCCGAATGGGTATTAGCGCACCCTACGCCCCTTCAACTCACGCGAGTGCACTTAGAGGAAAAGTGCACTTCGCAAGGCAAGTCGGGTTTTGCGACAAAACTGTGGATGCAACCGGACACAAAACACACAAACAAACAAACACACAAACAAACACATAATCGGTTGCGCCCAAAAGAAAACAAATACCGCTTCCCTCAAAAAGAGGTGAAAGAAGCACCGGTTTAGGACTCGAGGTAAGTGACAACGTTACCAAGCTAGCAATACAAACCAAGGTGGACTAAACCCTAATAGTATGACGATAAAGCAACAAAAACGTTAGTAACTTACCTAGGTCCTCCTAACTTTCTAAAAACGTACTACGGGACGATCGGCGGAGTGGAAAAGTGAAGAACCACGGTGTTAGTCGACACTGTAGGTAAGTGAGACCCCGCCCCCTTTAGCCATGAGCCAAGAGGGTCGTCCCATGTCAAAAACCGCCTAACTAGTCCAAGTAAAAAGGTGGAAATAATGCAAAATGAGGGAAGACCGACTAATGCCGCTATCATCCTTCCTCGGGACTCGGTCCTTTGGTAGGCTCTTCATGGCAAAAGTCGGAAAAAGGCTTATTTTTGTGGGGATTTCTTTTTATGAGACGGGTTTTCTTTTGGCATTTTCTTTCTTTTCGACGTTTTGATTTGTTTGTTGCCATGCCATTTCTTTTTCTTCTTTTCTATTTTCTTTTTGGCTTTTGTGCCTTTTCTTTTTCTTTATTCTTTTCTTTCTTTCATTTTTTTCTTTCTTTTCTTTTCTTTGCCCTTTTTTGGCAAGATTTGGCTTTTTGGCACTTCTTGACAATTAAGAAAGAGAGAATCAACAAATTGCAATTTATTATGTGATATGTGTAGGAGGTAGGGAAATGGGTGAGTTGGGAGCGCGCTTTCCCTTCAAACCCACAAAAAGTGGAGATCTTGGACTAATCAAACAATCCTAAACACGGTCACCTAAGGGACGAGACTTGGTAACCAAGGCCTTTTCACACCGTGGGTGGTCATAATGGTCAAAGGTGCAAATCCCGTAGTAAATCCCTAGTAAGCTAGGTGGACTCAAGGTAAAGGACCAACGAACTCATTGATTTAGGGTCATTCTACTAGATTAAAGTCCAAAACTCGATTTATACAACTAGGAAAGGAAAATAGACACTCACACTCTAGCCTCTAAACCGGGTTTTCGAAAATGGTTTACGCACAAGTCACACAACACAACACAAAACAAAGACAAGACGAAAACGAACGAAAGAAAAAGAAGCAAAAGCAACAAAACAAGAACAAAACAAAACGAACACATAAAAAACACAAACACCACCCCGAATTTCCAAACAAGTCACCAAATCAAACACACGTATGTACAAGCTCCACCCGAGCACACCACATCACAATCTCCTCCAAACTCCGCAGGAGACAAAGAAGGAAAAAGGGATAGAAGATGTTACCGGACATCATGAAAGCTCTCCAAAATTAGCGGCGATTTAAGCAACCTATAAGGAAAAGAGGGCAAACACACAAAACAAAACAAATACACGACACAAAGACACGAAAGGAAAATACAAAAAAGAAAAATCTTTTTGATTTTTGTGAACTTTTTCAAATTTTTATGGATTTGAAAGATTTTTTTCAAAAAAACTATGAAAATAAAACTAACTATGCTAGAATATCGCTCCCCCACACTTAAATCGAGCAATGTCCTCATATGCTCAATCGTAGTGTGCGGAGAGACAAAAGAAAAAGAAAAGAAATTACGAAAATAAAGCTAAAAAACAAAAATAAAGTGAAGAAAAGGGTAGAAGGCGCCCGGCCGGGGTGTAGTCAAGTCACCATGGGCCGAGACGAGAAAAAGATATAGAAGGGGGAATAAAATAAAAAGAAGGAAATAAAATGAAATGGGAAGGGAGGGCTAGGTGTAATCAAGTCACCTAGCCTGGATTCCGCCTAAATCTGACTAAATCCTCAAAAGGGGTGAAAGTCTTGTAAATTGGATTAATCGATTGACTCTCGACGTAATCACATCGTCGGGAGTCGGGAGCAACCAAACTATGGCCTCGAAGGCCACCATGACATCAAGACACGAAAGTGTACAAGGGGAAGAGAATAAACAAAGGAAAACAAGCAACAACAAAAACGGAAAAGAAAGGATAGTTGTCGTACCATGGGTTAGCAACTCACTCTCTCCATCGTCTCATAGATCAATAAAGGCGCTTGCTTGTCTTCATCAATGCTTTTCCGCTTCATTCCCGATAACATCGCATGTTAGAGGTAGTAATGGTGCGAGGGGGTGGAATTTGATGCGAGAGTCGGTGTAAAGAGGATAGGAAATGGAGTGAGGGCACGACAATGAAGTACATGGGGCATATGATAAGGCTAGGGTATCTAGGGAGGTTGGGAGGGGGCATAAAACGGTTGGGTGGAATTGATTTGCGAAGAAGAATCACAAAGGGGGAGCAGAGGACCATCCCGGTCGGGAAGATTGATCCCGATCGGGTTCCCTCACCCGTCCCGGTCGGGACGCCCTCATCCCGGTCGGGACGGATCCACAGAAAACTCGAAATCTGGTGCACCCATCCCGATCGGGATGGCACCCTTCCCGGTCGGGATGCCTTACCCTTCCCGGTCGAGAAGCCTCATCCCGGTCGGGATGGGTTTTCTTCGACCTCCACGATCCCAAAAACTTGTTCCAAGCTTCAATAACCCAATCCTCTTGCTCACAACCCAAGATATACCATAGCCAATCCTCTCTAGGAGCGTTCTCACTTCACCTATCAAACAATACTCAAACACACATCAAACTCTCTCCCCCACAACTCTCATCAATCAAACCAAATAACAAGAATTCACAAAAATCCAACTAACTACAGGAAAGAGATATATACAATGAGACGGTTCTTGTGGAACTCCGTCAAACCAAGGTGGTGCTTCCTTCAATCTTTTTCAACAACCAAAACTAGTTCCATCTCCATCAAGGGCACGTAAGAACAAGTCGAAGGCCCTAGAGAAGTCTTCAATCAAGCATGTCATATAACCGACCACATCCCAAGGCTCCTTATGGCCTTGCCTTGACGTTCCCGGGGCATCCCGCTCTTCCAAGTTCAACGACTTGAACTTGTACTTTTGGTCCTTGGGGATATACCCAAACGTCCACCGGTCCTCATGCGGCCCCAAGGGAGGCTCATCTTCTTCCTTATCATTGCACTTCAACTTGTCATCAAGCTCATGACATGGGCACTCATCCTCCTCCATATCGGAGTCGTCATCCTCAAGTACATAAGAGTACTTCTTCAAGCTTTGTTCCGGTTCACCCCCTAGATCGATGTCTTTCTTGGCTTGGATCATATTGCATGTCTCATCGCTAGTAGGCGAAGTGTTGCCTTGGAGGTCGAACACTATCTTTTCCTCCCCTAACTCAAATGTGATCCTACCTTTCTTCACATCGATCATGGCACCCGCGGTGTGTAGAAATGGGCGCCCAAGAATAATGGGAGTGTTGGCATCCTCCGGCATGTCAAGCACAATGAAGTCGACCGGAATGAAGTATTTCCCCACTCGTACCGGTACGTCTTCTAGCATTCCTAATGGTCGATTGAATGACTTATCGGCCATTTGGAGGGTGAGGGACGTACATTTCAACTCTTTCATTCCGAGTCGGCAACAAATAGAATAGGGAATGATGCTCACACTCGCGCCCAAGTCACATAACGCGTTCTTGATCAAGAAGTTGCCTATGGTGCAAGGGATCGAAAAACTACCCTGATTCTTCAACTCGGAAGCGTGGAACCTTGGACAAGCTCGCTCACCACCATCGTGAACGCTACGGTTTCTTCCTTGTCGACGGATCTCTTCCTAGCTAAGATTTCTATCATAAATCTTCCATATGCCGGGATTTGGGTAAGTAATTCGGTGAACGGGACACTAACATCCAATTTCTTCACAATACTAAGGAACTTGTCGTAATAAGTGTCCACCTTAGTCTTCATTTGCCTCGATGGGTAAGGCAACTTGATTTGGTACTTGTTTTGATCAATTGGGGTGGACTCTTCACTTGACACTTTCCCTTTACCCTTTTCTTGTGCTTGAAGTGGGGGAGGGTTGTCTTCTTGGGGTTTTTCGACCTCCCAAAGGACTTGCTCCTCAATTGGATTATCAAAGCTCGATTCTTCTTGAGTTGGAGATGCCATTTCCATTGTCGGTTCTTGCATTGGCTCTTGCTCAATAGGATACGGAGGGGGGTTGTAGGATGTACCTCTCCTTGTGGTGATAGCATTTACATGCTCAAATATCGGTGTTTCACCTTGAGAAGGTAGTTGCCCCTTTTGCCTTGAGGAGCTCCCCGAAGCAAGTTGAGATACTTGGGTTTCAAGCATCTTCATACGGGCATCTCTTGACGCATTTCCCTCTTGAATATAAGCAAAGAGCTCTTGATGGGTTTTTGACATCTCCATTTGACCTTGTTGCATATCCATCAAAGTCTTTTGAATGTCGAAATCCCGAGGTGGGGATGATGGATTATGGGGAGTGTCGGTGATGGCGAGAGGAGTGCCATAATCATGAGTAGGAGACCGGCTCCTAGGCTTGCTTTGTTGTTGTTGATTTTGAGTTGCTTGTTGACGGTTCCCTTGGAACCCATGAGAATTACCTTGATTAAGGCCTTGATTGTGGTTTTGTTATCCTTGAAAGTCTCGGTTTCCTTGGAAATTTTGGTTTCCTTGGAAACCACCGTGATTGAAGTTCCCTTGTTGGAACCCTTGCTTGTTGTTGAAGTTACCTTGGTTATTATGCTTAAAATTGTTGAAGGGTCTTTGGTTACCCGCATAACCTTGGTAACTATCATTGTTGTCCCTTAAAGGAGGTGGAACATAGGGACGATGTTGTTGTTGATGTTGAAAGGCTTGTTGTTGAGTGACTTGATTGGAAGCTTGGTATTGATTAGAGTAGGAGGCACCTTGCTTGAACGCTTGAAAGGCGTTCACTTGCTCAATACTCCCTCTACAATGCATAGGATCATGACCAACGATTCCACAAGTATCACACAATCCAAAATAAGGCAAAGGAAGTGCAAACTCCAAAGCATTTACATCATGGATCGAGTGTTGGTTGGAGGAACTAGAGCTTTGAACTTGGTTGAGGTGGCTTTGGAGCTTTTTGTCAATGGTCTCCATGTGAGTTCTTAGTTGAGCCCCAAGATCAATGCTCAATTGTGTAATGGCATCAACCTCATGCCTACCTCCCCGATTTGCCTTCCTAGGCCTTGAGTATTGTGAATTATGCACCGCCATCTCTTCAATCCTTGACCAAGTTTGGTCATCCTCCACTTCGGTAAACCTACCGTTAGATCCCATATTGAGTATGGCCCTCGAGTCTTCATATAGCCCATTCCAAAATTGTTGTACGAGGAACCATTGTGATAAGCCATGGTGTGGACAAGAACGGATCAAGGCTTTGAATCTTTCCCACAATTCGTAGAAGCTTTCATCATCGCGTTGTTGGAAACCCGTGATAGAGGCTCTCAATAGATTTGTCTTCTCCGGTGGATAGAATTGTTGGTAGAAGGCTAAGGCTAGCTTCTTCCAAGTGTCAATGCCAAGTCTTGCTTTGTCCAACCCCTTGAACCATTGCTTCGCTTTACCGATAAAAGAGAAAGGAAATAATACCCACCGGATTTGGTCTTGAGTTATTCCCGTTTGTGAAATAGCGTCACAATAGTCCGAAAAGGTTTCCATGTGTTGATGAGGATCTTCGGTTGGTAACCCACTAAATTGACTTCTCTCGACCAATTGGATAAATTGCGTTTTCACCACAAAATTCCCGGTATATGCCTCCGGTAGAATGGATGGACCCGGCAAAACGTCTTCCGTAAAGGTTGAGTGAGAAGAGAACTTAGGCATGATTGGATATAAGGGAGACGATGGTGGTGTAGACGGTAATGATGTAGAAGAGGAGGGGGAACTAGGAGAAGAATCACCGAAGGGATTGATGAAGGTCCCTCCGGCCGTCTCTCGAGGTGAATTGCTCAAGTCGGCTTCTTGGGCTTGCCCTTGATGAGTATTGCTTGCGCTCGGTTGAGAGATCCTAACTCGATTAATCGTCCGTTGGCGAAAGGCTCGAAAGAGTCTCTCCGGCTCTGGATTAAAGAGATAGAAGTCGCCTCCCCTCCTAGGCATACACTACACACTAGAACAAACGTGAGAACGCCTAGTGCTTTATGGGCACTAGGCAACGACAATAACAAACACAACTAGAGACAAAGAGAAAAGAAAGCTAAGGAAAGAAGAGAAACTAGAAAATATTCACAAGAGAAGAAGGGAGAGCATAAAGAAGGGTAACTAAGTCTAGAAATAAGCAAACTAAGTCTAAACAATGCACCGTCCCCGGCAACGGCGCCAAATTGATGGTAGGGATTTGTCACGTCCCTAGCCGATCAATAAACTACCGACTAACCTAGTGGGTAGCTAGGGTAAGTCGGGATCGTATCCACGAGGACGGTATATCAATGTTTAGACTAGGTCGGCCTACAACGAGACTAGATTACCAAACAAACACAAAGGAACAATAAATGGAAAACTATGATGGAGGAGAAGTATGACTAAGCTAATGATCGAACTAATGAAAAAAACTAAAAGAACGATAGCTAACTAAGACGATGGATCAAATATGGAAATAAAGTGGGGTAGGTCGGGTTCTGATGGGAGGATCTTGTCGTGGGTCCCCGCCCAACAAATAAGACCGGCTAACCTAGTGGGTAGCTAGGGTAAGTCGGGTCGAATCCACAGGGACGGGAGGTCGGACTAAGGTATGCTACGGTCAAGGACTATGTTCGAGACAAGCTAATCTAGGAGGAGAAGGCTAAGACTATGACTACGGCTAAGGAGAAAGCAAACAAAGGAGAACGGGCTAGGATTAGGTCGGGGTCAAAGGGGTAATGGAATGGTCAAGGGAGAACTAGAGTGAAGGAGGTAGTAGGGTAATCTAGGTAATGCCCGGGCTCTCGCAACTTAGACTCACCTAGAGGTTCCACCTAAAACCCACCTCGGCGACACAAATGACAAACGGGGTTACTAGCGTGATATCGGGGCCTAGGTCGCATCCGGGCTCTCGCAACTTAGACCGACCTAGGGGTCGTCCTCACCGGGCTCTCGCAACTTAGTGAGGGAACCGAACCCACAAACAAACTATCACCCACAAGAGAAAAGCAAGAAAAACAAGCATATGCACATACTAGTCATTCAAGCATTTCAACAAACATGTGATGTGCATCAAACCAAGGGGAAACCCAAATCTTCCACCAACATCTCCAACAATCCCTTAATCATCCAATTAACACCCTAATCACCTTACTAACCCTAGCAAGATACTACTCTAACATATCTAAACTAAAACTAACACTAACAAGAGAAATCAAACCAAACAACAAAACTAACATAATGAAACTAGTCAAACAATGAACAATGAACAATAACAAGAACAAAGAATCAAACTTTAATGCTAAAACAAAGATTAGGATAAGAGAAAAGAAGATTATACCAAACTAGAGATGAAAGGAAGAAAGAAACTTGCATAAATGGAAGAACCCAAAACAAACATCCAAGTTTGTCAAGCTTGGTGGAGATCTTGAGGAATTCCCAAATTACAAGTATTAATCTATGATTAACGATAATCTAAAGGCTAATCTACACTAATCTATGCTAATCTATGCTAAAACTATCTAGGGTTTTTTCTCTCATGAAAGGCATAATTGTTACATAACAAGGGAAGGGTATATATAGGGTTTAAGGATGAAAGGAGAAGGAGAGGATTGAATGCGGGCGAACTGGCAACATTCCCGATCGGGATTTCTTGGACCCGGTCGGGATTTCTTACATTCCCGATCGGGATTTCTTGGGCCCGGTCGGGAACACCTCCCAGTAGCCGCCTCTTGTGTTCCACTTCATTCCCGGTCGGGATGAGGCCATACCCGACCGGGAATAGCCTTGTAGGCCTCCAATATGATCTCTATGGTCCCTCCTTGCTTCTCATGGGCTTCTCATCGATTCTCGGGACTCGGGATCGGGTCTCGGAGGCTCGGGATTGGGTCCCAAGGTCTCGGGGTCGATTCCAAGGCATCGAGTCATCGTTCCTTAGCTTCGTTGGCTCTAAAATGTGTATGTATTGAGTCGGAATCACTCCAACTCTCCATGAACGGTCTCGGGAACCTGAAACGAGCTAAAGGAACCATAAGTAACCCATAAACCGCTCCCAAGGAGCGATTCTACAAGGAAATGGGACCAAAACACTACGAAATAGGCACTACAAATGGCACTTATCAAGTTCATAGGAGTAGAAGGGTAATTGGGGTGATCAAGGGTATAGGTGTCTCCTAATTGATAGAGTCGGTCCGGGCTCTCGCAACTTAGACCGATGTCAAGGTGGGTCCGGGCTCTCGCAACTTAGACCCTAGTCCGCGCTCTCGCGACTAAACTATTCTCAACATCTCCACAAAATAAGCAATCAATGAGAAGATGAACACTAGTATGGGAAGCATGGCCACTACAACTCACACAAGCATATCAACAAACACATAGAGTGCCTACAATGTGACTAACAACAAAGATGAAACCTTTTCCCCTTAATCAACCCTAATCATCCATAATCTATCCCTAATCCCCCTACTAACCCCACAAGATTACTACTCACTCATTATTAAAAGAAAACCAACAATCATAAGAGAAATCAATGTCACAAAACAAACATCCATTATCATTAACAAGAACAATAGCAATAACAATAACAATAAGAAAGAAACTTGAATAAATAACAAAGACTAAGGATGAAAAGATTATACCAACAATAGGATGAACAAAAGATGAAAACTTGTATTAATGAGAAACCCAAATACAATCCCAAGGTTGTCAAGCTTGGAACAATCTTCAAGAATCCCTTAATCCAAGACTAATTACAATAATTATCTAAAGATTAAAGAGAGGATTAAACTAATGAGAGTAGCAATAATCTAGGGTTTAGAATGATAATAGAGGCTTCAACTAATCTATGGTAAGATAAAATGTCTTAAAATTACAAGAAGGGAGTATATATATGGGTACAAGAATGAAGGAGAAGAAAAGAAGAAGCTCGTGCTGCCTCTGAAGCTTCCCGACCGGGACGGATCATCCCGATCGGGACGGCTCTGTCATCCCGACCGGGACGGGATGGTCCCGACCGGGACGGGATGGTCCCGACCGGGATGGGCTCACAGCAGCCATCTCAAAGTAGCACCCCATCCCGAACGGGATGAGGCCATCCCGAACGGGATGGGTCTTGTATGCCTTCCTTAAACGCTCTTTAGTCCTTCCTTGCCTCTCATGGGCTTCCCACCGATTCTCGGGACTCGGGATCGGGTCTCGGAGGCTCGGGATTGGGTCCCAAGGTCTCGGGGTCGATTCCAAGGCCTCAAGTCATCGCTCCTTTATCTCGTTGGCTCCAAAATGTGTATGTACTGAGTCGGAATCGCTCCAACTCTTCCAAATCGGTCTCGGGAACCTGAAACGAACTAAAGGAAGCATAAGAAGCCCATGAATCGCTCCAAAGGAAAAAAAGGAGCGATTCCACAAGGAAAAAAAGGACCAAAACACAACAAATAGGCACTACAAACTACACTTATCAGTACCTCTCCTTGTGGTGATAGCATTTACATGTTCAAATGTCGGTCTTTTACCTTGAGAAGGTAGTTGCCCCTTTTGTCTTGAAGAGCTCCCCGAAGCAAGTTGAAATACTTGAGTTTCAAGCATCTTCATACGAGCATCTCTTACCGCGTTTTCCCCTTGAACATAAGCAAAGAGCTCTTGTTGGGTTCTTGACATGTCCATTTGACTCTTTTGCATCTCTTGAGTACTCCTTTGCACATCCATCATAGTCTTTTGAATGTCGAAATCTCGAGGAGGAGATGACGGATTATGCGGAGTATCGGTAAGGGCTAATGGAGTGCCATAGTCATGAATAGGAGACCGGCTCCTAGGCTTGTTTTCTTGACGGTTAGCTTGAATTGCTTGTTGTTGTTGATGGTTCACTTGGAACCCATGAGAATTGCCTTGATTAAGGCCTTGGTTGTTGCCATGGTTGTGGTTTTGTTGTCTTTGAAAGTTTTGGTTTCCTTGGAAACCGCCTTGATTGAAGTTCCCTTGTTGGAACCCTTGATTGTTGTTGTGAAAGGTACCTTGATTATTTTGCTTGAAGTTGTTGAAGGGTCTTGGATTACCCACATAACCTTGATAACCTTGCTTGTTGTCCCTTAAGAGAGGTGGAACATAGGGACGATGTTGTTGTTGATGTTGAAAAGCTTGTTGTTGAGGGACTTGATTGGAAGCTTGGTATTGATTAGAGTAGGAGGCACCTTGCTTGAACGCTTGAAAGGCGTTCACTTGCTCAATACTTCCTCTACAATGCATAGGATCATGACCAACGATTCCACAAGTATCACACATCCCAAAATAAGGCATAGGAGGTGCAATTCCCAAAGCATTCACCTCTTGAATCGGTTGATGGTGGGAGGAACTAGTGCCTTGGACTTGGTTGAGGTGGCTTTGGAGCTTCTTGTCAATAGTCTCCATGTGTGTTTTCAATTGAGCTCCAAGGTCAATGCTTAATTTGGTGATAACATCGACCTCATGCATACCTCCTCGATGTGACTTCCTAGGCCTAGAGTATTGCGAATTATGCACCGCCATCTCTTCGATTCTCGCCCAAGTTTGATCGTCATCGACCTCGGTAAACCTACCATTGGAGCCCATATTAAGTATAGCTCTTGAGTCCTCATAAAGGCCATTCCAAAATTGTTGAACCAAGAACCATTGTGAGAATCCATGGTGGGGGCACCACCTAACCAAAGATTTAAACCGCTCCCAAGCTTCATAAAACCTCTCTTCATCCCTTTGTTGGAACCCGGTGATGGAGGCCCTAAGCAAATTAGTCTTTTCCGGAGGGTAAAACTTTTGGTAGAACGCCAAGGCAAGCTTCTTCCAAGTGTCGATACCCATGGTCGCCCTATCGAGACTCTTGATCCATTGCTTTGCCTTTCCAATTAATGAGAATGGAAATAATACCCAACGGATTTGATCTTGTGTAACCCCGGTTTGGGAAATAGCATCGTAATAATCGGAGAAAGTCTCCATATGTTGGTGCGGGTCTTCGGTGGGCAAACCACTAAATTGACTTCTCTCAACCAATTGAATAAATTGCGTTTTTGCCACAAAATTTCCGGTATATGCCTCCGGTAAAGTGGATGGACCCGGCAAAACGTCTTCCGTGAAGGTTGAGTGAGAAAAAACTTAGGCATGATTGGATATAAGGGAGAAGATGGTGGTGTAGACGGTGTTGATGTAGATGAAGAGGGGGAACTAGGAGAAGAAGAGTGGATAGATGAACCAAAGGGATATATGAAGATCCCTTCGGCCGTCTCTCGAGGTGACTCGCTAAAGTCGGCTCCTTGAGCTTGCCCTTGATGAGTATTGCTTGCACATGGTTGAGAGATCCTAACCCGGTTAATCGTCTGTTGGCGAAAGGCTCGAAAGAGTCTCTCCGGCTCTGGATTAAAGAGATATAAGTCGCCTCCATTCCTAGGCATACACTACACACTAGAACAAACGTGAGAATACCTAGTGCTTTATGGACATTAGGCAACGACGATAAACAAGCACAACTAGAGACAAAGAGAAAAGGAAGAAATGAAAAAGAAAAATCTAGAGAATATGCACAAGAGAGAGTAGAAGGGCACAAAGAAGGGTAACTAAGTCTAGAAATAAGCAAACTAATTCTAAACAATGCACCGTCCCCGGCAACGGCGCCAAATTGATGGTAGGATTTGTCACGTCCCCAACCGATCAATAAACAACCAACTAACGTAGTGGGTAGCTAGGGTAAGTCGGGATCGTATCCACGGAGACGGTATTGCAAAGCTTAGACTATGTTGGCCTAAAAACGAGACTAAATCACCAAACAAACACAAAGAAAGCTACAATTGATAAACTATTATGATTGGAGAAGAAGGAAGTGGACTAACAATGACTATCTAGAACGATGCTAAAATAAGACAACTCCTGATCGAACTAACAAATAAGCTAGAAGAACGATGTCTAACTAAGAAGTTGAATCAAATATGGGAAGGAAGTGGGGCAGGTCGGGTGATGGGAGGGATTTGTCGCGGAACCCCAACCGTCAATAAAATAACCGGCTATTCCTACGGTAGATAGGGCAAGTCGGGTCGAATCCACGGGGACGGTAAGAGGCGTCTAGACTAGGTCGGCCCAAATACTAGACTAAGTCAACGATCTATACTAGACTAGAGAATGATGAGGAGGGAAGAGATTAAGGCTAAGGACTATGACTAGGGAAAGCAAACAAGGAAAAAGGGCTAGGATTAGGTCGGGGTCAAAGGGGTAACGGAGTGGTCGAGGGAGAACTAGAGAGGAGGAGGTAGTAGGGTGATCTAGGTCGGTCCGGGCTCTCGCAACTTAGACCAACCTAGAGGTTCCACCTAGAACCCATCGAGGCGACACACACGACAAACGGGGTTCTAGCGCGCTATGGTCCTAGGTCCAATCCGGGCTCTCGCAACTTAGACTTGACCTAGGGGTCGTCCTCACCGGGCTCTCGCAACTTAATGAGGGAACCGAACCCACAACAAACTAACACCCACAAAGAAAGGCAAGAAAAACAAGCATTCCAACCTACTTAGTCTTTCAAGCAATTCAACAAACATGTGATGTGCATAAACCAAGAAGAAACCCAAATCTTCCACCCATCATCTCTAACAAACCCTTAATCACCCAATTAACACCCTAATCACCCTACTAACCCTAGCAAGAACACTACTCTATCATTATCAAACTATAACTAACAAAAACAAGATGAATCAAACTAAGAACCAAAACAAACATAAACAAACTAATGAAAACTATGAACTACAAACATTAAGATGAACAAAGATTGAAACTTGGAAGAACAAAACAAGAATAAGAGAAAGGAGGAAGGATTATACCATACTAGAGGAAGAAGAAAGGAAGAAACTTGCATTAATGAGAAGAATCCAATACAAACACCCTAGGTTGTCAATCTTGGGTGATTCTTGAAGAATCCCTTAATACAAGTACTAAACTATGATTAACTAACTAATTACCGACTAATCTACACTAATCTAATCTAATCTAACCTAAAGTAGTCTAGGGTTTTAGGAGGAATCAAGAAAATAACATTCCATGGGGGCTTAATACAAGAGGGGGGGTATATATAGGGTTTAAGAATGAAAGGAGAAGGAAGGAGCAAAGCACGGGCTGACTGGGCACCTTCCCGATCGGGAATGTGGGAAATCCCGATCGGGAACACCCCACAGTGGCCGGTCTTTGCTTCCTCTTTATTCCCGATCGGGATGAGGCCATACCCGATCGGGAATAGTCTTGTAGGCCTCCAATATGAACTCTTTGGTCCCTCCTTGGGTCTCGTGGGCTTCTCATCGATTCTCGGGACTCGGGATCGGGTCTCGGAGGCTCGGGATTGGGTCCCAAGGTCTCGGGGTCGATTCCAAGGCGTCGAATCATCGTTCCTTAGCTTCGTTGGCTCCAAAAAGTGTATGTATTGAGTCGGAATCACTCCAACTCTTCATGAACGGTCTCGGGAACCTGAAACGAGCTAAAGGAAACATAAGAAGCCCATAAATCGCTCCAAGGGAGCGATTCCACAAGGAAAATGGGACCAAAGCACTACAGAATAGGCACTACAAACGACACTTATCATCGGGTTCATAAGAGTAGATGGGTAATTGGGTGATCAAGGGTATAGGTATCTCCAAGTTGCTAGAGTCGGTCCGGGCTCTCGCTACGTAGACCGATGTCAAGGTGGGTCCGGGCTTTCGCTACGTAGACCCTAGTCCGCACTCTCGTGACTACGACTATTCTCAACATGACCACATAATAGACAAACAATGGGAAGAAGAACACAAGTGTGGGGAGCATGGCCACTACCACTCACACAAGCATATCAACAAACACATGGAGTGCCCACAATGTGACTAACAACAAAGATTCACCCTTTTCCCTTAATCAAGCCTAATCATCCATAATCTACCCCTAATCCCCCTACTAACCCCACAAGAAGACTACTCACTCATTATGAAACTAACCATAACACAAACAAGAGAAACTAAACCAAACATCCAAACATTCATTATATGCAACAAGAACACTAACAATAACAATATAAAAAGATTGAAACTAGATTAAATAAACAATAACAAGAGTAAAGAAAGTTATACCAACAACAAGAGGAAGAAAAAGATGCAATCTTGTATAAATAACAACCCAAAATAAACTCCAAGGATGTCAATCTTGGAGAATTCTTCAAGAACTTCTTAATACAAGAACTAATTAAACTAGATTAACTAAAGATTAAAGGGAGATTAAAGGGAGATTAAGATTAATGTTTGTAGAACTAATCTTGGGTTTTGGAGGCTTAAAAGAGTCTAATGTATGATAAGATATGTTAACAATACAAGAGGGAAGTATATATATGGGTACAAGAATGAAGGAGAAGAAAGAAAGTGATGCGCGGCTGCCTCTGCTCCTTCCCGCCCGGGACGAGATGGTCTCGCCCGGGACGAGATGGTCCCGACCGGGACGAGTCCTTCTCGACCGGGACGGGCTCCTCACAGTAGCACCTCTAAATGTGCACCCCATCCCGGACGGGATGAGGCCTTCCCGACCGGGATGGGTCTTGTAGGCCTCCCTTAAGAGCTTTTTGGTCCTTCCTTGCCTCTCATGGGTTTCTCCTCAATTCTCGGGACTCGGGATCGGGTCTCGAAGGCTCGGGATTGGGTCCCAAGGTCTCGGGGTCGATTCCAAGGCCTCGATTCATCGTTCCTTTATCTCGTTGGCTCCAAAATGTGTATGTATCGAGTCGGAATCCCTCCAACTCTTCCAAATCGGTCTCGGGAACCTGAAACGATCTAAAGGAAGCATAAGAAGCCTATGAATCGCTCCCAAGGAGCGATTCCACAAGGAAATGGGACCAAAACATAGTGAAAAAGGCACTACAAACTACACTTATCAACTCCCCCACACTTAACCCTTACTCGCCCTCGAGTAAGCACATACTAACTAATAAACTAGCCGAGTGGGTATTAGCGCACCCTACGCCCTTTCAACTCATGCGAGTGCACTTAGAGGAGAAGTGCACTCCGCAAGGCAAGTGGGGTCTTGCGACAAAACTGTTGATGCAACCGGACACAAAACACATAAACAAACAACCACACAAAAAACACATAATCGGTTGCACCCAAAAGAAAACAAATACCGCTTCCATCAACAAAGCGGTGAAAAGACACCGGTTTAGGACTCAAGGCAAGTGACAACGTTCCCAAGCTAGCAATAAGAACCAAGGTGGACAAAACCCTAATAGTATGACGATAAAGCAACAAAAAACGTTGGCAACTAACCTAGATTCCTCCTAACTTTCTAAGAACGTACTACGGGACGATCGGTGGAGTGGAAAAGGGATGAACCACGGTGTTAGTCGACACTGTAGGTAAGTGAGACCCCGCCCCCTTCAGCCATGGGCCAAGAGGGTCGTCCCATGTCTAAAAACCGCCTAACTAGTCCAAGTAAAAATGTGGAAATATTGCAAAATGAGGGAAGACCGACCTTTGCCGCTATCATCCTTCCTAGGGACTCGGTCCTTTGGTAGGCTCTTCACGGCAAAAGTCGGAAAAAGGCTTATTTTCGTGGGGTTGAGATCTTTTTGTGAGACGATTTTCTTTTTGGCATCCTTTTCTTTTTGTATTTTTGCCTTGTTTGTTGCCATGCCATTTCTTTTTCTTCTTTTCTATTTTCTTTTTGGCTTTTGTGCCTTTTCTTTTTCTTCATTTCTTTCTTTCTTTCATTTTATTTCTTTTCTTTGTCCTTCTTGGCACGATTTGGCTTTTTGGCATTTCTTCGTGTAACAAGAAAGGGAGAATTCAATAAATTGCAATTTATTGTGTGGATATGTGTAGGAAGTAGGGGGAATGGGTATGTCGGGGGTGCGCATCCCCTTTCAAACCCACAAAAAGGTGGAGAACTTGGACTAATCAAACGATCCTAAACACGGTCACCTAAGGGACGGGACTCGGCAACCAAGGCCTTTTCATACCGTGGGTGGTCATAATGGTCAAAATGCAAATCCCGTAGTAAATCCCTAGTAAGCTAGGTGGACTCAAGGTAAAAGACCAACGAATTCATTGATTTAGGGTCATTCTACTAGACTAAAGTCCAAGACTCGATTTACATTACTAGAAAGGGAAAGTAAACACTCGCACACTAGCCTCTAAACCGGGTTTTCGAAAACCATTTATACACACAAGACACAACTAACACAACACAGAACAAAGACATGACGAAAACGAACGAAAGAAACAAAAGACAACAAAACGAAACAAAATGAAATAAACACATAAACAACATAAACACCACCCCGATATTCCATACAAGTCACCAAATCATCCACCAATATGCACAAAGCTCCACCCGAGCACACAACATCACAATTTCCTCCAAACTCCACACGAGACAAAGGAGAAAAAGTGATAGAAAGTGTTACCGGAGGTCTCCAAAATGTGTATGTATCGAGTCGGAATCGCTCCAACTCTTCCAAATCGGTCTCGGGAACCTGAAACGATTTAAAGGAAGCATAAGAAGCCCATGAATCGCTCCCAAGGAGCGATTCCACAAGGAAATGGGACCAAAACATAGTGAAAAAGGCACTACAAACTACACTTATCAGGTCACGAGCCTTTTGTTATAGGGCTATGCCTTGTAAGAAGTTGACTCGGAAAAGACTCCTAGACGGGTGACTTGTGAAAGGTGGGCCTCCTTTATGATCTGGCTGTGTGGGCCGGTCCCGTTTGAAAGGAGATTCACGTGAGACATTCCCCAGACTTTGGACTCGATTGTGTAGACGGGCCAACCCTTATAGGAGTATGTCCTACGTAGGTGGGCCTTGCCTTAGTCTAATAAGGCGGACTGGGATAGGGAGGAAACTCGTGATATAAGATCGACGGAGTTTCGACGCTAAAAGACCTTGACGACTTATGACACGACCCGACACTGCTAAATACGGGAAGTCCTAAGAAGAGGAAGGTTTCGAAAAATGATTTTTTGAAAAGCCCGAAAAAAATTCGGGGAGAACCGCCCTTTTTTCGAAAAACGGAAAAGGTGGGTCGGGCGACGGTTTTGAAAGTTCGAAAATATTTTTGAGTTTTGAAATGGGCATAATACCGGCTAAAAATAGGCTATTTTGAGTAAAATCGTGGATCCTAAATTCGGTATATGTCCCGGGTTTTGAAAATTGGATATTTTGAAAAGGATGCAATTTTTGAAAAAAATGACGGTTTTTGAAAAAGACTTGTAAATCAGGTAGCACGTAGTCATGGAAACAGTATAACGACGTCATGTATGCTCTAATTCTAAGTCTCGGTCAGTTTGTAAGGGTCTATACCAGTGTACACAGCCTATCGAGAATCGGGGCGGACTTCCTAAGTCAAGTTGAGCTTAGAACATGCCGTAAAACCCATACGAATCGGCTAATGGACACCTTCGACATATCCAATTTGGACTACATCGATAGTATAGTGGGACGTCGGTCACCAGTACCGGCCCGGGAAAATATGGGGTTATGCATGAACCGTAAAACTAAAACGCGTATTGTTGATAAGTGTGGTTTGTAGTGCTTATTTTGTTGTGTTTTGGTCCCATTTTCCTTGTGGAATCGCTCCATGGGACCGATTTATGGGTTTCTTATGCTTCCTTTAGTTCGTTTCAGGTTCCCGAGACCGATTTGGAAGAGTTGGAGCGATTCCAACTCTATACATACACATTTTGGAGCCAACGGAGTAGAGGAACGATGACTCGATGCCTTGGAATCGACCCCGAGACCTCGGGACCCAATCCCGAGCCTCCGAGACCCGATCCCGAGTCCCGAGAATCGACGAGAAACCCATGAGAGGCAAGGAGGGACCAAAGAGCTCTTAAGGGAGGCCTACAAAGACCCATCCCGTTCGGGATGGCCTCATCCCGTTCGGGATGAAGTGAACATGAAGCGCGGCTACTGTGAGCCCATCCCGATCGGGACCTAGCCTTCCCGACCGGGAAGGGTCAGTTACAGCTCCGCCTTGTTTCTTTCAATTCCTTTCCACTTGTAACCTTATATATACCCCCCTTCTTGTATTAAGACAAGATCTTATGATATATTCTTCACTTCACACAAAACCCTAGATTATTTTAGGTTAGATTAGATTAGATTAGTGTAGATTAGTCGGTAATTAGTAGTTAATCCTAGTTTAGTCTTGTATTAAGGGAATTCTTCAAGACCCATTCAGGATTGACAACCTTGGGTGTTTGTTTTGGGTTTTTCTTCATTAATGCAAGTTTTGTTCTTTCTAGCGTCGTTATAATGCTTGTTTGACTATGTGCTACTTGGTTTCCGTGTCATTTTTCAAAAAATCATCATTTCAAAAATGCATCTTTTCAAAATATCCAATTTTAAAAACCCGAAATACTGTCCGTTTCGGGACCCATCTTTTGAAAAACCCGAAATGCTGCCCGTTTCGGGATCCGTCTTATCCAAATATCCAAATTTTCAAAATTCGGAATGCCGCCGAAATTTATGATCAACGATTCGACTCAAAATATCCTTTTCTTTAGCCAGCATGCTGTCCGTTTTAGCTCTCCAATTTCCGACACCATCTCGATTTTCTGAATTTTCAAAATTCTAATCTCGGTTTTTGAAATTCCGTTTTCGGTTTTCAAAGTTTCGGAAATTCGCTCATTTTTCGAAATTTCAAACATCCAGCTTTCCAAAATAAATCTTCCTTATTATAGGACCTACCGTCTATTCGTGTGTCGGGTCTTTGCATAGTATGTCGAAGGTTTATAGCGTCGAAACTACGTCGATCTTACATCACGAGTTTCCCCCCTTTCCCGAGTCCGCCTTATTTGTCAAGGCACGACCAACCCGCGTAGGGCATACCCCTACAAAGGAAGGTCCGTCTATACACTCGTGTCAAAAGTCTGGGGAAAAGTCTCACGTGAACTTTCCTTCGAACGGGACTAGGCCCAGAAAGCCAAGTCCTAAGGAAGTTATACCACCCACGAGTCATCCGTCTAGGTGTCCTCCTCGAGTCTTTTTCACTTAGTCTTTCCTTTTGTCGCTCGGGATGTACTTTTTATGATTCCAAGATCTGTGTTCGGTTTCTGATTACACGGTGTTCTTACAGACAGGCCGCTGTCAACCAGACACACCCGCAAAATGGAAGCAGCTCTGAACAATCTAAAGACCTCTGTGGATGCCATGGTCGTCAAACAGACTGACATTGAAGCCCAACTGACTGAAATGAGGGCTGGTCAGGTGGCCATCGTTGCTCGTATGGCTACCGTGGAGCAAAGGACTCCTAATACCGAGACCAATGGGTCTTTAACTGAACTACTTAGTGCAGTGCACCGACTAGAGGAACAAGTGCACCTAGCTGGGAGTAACAACATCCATCGGGAAAACAGCCGTGAGTATGCCCCGGTGAACGACAAGCTACCCCCAAACCTGAACCTCACCGGCTTACCCATGTTCGAGGGAACCGAAGACCCGTTACTACATGTACGGGCCTTCAAAGAATTCATGGCCATCAAGGGAGTAGATTCTACAATGTTCAAGAATCTCTTTGCTGCATCCCTTGAGAAGCACCCACGGGCCTGGTACTATAGGCTAGACCAAAAAAATACCCTACCTGGGATGATGTGGCCACCGAGTTTGCTCGGAACTATGCTGACAACACCGAGATCCAAACCACAATGCGATCTCTGGAGGTTATGGCCTGAGAGCCAAAGGAAGGTTTTACTAAGTACCTTCAACGCTGGAAGGCCGAGAGCGTGAAACTGGTCGATAAGCCCAGTGAAAAGACTTTGGTGGAGGCTTTTGTTAAGAATCTCCTCCCCTCCTACCGGGTTCACCTCCGGTACGCTATCATACCCAATTTCACCACCCTTACTGAAATGGGTATGAGAATCGAAGACGACCTGAGACTAGAGGGCCTCACTAAGGCCTCTAGCAAGGGATACCAAGGGGCTTCCTCTTCCACTACTAAGCCCCAGGCTGCAACCCACAACATTTTTGACGCGGTTAATCTATTGGATGCCCCGTCTAAGAAGAACACCCCACCACGGGTTTTCACTGATATAGGTACCACCTATACCTACGCCTTACAAAGGTTGTCCTCGAAAGGCCTAATCCAACCGATATGTCCGACTCCTGAAGTTCCGGTCGAGCGATGCTCCAAGAACTACAATGCCCAAGCTTATTGCCAATACCACCGAGGTAATGGGCATGATATCGAAAAGTGCTGGAAGCTGAAGCATTTGATCCAGGACTTGATTGAGAACGGTAAAATCCCGCTACCCGGAGATAAGCCAAGTAACAAAGAGAATCCTTTCAGTTCCCATGCCATCTTTGCCGGGGAGGTGATCGGTTGCTCTCATCTTATCTCTCCATTTATCCCGCAAGTGAACGGGATCTTGTTTGACGATGAGGACGATGTCTACCTCGCTAAAGGGGAAACGGTCCCCATCACCTCCGAGGAGATTCGTAAGACTAAATCCCGAGTCTTAGCCAGTAACCACCTTGGTCGTCCCAATCAAGCCACTAGCTCTTGGGACACCCCTATCCCGACAACCGTCACTGAACCCCTCAGGATGGAAGTCACCCCTGAGGAGCCGATTGCTGAAACGGCTCTCGTGAAGCAACTAAAGAAGACCCAAGTTGACCTCACTATATGGCAACTCTTAGTTAGCTCACAAGAACATCGAGAAGCACTCACTAAGGCTCTCGATCAAATCAAGATCGACTCTCTGGTTACTCCTGCTGAAATGGTAGCCACAGTCCTGCCCCACCTGAAGGGCAAAGCTAAGGAAGAAGGCCCAATGATCACTTTCTCGGAAGTCGACCTACCGCCATTCGGGGCCTCCCACAATCTGGCCCTCTATATTACGGTGATCTGCCGAGGAAAATACCTCCCAATGACCCTAGTTGATGACGGGTCTGCTGTGAATGTCCTTCCCTTAAGGATCGCCAAAGCCCTCGGCATTACCGAGGCCGATTATATTCCGACTACTCAGACCATCCAAGCTTTTGATGGGAGTCCAAAGTCGGTAGCTGGGGCCATAAAGCTGACCATCATAACAGGCCCAATAGAAAAGGACCTTGAATTTCAGGTGATCGATGTCACGTCATCCTTCAACCTGCTCCTAGGAAGGCCGTGAATCCATGCGGTCAAAGTGGTGTCCTCCACCCTCCACCGAAAGATCAAGATGCGTTTTGATGGAAGGGATTTGTCACGTCCCTAACCGTCAATAAACTACCGATTACACCTAGTCGGTAGCTAGGGTAAGTCGGGATCGTATCCACGAGGACGGTGTGGCAAGGTTTAGCCTAGGTCGGCCTAGAACGAGACTAGATTACCAAACAAACACAAAGAGGATGAAAATTGACAAACTATTGAAGGTTGGAGATGAGGAAGGTGGCTAATGAAGAACTAGGCTAAAACAATGCTAATAATCGAACTAACAAGCAAACTAGAGTAAACTATGACTAACTAAGGAGGATGAACTCAAATATGGAAATAAGTGGGGTAGGTCGGGTTCATAAGAGTAGATGGGTAATTTGGGTGATCAAGGGTATAGGTGTCTCCTAGTTGCTAGGGTCGGTCCGGGCTTTCGCAACTTAAACCGATGCCAAGGTGGGTCCGGGCTCTCGCAACTTAGACCCTAGTCCGCGCTCTTGCGACTAAACTATTCTCAACATTTCCACATAATAGACAATCAAAGAGAAGATGAGCACAAGTATGAGAAGCATGGCCACTACAACTCATACAAGCATATCAACAAACACATAGAATGCCCACAATGTGACTAACAACAAAGATTCACCCTTTTCCCTTAATCAACCCTAATCATCCATAATCTACCCCTAATCCATCTACCAACCCCACAAGAAGACTACTCACTCATGATAAAGAACAAAACAACAATAACAAGAGCAAACATCATCACAAAACAAACATCCATAATGAATAACAAGAACAATAACAATCACTACATAAAAAGATAGAAACAAGATTAAATAACTAAGAACAAGAGTAAGAAAGATTATACCAACACTAGGAAGATGAAAAGATGCAATCTTGTATAAATAACAACCCAAAATAAACCCCAAGGATGTCAAGCTTGGAGAATTCTTCAAGAACTTCTTAATACAAGAACTAATTACAATAGATTAACTAAAGATTAAGATTAAAGAAAGATTAAAACTAATGAGTGAAAGTAAATCTAGGGTTTTAGGGTTTTTGAGAGGCTTAAGGAATGCTAAACTATGATAAGATATCTTACTAATAGAAGAGGGGAGTATATATATGGGTACAAGGGGAAAGGAGAGTGAAATAAAAGAAGGCGTGCAGCAGCAGCACGGTCCCGACCGGGACGGATCATCCCGACCGGGACGGGCTGTCATCCCGACCGGGACGGGTTGGTCCCGACCGGGACGGGTTGTCATCCCGACCTGGACGAGTTGGTCCCGACTGGGACGGGCCCACAACAGCACCCTTTAACGTGCACCCCATCCCGAACGGGATGAGGCCTTCCCGAACGGGATGGGTCTTGTAGGCCTCCCTTAAGAGCTTTTTGGTCCCTCCTTGCCTCTCATGGGTATCTTGTCAATTCTCGGGTCTCGGAGGCTCGGGATTGGGTCCCGAGGTCTCGGGACTGATTCCAAGGCATCGAGTCATCGTTCCTTAGTTTCGTTGGCTCCAAAATGTGTATGTATTGAGTCGGAATTGCTCCAACTCTTCCAAATCGGTCTCGGGAACCTAAAACGAACTAAAGGAAGCATAAGAAGCCCATGAACCGCCCCCAAGGAGCGATTCCTCAAGGAAAATGGGACCAAAACACAACAAATAGGCACTACAAACTACACTTATCACCTTTGCTCGACAATGTCATTACTTTGGAGGCAACCCCAATGACCGTGGCTAGCTGTAACGCCATGGGCCGCACGGACCTCTGGGGGTATGATTTTGTGGGGATGATCGAGGAAGAGTACCTTTTTAGGCCCTACTTCACTACGAATATCGACACGATGCTCCAAAACCTAGGGTACTTTCCGGGGGCTACCTCTCGACCCGATCTTCCAGCAGGGAAGATTATCGAGGTCCTCAAAGACGAAGACTCTCACTTCGGCCTTGGTTATGCCACCACCCCGGGCAACGTTGTCCGAGCAGGAATTGAAAAGGCCTGCAACATCATTAAGGGTATCCACTTGAGCCCTTACAGCCCACGGTTGACTGACTACTTTGTCACACCGGTGTTTGGGGCTATTCAGGTTGGTCTATACCAACCCAATGCTGTGCACCTCGGGACCCAATCGGCTTGGGACTGCAACTATATTCCGGATGATGTGTTCGCCCTGATCCAGTCCGATGGAGCTGAAAACACTGAGCCCGCGCTAAGGCTACTCTTCGAGGAAGACACCATAGCCCCGACTCCAAAGGAAGACCTGGTCAACCTGATTCTCCGCAGCAACAGGTTTGACCCGACCAAGCTAATCTCGGATGTTGGCTCCGAGACGGAAAACAGGAACTGGAGGAAGACTGTCAAGTGGACTGACAGTCAAGGAAAGATTTACAAGCTGGTCACCGGAGAGGGAGACATGCCTGAGTCTGAGTCCGAGTCTGAGTCAGAGTCTGAGGTCAAGTCTAGGGAAGTCGGTGCTAGAGTCACTCCTGTAACCCCTCTCCCTTTTGTCATTCCTGCTGCTGGCGCTTCGGGGTCTGTCCCGAGTGCCTTACCAATTCCGCCACTGACCAATGATCGAATGGCTGCTCTTTTCGAGCTGTTTTCAAAATTCTCAATCAATAATAACAACCGTTCTGCTTACGACTTGCCTCTTTTAAATTCAGCTTTCAAAAATGTTTTATGCTATGACATTGAGAAACCCGACGAACAGGTGCTCTTTTGGGGATTTCTTTTTGTGAGATGGGTTTTCTTTTGGCATTTTCTTTCTTTATGACATTTTGATTTGTTTGTTTGTTGCCATGCCATTTCTTTTTCTTCTTTTCTATTTTCTTTTTGGCTTTTGTGCCTTTTCTTTTTCTTCATTCTTTTCTTTCTTTCATTTTTCTTTCTTTTCTTTTCTTTGCCCTTTTTTTGGCAAGATTTGGCTTTTTGGCATTTCTTGAAAAATAAGAAAGAGAGATTTCAACACTTTGCAATTTTATTGTATGGATATGTGTAAAAGGTAGAAAAATGGGAGAGTTGGGGAGCGTCCTTCCCTTCAAACCCACAAAAAGTGGATAACTTGGACTAATCAAACGATCCTAAACACGGTCACCTAAGGGACGAGACTCGGTAACCAAGGCCTTTTCACACCGTGGGTGGTCATAATGGTCAAAATGCAAATCCCGTAGTAAATCCCTAGTAAGCTAGGTGGACTCAAGGTAAAGGACCAACGAAATCGTTGATTTAGGGTCATTCTACTAGGCCTAAGTCCAAGACTCAATTTATACAACTAGGAAAGGAAAGTAAACTCTCACACACTGGCCTCTTAACCGGGTTTTCGAAAACCTTTTACGCACAAGACACAACTACACACAAAACAAAGACATGACGAAAACGAAAGAAAAAGAAACAAAAGGCAACAAAAAACAAAACATGAACAAACAAACACAACCCCAAACTTCCAAACATATCACCAAATCAACCACAAGTATGTACAAGCTCCACCCGAGCACACCTCAACACGACCTTCTCCAAACATCACAAGGAATAAAGAGGGAAGGAGGGTTAGAGGATGTTACCGGATGTCTTCAAAGCCTTCCAAACAACGGTGATTAAGCAACCTATAAGGAAAAGGGAGGCAAAACACACACAACACAACAAAAACACGACACAAAGACATAAAGGGAAAAATACACAAAAGAAAAATCTTTTTGATTTTTATGAAAAATATTTCAAATTTTTAGGGGTTTTTCAAAGATTTTTCGAAAAACTAAGAAAATAAAACTAACTATACTAGAATATCGCTCCCCCACACTTAAACCGAGCAATGTCCTCATGCTCGATCGTAGTGTGCGGAGAGACAAAAGAAAAAGAAAAGAAACTACAAAAATAAAGCTAAAAATCAAAAAGAAAAGTGGAGAAAAGGGTAGAAGGCGTCCGGCCGGGGTGTAGTCAAGTCACCATGGGCCGAGACAAGAAAAGATATGGATGGGGGAAGAAAATAAAAAGAAGGAAGCAAAAGGAAATGGGAGGGGAGGGCTAGGTGTAATCAAGTCACCTAGCTCGGATTCCGCCTAAATCCGACTAATTTCTAAAAAGTGGTGAAAATCTCATGTATAATTGAATTTTTCGATTGACTCTCGATGCAATCACATCATCGAGAGTCGGGAGCAATCATACTATGGCCTCGAAGGCCACTAATACTCCATGACTCAAGGGAAAGGGGCAAACAATGAAAAACAAGCGATAAAAAGACGGAAAAGTAAGGATAGTTACCCAAACCGAGCGGATAGTAACTCACTTGCTCCATCGTCTCAATAATCATTAGAGGCTCGTCGCTTATCTTCTCGGTTGCCATCTCGCTTCACACTCAAGAAGAACTCACGGTAGAGGTAGTAATGGTAAGGGGTGGGATTTGATGCGAGAGTCGGTGTAAAGTGGATAGGAAATGGAGTGAGGGCATGTCAATGAAATAAATGAGGCATATGATAAGGCTAGGATAGCTAGGGAGGTTGGGAGGGGGCATAAAACGGTTGGGTGGAGTCAATTGTCGAAGAAGAAACACAAAGGGGGAGTGGAGGACCATCCCGGTCGGGATGGTTGGTCCCGGTCGGGTTACCTCACTCGTCCCGGTCGGGAGGGACCCACAGCATGCTCGAAATTTGGTATACCCATCCCGATCGGGACGCCTCATCCCGGTCGGGACGGGCCTTCTTCAACCTCCACAATCCCGAAAGCTTGTTCCAAGCATCAAAAACCCGATCCTCGTGCTTATAACTCAAGCTCTATCATAGCCATTCTTCTCTAGGAATCATTCTCACTTCATACCTATCAAACAAACTCAAACTCAACATCAAACTCTCTCCCTCACATCGCTCATCGATAAGCCAAAATTACAAGAATTCACCAAAAATCCAAGAGAACTACAATGAAAAGATATATACAATGAGACGGTTCTTGTGGAACTCCGTCAAACCAAGGATGGTGCTCTCTTCGTTCTTTTTCAACAACCATGACCAATTCCATCTCCATCAAGGGCACGTAAGAACAAGTCGAAGGCCCTAGCAAAGTCTTCAATCAAGCTCGATATATAACCGTCCACGAACCAAGGCTCTTCATAACCTTGCTTAGACGTTCCCGGAGCATCCCGATCTTCCAAGTTCAATTGCTTGAACTTGTACTTTTGATCTTTCGGGATATACCCGAACGTCCATCGATCCTCTTGTGGCTCCATGGGAGGCTCATCATTCTCCTTGCTTTTCAACTTGTCATCAAGCCCATGATGTGGGCACTCATCTTCCTCCAAATCAGAGTCATCATCCTCAAGTACATAAGAGTACTTCTTCAAGCTTTGTCCCGGTTCACCCTCTAGATCGATGTCTTTCTTGGCTTGGATCATATTGCATGATTCATCCTTTGTAGGCGAAGTGTTGCCTTGGACGTCGAACACTATCTTTTCCTCGCCTAACTCAAATGTGATCCTACCGTTCTTCACATCGATCATGGCACCCGCGGTGTGTAGAACTGGGCGTCCAAGGATAATGGGAGTGTTGGCATCCTCCGGCATGTCGAGCACAATGAAGTCGACCGGAATGAAGAATTTTCCGACTCGTACCGGTACGTCCTCTAACATTCCTAATGGTCGATTGAATGATTTATCGGCCATTTGAAGGGTGAGGGACGTACATTTCAACTCCTTCATTCCGAGTCGGCAACAAATAGAATAGGGAATGATGCTCACACTCGCGCCCAAGTCACATAACGCATTCTTGATCAAGAAGTTGCCTATGGTGCAAGGGATCGAAAAACTACCCGGATCCTTCAACTTCGGAAGCGTGGAACCTTGAATAAGCTCGCTCACCACCCTTGGGAACGCTATCGTCTCTTCCTTGTCGATGGACCTCTTCCTAGCTAGGATATCCCGCATGTATTTACCATATGCCGGGATTTGGGTAAGTAACTCGGTAAACGGGACACTAACATCCAATTTCTTCACAATACTAAGGAACTTGTCGTATTGAGTGTCCACCTTAGTCTTCATTTGCCTTGATGGGAAAGGCAACTTGATTTGGTACTTGTTTTGCTCACTAGGGGTGGACTCTTCAAAGGACACTTTTCTTTTTCCCTTGTCTTTCTCTTGAAGTGGGGGAGGGTTGTCTTCTTGGGGTTTTTCAACTTCCCATAAAACTTGTTCCTCCATTGGATTATCCGAGCTTGAATCTTCTTGAATTGGAGACACAACTTCCTTCATTGCTTGTTCCTCACTAGGAAACACGGGAGGATTATATGTAGCACCGCTCCTTAAGGTGATGGCATTGACATGCTCATAATTTGGAGTTTCACCTTGAGGAGGTAATTGCCCTCTTTGCCTTGAAGTACTTCCCGATGCAAGTTGTGATACTTGATTCTCAATCATCTTCATGTGAGTTTTCATTTCCTTGTTATCCATTAGAATTTGAGCAATGATTCCTTGTTGTGACATTTGTGCCTCCAATTGACTGTTTTGCATTTCTTTAGTATTTCTTTGCATATCCATCATTTGCTTTTGTATGTCGAAATCCCGTGGTGGGGATGATGGATTTTGCGGAGTATCGGTGAGGGCTAATGGAGTACCATAGTCATGAATAGAAGACCGGCTCCTAGGCTTGCTTTGTTGATTGCCTTGTGTTGCTTGTTGTTGTTGATGGTTCCCTTGGAACCCATGAGAATTGCCTTGATTAAGGCCTTGGTTGTGGTTTTGTTGTCCTTGAAAGTTTCGGTTTCCTTGGAAACATCCTTGATTGAAGTTCCCTTGTTGGAACCCTTGATTGTTGTTGTGGAAGGTACCTTGGTTGTTTTGCTTGTAGTTGTTGTAGGGTCTTGGATTACCCATATAACCTTGGTAACCTTGGTTGTTGTCCCTTAAGGGAGGTGGAACATAGGGACGATGTTGTTGTTGATGTTGAAAGGCTTGTTGTTGAGGGACTTGATTGGAAGCTTGGTATTGATTAGAGTAGGAGGCACCTTGCTTGAACGCTTGAAAGGCGTTCACTTGCTCAATACTTCCTCTAAAATTCATAAGATCATGACCAACGATTCCACAAGTATCACACATCCCAAAATAAGGCAAAAGGAGGTGCAAACTCCAAAGCATTCACTTCTTGAATCGGTTGATGGTGGGAGGAACTAGTGCCTTGGACTTGGTTGAGGTGGCTTTGGAGCTTCTTGTCAATAGTCTCCATGTGTGTTTTCAATTGAGCTCCAAGGTCAATGCTTAACTTAGTGATAGCATCAACCTCATGCATGCCTCCTCGATGTGCCGTCCTAGGCCTAGAGTATTGCTAATTATGCACTGCCATCTCTTCGATTCTTGACCAAGTTTGGTCATCCTCTACTTCGGTAAACCTACCGTTAGATCCCATGTTGAGTATGGCCCTTGAGTCTTCATATAACCCGTTCCAAAATTGTTGTACGAGGAACCATTGTGATAAACCATGGTGTGGACAAGAACGGATCAAGGCTTTGAATCTTTCCCACGATTCATAGAGGCTTTCATCATCACGTTGTTGGAAACCCGTGATAGAGGCTCTCAATAGATTTGTCTTCTCCGGGGGATAGAATTGTTGGTAGAAGGCTAAGGCTAGCTTCTTCCAAGTATCAATGCCAAGTCTTGCTTTGTCCAACCCCTTGAACCATTCCTTCGCTTTACCAATAAGAGAGAAAGGAAATAATACCCACCGGATTTGGTCTTGAGTTAGTCCCGTTTGCGAAATAGCGTCACAATAATCCGAAAAGGTTTCCATGTGTTGATGAGGATCTTCGGTTGGTAACCCACTAAATTGACTTCTCTAGACCAATTGGATAAATTGCGTTTTCGCCAAAAAATTCCCGGTATATGCCTCCGGTAAAGTGAATGGACCCGGCAAAACGTCTTCCGTGAAGGTTGAGTGAGAAGAAAACATAGGCATCCTTGGATATAAGGGAGAAGATGGTGGTGTAGACGGTGTTGATGTAGATGAAGAGGGGGAACTAGGAGAAGAAGAGTTACCGAAGGGATTGATGAAGGTCCCTCCGGCCGTCTCTCGAGGTGACTCGCTAATGTCGGCTCCTTGAGGTTGCCCTTGATGAGTATTGCTTGCGCTTGGTTGAGAGATCCTAACCCGATTAATCGTCCGTTGGCGAAAGGCTCGAAAGAGTCTCTCCGGCTCTGGATTAAAGAGATAGAAATCACCTCCCCTCCTAGGCATACACTACACACTAGAACAAATGTGAGAACACCTAGTGCTTTGTGGGCACTAGGCAACGACAATAAACAAGTACAACTAGAGACAAAAAGAAAAGAAAGCTGAGAAAAGAAGAAAAAACTAGAAAGTATGCACAAGAGAAGAGGGAAGAGCACAAAGAAGGGTAACCAAGTCTAGAAATAAGCAAACTAAGTCTAAACAATGCACCGTCCCCGGCAACGGTGCCAAATTGATGGTAGGGATTTGTCACGTCCCTAACCGTCAATAAACTACCGATTACACCTAGTGGGTAGCTAGGGTAAGTCGGGATCGTATCCACGAGTGTGGCAAGGTTTAGACTAGGTCGGCCTAGAACGAGACTAGATTACCAAACAAACACAAAGAGGATGAAAATTGACAAACTATTGAAGGTTGGAGATGAGGAAGGTGGCTAATGAAGAACTAGGCTAAAACAATGCTAATAATCGAACTAACAAGCAAACTAGAGTAAACTATGACTAACTAAAGAGGATGAACTCAAATATGGAAAGAAGTGTGGTAGGTCGGGTTCATAAGAGTAGATGGGTAATTTGGGTGATCAAGGGTATAGGTGTCTTCTAGTTGCTAGGGTCGGTTCGGGCTCTCGCAACTTAAACCGATGCCAAGGTGGGTCCGGGCTCTCGCAACTTAGACCCTAGTCCGCGCTCTCGCGACTAAACTATTCTCAACATTTCCACATAATAGACAATCAAAGAGAAGATGAGCACAAGTATGGGAAGCATGGCCACTACAACTCATACAAGCATATCAACAAACACATAGAATGCCCACAATGTGACTAACAACAAAGATTCACCCTTTTCCCTTAATCAACCCTAATCATCCATAATCTACCCCTAATCCCCCTACCAACCCCACAAGAAGACTACTCACTCATGATAAAGAACAAAACAACAATAACAAGAGCAAACATCATCACAAAACAAACATCCATAATGAATAACAAGAACAATAACAATCACTACATAAAAAGATAGAAACAAGATTAAATAACTAAGAACAAGAGTAAGAAAGATTATACCAACACTAGGAAGATGAAAAGATGAAATCTTTTATAAATAATAACCCAAAATAAACCCCAAGGATGTCAAGCTTGGAGAATTCTTCAAGAACTTCTTAATACAAGAACTAATTACAATAGATTAACTAAAGATTAAGATTAAAGGAAGATTAAAACTAATGAGTGAAAGTAAATCTAGGGTTTTAGGGTTTTTGAGAAGCTTAAGGAATGCTAAACTATGATAAGATATCTTACTAATAGAAGAGGGGAGTATATATATGGGTACAAGGGGAAAGGAGAGTGAAATAAAAGAAGGCGTGCAGCAGCAGCACGGTCCCGACCGGGACGGGCTGTCATCCCGACCGGGACGGGTTGTCATCCCGACCGGGACGGGTTGGTCCCGACCGGGACGGGCCCACAGCAGCACCCTTTAACGTGCACCCCATCCCGAACGGGATGAGGCCTTCCCGAACGGGATGGGTCTTGTAGGCCTCCCTTAAGAGCTTTTTGGTCCCTCCTTGCCTCTCATGGGTATCTCGTCGATTCTCGGGACTCAGGCTCGTGTCTCGGAGGCTCGGGATTGGGTCCCGAGGTCTCGAGATCGATTCCTAGGCATCGAGTCATCGTTCCTTAGTTTCGTTGACTTATCACCTTTGCTCGACAATGTCATTACTTTGGAGGCAACCCCAATGACCGTGGCTAGCTGTAACGCCATGGGCCGCACGGACCTCTGGGGGCTTGATTTTGTATGGATAATCGAGGAAGAGTACCTTTTTAGGCCCTACTTCACTACGAGTATCGACACGATGCTCCAAAACTTAGGGTACTTTCCGGGGGCTACCTCTCGACCCGATCTTCCAGCAGGGAAGATTATCGAGGTCCTCAAAGACGAAGACTCTCACTTCGGCCTTGGTTATGCCACCACCCCGGGCAACGTTGTCCGAGCAGGAATTGAAAAGGCCTGCAACATCATTAAGGGTATCCACTTGAGCCCTTACAGCCCACGGTTGACTGACTACTTTGTCACACCGGTGTTTGGGGCTATTCAGGTTGCTCTATACCAACCCAATGCTGTGCACCTCGGGACCCAATCGGCTCGGGACTGCAACTATATTCCGGATGATGTGTTCGCCCTCATCCAGTCCGATGGAGCTGAAAACACTGAGCCCGCGCTGGGGCTACTCTTCGAGGAAGACACCATAGCCCCGACTCCAAAGGAAGACCTGGTCAACCTGATTCTCCGCAGCAACAGGTTTGACCCGACCAAGCTAATCTCGGATGTTGGCTCCGAGATGGAAAACAGGAACTGGAGGAAGACTGTCAAGTGGACTGACAGTCAAGGAAAGATTTACAAGCTGGTCACCGGAGAGGGAGACATGCCTGAGTCTGAGTCCGAGTCTGAGTCAGAGTCTGAGGTCAAGTCTAGGGAAGTCGGTGCTAGAGTCACTCCTGTAACCCCTCTCCCTTTTGTCATTCCTGCTGCTGGCGCTTCGGGGTCTGTCCCGAGTGCCTTACCAATTCCGCCACTAACCAATGATCGAATGGCTGCTCTTTTCGAGCTGTTTTCAAAATTCTCAATCAATAATAACAACCGTTCTGCTTACGACTTGCCTCTTTTAAATTCGGCTTTCAAAAATGTTTTATGCTATGACATTGAGAAACCCGACGAACAGGTGCTCTTTTGGGGATTTCTTTTTGTGAGATGGGTTTTCTTTTGGCATTTTCTTTCTTTTCGACATTTTGATTTGTTTGTTGCCATGCCATTTCTTTTTCTTCTTTTCTATTTTCTTTTTGGCTTTTGTGCCTTTTCTTTTTCTTCATTCTTTTCTTTCTTTCATTTTTCTTTCTTTTCTTTTCTTTGCCCTTTTTTTGGCAAGATTTGGCTTTTTGGCATTTCTTGAAAAATAAGAAAGAGAGATTTCAACACTTTGCAATTTTATTGTATGGATATGTGTAAAAGGTAGAAAAATGGGAGAGTTGGGGAGCGTCCTTCCCTTCAAACCCACAAAAAGTGGATAACTTGGACTAATCAAACGATCCTAAACACGGTCACCTAAGGGACGAGACTCGGTAACCAAGGCCTTTTCACACCGTGGGTGGTCATAATGGTCAAAATGCAAATCCCGTAGTAAATCCCTAGTAAGCTAGGTGGACTCAAGGTAAAGGACCAACGAAATCGTTGATTTAGGGTCATTCTACTAGGCCTAAGTCCAAGACTCAATTTATACAACTAGGAAAGGAAAGTAAACTCTCACACACTGGCCTCTTAACCGGGTTTTCGAAAACCTTTTACGCACAAGACACAACTACACACAAAACAAAGACATGACGAAAACGAAAGAAAAAGAAACAAAAGGAAACAAAAAACAAAACATGAACAAACAAACACAACCCCAAACTTCCAAACATATCACCAAATCAACCACAAGTATGTACAAGCTCCACCCGAGCACACCTCAACACGACCTTCTCCAAACATCACAAGGAATAATGAGGGAAGGAGGGTTAGAGGATGTTACCGGATGTCTTCAAAGCCTTCCAAACAACGGTGATTAAGCAACCTATAAGGAAAAGGGAGGCAAAACACACACAACACAACAAAAACACGACACAAAGACATAAAGGGAAAAATACACAAAAGAAAAATCTTTTTGATTTTTATGAAAAATATTTCAAATTTTTAGGGGTTTTTCAAAGATTTTTCGAAAAACTAAGAAAATAAAACTAACTATACTAGAATATCGCTCCCCCACACTTAAACCGAGCAATGTCCTCATGCTCGATCGTAGTGTGCGGAGAGACAAAAGAAAAAGAAAAGAAACTACAAAAATAAAGCTAAAAATCAAAAAGAAAAGTGGAGAAAAGGGTAGAAGGCGTCCGGCCGTGGTGTAGTCAAGTCACCATGGGCCGAGACAAGAAAAGATATGGATGGGGGAAGAAAATAAAAAGAAGGAAGCAAAAGGAAATGGGAGGGGAGGGCTAGGTGTAATCAAGTCACCTAGCCCGGATTCCGCCTAAATCCGACTAATTTCTAAAAAGTGGTGAAAATCTCATGTATAATTGGATTTTTCGATTGACTCTCGACGCAATCACGTCATCGAGATTCGGGAGCAATCATACTATGGCCTTGAAGGCCACTAATACTCCATGACTCAAGGGAAAGGGGCAAACAATGAAAAACAAGCGATAAAAAGACGGAAAAGTAAGGATAGTTACCCAAACCGAGCGGCTAGTAACTCACTTGCTCCATCGTCTCAATAATCATTAGAGGCTCGTCGCTTATCTTCTCGGTTGCCATCTCGCTTCAAACTCAAGAAGAACTCACGGTAGAGGTAGTAATGGTAAGGGGTGGGATTTGATGCGAGAGTCGGTGTAAAGTGGATAGGAAATGGAGTGAGGGCATGTCAATGAAATAAATGAGGCATATGATAAGGCTAGGATAGCTAGGGCGGTTGGGAGGGGGCATAAAACGGTTGGGTGGAGTCAATTGTCGAAGAAGAAACACAAAGGGGGAGTAGAGGACCATCCCGGTCGGGATGGTTGGTCCCGGTCGGGTTACCTCACTCGTCCCGGTCGGGACGGACCCACAGCATGCTCGAAATTTGGTATACCCATCCCGATTGGGACGCCTCATCCCGGTCGGGACGGGCCTTCTTCAACCTCCACAATCCCGAAAGCTTGTTCCAAGCTTCAAAAACCCGATCCTCGTGCTTATAACTCAAGCTCTATCATAGCCATTCTTCTCTAGGAATCATTCTCACTTCATACCTATCAAACAAACTCAAACTCAACATCAAACTCTCTCCCTCACATCGCTCATCGATAAGCCAAAATTACAAGAATTCATTAAAAATCCAAGAGAACTACAATGAAAAGATATATACAATGAGACGGTTCTTGTGGAACTCCGTCAAACCAAGGATGGTGCTCTCTTCGTTCTTTTTCAACAACCATGACCAATTCCATCTCCATCAAGGGCACGTAAGAACAAGTCGAAGGCCCTAGCAAAGTCTTCAAACAAGCTCGATATATAACCGTCCACGAACCAAGGCTCTTCATAACCTTGCTTAGCCGTTCCCGGAGCATCCCGATCTTCCAAGTTCAATTGCTTGAACTTGTACTTTTGATCTTTCGGGATATACCCGAACGTCCATCGATCCTCTTGTGGCTCCATGGGAGGCTCATCATTCTCCTTGCTTTTCAACTTGTCATCAAGCCCATGATGTGGGCACTCATCTTCCTCCAAATCAGAGTCATCATCCTCAAGTACATAAGAGTACTTCTTCAAGCTTTGTCCCGGTTCACCCTCTAGATCGATGTCTTTCTTGGCTTGGATCATATTGCATGATTCATCCTTAGTAGGCGAAGTGTTGCCTTGGAGGTCGAACACTATCTTTTCCTCGCCTAACTCAAATGTGATCCTACCGTTCTTCACATCGATCATGGCACCCGCGGCGTGTAGAACTGGGCGTCCAAGGATAATGGGAGTGTTGGCATCCTCCGGCATGTCGAGCACAATGAAGTCGACCGGAATGAAGAATTTTCCGACTCGTACCGGTACGTCCTCTAACATTCCTAATGGTCGATTGAATGATTTATCGGCCATTTGAAGGGTGAGGGACGTACATTTCAACTCCTTCATTCCGAGTCGGCAACAAATAGAATAGGGAATGATGCTCACACTCGCGCCCAAGTCACATAACGCATTCTTGATCAAGAAGTTGCCTATGGTGCAAGGGATCGAAAAACTACCCGGATCCTTCAACTTCGGAAGCGTGGAACCTTGAATAAGCTCGCTCACCACCCTTGGGAACGCTATCGTCTCTTCCTTGTCGATGGACCTCTTCCTAGCTAGGATATCCCGCATGTATTTACCATATGCCGGGATTTGGGTAAGTAACTCGGTAAACGGGACACTAACATCCAATTTCTTCACAATACTAAGGAACTTGTCGTATTGAGTGTCCACCTTAGTCTTCATTTGCCTTGATGGGAAAGGCAACTTGATTTGGTACTTGTTTTGCTCACTAGGGGTGGACTCTTCAAAGGACACTTTTCTTTTTCCCTTGTCTTTCTCTTGAAGTGGGGGAGGGTTGTCTTCTTGGGGTTTTTCAACTTCCCATAAAACTTGTTCCTCCATTGGATTATCCGAGCTTGAATCTTCTTGAATTGGAGACACAACTTCCTTCATTGCTTGTTGCTCACTAGGAAACACGGGAGGATTATATGTAGCACCGCTCCTTAAGGTGATGGCATTGACATGCTCATAATTTGGAGTTTCACCTTGAG
Organism: Agrostemma githago; assembly: GCA_958450325.1. Classification (NCBI taxonomy): domain Eukaryota; kingdom Viridiplantae; phylum Streptophyta; class Magnoliopsida; order Caryophyllales; family Caryophyllaceae; genus Agrostemma; species Agrostemma githago. The sequence goes on from OY288256.1 coordinate 34,002,011, forward strand.
GAGGTAATTGCCCTCTTTGCCTTGAAGTACTTCCCGATGCAAGTTGTGATACTTGATTCTCAATCATCTTCATGTGAGTTTTCATTTCCTTGTTATCCATTAGAATTTGAGCAATGATTCCTTGTTGTGACATTTGTGCCTCCAATTGACTCTTTTGCATTTCTTGAGTATTTCTTTGCATATCCATCATTTGCTTTTGTATGTCGAAATCCCGTGGTGGGGATGATGGATTTTGCGGAGTATCGGTGAGGGCTAATGGAGTACCATAGTCATGAATAGAAGACCGGCTCCTAGGCTTGCTTTGTTGATTGCCTTGTGTTGCTTGTTGTTGTTGATGGTTCCCTTGGAACCCATGAGAATTGCCTTGATTAAGGCCTTGGTTGTGGTTTTGTTGTCCTTGAAAGTTTCGGTTTCCTTGGAAACATCCTTGATTGAAGTTCCCTTGTTGGAACCCTTGATTGTTTTTGTGGAAGGTACCTTGGTTGTTTTGCTTGTAGTTGTTGTAGGGTCTTGGATTACCCATATAACCTTGGTAACCTTGGTTGTTGTCCCTTAAGGGAGGTGGAACATAGGGACGATGTTGTTGTTGATGTTGAAAGGCTTGTTGTTGAGGGACTTGATTGGAAGCTTGGTATTGATTAGAGTAGGAGGCACCTTGCTTGAACGCTTGAAAGGCGTTCACTTGCTCAATACTTCCTCTAAAATTCATAGGATCATGACCAATGATTCCACAAGTATCACACATCCCAAAATAAGGCAAAAGAGGTGCAAACTCCAAAGCATTCACTTCTTGAATCGGTTGATGGTGGGAGGAACTAGTGCCTTGGACTTGGTTGAGGTGGCTTTGGAGCTTCTTGTCAATAGTCTCCATGTGTGTTTTCAATTGAGCTCCAAGGTCAATGCTTAACTTAGTGATAGCATCAACCTCATGCATGCCTCCTCGATGTGCCTTCCTAGGCCTAGAGTATTGCGAATTATGCACCGCCATCTCTTCGATTCTTGACCAAGTTTGGTCATCCTCTACTTCGGTAAACCTACCGTTAGATCCCATGTTGAGTATGGCCCTTGAGTCTTCATATAACCCGTTCCAAAATTGTTGTACGAGGAACCATTGTGATAAACCATGGTGTGGACAAGAACGGATCAAGGCTTTGAATCTTTCCCACGATTCATAGAGGCTTTCATCATCACGTTGTTGGAAACCCGTGATAGAGGCTCTCAATAGATTTGTCTTCTCCGGGGGATAGAATTGTTGGTAGAAGGCTAAGGCTAGCTTCTTCCAAGTATCAATGCCAAGTCTTGCTTTGTCCAACCCCTTGAACCATTCCTTCGCTTTACCAATAAGAGAGAAAGGAAATAATACCCACCGGATTTGGTCTTGAGTTAGTCCCGTTTGCGAAATAGCGTCACAATAATCCGAAAAGGTTTCCATGTGTTGATGAGGATCTTCGGTTGGTAACCCACTAAATTGACTTCTCTAGACCAATTGGATAAATTGCGTTTTCGCCAAAAAATTCCCGGTATATGCCTCCGGTAAAGTGAATGGACCCGGCAAAACGTCTTCCGTGAAGGTTGAGTGAGAAGAAAACTTAGGCATCCTTGGATATAAGGGAGAAGATGGTGGTGTAGACGGTGTTGATGTAGATGAAGAGGGGGAACTAGGAGAAGAAGAGTTACCGAAGGGATTGATGAAGGTCCCTCCGGCCGTCTCTCGAGGTGACTCGCTAATGTCGGCTCCTTGAGGTTGCCCTTGATGAGTATTGCTTGCGCTTGGTTGAGAGATCCTAACCCGATTAATCGTCCGTTGGCGAAAGGCTCGAAAGAGTCTCTCCGGCTCTGGATTAAAGAGATAGAAATCACCTCCCCTCCTAGGCATACACTACACACTAGAACAAATGTGAGAACACCTAGTGCTTTGTGGGCACTAGGCAACGACAATAAACAAGTATAACTAGAGACAAAAAGAAAAGAAAGCTAAGAAAAGAAGAAAAAACTAGAAACTATGCACAAGAGAAGAGGGAAGAGCACAAAGAAGGGTAACCAAGTCTAGAAATAAGCAAACTAAGTCTAAACAATGCACCGTCCCCGGCAACGGCGCCAAATTGATGGTAGGGATTTGTCACGTCCCTAACCGTCAATAAACTACCGATTACACCTAGTGGGTAGCTAGGGTAAGTCGGGATCGTATCCACGAGTGTGGCAAGGTTTAGACTAGGTCGGCCTAGAACGAGACTAGATTACCAAACAAACACAAAGAGGATGAAAATTGACAAACTATTGAAGGTTGGAGATGAGGAAGGTGGCTAATGAAGAACTAGGCTAAAACAATGCTAATAATCGAACTAACAAGCAAACTAGAGTAAACTATGACTAACTAAAGAGGATGAACTCAAATATGGAAAGAAGTGTGGTAGGTCGGGTTCATAAGAGTAGATGGGTAATTTGGGTGATCAAGGGTATAGGTGTCTTCTAGTTGCTAGGGTCGGTTCGGGCTCTCGCAACTTAAACCGATGCCAAGGTGGGTCCGGGCTCTCGCAACTTAGACCCTAGTCCGCGCTCTCGCGACTAAACTATTCTCAACATTTCCACATAATAGACAATCAAAGAGAAGATGAGCACAAGTATGGGAAGCATGGCCACTACAACTCATACAAGCATATCAACAAACACATAGAATGCCCACAATGTGACTAACAACAAAGATTCACCCTTTTCCCTTAATCAACCCTAATCATCCATAATCTACCCCTAATCCCCCTACCAACCCCACAAGAAGACTACTCACTCATGATAAAGAACAAAACAACAATAACAAGAGCAAACATCATCACAAAACAAACATCCATAATGAATAACAAGAACAATAACAATCACTACATAAAAAGATAGAAACAAGATTAAATAACTAAGAACAAGAGTAAGAAAGATTATACCAACACTAGGAATATGAAAAGATGCAATCTTTTATAAATAATAACCCAAAATAAACCCCAAGGATGTCAAGCTTGGAGAATTCTTCAAGAACTTCTTAATGCAAGAACTAATTATAATAGATTAACTAAAGATTAAGATTAAAGGAAGATTAAAACTAATGAGTGAAAGTAAATCTAGGGTTTTAGGGTTTTTGAGAAGCTTAAGGAATGCTAAACTATGATAAGATATCTTACTAATAGAAGAGGGGAGTATATATATGGGTACAAGGGGAAAGGAGAGTGAAATAAAAGAAGGCGTGCAGCAGCAGCACGGTCCCGACCGGGACGGGCTGTCATCCCGACCGGGACGGGTTGGTCCCGACCGGGACGGGTTGGTCCCGACCGGGACGGGCCCACAGCAGCACCCTTTAACGTGCACCCCATCCCGAACGGGATGAGGCCTTCCCGAACGGGATGGGTCTTGTAGGCCTCCCTTAAGAGCTTTTTGGTCCCTCCTTTCCTCTCATGGGTATCTCGTCGATTCTCGGGACTCAGGCTCGTGTCTCGGAGGCTCGGGATTGGGTTTCGAGGTCTCGGGATCGATTCCTAGGCATCGAGTCATCGTTCCTTAGTTTCGTTGGCTCCAAAATGTGTATGTATTGAGTCGGAATTGCTCCAACTCTTCCAAATCGGTCTCGAGAACCTGAAACGAACTAAAGGAAGCATAAGAAGCCCATGAACCGCCCCCAAGGAGCGATTCCTCAAGGAAAATGGGACCAAAACACAACAAATAGGCACTACAAACTACACTTATCACCTTTGCTCGACAATGTCATTACATTGGAGGCAACCCCAATGACCGTGGCTAGCTGTAACACCATGGGCCGCACGGACCTCTGGGGGTATGATTTTGTGGGGATGATCGAGGAAGAGTACCTTTTTAGGCCCTACTTCACTACGAGTATCGACACGATGCTCCAAAACCTAGGGTACTTTCCGGGGGCTACCTCTCGACCCGATCTTCCAGGAGGGAAGATTATCGAGGTCCTCAAAGACGAAGACTCTCACTTCGGCCTTGGTTATGCCACCACCCCGGGCAACGTTGTCCGAGCAGGAATTGAAAAGGCCTGCAACATCATTAAGGGTATCCACTTGAGCCCTTACAGCCCACGGTTGACTGACTACTTTGTCACACCGGTGTTTGGGGCTATTCAGGTTGGTCTATACCAACCCAATGCTGTGCACCTCGGGACCCAATCGGCTCGGGACTGCAACTATATTCCGGATGATGTGTTCGCCCTCATCCAGTCCGATGGAGCTGAAAACACTGAGCCCGCGCTGGGGCTACTCTTCGAGGAAGACACCATAGCCCCGACTCCAAAGGAAGACCTGGTCAACCTGATTCTCCGCAGCAACAGGTTTGACCCAACCAAGCTAATCTCGGATGTTGGCTCCGAGACGGAAAACAGGAACTGGAGGAAGACTGTCAAGTGGACTGACAGTCAAGGAAAGATTTACAAGCTGGTCACCGGAGAGGGAGACATGCCTGAGTCTGAGTCCGAGTCTGAGTCAGAGTCTGAGGTCAAGTCTAGGGAAGTCGGTGCTAGAGTCACTCCTGTAACCCCTCTCCCTTTTGTCATTCCTGCTGCTGGCGCTTCGGGGTCTGTCCCGAGTGCCTTACCAATTCCGCCACTGACCAATGATCGAATGGCTGCTCTTTTCGAGCTGTTTTCAAAATTCTCAATCAATAATAACAACCGTTCTGCTTACGACTTGCCTCTTTTAAATTCAGCTTTCAAAAATGTTTTATGCTATGACATTGAGAAACCCGACGAACAGGTGCTCTTTTGGGGATTTCTTTTTGTGAGATGGGTTTTCTTTTGGCATTTTCTTTCTTTTCGACATTTTGATTTGTTTGTTGCCATGCCATTTCTTTTTCTTCTTTTCTACTTTCTTTTTGGCTTTTGTGCCTTTTCTTTTTCTTCATTCTTTTCTTTCTTTCATTTTTCTTTCTTTTCTTTTCTTTGCCCTTTTTTTGGCAAGATTTGGCTTTTTGGCATTTCTTGAAAAATAAGAAAGAGAGATTTCAACACTTTGCAATTTTATTGTATGGATATGTGTAAAAGGTAGAAAAATGGGAGAGTTGGGGAGCGTCCTTCCCTTCAAACCCACAAAAAGTGGATAACTTGGACTAATCAAACGATCCTAAACACGGTCACCTAAGGGACGAGACTCGGTAACCAAGGCCTTTTCACACCGTGGGTGGTCATAATGGTCAAAATGCAAATCCCGTAGTAAATCCCTAGTAAGCTAGGTGGACTCAAGGTAAAGGACCAACGAAATCGTTGATTTAGGGTCATTCTACTAGGCCTAAGTCCAAGACTCAATTTATACAACTAGGAAAGGAAAGTAAACTCTCACACACTGGCCTCTAAACCGGGTTTTCGAAAACCTTTTACGCACAAGACACAACTACACACAAAACAAAGACATGACGAAAACGAAAGAAAAAGAAACAAAAGGCAACAAAAAACAAAACATGAACAAACAAACACCACCCCAAACTTCCAAACATATCACCAAATCAACCACAAGTATGTACAAGCTCCACCCGAGCACACCTCAACACGACCTTCTCCAAACATCACAAGGAATAAAGAGGGAAGGAGGGTTAGAGGATGTTACCGGATGTCTTCAAAGCCTTCCAAACAACGGTGATTAAGCAAACCTATAAGGAAAATGGAGGCAAAACACACACAACACAACAAAAACACGACACAAAGACATAAAGGGAAAAATACACAAAAGAAAAATCTTTTTGATTTTTATGAAAAATATTTCAAATTTTTAGGGGTTTTTCAAAGATTTTTCGAAAAACTAAGAAAATAAAACTAACTATACTAGAATATCGCTCCCCCACACTTAAACCGAGCAATGTCCTCATGCTCGATCGTAGTGTGCGGAGAGACAAAAGAAAAAGAAAAGAAACTACAAAAATAAAGCTAAAAATCAAAAAGAAAAGTGGAGAAAAGGGTAGAAGGCGTCCGGCCGGGGTGTAGTCAAGTCACCATGCGCCGAGACAAGAAAAGATATGGATGGGGGAAGAAAATAAAAAGAAGGAAGCAAAAGGAAATGGGAGGGGAGGGCTAGGTGTAATCAAGTCACCTAGCCCGGATTCCGCCTAAATCCGACTAATTTCTAAAAAGTGGTGAAAATCTCATGTATAATTGGATTTTTCGATTGACTCTCGACGCAATCACGTCATCGAGAGTCGGGAGCAATCATACTATGGCCTCGAAGGCCACTAATACTCCATGACTCAAGGGAAAGGGGCAAACAATGAAAAACAAGCGATAAAAAGACGGAAAAGTAAGGATAGTTACCCAAACCGAGCGGCTAGTAACTCACTTGCTCCATCGTCTCAATAATCATTAGAGGCTCGTCGCTTATCTTCTCGGTTGCCATCTCGCTTCACACTCAAGAAGAACTCACGGTAGAGGTAGTAATGGTAAGGGGTGGGATTTGATGCGAGAGTCGGTGTAAAGTGGATAGGAAATGGAGTGAGGGCATGTCAATGAAATAAAGGAGGCATATGATAAGGCTAGGATAGCTAGGGAGGTTGGGAGGGGGCATAAAACGGTTGGGTGGAGTCAATTGTCGAAGAAGAAACACAAAGGGGGAGTAGAGGACCATCCCGGTCGGGATGGTTGGTCCCGGTCGGGTTACCTCACTCGTCCCGGTCGGGACGGACCCACAGCATGCTCGAAATTTGGTATACCCATCCCGATCGGGACGGCACCCTTCCCGGTCAGGACGCCTCATCCCGGTCGGGATAGGCCTTCTTCAACCTCCACAATCCCGAAAGCTTGTTCCAATCTTCAAAAACCCGATCCTCGTGCTTACAACTCAAGCTCTATCATAGCCATTCTTCTCTAGGAATCATTCTCACTTTATACCTATCAAACAAACTCAAACTCAACATCAAACTCTCTCCGTCACATCGCTCCTCGATAAGCCAAAATTATAAAAATTCACCAAAAATCCAAGAGAACTACAATGAAAAGATATATACAATGAGACGGTTCTTGTGGAACTCCGTCAAACCAAGGATGGTGGTCTCTTCGTTCTTTTTCAACAACCATGACCAATTCCATCTCCATAAAGGGCACGTAAGAACAATTCGAAGGCCCTAGCAAAGTCTTCAATCAAGCTCGATATATAACCGTCCACGAACCAAGGCTCTTCATCACCTTGCTTAGACGTTCCCGGAGCATCCCGATCTTCCAAGTTCAATTGCTTGAACTTGTACTTTTGATCTTTCGGGATATACCCGAACGTCCATCGATCCTCTTGTGGCTCCATGGGAGGCTCATCATTCTCCTTGCTTTTCAACTTGTCATCAAGCCCATGATGTGGGCACTCATCTTCCTCCAAATCAGAGTCATCATCCTCAAGTACATAAGAGTACTTCTTCAAGCTTTGTCCCGGTTCACCCTCTAGATCGATGTCTTTCTTGGCTTGGATCATATTGCATGATTCATCCTTAGTAGGAGAAGTGTTGCCTTGGAGGTCGAACACTATCTTTTCCTCGCCTAACTCAAATGTGATCCTACCGTTCTTCACATCGATCATGGCACCCGCGGTGTGTAGAACTGGGCGTCCAAGGATAATGGGAGTGTTGGCATCCTCCGGCGTGTCGAGCACAATGAAGTCGACCGGAATGAAGAATTTTCCGACTCGTACCGGTACGTCCTCTAACATTCCTAATGGTCGATTGAATGATTTATCGACCATTTGAAGGGTGAGGGACGTACATTTCAACTCCTTCATTCCGAGTCGGCAACAAATAGAATAGGGAATGATGCTCACACTCGCGCCCAAGTCACATAACGCATTCTTGATCAAGAAGTTGCCTATGGTGCAAGGGATCGAAAAACTACCCGGATCCTTCAACTTCGGAAGCGTGGAACCTTGAATAAGCTCGCTCACCACCCTTGTGAACGCTATCGTCTCTTCCTTGTCGATGGACCTCTTCCTAGCTAGGATATCCCGCATGTATTTACCATATGCCGGGATTTGGGTAAGTAACTCGGTAAACGGGACACTAACATCCAATTTCTTCACAATACTAAGGAACTTGTCGTATTGAGTGTCCACCTTAGTCTTCATTTGCCTTGATGGGAAAGGCAACTTGATTTGGTACTTGTTTTGCTCACTAGGGGTGGACTCTTCAAAGGACACTTTTCTTTTTCCCTTGTCTTTCTCTTGAAGTGGGGGAGGGTTGTCTTCTTGGGGTTTTTCAACTTCCCATAAAACTTGTTCCTCCATTGGATTATCCGAGCTTGAATCTTCTTGAATTGGAGACACAACTTCCTTCATTGCTTGTTGCTCACTAGGAAACACGGGAGGATTATATGTAGCACCGCTCCTTAAGGTGATGGCATTGACATGCTCATAATTTGGAGTTTCACCTTGAGGAGGTAATTGCCCTCTTTGCCTTGAAGTACTTCCCGATGCAAGTTGTGATACTTGATTCTCAATCATCTTCATGTGAGTTTTCATTTCCTTGTTATCCATTAGAATTTGAGCAATGATTCCTTGTTGTGACATTTGTGCCTCCAATTGACTCTTTTGCATTTCTTGAGTATTTCTTTGCATATCCATCATTTGCTTTTGTATGTCAAAATCCCGTGGTGGGGATGATGGATTTTGCGGAGTATCGGTGAGGGCTAATGGAGTACCATAGTCATGAATAGAAGACCGGCTCCTAGGCTTGCTTTGTTGATTGCCTTGTGTTGCTTGTTGTTGTTGATGGTTCCCTTGGAACCCATGAGAATTGCCTTGATTAAGGCCTTGGTTGTGGTTTTGTTGTCCTTGAAAGTTTCAGTTTCCTTGGAAACATCCTTGATTGAAGTTCCCTTGTTGGAACCCTTGATTGTTGTTGTGGAAGGTACCTTGGTTGTTTTGCTTGTAGTTGTTGTAGGGTCTTGGATTACCCATATAACCTTGGTAACCTTGGTTGTTGTCCCTTAAGGGAGGTGGAACATAGGGACGATGTTGTTGTTGATGTTGAAAGGCTTGTTGTTGAGGGACTTGATTGGAAGCTTGGTATTGATTAGAGTAGGAGGCACCTTGCTTGAACGCTTGAAAGGCGTTCACTTGCTCAATACTTCCTCTAAAATTCATAGGATCATGACCAACGATTCCACAAGTATCACACATCCCAAAATAAGGCAAAGGAGGTGCAAACTCCAAAGCATTCACTTCTTGAATCGGTTGATGGTGGGAGGAACTAGTGCCTTGGACTTGGTTGAGGTGGCTTTGGAGCTTCTTGTCAATAGTCTCCATGTGTGTTTTCAATTGAGCTCCAAGGTCAATGCTTAACTTAGTGATAGCATCAACCTCATGCATGCCACCTCGATGTGCCTTCCTAGGCCTAGAGTATTGCGAATTATGCACCGCCATCTCTTCGATTCTTGACCAAGTTTGGTCATCCTCTACTTCGGTAAACCTACCGTTAGATCCCATGTTGAGTATGGCCCTTGAGTCTTCATATAACCCGTTCCAAAATTGTTGTACGAGGAACCATTGTGATAAACCATGGTGTGGACAAGAACGGATCAAGGCTTTGAATCTTTCCCACGATTCATAGAGGCTTTCATCATCACGTTGTTGGAAACCCGTGATAGAGGCTCTCAACAGATTTGTCTTCTCCGGGGGATAGAATTGTTGGTAGAAGGCTAAGGCTAGCTTCTTCCAAGTATCAATGCCAAGTCTTGCTTTGTCCAACCCCTTGAACCATTCCTTCGCTTTACCAATAAGAGAGAAAGGAAATAATACCCACCGGATTTGGTCTTGAGTTATTCCCGTTTGCGAAATAGCGTCACAATAATCCGAAAAGGTTTCCATGTGTTGATGAGGATCTTCGGTTGGTAACCCACTAAATTGACTTCTCTCGACCAATTGGATAAATTGCGTTTTCGCCAAAAAAATTCCCGGTATATGCCTCCGGTAAAGTGAATGGACCCGGCAAAACGTCTTCCGTGAAGGGTGAGTGAGAAGAAAACTTAGTCATCCTTGGATATAAGGGAGAAGATGGTGGTGTAGACGGTGTTGATGTAGATGAAGAGGGGGAACTAGGAGAAGAAGAGTTACCGAAGGGATTGATGAAGGTCCCTCCGGCCGTCTCTCGAGGTGACTCGCTAATGTCGGCTCCTTGAGGTTGCCCTTGATGAGTACTGCTTGCGCTTGGTTGAGAGATCCTAACCCGATTAATCGTCCGTTGGCGAAAGGCTCGAAAGAGTCTCTCCGGCTCTGGATTAAAGAGATAGAAATCACCTCCCCTCCTAGGCATACACTACACACTAGAACAAATGTGAGAACACCTAGTGCTTTGTGGGCACTAGGCAACGACAATAAACAAGCACAACTAGAGACAAAAAGAAAAGAAAGCTAAGAAAAGAAGAAAAAACTAGAAACTATGCACAAGAGAAGAGGGAAGAGCACAAAGAAGGGTAACCAAGTCTAGAAATAAGCAAACTAAGTCTAAACAATGCACCGTCCCCGGCAACGGCGCCAAATTGATGGTAGGGATTTGTCACGTCCCTAACCGTCAATAAACTACCGATTACACCTAGTGGGTAGCTAGGGTAAGTCGGGATCGTATCCACGAGTGTGGCAAGGTTTAGACTAGGTCGGCCTAGAACGAGACTAGATTACCCAACAAACACAAAGAGGATGAAAATTGACAAACTATTGAAGGTTGGAGATGAGGAAGGTGGCTAATGAAGAACTAGGCTAAAACAATGCTAATAATCGAACTAACAAGCAAACTAGAGTAAACTATGACTAACTAAAGAGGATGAACTCAAATTTGGAAAGAAGTGTGGTAGGTCGGGTTCATAAGAGTAGATGGGTAATTTGGGTGATCAAGGGTATAGGTGTCTCCTAGTTGCTAGGGTCGGTTCGGGCTCTCGCAACTTAAACCGATGCCAAGGTGGGTCCGGGCTCTCGCAACTTAGACCCTAGTCCGCGCTCTCGAGACTAAACTATTCTCAACATTTCCACATAATAGACAATCAAAGAAAAGATGACCACAAGTATGGGAAGCATGGCCACTACAACTCATACAAGCATATCAACAAACACATAGAATGCCCACAATGTGACTAACAACAAAGATTCACCCTTTTCCCTTAATCAACCCTAATCATCCATAATCTACCCCTAATCCCCCTACCAACCCCACAAGAAGACTACTCACTCATGATAAAGAACAAAACAACAATAACAAGAGCAAACATCATCACAAAACAAACATCCATAATGAATAACAAGAACAATAACAATCACTACATAAAAAGATAGAAACAAGATTAAATAACTAAGAACAAGAGTAAGAAAGATTATACCAACACTAGGAAGATGAAAAGATGCAATCTTTTATAAATAATAACCCAAAATAAACCCCAAGGATGTCAAGCTTGGAGAATTCTTCAAGAACTTCTTAATACAAGAACTAATTACAATAGATTAACTAAAGATTAAGATTAAAGGAAGATTAAAACTAATGAGTGAAAGTAAATCTAGGGTTTTAGGGTTTTTGAGAAGCTTAAGGAATGCTAAACTATGATAAGATATCTTACTAATAGAAAAGGGGAGCATATATATGGGTACAAGGGGAAAGGAGAGTGAAATAAAAGAAGGCGTGCAGCAGCAGCACGGTCCCGACCGGGACGGATCATCCCGACCGGGATGGGCTGTCATCCCGACCGGGACGGGTTGTCATCCCGACCGGGACGGGCCCACAGCAGCACCCTTTAACGTGCACCCCATCCCGAACGGGATGAGGCCTTCCCGAACGAGATGGGTCTTGTAGGCCTCCCTTAAGAGCTTTTTGGTCCCTCCTTGCCTGTCATTGGTATCTCGTCGATTCTCGGGACTCGGGCTCGTGTCTCGGAGGCTCGGGATTGGGTGCCGAGGTCTCGGGATCGATTCCTAGGCATCGAGTCATCGTTCCTTAGTTTCGTTGGCTCCAAAATGTGTATGTATTGAGTCGGAATTGCTCCAACTCTTCCAAATCGGTCTCGAGAACCTGAAACGAACTAAAGGAAGCATAAGAAGCCCATGAACCGCCCCCAAGGAGCGATTCCACAAGGAAAATGGGACCAAAACACAACAAATAGGCACTACAAACTACACTTATCACCTTTGCTCGACAATGTCATTACTTTGGAGGCAACCCCAATGACCGTGGCTAGCTGTAACGCCATGGGCCGCACGGACCTCTGGGGGTTTGATTTTGTGGGGATGATCGAGGAAGAGTACCTTTTTAGGCCCTACTTCACTACGAGTATCGACACGATGCTCCAAAACCCAGGGTACTTTACGGGGGCTACCTCTCGACCCGATCTTCCAGCAGGGAAGATTATCGAGGTCCTCAAAGACGAAGACTCTCACTTCGGCCTTGGTTATGCCACCACCCCGGGCAACGTTGTCCGAGCAGGAATTGAAAAGGCCTGCAACATCATTAAGGGTATCAACTTGAGCCCGTACAGCCCACAGTTGACTGACTACTTTGTCACACCGGTGTTTGGGGCTATTCAGGTTGGTCTATACCAACCCAATGCTGTGCACCTCGGGACCCAATCGGCTCGGGACTGCAACTATATTCCGGATGATGTGTTCGCCCTCATCCAGTCCGATGGAGCTGAAAACACTGAGCCCGCGCTGGGGCTACTCTTCGAGGAAGACACCATAGCCCCGACTCCAAAGGAAGACCTGGTCAACCTGATTCTCCGCAGCAACAGGTTTGACCCGACCAAGCTAATCTCGGATGTTGGCTCCGAGACGGAAAACAGGAACTGGAGGAAGACTGTCAAGTGGACTGACAGTCAAGGAAAGATTTACAAGCTGGTCACCGGAGAGGGAGACATGCCTGAGTCTGAGTCCGAGTCTGAGTCAGAGTCTGAGGTCAAGTCTAGGGAAGTCGGTGCTAGAGTCACTCCTGTAACCCCTCTCCCTTTTGTCATTCCTGCTGCTGGCGCTTCGGGGTCTGTCCCGAGTGCCTTACCAATTCCGCCACTGAACAATGATCGAATGGCTGCTCTTTTCGAGCTGTTTTCAAAATTCTCAATCTATAATAACAACCGTTCTGCTTACGACTTGCCTCTTTTAAATTCAGCTTTCAAAAATGTTTTATGCTATGACATTGAGAAACCCGACGAACAGGTGCTCTTTTGGGGATTTCTTTTTGTGAGACGGGTTTTCTTTTGGCATTTTCTTTCTTTTCGACATTTTGATTTGTTTGTTGCCATGCCATTTCTTTTTCTTCTTTTCTATTTTCTTTTTGGCTTTTGTGCCTTTTCTTTTTCTTCATTCTTTTCATTCTTTCATTTTTCTTTCTTTTCTTTTCTTTGCCCTTTTTTTTGCAAGATTTGGCTTTTTGGCAGTTCTTGAAAAATAAGAAAGAGAGATTTCAACACTTTGTAATTTTATTGTATGGATATGTGTAAAAGGTAGAAAAACGGGAGAGTTGGGGAGCGTCCGTCCCTTCAAACTCACAAAAAGTGGATAACTTGGACTAATCAAACGATCCTAAACACGGTCACCTAAGGGACGAGACTCGGTAACCAAGGCCTTTTCACACCGTGGGTGGTCATAATGGTCAAAATGCAAATCCCGTAGTAAATCCCTAGTAAGCTAGGTGGACTCAAGGTAAAGGACCAACGAAATCGTTGATTTAGGGTCATTCTACTAGGCCTAAGTCCAAGACTCAATTTATACAACTAGGAAAGGAAAGTAAACTCTCACACACTAGCCTCTAAACTGGGTTTTCGAAAACCTTTTACGCACAAGACACAACTACACACAAAACAAAGACATGACGAAAACGAAAGAAAAAGAAACAAAAGGCAACAAAAAACAAACATGAACAAACAAACACCACCTCAAACTTCCAAACATATCACCAAATCAACCACAAGTATGTACAAGCTCCACCCGAGCACACCTCAACACGACCTTCTCCAAACATCACAAGGAATAAAGAGGGAAGGAGGGTTAGAGGATGTTACCGGATGTCTTCAAAGCCTTCCAAAAAATGGTGATTAAGCAACCTATAAGGAAAAGGGAGGCAAAACAAACACAATACAACAAAAACACGACACAAAGACATAAAGGGAAAAATACACAAAAGAAAAATCATTTTGATTTTTATGAAAAATATTTCAAATTTTTAGGGGTTTTTCAAAGAGTTTTCGAAAAACTAAGAAAATAAAACTAACTATACTAGAATATCGCTCCCCCACACTTAAACCGAGCAATGTCCTCATGCTCGATCGTAGTGTGCGGAGAGACAAAAGAAAAAGAAAAGAAACTACAAAAATAAAGCTAAAAATCAAAAAGAAAAGTGGAGAAAAGGGTAGAAGGCGTCCGGCCGGGGTGTAGTCAAGTCACCATGGGCCGAGACAAGAAAAGATATGGATGGGGGAAGAAAATAAAAATAAGGAAGCAAAAGGAAATGGGAGGGGAGGGCTAGGTGTAATCAAGTCACCTAGCCCGGATTCCGCCTAAATCCGACTAATTTCTAAAAAGTGGTGAAAATCTCATGTATAATTGGATTTTTCGATTGACTCTCGACGCAATCACGTCATCGAGAGTTGGGAGCAATCATACTATGGCCTCGAAGGCCACTAATACTCCATGACTCAAGGGAAAGGGGCAAACAATGAAAAACAAGCGATAAAAAGACGGAAAAGTAAGGATAGTTACCCAAACCGAGCGGCTAGTAACTCACTTGCTCCATCGTCTCAATAATCATTAGAGGCTCGTCGCTTATCTTCTCGGTTGCCATCTCGCTTCACACTCAAGAAGAACTCACGGTAGAGGTAGTAATGGTAAGGGGTGGGATTTGATGCGAGAGTCGGTGTAAAGTGGATAGGAAATGGAGTGAGGGCATGTCAATGAAATAAATGAGGCATATGATAAGGCTAGGATAGCTAGGGAGGTTGGGAGGGGGCATAAAACGGTTGGGTGGAGTCAATTGTCGAAGAAGAAACACAAAGGGGGAGTAGAGGACCATCCCGGTCGGGATGGTTGGTCCCGGTCGGGTTACCTCACTCGTCCCGGTCGGGACGGACCCACAGCATGCTCGAAATTTGGTATACCCATCCCGATCGGGACGGCACCCTTCCCGGTCGGGACGCCTCATCCTGGTCGGGATAGGCCTTCTTCAACCTCCACAATCCCGAAAGCTTGTTCCAATCTTCAAAAACCCGATCCTCGTGCTTACAACTCAAGCTCTATCATAGCCATTCTTCTCTAGGAATCATTCTCACTTCATACCTATCAAACAAACTCAAACTCAACATCAAACTCTCTCCCTCACATCGCTCCTCGATAAGCCAAAATTACAAAAATTCACCAAAAATCCAAGAGAACTACAATGAAAAGATATATATAATGAGACGGTTCTTGTGGAACTCCGTCAAACCAAGGATGGTGCTCTCTTCGTTCTTTTTCAACAACCATGACCAATTCCATCTCCATAAAGGGCACGTAAGAACAATTCGAAGGCCCTAGCAAAGTCTTCAATCAAGCTCGATATATAACCGTCCACGAACCAAGGCTCTTCATCACCTTGCTTAGACGTTCCCGGAGCATCCCGATATTCCAAGTTCAATTGCTTGAACTTGTACTTTTGATCTTTCGGGATATACCCGAACGTCCATCGATCCTCTTGTGGCTCCATGGGAGGCTCATCATTCTCCTTGCTTTTCAACTTGTCATCAAGCCCATGATGTGGGCACTCATCTTCCTCCAAATTAGAGTCATCATCCTCAAGTACATAAGAGTACTTCTTCTAGCTTTGTCCCGGTTCACCCTCTAGATCGATGTCTTTCTTGGCTTGGATCATATTGCATGATTCATCCTTAGTAGGCGAAGTGTTGCCTTGGAGGTCGAACACTATCTTTTCCTTGCCTAACACAAATGTGATCCTACCGTTTTTCACATCGATCATGGCACCCGCGGTGTGTAGAACTGGGCGTCCAAGGATAATGGGAGTGTTGGCATCCTCCGGCATGTCGAGCACAATGAAGTCGACCGGAATGAAGAATTTTCCGACTCGTACCGGTACGTCCTCTAACATTCCTAATGGTCGATTGAATGATTTATCGGCCATTTGAAGGGTGAGGGACGTACATTTCAACTCCTTCATTCCGAGTCGGCAACAAATAGAATAGGGAATGATGCTCACACTCGCGCCCAAGTCACATAACGCATTCTTGATCAAGAAGTTGCCTATGGTGCAAGGGATCGAAAAACTACCCGGGTCCTTCAACTTCGGAAGCGTGGAACCTTGAATAAGCTCGCTCACCACCCTTGTGAACGCTATCGTCTCTTCCTTGTCGATGGACCTCTTCCTAGCTAGGATATCCCGCATGAATTTACCATATGCCGGGATTTGGGTAAGTAACTCGGTAAACGGGACACTAACATCCAATTTCTTCACAATACTAAGGAACTTGTCGTATTGAGTGTCCACCTTAGTCTTCATTTGCCTTGATGGGAAAGGCAACTTGATTTGGTACTTGTTTTGCTCACTAGGGGTGGACTCTTCAAAGGACACTTTTCTTTTTCCCTTGTCTTTCTCTTGAAGTGGGGGAGGGTTGTCTTCTTGGGGTTTTTCAACTTCCCATAAAACTTGTTCCTCCATTGGATTATCCGAGCTTGAATCTTCTTGAATTGGAGACACAACTTCCTTCATTGCTTGTTGCTCACTAGGAAACACGGGAGGATTATATGTAGCACCGCTCCTTAAGGTGATGGCATTGACATGCTCATAATTTGGAGTTTCACCTTGAGGAGGTAATTGCCCTCTTTGCCTTGAAGTACTTCCCGATGCAAGTTGTGATACTTGATTCTCAATCATCTTCATGTGAGTTTTCATTTCCTTGTTATCCATTAGAATTTGAGCAATGATTCCTTGTTGTGACATTTGTGCCTCCAATTGACTCTTTTGCATTTCTTGAGTATTCCTTTGCATATCCATCATTTGCTTTTGTATGTCGAAATCCCGTGGTGGGGATGATGGATTTTGCGGAGTATCGGTGAGGGCTAATGGAGTACCATAGTCATGAATAGAAGACCGGCTCCTAGGCTTGCTTTGTTGATTGCCTTGTGTTGCTTGTTGTTGTTGATGGTTCCCTTGGAACCCATGAGAATTGCCTTGATTAAGGCCTTGGTTGTGGTTTTGTTGTCCTTGAAAGTTTCAGTTTCCTTGGAAACATCCTTGATTGAAGTTCCCTTGTTGGAACCCTTGATTGTTGTTGTGGAAGGTACCTTGGTTGTTTTGCTTGTAGTTGTTGTAGGGTCTTGGATTACCCATATAACCTTGGTAACCTTGGTTGTTGTCCCTTAAGGAAGGTGGAATATAGGGACGATGTTGTTGTTGATGTTGAAAGGCTTGTTGTTGAGGGACTTGATTGGAAGCTTGGTATTGATTAGAGTAGGAGGCACCTTGCTTGAACGCTTGAAAGGCGTTCACTTGCTCAATACTTCCTCTAAAATTCATAAGATCATGACCAACGATTCCACAAGTATCACACATCCCAAAATAAGGCAAAAGGAGGTGCAAACTCCAAAGCATTCACTTCTTGAATCGGTTGATGGTGGGAGGAACTAGTGCCTTGGACTTGGTTGAGGTGGCTTTGGAGCTTCTTGTCAATAGTCTCCATGTGTGTTTTCAATTGAGCTCCAAGGTCAATGCTTAACTTAGTGATAGCATCAACCTCATGCATGCCTCCTCGATGTGCCTTCCTAGGCCTAGAGTATTGCGAATTATGCACCGCCATCTCTTCGATTCTTGACCAAGTTTGGTCATCCTCTACTTCGGTAAACCTACCGTTAGATCCCATGTTGAGTATGGCCCTTGAGTCTTCATATAACCCGTTCCAAAATTATTGTACGAGGAACCATTGTGATAAACCATGGTGTGGACAAGAACGGATCAAGGCTTTGAATCTTTCCCACGATTCATAGAGGCTTTCATCATCACGTTGTTGGAAACCCGTGATAGAGGCTCTCAATAGATTTGTCTTCTCCGGGGGATAGAATTGTTGGTAGAAGGCTAAGGCTAGCTTCTTCCAAGTATCAATGCCAAGTCTTGCTTTGTCCAACCCCTTGAACCATTGCTTCGCTTTACCAATAAGAGAGAAAGGAAATAATACCCACCGGATTTGGTCTTGAGTTATTCCCGTTTGCGAAATAGCGTCACAATAATCCGAAAAGGTTTCCATGTGTTGATGAGGATCTTCGGTTGGTAACCCACTAAATTGACTTCTCTCGACCAATTGGATAAATTGCGTTTTCGCCAAAAAATTCCCGGTATATGCCTCCGGTAAAGTGGATGGACCCGGCAAAACGTCTTCCGTGAAGGTTGAGTGAGAAGAAAAATTAGGCATCCTTGGATATAAGGAAGAAGATGGTGGTGTAGACGGTGTTGATGTAGATGAAGAGGGGGAACTAGGAGAAGAAGAGTTACCGAAGGGATTGATGAAGGTCCCTCCGGCCGTCTCTCGAGGTGACTCGCTAATGTCGGCTCCTTGAGGTTGCCCTTGATGAGTATTGCTTGCGCTTGGTTGAGAGATCCTAACCCGATTAATCGTCCGTTGGCGAAAGGCTCGAAAGAGTCTCTCCGGCTCTGGATTAAAGAGATAAAAAATCACCTCCCCTCCTAGGCATACACTACACACTAGAACAAACGTGAGAACACCTAGTGCTTTGTGGGCACTAGGCAACGACAATAAACAAGCACAACTAGAGACAAAAAGAAAAGAAAGCTAAGAAAAGAAGAAAAAACTAGAAACTATGCACAAGAGAAGAGGGAAGAGCACAAAGAAGGGTAACCAAGTCTAGAAATAAGCAAACTAAGTCTAAACAATGCACCGTCCCCGGCAACGGCGCCAAATTGATGGTAGGGATTTGTCACGTCCCTAACCGTCAATAAACTACCGATTACACCTAGTGGGTAGCTAGGGTAAGTCGGGATCGTATCCACGAGGACGGTGTGGCAAGGTTTAGACTAGGTCGGCCTAGAACGAGACTAGATTACCAAACAAACACAAAGAGGATGAAAATTGACAAACTATTGAAGGTTGGAGATGAGGAAGGTGGCTAATGAAGAACTAGGCTAAAACAATGCTAATAATCGAACTAACAAGCAAACTTGAGTAAACTATGACTAACTAAAGAGGATGAACTCAAATATGGAAAGAAGTGTGGTAGGTCGGGTTCATAAGAGTAGATGGGTAATTTGGGTGATCAAGGGTATAGGTGTCTCCTAGTTGCTAGGGTCGGTTCGGGCTCTCGCAACTTAAACCGATGCCAAGGTGGGTCCGGGCTCTCGCAACTTAGACCCTAGTCCGCGCTCTCGCGACTAAACTATTCTCAACATTTCCACATAATAGACAATCAAAGAGAAGATGACCACAAGTATGGGAAGCATGGCCACTACAACTCATACAAGCATATCAACAAACACATAGAATGCCCACAATGTGACTAACAACAAAGATTCACCCTTTTCCCTTAATCAACCCTAATCATCCATAATCTACCCTTAATCCCCTTACTAACCCCACAAGAATACTACTCACTCATGATAAAGAACAAAACAACAATAACAAGAGCAAACATCATCACAAAACAAACATCCATAATGAATAACAAGAACAATAACAATCACTACATAAAAAGATAGAAACAAGATTAAATAACTAAGAACAAGAGTAAGAAAGATTATACCAACACTAGGAAGATGAAAAGATGCAATCTTGTATAAATAAGAAACCAAAATAAACCCCAAGGATGTCAAGCTTGGAGGATTCTTCAAGAACTTCTTAATACAAGAACTAATTACAATAGATTAACTAAAGATTAACTAAGATTAAAGGAAGATTAAAACTAATGAGTGAAAGTAAATCTAGGGTTTTAGGGTTTTTGAGAGGCTTAAGGAATGCTAAACTATGATAAGATATCTTACTAATAAAAGAGGGGAGCATATATATGGGTACAAGGGGAAAGGAGAGTGAAATAAAAGAAGGCGTGCAGCAGCAGCACGGTCCCAACCGGGACGGATCATCCCGACCGGGACGGGCTGTCATCCCTACCGGGACGGATTGGTCCCGACCGGGACAGGTTGTCATCCCGACCGGGACGGGTTGGTTCCGACCGGGACGGGCCCACAGCAGCACCCTTTATCGTGCACCCCATCCCGAACGGGATGAGGCCTTCCCGAACGGGATGGGTCTTGTAGGCCTCCCTTAAGAGCTTTTTGGTCCCTCCTTGCCTCTCATGGGTATCTCGTCGATTCTCGGGACTCAGGCTCGGTCTCGGAGGCTCGGGATTGGGTTTCGAGGTCTCGGGATCGATTCCAAGGCATCGAGTCATCGTTCCTTAGTTTCGTTGGCTCCAAAATGTGTATGTATTGAGTCGGAATTGCTCCAACTCTTCCAAATCGGTCTCGGGAACCTGAAACGAACTAAAGGAAGCATAAGAAGCCCATGAACCGCCCCCAAGGAGCGATTCCACAAGGAAAATGAGACCAAAACACAACAAATAGGCACTACAAACTACACTTATCACCTTTGCTCGACAATGTCATTACTTTGGAGGCAACCCCAATGACCGTGGCTAGCTGTAACGCCATGGGCCGCACGGACCTCTGGGGGTTTGATTTTGTGGGGATGATCAAGGAAGAGTACCTTTTTAGACCCTACTTCACTACGAGTATCGACACGATGCTCCAAAACCTAGGGTACTTTCCGGGGTCTACCTCTCGACCCGATCTTCCAGCAGGGAAGATTATCGAGGTCCTCAAAGACGAAGACTCTCACTTCGGCCTTGGTTATGCCACCACCCCGGGCAACGTTGTCCGAGCAGGAATTGAAAAGGCCTGCAACATCATTAAGGGTATCCCCTTGAGCCCTTACAGCCCACGGTTGACTGACTACTTTGTCACACCGGTGTTTGGGGCTATTCAGGTTGGTCTATATCAACCCAATGCTGTGCACCTCGGGACCCAATCGGCTCGGGACTGCAACTATATTCCGGATGCTGTGTTCGCCCTCATCCAGTCCGATGGAGCTGAAAACACTGAGCCCGCGCTGGGGCTACTCTTCGAGGAAGACACCATAGCCCCGACTCCAAAGGAAGACCTGGTCAACCTGATTCTCCGCAGCAACAGGTTTGACCCGACCAAGCTAATCTCGGATGTTGGCTCCGAGACGGAAAACAGGGCCTGGAGGAAGATTGTCAAGTGGACTGACAATCAAGGAAAGATTTACAAGCTGGTCACCAGAGAGGGAGACATGCCTGAGTCTGAGTCCGAGTCTGAGTCAGAGTTTGAGGTCAAGTCTAGGGAAGTCGGTGCTAGAGTCACTCCTGTAACCCCTCTCCCTTTTGTCATTCCTGCTGCTGGCGCTTCGGGGTCTGTCCCGAGTGCCTTACCAATTCCGCCACTGACCAATGATCGAATGGCTGCTCTTTTCGAGCTGTTTTCAAAATTCTCAATCAATAATAACAACCGTTCTGCTTACGACTTGCCTCTTTTAAATTCCGCTTTCAAAAATGTTTTATGCTATGACATTGAGAAACCCGACGAACAGGTGCCCTTACCTCCGCATCTGATCGAGAAGTTAGAGCTAAGGGAATCCGGAAATCCGGTGATCGAAGAGACCGAGTCCATTAATGTGGGAACAACCTTAGAGCCCCATATACTTAAGATAGGGTTATACTTAAATCCCGGGGAGAAACAACAATTCACAAACCTCCTCCAAGAATTCAAAGATGCCTTCGCGTGGTCCTACAAGGACATGCCGGGGATAGACCGAGAAATAGCCAAGCATCGCATACCAATTAAAGACGGGTGCAAACCGGTTAAGCAAAAGCTCCGCCGAATGAGGCCCGAGTGGTCTCTCAAGGGAAAAGAAGAAGTCGATAAACAGTTCAAAGCCGGCTTCATATAAGTGTCCGAGTATCCGGACTGGGTTGCAAACATCGTGCCGGTTCCTAAAAAGGACGGTAAGGTGCGGGTATGCGTGGATTTTCGGAATCTTAACAAAGCATGCCCGAAAGATGATTTTCTGTTACCACACATCGACATACTGGTGGATAACACGGCCGATCATGCCCTTCTATCATTTATGGATGGGTATGCCGGGTATAATTAGATCAAGATGGCGGAAGAAGATATGAGGAAGACTACCTTCACTACACCTTGGGGTACTTACTGCTACACCGTCATGCCACTCGGTCTCATTAATGATGGGGCCACATACCAACGGACTGCCACGACCTTATTGCACGACATGATGCATAAAGAAGTAGAAGTTTATGTGGACGACATGATCGTCAAATCCAAAGAACGGGACGGTCACATCACCGCCCTAAGGAAATTTCCAACCGATTGCGCAAGTACAACATGAGGCTAAACCCTCAAAAGTGTAGTTTTGGAGTAACATTAGGCAAATTACTGGGTCATATCGTTAGCCAACGAGGTATCGAGGTCGACCCAGCTAAAATCAAAGCCATTACCGAGATGCAACCTTCTAAAACCGAAAAACAAATAAGGGGATTTCTCGGAAAGGTCCAGTAAATCAGTCGGTTCATCTCCAAACTAACCATGGTGTGTGAACCAATTTTCAAGAAACTGAAAGTAGGGGAACGGGTACTATGGGATGACAAGTGCCAAGCTGCTTTCGACAAGATCAAGGAAATCCTGTCTGCTCCGCCAGTCCTAATGCCACCTCAACCCGGTTTTCCTCTGTCTTTACACCTAACGACGACAGAGACATCCATTGGGGCTATGCTGGCTCAGACAGTTGACTCCGAAGAACGAGCCATCTATTACATCAGCAAAAAGTTAGAGTATGAATGCAAATATACCATGCTCGAAAATACTTGTTTGGCTCTGGTTTGGGCCACTAAGAAGCTCCGGCACTATATGCTCAGCTACGAGGTCCATGTGCTATCCAAGATGGACCCAATCAAATACCTCTTCGAAAAGCCCGTTCTCAATGGCCGAATTTCTAGATGGACTCTAATGCTGGCAGAGTTCGATCTAAAATTTGTGCCGTTAAAGGCTATTAAGGGGCGAGTAGTAGCTGAATTTCTCGCCGACAGTCCTGTAACTGAAGAAGGACACACCGACACCTGGTCCTTCCCAGATTAAGATATCTTCCATACCGATACCGAAACATGGGATTTATACTTCGATGGAGCATCCATTTTTCGAGGGTTCGGAGTCGGGATCCTCCTAATCTCGCCAAAAGGAGAACATACTCCCGTGTCCATCAAACTGGACTTTGACGTTACCAATAATGCAGCCGAGTACGAGGCATGCATTTACGGGCTACAAGCCGCCGCCAATCTGGGGATCACAAATCTTCGGGTACATGGTGACTCATCCTTGGTCATTAACCAAACACTGAAAAAATGGAAGACTCGAAATGCTAATCTCGTGGCCTACCAGCACGAGTAAGGGATCTCGAGAAACAATTCTAAAGGGTAGAGTACATATACTTGCTCCGAGAAGAAAATCAGTTTGTAGATGCACTCTCGAAATTGGCGTCTTTGCTGAATATTCCCGACCACGTGACCAATATGCCAATTTGCGTCGAAAGACAGTCCGAGCCGGCATACATTCACGACATTGAAGATATTGAGATAACTGATCCCGAACCATGGTATCAGGCCGTATTAACGTACCTGACAAACGGAGAATATCCTCCCGGGACAGAAGGTCGAGCCAAGAAAGCCTTACGGAGGCTAGCTACACAATTCATCCGTACCGATGACGGACAACTGTACAAAAAGGCGGCGCAAGGGGCTCTTCTCCTTTGTGTTGATAAGTATAAGGCCGAAAAGATTATGGCCGAAATACATGATGGTGAAAACGGCCCACATATGAATGCTCACATGCTGGTCTGGAAGATCATGAGGCTCGGGTATTACTGGAACACTATGGAAGCCGACTGTCAGCTATATGTCAAACATTGTCACAACTCCCAAATCTTCGCCAATGTGCAACACCTGCCATCATCATTACTTTATACCATGACGTCGCCTTGGCCCCTCTCAACATGGGGTATCGACATAATCGGGAAAATAAATCCCTCTGATACTGGCGGACACTGTTTCATTTTGGTAGCTATCGACTACTTCACCAAATGGGTCGAAGCTGAATCATATCGCATTCTCAATGCTAAACATGTTGCCAAGTTTATCCAAGACAAGATAATATGTCGGTATGGCATACCGCATGAATTTATCAGTGATCACGGGACTCATTTTCAAGCCGAGACTGCAGCCCTGTTGACCAAGTATAAAATTCAAAGGCATACATCCTCGCCCTATCGTCCCCAAACTAATGGAGCAGTAGAGGCGGCCAATAAAACAATTGTCACCATACTCAAAAAGATGGCTGATAATTACCGAGACTGGCCCGACAAAATACCTTTTGCCCTATGGGGATACCGGACGTCAATTCGCACCGCAACCGGGGTGACACCGTATTACCTAACTTATGGATGGAGGCAGTCCAACCAGTTGAATTGGAGGTACCGTCCCTCAGACTTCTGTTAGAAAGCCAAGTACCCGAAGCTGACTGGGTTCGAGCACGGTATGACTCGTCGGTTCTACTAGACGAACGACGATCTCGTGCCCTCAACAACATTCAAATCTACCAGAAAAGGATCCAACGGGCCTTCAACAAAAGGGTAAGGCCCAGAAACATTAAAGAAGGGGATGTAGTCCTTAAGTCAGTTCGAGCTTTATTACCAGTTGACCCAAGGGGAAAATTCAAACCTAATTGGGCTGGGCCATATTTTGTAAAGAAGATCCTATCGGGAGGAGCAGTGATGCTGACGGACCTGGACGGGAACGAATTCGTCAACCCGACCAACCAAGACCAGCTGAAGTGTTACTACCCTTAGCCTTTTCTCAATGTCATTAGCAAATTTATCAAAATCATTTCTTACAAAAGCAAGTCAATGAGCTAGAATTATTTATTCTACTGTCACAAGCATCTTGAACCAATAGTCTTGGTGTAATTCAAGATTGCAAATCTACTGAGCTTGAACTACGTTTGGTTTGATTCCACTATTTGTGGACACGTAGGCAGCCCCTCAAAAGGGCACAACCAGTGCAATCGAGAAAAGACAGGAACGGTTTAATAATAAACTTCCTTTTATTAATTCTTAAAAATCCCGATAAACTCGGGAAATTACAAAATGCATGAATTCAAAAATGCAATAAAAAAAAAAGAGCACACAACACAACAAAAAATAATAATAATATTCAAATAATAATAAAGCTAAGGACTCGGTATTCAAGGCATCTTGCCCTTCCCCTTGTCCTTGGCCTCCTTAGCCGTTCACTGGCGACGACGCGGAGTGGAGCGTTCCCGAATCACCACAGGAACCTCTTTAGCTCGGACTCGTTTCTTTGAGCTAGAGTCCTCGATCACTTCGACGGGCCCAAGTCGGGCTCTCACAGGCTCAGGAAGCCGGTCGCAAGGGCCTAGTCGGTCCCTAGCCGCCAGTCTTGGCCCAAGTCGTCTCTCTAAGTCAGTCTGGGTGCTTGGCTGCCCCCGCGTGCTGCTAGCACCAGCCTCCTTAGATCGAGTCTTAGTATGTGACTTAAGACCCGATTCTAATCGGACTAAAGTAGCAGGAGTGTCTCCCTCGTCGAAGAAACCCCTGTTGTCCTTCACCGTCTCCTGACGGACTAGTTCGAAGGCCTCATCAACCTTCAAAGCTTTGCGAGCCTTCTCGGACTCCTCGGAAGTCCACTTCTGGTAAGCCCGTGAAACCCAAGCGGATTGGCAAGGGCTGGGTATGGTCCACGTAGGACGGGTAAACCACCTCTGCAACCATGTGTCGCACATAGCGTCCGTCAATTGGAGCGAGACGCTGATTATGGCTTCTGTCTCAGGAATGCGCTGAGACGAGCCGAACTGCCTCAGAAGGCGGTCCGGGTAAATGTGAACTGTCCAGTCGAGGGACAGAATCACCAGGTAGTGGGCTTGGTCTCTCTTGGCCAATCTCGTCAGTTTGGCGAGAAACCACCAGGCGACGGTCCACCTAATTAAGGGACCACCATGAAACACCGGCTCCTCATCCCAATAAGCCTGGTTTATATGATGACTCGAGCTTATACGTCGCCTCCTAGAGCTGATTTGACTGCTACGGTAATTGGGAATACTCGGAGGGGACTCTATGATCAACAGACGTTCCGACAACCAAATCTGAAAGTATGCACGAAATCCGTGAGTAAGTGGTCCGCTACAGCCCAGTCGATCAAGTAAGCCCTCCAAAAACAGGCAGTAGCTCGCTAAGAGTGTCACTCGATCGAGTGACAGGTCCACTCGATCGAGTGACTTACGGACACAAGAAATTCGCGCGAAAGCAAAAAAAAAAAGGGTAAAAAAAATCGTGGAATGTATACCTGCAGAATACAGGTACTCCCCGTCAGCTGTCGGTCCGGGACAAGATGCCTGGCGTCGAGACCCATGATGATCTCCCTGGTGGCTAGCCAAGCAGGGCTATGACCAGTCTCCATCTGGTCAACCACACCAATCAGCCTGATTTGACCCAAGCACGAGTCAACATCCATCATCCCCTCGAAGACATAGCGGTGCAGCATGCAAAAGGCAAAAGCCCTACGCCGATGGGCAGCAGTGATCCTCACGTCTTGGAGGTTCATAAACTTGTCAGCCAAGTTGAAGAGGGAAACAGTATTTCCCCGCACCATTCGATCCGTCTCGGCATGAGACAGACCCAAGAAATCCCTCAGCCTCCTTCTTGGATCCGGGTAGAACGGAGGGATAGCAGGACGAGCAATAGGGCTCCAACCACCTATAGCCGCGATCTCCTCAGGGAGAGGACATATTTCTTCTTGCGGGAACGCGAAGACGTGATGGGTAGTATCCCAAAACGTCAGGCAGGCGTCCAAAAAGTGTGAGTCGATTAACAGACGTTGATATGGGAACAGACTGACAATTCCCATCTGAGTTAACTGTACCTTTTCCTCGTCCCGAAAGTATTTGGACCAGGCAAAAAGCATTTCTGTCAAATAATCGATGCCCATGACAGAAATTTAGAATTTTCTTTAAAGTCTAAGAGATTTTGAGAAGAAGAAGGAGAGTTTGATTTGGGATGCAACTACCATGCCTCCTCAGCAAACCTGGGCCCTATGCGCGCGCAGGCTTGATTTCAGATAAGATCCCAGAATAGGAATCAAGTCGTCCCGAGCTTTCCTAAAAATTTCTAAAAAATTGTGATAAAATCAAAAATTTTCTACTTTCAAAAATCAATATTTTATTTTCCCCAGCATGAGTCGGTGTTTTGCCTATTTGTTACATGCAATTTGTTATGTGTTAGCATACAGGTACACTCCGGACTTCAGAAACGAGTCTCCGCGCAGCTACTGCACTCCCCAGCGTAAGCCAATGTTTCTCCCGGAATGCTACATCCAAGATTTGAAGTGTCGGCATACGGGTACACCTACATCTTCAAAGCCAAGCTCGGTTCCCCACGGAGCTATCACCAGGACAGGTATGACCCTCTGCTTATGGCTGGCGAGCCCTTCACGCAAGTCTACTGGACTATAAACGACCCGACCGGAAGGCTACCGGGTCGTAATCTGCGATTGGCCTGCTAGCTACTCTGACTTTCGCCTTGTTCAAGTCTCAGTCAGAGTGGGGGCTCTGTAGACACCCGCATTTTGCCTGCTAATGTCTATAGCAGTTCCCGACAAAACACCCGATGATGATCGGACGCAAACGTGACTTAGCATACTCGAATATGGGCTCGGAATCAATAATATCCGACATGGACATTTAGCGGAGTACAAATCTCTCAAAACCAACATCAAATTCAGGCCCGGTGGGTCGTTCCGAGTAAAATAAGACTAATTTGGGCCAAAACCGACACCAAAAATAAAACTCATCTTTTGGCAACCGGGTCAAAACCCGGTCAAAGATGAACCCGTCCTCAAAATCAGCCTAGAGGAACTTCTAAAAATTGCGCCCAATACAAAATTCAAAATCAATCAAAAGTCAACTCCTTCCCTATTTAGGCTCATCAACCTTATCCACTCGATCGATTGGGTTGACCCACTCGGTCGAGTGGAGCCTCAAAAACCGGACCAGACCCGTTTTCAAAGGCACTCGATCGAGTGCACTAGGGCAACTCGATCGAGACCCTAGGTCGTGGGGTAAACTCTATAAATACCCCCACAAACCCTTCTCATTTTTCAGTTTGGTCAAATTGTAAAAAACCCTACATTTCTACTCTAAAGCCCTACATTACACTACACTACACTACAATCCTTAGCAATCCTAAGACAAAAAACGAGTCTTTGTCCCTCAAAAAACCGACAAAATCCACCCACCCACCCACACACACACCATAACTTGCATATATCCTCGATACTCCGGCGTCCCCATCGCTATTACGAGTCCATTTCTGAGGCCTCTACTAAGCATGTTTGTTGAGGGTGTCATAAACCCCGTCTCAATCTTTACTACTTCGTTTTTATTTAAATTTTCGCATTTTATATCATAATTATATTAGTATAGTAACGCTAACACTAACGTTTTGTACTTCTTGCATTTTCGATTTCTTTTTTACTACTAACATTATATACCGTGTACATATATAATAATATAAAACTTGGATCCGAACATGTTTGACTACGACTTCCATTTAAGGTCCGTTTAATCCCTTTACGAGCAACGACGGAGGTGGCACCCTTTCGAGGAGCGCCGCCCCAATGTACTCAAGGGCGTAACGCGATCATGGTCATTCGTAGTTAAACGCGTATTGATCCATTTCTAAGATTAGTACTGAACCCGTTGACACGAAAATCGACATCACATAATCCGAAAGGGTTAGTATCGATGTCGTGACGTAGAGGGACCCAATTTCGTCACTAGTCAAGATTTTCAATCTAACGACAACATTTTTCATAAAATTTCGATAACGGTATTATAATCGTATAAATACACGATTATAGTACCGGAAGCCGAGTTAAATTTAAATTGTGCGATATTTTTATTTAACTTGGCCAACCATCGATTTTTAAACATAAAAACAATACGAGCCATGCCTCGTACAGGCGCCACTCGATAGAGTACCATAGGCTACGCGATCGAGTAGCACCCCAAATCCTGGGCAGTAGCCTCCTCGAGGACACACTCAACCGAGTCAGACCACGACTCGATCGAGTGGGTCCTGTAGCCTAGAAAACTGAGAGCTTTTTTTTATCATCCGATCCTCGTCTTTTTTTTACGACTTAGTCGTAGCGTGCAAAGTCAATCACGTAATTTTATTTTTCAAAACCCATGCATGTCACTACACTTAAAATGACTTTGATCGACGGTCTCGCACTATTAATCTTGTGTCGATGACTCTTTAGTCGTATCCGACACATGATTAATTGAGACTCCATTCCTCGAGGTGATAAGCCGGGACAAGGCATCGAGACTCGGGATCGGGCTAGCACCACGCCTAGGTCCCATATCTCCTTCCTTTGATTGGTACACAATATAATGTGTATCTAATCGAAGTTAGTCTAATTGCACAACTTACGGTCTAGTTTGTATTTACTATATACGGGTCCGTTTCGAGTCATTTATCTATTTATCGCTTCTTTTATTTTCCGTTTACGCTATTTTATTGTTGTAATTTCTGTATTGGCTGGGTTGTATTTCCGCCCGTGTAATTTGTAACTTATTTACGAGCTTTGTTTATTTGGATGTTTATCGCTTTATAAATGAACCTCGGATGCTAAACAACTCCGACAATAGTTAGATGCATTAAATGACGTAGTTAACCAATAACTCACATGCTTAGCCCGAAAACGTTGTTTGCATATCATTTAGTCGTTTTACTAGCGCGCGTACACGAACACGAACGATGTCTTAGTAGAGGCCGCCATGTGCGGGCGGGGTTGGGTGTCCTTAGTGGGCTTCCCAACACGTACCCTCACCCCTTACTCAGAACCTCGGTTTCCGGATGCCCGAAACCGTTGGCGCGCGAAAGTCATTCTATACACGATTACCGGTGCAGATGGTATCGATATTGCAATGCAAAGGGACGAGCCCGTAAACTCTGAAATCGAAATGGGCCATACTTTGTGTACGGCCCATGACGACATAGAGTGGGCTCGAATGGTTCCGAATAACCACAAAATTTGGTGGCGACTCCATCTTTGACTTATATTTCGAACCCGAGAACAATCTTACCACGAGATTCATTCGCCTACCCAAACCCGCGCGTGGCCGCGTCGGGGTGGACCTACGTCATGTCCACAAAGATATATAACAAACTTTTTCTTAGAGAAGGAAAACATATGAATTGACATCCACGAAACAACAAATACCCAAGACATGCCAGAATATCCAAGAAAACCTAGCTATAGAAGAAGGCTAGCTACTTGAGTAATAAGGAACATAGAAAACTCATAATAACCAAGTAAATCCAAAAATGGATGAAATAAAATAAAAAACAAAAACAGTAAAAATGAAGATTAGTTTCCAAGTTGGGATGAGTGTAGAGTAATAGCAACATTGCCAAAGGCTATTAACATCAAAGTAGTGACGAGTGAAAGAAATCGAGGGAGTTGGAGGGACGGAATGTGGCAGCAACGTTATAATCTAGGAAATTCAAAATAGCATAGCTACACTACAAAATAGTCATATGCGAACCATTTATCTTTCTCAATATTAACACTGAATTTTAAACTAAGAGTACAATCTATTATCATTCCGTTCTTTACGACTTAGAGTGACGTCTATGCGACTAATCCCATATCGATGACTCCTTAGTCGTATCCGATATTCGATAAGTCAAGACATTTATTTTTCACGATGATAAGTCGGGACAAAACCTCGAGGCCCAAGATCAAGCTAGCACTACACTTCGTTCCCGTACACTAAACGCGTATTAAAGTCATTGTCCTCCGATTGATGCACAATGTAATGTGTAAGCGATCGTAGCTCGTCCCATAATTCGATTTACGGTTTTAATTACGTTTTCTATTTACGGGTCCGTTTATAGATTACATTTACAGTTGCTAATCCAGTTATTATATCATTGCTCGTTGTATTGTGAATTCCGGGTTGTATTTCCGCCCGTGTTATTTGTAATTTCTTTACAAGCTTTTTATTTACGATTTTTGTCATTTATTGCTTTTAAATAAACATCGCAAGCTAAATTCAACTTCGACATTACTTAAGATGCATTAAACGACGTAGCTAAACACGTATTTTGCATGCGTAGCTAAAAATGATGTTTGTATATCATTCAATCGTCTTACTAACGCGCATACACGAAAACCGATCGAAACTAGTAGAAAAAGGGTCAATTGTGACTCCTAATATGCGGCATTTTAGTCAAATAATAGCAAATTATTTATTATTTATTTTATTTTTAACAAAAAAAACCGTAACTAATTACCTACTCCGCATTTTGTTTGCCGCATCTTTTCCTCTTCCATCACTTACAGTATGTTTTGCCCTCTCTCTCTCTCCCTCTCATAATTATGACTTGCGATGAAATTAGCCGCTTAGCCCACTTTCTTTTCTTTGATTGATTTCTTTTTTTGTCTTTTATTAATTTGATGGTGTATCTTTGTGACAGATAATTTATTGCCTAATCCCCATTCGATAATGAAATCGGGTTTTATTCTGTTTTACAAACTTTTAATTCTCGATTTTAGCTTTCCAATGCGTTGTGAATCACCTTATTCTGACATCGTATGAGCCAGATATCGTCATTTTAAGAGAACCCTGCATAATGTATACAAATGACTTTAGTAGTCTCCCGTTCTTAACTCTTAGCTTGTGGATTTCGGTAAATAATTAAAATTAAATATTTAAATGTCGATTTGCCATAAAAATATCAAAAAAGTAATTATAACCAAACTTATACTATTAAATAATCATTTTAATTAGATCGAAAAATATGAGAGACAACATTAAAAAATACTCGTAATACTTAATGGGTAAAACTACGTACTAATCTCGACTTAGCCACATGATTTTTTGTAAGAATATGTGCCAATAATTCTATGATATTTATTCATTTAAACAAAAATTTATTTGATATAAATGTATATAATTTTATCTTTACTTTTTAAAATAAAACTTATCTTTATATTATTATGCACGAGTATATATGTATATAATATAAATTCATGTAAAAAAATTAATTACATCGATATCTATTTGCCTTGTTTATCTTGACGGAAGAATATTTAGGCCATGTTCTTTTGGACTAAAGTAGGCTGAACTGAACTTCACTGAACATAACCGAAATAAATTGAAGTGGTCTAAAGTACTAAGACAAAATGAGTCTCTTGGGACGAACTGAACTGAAGTGGGATAAACTGAATTGAACTGAAGTGAGCTGAAAAGAAGTTGAAAAGAGCAGGGTCTTAGACCAGTTATACTTAATACCAATGTTGAAATGAGACTATGGTAAGATCGGTTATAAAGAACTGATGCCAATATGATGGTGGGATTTGTCATGGATCCCGACACCAAATAACCAACTATTCCTAACAAGGTAGCTAGGGTAAGTCGGGACGAACCACAAGGACGGAAAAAGAGTTTAGACTAGAGTTCACCTAAGGACTAGACTAAGTCACAAGGAAACAAGGGAGAGGAATTAACGAGAATTGATTAACTATAACGATTACTAGGCTAAGGAACAACACTAAACAAACTAAAACTATGGAAGGAATGAAAGCTATGATTATGAAAGAACTAATAATAACATAAACTAATCGAATGAACTAGAACTAAATTCAAACAATAAACTAGAGGAATAATAGCTAAGAAGATGAAGAAACCAATAAGGGGAAAGAGTATGTAGGGTTAGGTCGGGTTTATAGGTGTACTAGGCTAGTGGGAAAAATCGAGGGTGTAGGTTTCACCTAGTCACTAAGGTCAGTCTGTGCTCTCGCGACAAAAACAAACCCGAAAACTCTTGCAAGAAGTTACCCAAAACAAGAGAATTCAACCACCAATCAAACATAAAACAAGGAGGAAACTAGCAAGAGTAGAATTGGCCACTACCACCCTAACAAATATTTCATCAAACACATGGCATGCATAACAAGTGACTAGCAACAAAGATTCAACCTTTATCCACAATCAACCCTAATCACCCATAATCAACACGTAATCCCTCCTACTAACCCCACAATAATCTACTCACACATGTTTAAACTAAAACTAACATAGACAAGAGAAACTAACATAAGAACAAAGACATTCATAATGAAGAACAAACAAGGAAGAACAATAAACAAAAGATAAAGATGGAAACTTAACTAACAATAAAAGATTAAGGGAAAAGAGAGAAGAGAGATTATACCAAACTAGAAAGGAGATGAAAAGATTGAAACTTGTATATAAAGAAAACCCAAATACATCCACCAAGGTTGTCAATCTTGATAGAATCTTCAAGAATTCCAATAATACAAGAGTGACTACTAAGATTAAGGTAAGATTAAAGGAAGATTAAGAAAAGATTAAGGAGAAACTAAGCTAATGATATGAGTTCTCTATCTAGGGTTTCGTGCTTCAAAAATTACAAGAGGAAGGTATATATAGGGTTCCATAAGTGAGAGAAATGAAAGAGGGAAGTGGAGTAGGAGCTGGGGCCGTCCCGGCCGTGATGGTGGTGGTCACGGTCGGGATGACCCCCTCTTCCCGGCCGTGATGGTGGTGGTCACGGTCGGGAAGGCCCTACAGTGGCCCCTGATTGTTGGCTAACTTAGTCCCGGCCGTGATGGTAGTGGTCACGGTCGGGAAGGCCATGTAGGCTTCATATACGGTCACGTAGGACCCTACTTGCTCTTCCTAGGCTTCTTATCGACTCCCGGTGCTCGGGATATTCTCAAATGGGCTCCAAGTGACTCGGGATCGAGTCTAAGTCACCGAATCATCGTCGCTTCTCTTCATTGGCTCCATGTGCATCCGAAACGAGAAAGAATCATTCGACTTTTCCATGATGAGCATTAGGAACCTAAAACAAGTTAGAAGAAGCGTAAGTAGCCTCAAAACCGCTCTAAAGAGCGATTTCACAAAAGAAAGCGGGACCAAACACGTGAAATAAACACTACAAAACACACTTATCACAATAAACGATTTAAATTAGTATGAAATTTACATCAGTTACTAAACGATGAAAATAACAATGCATTTACATCGATTGCACCAAAAGCGATGTCAATATTTTTTGTTTTACATCGGTTTTTAAAAACCGATGTAGACAAAAACAGTAAAAATTAAGAAACCGATGTAATTAACCATTATTAAAATATTTACATCGCTTTCTTGAAAAACTAATGTCATTGTGGCGATGTCAATAGGACTAAATGTACTAGTGTCTAAACCCTAATCCCCAAATATTATCCCTCCCTCTTACCCTAATTTCATCTCTACCAAAACTACTAATCCACCACAACAACCAACTCAAAGGGTAAGGCTTGCGAAAGTTCCGATATTGGGCAAAGAAGATGGGATCTTTTGAACCCACTAACCAATTAGAAGCTT
Source organism: Agrostemma githago (assembly GCA_958450325.1). Classification (NCBI taxonomy): domain Eukaryota; kingdom Viridiplantae; phylum Streptophyta; class Magnoliopsida; order Caryophyllales; family Caryophyllaceae; genus Agrostemma; species Agrostemma githago. Next base: position 34,036,553 of record OY288256.1, read on the forward strand.
TATTTTGCATCCAGGGTTTTCAAGAAGCATATTAATTTACTGGGTTTTCGAAATCTTGAGGTAGGTCGATCTTATCGTTTTCAATTAATTTGTGATTTTGCGGATGTTGATTGGACCTTTGATTTTGATGACTGTAGTTCATCGATTTCTATGAGAAAGGTTGGGGTTAATCATGCGGTTGTTCGGGATAATGGCCGTTTCTGTGTAAGGATTGTATAATTCGTATCTTAGCTATGAATTTTGACTCCTGCTTGATATTTTTTATTTCTTTCATTCTAGTCTTCTTTTCCTTCTTCGTTATCATTCTCTCGAACTCCTCCTACTATCGTATTTTTTAATTCCTGATTCAGTCTTAAATCCTACCTTTTCTTATTCTTCAATTTCTGATTCAATTAATTATTGTTACATTTTTTTTCTCAAAACTAAAGAGAATTTAAGAATCTAAAAAGGTAAATTATGTTAATGGTAAGAATTATAAATTCTACTCCCTCCATTTATTAATGTTCTACCCATATTCCACTTTGGGTCATTTATTAATGTTCTACCCATTTCTATTTTTTCCATATTAGTCTCTCACATCCTCATTTTCTAATATTTTCTACTATGGCCCCACTTGTATCAACTTCTCTCCCATTTTCATTCTTTATTCTTATTCCTTAATAAACGTGTATAAAGCATATGGGAAGAACATTAATAAATGGAGGGAGTATTAAAAAGATCGGAGTTTAGGCTTTTAGCATATTTTTTCGAAATTACTTTTTTCTAACGAGTCTTTACTTAATTTTAACGACATTTTATCGTTTTATCTCTATCATTTCATCCATAAAAAAGTTTAGGGTTCGTTTTTCTCTCTAGATAAGTCTCAAAATTCACCTACCCATCTACTCATAAACGCACCATGAACTACTAAACGGTGGCTGAGATGGCTGGAGTTGAGTCGATAGGGGCTGGGGTCGGCGGGGGTTGGGTGGGTGGGGTCCGGTCGGACTTTAGAGGTGTGCGTGGGTCGAGTGGTGGCTGGGCGGTGGAGGGATAGGTGGGGTTCGGGTCGGAGCCAAAGTTGGGTGATGGGGTGGCTGGATGGTGGGCAAGTGAGGGTCGGGTGGGTCGATGGGGTGGTGTGGTTAGGTGGTGCCGTGGTGTGGTAGGGGTGGGTCATGGGTGGGATTTGGGGGAGCCTGGGAGGGAGAGAGGACATGGAAGGGGTTTTTTCCCTTTTTTATTTTTTATTTTAAATTATTATTTTTATTTAAATTTCCCTTTTTTATGTGCGTTATTTGTTGTTGTTTTTTTCCTTTTGTTTGTTATGTAAATCATTTTTGTAGATCCTAAATACTTAATCAAACAATAATACAGAGTAATACAATAAAAAAAAATGATTTGGTAAATAAATAATCAATTTTATATCATCAGTAATTGAATTAGAAGTTATAATTTAATTCGGGAGCGATTGATTATCTAAATTGATGGAGGATAAAAAAACGAGAATCTCAATGTAAAAGGTAAAGTTTATATAAGGGTATCATTGGAAAAACTTAGGAAAATTCGTAAAGATTGAGTAAAGGATCGTTAGGAAAAAGCACGACCCTATTTTTTTTACTATATACAGCCTCTTGTCAATATCACAATACTCCCTCAATCTCGGAATTCTTTCCAACTATTGCATGTCAACCTCCAGTACTTCACTGCCGCTGCACTGCGACTCTCGACCCTCCACTTCCCTTTGTTGTAATTTGTCTCTTTCTTCTCTCTTTAATCTTCTGTTTATTATTTTTTTTTATAATTTTGATCTATGATATAACTAGCTTCTAATTATGATGTAATGTTGACATCTTTTTCATTTTACTATTTATTTTTGATAATAGTGAATTGAGGCTGCTATCCAAGTCAATAAGCAACCTATCAAATGGAGCGAGGCCTAGGTTATACTCGAACCATTGTTTTCATTTCCACGAATGAAGGTTGCATTAAGGCTTAAATAAAGGGCCTGATTGCCTTTAATCATCAGAGTGGATTCAGAGCAGCATCACCAAACCGTAGCTCGCATCGACACAATATTTTTAGGAGTTTATGCAATGGTAGCTTAGAAATCCTACCTTAACCTGGTTATCTAAACTTTCAGTCTTCTTTATATTCATTTTCTCAAACATAGAGGGCAAATATTTAGTAGAGCTATTTTAATTAGTCAACGAGTTCATTTTTGTACCCTTACGATTATACGGAGTATTTACTATGAAGTGCTTGCATAGATAGCTGTAAGTTGTATCTTAGTTCTTGTTTTTTTTGTAGTGGAAGTAAGTTTGGCTAATGACGGTTGATGGCTCTATCCACCAAGTTGAGTTGGAGGTTGAAATCTTTTGCCCATTTATATATAATGAAATGCTTGAAGGTATAGGGATATCTGTTAAAATGTTAATCTAGAAAAATCTTACGCAAAATTATCTACATGTAATTCTAGAGTTTACCGTGTAAAACTCTAGACTTGTAATAGCCTAGAAAAGTCTAGCACATGAAGGATGAAGTTGGTGTTAATAACCGACTAGTATAAATAGGCATTAGACCTTCACCCCATGTACGAAAAACCTTCTAACATATTCAATACAAAAATTTAACATAAACAAATTATATCTCCACTTAATCTAAACTTCATATTGAGGTATATATCCTCAAGCTCCAATATGGAGCGATGAGGTCTCACCCTCTCCCCAAATATCATAAAATCACACAAATATCAAATCATAATAAAAGATCATCAACATTTATGAAACCCGGGCTCAAACACTTTCGCTGTCAAAAAATTTTAACAATATCCATAACAAATGCTATTCTACTCCCCAACCTGGTTAATCCAAAACCGCTGAGTTTGATCTCAGATTATTGTCGTTTTCATCAAGATATTAGGCATTGCTTGAAGGTTAATCTTACTTCTCATATATTCATCTGAACTTTTATTTTTGTTTTTTTGGTTCCATATGTTTTTGCAATACTAACTAAAATGAATTTCTATTTTATTTGGCATTTGACAGTAATTTATTTCTGTTAGATACTAAGAAGTTACGCGAGTTAAGGTCTGCTCTAGATAGCCTTCAGTTGATCAGTTTAGTCAATTACATAAGTGTCATAATAGCTTAGTAGTTTGATTTCCCTAATGATCCTCCGGATGTTCGGGTTTGTTGCTAAAATGCTTGTTTTACGTAATTTTGATCCTTTGATGTAAAACCTTATTATTGCAAGAAGAGAAAGCCGGAGGAACCAAAATATATGACAGATGATACCCGTATTCAACTATTGAATCGGTTGTATGTCAGAGAGAAGAAAGATTTAAAAGATGTGAAGGAGGAGGTACTTGCTACTATTTGTTTTCTTTTTCTCCATCAAATTTCACTCCTGGAAATGTTAATATATCTACTAACCTGAGATCTTGTGCATTGAGTATGTTGATATATTGGGTACTTTTAGAATGCTCGTAGTTTTGTCTTGTATTTGGAAACTCTTCAGTGTATGACAAGAAAAGGTACTGCCTCCACATGGCTACAATTTCTATGAGTAAGAACTTTTAATATGTAGTGGGGCCTGCCGTTAAAAAAATTTAGCGAGTGTCTTAAAAAGATTGATGAAATTCACCCTTATCCAAGTAGAGGTCGCTAAGTCCAGGCGGGGTTGGGTGTCCTTCCTGGGCTTCCCAACACGCACCCTCACCCCTTACTCAGAACCTTTGATTTTCGGATGCCCAAAACCATTGGCAAACGAAAGTCATACGATACCCGATAACTCGATATCGATATCGTTATGCAAACGGACGAACCCCCATAAGCTCTAATACTAAAGCAAACTTTGCTTTGTACACGATACGACTAAGTATAGAGTGGGCTCGAATGGGTCCGAACTCCCACAAAGTTCCGTGGCAACACTAACTTTGATTTAAACTAGTATAGGCCCCGTGCATAAATGCACGGTATACATAAAATTTAGTTTGTAACATACTAATTAAAGATTTTAAATTGGAGGTATATTAATGTTTACATTCCTCAATTTTGAGAACATAATTTCACATTGATAAGCAATCAAGCTAATGAGTAAAACTAATAAATATATGTTTTGATGAAAATATTATATCTACAAAGTATATTTTTATTTATATTATTCTCATATTTCGAAACACTTAATTCCCTCATATATATATATATATATACACACACACACACACATACACACTCCGTATTACTTTTTTTTTTTATGAAATAGAAATTGGACTATTTCCTCATTTTTATAAAAATTAATGTTTAGAGATTTAACTCGAAAAACAAAAATGTTATTTAGAAAAAAAGAACCGAATATATTTTTCTAGTGTGAAGCTAAGAATGGTTATACTATAAATTTACCATTTTGATGATTTTATCATCATCTATGAAATATTGAAATGTAATGTGTAACCAATTTATTTTAAAGTATTCTTAGCTTAACTTCCATCTTTAGAAATAATGCATTTTGGAGGGAAAATTTAGGAAAGTTTGTTATTCTTTTAGTATATAGGGGATGCACGGTATATATGATATTATGATATGATATATTTATCATATATTTAGCCTTATGTATTTATGGTAGGGATTTGTCACGTCCCTAACCGTCAATAAACTACCGATTACACCAAGTGGGTAGCTAGGGCAAGTCGGGATCGTATCCACGAGGACGGTATATCAAGGTTTAGACTAGGTCGGCCTACAACGAGACTAGATTACCAAACAAACACAAAGAAGCGATAAATGAAAAACTATGATGGAGGAGAAGTATAACTAAGCTAATGATGAACTAACAAATAAATTAGAGTAAACGATGACTAACTAAGACGATGGATCAAATATGGAAAGAAAGTGGTGTAGGTCGGGTTCATAGGAGTAGAAGGGTAATTGGGGTGATCAAGGGTATAGGTGTCTCCTAATCGCTAGAGTCGGTCCGGGCTCTCGCAACTTAGACCGATGTCAAGGTGGGTCCGGGCTCTAGCAACTTAGACCCTAGTCCGCGCTCTCGCGACTAAACTATTCTCAACATTTCCACAAAATAAGCAATCAATGAGAAGATGAACACAAGTATGGGAAGCATGGCCACTACAACTCACACAAGCATATCAACAAACACATAGAGTGCCCACAATGTGACTAACAACAAAGATGTAACCTTTTCCCCTTAATCAACCCTAATCATCCCTAATCTACCCCAAATCCCCCTACTAATTAACCCCACAAGAAGACTACTCACTCATTATAAAGAGAAAACCAACATTCACAAGAGAAATCAATACTACAAAACCAACATCCATAATGAATAACAAGAACAATAATACTAACAATATGAAGAGATTCAAACAAGATTAAATTAACAAGATTAAGAGTAAGAAAGGTTATACCAACACTAGGAAGATGAAAAGATGCAATCTTGTATAAATAAGAACCCAAATAAAACCCAAGGTTGTCAATCTTGAAGAATTCTTCAAGTATCCTCTTAATACAAGAACTAATTACAAGGATTAACTAAAGATTAACTAAGATTAAAGGAAGATTAAAGCTAATGAGTGAAATTAAATCTAGGTTTTTGGAGGCTTAAGAGAGTCTAAACTATGATAAGGTGTCTTAACATTACAAGAAGGGAGTATATATATGGGTACAAGAATGAAGGAGCATGAAATAAAAGAAGGCGTGCAGCAGCATCACGGTCCCGACCGGGACGGATCATCCCGACCGGGACCGCCTGTCATCCCGACCGGGACGGGTTGGTCCCGATCGGGAAGGGCTCACAGCAGCACCTTTCAACGTGCACCCCATCCCGAACGGGATGAGGCCATCCCTAACGGGATGGGTCTTGTAGGCCTCCCATAAGAGCTCTTTGGTCCCTCCTTGCCTCTCATGGGCTTCTCGCCGATTCTCGGGACTCGGGATCGGGTCTCGGAGGTTCGGGATTGGGTCCCAAGGTCTCGGGGTCGATTCGAAGGCATCGAGTCATCGTTTCTTTACTCCGTTGGCTCCAAAATGTGTATGTATTGAGTCGGAATCTCTCCAACTCTTCCAATTCGATCTCGGGAACCTGAAACGAACTAAAGGAAGCATAAGAAGCCCATAAATCGCTCCCAAGGAGCGATTCCACAAGGAAAATGGGACCAAAACACAACAAATAGGCACTACAAACTACACTTATCAACTCCCCCACACTTAACCCTTACTCGCCCTCGAGTAAGCACATACTAACTACTATCATAGCAGAATGGGTATTAGCGCACCCAACGCCCTTTCAACTCACGCGAATACACTTAGAGGAAAAGTGCACTCCGCAAGGCAAGTCGGGTCTTGCGACAAAACTGTATATGCAACCGGACACAAAACACACAAACAAACAAACACACAAACAAACACATAATCGGTTGCACCCAAAAGAAAACAAATACCACTTCCCTCAAACAAGCGGTGAAAGAAGCACCGGTTTATGACTCGAGGTAAGTGACAACGTTCCCAAGCTAGCAATACAAACCAAGGTGAACTAAACCCTAATAGTATGACGATAAAGCAACAAAAACGTTGGTAACTTACCTAGGTCCTCCTAACTTTCTAAGAACGTACTACGGGACGATCGGCGGAGTGGGAGGTGATGATCCACGGTGTTAGTCGACACTGTAGGTAAGTGAGACCCCGCCCCCTTTAGCGTGATCCAAGAGGGTCATCCCATGTCCAAAACCGCCTAACTACTCCAAGTAAAAAGGTGGAAATAAATGCAAAATGAGGGAAGACCGACTAATGCCGCTATCATCCTTCCTAGGGACTCGGTCCTTTGGTAGGCTCTTCACGGCAAAAGTCGGAAAAAGGCTTATTTTGAGAAGGGGTTATTTTTGTGAGTCGGGTTTTCTTTTGGCATTTTCTCTTTTCTTTCGCATTTTTGCCTTGTTTTGCCATGCCATTCTTTTTCTTCTTTTCTATTTTCTTTTGGCTTTTGTGCCTTTTCTTTTTCTTCATTCTTTTCTTTCTTTCATTTTCTTTCTTTTTTTCTTTTCTTTGCCCTTTTTGGCTTGATTTGGCATTTCTTTGTATGACAAGAAAGGGAGAATTCAACAAATTGCAACTTATTGTGTGGATATGTGTAGGAGGTAGGCAAATGGGTTAGTCGGGGAGCGTCCTTCCCTTCAAACCCACAAAAAGGGGAAAACTTGGACTAATCAAACGATCCTAAACACCACCTAGGGGACGAGACTCGGTAACCAAGGCCTTTTCACACCGTGGGTGGTCATAATGGTCAAAAGTGCAAATCCCGCAGTAAATCCCTAGTAAGCTAGGTGGACTCAAGGTAAAGGACCAACGAAATCATTAATTTAGGGTCATTCTACTAGGCTAAGGTCCAAGACTCGATTTATACTACTAGGAAGGGAAAGTAAACACTCGCACACTAGCCTCTAAACCGGGTTTTCGAAAACCTTTTACGCACAAGACACAACTACACACACAAAACAAAGACTCGACAAAAGAAGACGAACGAAAGAGGGACAAAAGAAAACAATTTAAAACAAAAACAAGACAAACACAAAAACAAAACAAACACCACCCCGATATTCCAAAATAAGCAACCAATCAACCGCAAACTTTACAAGCTCCACCCGAGCACACATCATCACGAATCTCCACCAAACTCCACAAGAGGCAAAGAAGAGAAGGGATAAAAATGTTACCGGATGTCTTGCAAGCTATCCAAAGTTAACGGCGATTAGGCGACCTAAGAGGAAAAGGGAGGCAAACACAAACAACAAAACAAATATACGACACAAAAACATAAAAGGAAAACACACAAAAGAAAGTCTTTTTTATTTTTGTGAAAAAAATTCAAATTTTTAGAGTTTTTGAAGATTTTTTTTCGAAAAACTAAGAAAATAAAACTAACTATGATAGAATATCGCTCCCCCACACTTAAATCGAGCCATGTCCTCATGCTCGATCGTAGGGTGCGGAGAGACAAAAGAAAGAAAAAGAAACTACGAAAATAAAACTAAAAATCAAAAATAAAGTGAAGAAAAGGGTAGAAGGTGTCCGACCGGGGTGTAGTCAAGTCACCATAGGCCGAGACGAGAAAAAGATATGGAAGGGGGAAGAAAATAAAAAGAAGGAAATAAAAGGAAATGGGAGGGGAGGGCTAGGTGTAATCAAGTCACCTAGCCCAGATTCCGCCTAAATCCGACTAAATCCTCAAAAAAAGAAAGTGAAAATCTTGTAAAATTTGGATTTTTGAAAATGACTGTCGATGTAGTCACATCATCGAGAGTCGGGAGCAACAACTACCAAGGCCTCGAAGGCCACCAAGATACCATGACTCAAGGGGAAGGGGGCAAACAATGAAAAACAAGCGATAAAAAGACGGAAAAGTAAGGATAGTTAGCCAAACCGAGCGGCTAGTAACTCACTTGCTCCATCGTCTCGATGATCATTAGAGGTACGGGTCTTGTCTTCTTGGATGCCATCTCGCTTCACACTTGAAGAGAACTCGCGGTAGAGGTAGTAATGGTAAGGGGTGGGATTTGATGTGAGAGTCGGTGTAAAGCGGATAGTAAATGGAGTGAGGGCATGTCAATGAAATAAATAAGGCATATGATAAGGCTAGGATAGCTAGGGAGGTTGGGAGGGGGCATAAAACAGTTGGGTGGACTCGATTTGCGAAGAAGAGACACAGAGGGGGGAGCAGGTGCCCGTCCCGGTCGGGAAGCTCGGTCCCGTTCGGGATGTCTCACCCGTCCCGGTCGGGACGCTTCCTTCCCGGTCGGGATGGACCTCCAGTGAGCTCGAATTTGTGCACCCCCATCCCGATCGGGATGAATCCTTCCCGGTCGGGACGCCTCTTCCCGGCCGGGATGGGTCTTCTTCAATTTCCACAATCCCAAAAGCTTGCTCCAAGCTTCAAAAACCCGATCCTCGTGCTTACAACCCAAGCTCAATCATAGCTATTCTTCTCTAGGAATCATCCTCACTTCATACCTATCAAATAAACTCAAACTCAACATCAAACTCTCTCCCTCACACCGCTTATCGATAATCCAAAATTACAAGAATTCACCAAGAAAGACCAAACTAACTACAAGTAAGAAATATATACAATGAGACGGTTCTTGTGGAACTCCGTCAAACCAAGATGGTGCTTTCTTCAATCTTTTTCAACAACCTTGATCAATTCCATCTCCATCAAGGGCACGTAAGAACAAGTCGAAGGCCCTAGAGAAGTCTTCAATCAAGCATGTTATATAACCAACCACATCCCAAGACTCTTCATGGCCTTGCCTAGACGTTCCCGGGGCATCCCGATCTACTAAGTTCAATGGCTTGAACTTGTACTTGCGATCCTTCGGGATATACCCAAACGTCCAACGATCCTCATATGGCCCCAAAGGAGGCTCATCTTCTTCCTTGCTTTGCAACTTGTCATCAAGCCCATGATGTAGGCTCTCATCTTCCTCCAAATCGGAGTCATCATCCTCAAGTACATAAGAGTACTTCTTCAAGCTTTGTCCCGATCCTAACCCTAGATCGATGTCTTCCGTGGCATGGATCATATTACATGTCTCGGTCATAGGCGAAGTGTTGCCTTGGAGGTCGAACACTAACTCTTCGTCGCCTAGTTGAAAAGTAATCCTACCCTTCTTCACATCGATCACGGCACCGGCGGTGTGTAAAAATGGGCGTCCAAGGATGATGGGAGTGTTAGCATCCTCCGGCATGTCAACCACAATGAAGTCGACCGGAATGAAGAACTTCCCTATTCGTACCGGCACATCCTCAAGCATTCCCAATGGTCGGTTAAGAGACTTATCGGCCATTTGGAGTGTAATGGAGGTACATTTCAATTCCGTCATCCCTAGTCGCTCACAAATGGTGTAGGGAATAATGCTCACACTCGCGCCCAAATCACACATAGCTCTCTCGATCTTGTAATTACCGATGGTGCATGGGATAGAGAAACTACCCGGATCCTTCAACTTTGGAAGCGTGGAACCTTGAATAAGCTTGCTCACCACCCTAGTGAACGCTATTGTCTCTTCCTTGTCAATGGACCGCTTCCTAGCTAGGATTTCCCGCATGAATTTTCCATATGCCGGGATTTGGGTAAGTAACTCGGTGAATGGGACATTCACATCCAATTTCTTCACGATATTAAGGAACTTGTCGTATTGAGTATCCACCTTAGACTTCATTTGCCTTGATGGGAAAGGCAACTTGATTTGGTACTTGTTTTGTTCAATTGGGGTAGAATCTTCAAAGGACACTTTCCTTTTTCCCTTGTCTTTCTCTTGAAGTGGGGGAGGGTTGTCTTCTTGGGGTTTCTCAACTTCCCATAAAACTTTCTCCTCAATTGGATTTTCATAGCTTGCATCGTCTTGAGAGGGGGGTATGACTTCTTGTCTTGGTTCTTGCTCACTAGGGGAAAAAGGGGGTTCATAGGATGTACCTCTCCTTGTGGTGATAGCATTTAAAAGCTCAAATGTCGGTGTTTCACCTTGAGAAGGTAGTTGCCCCTTTTGTCTTGTAGAGATCTCCGAAGCAAGTTGATATATTCGGGTTTCCATCGACTTCGCATGAGCATCTCTTGCTAGGTTGTCCTTTTGAACGTAAGCAAAGAACTCTTGTTGATTTCTTGCCATCTCTTGATTACTCCTATGCATATCCATAATATACTTTTGTACGTCGAATTCCCGTGGTGGAGATGATGGATTATGTGGAGTATCGGTGAGGGCTAACGGAGTACCATAGTCATGAATAGGAGACCGGCTCCATTGATTTGGTAACCACGGCTTTCGTGGAGATGACTCGCTGCCTCAGTCACGGGCTGCAAACCGAAGCAGTGCAAGTATAAACAAAACAAACAAAACCAACCGAAACCAAAATTCAAAGCCTAAAACTAATAAGCATGAGTGGAGATACTCACCAGACCCTGCACAATGCGATGAGAGACGTGCAAGTCAGGACGAAACAACAACTAGTGGCCTTCCCAGTCCCGGGCCCACTCAGGGTCCTCGTAGCCGATCCCCTCGTTCTCTGGCACGGGAATAGAGACATGAGACCTCCTAGCAACCGTCTCGGGAAGCCTACGCCTCCTTACTCTATTGAAGTCGGCCTCATTTGTGGCCTCTGGATCACAACGCTGCGATGGAACGCTTCGTCGTCTTCTATAGATCCCGCGGGGAGTTAATTAGTGACCTCGTCCTGGCGGCCTCGCCACTAGTGCCAACCGAAGAAGCTCCCTCGGGACGCTCGGTATCACCTCTAGCTGCAAAACCAAGCAAAATACATAAATCCAAGCCTCAGGTCAGGCTAAAACAACTCAAACGAGTCAAAATAAGGTCACAATTTTGGATAGAGATATCAAAATTCCATAAGACCCCCTAACACCTATTTTCGATCCCAATCACAATGGAAGTGGTTTCGGGAAAATCCGACATTGTTACGACACCTTTTTGTTCGTCGTAAGTCACACAAAACCTCATAGAAGGCCCTAGTGGTCATCCTAGCTCACAAAGGTCGACATAGAAAGCACCCACAATGTCACAAACACTAATGGAGCAAGATTACGTAGGACAAGTACGGGAATAACCGGGAGAACGTAGTCGTAGTAGTTGTAGTGGTCGTGGTCGTGGTCGTGGTATTGGTAGTTTAGTAGTAGTGGTGGTGGTGGTCTTACCTAACTCTAATATTTCACTTAATTTGTGTGGTGTTTTAAAGTTCGTTAATTGCCAAAGTTATGCCGGAAATTTTGAGGATGAAATTTTTTTAAGGGGGTAGAATGTAACACAACGTATTTTTCAAATAACGTTGAAACATTTAAACATTTATTTAAACCAATTTTAACGCTAGAAAAATTATTTTCGAGAATAAAATATTTTATTTTTGTTAAATTAAAAATTATTCCGTCATAAAAACATTAGAATTTATTTATCGAATTATTAAAAAATTTATCTTTCTTTAAATAAAGTTTAAAACTCGAAAATATTTTTAATATTGACCTTTTGTTTTGACATTTTCTCGCCTTGTAAAAATTTAGAAATAATTTATCGAATTCTTAAAATAATGATTTCTTATAGAGTAACTATTGTCCCATAATACTATTTATCGTCTGTTTTATTTACCGTCTCACGAATTCCTTTTTAAAAATATATTTTACGGTTTCCATTATTTTTATTCCATAATCTTATATTTCAACTTTTTAAGAAAGAAAGAAAGATGTTCGTAGGAGAAACAGATTGAAAGTCGAAAATTTGGAACCCGTACTTATTCCCCTACGTGACACCCTACCCCTCATTACTACTCACCCCCTATACTCCCTCTCTCACTCACACCTCCACCCCCTACCCACAATACTCTCCTAACCTACTACTACTATCATTACTACACCTAGCCACATACTAACTAACTACTACTCCCTATATATATATATCCCAGGACTACTCCTACATTCCTACGTACACTACTATAAATACTACTACAGCTTAATTACAACATATACTACTACTCCTACATACTACGGATTACTATATTACGTACTACTTCTACTTACTATACAATACTATATACTCCGTACTACATACTATACTTACTCCCTCGTCCTTCTATATAATTGGAGCATCGGGAATGAGGAGACGACTTTCCTAACGTAGACAATTTTAATGACCTGACGATCTTAAATTCTTAATAACGTTAATAAATGCTCCGTAATAGCTATTAAGGTAACCAAAATTTTCTTCTAACAACATTGTGTTATATTTAAGCTTATTTGTATGACTAAAATACTTATGTATATAAAAATGTTACGTGATATTTATTTATGTTATATTTATGACTAAATTCAACTAAACTAACTTATCACTTGTTTAATTTATTTATTTATCACCTTTATACTTATGTTTATATGAGAAATTGAGAAAATGAATAAAAGAACTTAAAATAATAAAATTTACTGATATCATTTTATTTGTAATTTATTTACATATTTCTATTTACTACATGTATTTATTCTATGTACTTTATATTTTATATAATTGTAATTTTGGTCATATATGTTATTAGTACTTTTACATTTGTTTATATATTGTAATAATAGAGTAAATTAGTAACCTACAAAATATTTTATTTTATTTTAATAATACTTTACTTATTATTTTCATATAGGTAAAAATTTATAATTTCATTTTTCTAAAATAAATGGATTTATTTTATTCCAAAATTTTTACACGATATTCATAATTATCAAAAAATGATTTTATGTCAAAATTTGTAAATCAAGTATGACTTCAATTATATTTTTCAGAAATTATAAATTTTAAAATAATATTTTAGTATACCTTAATTTTTATTTTGATATAATACTTTATTTAAAGAATTTATTATTTTAAAATTAAGTTATACCCCCTCCGTCCCCCTAAGATTGTCCCGTATTACTTTTCGGGTAGGTTCTTAAAGATTGTCCCATTTCTCAATTTTTCTTTTTAGTCTATCCTTTTTTATAACTTCGTCCCTACAAAGTTAAGTATTTACCATTTTGTCATTTCATTAACCCACACCACCTCACACAACATTATGACTCACCCTATAAAGGGAGTCATCATTGCCTATATACCCAATCATCACACAATTTTCTTAGTTATTGTGCAAAAGTAAATGGGACAAACATTTTGGGACGGAGGGAATATTTGAGATATGATGTTTCGGGTGACACTTGAGGATTAAAGTATGATGTTGTCACACTGAAAGTAAGTATTGGAGAATTTGAGTTTTTCAAATGAGTCCGACCAATTATTAGAGGTCACCAAATAAAATACTACTTGTTCATGGGCGACTTTTATATAAGGTTTACGATGCGAGTCTGGGACGAATAGTTTGTGTTGGATTCTACCATATCTGGTGTTTCGACTGCACTTACAATGAAAAGCGGACTCGGAGGCTGCGGTCCGAGAGTCGACCTAGTGTTTAAGGTAGTCATCCTACGGCAGTGAGAGATGCGGTTCAAGAGTCTGCGTAGGGTATGTGCGCTTGTATAGATAAGTACTTTATCAGTATTAACCCCTAGGTAGCGGGGGCAGAACAGGATTATGAAAACTGCGGGTTCCCTCTTGGTGATGCAAAGAATGTAATCATCGGCTTTTATTTTGACCATAGCCCCGTCTGAATAAACGTATAATATAATAGAAGTTCGGGCCCAATTGAGCCTTATGGGTGAGATGTAAACCTCATAAGATCGGTTCGGTCTACGAGTCGGTAAGACAGTTACTTCTATTGGTGAGATGCAAGCCAATAGGGTGTAGCGGTGATACTAGGAGCCACGACTCGTGTGTTTTTTCTGTTTACGTGAAAAATGATTTAAAATCAAATGGTTGCCAATGTCCCATCTTCTAAACTTTACCGTTTTCTTCACCTCACATGTTGGTTAATTGAATTAAAGGAAACTATTTGTTACGTGATATCCTTTAATATTTTTGTAAGCATATTATTGGTTATTCATATGGTTGTCTTATGTGTATGAGGTGATGTTGGATGAACGGTTTGGTTGCTATTCCGCTCAACGGTCTCTGTTTTATATTTTTTTCAGGTACAAGACGTTGGGGAACTGAGCAAGAGATTTTAGTAATATGTTTAGTATAAAAATACAATCTATATTCCGTACTGGTGAATCAAGACTATGTAACTAATAGTCGTTTATTGTAAGGATCCGTAGCGATCCGGATTTATTTACACTCTGATATAATTTTAATTAACTGACTTAAATAATTTTCTGCATTATCTATTAATTTAAGTCATCAAAAATCCGGGTTGTTATAGTGGTGGTGGTGGTGGTAATGGTGCTGGTGCTGGTGCCCTTTTGAAGCAAAAAGGCAGTAATTTTTGGTGATTAATGAGATGCCTAGATGCATAAGGCACACTACATGGAGTAAAATGATGGAGACGGTAGTGTGAGTGATATTCTTAGTATTATTGTTGTTGATGTTGGTGGTGTTGTTATTATTGTTGTTGGTGTTCTTGAGGTTGTGGTAGTAGTAGTTGGGATTAAGTAGGTTTAGTGGTGAGAATTTAGTAGTATTGTATTAGAATTAGTAGTAGCTAGTAGTGTGTTCGTGGTAGTTTGGTGTGTAGACACCCAGATTTGGACCTGGTGACTGCAGGAGTGCCCAACAAACACCCGATGATGATTGGACTGTAACGCGACGCAAGATTGCAATGTTTTAGATAGTTTTTTCTATAAAACATATCAAATAATTACTCGGAAAAATTAAATTAACATCAAGGCAGCCTTAGTCGTGTCATTACGGTCGTATAGACACCATTAGAGCCAATTCTGACACCGGGACCCCAAGTCAGTCCCGAAACACGAACCGAGTCAGCACCACACCAAGCGAACCTCGGGATGCGCACCCGAGGCCCACTCGGCGCAACGAAGCTAGGTCAAAGGGGGGAAGCTTAGTCTCCAAGTCACAAATGATACGTACAACCCTCGACTTTGGAAAGTATCAAAATCGTATCTTCAAATTTGCGAGCGCCTCATCTCGCGCGTCTCATCCTTCACACGCCTAAACCCCGGCTCCTGCATTTTGGTGCGCATGGACTCATGCGTCCGTCCGGGTGACGAGAGCCGAAAACAGCTATAAAACCCCCCTCCACCCCACTCATTCGACACGCAACATTTTCCCTTCTCTCTTTATTCGTTAAGAGTTTCTCGCTAAGGGCTCGCACTCCGACACCTGAAGCAAACGATCCACTCGATCGTAGTCCCGATAAGCGAAATCGACGCTACTCCTCACCTTCGAGCACCCCACTCGATCCCAAGGTGCCTGTGTTCGACTAGCTACTCTGAGTCTAGCAACGGAGTTCTGCAGGAATAGCCGCAGAACCAGCAAATAGTAATGGACTTATGCCAGATTAGCCGCAGGAAGAGCCAACGGTAACGGAACTTTGCCGAAATCACCAGGCGAGCTAGGAGGATCCGCCTTCTGAAGTCGAATCGTCACTAGGTTGTCACCTAAACAAAACTTTACATTTCTGTATTTTTATTATACACTACGATAATGTCAAATGTGGACACTAGGTACATTACACGTACTAAAACATGTAACGTCCCAACTTCAATTATAAAAACTGAATCACCCTAAATAGACCCGAGTAGTTCCAAGATCCGTTCTCAACTATCTATGCATCGTGTCCCATTTAGCGTATACTCCGAGGGTGAAACTCCTCACTATGTGATTTACTTACATTCGCATTTATAGCTTTCGTATGATTTATTACTTTTATGACCTTATAACCGCATGCTAAATCACCAAACACGGAAATCAAAACATAAACAAGCTAAAACTGAACAAAGCAATGGTCGGGTTCCGTATTAGTCTCAGTGCTCACCTTACATGGTTCGACGCATCCCTATTAATACCGATTCAACACATCTTAAGCAGAATACTAGGTAAGGTATACCACGAGAACGACTAATATCCGTATTACTGCGTTAAAACTGATTTGCTAATACATATAATATAAGTACTCTCTACTCTTCTATGTGCATCTTTTCATGGCCTGCCTGTCACGTGAAATCACATGTAAAGAATGTAAACACAACTACTTCGACGACAAAACTTACTTGTCCTTAAACAACCGACATAGCAAAAGGTATAGGGTTAAAACAATGGATGTTACCGTACTTCCGCCATAACGAAGGAACAAAGTTATCAGCCCACCGATTGATTAGTAGAGGCCGCTACATGCGGGCGGGTTTGGGTGTCGATGTCTAGCGGAAGTTGGCTTCCCAATACGTACCCTCACCCCTTACTCAGAATTGACGGTTTCCGGATGTCCGAAACCATTGACAATGAGAGTCATTCCAGGCATGGAGTGCTTAAGGGTACAAGTCTTTATCTTTAGGTCCCGTGCCACTCAACATTGAGCCAGCGAGGGGTCAAAGTTGACTTGAACGGTTTCCGAGTCCCCATATATGACTCGGTGGCGACTTCGCAAATCGGCAACGAATTCGGTTCACCAAAAAGGTCACCAAACATATCAGCCTTTAAACATTTATAACCACGACTCGATCGATTCCAACTGAAACACGGGCGCCTGCGCCCGTTTAGTACAACTCCGGATTTTCATCCGAATCGAGGTCCGATACATCGCCCCGAATGCGATATCGGACCGGCCCCTGACCGGGAGGGGGCCGGGTGGGTGGCCGCCGCGATCAAAAACGGGTCGGTCCAGCATAGGCGCGTGCGGGGCGGTCGGACGTCCACAGTTTGGCGACTCCGCTGGGGATTTGGAAACAAGTTTCCAGTGGTGGTGTAACTCGAACGAGGTCGGTGAAGCTCATTTCCTAGTTCCTAGTTATGGTCACTACAGGTTTTGGCCCTAAAAAGCCCACCCTAACCGACATCAGGACTAATCGACCTCTTCCCGGTAAGATCCTTATTGACACGCGGAGTGATCCTCGGTTGACGCTCCGGCTGCCTAACGCGTACCCCGCGGATATACTAAACGAGTAGTTATAAGCGGACGGTACGACACTCATCTCCCCAGATGACCTGTCGATGCCTAAGCAAAAGCTATTCGTGAGCGGTAGCCTACCCTAATCTACCCGTGTCTGGATCCTGCATGAGTGTACACATTCCTAGTTATGGGTAGCGTGTTTGAACAACCCAAATAAAACACTAAAATCTGGATTCAACCACGACAACATATTCAACCGCACCCAACTCCGTTTTCGAAAAAGAACATCATTTTTTTAAAAACTGCCTTTTCAGCGTCGATATTCCGGCAAAATTAGAATTATTTTCGAAAGTATTTTAACACCGTCATCACGACAAATTTTACACTCACTACTTTAAAAAAGAAAAGACCCTTTTGAGCGCCATTACCTTGGCCAAAGTAGAACTCGTCGTTTTCCAAACAACAACGAGGACCGTTAATATCACTCAACTCCCAACTAATGGGATCAAGGTACCCTAACGGTTACATTTTTTCAAAAATTAAAAAAAAATGCTTTTTTTCGTACATATCGTTAACATAACCAAAACTTCAACCAATGAAGTCAAGGAACCCAAAATGTTACATCATCAAAAAAAAATTCATAATACATCACGCCATCGTCGAAATGTTGGTTAATGTCGTCGACAAGCACGGGTTTCCCCCGTTTTAGAAGTTTCTTCTTCAAGAAAAAAAAAAAGAAAAACACTTTCATTGCCTAGGTTCTCTCACGAGAGTTTAGTCACATTTTCAAAAGCACCGTCACAAGACATCACGGCACGTCACAGGCACCGTCTACACCAGAAATTATCGAATTAACGAATTAATAGTAATCTCGATAAAAGCACGACCTCATTTTCAAAACCGGTTCCTTTAGAACCGCGCTTCTTTTGCAAAACCTCCATTTGCACATTTGCTCACCAACAGTCGTATAGCAACACTTTTTCAATACATCACAAAAGATGTCGCTACCCCGTCGTGGCACCAATTTTTATAAATCCCCCGTCACAAAAGAGGTTTTATTTTCAAAAATCGTCTGTTTTCAAAACCATCTAAACTCTTTGATTCCGAGCCAGGATCGCGATCAACTCCTTACGTCGTACAACCGTGTTATTAACTGTCTGTGTTAGTTACTAGGGTCGCCTCTACTCGAAGTCTTACATTTTGGGTTGTCTCATCCCGAGAAGTCCTCTTTAAATCCCAACCCCGGGATTTGTGTCAAATCGTTTCGTTTTAGAGACATGATTCATTAGGCGTTTCGCCGAATGCACCGAGAGTCTAAAGCACCTGAGTCCCTAACCGAGGACCGCAAACACGCGCAAATCAAGGGACTCATTCCCGTGTCGCTTGATTACGAGCATTCCTCGAGTTTCTTACGTCGTCCGATGAATCCGTTCTGATCTTTTGATCCTTTCCCACAGAATCACTCCCCAACATGTCGATAGATCCAAACACCATCGAAAGCATACACAACGATGTCAATACCCTAACCAAATTGGTTCACAACATCCAAACTTCGGTAACCCGTTTGACTTCCTCTGTCTGTCACATCGACAGCCGCCTCAATTTCCTTGAGAGTAGGGACACAGAAAGCGAAACGAACGCCAATTCGGCCAATTACCATGCCCAAGAGCCTACCCAGGATAGATTATCCAAATGCTCTGTCTGATCGAAGCTTCTTAAAGTCGATACGGAAAGAACACCAAGACCTTATAAAACCACATCCAACAAAGGAGAAAGATCACCGAGGGAGTTTACCCCAATCAATTCATCTTACAACAAATCTCTTATGTTTCTAGTCGATCAAGGGTTGTTCTTGCCCATGGGTTCCACTCCGGACGCACTAGTTGGCAGACGAGGCAAAAGTTGGACCCTTAATGCTTATTGCCTATATCACCAAGGTAACGGACACGATACCGAATCCTGCTATCACTCAAACATGTCATACAAGGCATGATCGAAAACGGGACGATTTCTCTCCGCAACCAAACAATACCGCAAACCCCTTTAGCGTTCACACTATCTTTGACGACACCATCGGTAGTTCCCACCTCGACCCTATTGAGGAGAATGTTCTGAATATCGAGGAAGATCCCGACAACGACGCATAGGCATCCGCCAAGACGAATAAATATGTGTCCGAGTCAGAGTCTAGTTCATCTTAGGGCCTAGACCTAATAGTATAACAAATGTCTTTTGTTTTTTTACATCAAGTCAGGAGGCGTGAGGAGATCTATCCTCCACCTCCCAGAAAATAATATCTCGGGCGCATAGTCTGCTTATTACCATCAATAAAAAGAAATAAACTTTTCTTCCCTTATACTGCGCCTTGACAATCTCTTGATTTAATAATGCACTTTCTTGCTTATAACTCGATACTATGTCATTAATCGATAACAATCTAACATACCTCAAAACAACGAGGAATTACAAGAACCCAGATCCCGTGTTCCTTTTTTTTACCTATTCCATGTCTAGTATGGAAAGCCACAAACTATCTCTTAGAACGAGCATTCCCGAATCCTATGACAAACCTAGATAGTCTCTTAGCTTGTGATCAAAGAGGAAAGGCAAACCCATTTCCCAGAATAAACATCCCTCCAATGACCGACCAATCCACCATAGGTGCTGGCCAAACCGAAAGTCCAAAATGGCCAAAAGGGGCCAAAGAAAAAAAGTGAAACGAAGGTCAACCCAAGCCGGCCCAATTCAATGATCTAGACCGAACTCAATGGTCAAAATCAAATCCCAATCATCCAATTCGATTTCAAATACAATTCCGAATAAAGAGTAAAATGAACAGACTAGTCAACTGGCACCAAATATTAGCCTCTTTACGTTACAACCCTTAAGACATTTCCGACACATTCGTTAGGAGACAGTCCGTAATTTTGAGGATTCGAGCTCAATAGGATAATCCTAACCATTAGGATCAGACATGGGAATCAGATCCCACGTAATTTACATCCCGCCTACTTGAAGTCCGAGTCATTTTTACTCAGCTTCCCCTTTCCTACCACATCACGAAACCGTAACCCCATAGCCTTAACTCCACAAAATCAACTCCAGATTGTGATTCACCAAAGCTACTTACCACCTAGCTCCACATTCTAAAACCATCCAAACCAGTCACCCTGACCTAAACGCGGTATCTCGGTAATTGTCACTTTCAAAGGGTCACACCCGATCACTTCATCTGAGTTCTTAAAATAGGGTGAAAACCCATGTAATACAACCTAAGCATCTCACATCGATAATTGGCATAATGAGTGTAAAGCAAAATAACTCACATCTAAAAGAACTACGAACATGGTTTGATTCCGTCTAAACACGTATACGTAGGCAACCCTTCTTCGGGTACAACCAACAAAATAACAAAATCGATTACTCGATTTACATGCATACCGGACCCCTTCTCCGCGTTCCGGTTAACGAGTGATTCCAATGACGAAGCACAAACGACGAGCCGAGGACAGAGTGAAAACCCGAAAGGGCTCTTCGGGCAAAATGAAGAAACGAATTACGAGCCTTCGTAAAAAAAAATATGTGGTAAGCCGAGGACGGAGTGAAAACCCAAAAGGGCGCTCCGGGCAAAATGAAGAATCGAGTTGCGAGTCGTCAAAAAAAAGGAGAGAAAAAAATAATAATAATAAGAATAAAATGTGAGCGGAGGACGGAGTGAAAACCCGAAAGGGCGCTTCGGGCAAAATGAAGAATCAAGTCGCGAGCCACCAAAAAAAAATTAATAATAATAAGAAGAAAATGTGCTTCTCATTAACAAAAAATGAAAAAATAGTTAAATCGAGCCTTTGTCGAGGCCCTTTAGATCAAGCATCAGAAACCCGGCTATCCCGAAAAATGACAACGTGTCAAGACACCATAAAAATTGTTAGTACTAATATGCCATATAATATCAACTAATAGAACATAATACGAAACGACTGGGTTCTACCGGTCCAACTTCCTGCTCCCATCGCCATCCGGGCGAGCTTGTTCGAGTCTTTCACCATTGACCCCTCATAATACAAGCTTCCCCCCCCTAGCCAAAGGTGAGCTCGGCCAACCATGTTCCCTCTCATCACTAGCACCTTCAATATGAGTCTCATTAGTCTTGGATCTTATAGATGAACTGACGGTACTACGATCGGTAACGTTGTATTTGGTCAGGCACTTAGTGACATTTCCTCGAGTCGCCTCCTTATCCTCTAGTGCCGCTGTCTTCCTAACTTTCGAATTGCTTTGTCCTGACAGGTGTTCATAAACCCCATGCCGGATGAAAATAATGTCGGCCGGTCGAGTACTCTCTATCACGAGGGGACGTGAAAATCTTCGTCCCCTAGACATCTTGAAATCCAAGAAAGAACCTTTCACCCATGGGTCAAACTTAGGAATACTCTTGCATTGGCAACCCCCGAAACGGTTGGTCTTACCCCCCATCTGATTCGACAACTCTCTCGGATAGATGTAAACCGGATCCCTCAAGGATAGTATCAGCATAGCCTAAGTCGAAGATGAGAAGAGAAACCCGGTATGCCCATTAATATTCGACCACGTGATAGTCCACCTGATAACCGCCCGCCCCTTAGCCAAGTAGGAAAGCCACCTCTCTTCGGTGTGACCTGCACTCCACGCTTGCACCATCTTCTGACCCGTGAAACCCCTATAGTTATAACCTTTGACGCCCCGGGGAGGGTCAACCAAACCAAGCCTCTCTTATAGCCAAACCTGCACAAACCACAACAAGTTGTCGCATTTTCGCATTAAGGCAACCTAAAAAAAACAAAAACAAAAAAAAATGTTAACGCCCTAAGCACCTGCAAAATGATTCTAGAACCTTGAAAAGGAGCCCGATGCAGCCGGGCACGAGCATGGAGACCTAGGATAAGTTCACCCAAAATGAGTGAAGGGGGTGATCGTCCATGTTCCATCCCCATTATGACCTCCAAAACCCGAAGATTACCCCAACCCTCACGCGCCGACGCATCCTCGAAATGATGGTAACAAGCCACCGCGATATTAAAAGCTCGCCTACATGCTAGAGTTGAAATATCGTAAGAATCAACCTGTGAGAATGTCCTAAAAAGCAACTCTAGATCAATGCCATCTCTCCCAAAGAAAACTTTAGCCTTCTCTAACGAAGAAAGGTCCAAAAAATGACAAAACCGTTCCACAAAAGCATCATCTCCAAAAGGCACACAAGGTCGAACCGAATTCCACCCACCTATGACGTCTAGCTCCTCGTGAAGAGGACAAACCTTACCCCCGGGAATGGTAAAAGCATGACTTTTTGCGTCCCAAAATTTAGAGCATGCTAGCAAGAAGTCATCGTGCACCTTAACTCGGCTCAACGCAATGATCATTGACAAGCCGTCACTTGGACAAACCTCGAGGTCACATTTCTTAAAACAACCCACTCACTCGGTCAGGAGATTTCCGTAACCCGACATGACTCGAGGCAATATGAGGAAGCTATAGACACACTTTGGGTATTTTTAGTATCTCTAAGACAAGCCTCCGTAACCCGTATATATAGCGCCCGACAAATAGGAAGCTACGAAAATTTCCATAAACGGGATCTGGGCCGCTCAAACCCAAGCGCCCAAATTTCCAGCCGCCTGAGCCCAAGCGACCCGAGACTCAACTTCCTCAATCCAGGCGTCTATTCCTAAGTCATCAGCCTCCCAAGCAGCCCAAAAACCGAGGCATCGACCCCGCGTTATCACCATAACAACCACCTGACATCTTGAAAGTTGGGAACGACCTCCCGAAGTAACTAAGACCGTCTCCGGAGATCGAAACACCCACGCAAGAGTTCCTAGGTCACGCGGACAACACATTTCACCCGTCGGACCCACCGGACTTAGACGTGTTTTCATTTATTTTAAAAGGGGGTAAGCCACTCCACCTAGGCGTGTTGTAGCCTTGAACGATTGTTGTCAAGTCGCGTCTGTAGCCCAGCACGACATTGTCGTGAATATACAAAAAGTGGTCTAACTTTTTTGTAAAAAGAAAAGAAAAAAAAAGTAGCCTAGCTCTTTTTGGTTTTTGCCTCATCCTAAACATGAATTTCGAGACGACTACACTTGCCTCCTAGCACACTCGGTCAAAACATATCAACTTCTTACGTTTAGCACATGTCGAGTCAAACATTTTAATCGACGCACTATCTGATCCGGTTCTCGGCTCAAACTAACGCATTTCAAAAGTCCAAAAAACCGTTTTCGTACTCTCATGCAATCCTAACACACTTAAAACGTCCTAAACTACGATGAAATGCAAATAAAACGAACGCGAAATGATTACTTGTCGACCTAGGTCAACATTTCACAAAACGAAAACACAAGACTAAAATAATCAATTCGAATACTAAAAGTCATAAGAATATACAAAAATGCAAATCCATACACAAATCGAGTTCATAAACTACGGAAGACCCCTAGAAGCGGTGCCTATGGCTATCACGAACTCACCGATGTTGTCATCCAGACCTAAGTCCTCCAAAACAAAGGTAGGAGACTCACTACCGTCCATCCCCGACAGCATATCTAGAGTGATTGTCTCGGGAATCCCTCCAACCTCTTCGGTGATGCCCGTAACAGGACCTTCAGCCTCAGCCTCAGCCTCCCTCTCCGTCTCAATCCCTCACCTAGCCTCGCCCTGCGTAGAGATCTCGCCCTGAGACCGAGCCAGCTGCTCCTTAAGTTGGGCAACCTCGTCGTCCCGTGATTGCAGGAGTTGTCGCGCATCAGCCACTTCCGCCTCAAGCTCGGTCACCCGAGTCTCCAGCTGCCCCACCATATCAGGGGTCTCCTGCGAATGCGCCCCGCACTTTATGAAAATATACAAACAACCTAAAAAGCTAACCCTAGGCACACGCACTTACCGATCGAGGTCTCGAAGTGTTCCCGGTGGGGATCGAGTGGGGACTGGCTCAGGCTAAGAGCATCACGAGCCACTACCCGACGGAAAATGTGCTGGTGAACCCGCTGGTCTTAGAGGATGTAAGTCTCCTTCTTACAATTGTTTTACTTAATAGTCTCCTAGATTTAGGGTTGTTGAGGTATCAGGTATGTTTGTGTAGTTTGTGGCCCGTCCTTGAGCCGATTACGAGGGCATGCCTGGGTATGTGATAGCGGAGCTGAGGCCTCGGAGCTACAGGAGGATGCTCCTTCCTGCGTTGTTTCACCCAGTCTGGTATCTGGACGAACGGTTGGTGGGTCAGTCCTTGTATGACGACATTAGGGTGCCGGTTGATCCTCCCCGGACCATGTTCAGACCACCGACCGCCGCAGAGGTCTTTGTGGGCATGGATGGAGAAGGAGACGATGCCCTCCTGGTGCCTGGTGCCTGGTGCCTCCTATCTGTCTCATGTCAGCCACTCGATCCCCACCGGGAACACTTCGGGACCTCGATCGGTAAGTGCGTGTGCCTAGGGTTAGCTTTAGGTTGTTTGTATGTTTTCCTAAAGTGCGGGGCGCATTCGCAGGAGACCCCTGATATGGTGGGGCAGCTGGAGACTCGGGTGACCGAGCTTGAGGCGGAAGTGGCTGATGCGCGACAACTCCTGCAGTCACGGGACGACGAGGTTGCCCAACTTAAGGAGCAGCTGGCTCGGTCTCAGGGCGAGACCTCTACGCAGGGCGAGGCTAGGTGGGGGATTGAGACGGAGAGGGAGGGTGAGGCTGAGGCTGAAGGTCCTGTTACGGGCATCACCGAAGAGGTTGGAGGGATTCCCGAGACAATCACTCTAGATATGCTGTCGGGGATGGACAGTAGTGAGTCTCCTACCTTTGTTTTGGAGGACTTAGGTCTGGATGACAACATCGGTGAGTTCGTGATTGCCATAGGCGCCGCTTCTAGGGGTCCTCCGTAGTTTATGAACTCGATTTGTGTATGGATTTGCATTTTTGTATATTCTTATGACTTTTAGTATTCGAATTGATTATTTTAGTCTTGTGTTTTCGTTTTGTGAAATGTTGACCTAGGTCGACAAGTAATCATTTCGCGTTCGTTTTATTTTTGTTTCATCGTAGTTTAGGACGTTTTAAGTGTGTTAGGATTGCATGAGAGTACGAAAACGGTTTTTTGGACTTCTGAAATGCGTTAGTTTGAGCCGAGAACCGGATCAGATAGTGCGTTGATTAAAATGTTTGACTCGACATGTGCTAAACGTAAGAAGTTGATATGTTTTGACCGAGTGTGCTAGGAGGCAAGTGTAGTCGTCTCGAAATTCATGTTAAGGATGAGGCAAAAACCAAAAAGAGCTAGGCTACTTTTTTTTTCTTTTTTTTTTACAAAAAGTTAGACCACTTTTTGTATATTCACGACAATGTCGTGCTGGGCTACAGACGCGACTTGACAACAACCGTTCAAGGCTACAACACGCCTAGGTGGAGTGGCTTACCCCCTTTTAAAAAAAATGAAAACACGTCTAAGTCCGGTGGGTCCGACGGGTGAAATGTGTTGTCCGCGTGACCTCGGAACTCTTGCGTGGGTGTTTCGATCTCCGGAGAGGGTCTTAGTTACTTCGGGAGGTCGTTCCCAACTTTCAAGATGTCAGGTGGTTGTTATGGTGATAACGCGGTGTCGATGCCTCGGTTTTTGGGCTGCTTGGGAGGCTGATGACTTAGGAATAGACGCCTGGATTGAGGCAGTCGAGTCTCGGGTCACTTGGGCTCAGGCGGTTGGAAATTTGGGCGCTTGGGTTTGAGCGGCCCAGATCCCGTTTATGGAAATTTTCGTAGCTTCCTATTTGTCGGGCGCTTAGGGCTATATATACGGGTTACGGAGGCTTGTCTTAGAGATACTAAAAATACCCAAAGTGTGTCTATAGCTTCCTCATATTGCCTCGAGTCATGTCGGGTTACGGAAATCTCCTGACCGAGTGAGTGGGTTGTTTTAAGAAATGTGACCTCGAGGTTTGTCCAAGTGACGGCTTGTCAATGATCATTGCGTTGAACCGAGTTAAGGTGCACGATGACTTCTTGCTAGCATGCTCTAAATTTTGGGACGCAAAAAGTCATGCTTTTGCCATTCCCGGGGGTAAGGTTTTTCCTCTTCACGAGGAGCTAGACGTCATAGGTGGGTGGAATTCGGTTCGACCTTGTGTGCCTTTTGGAGATGATGCTTTTGTGGAATGGTTTTGTCATTTTTTGGACCTTTCTTCGTTAGAGAAGGCTAAAGTTTTCTTTGGGAGAGATGGCATTGATCTAGAGTTGCTTTTTAGAACATTCTCACAGGTTGGTTCTTACGATATTTCAACTCTAGCATGTAGGCGAGCTTTTAATATCGCGGTGGCTTGTTACCATCATTTCGAGGATGCGTCGGCGCGTGAGGGTTGGGGTAATCTTCGGGTTTTGGAGGTCATAATGGGGATGGAACATGGACGATCACCCCCTTCACTCATTTTGGGTGAACTTATCCTAGGTCTCCATGCTCGTGCCCGGCTGCATCGAGCTCCTTTTCAAGGTTCTAGAATCATTTTGCAGGTGCTTAGGGCGTTAACATTTTTTTTTGTTTTTTTTAGGTTGCCTTAATGCGAAAATGCGACAACTTGTTGTGGTTTGTGCAGGTTTGGCTATAAGAGAGGCTTGGTTTGGTTGACCCTCCCCGGGGCGTCAAAGGTTATAACTATAGGGGTTTCACGGGTCAGAAGATGGTGGAAGCGTGGAGTGCAGGTCACACCGAAGAGAGGTGGCTTTCCTACTTGGCTAAGGGGAGAGCGGTAATCAGGTGGACTATCACGTGGTCGAATATTAATGGGCATACCGGGTTTCTCTTCTCATCTTCGACTTAGGCTATGCTGATACTATCCTTGAGGGATCCGATTTACATCTATCCGAGAGAGTTGTCGAATCAGATGGGGGGTAAGACCAACCGTTTCGGGGGTTGCCGCCAATGCAAGAGTATTCCTAAGTTTGACCCATGGACGAAAGGTTCTTTCTTGGAATTCAAGATGTCTTGGGGACGAAGATTTTCACGTCCCCTCGTGATAGAGAGTACTCGACCGGCCGACATTATTTTCATCCGGCATGGGGTTTATGAACACCTGTCAGGACAGAGCAATTCGAAAGTTACGAAGACAGCGGCACTAGAGGATAAGGAGGCGACTCGAGGAAATGTCACTAAGTGCCTGACCAAATACAGCGTTACCGATCCTAGTACCGTCAGTTCATTTATAAGATCCAAGACTAATGAGACTCATATTGAAGGTGCTAGTGATGAGAGGGAACATGGTTGGCCGAGCTCACCTTTGGCTAGGGCGGGGGAAGCTTGTATTATGAGGGGTCAATGGTGAAAGACTCGAACAAGCTCGCCCTGATGGCGATGGGAGCAGGAATTGGACCGGTAGAACCCAGTCGTTTCGTATTATGTTCTATTAGTTGATATTATATGGCATATTAGTACTAAAATTTTTTATGGTGTCTTGACACGTTGTCATTTTTCGGGATAGCCGGGTTTCTGATGCTTGATCTAAAGGGCCTCGACAAAGGCTCGATTTAACTATTTTTTCATTTTTTGCTAATGAGAAGCACATTTTCTTCTTATTATTATTAATTTTTTTTTTGTGGCTCGCGACTTGATTCTTTATTTTGCCCGAAGCGCCCTTTCGGGTTTTCACTCCGTCCTCCGCTCACATTTTATTCTTATTCTTATTATTATTATTATTATTATTTTTTGCTCTCCTTTTTTTTGACGGCTCGCAACTCGATTCTTCATTTTGCCCGGAGCGCCCTTTTGGGTTTTCACTCCGTCCTCGGCTTACCACATATTTTTTTTTTACGAAGGCTCGCAACTCGTTTCTTCATTTTGCCCGAAGAGCCCTTTCGGGTTTTCACTCCGTCCTCGGCTCGTCGTTTGTGCTTCGTCATTGGAATCACTCGTTAACCGGAACGCGGAAAAGGGGTCCGGTATGCATGTAAATCGAGTAATCGATTTTGTTATTTTGTTGGTTGTACCCGAAGAAGGGTTGCCTACGTATACGTGTTTAGACGGAATCAAACCATGTTCTTAGTTCTTTTAGATGTGAGTTATTTTGCTTTACACTCGTTATGCCAATTATCGATGTGAGATGCTTAGGGTGTATTACATGGGTTTTCACCCTATTTTAAGAACTCAGATGAAGTGATCGGGTGTGACCCCTTGAAAGTGACAATTACCGAGATACCTCGTTTAGGTCAGGGTGACTGGTTTGGATGGTTTTAGAATGTGGAGCTAGGTGGTAAGTGGCTTTGGTGAATCACAATCTGGAGTTGATTTTGTGGAGTTAAGGCTATGGGGTTACGGTTTCGTGATGTGGTAGGAAAGGGGAAGCTGAGTAAAAATGACTCGGACTTCAAGTAGGCGGGATGTAAATTACGTGGGATCTGATTCCCATGTCTGATCCTAATGGTTAGGATTATCCTATTGAGCTCGAATCCTCAAAATTACGGACTGTCTCCTAACGAATGTATCGAAAATGTCTTAAGGGTTGTAACGTAAAGAGGCTAATATTTGGTGCCAGTTGACTAGTCTGTTCATTTTACTCTTTATTCGGAATTGTATTTGAAATCGAATTGGATGATTGGGATTTGATTTTGACCATTGAGTTCGGTCTAGATCATTGAATTGGGCCGGCTTGGGTTGACCTTCGTTTCACTTTTTTTCTTTGGCCCCTTTTGGCCATTTTGGACTTTCGGTTTGGCCAGCACCTATGGTGGATTGGTCGGTCATTGGAGGGATGTTTATTATGGGAAATGGGTTTGCCTTTCCTCTTTGATCACAAGCTAAGAGACTATCTAGGTTTGTCATAGGATTCGGGAATGCTCGTTCTAAGGGATAGTTTGTGGCTTTCCATACTAGACATGGAATAGGTAAAAAAAAAGGAACACGGGATCTGGGTTCTTGTAATTCCTCGTTGTTTTGAGGTATGTTAGATTGTTATCGATTAATGACATAGTATCGAGTTATAAGCAAAAAAGTGCATTATTAAATCAAGAGATTGTCAAGGCGCATTATAAGGGAAGAAAAGTTTATTTCTTTTTATTGATGGTAATAAGTAGACTATGCGCCCGAGATATTATTTTCTGGGAGGTGGAGGATAGATCTCCTCACGCCTCCTGACTTGATGTAAAAAAACAAAAGACATTTGTTATACTATTAGGTCTAGGCCCTAAGATGAACTAGACTCTGACTCGGACACATATTTATTCGTCTTGGCGGATGCCTATGCGTCGTTGTCGGGATCTTCCTCGATATTCAGGACATTCTCCTCAATAGGGTCGAGGTGGGAACTACCGATGGTGTCGTCAAACACTACTAAAAACAGCGGAAATAGCGTCGGATTAGTTGCGTCGGATTTACAATCCGACGCAACTGGCGTAACTGCGTCGATTTGAGTCGGTTAATCCGATGCAATAATATTGCGTGGGACTAGCCGACGCAGTCCGACTCCATGATACAGGCGCCAATAATTTTGGGTTAGCGCCACTATGTGAAAGGTGTTGCGTGGGATTAGCCGACGCAATCAGACAAAAAAACAAAATTTGCGTCGGCTAATCCGATGCAGGGTGCGTCAAAAATAAATAAATTAGTCAACAGAATTAATAGCTTTGCATCGGAGTAGCCGACGCAAATTATAATATTGCGTCTGATTGCGTCGGCTAATCCGACGCAGGGTGCGTCAAAATTAAAAAAATTTAGTCAACAGAATTAATAGCTTTGCATCGGATTAGCCGACGCAAATTATAATACTGCGTCTGATTGCGTCGGCTAATCCGACGCAGGGTGCGTCAAAATTAAAAAAAATTAGTCAACAGAATTAATAGCTTTGCATCGGATTAGCCGACGCAAATTATAGTATTGCGTCTGATTGCGTCGGCTAATCGGATGCAGGGTGCGTCAAAAAAAAAAAATTAGTCAACAAAATTAATAGCTTTGCATCGGATTAGCCGACGCAAATTTTAATGTTGCGTCTGCTTGCGTCGGCTATTCCGATGCAGTATGCGTCAAAGTAAAAAAAATTAGTCAACAGAATTAATAGCTTTGCATCGGATTAGCCGACGCAAAATATAATATTGCGTTTGGTTGTGTCGGATAATCCGATGCATCGTGTGTTTATATAAAAAAAACCAGAATTAAATGTTTTGCATCAGATTAGCCGACGCAGACTTGAATATTGCGTTGGTCTGCGTCGGTTAATCCCACGCAACGTGTTTAATATAAAAAAATATATATCGATGTTTGCATCGGAATAGCCGACGCAAACTTGAAAACTGCGTCGGCCTGCGTCGGCTATTCCGATGCAGTACCTGTTAATATAAAAAAAATAAATATAACGCGACTTGCTTCAGAACCTAAACCCACCCCCATCTCCCTCTGAAAGACGACGACGAAAAAGGCGAAGACGGCGAACGACGGCGAACGACGACGGCAAACAACGACCGCATCATCACCGGCAACCCTAAACCTCCGGCGACCCAATCCGGCACCATCACCCTAATTCAATCCCCAAAACAAAATCGAAACCCTAAGTAAACCCATATCCGGCGAACCTGCCGGCGGCGAACCCCAATCCGGCCACCCCTGAACGCCCGACGCGCGACAGACTTCGCCGGCGCACCCCCATCCCCACGCGCGACAGACTTCGCCGGCGCACCTCCACCCCCACGGACGACGAGTTTGCCGGCGAACCACCCCCCCACGCGCGACCCTGCCGGCGTACCAGAATCCGGCGACGGCTGCCCCGAAACCCGGCGTTCTCTAACCCGACCCAGCCCCGAAAAACCCTAACCCGACCCCCCAAATCTCAGGTATGTTGTTGTTTACTGTTAATTGTTAGTTTACGGTTTACAATTTAATTTTTACTCAATTAGTTCAATTAATTAGATTAATTTTTACTTAATTCTAGCTCAATTAGTTTATTAAACTGTTTTGATTAAGTTATATTAATAATTAGTTTAATAACTATGGTGATTAGATTGTATGATGATTATGTATGTTTAATTAGTTAATTAGATTGTAGGGTGATTATGTTAATTAGGTTAGTTAGTTTAGTAATTAGGTTAATTAGGTTAATTAGTATATTAATTAGGTTAATTAGTATGTGAATTAGGTTAGATTTCGTTTTATTGTTAGACGATAATTGTAGTATGTTAATTAGGTTAGTTAGTATGTTAATTAGGTATTAGTGATTAGTGTATTAGGTTAGAAATTGTGTTATTAGATTAGTAGTAGTAGTATGTACTATTATTATGAGTAGTAGTATTAGTAGTAGATTAACTAGTAGTGTTGGTAGTAGTATTACTAATTTACTACTAATATTACACTAAAATACATCATTACTACTACTAATGCTACTAATAATATTACTAATCTACTACTAATATTACTAATACTAATAACCTAATACTAATACTATGTACTACTAATACTACTACTAATCTAGTGCAACAAATCTACTAACACTACTACTACCACTACTACTCATTTACTACTACTACTACTACTACTACTACTACTAATTTTCTACTACTACTACTAATTTTCTACTATTACCACTAATACTAATTTTCTACTAATACTACTACTAAATTCATACTTCTACTTTTACTACTACTACTACTTCTAATTTCCTACTTCTACTTTTACTACTACCACTACTACTAATTTACTACTATTACTACTAATTTCCTACTTCTACTTTTACTACTACCACTACTACTAATTTTATACTACTACTACTAATTTCCTACTTCTACTACTACTAAACTACTACTACTAAGATACTACTTCTACTACTACCACTACTACCACTAAACTACTACTACTACTAAACTACTACTACTACTAACTTCCTACTTCTACTTTTACTACTATTACTACTATACTACTACTACTAATTTCCTACTTCTAATACTACTACTACTAAACTACTACTACTAATTTACTACTTCTACTTTTACTACTACTAAACTACTACTACTACTAATTTACTACTTCTACTTTTACAACAACTACTACTATACTACTAGTACTACAATACTACTACTACTAATTTACTACTTCTACTTTTACTACTACTACTACTATACTACTAGTACTACTATACTAGTACTACTAATTTACTACTACTTTTACTACTACTACTACTACTACTACTACTAAACTACTACTACTACTAATTTACTACTTCTACTTTTACAACTACTACTACTATACTACTAGTACTACTATACTACTACTACTACTAATTTACTACTACTTTTACTACTACTACTACTATACTACTAGTACTACTATACTAGTACTACTAATTTACTACTACTTTTACTACTACTACTACTACTACTACTAAACTACTACTACTACTACTAAACTACTACTACTACTAATTTACTACTTCTACTTTTACAACTACTACTACTATACTACTACTACTAATTTACTACTTCTACTTTTACTACTACTACTACTATACTACTAGTACTACTATACTACTACTACTACTAATTTACTACTACTTTTACTACTACTACTACTAAAGTACTAAACTACTACTACATAAACAATACTAAAAAAAGGGGAAATTCGTTTTGTTTCTTAAATTTCAGCAGTTAGTGGTTGTAATTATAGTAAGTATTAATGTTTTGGATTACTGTGTTGAGATTTCATTGTTGTTGTTATTTGCTTTTGTTGTGTACTGTGCATGAGCATTGTTTGAAATCTACCCAGACCTACCTAGTGCCCGTTCAAGAGTTACTCATTAGGAGTAATTCTTGGACAGTCCCCGTTTTGGGACTGTTCTTGTGCCTTTCATGTCACTTAGGTGGTAAACATGAAATTGTGTTGTGTTGGTAGGAGCAAAATTTGGTGACAATTCCCTCAATGTTCTTCGATTGCATATGTGGAGTTTTCATATATTCCACATTGTGCTTTTGGAGAACTGAGGCGAATTGCTGCCGAATTTTGCTCTTATCGACATCACACAATTTCGTGTTTATCAGTGACATGGAACGCACAAGAATGGGTTTAGGTTGGAGTGATAAGGTCCCCGGTGATGAATCGTTTTTAAAGTGATGGTTGTGAGAGTTCCAACTTCAACTGAAATTCGCGAACTTTTCTTCAAATTCCATGTTGTTGACTTCTTCCCCCACGCCATTTTGTGTAACACTCGCTATTTTTCCTAAGCATTTTATTCTTTCTGTTAGGACTTCGTCTTAACTCTGTCACTTTTGGCCTCATATTTTATCATTTTACTAAGCTTTATTTTAATTTTCAAGTTTAATAATTTCTATTTTTAATTTTAAAGATTTAAAATTCTTTTAAATCCATTTATTTGGTCTCTTCGTAAACTAAGTAATTTTTCCGCGAGGAATTTTATTTCTCTCCGAATTGACATTTTTAAGCTTGGATTTAAGTGATTCCTTTTTCCTAAAAATGTTTGAATACGTTTATGGAATATTTTCTACTAAGATATATTTTAGTTACTAAAAACAAGCCATTTATGATTTTATTACGAAGCTTCGCGAATAATTATTTTCTTACGCGAGGTTTACTCGAATTACTTTGAAATGCCTTTAACTATTTTACGATTATACTTTTTATCAACTTATAAATTATTTGAGACTGTTTTCTCACATTTTGGACCGACTAAGCTCTTGGTCACAAGTTTTATTACATTTTATTTAAACGATTCATTTTATCACATTAAAACGTAATCATAAGATAAATCATTTTCATTCATTGTAGCATTTATGTCAAAGCTTTTCTTACTCCCTCTCTTATCCCATTTGGCCGGCCAACTTATGGTCTAGGTACATTTTTGTATTCCTCATTTTGAAGCCTTAATTCATGCTTACTCCTTTAAGTGTTGTATCACCCATCTCCTCCTTTACTCTCTACATTCATTTTTGCATTCACCAAAAATATTCATCACTCCCTTCTCCTCTCTTTTGGCCGTGTGTCCCTCAGCCATTCTAGGCAAAATTTTGCTCCATTTCAAGTCCCAATCGCATCATTCTTATCGTCATAAAAATCCTCTTTCCGACTCCTTCGTTAAGGTATTAATCGACATCATTTCCGATCAATTTTTACCTTGTTTTTTTTAGTTTTCTCATGGTATTTTTCTGCCATGATTTACGTGTTTGGTAGGATTTTTGGACGATCCCGAAGCCGACGAATACATCGTTGATTCAGACTTGGAGTAGAGGTAACGTCGATGTTACTCGGTATTTCAAGATTTTAATTGAGTATTTGCATGTATATATATTTATATTTTATTTTGGCAATATATGTATGTCACGGATTCTGGAAAAATTTTTAAAGTTGAAATTTTGCATGTTTCGATATTTTTATCGCTTTTACGAGATTAACGATTAAATTGTTATATTAATTTGTAAAATCGTAATAATCGGCCTAAACATGTAATATATGTTTATATTCTGGAAAAATGTTGTTTTTGATGATTTTTAGTAATTTAGTATTTTTCGGATATTTTTGATATCGATTGTTGAATTATTATCGTTTTCGGACAAAAACGATTGAAAACCGATTTTTAGTTCTAGTACTTAAACATTTTATTTTAATCTGATTTTTGACGTGGTGAAACTTTCTGGTGAAATAAAATTTTCTAAATTTTTTCATAAATTTTCGGAATTGTTAAGTGGATGAATTAATTAATCACTTAAATCATCGTTTATCGTTAAAACCGTGTTTGTTGTTTAAATTCTCGATTTCTGGTCTTTGGTTTAAATCCGGAAAAAATTATGATTCTGATGATTTCATATTAAAATGTATTATTATGATTTTTAGTGCCTTAATAAAATGTTAGGAACGATAGGTTTATTAATAAAATCGTTAATTGCAAAAACGGGTTTAAATGACGGTTTTGTTGAAATTTGTTGAATCTGAGTTTTGGGAAAAATCTGGAAAAAAATTTATATTCTGTAAAATCAGGATTTTAAAGTGTAACAATAATTTTTGGATATTAATATTTAAATCGTTTTGTAATTACTATTTTTATTAATCGTTATTGTCGAGATTGGACGATTAACAAGAAAACGCTTTAAAAACCGAGTTTTTAGAATTCTGGAAATTTTCTTTTCTGGACAGAATGTCCATAAATATAATTTAACTATTTTACGTAATTTTTGTACTATTTATTATAGTCTTTAATTAATAAATATTGATTTTCGGACAAATTGTGATTTATCGTTAAATGCTTCGTATTAACTAAAAGAATTATTTTTCCAGCAATTTTGAAAGTATTTAAATCTGAAACTTTAGGAGTTAAATCATCCCTTAACATACTCTAAATGTATTTGTTGGTTTGATTAAATAAAAGACGTTCAAATATTTAATTTGATGTTTGCCGTAAAATCCTATTTATAATTTTATCGTCGAAACTAATAATAATTAGGGAATTTTAGTTTTATAACTTTTGAAAACACCCTAATTAGTAATATTAAAATATTTAAGATGATTTTAATCATTTTATAACACTTGTACGATATTTTAATAATTTCATAAAATCAAATGTTCTTACTTTAATAATTAATATTGTTAAGGCCGAAAGTATTAGTTTTATAAATCTATATCGTTTACTAAAATGTGGTACTAGTATGAACTAATATTTTCACTACTTTGATATGATGCTATTTTTAGTAAAGTTTCTAAAAATAGAAGTTTCCTAAAATAGAAAGTTTCCTCTTTTAGAATATAAATGTTTACTTCTTTTATCCTCATATTGTTTATGATGAATACCTCTTTTAAATATCGATAATGGTTTGTTTTGGAGTTATGGAATAAGGACAAGTGTGGGTTTAGAGTAATATAGTCTGGGATGTACGTTTTGCCATCAACTGTAAGGCTGGTGTGTCTTTATGGGGCGCATTGGTTGTTGAACTGAGCATGGTTTGTGTTCAGGAGAGTGTATATTTACCTTAAACTTAGATATCGCATCGTATAAGTCGCGTCGGGTTGAACTGGGTATGGTTTGTATCCAGGAGGGGTGTGCATTACTTAAGCCAGGACCTCGCTGCACGCAGTCCTGTTATGGTTGAGTTGCCTAGTTAGAGACCAAAGTCTAATTTGTTTTGACTAAGTTCTCGAAACTAGTTTTTAGTAATATCCTAGTGAAAGTCTAGATTCTACATTAATCCTATCCATAACACCATTTTGATTATTTTATTTATTATCGATACAAATTGGTTTGCAGGTTGGCAAATATTTTTATGTTTCTTCGGCAACCCTTTTGAATAATTTGTTCGACGCTAAACCTTATTTTAATATGATGTTTTAATGTTTTCCATTTTTACTATTTTTCCTATATTAGTAATTACTGTTTTAAAATCCTGTTATACGGCTGGGAGAACGTTGGCGTTGCTCCCCACTGATTGTGGCTGTTATGTTTTAACATGGTAGGTATACGTGTTTATTTTTCCGGTGGGTGTGGGCTAGCGAGCAGTCTTGGATCCTGCTGATTTTTTTTTTTAAATCAAGTTTTAAGGATTGTTTAACCTCTTTATGGATTGTTTTAAATTTTAGCCATTTTTATGTATGGCGCATGTTTGACTTTACCAAATTAATTTACTAAGACATAGTTCTGTGTGTTTTAATCCCGACTCTACAGTGTTTCCGCCACTGTATCGCGCTAGAATTTTTAGGGGATTACATTTTGTTCATGTCTACATACCCTAATCATTCATAGTTCAATTCATATAGAATGAATAGAGTAGAACGAAGTTGGATGTACGAGAGATTGTCCGACAATAAGCGACCGAAAATAGAATTTAGAGACGGTGTGGAGGAGTTCATCAAGTTTTCCTTAGATAATAACCCCCACTACACCAGCGAGCAGCTTAGGTGCCCATGTAGAAAATGTCAAAACCGTGCCTTAAAACATGAAGTAGATGTCAAACAGCATCTATACAAGCACGGTTTTGTTGAGAACTACTACGTGTGGACGTATCATGGTGAAAATGAAAGTAGTCGCCTGCAAGAACCTGTTCGCGAAAATCCGTACCGGGACTTCGTAGAGGACGCACTGCGTACGACGGTTGAGGACATCATGGAGGAGGAACGTAACCCAGACAACTTAAGCGACGAAGAAGTACAACATGAACCTAACCCACAAGTCCTTTCCTTTTTCGAAATGCTAAAAAATGCCGAACTCCCAGTTTTCAGCGGGTGCGATATGAGTCTGTTGCAAGTCGCTTCAAGGATGCTGACTTTGAAGTGCGAGAGCAACATGGCCTTAAGACATTTAGACGGTTGGATCCAACTGCTAATTGACCTTCTACGAGGCACTAAGGAGAATGTCATGGCAAATAATTTCTACGAGGTCAAAAATTTGTTGAAGGGCCTCCAACTCCCCCACGAAAAGATAGACTCGTGTCCGAATGGATGCATGCTGTTCTGGAAGGGAGATTCGGACCTCGACGCGTGTAGGAAATGTGGATCCGGGAGGTACAAGAGTCGAACAAAAAATACTAGGGGGAAGAGAGTACCAACTAAGGTCTTGACTTACTTCCCAGTTGGTCCGAGGCTGCAAAGACTGTATGCGACAAAGAAAATTGCGGGCGAGATGAGTTGGCACCACAGTAACTCCAAAATCAGAGTTAGTGGTATGATGACACACCCTAGCGATGGTGAAGCTTGGAAGACATTTGATATCAAACATCCCGAGTTCGCGAAAGAGCCGCGCAACGTACGTTTGGGTTTGTGCACAGATGGTTTCTCACCCTATGGCCAGTTCGGCAAGTCGTACTCGTGTTGGCCGGTTATTTTGACACTATACAACCTACCGCCGTGGTTATGCAATAAGAGACAATTTATGCTCCTGTCACTTATTGTTCCTGGCCCTAAGAACCCGAAAGCCAATATGGACGTGTATCTCCAACCACTTGTTGAGGAGTTAAAAAGTTTGTGGGATAATGGGATTTACACGTACGATGTGTCGAGGAAAACTAGTTTCAATTTACGAGCTGCACTAATGTGGACCATCAACGACTTCCCAGCTTACGGGATGTTGTCTGGTTGGAGTACAACGGGTTACCGTGCTTGTCCTTACTGTCAAGCGAAGGATCAAAAATCCTTTTGGCTTAAAAATAGCGGAAAGGTATCTTGGTTTGACTGTCACAGACAATTTCTACCTTCCGACCATCCATTTAGGCATAACTGTAAGAGTTTTCTGAAGAAACAACCCGATGAAACTAGGATCGCATGTAAACGATTAACAGGCGATGAGATATGGGCAGATGTGCAGAAGTACCCTACAATAGTACACGCTACCCACCAACAGTTGAAAAAATTGAAGGACAAGAAGGAAGGTTGGTGGAAGTAGAGCATATTCTGGGAACTTCCGTACTGGCACACTCTGCTTATCAGACACAACCTTGATGTTATGCATATCGAGAAGAATTTCCTTGAGCAGATTATCAACACCGTGATGGATGTACCGAACAAGACAGCCTTCGGACCAAAAGGCAAAGCAGATTTCAAGGAACTGTGTCTTGGGCGACCCAAATCGTCGTCCTTTGTTATGGACAAAAATGATAGGAAGGCTTTGTGCGATTGGGTGAGTGGTTTGAAGTTTCTGGATGGTTACGCATCCGACATACCCCGGTGTGTGGACCAGTCCAAGTTAATTTTGCATGGCATGAAAAGCCACGACTGTCACGTGTTTATGTCGCGCTTGATGCCAGTAGCTTTGAAGCAGCTGCTGCCAATGAACACGTGGAATGCATTGACAGAGATCAGTCAGTTCTTCCGAGATTTGTGTTCCACTATGGTGTCAGTCGAGTCCATGAATCGACTTGAGAACAGTATTCCCGAGATCCTTTGCAAGTTGGAGAAAATATTCCCTCCGTCATTCTTCAACTCGATGGAGCATCTCCCACTTCATTTGCCGTATGAGGCAAGGGTTGGCGGTCCTGTTCAGTACAGGTGGATGTACCCATTCGAAAGGTAACGTCCTCAACTCTCTTTCGTGTGACTTCCCGTGCATTGATTACCAATTAAGTCTTACATGAGAGCTAATATTTTAATTTGCAGGTTCTTAAACCATCTGAAAAAAAATTGGTAACAAAGCACGTGTTGAGGGTTGAATATGCAACGCGTATTTGTTAGAGGAGACATCAAACTTCTGCTCCTTCTACTTCGAAGAGCACGTTGACACAAAAGCCAAAGACCTAGACGTGGGTGCGCATCAGACTGAAGACCACCAAATAGAGGTGGAACCCTTTCAGTCTGATGTTGGAAGTACCACTGGAAAATGTAAGGAGAGGTGGTTGACCGATGTTGAGTACAAGCAGGCA
This sequence comes from Agrostemma githago, assembly GCA_958450325.1. Lineage (NCBI taxonomy): Eukaryota > Viridiplantae > Streptophyta > Magnoliopsida > Caryophyllales > Caryophyllaceae > Agrostemma > Agrostemma githago. The sequence goes on from OY288256.1 coordinate 34,076,352, forward strand.
CACTCCTACGTTCTGAGAAACTGTGGCCCTGTAATCAGACCGTACGAGGAGTAAGTAACTCACGTACAACATACCCTCCTCATAATTGGTAGTATGTGTGATTAAGTACAACTGCTGAAAATTTCAGGAAATTCGAGGCTTTCATTATGGCAGAACATGCGGGAGTGAAAACATCTGAAGATGTTTGGGTGGCGTATGAGTCATTGTTCCCCTCATGGCTACGTACTCAAGTATGTTGAAATGCTATTTGCTTGATCATTATAAATTGTGTATGTGTTTGGTACAAATTTTAATTGCATTGTTTTTCGACGAATTTTATGTTGACAATAGCCTGAAGCGCTGGAGGATCCCATTGTAAGACCACTAGTCACTGGGCCGTCTTCACGAGTCAGAACTTGGAGGCGATATACAATTAACGGGTACAAGTTTCGTGCGTTTACCGAGGGTGTTGATGTTCCGAAACAGACCAAAAGTAACGGCGTATGTGTGTTGTCCACCGAAGGATCAGATTACTATGGAAAACTAATCGAGGTGATCGAGCTAGACTACTACGACAGCCACAAAAACTGCAAGGCCATACTGTTCAAATGTGATTGGATCAACAACTCCCCGCACGGAGTCACTGTTCATGAGAACTACAATCTTGTGGATGTCGACCTGACAAGAAAACTTCGAGGGCACAACCCTTTTGTGTTGGCGTATCAAGTCGATCAAGTCTGCTATGCACCTTACCCAAAGGGAAAAAAGAGTACGAATTGGTCTGCGGTTTTCAAAATCAAGGCAAGATCACAAGTTGATAATCCTATCATCGACGATGACGTCTACCAAGAGAGTGTGGTTGGTAATAATCAGCCGATGTCATCAACTCTGATCGAAGACACTGACGTCAATGAAGAAGAATATGTAGTCGAAGTTGCTGGTGCTGTAGGGGAGGACGACGAGTTTGCCGACTGGATTGTTCCTGAGGGAGAGGGTGATGAGGACGACGACTTGGTCATCGACGATGAAGATGACGGTGATGAGGTGAATACTGACTGGGACGATGATGATGAAGACGGGGACGAGGGGTTCATTGAACCGCACACCGACGCGGACAGTGACAGTGACAGTGACGATAATTAGCAATTATGTAGTTGTTTGTATCTTATTCGCATAAGTTGTAATTTAATTATTTGTAATTGAAGACTATTTTGGTACTTAATGAAATTCCTGCTTTACCCTAAACGAACTGACTCTACAGTTTAACTTTGCGCAAACATATTTTGTAGACGTGATTATGGCAGGTAGCAGTGAGATGCTGACGGGAGGCAGCAGCCATGGTGACCACATGGAGGAGGACGTGCCTAGGACTCCTGTCATACATGGTGTGGACGCTGTCCAGGAAGTCGGGGCGACGGTCTACGTTGCCACGCCTGGGAAAGCGTACCTTTCACGGCAGAAAGTGAGGGAAGCTAGTTGGTGAGTTGTAGTTGTTGTAACCAGTTCTTTTCTAAATTCACTCATTTATTTGCTTCACATTATCATAATTGACTTGTGTAGGTGGGACGACAAGAAGTACTCAGATTATTTGCGGGATTCCGTAGTCATGACGTATGCGTCCACGCCTGGCGCCTACCGTAGCTGGACGGAGGCACCACCGGAAGCTCGGGATGCGATGTATATGCACTTCGCGGTAATTACCTCATCTGTGTTTCTAAGGTTTTCGTTGCACGATTTATACATTCAATTGTCGCTAACGAATCTTTTTTTTGACAAACAGAGGAGAGTGCGTATAGACCTGGGGTACGACCTCAGGTCGGATTTTGAGACTCGGATAAAGAAGAAGATAACCGACCTCTTCCAGCGAGCTGTCCCGAGGGTCGACAAGGCGGACTGGATTCCGCAAGAGAAGTGGGAGATATTGAAGAAGAACGCTGCCGACCCAGCTTTCAAGAAGAAATCGGCGATTAAGTCGTCGAACAGGAGAGGTGGGCAGGTGGACGGGGTGGCGAAACCCACCAGCTGCCTCGGAAGTAGGAGTGCAGCAACAGCCTTCGCGGCGTTGTTAAGTGCTTATAAAACAAGTAAAAAGTTTGAGTATAATTCAATATATACTATTGGTAAATAAATGCTGAAAGTTTTAACACTGTTATATGAAGGGCCCAACTGCAACCCCGGTCGAGCTCTTGGAGAAGACGAAGAAGGGGAAAGATGGCAAGTGGATAGACCCTAGAGGACCGGAGATCGTGGTGAGTAGTAGTAATGTTTTTAAAAAATATACTAGGCATGAAAATTACGACGTGATAGTATGTGTTCTAAAAGTTATAACACTGTTTCATGTTGCTGTTTCAAGAGAACTACCAGAAAGCGGTGGAGGAGGCACGCACCTCTGATCAGGCACCCAACACGCTGAAGATCTTCCACGATGTGACGGGTGGCTATAACCAGAAGGGACGATTCTGGGGGATAGGGAATGCGGCGAAACAGCTCTTTCGCCCATGCTTGAACCGAGGTAAGGAGGTATCTGCGGACACGTACCTCCCTACCGCCACCTCGCAGGAACGCACACTCAACGAGCGTATGGAAGATAAATTCCAAAGACAAGAAGAGCGCCTGAAGACGTTGGAGCAGAGGTGTGAAGAGCAGCAGCAGTTTATTCAGTTCATGAGGGAACGGTTCAACATGGGGAACGAGGGATGCGGTGGAGGACCACGCATGACTAGGCGCGACGATGACGACAACAATGATGGTCATCCCTTTGGATCGGAGCACATCGAGTCCCTTTCTTAGGTAGTTCAGCTCCCTTGTGTTACTTGTTTACACTTTGGTTACATTGTGTGTATATATATTCTACCAACTTCTAGCGTTGGTTGTCTTGTTTACACTTTGGTTGAATTCTGAACCTAGAAACGGTTGTCTTTGTAATATTTTCATTTTCTATAACATTACATTAGTTTATGTTTGTGTCGTTTTGTGGAGTTTTGTGAAGAAGAGAGCTTTGATTGGAGTTATTGATGGATTTTGGTTTAGGATGATCTGCTGTGGTTTGTTGTAGGAGTGGGTTGTTTATTTGCAGGTTGTTTTATTTCGCGCATATGGGGAGCTGAAAACAAAGAAACGATTTTTTTGTTAATAGGCTTTGCGTGGGATTAGCCGACGCAAAGTCAACAAAAACTATGACTTTGCGTCGGCTAATCCCACGCAAAGCCCCTCAGTCAAATGACTTTGCGTGGGATTAGCCGACGCAAAGTCGACAGAAACTTTGATTTGCATTGGGTAATCCCACGCAACGCCCCTCAGTCAAATGGCTTTGCGTGGGATTAGCCGACGCAAAGTCAACGAAAACTATGACTTTGCGTCGGCTAATCCCACGCAAAGTCATTTGACTGAGGGGCTTTGCGTGGGATTAGCCGACGCAAAGTCAACAGAATGTTTGACTTTGCGTCGGCTAATCCCACGCAAATCCTCTCAGTCAGATCTCAGTCAATGGCTTTGCGTGGGATTAGCCGACGCAAAGTCAAACATTCTGTTGACTTTGCGTCGGCTAATCCCACGCAAAACCCGTTGACAGGGCGTTGACCTCTATGCGTTCGTATCGGAGCAGCCGACGCAAGCCGACGCAAATCATATGCGTCGGATTAGCCGATGCAAAAAAAAAAATTGCGTCAAAATATTACGGCGGTCGTTTGCATCGACTAATCCGACGCAATTTGCATTTTGCGTCGGATATTGCCATTTTGCGTCGGATTTGTCCGACGCAATTCGGGCTCGATTTTTGTAGTGAAAGATAGTGTGAACGCTAAAGGGGTTTGCGGTATTGTTTGGTTTCTCGGGTGGAGGGAGAGGAATCGTCCCGTTTTCGATCATGCCTTGTATGACATGTTTGAGTGATAGCAGGATTCGGTATCGTGTCCGTTACCTTGGTGATATAGGCAATAAGCATTAAGGGTCCAACTTTTGCCTCGTCTGCCAACTAGTGCGTCCGGAGTGGAACCCATGGGCAAGAACAACCCTTGATCGACTAGAAACTTAAGAGATTCATTGTAAGATGAATTGATTGGGGTAAACTCCCTCGGTGATCTTTCTCCTTTGTTGGATGTGGTTTTATAAGGTCTTGGTGTTCTTTCCGTATCGACTTTAAGAAGCTTCGATCAGACAGAGCATTTGGATAATCTATCCTGGGTAGGCTCTTGGGCATGGTAATTGGCCGAATTGGCGTTCGTTTCGCTTTCTGTGTCCCTACTCTCAAGGAAATTGAGGCGGCTGTCGATGTGACAGACAGAGGAAGTCAAACGGGTTACCGAAGTTTTGATGTTGTGAACCAATTTGGTTAGGGTATTGACATCGTTGTGTATGCTTTCGATGGTGTTTGGATCTATCGACATGTTGGGGAGTGATTCTGTGGGAAAGGATCAAAAGATCAGAACGGATTCATCGGACGACGTAAGAAACTCGAGGAATGTTCATAATCAAGCGACACGGGAATATGTCCCTTGATTTGCGCGTGTTTGCGGTCCTCGGTTAGGGACTCAGGTGCTTTAGACTCTCGGGGCATTCGGCGAAACGCCTAATGAATCATGTCTCTAAAACGAAACGATTTGACACAAATCCCGGGGTTGGGATTTAAAGAGGACTTCTCGGGATGAGACAACCCAAAATGTAAGACTTCGAGTAGAGGCGACCCTAGTAACTAACACAGACAGTTAATAACACGGTTGTACGACGTAAGGAGTTGATCGCGATCCTGGCTCGAAATCAAAGAGTTTAGATGGTTTTGAAAACAGACGATTTTTGAAAATAAAACCTCTTTTGTGACGGGGGATTTATAAAAATTGGTGCCACGGCGGGGTAGCGACATCTTTTGTGATGTATTGAAAAAGTGTTGCTATACGACTGTTGGTGAGCAAATGTGCAAATGGAGGTTTTGCAAAAGAAGCGCGGTTCTAAAGGAACCGGTTTTGAAAATGAGGTCGTGCTTTTATCGAGACTACTATTAATTCGTTAATTCGATAATTTGTGGTGTAGACGGTGCCTGTGACGGGCCGTGATGTCTTGTGACGGTGCTTTTGAAAATGTGACTAAACTCTCGTGAGAGAACCTAGGCAATGAAAGTGTTTTTCTTTTTTTTTTCTTGAAGAAGAAACTTCTAAAACGGGGGAAACCCGTGCTTGTCGACGGCATTAACCGACATTTCGACGGTGGCGTGATGTATTATGAATTTTTTTTTGATGATGTAACATTTTGGGTTCCTTGACTTCATTGGTTGAAGTTTTGGTTATGTTAACGATATGTACGAAAAAAAGCATTTTTTCTTTTTTTTTTGAATTTTTGAAAAAATGTAACCGTTAGGGTACCTTGGTCCCATTAGTTGGGAGTTGAGTGATATTAACGGTCCTCGTTGTTGTTTGGAAAACGACGAGTTCAACTTTGGCCAAGGTAATGGCGCTCAAAAGGGTCTTTTCTTTTTTAAAGTAGTGAGTGTAAAATTTGTCGTGATGACGGTGTTAAAATACTTTCGAAAATAATTCTAATTTTGCCGGAATATCGACGTTGAAAAGACAGTTTTTAAAAAAATGATGTTCTTTTTCGAAAACGGAGTTGGGTGCGGTTGAATATGTTGTCGTGGTTGAATCCAGATTTTAGTGTTTTATTTGGGTTGTTCAAACACGCTACCCATAACTAGGAATGTGTACACTCATGCAGGATCCAGACACGGGTAGATTAGGGTAGGCTACCGCTCACGAATAGCTTTTGCTTAGGCATCGACAGGTCATTTGGGGAGATGAGTGTCGTACCGTCCGCTTATAACTACTCGTTTAGTATATCCGCGGGGTACGCGTTAGGCAGCCGGAGCGTCAACCGAGGATCACTCCGCGTGTCAATAAGGATCTTACCGGGAAGAGGTCGATTAGTCCTGTTGTCGGTTAGGGTGGGCTTTTTAGGGCCAAAACCTGTAGTGACCATAACTAGGAACTAGGAAATGAGCTTCACCGACCTCGTTCGAGTTACACCACCACTGGAAACTTGTTTCCAAATCCCCAGCGGAGTCGCCAAACTGTGGACGTCCGACCGCTCCGCACGCGCCTATGCTGGACCGACCCGTTTTTGATCGCGGCGGCCACCCACCCGGCCCCCTCTCGGTCGGGGGCCGGTCCGATATCGCATTCGGGGCGATGTATCGGACCTCGATTCGGATGAAAATCCGGAGTTGTACTAAACGGGCGCAGGCGCCCGTGTTTCCGTTGGAATCGATCGAGTCGTGGTTATAAATGTTTAAAGGCTGATATGTTTGGTGACCTTTTTGGTGAACCGAATTCGTTGCCGATTTGCGAAGTCGCCACCGAGTCATATATGGGGACTCGGAAACCGTTCAAGTCAACTTTGACCCCTAGCTGGCTCAAAGTTGAGTGGCACGGGACCTAAAGATAAAGACTTGTACCCTTAAGCACTCCATGCCTGGAATGACTCTCATTGTCAATGGTTTCGGACATCCGGAAACCGTCAATTCTGAGTAAGGGGTGAGGGTACGTATTGGGAAGCCAACTTCCGCTAGACATCGACACCCAAACCCGCCCGCATGTAGCGGCCTCTACTAATCAATCGGTGGGCTGATAACTTTGTTCCTTCGTTATGGTGGAAGTACGGTAACATCCATTGTTTTAACCCTATACCTTTTGCTATGTCGGTTGTTTAAGGACAAGTAAGTTTTGTCGTCGAAGTAGTTGTGTTTACATTCTTTACATGTGATTTCACGTGACAGGCAGGCCATGAAAAGATGCACATAGAAGAGTAGAGAGTACTTATATTATATGTATTAGCAAATCAGTTTTAACGCAGTAATACGGATATTAGTCGTTCTCGTGGTATACCTTACCTAGTATTCTGCTTAAGATGTGTTGAATCGGTATTAATAGGGATGCGTCGAACCATGTAAGGTGAGCACCGAGACTAATACGGAACCCGACCATCGCTTTGTTCAGTTTTAGCTTGTTTATGTTTTGATTTCCATGTTAGGTGATTTAGCATGCGGTTATAAGGTCATAAAAGTAATAAATCATACGAAAGCTATAAATGCGAATGTAAGTAAATCACATAGTGAGGAGTTTCACTCTCGGAGTATACGCTAAATGGGACACGATGCATAGATAGTTGAGAACGGATCTTGGAACTACTCGGGTCTATTTAGGGTGCTTCAGTTTTTATAATTGAAGTTGGGACGTTACATGTTTTAGTACGTGTAATGGACCTAGTGTCCACATTTGACATTATCGTAGTGTATAATAAAAGTACAGAAATGTAAAGTTTTGTTTAGGTGACAACCTAGTGACGATTCGACTTCAGAAGGCGGATCCTCCTAGCTCGCCTGGTGATTTCGGCAAAGTTCCGTTACCGTTGGCTCTTCCTGCGGCTAATCTGGCAGAACTCCATTACTATTTGCTGGTTCTGCGACTATTCCTGCAGAACTCCGTTGCTAGACTCAGAGTAGCTAGTCGAACACAGGCACCTTGGGATCGAGTGGGGTGCTCGAAGGTGAGGAGTAGCGTCGATTTCGCTTATCGGGACTACGATCGAGTGGATCGTTTGCTTCGGGTGTCGGAGTGCGAGCCCTTAGCGAGAAACTCTTAACGAATAAAGAGAGAAGGGAAAATGTTGCGTGTCGAATGAGTGGGGTGGAGGGGGGTTTTATAGCTGTTTTCGGCTCTCGTCACCCGGACGGATGCATGAGTCCATGCGCACCAAAACTCAGGAGCCGGGGTTTAGGTGTGTGAAGGATGAGACGCGCGAGATGAGGCGCTCGCAAATTTGAAGATACGATTTTGATACTTTCCAAAGTCGAGGGTTGTAAGTATCATTTGTGACTTGGAGACTAAGCTTCCCCCCTTTGACCTAGCGCCGTTGCGCCGAGTGGGCCTCGGGTGCGCATCCCGAGGTTCGCTTGGTGTGGTGCTGACTCGGTTCGTGTTTCGGGACTGACTTGGGGTCCCGGTGTCAGAATTGGCTCTAATGGTGTCTATACGACCGTAATGACACGACTAAGGCTGCCTTGATGTTAATTTAATTTTTCCGAGTAATTATTTGATATGTTTTATAGAAAAAACTATCTAAAACATTGCAATCTTGCGTCGCGTTACAGTCCGATCATCATCGGGTGTTTGTTGGGCACTCCTGCAGTCACCAGGTCCAAATCTGGGTGTCTACACACCAAACTACCACGAACACACTACTAGCTACTACTAATTCTAATACAATACTACTAAATTCTCACCACTAAACCTACTTAATCCCAACTACTACTACCACAACCTCAAGAACACCAACAACAATAATAACAACACCACCAACATCAACAACAATAATACTAAGAATATCACTCACACTACCGTCTCCATCATTTTACTCCATATAGTGAGCCTTATGCATCTAGGCATCTCATTAATCACCAAAAATTACTGCCTTTTTGCTTCAAAAGGGCACCAGCACCAGCACAATTACCACCACCACCACCACTATAACAACCCGGATTTTTGATGACTTAAATTAATAGATAATGCAGAAAATTATTTAAGTCAGTTAATTAAAATTATATCAGAGTGTAAATAAATCCGGATCGCTACGGATCCTTACAATAAACGACTATTAGTTACATAGTCTTGATTCACCAGTACGGAATATAGATTGTATTTTTATACTAAACATATTACTAAAATCTCTTGCTCAGTTCCCCAACGTCTTGTACCTGAAAAAAATATAAAACAGAGACCGTTGAGCGGAACAGCAACCAAATCGTTCATCCAACATCACCTCATACACATAAGACAACCATATGAATAACCAATAATATGCTTACAAAAATATTAAAGGATATCACGTAACAAATAGTTTCCTTTAATTCAATTAACCAACATGTGAGGTGAAGAAAATGGTAAAGTTTAGAAGATGGGACATTGGCAGCCATTTGATTTTAAATCATTTTTCACGTAAACAGAAAAAACACACGAGTCGTGGCTCCTAGTATCACCGCTACACCCTATTGGCTTGCATCTCACCAATAGAAGTAACCGTCTTACCGACTCGTAGACCGAACCGATCTTATGAGGTTTACATCTCACCCATAAGGCTCAATTGGGCCCGAACTTCTATTATATTATACGTTTATTCAGACGGGGCTCTGGTCAAAATAAAAGCCGATGATTACATTCTTTGCATCACCAAGAGGGAACCCGCAGTTTTCATAATCCTGTTCTGCCCCCGCTACCTAGGTGTTAATACTGATAAAGTACTTATCTATACAAGCGCACATACCCTACGCAGACTCTTGAACCGCATCTCTCACTGCCGTAGGATGACTACCTTAAACCTAGGTCGACTCTCGGACCGCAGCCTCCGAGTCCGCTTTTCATTGTAAGTGCAGTCGAAACACCAGATATGGTAGAATCCAACACAAACTATTCGTCCCAGACTCGCATCGTAAACCTTATATAAAAGTCGCCCATGAACAAGTAGTATTTTATTTGGTGACCTCTAATAATTGGTCGGACTCATTTGAAAAACTCAAATTCTCCAATACTTACTTTCAGTGTGACAACATCATACTTTAATCCTCAAGTGTCACCCGAAACATCATATCTCAAATATTGTACTCCCTCCGTCCCAAAATGTTTGTCCCATTTACTTTTGCACAATAACTAAGAAAATTGTGTGATGATTGGGTATATAGGCAATGATGACTCCCTTTATAGGGTGAGTCATAATGTTGTGTGAGGTGGTGTGGGTTAATGAAATGACAAAATGGTAAATACTTAACTTTGTAATGACGAAGTTATAAAAAAGGATAGACTAAAAAGAAAAATTGAGAAATGGGACAATCTTTAAGAACCTACCTGAAAAGGAATACGGGACAATCTTAGGGGGACGGAGGGGGTATAACTTAATTTTAAAATAATAAATTCTTTAAATAAAGTATTATATCAAAATAAAAATTAAGGTATACTAAAATATTATTTTAAAATTTATAATTTCTGAAAAATATAATTGAAGTCATACTTGATTTACAAATTTTGACATAAAATCATTTTTTGATAATTATGAATATCGTGTAAGAATTTTGGAATAAAATAAATCCATTTATTTTAGAAAAATGAAATTATAAATTTTTTCCTATATAAAAATAATAAGTATTATTAAAATAAAATAAAATATTTTGTAGGTTACTAATTTACTCTATTATTACAATATATAAACAAATGTAAAAGTACTAATAACATATATGACCAAAATTACAATTATATAAAATATAAAGTACATAGAATAAATACATGTAGTAAATAGAAATATGTAAATAAATTACAAATAAAATGATATCAGTAAATTTTATTATTTTAAGTTATTTTATTCATTTTCTCAATTTCTCATATAAACATAAATATAAAGGTGATAAATAAATAAATTAAACAAGTGATAAGTTAGTTTAGTTGAATTTAGTCATAAATATAACATAAATAAATATCACGTAACGTTTTTATATACATAAGTATTTTAGTCATACAAATAAGCTTAAATATAACACAATGTTGTTAGAAGAAAATTTTGGTTACCTTAATAGCTATTACGGAGCATTTATTAACGTTATTAAGAACTTAAGATCGTCAGGTCATTAAAATTGTCTACGTTAGGAAAGTCGTCTCCTCATTCCCGATGCTCCAATTATATAGAAGGACGAGGGAGTAAGTATAGTATGTAGTACGGAGTATATAGTATTGTATAGTAAGTAGAAGTAGTACGTAATATAGTACTCCGTAGTATGTAGGAGTAGTAGTATATATTGTAATTAAGTTGTAGTAGTATTTATAGTAGTGTACGTAGGAATGTAGGAGTAGTCCTGGGATATATATATATATATATATATATATATATATATATATATTTATAGGGAGTAGTAGTTAGTTAGTATGTGGCTAGGTGTAGTAATGATAGTAGTAGTAGGTTAGGAGAGTATTGTGGGTAGGGGGTGGAGGTGTGAGTGAGAGAGGGAGTATAGGGGGTGAGTAGTAATGAGGGGTAGGGTGTCACGTAGGGGAATAAGTACGGGTTCCAAATTTTCGACTTTCAATCCGTTTCTCATACGAACGTCTTTCTTTCTTTCATAAAAAGTTGAAATATAAGATTATGGAATAAAAATAATGGAAACCGTAAAATATATTTTTAAAAAGGAATTAGTGAGACGGTAAATAAAACAGACGATAAATAGTATTATGGGACAATAGTTACTCCCTCCCATCCATTCAATTCTTTACATAGGCCCACCATTTCTCCTCACAAAAACGGCCCCCACGTAAAGATTGAATGGATGGGAGGGAGTATAAGAAATCATTATTTTAAGAATTCGATAAATTATTTCTAAATTTTACAAGGCGAGAAAATGTCAAAACAAAAGGTCAATATTAAAAATATTTTCGAGTTTTAAACTTTATTTAAAGAAAGATAAAAATTTTAATAATTCGATAAATAAATTCTAATGTTTTTATGACGGAATAGTTTTTAATTTAACAAAAATAAAATATTTTATTCTCGAAAATAATTTTTCTAGCGTTAAAATTGGTTTAAATAAATGTTTAAATGTATCAACGTTATTTGAAAAATACGTGGTGTTACATTCTACCCCCCTTAAAAAAATTTCATCCTCAAAATTTCCGGCATAACTTAGGCAATTAACGAACTTTAAAACACCACACAAATTAAGTGAAATATTAGAGTTAGGTAAGACCACCACCACCACTACTACTAAACTACCAATACCACGACCACGACCACGACCACGACCACTACCACTACCACTACTACAACTACCACTACTACGACTACGTTCTCCCGGTTATTCCCGTACTTGTCCTACGTAATCTTGCTCCATTAGTGTTTGTGACATTGTGGGTGCTTTCTATGTCGACCTTTGTGAGCTAGGATGACCACTAGGGCCTTCTGTGAGGTTTTGTGTGACTTACGACGAACAAAAAGGTGTCGTAACAATGTCGGATTTTCCCGAAACCACTTCCATTGTGATTGGGATCGAAAATAGGTGTTAGGGGGCCTTATGGAATTTTGATATCTCTATCCAAAATTGTGACCTTATTTTGACTCGTTTGAGTTGTTTTAGCCTGACCTGTGCCCTGAGGCTTGGATTTATGTCTTTTGCTTGGTTTTGCAGCTAGAGGTGATACCGAGCGTCCCGAGGGAGCTTCTTTGGTTGGCACTAGTGGCGAGGCCGCCAGGACGAGGTCACTAATTAACTCCCCGCAGGATCTATAGAAGACGACGAAGCATTCCATCGCAGCGTTGTGATCCAGAGGCCACAAATGAGGCCGACTTCAATAGAGTAAGGAGGCGTAGGCTTCCCGAGACGGTTGCTAGGAGGTCTCATGTCTCTATTCCCGTTCCAGAGAACGAGGGGATCGGCTACGAGGACCCTGAGTGGGCCCGGGACTGGGAAGGCCACTAGTTGTTGTTTCGTCCTGACTTGCACGTCGCATTGTGCAGGGTCTGGTGAGTATCTCCACTCATGCTTATTAGTTTTAGGCTTTGAATTTTGGTTTCGGTTGGTTTTGTTTGTTTTGTTTATACTTGCACTGCTTCGGTTTGCAGCCCGTGACTGAGGCAGCGAGTCATCTCCACGAAAGCCGCGGTTACCAAATCAAAATCCTAGTACTAAACCTCTCGCCCTTATCCGAGAAGTGGGTCGATCCTAGGAAATACCACAACCACAGCCGGGCATCCTGCTCCGGTGTGTTGGGTACTCGACCCTCTAAAACCGCCACCCTCTCAAAGTGGTCGGTAATGTACGAACTCACCAGAGCATGAGGCGTAATGTAAGCCTCACGCTCCAAGCAATCTTCGATCAACTCTCGGACCTCATAGGTATCTAATCTAGGGCCCTCAGCAGCCCATCTAATCCTCTCGGGACCCCAGGGTAAACCCGTAATAACCCCAAAGTCCTTTAAAGTCATCCCGACGTCCCCAAATGACATATGGAAGGTCGAGGTAATGTTGTGAAAGCGATCTATCATCGCTCTTAGCACCATATGAGGTTGCATTTAGTCTTACAACCCACCAACCTGGCCCAATGTCCAACTACGGGGCCCAAAGCCGTCCTCGCAATAATCTTCTTTGCTGCAGGGGTCAGCTTTTGAGAATATATCTCAAGGCATGTCGTAAAGCCCGAGAAGTTCCTCATCGAAGCTGGGGGCTGCAAACCGAAGCAGTGCAAGTATATACAAAACAAACAAAACCAACCGAAACCAAAATTCAAAGCCTAAAACTAATAAGCATGAGTGGAGATACTCACCAGAACCTGCACAATGCGATGAGAGACGTGCAAGTCAGGACGAAACAACAACTAGTGGCCTTCCCAGTCCCGGGCCCACTCAGGGTCCTCGTAGCCGATCCCCTCGTTCTCTGGAATGGGAATAGAGACATGAGACCTCCTAGCAACCGTCTCAGGAAGCCTACGCCTCCTTACTCTATTGAAGTCGGCCTCATTTGTGGCCTCTGGATCACAACGCTGCGATGGAACGCTTCGTCGTCTTCTACAGATCCCGCGGGGAGTTAATTAGTGACCTCGTCCTGGCGGCCTCGCCACTAGTGCCAACCGAAGAAGCTCCCTCGGGACGCTCGGTATCACCTCTAGCTGCAAAACCAAGCAATATACATAAATCCAAGCCTCAGGTCAGGCTAAAACAACTCAAACAAGTCAAAATAAGGTCACAATTTTGGATAGAGATATCAAAATTCCATAAGGTCCCCTAACACCTATTTTCGGTCCCGATCACAATGGAAGTGGTTTCGGGAAAATCCGACATTGTTACGACACCTTTTTGTTCGTCGTAAGTCACACAAAACCTCACAGAAGGCCCTAGTGGTCATCCTAGCTCACAAAGGTCGACATAGAAAGAACCCACAAAGTCACAAACACTAATGGAGCAAGATTACGTAGGACAAGTACGGGAATAACAGGGAGAACGGTCCCTAACCCTAGCATTTTGAATTTATCCCCATAGGAGGCCATTGTCGTACCTCAAAGTCTCCTATCAAGCTTATAACTACCCTCAACCCTAATTTAACAATGGGATTAAGCACAAGCATCGAAACTTAGCAAATTCAAAATATCCAAATCGATTTTCTAGTGTTTTAACAAAATCGACCCACAATCAACCAAGTTAAGCGAAATCGATAATACACGAGTAAGGAACACTTACCCGATGTCGACATTATCGTGTATGGCAAAAATCGAGACGGAAATCAGTTGAATAGGTTGAAGAAGCAAGATTGAGGGAAATAGGGGGTGCGTTTAAAATATGAGACGAATTAACTGTTCGCCCCAATCTTTGTTGATTTAAGCGGACCTGGCCCACGAAACCCCAGGCGCCTCAGGTCGCGCGTCCAAAACCTGGACCGCTGGGGGCTAAGCGCCTGAAAATTTGGGGGCAGAAGAATACGCGTCTAACTAACCCGGCACAAGACTAAAAACAAGAACAAACAAGGCCTAATATCCAATGTCCGTATAACACGCATTCATAGAACAAGCAAATAAACAACGACAAGACAATCACTAGCCGATATCGGTAAAACGCGCCTATAAACCAACCCTGAACAAAGAACAATAATAAAACAAGAATAGCAACCACGACCAACAAGAATGCACACGCTTGAGTACGTGATAAAACAAGCAAAACAAAGCCGATCTAAACAAATTCCAAACAAATCCAAGCGCATCAGAACAAAGCAAAGGAAATCCGAACAAAATAAGACAAGTCCGCAAAACAAATTTAACATGACCAAAATAAATAAATGCCAGCAAACATCTTCGAGCCCAACGGGTCTTAGTTATCCGGAGGGCAATTTAAGTTCGAACGGATACTGACACGTTCGAACATTTGGAGTCTTATACCTCCCCAGCAATTTGGGTTTGAACGGATACTGACACGCTCTAACACTTTTGAGCCTAACGGGTCTTAGTTATCCTGAAGGCAACAACAAACAACAATTTAAGTTTGAGCGGATACTGACACGCTCAAACATATTTTGCCCGAAGGGTCTTAGTTATCCTGATGGCACAACAACAACAATTTGAGTTTGAGCGAATACTTACACGCTCAAATGTATTTTGCTTAACGGGTCTTAGTTACCCTGAAGGAACAACAACAACAATTTAAGTTTGAGTGGATACTGCCACGCTCAAACGTATTTTGTCTAACGGGTCTTAGTTATCCTGAAGGCACAGCAACATCAATTTAAGTTTGAACGGATACTGACACGTTCAAACATATTTTGCCCGAGGGGTCATAGGCATCCCCGGCAACGGCGCCAATTTGACGGAAGGGATTTGTCGTGGATCCCACCGGTCAAAGTAAACTAACTAACCTAAGCTTGGTAGCAAATGGTAAGTCGGGTCGAGATCCTCAGGGACGGAAAATGGGTTTAGACTAAGGTGGGCTACAATTCTAGACTAGGTTCGAGACAAACTAAACTAGGAGATGGCTAAGGTTGACTAGTGACTAAGCTAAGGTCTAAAACACGAAGTAAAAGGCCAAACAAACAACTAATGATGATGAAAAGCGAGGATTAAACAATAAGAATAAAACTAGGGCTAGGTTGGGTTCATGGATGCCAAGGAGATAAAAAGAGGGAAACGGGGTTACTAGCATGCTTTCGTAGCCTAGGTTCCGATCGGGCTCTCGCTACTTAAACGGCCTAGAGGTCTCCTCACCACGCTCTCGCTACTAATGGGGGAACCAAGCCTATCAACCAAACAAGAACATGCAAGAGAACAAGCAAGAAAAACAAGGAATGATCATCTCAAGTCTCACAACCTTTTCATCAAACATGTAGAGTGCAAGGCAAATAGGAATCAACAAAAGACAACAACTAGCATCACCCATCTCACCCTAATCATCCATAATCACACTCAATCCCCCTACTAACCCTAGGGGATAACTACTCAAATATATCTAAGCTTAAACTAACACAAACAAGAGAAAACATCAATATGAGAACTACAACATTCATTATGAAGATGAAACTAGCAAGAACAACAAACAAATGATAAAGATTGAAACTTGAATGATAAACAAAGATTAAAGGAAAAGAGTAGAGAAAGATTATACCAAACTAATAATGAGATGAAAAGATGAACACTTGCATAGAAGAAAACCCAAAACATCCACCAATGTTGTCAAGATTGGTAGATTCTTCAAGAAATCCAATAATACAAGAGTAACTAACTAAGATTAAACTAAGATTAACAAAAGATTAAGGAATGAATAAGGAGAAACTAAGCTAATCTACACTAATGTCTATCTATAGTTTAGTCTAATGTATGGTGCTTAAAACAATACAAGAGAGGGGTATATATAGGATTTCACGAGTGAAGGAGGCGGAGAAAGAAAGGAAGCGCATAACTGGGCCCTTCCCGACCGGGAAGAGGGTCATCTCGACCGAGAAGGGGTGGTCCCGACTGGGAAGGTCATGATGCCGGCCATGATTATGCTCCAGTAGCTCCATCTTGTTCGTCTCTTCATCCCGGTCGTGATTGATGTGTTCCCGACCGGGATGGGTCATGTAGGCTTCAAATATGATCTCATAGGCCCCTACTTGATCTTCATAGGCTTCTTATCGATTCTCGGTGCTCGTGAATGAGTCCAAATGGCTCGGGAATGAGTCTAAGCCACCGAGTTATCATCACTTCTCTTCGTTGGTTCCATAAGTGTCGGAAACGAGTCGGAATCGTTCCGTTTCTCCAAGATTGGCCTTAGGAACCTAAAACAAACTAGAAGAAGCGTAAGTAGTCTTGAAACCGCTCCAAAGAGGGATTCCACAAGAAAAACCGGGACCAAATAAAAGGAATAAGCACTACAAAACACACTTATCAACTCCCCCACACTTAACCCTTACTCGCCCTCGAGTAAGCACGAACTAACTACTAAACTAATAGAAACTAAAATAATAGCCGAGCGGGTATTAGCGCACCCTACGCCCTTTCAACTCACAAGAGAACACTTAGAGGAAAAATGCTCTCCGCAAGGCAAGTGAGGTCCTGCTACAAAACTGTAGATACAACCGAACACGAAAACACAGAAACAAACAAACAACAATCGGTTGCATCCAAGAAGAAACAAATACCACTTCCCTCAACAAAGCGGTGAAAGAAACACCGGTTAAGGATTCAAGGCAAGTGATAACGTTCCCAAGCTAATAACACAAATCGATATGGACAAAACCCTAATAGTATGACAACAAAGCAATAAAAATGTTGGTAACTTACCTAGGTCCTCTTAACCTTCTAAGGACGTAATACGGGACGATAAGCGGGATGGAAAAAGGATGAACCACGGAGTTAGTCGACATTGTAGGTAAAGTGAAACCCCGCCCCCTTTAGCGATGAGCCAAGAGGGTCGTCCCATGCTCAAAAATCTCCCAATTAGTCCAAGTAAAAAGGCGGATATGGTTGCAAAGTGAGGGAAGACCGACCATTACCGCTATCATCCTTCCTAGGGACTCGGTCCTTTGGTAGGCTCTTCACGATAATAGTCGGTAAAAGGCTTATTTTTGAGGGGGTGAGAATTTTTTTGTGAGTTGATTTTCTTTTGGCATTTTTTTCTTTTGCATTTTGCTTTTGAGTTGCTATGCCATTTCTTTTTCTTCTTTTGTATTTTGTTTTTGATTTGTTGTGCCTGTGGACATGACATAGGTCCACCCCGGCGCGGCCACGCGGGGGTTTGGGGAGGCGAATGAATCTCCATATGAGAATGGATTGAATTGAAATTTAAATCGAAGTGGAGTCGCCACCGAACTTTGTGGGAATTCGGGCCCGTTCGAACCCACTCTATGTCGTAGTGCGCCGTATACAAAATACGGCCCATTTCCGATGTCAGAGTTTATTGGGCTAGTCCCTTTGCATTGCGATACCGATACCGTCACTACCGGTTACCGTGTATTGAATGAATCTCGTGCGCCAACGGTTTCGGGCATCCGGAAACCGAGGTTCTGAGTAAGGGGTGAGGGTACGTGTTGGGAAGCCCACAAAGGACACCTAACCCCGCCCGCACATTAGTGGCCTCTACTAGGATATCGAAAGACTTTCTAATACGCGCGTTAGTTGAACGATGAAAATGTTGTGCAAACATTATTTTCCCTAAACATGCGAGAAATTGAAAGGGTTTCTATGTCGATTTAATGCAATTAATTCTAACGTCGAAGTTGAATTTTAGCATGTGGGTTCATTTTAGTACAATAAAATAAACAACCAAAATTGACAAAAGAAACAACAAATTTGTTAGTAACGGTATAACAATAATAACGATTTGCAACGATGTAGAATAAAATGGTATGATGTAAATAGAAAGATGCATGATTTTGAAAAGTGATGTTTCACGTGAATGATTTGGCACGTGTTGACCTAAGTCAGAAAAAGAATATTACCGAAACTAGAAGACGGTGTAGGACTCACGATTTTGTCGTGATAAAGGGCCACTCGACCGAGTCATTGAAGGACTCGACCGAGTGGACTCCTGAAAACGCTTCTGTCCCGTATTTTAGACCCTACTCGATCGAGTTATTGACCAACTCGACCGAGTACGTTGCCACTCGACCGACTCATTACGAGACTCGACCGTGTGGAGGTCGAAAAAGTATTCTGTTTCGGTTTCTGGGGCGCCACTCGACCGAGTAGGCTAGGCACTCGATTGAGTGCCCCCTGTATGAACTAGGGTCCGCTTGCAATTCATTATTGATTTCGAAATTGCTTTTGATTTTTGATAATTCGATGAGTTTGTTGAGTCGGGCATAAATATTGCGGAATTCATACTCGAAACTTAACTTCGATACTCGTCATATCCCATATTCGATTATTGAATCGATATGGAATACTAGAGTGAAAACTTGAAGAGAACGATGTAAGTCGTTTTAAATTAACTAGGACGATATGAATTTCCTCCGCGTTTATAATGTCATAATTCTAACGAATTGCGTGACAATTATTTTAGCATCAACGGAAATCGTGCCATATAATTTATTTGACTAGATAGTTAGATTCAACATCCAATTACGGAATTGGTATCGAATCTAACAGGTCGACACTTTGCTTGAATTGAAAGACTTGATTCCCTCGGCTTCTCCGACGTCGAAATAAATCCCTAGGGATTATGTGATGTCGGATCCACGTCAACGGGTTTCGACCCTTGTATAAAAAAGTATGTTTCAAAAATTACTTTTAGAGAATCGATAAACATGCGATTGAACGATGATAACAATGCGGATAAAATAAAAAACTGTCGTTTAAGTTGACTTGTTTGAATAATCAAATGATCGAGGTGTCGGGATAAGCGACCGGCAACGGTGGGTGCAATACCCTTGTATATTCGGGTTTTCTTATTCCGACATCCCTCGCACTCGACACAAATTCACAAGTATTTTAGTGTCTTTTAATACTAGCGATTATTAATGATATTATGACGCGATAAAAAATAAAGAAACGACAACGATGGACGACGGACGAGACGACGCAAGGGAGGAAAAAGAGAGAAAGAAACGGGAATATTGCACCCTCAACCTACATGTTTTTGTTCTCGGACGGGACTCGTAGTAGTGGATAGCACGGAAGTGATCGAGTTGTAGGCTAAGCTGTGGTGGTTTAGGGTTTGTCTCCTAAGTTAGGGTTAGGGTTTGCAAATGTAGTATTAGGGTTAGATTAGGGTAGAATTAGGTTAAAAAAAAGATGTGTAAAAGGTTGTGCATGGAGGTGTATATATAGGCATGGCCATGGACCCCCGGCTAGGGTTACTCGACCGAGTAGCCCCTTGACTTGGTCGAGTGGCCCATTCAAACGCAGTCGGGCTCGAATGAGGGCCCTCTCGATCGAGTGGGTGGAGCATTCGATCGAGTGGATCGGCTGGGTCGCGCGGGTCCAATGTTTTGGACCTCGAGATGGGTTTTGTATTTGGGCAGAGTTTTTGATGTTTTTATGGTTGTTTTTATGTGTCTCGGAAACGGCTTTGACCGGGGTTGACCCAATCGCTAAAAGTCGGTTTTACTTCCGGTGTCCGTTTTGACCCAAATTAGTCTTGTTTTATTGGAAACGACCCACTGGGCCTGAATTTGAGGTTGGTTTTGTGAGATTTGTACTCCGGAAGTGCATTAGCCAGCAACTAATGGCTTTGAGCCCGTATCCGAGCGAGTAGAAACACGTTAGCGTCCGATCATCATCGGGTGTTTTTTTGGAAACTGTTATAGACACCTGGCAGTCAAAATGTGGGTGTCTACAGAGCCCCCACTCTGACTGAGGCTTGGACAGGGAAAAAGTCAGAGTAGCTACCAAGCCAATTAAGACCTGGTAGACTTCTGATCGGGTCGCTTATAGTCCATTGGACTTGCGTGAAGGGCTCGCCAGCCATAAGATAGAAGTCATACCTGAGCTGATGATAACACTACGTGGGGAATTTGGACTTGTCGCGTAAGTCCCGGGTGCGCTTGTATATGGGCCCATCCCGTGAAAAATGCCGCCTTGGGCTTTCCGCTGGGGAGGTATTTGAATTGCGCGGTCCTAAATTGTACCTGTATAGGTTACATAAAATTTGCATGCAACACGTAGGTGAAACAAATATGACTCACGTTGGGGAAAAAATGATATTTGGAAATTTTTGAATTTTTGAAAATTTTCGTGATTTTCGAAATTTTTGAATTTGGAATCTTGAGAAATTTGAGTCCTTGAAAATCTTTGACTCCTAAAGAAATTTAGGAAAGTTCGGGATGACTAAATCCGTGCTAGTATCGGGACTAGGCTTGTGGGTTGATTCCGTTTAGAATTAGGAAACTTTTCATGGAAAAGTGATATGGAAAGAGGTTTGTAAGGTTGATGCTATATATAGCCCTCCCTTGTCCTTGATTTTCCTCACAACCTTCTCACAATTCATCCCCTCTCAAAAAGAAAGTCTCTTTATTCCTTTCAAGAAAATTAACCATGGGAATCAACAGGTTGACCGTTATGTTGCAAGAGTGGTCCCGACGTTTTAGGGACACGGATAGAGTGGCTTTGAACCAGACGTGTATTACTCAGCTGTATACATTCCGTCAGATGCAGGTTGATCGCTATTTTCTGGATGCTTCTTTGTCCTATTGGGGCGACATATATCATGTCTTTGCCTTTCCTCGGGGCGAAGTCTGCCCTTTACCTGAGGAGATTGCTGCTGTGGGAGGATGGAACCCGATACTTCGCCCTGCCGTCCCATATTCGGTTTATGACCCGAGGAGGAAGCTTCGAGAATTTCTAGGGCTTTCCTATAATGAAGTATCCCGCATGATGGAGGACGGTAATATTTCTCTGATCGACTTGGCTGAGAAATTTATGAATCCTCACGATGTCCGGTTCAGACCGGTTCACAGCCGTAGGGCCTTTTCTTTCTGTATGCTCCACGTTTATGCTTTCGAAGGCCACATGGATTTATTGTCATGCATGGGAAACGCCCGAATCTTGACCGTGGTCGATTTGAGACTGAACACAGCCCGGCTTGGCTGATCACGGGTGAAATCATCCAAGGCTTGGACTATCGTAAGTGAGATTCATCGGTCCGTCTAACCGGAAGCACCCGTTTGCTGCAGGTAATTGGATTTTCCCTTGATTTCTCGATATTTTTTTATTTTTTCCTTTTTTCCTCGCGGATTTTCTGTCGTAGTGGGCACTCGATCGAGTCACCCCGGCACTCAATCGAGTGCCCTCGTAAAAAGCCCCATGTCCACGTTTAGAGGTACCACTCGATCGAGTGCCCATAAAGACGGACGCCTATTTTGTCTCGGAAAATCATATTTTGTTTCCTTTTTCAGATTTGGCTATACGAGAGGTTATCATAGATAGATCCTCCTATTGACGCGAGCAACTATTGTCATAATCAGGTGATGACAAGGAGGCGGACCATTGACTTTTCTCGCCAAATTACTCAGAAGTATTGGGATGAGGTGTTGTCTTTCCATGGTGGTCCGTTGATTCGATGGGTAGTGCCGTGGTGGCCCATCTATGTTTGGACAGGTTTGGACCCGAGGGATAAGGCTCGTTACCAAGTAATCTTGTCTTTTCGGCAGACAATCCATCTTTATCCCGACCGTATACTAAGGCAGTATGGTTGGACTCAAAGAATCCCGGAGGTCGAAGCAGTTGTGAGTGATCCTACCCAACTGACCGATGTGATGTGCGACACTTGGATGCAAAGGTGGTACACCCGGCACACCTGGCCTATTCCTAAATCTCGCCACTCAATTTGGGTCTCAAACTCCTATGTGAAGTGGACTAAAGCAGGTGATGCCAAAGCCCGAGCTGCTCTGAAGGTTGATGAAGCTTTCGACCTGCTACGAAGGGAGCAAGCTAAAGACAACAGGGGCTTCTTTGATGAAGGTGACACCCCGGCTACTCTGGTCCGACTAATGTCAGGTCAGAAAAAGAAGACTAAGACTCAACCTGAAGGGTCTAGTGCTAGAGATGCTTGGGGGAAAGTGAGCCCCCAGACGGACTTGGAAAGGAGACTTGGCCCAAGACTGGCAGTTCAGGACCGACTTGGCCCACGAGATAGGCTACCTGAGCACGTACGGGCTCGACTTGGACCAAAGACAATAGCAGAAGATCCGTTGTCGAAGAAACGGGTTCGAGCTAAGGAGGTTCCCCTCGTGATTCGGGAACGCTCGCCCCCGCCCTGGCGACCTTGGGCTCCCCGCGACCCAAAGGACAAAGGGAAGGGCAAGATGCCTGGCTATTAGTCTCCTTTGCTTTATTATTTGAGTATTATTATTATTTTCTGTGGTGTGGCGTTTTTTTTTTTTTGTGGTGTAATTTTGAATTTCCCGAGTTTATCGAGATTTTAATAAAAGACATATTATTGAATACCGTTCCCGTCTTTTCTTTATTACAGTGGTTGTACCCTTTTGTGGGGTTGCCTACGTATCCACAATTAGCGGAATCAAACCAAACGTAGTTCAAAATTGATTTTTTTTGCAATTTTCGAAATACATCAAGATTATTAATTCGAGATGTGCGACGGTAGAATAATTAATTCTAACTCATTGACTTGTCTAAAATTTTTTGAAAATTTATAAAAAGACAAATTTTTATAAACTTTTGCAAATGACATTGAGATAGTTTTTATGGGTAGTAGCGCTTCAGCTGGTCCTCGTTGGTCGGGTTGACGAACTCGTTCCCGTCCAGGTCTGTCAGCATCACCGCTCCTCCTGATAGGAACTTCTTGACTAAGTATGGCCCAGCCCAATTGGGTTTAAATTTTCCTCTTGGCTCAACCGATAGTAAGGCACGAACCGATTTTAGGACTAAATCCTCTTCCTTTATATTCCTGGGCCTAACCCTTTTGTTGAAAGCCCGTTGGATCCTCTTTTGATATATTTGGATATTGTTGAGGGCCTGAGATCGCCGTTCGTCTAAAAGGACTAGCGAATCGTATCGGGCTTGGACCCAATCTGCTTTAGGTACTAGGCTTTCAAGTAAAATCCTGAGGGATGGCACTTCTAGCTCGACTGGTTGGACCGCCTCCATTCCATATGTCAAATAATATGGAGTTGCTCCGGTTGCGGTGCGAATTGACGTTCGATACCCCCAGAGAGCAAACGGTATTTTGTCGGGCCAATCCCGGTAATTCTCAGCCATCTTTTTAAGTATGGTGACAATTGTTTTATTAGCCGCTTCTACCGCTCCATTTGTTTGGGGTCGGTAAGGTGAAGATGTATGCCTCTGAATTTTATATTTCGCTAGCAATGCAGCGGTTTCAGGTTGGAAGTGGGTCCCGTGATCACTGATAAACTCGTGTGGGATCCCATATCGGCATATGATCTTATTCTGGATAAATTTGGCCACATGCTTGGCGTTCAAGACACGATAAGACTCGGTTTCGACCCATTTGGTGAAATAGTCGATGGCCATTAAAATGAAGCAATGACCTCCCGTCCCGGAAGGGTGCACCTTTCCAATTATGTCAATACCCCATGTCGAAAATGGCCATGGTGATGTCATGGTATATAATAGGGAAGATGACATATGCTGTACGTTAGCAAAGATCTGACAGTTATGGCAGTGCTTGACATATAACTGATAGTCTGTTTCCATGGTGTTCCAATAGTATCCAAGCCTCATGATTTTCCGGGCTAACATATGGGCATTCATATGTGGACCATTTTCACCATCGTGTACCTCGGCCATAACCTTTTCGGCCTGTATTTTATCGATGCACAGGAGGAGAGCCCCCTGTGCCGTCTTTTTGTACAACTGTCCGTCGTACGTACGAACAAATTGGGTCGCCAATCTTCGCAAGGCCTTCTTCGCCCGGTTTTCAGTTCCGGGGGATGTTCACCGGTTGTCAAGTAGGTTAGGACGGCCTGATACCAAGGTTCTGGGTCAGTTATCTCGATATCCTGGATGGCGTGGATGTAGGCCGGCTCGGACCGTCTTTCAACGCAGATTGGCATGCTAGTTAGGTGCTCCGGGATATTCAGTAAAGATGCTAATTTGGAAAGTGCATCTGCAAATTGGTTTTCTTCCCAGGGTAGATAGATATATTCTAACTTCTGGAATTGTTTCTCTAGAACCCGTACTCGTGCTTGGTAGGCCACGAGATTGGCGTTCCGAGTTTTCCATTTTTGGAGCGCTTGGTTAATGACCAGTGATGAGTCACCGTGGATCCGGAGGTTCATTACTCCTAAATCTGCGGCAGCTTGCAACCCGTGAATGCATGCTTCGTATTCGACTGCGTTGTTGGTCACGTCGAAGTCCAATTTGATGGATAATGGAGTGTGTTCCCCTTGTGGTGAGATTAGCAGGATTCCGACCCCAAACCCTCGGAAGTTGGATGCCCCATCAAAATACAAATCCCATGTTTCAGTATCGGCATGGAATATGTCTTCATCCGGAAAGGCCCTAGTATCGGTATGCCCTTCTTCAGATATCGGGCTATCGGCGAGGAACTCGGCTACTACCCGGCCTTTGATGGCTTTTAATGGTACAAACTTGAGGTCAAACTCATATAACATTTAAGTCCATCTGGACATCCTGCCGTTGAGGATGGGCTTCTCGAACAGGTACTTGATAGGATCCATTTTGAATAATACATGTACCTCGTGACTGAGTATGTAGTGTCGGAGCTTTTTAGTGGCCCAAACCAAAGCTAGCCACGTTTTCTCGAGCATCGTGTACTTGCATTCGTATTCTAGGAACTTTTTACTGATGTAGCAAATAGCCCACTCTTCTAATTCGACTGTCTGGGCCAGCATAGCTCCCTTGGCTGTCTCGGTCGTTGTTAGGTATAACGACAGAGGCAAACCGGGTTGAGGTGGCATTAGCACTGGCGGAGCAGACAGAATCTCCTTGATTCTGTCAAAAGCCGTTTGACATTTATCGTCCCATAGTACCCTTTCTCCTATCTTCAGTTTTTTGAAAATGGGCTCGCATACCATGGTTAGATTTGAGATGAATCGGCTGATATATTGGACTTTCCTGAGAAACCCCCTTATTTCTTTTTCGGTCTTGGGTGGTTGCATCTCGGTGATGGCTTTGATTTTAGCTGGGTCGACCTCGATGCCGCGTTGGCTAATGATATGGCCCAGTAATTTGCCCGATGTTACCCCGAAACTGCACTTTTGAGGGTTTAGCCTCATATTGTATTTGCGCAGCCTGGTGAAGAACTTTCTTAGGGCCGTGATGTGCCCGCTTAGATCTTTGGACTTGACGATCATGTCGTCCACGTAGACCTCCACTTCTCTGTGCATCATATAATGTAATAAAATTGTGGCGGTCCGTTGATACGTGGCCCCGGCGTTGATAAGCCCAAATGGCATAACGGTGTAACAGTAAGTACCCCAAGGTGTAATGAAGGTCTTACTCATATCTTCTTCCGCCATTTTGATTTGATTGTATCCGCCATACCCGTCCACAAATGATAGAAGTGCATGATCAACCGTGTTATCCACCAGTATATCGATGTGTGGTAACGGAAAATCGTCTTTTGGGCTGGCCTTGTTAAGGTCCCGGAAGTCCACACATACCCGCACCTTGCCGTCCTTCTTGGGTACCGGCACGATGTTTGCGACCCAGTCTGCACATTCAGACACTTGTATAAAGCCCGCTTTGAATTGCTTGTCTACTTCCTCTTTGACTTTGAGGGACCATTCGGGCCTCATCCTTCGGAGTTTCTGCTTTACCGGCTTACACCCATCTTTGATGGGTTTACGGTGTTCATCTATTTCCCGATCTATCCCCGGCATGTCCTTGTAGGACCATGCGAAGACGTCCTTGAACTCTTGGAGGAGGTCTATGAATTGTTTTCTCTCCTCGGGATCCAAGGACAGGTCCAACTTAAGCATCTGGGGCTCTAAAGTGGTTTCCACGTTAATGGACTCGGTTTCTTCAATTACCGGGTCTCGGGACTCCCTTTGTTCGAGCTGCTCGATCAGATGCGGAGGCAGAGGCACCTGTTCGTCGGGTTTCTCAATGTCATTGCATATAGAATTTTTGAAATTGAAAGAATTTTGAAAATAAGACAAGTCGTAAGCAGAAAGGTTTTCGTTATTATTAATGGTAAATTTTGAGAAAAGCTCGAATAGAGCGGCCATCTGATCGTTGGTCAGTGGCGGGATTGGGAGTGCTCTCGGGCCAGGCCCCAAGACTCCAGTGGCTAAGGGAAGAGGGGTTACAGATTGGACTCTAGCACCAGACCCTCTAGACTCGGACTCTGACTCCAACTCTGACTCCGACTCAGACTCAGACTCGGTATCCGGCATATCTCCCTCGCCGGTGGTTAGCTTGTAGACCCATCCTTGGCTGTCGGTCCACTTGATGGTCTTCCTCCAGGCCCTTTTCCCGGTATCTGCCCAAACTTTGGAGATCTGCTTCATTGGATCGAACCGGTTGTTGCGGAGGATCAGGTTGACCATATCCTCTTTAGGAGCGGGGATGGCCTTGTCTTCTCCAAATAGGAGCCCCAGCACGGGCTCGGAGTTGTCGGCGCCCTCTTTGGATTCTGCTTGGAGGAGGGCGAATATGTCATCAGGGATGAAATTGCATTCCCGAGCCAATTTTGTCTCGGGATATGTGATTGTGGATTGGTAGAGGCCCACTTGAATAGCCTCGAATACTGGAGTAACAAAGTAATCGGTTAGTTTTGGGCTATAAGGGCCTAAGTAAGTACCCTTGATGAGGCTGGTGGCCTTATAAATACCGGCCCGGACCACGTTTTCCGGGGTTATAGCATATCCCAATCCGAATTGTGATTCGCCATCGTTTAGGACCTCGATAATCTTCCCATCTGGAAGATATGGCCTTGAGGTAGCCCCTGGTAAGCCCAAATTTTGTGATGATACGGAACCGAATCCTCGTGGTTCGGCCCGGCTCGTAGCGTTGCAGCTTGCTACGGTCATGGGGGCCGCCTCCAGTGTGATGATACCGTCTTGAAGTGGCATCTTGACTTTTCGGTGGAGGGTAGAGGATACGGCCTTGACTGCATGGATCCAAGGCCTTCCTAGTAGGAGGTTGAAGGATGAGGTGACATCGATTACCTGAAACTCCAATACTTTTTCGATTGGGCCCGTTATTATTGTCAGCTTAACGGCCCCAGCAACCGGTTTCGGGCTTCCGTCGAAAGCCTGGATAGTCTGTGCCGTCGGGAGATAATCAGCATCAGTGATGCCAAGGGCTTTAGCGGTTCTTAGAGGTAGGACATTCACGGCGGATCCATCGTCGATTAGGGTCATTGGGAGGTACTTTCCTCGGCAAATGACCGTGATGTAGAGGGCCAGGTTATAATTGGGCCCAAATGGTGGTAGATCGGACTCGGAGAAGGTTATGTGTGGGTCTTCCGTCAACTTGCCCTTGAGATAGGGCATGATAGTGGCTACCATTTCAGCGGGGGTAACCTGTGAGTCGACCTTAATTTCATCGAGAGCCTTAGTCAGTGCTTCTCGATGTCCTTGTTAGCTAACCAGAAGTTACCATATGTTTAAGTCGGCTCGAACCCTCTTCAATTGCTGAACCAAGGCCGCGTCATTGCTCGGTTCTTCGGGGGTAGGACCCATCCTGGCAGGTTCAGTGACGGTTTTTGTGGTAGAGCGCCCGGCGGTGGCGAGGTGGTTGGTGGCTAAGGCCTTTGACTTAGCCTTTCGAACCTCTTCACTAGTGATGGGGACAGCTTCCCCTTTTGCTAAGTATACATCTTCCTCATCATCGAACCATATCCAGTTAATTTGTGGGATATAGGGGGAAATGAGGTGTGAGCAGTCGATTACTTTCCCGGTAAATATAGCATGGACACTGAACGGGTTTTCCTTGTTGCTCGGCTTGCCTCCAGGCAACGGTATTTTCCCGCTTTCGATCAGATCTTGGATCAGATGCTTCAGTTTCCAGCATTTCTCCGTGTCATGCCCATTACCTCGGTGATACTGGAAATAGGCTTGGACATTGTAGCTTTTGGGCCTTTTCTCCACTGGAAGCTCGGGAGTCGGGCCTATTGGTTGGATAATGCCTTTCGAAGATACCCTTTGTAAAGCGTAGGTATAGGTAGTCCCTATATCAGTGAATACCCGAGTTGGTGTATTCTTCTTGGATGAAGTATCCAGCAGATTGACTTCATCGAAAATGTTGCGGGTTGCAGCTGCAGGTGTTGGCTTGTTTATAGATGAACTAGCCCCTTGATAGCCCTTGGTAGAGGCCTTAGTCAGGCTCTCTAACCTTAGGTCATCCTCGATTCGTGTGCCCATTTCAGTAAGGGCGGCAAAATTGGGGATGATAGCATACCGGAGATGGACCCGGTAGGATGGGAGGAGGTTATTGACAAACGCCTCCATTAGCACTTTCTCGCTGGGCTTATCAACCAGCTTCACACTCTCGGCCCGCCATCTTTGGAGATATTTTGTGAACCCTTCTTTGGGTTCTTGGGCCATCACTTCCAGAGTACGCATTGTAGTCTGGATCTCGGTATTATCGGCGTTATTCCAAGTGAATTCAGTCGCCACATCATCCCAAGTCTTATATTTCTTGGAATCAAGCTTGTAGTACCAGGTCGCTTGGTCAGTCTGGATGGCATTCAATTGGGTTTCGATCTTGGCTAGTGCGTCTTTCAATTCGTCCATCTTGCATTAATATCTGGTCTCGGGTGGCCTGTCTGTAAGAACACCGCGTGATCAGAAACTAGCCCAAATCCCGGAATAGAAAGTACATCCTGAACAAGACTGAAAAGGGAAATGACTCGGAAAAGACACCTAGACGGGTGACTTGTGAAAGGTGGGCCTTCCTTAGGAATCGGCGGGTCGGCCGAGTCTTGTTCGAAGGAAGGTTCACGTGAGACATCCCCAGACTTTGGACTCGATTGTGTAAACGGGCCCTCCTTTGTAGGAGTATGTCCTACGTAGGTGGGCCTTGCCTTAGTCTACTAAGGCGGCCTGGGATAGGGAAGAAACTCGTGATGTAAGATCGACAGAGTTTCAACGCTAGAAACTTCAACGACTTAAGACACGACCCGACACTGCTAAATACGGGAAGCCCTAAGGAGAGGAAGGTTTTGAAAACGGATTGTTTTTGGAAAGTCCGAGAAAAATCGGGGAAGGGTCCGATTTTTTCGAAAAAAATCGGAAAGTGTATCGGGCCGCAAATTTGAAAGTTCGAAAATATTTTCGAATCTTGAAATGAGCAGAATACCGGCTAAAAATAGGATGTTTTGAGTAAAATCATAAGTCCTAAATTCGGTATACGTCCCGCGTTTTGAAATTGAATAGCTTGAAAAAGATGCAACCTTTTGAAAAAAGACGGTTTTTGAAAACGACTCGGAAACAAAGTAGCACATAGTCACGCAAGCATTATAACGACTCGGAAACAAAGTAGCACAAAAGACGCCATGTATGCTTTACCCTAAGTCTCGGTCGGTCTATAGAGGGTCTATATGATGGTAGGGATTTGTCGCGGAATCCCAATCGTCAATAATATAACCGGCTATTCCTACGGTAGATAGGGAAAGTCGGGTCGAATCCACGGGGACGGTAATGTATAGCCTAGACTAGGTCGGCCCAAATACTGGACTAAGTCAACGAGCTAAGCTAAACAAGAGAATGATAGAAGGGGAGAAAACTAGACTATGACTATGGCTAAGGAACACAAATAAAGAAACGGGCTAGGATTAGGTCGGGGTCAAAGGGGTAACGGAATGGTCAAGGATAACTAGAGCGAAGGAGGTAGTAGGGTGATCTAGGTTTGTCCGGGCTCTCGCAACTTAGACCCACCAAGAGGTTCCACCTACAACCCATCTCGGCGACACACATGACAAACGGGGTTCTAGCGCGCTATGGTGGCCTAGGTCGCATCCGGGCTCTCGCTACTTAGACCGACCTAGGGGTCGTCCTCACTGGGCACTCGGAACTTAGTGAGGGAACCGAACCCACAAACAAACTAACACCCACAAGAGAAAGGCAAGAAGAACAAGCATTCTTAACTACTTAGTCATTCAAGCATTTCAACAAACAAGTGATGTGCACCAAACCAAGAGGAAACCTAAATCTTCCACCAACATCTCTAACAAACCCTTAATCACCCAATCAACACCCTAATCACCCTAATAACCCTAGCAAGAACACTACTCTAACATATCTAATCTAAAATTAACACTAACAAGAGGAATCATCAAAGAAACAAAACAAACATCTACAAACTAATGATAACAATGAACAAGAACAAAACAATCAACTAAAGATTCAAACTTGATGAACAAAACAAAGATAAAGAGAAAGGAAAAAGGATTATACCATACTAGAGGAAGAAGAAAGAACAAAACTTGCATTAATGAAGAAAACCCAAAACAAACACCCAAGGTTGTCAATCTTGAATGGATCTTGAAGAATCCCCTTAATACAAGTACTAAACTAGGATTAACTACTAATTACCGACTAATCTACACTAATCTAATCTAATATAACCTAAAGTAGTCTAGGGTTCACTTCATCCCGAACGGGATGAGGCCATCCCGAACGGGATGGGTCTTGTATGCCTCCCTTAAGAGATTTTTGGTCCCTCCTTTGTTCTCATGGGCTTCCCGTCGATTCTCGGGGCTCGGGATCAGGTCTCGGAGGCTCGGGATTGGGTCCCAAGGTCTCGGGGTCGATTCCAAGGCATCGAGTCATCGTTCCTTAGTTTCGTTGTCTCCAAAATGTGAATGTATTGAGTCGGAATTGCTCCAACTCTTCCAAATCGGCCTCGGGAACCTGAAACGAACTAAAGGAAGCATAAGAAGCCCATAAACTGCTCCCAAGGAGCGATTCCACAAGGAAAATGGGACCAAAACACTACAAAATAGGCACTACAAACGACACTTATCAAATCCCCCACACTTAACCCTTACTCGCCCTCGAGTAAGCACATACTAACTACTATACTAGCCGAATGGGTATTAGCGCACCCTACGCCCCTTCAACTCACGCGAGTGCACTTAGAGGAAAAGTGCACTCCGCAAGGCAAGTCGTGTCTTGTGACAAAACCGCGGATGCAACCGGACACAAAACACACAAACAAACAAACAAACACACAAACAAACACATAGACGGTTGCACCCAAAACAAAAGAAATACCACTTCCCTCTAAAGTGGTGAAAGAAGCACCGGTTTAGGACTCGAGGTAAGTGACAACGTTCCCAAGCTAGCAATACAAATCAAGGTGAACTAAACCCTAATAGTATGACGATAAAGCAACAAAAACGTTGGTAACTTACCTAGGTCCTCCTATTTTTCTAAAAGCGTACTACGGGACGATCGGCGGAGTGGAAAAGTGAAGAACCACGGTGTTAGTCGACACTGTAGGTAAGTGAGACCCCGCCCCCTTTAGCGTGAGCCAACAGGGTCGTCCAGTGTCCAAAACCGCCTAATTAGTCCAAGTAAAAAGGTGGAAAACATGCAAAATGAGGGAAGACCGACTAATGCCGCTATCATCCTTCCTAGGGACTCGGTCCTTTGGTAGGCTCTTCACGGCAAAAGTCGGAAAAAGGCTTATTTTGAGAGGTAGGGGTTATTTTTGTGAATCGGATTTTCTTTTGGCATTTTCTCTTTACGACGTTTTGATTTGTTTGCTGCCATGCCATTTCTTTTTCTTCTTTTCTATTGTCTTTTTGGCTTTTGTGCCTTTTTTTTCTTCATTTCTTTTCTTTCTTTCATTTTTCCTTCTTTTCTTTTCTTTGCCCTTTTTGGCAAGATTTGGCTTTTTGGCACTTCTTTGACAATTGAGAAAGAGAGAAATCAACAAATTGCATTTTATTTGTGTGGAATGTGTAGGAGGTAGGTGAATGGGTGAGTCGGGAGCGCGCTTTCCCTACAAACCCACAAAAAGGGGAGAACTTGGACTAATCGAGCAAATTTCAAACACGGTCACCTAAGGGACGAGACTCGGTAACCAAGGCCTTTTCACACCGTGGATGGTCATAATGGTCAAAATGCAAATCCCGTAGTAAATCCCTAGTAAGATAGGTGGACTCAAGGTAAAGGACCAACGAAATCATTGATTTAGGGTCATTCTACTAGATTAAAGTCCAAGACTCGATTTACACTACTAGGAAGGGAAAGTACGCACTCACACACTAGCCTCTAAACCGGGTTTTCGAAAACGGTTTACACACAAGACACAACTACACACACAAAATAAAGACTCAACGAAAACGAAACAAAAAGAAGCAAAAGAAACAAAACACAAACAACACAAAACGAACACAACACAACACAAACACCACCCCGATCATCCAAACAAGCCACCAAATCAACCACAACTTTACAAAGCTCCACCCGAGCACACAACATCACAATCTTCTCCGAAGTCCGCAAGAGACAAAGAAGAGAAGGGATAAAAATATTACCGGATGTCTTGCAAGCTCTCCAAAGCTATTGGTGATTTAAGCAACCTATAAGGAAAGAGGGAGGCAAACACGCACAATACGACAAAAACACGACACAAGGACACAAAGGGAAAACACACAAAAGAAAAATCTTTTTGATTTTTGCGAAAAATTTTCAAATTTTTAGAATTTTTTAATATTTTTTCGAAAAAAACTAAGAAAATAAAACTAACTATGCTAGAATATCGCTCCCCCACACTTAAACCGAGCAATGTCCTCATATGCTCAATCGTAGTGTGCGGAGAGACAAAAGAAAAAGAAAAGAAACTACGAAAATAAAGCTAAAAATCAAAAATAAAGTGAAGAAAAGGGTAGAAGGTGTCCGGCCGGGGTGTAGTAAAGTCACCATGGGCCGAGACAAGAAAGAGATATGGATGGGAGAAGAAATAAAAAGAAGGAAATAAAGGGAAATTGGAGGGGAGGGCTAGGTGTAATCAAGTCACCTAGCCCGGATTCCGCCTAAATCCGACTAAATCCTCAAAAAAGGAAAGTGAAAATCTTGTAAAATTTTGATTTTGAAATGACTCTCGATGTAATCACATCATCGAGAGTCGGGAGCAACAAATACCGAGGCCTCAAAGGCCACCATGACATCAAGACACATAAGTGTAGAAGGGGAAGGGAATAGACAAGGGGATAACAAGCAATAAAAGACGAAAAAGTAAGGATAGTTACCGAAACCAATCGGCTAGTAACTCACTCGCTCCATCGTCTCAATGATCATTATAGGCACAAAGCTTGTCTTCATCATTGCTATTCCTCTTCATTCTCGATAATACCGCATGGTAGAGGTGGTAAAGGTGTGAGGGGGGTGGGACTTGATGTGAATATCGGTCTAAAGTGAGGAGGAAATGAGGTGAAGGTATGGAAATGAAGTATGTGGGTGGTATGATATGAGAAAGGAAGGTAGGGAGGTTGGGAGGGGGTATACAATGGTTCGGTGGGCTTAAATGTCGAAGAAGAAGCACCAAAAAGGAGTAGGGGATCATCCCGGTCGGGATGGGCGATCCCGATCGGGTTAATAAACCCTTCCCGGTCGGGAAGCCCCCTTCCCGATCGGGATGACACTCCAGTGGACTCGATTTTTGGCACCCTCATCCCGATCGGGACGGCCCCATCCTGGTCGGGACGACACACCCTTCCCGGTCGGGAAGGGTCTTCATGACTCCCATGACCTCAAAAACCGACTCCCTTACTCACGATCCAAGCTCTATCGATAACCAATCCTCTCAAGGAGTCATCTTTACTTCACCTATCACAATAAACTCAAAATACACATCAAATTCACTCCCTCACATCGCTCATCAAAATACCAAAACAATTACAAGAATCCCACAAAAAACAAAAGAGTCCTAGAAACAAAAATCACAAATACAAGCACAAGTACTCTAAAGAAGAGGAGAGGGGAATATACAACATGACGGTTCTTTAGGAACTCCGTCAAACCTAGGATGGTGGACTCCTCTTCAACCATAGCCCTCAAGGGCTTGGAGGAGCAAGTCAAATGCACGACCGACATCGTAATGAAGGCCCAAGCAAACGAGCCAAGCTAACCTCCATGGCCTCCAATATGGAGGAGGCAAGAAGTAGGAATCAAAAGACCCAACGTCATCATCAATGTTATCTCCGTGGTCTATCCATCCTACGAGCTCAACCGATCTCTTCCTCCCTAGGCATCGCCTCCAATCACAAGCAAGCTTCATTTCCAAGAAACGAGGCACAAAAATCGGCTTTGGCCTCATCTCCTCAATGCACATCCCCACACTTTCCTCAAGTTGTGGTTCCCCATCTTCATCACTCGGCCCCACATCATCTTGGAGAGGAGAATCGAAACTTCTACCGGCAGTTTCAATCTCTTCCAAGTCATCTCTCGGTGTACTAGCAAGGGGCTCTTGATGCTTGTCCAAATTATCGCACAAGGGCAACTCGAGGCTAACAATTTCACCCAACATCCTCACAAACTCTACCAACCCATCCAACTCACTATCCTCCTCCAATTCCTCACCAATGTTGCCTTCACCAAGGGTTATCTCCGCATTCGTCTCTTTTTGGGTAGACGATTGAGGTTCTTCAAAGCAAATTTCTCCTCCAAAGGGAACTACATCGGCGGCTTCATGGCCAGGTTACTCCCCTTTCTCAAGTGGGCACCCTTCATCTAATTGCGATGTTCGGGATAAAAGCATTACGGTTTTAACCGCTATTGCATTTAATCGAGCATCCCTCGCCTCGTTTTCCCTTCGAAATCGGGCCATGAATTCATCTTGCTCTTTTTTCAATTGAATGGCCGTTTCTTGGATGCTCCTTTGCATTTAAAGCATAGATTGAAACACCTCCATGTCGGGCAATTGGTGATCATTGGGGTCTTGTAAAGCTCCTTGATAATCTCGATGATGACCAAGGGGTGGGGCATCACATTGTTGGTAGCAAGGTTGAGGTGATTGGTAGTATTGTGGGTCATGGGGTTCATATTGTGGTTGGGGTGTAGGGTAATATTGTGGGTTTTGGGGGTATTGGCTTCAATATGGTGAATCTTGAGTGTACATGGTGGGTTCACATTGATAGCTTGAGTAATAGCCACCGTGATCGTAGGAGTGATAGTCATTCACTTGTTGGTAGCCGTTTTCATAACCTTGAGGATCATACCCGTCATGATTACGCCAAGAAGCTTGATTATGGTAGGGGGACGTCATGTCATAGCTTTGGTTCAAAGAAGAAGGGGGGTAGCTCATATCGGCTTCCATGTGTGGGGAGTTTAGATCAAACCCCATGCTCGCTCGAAAATCGTAGCTCATACCCGGTTGGAAACCACTCATTCTAGAAACCATCCGTTTAAGCGGCTCTGAGTTGCAAGAAGAAGATAATCACCACCTCTAAGCACAAACTGTAGACTAAGAACAAACGTGAGAAGCCTAGTACTTTTTGGGCACTAGACAAGAGAGAAATAAACTTCACACACACAAGAAGCAAGGTAACAAAAAGAAAAAAGGAAAACACAAACACAAAGACAAAGTCAAGTAACTAGGAAAACAAAGTCTAAACTAGCACCGTCCAGGGGTCGTTGTAGTATAGTGGTAAGTATTCCCACCTGTCACGCGGGTGACCCGGGTTCGATCCCCGGCAACGGCGCCAAATTGATGGTAGGGATTTGTTGCGGAATCCCAACCGTCAATAATATAACCGGCTATTCCTACGGTAGATAGGGCAAGCCGGGTCGAATCCACGGGGACGGTAATGTATAGCCTAGACTAGGTCGGCCCAAATACTAGACTAAGTCAACGAGCTATGCTAAACAATAGAATGATAGAAGGGGAGAAAACTAGACTATGACTATGGCTAAGGAACACAAATAAAGAAACGGGCTAGGATTAGGTCGGGGTCAAAGGGGTAACGGAATGGTCAAGGGATAACTAGAGCGAAGGAGGTAGTAGGGTGATCTAGGTTGGTCCAGGCTCTCGCAACTTAGACCCACCTAGAGGTTCCACCTAGAACCCATATCGGCGACACACATGACAAACGGGGTTCTAGCGCGCTATGGTGGCCTAGGTCGCATCCGGACTCTCGCTACTTAGACCGACCTAGGGGTCGTCCTCACCGGGCTCTCGCAACTTAGTGAGGGAACCGAAATCACAAACAAACTAACACCCACAAGAGAAAGCCAAGAAGAACAAGCATTCTTAACTACTTAGTCATTCAAGCATTTCAACAAACAAGTGATGTGCACCAAACCAAGAGGAAACCCAAATCTTCCACCAACATCTCTAACAAACCCTTAATCACCCAATCAACACCCTAATCACCCTAATAACTCTAGCAAGAACACTACTCTAACATATCTAATCTAAAATTAACACTAACAAGAGGAATCATCAAAGAAACAAAACAAACATCTACAAACTAATGATAACAATGAACAAGAACAAAACAATCAACTAAAGATTCAAACTTGATGAACAAAACAAAGATAAAGAGAAAGGAAAAAGGATTATACCATACTAGAGGAAGAAGAAAGAACAAAACTTGCATTAATGAAGAAAACCCAAAACAAACACCCAAGGTTGTCAATCTTGAATGGATCTTGAAGAATCCCCTTAATACAAGTACTAAACTAGGATTAACTACTAATTACCGACTAATCTACACTAATCTAATCTAATATAACCTAAAGTAGTCTAGGGTTTAAGGAGAAGTGAAGAATATAATATAAGATGGTGTCTTAATACAAGAGGGGGGGTATATATAGGGTTACAAGTGGAAAGGAATTGAAAGAAACAAGGCGGAGCTGTAACTGACCCTTCCCGGTCGGGAAGGCTTGGTCCCGATCGGGATAGGCTATCCTTCCCGATCGGGATGGGCTCACAGTAGTCGCGCTTCATGTTCACTTCATCCCGAACGGGATGAGGCCATCCCGAACGGGATGGGTCTTGTATGCCTCCCTTAAGAGCTCTTTGGTCCCTCCTTGCTTCTCATGGGCTTCCCGTCGATTCTCGGGGCTCGGGATCAGGTCTTGGAGGCTCGGGATTGGGTCCCAAGGTCTCGGGCTCGATTCCAAGGCATCGAGTCATCGTTCCTTAGTTTCGTTGGCTCCAAAATGTGTATGTATTGAGTCGGAATTGCTCCAACTCTTCCAAATCGGCCTCGGGAACCTGAAACGAACTAAAGGAAGCATAAGAAGCCCATAAACCTCTCCTAAGGAGCGATTCCACAAGGAAAATGGGACCAAAACACTACAAAATAGGCACTACAAACGACACTTATCACTATACTAGTGCACATAGTCTAGACGTTGATCGGGACGGACTTCCTAAGTCGAGTTGATCTTAGAACATGCCGCGAAACCCACTCGAATCGACTATCGGCACCTTTGACATATCCATATTGGAGTACATCACGGCATAGTGGGACGTCGGTCGCGAGTACCGGCCCGGGAAAATATGGGTTATGCATGAACCGTAGAACTAAAACGCGTATTGTACTAGTCAAACAATTTCTATTCGAGTCTCACCCAGAGGATGCCGATGGTAAGTCACACATCGGTTAATCCTCAGCGGAGTCGCCAAATTGTGGACATGACATAGGTCCACCCCGACGCGGCCACGCGCGGGTTTGGGAAGGCGAATGAATCTCCATATGAGAATGGATCGAATTGAAATTTAAATCGAAGTGGAGTCGCCACCGAACTTTGTGGGAGTTCGGGCTCGTTCGAACCCACTCGTCGTAGTGAGCCGTATACAAAATACGGCCCATTTCCGATGTCAGAGTTTATTGGGCTCGTCTCTTTGCATTGCGATACCGATACCGTCACTACCGGTTACCGTGTATTGAATGACTCTCGTGCGCCAACGGTTTCGGGAATCCATAAACCGAGGTTCTGAGTAAGGGGTGAGGGTACGTGTTGGGAAGCCCACAAAGGACACCCAACCCCGCCCGCACATTAGCGGCCTCTACTAGGATATCGAAAGACTTTCTAATACGCGCGTTAGTTGAACGATGAAAATGTTATGCAAACATTATTTTCCCTAAACATGCGAGAAATTGAAAGGGTTTCTATGTCGATTTAATACAATTAATTCTAACGTCGAAGTTGAATTTTAGAATGTGGGTTCATTTTAGTACAATAAAATAAACAACCAAAATTGACAAAAGAAACAACAAATTTGTTAGTAACGGTATAACGATAATAACGATTTGCAACGATGTAGAATTAAATGAAATGATGTAAATAGAATGATACATGATTTTGAAAAGTGATGTTTCACGTGATTGATTTGGCACGTGTTGACCTAAGTCAGAAAAAAGAATATTACCGAAACTAGAAGACGGTGTAGGACTCACGATTTTGTCGTGATAAAGTCGACCGAGTCATTGAAGGAATCGACCGACTGGACCCCTGAAAACGCTTCTGTCCTGAATTTTAGACCCTACTCGATCGAGTTATTGACCAACTCGATCGAGTATGTTGCCACTCGACCGACTCATTACGAGACTCGACCGAGTGGAGGTCGAAAAAGTATTTTGTTTCGGTTTCTGGGGCGCCACTCGACCGAGTGGGCTAGGCACTCGGTCGAGTTCCCCCTGTACGAACTAGGGTCCGCTTGCAATTCATTATTGATTTCGAATTTGCTTTGGATTTTTGATAATTCGATGAGTTTATTGAGTCGGGCATAAATATTGTGGAATTTATACTCGAAACCTAACTTCGATACTCGTCATATCCCATATTCGATTATTGAATCGATATGGAATACTAGAGTGAAAACTTGAAGAGAACAATGTAAGTCGTTTTAAATTAACTAGGACGATATGAATTTCCTCCGCGTTTATAATGTCATAATTCTAACGAATTGCGTGACAATTATTTTAGCATCAACGGAAATCGTGCCAGTTAATTTATTTGACTAGATCGTTAGATTAAACATCCAATTACGGAATTGGTATCGAATCTAACGGGTCGACACTTTGCTTGAATTGAAAGACTTGATTCCCTCGGCTTCTCCGACATCGAAATAAATCCCTAGGGATTATGTGATGTCGGATCCACTTCAACGGGTTTCGACCCTTGTATAAAAAAGTATATTTCAAAAATAACATTTAGAGAATCGATAAACATGCGATTGAACGATGATAACAATGCGAATAAAATAAAAAACGGTCGTTTAAGTTGACTTGTTTCAATAATCAAATGATCGGGGTGTCGGGATAAGCGACCGGCAATGGTGGGTGCAATACCCTTGTATATTCGGGTTTTCTTATTCCGACATCCCTCGCACTCGACACAAATTCACAAGTATTTTAGTGTCTTTTAATACTAGCGATTATTAATGATATTATGACGCGGTAAAAAATAAAGAAACGACAACGATGGACGACGGACGAGACGACGCAAGGGAGGAAAAAGAGAGAAAGAAACGGGAATATTGCACCCTCAACCTACATGTTTTTGTTCTCGGACGGGACTCGTAGTAGTGGATAGCACGGAAGTGATCGAGTTGTAGGCTAAGCTGTGGTGGTTTAGGGTTTGTCTCCTAAGTTAGGGTTAGGGTTTGCAAATGTAGTATTAGGGTTAGATTAGGGTAGAATTAGGTTAAAAAAAAGATGTGTAAAAGGTTGTGCATGGAGGTGTATATATAGGCATGGCCATGGACCCCCGGCTAGGGTTACTCGACCGAGTAGCCCCTTGACTCGGTCGAGTGGCCCATTCAAACGCAGTCGGGCTCGAATGAGGGCCCTCTCGATCGAGTGGATCGGCTGGGTCGCGCGGGTCCAATGTTTTGGACCTCGAGATGGGTTTTGTATTTGGGCAGAGTTTTTGATGTTTTTATGGTTGTTTTTATGTATCTCGGAAACGGCTTTGACCGGGGTTGACCCAATCGCTAAAAGTCGGTTTTACTTCCGGTGTCGGTTTTGACCCAAATTAGTCTTGTTTGATTGGAAACGACCCACTAGGCCTGAATTTGAGGTTGGTTTTGTGAGATCTTTACTCCGTAAATGCATTAGCCAGCAACTAATGGTTTTGAGCCCGTTTCCGAGCGCGTAGAAACACGTTAGCGTCCGATCATCATCGGGTGTTTTTTTGGAAACTGCTATAGAGACCTGGCAGTCAAAATGTGGGTGTCTACAGTGCCTTTTCTTTTTCTTCTTTCTGTTCTTTCTATTTTTTTTTTCTTTCTCTTTTTGACTTGGTTTGCCTTTTTGGATAATACTTGTATTGTATTGTAGGCATTCAATCACAACCAAGTATAGAAATTACAACAAGTTGCAACTTATTAGTGAGATGTGTGTAGAAGGTAGGAAGAAAAGGGGGAAACTTGGACTAATCAAACAATTTCGAACGAGGTCACCTAAGAGACGGAACTCGGCAACCAAGGCCTATTCACTCCGTGGGTGGACAAAGTGGTCAAAATGCAAATCCCGCAGTAAATCCCGAGTAGACTAGGTGGACTCAAGGTAAGAAACCAAAGAAACTATTGATTTAAAGTCATTCTACAAGACTGAAGTCCAAGAATCGATTCATATCACTAGGAAGGGAAAGTAAGCACTTGTGCACTAGCCTCAAAACCGGGTTTTCGAAAACCTTTCCTACACTAGACACAAACTAAACAAAACACAGCAAAGATGAAGGAAAACGAGACAAACAAAACAAAATAAAACAAACGCACAACGAAATAAACAAACAGCACCCCGAAACTTCCAAACAAGCAACCACATCAACAACAAACTCCAAAAAGCTCCACCCGAGCATACACCATCACAAAACATCCTCAAAACTCCACAAAAGAAAAAAGGAGAAAGAGATAGAAGGATAATACCGGGTGTCAAGAGCTTTCCGAAACTTATCGGCGATCATGCAACCTACAAGGAAATGGGGGGAGCAAAACACACAACATAACACATATACGACACAAAGATACAAAAGAAAAAGACACAAAAGAAAATCTTTTTGGTTTTTATGAATTTTTTAAAATTTTTAGGGATTTTCAAGATTTTTCGAAAAAAACTACGAAAATAAAACTAATCTAGACTACGATATCGCTCCCCCACACTTAAACCGAGCAATGTCCTCATGCTCGATCGGTAGTGTGTGGAGACACTAAAAAGAAGACAAAAAGGGAAAATAAAACTAAGAATCAAAAGAAAATAAAATTAAGGAAAAAGTGAAAATTACTTTTTCCCTATTTTTATTTCCTCTTTTAGTAGAATTTAGTCGGATTCCGGCGGAATCCGGGCTAGGTGACTTGATTACACCTAGCCCTCCCCTCCCATTTCCTTTTATTTTCTTCTTTTTATTTCTTCCCCCATCCATATCTTTTCTCGTCTCGGCCCTTGGTGACTTGATTACACCCCGGCCGGACACATTCTACCCTTTCTTCACTTTCATTTTTCATTTTTAGCTTTATTTTCCCTTTTTCTTTCCTTTTTAGTGTCTTCCACACACTATCGATCGAGCATGAGGACATTGCTCGGTTTAAGTGTGGGGAGCGATATATTAGTCTAGTTTAGCTTTATTTTCGTAGTTTTTTTTCGAAAAAATCTTTAAAATCCTTAAAAATTTGAAAAATTTCATAAAAATCAAAAAGATTTTCTTTTGTGTCTTTTCCTTTTGTGTCGTATTTTTGTTATATTGTGTGTTTTGCCCCCCCATTTCCTTATAGGTTCCTTGATCACCGTAATTTTCGGAAAGCTCAAGACATCCGGTAACGTCATTCTATCTCTTTTCCTCTTTGTCTCTTGTGGAGTTTGGAGAAGATTTGTGATGATGTGTGCTCGGGTGGAGCTTGTTGAAGGTTGTGGTTGTTTTGGTTGCTTTTGTGGATGTTTCGGGGTGGTGTTTGTTTTGTTTGTGTGTTTGTTTTCTTTTCTCTTATTTTGTTTTGTTTTGTTTAGTGTGTCTCATTTTCTTTCGTCTTTGTTGTGTTTTGTTTAGTTTGTGTCTAGTGTAGAAAAAAGGTTTTCGAAAACCCGGTTTTGAGGCTAGTGCGCAAGTGTTTACTTTCCCTTCCTAGTGATGTGAATCGATTCTTGGACTTTAGTCTAGTAGAATGACTTTAAATCAATAGTTTCTTTAGATCTTTACCTTGAGTCCACCTAGCCTACTAGGGATTTACTGCGGGATTTACATTTTGACCACTATGACCACCCACGGAGTGAAAAGGCCTTGGTTGCCGAGTCCCGTCCCTTAGGTGACCGTGTTTGAAGTCGCTTTGATTAGTCCAAGTTTCCCCCTTTTTGTGGGTTTGAAGGGAAAGCGCGCTCCCGACAATCTCATTTTCCTACCTTCTACACATTTTTCCACAAATAAGTTGCAACTTGTTGAAAGTTTCTTACTTGGTTGCAAGAAATGCCTATGATACAAAATCTAGCCAAAAAGGCAAGCCAAGTCAAAAATAAAGAAAGAAGAAAAAAGAAAGAAGAAAAAGAAAAGGCACAACAAATCAAAAACAAAATACAAAAGAAGAAAAAGAAATGGCATAGCAACTCAAAAGCAAAATGCAAAAGAAAAAAAATGCCAAAAGAAAACCATCTCACAAAAAGATTCTCACCCTCTAAAAAATAAGCATTTTTCCGACTATAACCGTGAAGAGCCTACCAAAGGACCGAGTCCCTAGGAAATATGATAGCGGTAAATAGTCGGTCTTCCCTCACTTTGCAACCATATCCATCTATTTACTTGGACTAGTTGGAAGGTTTTTGAGTATGGGATGACCCTCTTGGCTCATCACTAAAGGGGGCGGGCTTTCACTTTACCTACAGTGTCGACTAACTCCGTGATTCATCCTTTTTCCATCCCGCCTATCGTCCCGTGGTACGTTCTTAGAAGGTTAGGAGGAACTAGGTAAGTTACCAACGTTTTTATTGCTTTGTTGTCATACTATTAGGATTTTGTCAATTTCGGTTTGTATTATTAGCTTGGGAACGTTGTCTCTTGCCTTGAGTCCTTAACCGGTGTTTATTTCACCGCTTTGTAGAGGGAAGCGATATTTGTTTCTTCTTGGATGCAACCGATTGTTCTGTTTGTTTGTTTGTTTGTGTGCTTTCGTGTTCGGTTGTATCCGCAGTTTTGTCGCAAGACCTCACTTGCCTTGCGGATAGCACTTTTCCTCTAATTATTCTCGCGTGAGTTAAAAGGGCGTAGGGTGCGCTAATACCCGCTCGGCTAGTATTTTAGTTTCTATTAGTTTAGTAGTTAGTTCGTGCTTACTCGAGGTCGAGTAAGGGTTAAGTGTGGGGGAGTTGATAAGTGTGTTTTGTAGTGCTTATTTCTTGTGTTTGGTCCCGGTTTCTCTTGTGGAAGTGCTCTTTGGAGCGGTTTCGAGGCTACTTACGCTTCTTCTAGTTTGTTTTAGGTTCCTAAGGCCAATCTTGGAGAAATGGAACGATTCCAAGATGTTTCCGACACATTTGGAGCCAACGAAGAGAAGCGACGATCACTCGGTAACTTAGACTCGATCCCGAGCCCTTGGAACCCATTCCCGAGCCCTTGGGACCCAATCCCGAGCACTGAGAATCGATAAGAAGCCTATGAAAAGCTAGAAGGGACCTATGAGATCATATTTAAGGCCTACAAGACCCATCCCGGTCGGGATTACATCCATCATGACCGAGACGAAGAGGGAAAGCAAACAGGAGATTCTGGAGCTCCATCCCGACGGAGAAGAAGAGCTTCCCGACCGGGATCAAGCCTTCCCGACCGGGATCAGTCTCTTCCTGACCGGGAAGAGCATAACACCGCCCGGTGTTATGCATGATCCCGGTCGGGATCAACCCCTTCCCGGCCGGGAAGGGCCCAGTTCAGCCGCTGATTCATTTTTCCACCTCCCCTATTCTTGTAACCCTATAAATACCCCCCTCTTGTATTGTTTTAAGGACCATTCATTATCCTTGACATTACCCACTAAACCCTAGACTACTTTAGGTTAGATTAGCTTAGATTAGTGTAGATTAGTCCTTAGTTAATCCTTAATCTTAGTTTAATCCTTGTATTATTGGAATTCTTGAAGAATTCAACCAAGATTGACAACCTTGGTTGATGTATTTGGGTTTTCTTATTATTGCAAGTTTCAATCTTTCCTCCTTACTAGTATGGTATAATTTATCTTCTCCTTTCCTTTAATCTTTTTTTTATCATTCAAGTTTCATTCTTTATCTT
This sequence comes from Agrostemma githago, assembly GCA_958450325.1. NCBI lineage: Eukaryota > Viridiplantae > Streptophyta > Magnoliopsida > Caryophyllales > Caryophyllaceae > Agrostemma > Agrostemma githago. The sequence goes on from OY288256.1 coordinate 34,120,917, forward strand.
TTGTTTATTGTATTGTCCATTGTTCCTTGTTAGTTCTTCATTATGAATGTGATTGTTCTTGTGTTTGTTTCTCTTGTTCTTGTTAGTTTTCCATTAGATATGTGTGAGTAGTCTCTTTCTAGGGTTAGTAGGGAAATTGTGTGTCTTAATGGGTGATTAAGGATTTTTGTAGATTGTTGGTGGATTTTTGGGTTGCTTCCTAGTTGTATGCATAGACCATGTTTGATGAAATGCTTGAATGACTTGTAGTTGCAAATGCTTGTTTTTCTTGCCTTCCTTCTTGTGGCCTTGTATGTTACTAGGATGGGTTCTTGCGCGAGAGCGAGGAACCTCTAGGTCGGTTTAAGTAGCGAGAGCCCAGACTATGCCTAGATAGCTCGACTACCCCTTCATTCTTGCTTTCCGATGATCATCCCATCACCCTTGAACCCGACCTAATCCTAGTTCTTTTCTTACTTGTTTCCTCCATCCTCTTAGTTCTTATTCCCCTAGTTAGTAGAATCCTCTAGGTATAGTTGTCGCACCTAGTTCCTTCGTAGTCTTAGTCTTCTCCCCCTTCTTAGTTTTAGTTTAGTTTAGCCTTGAGACCTAGTCAAGTCCTTAGGTGAAACTTAGTCGAAACCCTCTTTACCGTCTCCGTGGACTCGACCCGACTTGCCCTTTCTACCCAGTTAGGTTTAGTTGGTTATTACTTGATCGGTGGGATCCACGGCAAATCCCTCATCAATTTTAGTTGATAAGTGTGTTTTGTAGTGCTTATTTCTTGTGTTTGGTCCCGGTTTCTCTTGTGGAAGTGCTCTTTGGAGCGAGGCTACTTACGCTTCTTCTAGTTTGTTTTAGGTTCCTAAGGCCATTTCTTGGAGAAATTGAATGATTCCGAGTCGTTTCCGACATATTTGGAGCCAACGAAGAGAAGCGACGATCACTCGGTAGCTTAGACTCGATCCCGAGCCCTTGGGACCCATTCTCGAGCCCTTGGGACCCAATCTCGAGCACCAAGAATCGATAAGAAGCCTATGAAGAGCAAGAAGGGACCTATGAGATCATATTTGAGGCCTACAAGACCCATCCCGGTCGGGATTACATCCATCATGACCGAGACGAAGAGGGAAAGCAAACAGGACCTTCTGGAGCTCCATCTTGACCGAGAAGAAGAGCTTCCCGACCGAGATCAGTCTCTTCCCGACCGGGAAGAGCATAACACCGCCCAGTGTTATGCATGATCCCGGTCGGGACCAGATACTTCCCGGTCGGGACCACTCCATCCCGGTCGGGATCAACCCCTTTCTGGCCGGGAAGGGCCCAGTTCAGCCGCTGATTCATTTTTCCGCCTCCCCTATTCTTTTAACCCTATAAATACCACCTCTTGTATTGTTTTAAGGACCATTCATTATCCTTGACATTACCCACTACCCACAATCAATGCACTCATGGCTCGTTACACGATGTTGGCCACTCGAGCTCCACAACTTGTTGAGGAAGGTTCATTTGCGCAAGAAGATCGGTTGTCTCCACAAGGAAATCAACCCGATTATGAAGCCACGAATGAAGAAGAGAAGGTCAATCAAGAGATCATTGTTGAGAGTTGCTTGGATGGTGAAGCTATGGGAATAATGGAGGAAGTTGAAGCTTCAAGGGTCGACAATGAGGAGGCAACGACGCCAAATTGATGGGAAGGATTTGCCGTGGATCCCCACCAACAAATAAAAACCAACTATTCCTAACACGTAGATAGGGTAAGTCGGGCCGAGTCCACGGGGACGGTTAAGAGGGTTTCGACCAAGTTTCACCTAAAGACTTGACTAGGTCTCAAAGCTAAACTAATCTAGAACGATATGAAGGGGGGTAACACTATGACTAGAACTAAGCTATGGACAACAAGTAAGACTAAAGGATTCAACTAACTAAAGGAACAATGACTAAGAAGATGATCAAATCAAACAAGGAAAGAATAGGGTTAGGTCGGGTTCATAAGTGTAGTAGGATAGTTGGGAGATCGATGGTGCAAGGTTCACCTAGTTACTAAGGTTGGTCCGCGCTCTCGCGTCAAAGCCAATGTCCGCACTCTCGTGTCAAAGACAAAACCCGAATACTTATGCAAGATGTTACTCAAAACACAAGGATTCAACCACAAATCAATCACACAATGAGAAGAGGAAGACAAACAAGAGAAGTATTTGCAACTACTACTCTAACAAGCAATTCAACAAACACATAGTATGCATAACATGTGACTAGTAACAAAGAATCAACCTTTACCCACAATCAAACCCTAATCATCCATAATCAACACTTAATCCCCCTACTAATCCCACAAAAAGTCTACTCACACATGTTCAAACTAATACTAACACAAAGAAAGGAAAACAACACAAGCAACAAATCATTCATAATGAAACTAGTAAAAACAATGAACAATGAACAAAACAATGAACAAAGATTAAAACTTGAATGATAAAACAAAGATTAAAGGAAAGGAGAAGAAAAATTATACCAAACTAGTAAGGAGGAAAGAATGAAACTTGTAATAATAAGAAAACCCAAATACATCAACCAAGGTTGTCAATCTTGGTTGGATTCTTCAAGAATTCCCTTAATACAAGGATTAAACTAAGATTAATGATTAACTAAAGACTAATCTACACTAATCTAGGCTAAATTATTCTAGGGTTTAGTGGGTAATGTCTAACAGAACATAAGATGGTGAAACAATACAAGAGGGGGGGAGGGGGAGGGTTATTTATAGGGTTACAAGAGTAGAGGAATGAAAGGAAGCGAAACAGCCTGAACTGGGCCCTTTCCGGCCGGGAAGGACGTCATACCGACCAGGAAGAGTTCGTCCCGACCGGGATCAAGCTCCAGTGGCCGTCTTCTTTTGCTTCTTCATCCCGGTCGAGATGGGGTCCTTCCCGACCAGGATGAGTCTTGTAGGCTTCAAATATGATCCCATAGGTCCCTCCTTGCTCTTGTTAGGCTTCTCATCGATTCTCGGTGCTCGAGAATGGGTCTCGAGGGCTCGGGAATGGGTCTCGAGGTCTCGGGATCGAGTCTAAGGCACCGAGTGATCGTTCCTTCTCCTCGTTGGTTCCAAATGTGTGGGAAACGAGTCGGAATCGTTCCAATTCTCCATGAATGGTCTTGGGAACCTAAAACGAACTAGAAGAAGCATAAGTTGCCCAGAAACCGCTCCAAAGAGCGATTTCACAAGAGAAACCGGGACCAAACACAATAAATAGGCACTACAAACTACACTTATCAACTCCCCCACGCTTAACCCTTACTCGCCCTCGAGTAAGCACGAACTAACTATTAAACTAATAAAAACTAATATACTAGCCCAGCGGGTATTAGCGCACCCTACGCCCTTTCAACTCACGCGAGTACACTTAGAGGAAAAGTGTTCTCCACAAGGGAAGTGAGGTCTTGCGACAAAACTGTGGATGCAACCGGACATAAAAACACACAAACAAACGAACATACAAACAAACAAGCAATCGGTTGCACCTAAGAAGAAATAAATACCGCTTCCCTCAACAAAGCGGTGAAAGAAACACCGGTTTAGGACTCAAGGCAAGTGACAACGTTCTCAAACTAATAGCACAAATCGATATGATCAAAACCCTAATAGTATGATAACAAAGCAATAAAAACGTTGGTAACCTTACCTAGGTTCCTCCTAACCTTCTAAGAACATACTACAGGATGATCGCCGGGATGGAAAAAGGATGAACCACGGAGTTAGTCGACACTGTAGGTAAGTGAGACCCCGCCTCCTTTAGCGATAAGCCAAGAGGGTCGTCCCATGTCCAAAATCGCCCAACTAGTCCAAGTAAAAAGGTGGATAAGGTTGAAAATGTGTAGGAGGTAGGGAAATCGGTGAGTCGGGGAGCGTCCTTCCCTTCAAACCCACAAAAAGTTGGAAAACTTGGACTAGTCAAACAATTTCAAACATGGTCACCTAAGAGACGGGACTCGGCAACCAAGGCCTTTTCACACCGTGGGTGGTCATAGTGGTCAAAATGCAAATCCCGTAGTAAATCCCTAGTAAGCTAAGTGGACTCAAGGTAAAGGACCAACGAAACTATTGATTTAAGGTCATTCTACTAGACTAAAGTCCAATACTCGATTCATATTACTAGAAAGGGAAAGTAAACACTTGCACACTAGCCTCAAAATCGGGTTTTCGAAAACCTTTTATTACACAAGACACAAACTAAACAAAACACAACAAAGACTCAACGAAAACAAAAAGAAACGAGACAAGACGACAAAACAAAACAAAATACGAGAGAAAAAAACAAACATACAAACAAAACAAACACCACTCCGAGACATCCAAATAAGCTACCAAAACAATGCAACCACAACCTTCAACAAGCTCCACCCAAGCATACATCATCACGAATCTCCTCCAAACTCCACAAGAGACAAAGAGGAAAAGAAATAGAATGGCGTTACCAGATGTCTTGAGCTTTCCGAAAATTACGACGATCAAGGAACCTATAAGGAAATGGGGAGGCAAAATACGCAACACAACAACAAATACGACACAACGACACAAAAGGATAAAACACAAAAGAAAGTCTTTTTGAATTTTAAGAAATTTTTCAAATTTTTAGGGGTTTTTAAGATTTTTCGGAAAAAACTACGAAAATAAAACTAACTAGACTAGGATATCGCTCCCCCACACTTAAACCGAGCAATGTCCTCATGCTTGATCGGTAGTGTGTGGAGATACTAAAAAGAAAAGAAACTAAGAAAATAAAGCTAAAAATCAAAAAGAAAAGCGGAGAAAAGGATAAAATGTGTCCGGCCGGGGTGTAGTCAAGTCACCATGGGCCGCGACGAGAAAAGATATGGATGGGGGAAGAAATAAAAAGAAGGAAATAAAAGGAAATGGGAGGGGAGGACTAGGTTTAATCAAGTCACCTAGCCCGGATTCCGCCTAAATCCGTCTAAATCCAAACAAAAGAAAGTGAAATTAAATAAAAAAGTGAAAATACTTGTTGATTTGGATTTTTGAAATGACTCTCGATGTAGTCACGTCATCGAGAGTCGGGAGCAATGACTACCAAGGCCCCGAGGGCCACCATGACACAAAAAAGTGGAAGGGAACAAACAAAGGGAGACAAGCAATAAAAGACGGAAAAGAAAGGATAGTTGCCGTACCAATCGGTTAGCAACTCACTCACTCCATCGTCTCAATGTTCGATATCGACACATAGCTAGTCTTCATCATTGTTATACCTCTTCATTCTCGATAAGGCCGCATGGTTGAAGTACTAGGCTTGCAATGGTATAAGGAGGTGGGATTCGATGTGAAACTCGGTATGTAGTGAAGATAAGATGAGGTGAGGGTACATATATGAAGTGTAAGGATCATGGATAGTCGCAAGGGTAGGTAGGGAGGTTGGGAGGGGGTATAAAGTGGTTGGGTGGGCTCAAATGTCGAAGAGGAAGCAAAAGGAGGAGCTGGGTACCATCCCGGTTGGGATGGCTCCTACCCGGTCGGGATGAACTTGATCCCGGTCGGGATCACACTCCAGAGAACCCATTTTTCAGCACACTCATCCCGATCGGGATGACATCCTTACCGGTCGGGATGGACTTCTTCCCGGTCGGGATGGTTCCTTCCCGGTCGGGAAGAGTCTTCTAACCCTTCATATGCTTGATAGCTTCACCCACAAGGCCACCAATACAACGAGACCTAGAATCTCGTCCCCAAAAGATTGTCAAAAGCTTCAAAAACCGACTCCCATGCCCAAATCCAAGCTTCTATTATCCACTACTCTCCTCGAAACATCATCTTCACTATGACCTATCAAGTAAACTCAATAAACACCATCAAATCTCTCCCTCACATCGCTCAAGAAAATTCCAAATTACAAGAGTTCCACAAAACAAACAAAATCAAGAGAAAAAACCACACAAATACAAACACAAGAACTCTAAAGAAGAGGAAAGAGGAGTATACAACATGACGGTTCTTTAAGAGCTCCGTCAAACCGAGGATGGTGGACTCTTCCTTCATAACCGTAGCCATCAAGGGCTCGGAGGAGCAAGTCAAACGCACGAGCCACATCATAATGGGGGCTCAAACTACCGAGCCAAGCTATCCTCCAAAGCCTCCAAGTCGGAAGCAAGAAGTAGTCACCCAAAGACACATTATCATCTTTCATGTTGTCTCCGGGGTCTATCCATCCTACAAGCTTTACCGACCTCTTCCTCCCTAAGCACCGTCTTCTAGCACAACCAAGGCTTGAATTTCTAACACAAGGGTCAAAAGGGAGTTTAACCCTCTTCTTTTCATCAAGCAAACCCAAGTCATCAACAAGTTCCGGCCCAATATCTCCCAATCCCAAAACATCGTTCTTCCCCACATCATCAATAAGAAGAGATTTAAAACTCATACAAGCGGTTTCAACCTCCTCTAAACCAAGATCCAAATTACACACAAGGGGTTTACAATATTTTATTGGGTTATCACATATGGGCGACTTGATTTCATCATTCATGTCTCATGACTTCACAACACCTATCACCTCACTCAACTCATCCCAAATTTCAACATCCTCAACAATAGGCTCATAAGAAGTGGCATGAAGCAAAAGAGGAGAGCAAGTGGAGGGGATTGAAGGTTCAACAAGTATAGAGGGGGTAGACTCTTGACTTTCCTCTACTATATCGGTGTTTTCATCAACGAAACTCTTCAAATTCCCACTATCCTCACCCAATTCTTCACCAAAAACACCTTCATCAAGGATTATCTCCTCTTTCGCCTCTTCTTGGGTAGACGATTGATGTTCTTCAAAGGAAATTTCGCTTCCAAAAGGAGCTTCATCGGCGGCTTCGTGATTAGGTTTCTCCCTTTGCTCAAGTGAGCACCCTTCATCTAGGTGTGACGTTCGGGATAAAAACATTAAGGTTTTAACCGATAACGCATCCATCACCTCGTTTTCCCTTTGATATTGGGCCATGAATTCTACTTGATTCTTTTGCATTTGAATGGCCATTTCTTGTTGGCTCCTTTGCAATTGAAGAAACGATTGATATAACTCCAAGTTGGGCATTTGGTTGTCATTGGGGTTTTGGAGTGCCACTTGTAAACCTTGATGATGCCCAAGCGGTGGGGCATCATATTGTTGGTAGTGAGGTTGAGGTGATTGGTAAAATGGTGGGTTTTGGGGAAATTTGCTTCCATAGGGAGAAATATGATGAGGCATGGTAGGTTCACGATGGTAATTTAAGTAATAATCACCACGATCACAAGGTTGCTAAGCACTCACTCGGTGGAAGCCGTTTCCATATCCTTGAAGCTCATACCCACGGGTTTCTTGATTACCCGATGAAGCTTGGTGGTAGCTTGGAGACATCATGGCATAGTCTCGATTCATGGAGGAAGAGGAGTAGCTTGTTGTAGCTTCTATGGGTGGGGAGTTTAGATCGAACCTCATGCTTTGCTCGAAAATCGCGGCTCGTACCCGGTTGAGGACCTCTCAATCTAGCAACCGTCCGTTAAAGCGGCTCTAAGTTGTAAAGAAGAAGATGGTCACCACCTCTAGGCACAAACTATAGACTAGGAGCAAACGTGAGAAGTCTAGTGCTTTTTGGGCACTAGACAAGAAGGAAATAAACTTCACACACACAAGAAGCAAAAGAACAAAAAGAAAAACACAAAAACAAAGACAAATTCAAGTAAATAGGCAAACAAAGTCTAAACTAGCACCGTCCCCGGCAACGGCGCCAAATTGATGGGAAGGATTTGCCGTGGATCCCCACCAACAAATAAAAACCAACTATTCCAAACACGTAGCATAGATAGCGTTAGTCGGATCGAGTCCACGGGGACGGTTAATAGGGTTTCGACCAAGTTTCACCTAAAGACTTGACTAGGTCTCAAAGCTAAACTAATATAGAACGATAGGAAGTGGGATAACACTATGACTAGGACTAAGCTAAGGACAACAACTAAGACTAAAGGATTCAACTAACTAAAGGAACAATGACTAAGAAGATGATCAAATCAAACAAGGAAAGAATAGGATTAGGTCGGGTTCATAAGTGTAGTAAGATAGTTGGTAGATCGATGGTGCAAGGTTCACCTAGTTACTAATGTTGGTCCGCGCTCTCGCGTCAAAGCCAATGTCCGCACTCTCGTGTCAAAGACAAAACCCGAATACTTATGCAAGATGTTACTCAAAACACAAGGATTCAACCACAAATCAATCACACAATGAGAAGAGGAAGACAAGCAAGAGAAGTATTTGCAACTACTACTCTAACGAGCAATTCAACAAACACATAGTGTGCATAACATGTGACTAGTAACAAAGAATCCACCTTTACCCACAATCAAACCCTAATCATCCATAATCAACACTTAATCCCCCTACTAACCCCACAAAAAGTCTACTCACACATGTTCAAACTAATACTAACACAAAGAAAGGAAAACAACACAATCAATAAAACATTCATAATGAAACTAGTAAAAACAATGAACAAAGATTAAAACTTGAATGATAAAACAATGATTAAGGGAAAGGAGAAGATAAATTATACCAAACTAGTAAGGAGGAAAGAATGAAACTTGTAATAATAAGAAAACCCAAATACATCAACCAAGGTTGTCAATCTTGGTTGGATTCTTCAAATTTCCCTTAATACAAAGATTAAACTAAGATTAACGATTAACTAAAGACTAATCTACACTAATCTAGGCTAATCTAGGCTAAATTATTCTAGGGTTTAGTGGGTAATGTCTAACAGAACATAAGATGGTGAAACAATACAAGAGGGGGGAGGGGGGAGGGGTATTTATTATAGGGTTACAAGAGTAGAGGAATGAAAGGAAGCGAAACAGCCTGAACTGGGCCCTTTCCGGCCGGAAAGGAGGTCATACCGACCGGGAAGAGTTCGTCCCAACCGGGAAGGTCATGATCCCGGCCGGGATCAAGCTCCAGTGGCCGTCTTCTTTTGCTTCTTCATCCCGGTCGAGATGGGGTCCTTCCCAACCGGGATGGGTCTTGTAGGCTTCAAATATGATCCCATAGGTCCCTCCTTGCTCTTGTTAGGCTTCTCATCGATTCTCGATGCTCGAGAATGGGTCTCGAGGGCTCGGGAATGGGTCTCGAGGTCTTGGGATCGAGTCTAAGGCACCGAGTGATCGTTCCTTCTCCTCGTTGGTTCCAAATGTGTAGGAAACGAGTCGGAATAGTTCCAATTCTCCATGAATGGTCTTCGGAACCTAAAACGAACTAGAAGAAGCATAAGTAGCCCAGAAACCGCTCCAAAGAGCGATTTCACAAGAGAAACCGGGACCAAACACAATAAATAGGCACTACAAACTACACTTATCAACTCCCCCACACTTAACCCTTACTCGCCCACGAGTAAGCACGAACTAACTATTAAACTAATAAAAACTAATATACTAGCCGAGCGGGTATTAGTGCACCCTACGCCTTTTCAACTCACGCGAGTACACTTAGAGGAAAAGTGCTCTCCACAAGGCAAGTGAGGTCTTGCGACAAAACTGTGGATGCAACCGGACACAAAAACACACAAACAAACATACATACAAACAAACAAGCAATCGGTTGCACCCAAGAAGAAATAAATACCGCTTCCCTCAACAAAGCGGTGAAAGAAACACCGGTTTAGGACTCAAGGCAAGTAACAACGTTCTCAAAATAATAGCACAAATCGATATGATCAAAACCCTAATAGTATGATAACAAAGCTATAAAAACGTTGGTAACCTTACCTAGATTCCTCCTAACCTTCTAAGAACGTACTACGGGACGATCGGCGAGATGGAAAAAGGATGAACCACGGAGTTAGTCGACACTGTAGGTAAGTGAGACCCCGCCCCCTTTAGCGATAAGCCAAGAGGGTCGTCCCATGTCCAAAATCGCCCAACTAGTCCAACTAAAAAGGTGGATAAGGTTACAAAGTGAGGGGAGACCGATCATTACCGCTATCATCCTTGTTAGGGACTCGATCCTTTGGTAGGCTCTTAACGGTAACGATCGGAAAAAGGTTTATTTTTTAGATGATGGGAATCTTTTTGTGAGACGATTTTCTTTTGGCATTATTTTCTCTTTTGCATTGGCTTTTGAGTTGCTATGCCACTTCTTTTTCTTCTTTTGTATTTTGTTTTTGACTTGTTGTGCCTTTTCTTTTTCTTCATTATTTTATTTCTTTTCTTTCTTTCTTTTTCTCTTTTTCTTTCTTTTGACTTGGCTAGCCCATTTTGATGAATCATGTATTGTAGGCATTTCCTGCAACCAAGTAAGAAATTTTCAACAATTTGCAACTTATTTGTGGAAAATGTGTAGGAGGTAGGGAAATCGGTGAGTCGGGGAGCGTCCTTCCCTTCAAACCCACAAAAAGGTGGAAAACTTGGACTAGTCAAACAATTTCAAACATGGTCACCTAAGAGACGGGACTCGGCAACCAAGGCATTTTCACACCGTGGGTGGTCATAGTGGTCAAAATGCAAATCCCGTAGTAAATCCCTAGTAAGCTAGGTGGACTCAAGGTAAAGAACCAACGAAACTATTGATTTAGGGTCATTCTACTAGACTAAAGTCCAATACTCGATTCATATTACTATAAAGGGAAAGTAAACACTTGCACACTAGCCTCAAAATCGGGTTTTCGAAAACCTTTTATTACACAAGACACAAACTAAACAAAACACAACAAAGACTCAACGAAAACGATAAGAAACGAGACAAGACGACAAAACAAAACAAAATACGAGAGAAGAAAACAAACATACAAACAAAACAAACACCACTCCGAGACATCCAAATAAGCTACCAAAACAACCACAACCTTCAACAAGCTCCACCCAAGCATACATCATCACGAATCTCCTCCAAACTCCACAAGAGAGAAAGAGGAAAAGAGATAGAATAGCGTTACCAGATGTCTTGAGCTTTCCGAAAATTACGACGATCAAGGAACCTATAAGGAAATGGGGAGGCAAAATACGCAACACAACAACAAATACGACACAACGACACAAAAGGATAAAACACAAAAGAAAGTCTTTTTGAATTTTAAGAAATTTTTCAAATTTTTAGGGGTTTTAAAGATTTTTCGGAAAAAACTACGAAAATAAAACTAACTAGACTAGGATATCGCTCCCCCACACTTAAACCGAGCAATGTCCTCATGCTTGATCGGTAGTGTGTGGAGATACTAAAAAGAAAAGAAACTAAGAAAGTAAAGCTAAAAATCAAAAAGAAAAGCGGAGAAAAGGATAAAATGTGTCCGGCCGGGGTGTAGTCAAGTCACCATGGGCCGAGACGAGAAAAGATATGGATGGGGGAAGAAATAAAAAGAAGGAAATAAAAGGAAATGGGAGGGGAGGACTAGGTTTAATCAAGTCACCTAGCCCGGATTCCGCCTAAATCCGACTAAATCCAAACAAAAGAAAGTGAAATTAAATAAAAAAGTGAAAATACTTGTAGATTTGGATTTTTGAAATGACTCTCGATGGAGTCACGTCATCGAGAGTCGGGAGCAATGACTACCAAGGCTCCGAGGGCCACCATGACACAAAAAAGTGAAATGGAACAAACAAAGGGAGACAAGCAATAAAAGACGGAAAAGAAAGGATAGTTGCCGTACCAATCGGTTAGCAACTCACTTACTCCATCGTCTCAATGTTCGATATCGACATATAGCTAGTCTTCATCATTGTTATTCCTCTTCATTCTCGATAAGGCCGCATGGTTGAAGTACTAGGCTTGCAATGGTATAAGGAGGTGGGATTCGATGTGAAACTCGGTATGTAGTGAAGATAAGATGAGGTGAGGGTACATATATGAAGTGTAAGGATCATGGATAGTCGCAAGGGTAGGTAGGGAGGTTGGGAGGTGGTATAAAGTGGTTGGGTGGGCTCAAATGTCGAAGAGGAAGCAAAAGGAGGAGCTGGGTACCATCCCGGTCGGGATGAACTTGATCCTGGTCGGGATCACACTCCAGAGAACCCATTTTTCAGCACACTCATCCCGATCGGGATGATATCCTTCCCGGTCGGAATGGACTTCTTCCCGGTCGGGAAGAGTCTTCTAATCCTTCATATGCTTGATAGCTTCACCCACAAGGCCACCAATACAACGAGACCTAGAATCTCGTCCCCAAAAGATTGTCAAAAGCTTCAAAAACCGACTCCCATGCCCAAATCCAAGCTTCTATTATCCACTACTCTCCTCGAAACTTCATCTTCACTATAACCTATCAAGTGAACTCAATAAACACCATCAAATCTCTCCCTCACATTGCTCAAGAAAATTCCAAATTACAAGAGTTCCACAAAATAAACAAAATCAAGAGAAAATACCACACAAATACAAACACAAGAACTCTAAAGAAGAGGAAAGAGGAATATACAACATGACGGTTCTTTAGGAGCTCCGTCAAACCGAGGATGGTGGACTCTTCCTTCATAATCGTAGCCATCAAGGGCTCGGAGGAGCAAGTTAAACGCACGAGCCACATCATAATGGGGGATCAAGCTACCGAGCCAAGCTATCCTCCAAAGCCTCCAAGTCGGAAGCAAGAAGTAGTCACCCAAAGACACATTATCATCTTTCATGTTGTCTCCGGGGTCTATCCATCCTACAAGCTTTACCGACCTCTGAAGGTTCATGACCACTAATTAGACTCCTCTAATTAGTTACTAAATTACTTGTTAATTTAGTATATAAAGATCTAGTTACATGCATGACATCAAATGACAAAAACTAGATATAAGAAGAGATTTCCTTACATAAACAATGAGGAAATATTGGGCACAATAAGAAAACTCCTTTTCTTATTGTTCTTGAGCTAATAATAGTATGGATGATCCTCCAAAACCTTGAATCTCCAATGTAGAAGATCTCCTTTAAGTTGCACCAAGAATCAACCCAAATAATCACCACTATTATTAACTAGATAATAGTAGTGATAAAACAATACTAATATTATGAATCTATTACTACTTTAGTAATAAAGATGAATACTAGTATTAGAGAGAGTTTTGTAGAGATGAGGTAAAAAGCCAAAGCTCATGCATGCAAAATGAATTGGTGAGTTAAAAAGAGAACAAAGAGTCCCCTTTTTTACTACCCCAAAACCGGCCACCCCACATGGGGAAGACTAAAATGCATTATTTTATTTGCATGCTTAAAGTCTAGGCTCTAGGGTAATTATTACTATTATTTATGCATGTAGTAAAAATAAGACCAACCACTATTGCCATTATTTTTACTAGTGTACCATACACATGTACATAAAATGGGTCCATTTTATTTTGTCATTTGTCATACAAATGCAATCTGTGACATGATCAATTATCTCTATAATTGATCACATCAAATAATATACTCTTAACTCTTTAAGTAGTACATTACTATTATATCTATATATAATAGGTCCCATAATAATAATAATAATCAATTAGCTAAATTTACAACTCCTTGTAAATATATTAACGGCTAATTACCACAACCCATAAAAGCATACAAAACCTCCACTAATTTAGTAATTAACGTTTAAATACTAAATTAGGTCTTATTTAATCGTATTAAAATAAGACGTAAAATTTATTCAGTCAATTATCGTATAATAGACTAATAAACTTAATCGGACAGAGTTCTAAACTCTATCTCCAATAAATAACTCTCATTACCAAACATATATCAAATATATACGCAAGGTGCTAATTAACTGTATCAGATACAAATAATTAGTCTTCTATTTGGGTCTCATCCTATAGGTGTGACCGAAAGGGATCACTTGATCACCGCCGTCATACGACAATAACGTCTAACTCTAGTCAGCTGAGCGTTACCGATTTACGTTAATCAACTGACGTGGAGTATCAATGTACTAATTATCCCAAGTATATTCCGCTCATGAGATTTAATATATCAATGCACTATTGTGGAGGACACTCGCTCCAACAATCTCCCACTTGTCCGATACAAGTTGTGCATGTAGCCACTATATTGCGGAGTACTCCTACTCCATCAATGTCTCCCACTTGTCTACACAAGTTGTGCGCTACCGATTCTCTTGTCTCTTTGATGTCACATCCTCCCACTCATCACAAGGTGTCTTTCAGGTCGCACTTGTGATTTAAATATAATAAGAGTGGTTTTCTCGATCTGGAGAATAACTGTTTGACCGGAAAATCTACCATAGATCTATTTCCGAGCGTGGCCACGCATTTCCAGTTACTTCTCCTCGAGTGGCCCAAGGTCGTATGTACCCGACGTGGGTGGACAATTCCTGTTGACCCAACTTATACTGTATAATGCAGATCACCATGACCCAGAAGATGCCCATCAGCCTCCTTTCACGGCACGACTTAGGACACCAACCTAAGCCAATCGGAAACTACACCGACTCAGATAAATGGTCGCCAGTCTAAAGAATCGACTCATAGGAATAAAATAGAAATCCCCGCCACGACCAGGCTTCAACTAATTTGATAAGGGACTTTATTGTGGTCACTGCCCGGCAGAGTGACAATCAGTCTGCCTATGTAAATGAACAGTCATCTCCATGACCCCATGGTCTTGAACTAACCATCGATCAACTTACAATCTTGTCACTCCGAGTCGTCACCTCATTAAGTGACAAGGGGCAAAAATACTATGTTCAAACGTTCACTTGAATAGGGTTCAAGATTGTCTCACAATCCATTTGAATGAACAAAGTATGGGTTTAGTCAAACTAAACAAAAAGTTCATATTGAAACTCGAACAATGAATGCTATTATCATAAATGTAAAAATTGCTACAATATCCAATTATTACATCTTAGATAACTTAAGGAAAATACGGGACTTTTTTCAATCCCATTGCAACAACATGACCATCATGTTTAGCCTTTGAAAGAGGCTTGGTTAAAGGATCAGCGATATTCTCGTCTGTCCCAACCTTACATATATCGATTTCCTTCCTTTCCTCGAGATCTCTTATCACGTGGTATTTCCTAAGTACATGTCTAGACTTATTGCTAGACTTGGGCTCTTTTGCTTGAAAAATGGCCCCGCTGTTATCACAATATATGGTGATAGGATCTTTGACGGAGTGGACTACTCCTAGTCCTTCCAAAAACTGACGAATCCAAACAGCTTCCTTTGCAGCTTCCGAAGCCGCGACGTACTTAGCTTCTGTTGTAGAATCCGCGGTGACACTTTGCTTGGAGCTCTTCCAACTAATGGCTCCTCCATTCAACATATAAACATAGCCGGATTGGGATTTCAAATCATCCCGATCGGTTTGGAAACTGGCATCCGTGTAACCTCTTACACGTAATTCAGTATCCCCTCCAAACACTAAGAACGAATCCTTGGTCCTTCGCAAGTACTTAAGGATGTTCTTCACGGCTGTCCAGTGACTTTCACCTGGATTGGCTTGATAACGACTCGTCATGCTCAAAGCATACGAAACATCGGGACGAGTGCACGTCATGGCATACATGATTGATCCAACCGCGGAAGCATATGGGATCAACTTCATGCGTTCAATTTCTTCGGGTGTGGTAGGACACTGTGACTTGCACAAAATGGTACCTTGACTCATGGGAAGAAAGCCTCTCTTAGAGTCTTTCATTTTGAATCTATCAAGAATCTTATCTATATAAGCTTCTTGACTTAATACCAACGTCCTTTTGGATCTATCTCTATGGATCCGAATACCCAAAATACATTGTGCATTTCCCAAATCTTTCATTTGGAAGTGTTTTCCTAGCCACTCCTTTACGGAAGCAAGCATCAGAACGTCATTCCCGATAAGAAGTATGTCATCCACATACAAGACAAGAAAGGTTACCTTACTCCCACTAAACTTCATGTACAAACAAGGTTCCTCGACACTTCGAGCAAAACCATATTGTTTGATAACATGATCAAAGCGATGATTCCAACTTCTGGACGCTTGCTTAAGACCATAAATGGATCTCTTAAGCTTGCATACCTTCCTAGGATTAGATGTATCTACAAAACCTTCTGGTTGTGTCATATACACTTCCTCTTCTAGAATCCCATTCAAGAAGGCGGTTTTGACATCCATTTGCCAAATCTCATAATCATGAAATGCGGCAATCGCTAGGATAATCCTTATGGAGCGAAGCATTGCGACTGGAGCAAAGGTTTCGTCATAGTGAAGACCATGAACTTGAGTAAAACCCTTTGCCACCAATCTAGCTTTGTAGACATCTCTATGTCCATCTATGCCTTTCTTGATCTTAAAGATCCATTTACACTGAAGAGGTCTCACCTTTTCAGGTAAATCAACCAAATCCCACACTTGGTTTTCGTGCATAGAGTCCATTTCGGATCGCATGGCTTCAAGCCATTGCATGGAATCCCGACTAGATATGGCCGCCTTGTAGGTGTTAGGCTCGTCACTTTCGCAAAGCAACATGTCTAACGCATCTTCTTCGACAATACCAAGGTATCGATCAGGAGGATGACTAATCCTCGTGGATTTCCTAGGTTCAAAAGGAACAACAACCGTGTCCGAGGAGGAGGGAACGCTTTCCTCCACTTCATTTTCGGTTTGTGGCTCTTGGACTTCATCAAGTTCAAATTTTCTCCCACTCTGTCTTCTAGAAATGAAGTCATTTTCTAGAAAGACAGCGTCACGTGCCACAAACACTTTGTTTTCGTGACGATTGTAGAAGTAATAGCCTTGTGTTTCCTTTGGATACCCTATAAACAGACATTTGTCGGATCTTGGTGCGAGTTTGTTGTCAGACTTGTTCTGAACATATGCCTCACAACCCCAGATTCTCATGAACGACAAATAAGGAA
Source organism: Agrostemma githago (assembly GCA_958450325.1). NCBI lineage: Eukaryota > Viridiplantae > Streptophyta > Magnoliopsida > Caryophyllales > Caryophyllaceae > Agrostemma > Agrostemma githago. The sequence goes on from OY288256.1 coordinate 34,137,742, forward strand.
CCCTTCCCTTCCATATCTCATATGGTGTCTTATTGGCCGCTTTAGTCGGGCTTCGATTTAGTGAAAATATTGCGGACAAAATGGCAAAACCCCAAAATGAATCAGGAAGCTCAGTGAGACTCATCATGGACCGAACCATATCTAATAAAGTTCGGTTTCTCCTTTCGGCCACACCATTCAACTGTGGTGTGCCAGGAGGAGTCCATTGTGATACTATGCCACAATCTTTTAGGTGTGAATCAAATTCATTATTTAGGTATTCACCACCACGATCGGATCGTAGTACTTTAATCTTTTTATCCAATTGGTTCTCTACTTCACTTTGAAACTCTTTGAACTTTTCAAAAGCATCGCTCTTATGCCTCATTAAGTAGACATACCCATATCTACTTAAGTCGTCGGTAAAAGTGATGAAGTAGTTGTAACCACCCCTAGCGGTGATAGTCATTGGGCCACACACATCGGTATGTATAAGGCCCAATACCTCACTTGCTCGTGTTCCTTTACTTGAGAAAGGAGCACGAGTCATCTTGCCTAATATGCAAGACTCGCATACACCATAAGATTCGTAATCAAATGGTTTGAGAAGTTTCGTTGAAACAAGTCTCTTTATGCGTCGTTCGTTTATGTGTCCTAGACGACAATGCCAAAGGTAGGATTGATTAGGTTCACCCGTTTTGAGCTTCTTGTTCTCTACATGATATACATCATTAACATTATCTAGAACATAAATACCTCCGATAGACGTAGCTTTACCATAAACCATGTCATTAAATGAAAAAGTACAACAATTGTCCTTAATCATAAAGGAAAAACCTTCCATATCAAGTACGGAAATGGAGATAATGTTCTTAGTTAAAGTTGGTACGAAATAACAATTATTCAAATACAACTCTAAACAACTAGCTAGAGTGAGTACATAAGTGCCTACGGATATAGCGGCTACTCTAGCTCCATTTCCCATGCGTAGGTCTACATCACCCTTGGCTAGTGCTCGCACGTCCCTCATGCCCTGTAAATGAGTTCAAAGATGAGAACCACATCCGGTATCTAATACCTAAGTGGAAGTGCAAGTATAGTTAATGTCTATCATATAGAGGGAAGTGAGGACAATACCTGACGGAGTCTCACTCTCGTCTTTCTTGTTCTTCAATTCCTTCAAATATTTGGGACAATTGCGCTTCCAATGTCCCTTGCCATTACAATGATAGCAATCGGCGTCGGCATGTTTGTTAACCTTAGCCTTAGGTTTGCTATTCTCAATAGCTTTCCCTTTGTTCTTGTCTTTTCCATGTCTCTTGAATTTGGTCTTACCCTTGTTTTTACCCTTTTGAACCCCAAGGTTGAGATTCTTCATTTTCATGGAGAGCGTGTCTCTTTTCTCACTCCCACTAGCCTCCATGTCCCTCTCTGCTTGGTTGAGGAGTGCATGAAGCTCTTGGAAACTCTTGTCCATGCCATGCATATTGTAGTTCACCCTAATTTGGGAGAACTTGGAGGGGAGTGAGTGAAGAATGCGACCGATCGCAAGCTTCTTGGGAATGCTACACCCTAGACGCTCTAGTGTGTCAATATGCTCAATCATCTTGAGCACATGGGGACCAACTTTTTGGCCCTTTTCTAGCTTACCCTCGAAGAATTTCATCATAGCCTCATATTGACGGATATCGGGTGATTGGGAAAAAGCCGTCGTAACCCTTGAGAATATCTCATATGCATTAAGGGTAATGTATTGAAGCTTGAGTTTTGGAGACATTGACCATATCAAGACGTTCTTGATATCGTTGGATATCTTCAAATACTCCTCATAAGCGGTCCTTTGTGCCGGGGCGGCTCGAGGACCGGGTTCGTTGGGTGGTGGTTCGTTCAAGTAACGAAGGACGTTGTCGGACAACGCCGCACCTTTAATGGTAGACTCCCACTCGATGAAATTACTTCCATCGTCTTTCAAGATACATTTGTCCATAACGGACCTAAGCCAAGAATCCTTTCCGAGTTGAATGGTTGCATTAGTAGCCATAGCGAATTATAAACACTACAACAAAGTTTAGGAAATATTAACATTCATTGTTATATAATTTACTTGTAAAACAATTTTAACAAGTCACTCATATAATGACCCCTCACGAAATTATATAAGCGATTCCGAGACCCGTATCTAGATAAGAACTAACATCGCATGCAATCCTTATGTAAAAACGGTAAGTCATTACTTGACTAATTCTACCCTAGAACTCTCGGTCGACGGATTTCAACCAAATCCATCTCCTAGCCCCGAAATAACTTTTATCTCGTTGAGTCCAACCCAATCTTGGCATGTGATCTTATCACCCTATTTACCCTAGGTAAAAAGGGTCCACGTTGTGGTTGCCCTAATGAACAAGGGGTTCATAGGTGCTTTAATGGGTAAGGCTAAATCTCAATTCTTACGATGCATGTGAGAGGTCTTGTCAATATTAGGTTACTAATCACTTATAAGTGAACTAAGTTGGTGATTACGTAAATTGGTGAATTGACAATCGACGAATAAAATGCATGATTGGCGATTTTGGCATGAGCGAAAATAAAGCAAGCATCAAACAAATAAATCCTAGTATGGCCATCTAGCTAATCTAATTAACTAGACTATTACAAAATCGGAAACCAACTCCTTGGTCCCTGGCCTCTTCAATGGAACACCACCAAAAGGCACCGTCTTTTGTCCACCGTCTTGTGTAATCTCCGTCTTCATAATAATTAATTACAAATGATACAAATGATACATAGCATTTCCTATTATACATTTGTATAAATAAAACTATTAATTATTACAAACGGGCGATACGAGATCGCAATTAATTACAATCAAATCGATATTCCCTTACATTACGGGTAATACCGATTAAAAGACTAGGCCATACTAGGTACAATCTTGCAAAATAAACAATAAATGACATTCATTCATTCAACAACATTAAAATAAATAAAATGCTGTAAAAATCATGCCAAAATCGCCCCATAGTTTATCAAGTTCATCCTAGCTCGGTTTTATGGAATTTATCGATTTTTAACCATTAAAAATCATTAATCAACACTTAATTCTCAATTAAGCTCAAACTAATTTTTCCAAACCAATTTGGAATTTCAAGAATTAGTCTCCACTAATTTGAAAAATAAAAATTAGTTTGAATTGATTCAATTTGCTAATTTGATTGGTAAATGGTCAATTTTATGAAATAAATTCAAATTAAATCATAAAACACCCAAAATAAAAATGGATAATTTTGTACATTCTGGAACATTTCCAGGAACTCCAAAACAAAACTTTGTCCACAAAAAATTTCGGATGAAATAGGAACAAATAAAAGTATGTTTATCGATTCTTATCTCATAAAAAACAATAAACATCTCAAAAAAATAAAACATAAATTTCAAAAATTTACAAATATGTCCATCAAAATATGAAGACATGTACACCATAATACCATGCCCAAAAAAAAACAACATGCAACTATTTTTAGTTAACTTTTAACATCAAATAGGCATAAAAACTCGGTTTTTAAGGCATAAATGATTATAAATTAGCAAATAAATTCCAAAAAATACCAAACTCGACCACAACCATTTTGAGGTCATTAGGTATGCATGTACCCAAAAATTTCTTGTAGAACACCTTTTACACAAAATTTTCGGTTTTTACAAAGTTATCATATAACCCGAAAAAAATGTCAAAAATCGACATGCATGCAACAACAACGCTCTGATACCACTTGAAGTTTCATGACCACTAATTAGACTCCTCTAATTAGTTACTAAATTACTTGTTAATTTAGTATATAAAGATCTAGTTACATGCATGACATCAAATGACAAAAACTAGATATAAGAAGAGATTTCCTTACATAAACAATGAGGAAATATTGGGCACAATAAGAAAACTCCTTTTCTTATTGTTCTTGAGCTAATAATAGTATGGATGATCCTCCAAAACCTTGAATCTCCAATGTAGAAGATCTCCTTTAAGTTGCACCAAGAATCAACCCAAATAATCACCACTATTATTAACTAGATAATAGTAGTGATAAAACAATACTAATATTATGAATCTATTACTACTTTAGTAATAAAGATGAATACTAGTATTAGAGAGAGTTTTGGAGAGATGAGGTAAAAAGCCAAAGCTCATGCATGCAAAATGAATTGGTGAGTTAAAAAGAGAACAAAGAGTCCCCTTTTTTACTACCCCAAAACCGGCCACCCCACATGGGGAAGACTAAAATGCATTATTTTATTTGCATGCTTAAAGTCTAGGGTCTAGGGTAATTATTACTATTATTTATGCATGTAGTAAAAATAAGACCAACCACTATTGCCATTATTTTTACTAGTGTACCATACACATGTACATAAAATGGGTCCATTTTATTTTGTCATTTGTCATACAAATGCAATGTGTGACATGATCAATTATCTCTATAATTGATCACATCAAATAATATACTCTTAACTCTTTAAGTAGTACATTACTATTATATCTATATATAATAGGTCCCATAATAATAATAATAATCAATTAGCTAAATTTACAACTCCTTGTAAATATATTAACGGCTAATTACCACAACCCATAAAAGCATACAAAACCTCCACTAATTTAGTAATTAACGTTTAAATACTAAATTAGGTCTTATTTAATCGTATTAAAATAAGACGTAAAATTTATTCAGTCAATTATCGTATAATAGACTAATAAACTTAATCGGACAGAGTTCTAAACTCTATCTCCAATAAATAACTCTCATTACCAAACATATATCAAATATATACGCAAGGTGCTAATTAACTGTATCAGATACAAATAATTAGTCTTCTATTTGGGTCTCATCCTATAGGTGTGACCGAAAGGGATCAGTTGATCACCGCCGTCATACGACAATAACGTCTAACTCTAGTCAGCTGAGCGTTACCGATTTACGTTAATCAACTGACGTGGAGTATCAATGTACTAATTATCCCAAGTATATTCCGCTCATGAGATTTAATATATCAATGCACTATTGTGGAGGACACTCGCTCCAACAACCTCTTCCTTCCTAAGCACCGTCTTCTAGCACAACCAAGGCTTGAATTTCTAACACAAGGGTCAAAAGGGAGTTTAACCCTCTTCTTTTCATCAAGCAAACCCAAGTCATCAACAAGTTCCGGCCCAATATCTCCCAATCCCAAAACATCGTTCTTCCCCACATCATCAATAAGAAGAGATTTAAAACTCATACAAGCGGTTTCAACCTCATCTAAACCAAGATCCAAATAACACACAAGGGGTTTATAATATTTTATTGGGTTATCACATATGGGCGACTTGATTTCATCATTCATGTCCCATGACTTCACAACACCTATCACCTCACTCAACTCATCCCAAAGTTCAACATCCTCAACAATAGGCTCATAAGAAGCTGCATGAAGCAAAAGAGGAGAGCAAGTGGAGGGGATTGAAGGTTCAACAAGTATAGAGGGGGTAGACTCTTGACTTTCCTCTACTATAGCGGTGTTTTCATCAACGAAACTCTTCAAATTCCCACTATACTCACCCAATTCTTCACCATAAAAACCTTCATCAAGGATTATCTCCTCTTTCGCCTCTTCTTGGGTAGACGATTGAGGTTCTTCAAAGGAAATTTCGCTTCCAAAAGGAGCTTCATCGGCGGCTTCGTGATTAGGTTTCTCCCTTACCTCAAGTGAGCACCCTTTATCTAGGTGTGACGTTCGGGATAAAAACATTACGGTTTTAACCGATAACGCATTTAATCGAGCATCCATCGCCTCGTTTTCCCTTTGATATTGGGCCATGAATTCAACTTGGTTCTTTTGCATTTGAATGGCCATTTCTTGTTGGCTTCTTTGCAATTGAAGAAACGATTGATATAACTCCAAGTTGGGCATTTGGTGGTCATTGGGGTTTTGGAGTGCCACTTGTAAACCTTGATGATGCCCAAGCGGTGGGGCATCATATTGTTGGTAGTGAGGTTGAGGTGATTGGTAATATGGTGGGTTTTGGGGAAATTTGCTTCCATAGGGAGAAATATGATGAGGCATGGTGGGTTCACGATGGTAATTTAAGTAATAACCACCACGATCACAAGGTTGATAAACACTCACTCGGTGGAAGCCGTTTACATATCCTTGAAGCTCATACCCACGGGTTTCTTGATTACCCGATGAAGCTTGGTGGTAGCTTGGAGACATCATGGCTGATGGTAGGGATTTGTCACGTCCCTAGCCGATCAATAAAACACCGACTAACCTAGTGGGTAGCTAGGGCAAGTCGGGATCGTATCCACGAGGACGGTATATCAAGGTTTAGACTAGGTCGGCCTACAACGAGACTAGATTACCAAACAAACACAAAGAAACAATGAACGGAAAACTATGATGAAGAAGAGATAAGAACTAGACTAACAATTAACTAGATATAAACTAAACAATAAAACTAATGAGACGATGACTAACTAAGACGATGGATCAAATATGGAAAGGAAGTGGGGTAGGTCGGGTTCATAGGAGTAGAAGGGTAATTAGGGTGATCAAGGGTATAGGTGTCTCCTAATCGCTAGAGTCGGTCCGGGCTCTCGCAACTTAGACCGATGTCAAGGTGGGTCCGGGCTCTCATAACTTAGACCCTAGTCCGCGCTCTCGCGACTAAACTATTCTCAACATTTCCACAAAATAAGCAATCAATGAGAAGATGAACACAAGTATGGGAAGCATGGCCACTACAACTCACACAAGCATATCAACAAACACATAGAGTGCCCACAATGTGACTAACAACAAAGATGTAACCTTTTCCCCTTAATCAACCCTAATCATCCATAATCTACCCCTAATCCCCCTACTAACCCCACAAGAAGACTACTCACTCATTAAGATAAAACCAACAATAATAAGAGAAATCAATGTCACAAAACAAACATCCATTATCATTAACAAGATCAATAACAATAATAATAACAATAAGAAAGAAACGTGAATAAATAACAAAGACTAGGGATGAAAAGATTATACCAACAATAGGATGAAGAAAAGATGTAAACTTGTATTAATGAGAAACCCAAATACAATCCCAAGGTTGTCAATCTTGGAACAATCTTCAAGAATCCCTTAATCCAAGACTAATTACAATGATAATCTAAAGATTAAAGAGAAATTAAAACTAATGAGAGTAGTACTAATCTAGGGTTTTGAATGTTAATGGAGGCTTAAACTAGTCTAGGGTATGATAAGATGTCCTCATATTACAAGAAGGGAGTATATATATGGGTACAAGAATGAAGGAATTGAAAGGAAGCAATGCGGGTGAGCTGTAGCCCATCCCGACCGGGACGGATCTTCCCGATCGGGAAGGGTTCTGTCTTCCCGATTGGGAAGGATTCAACCCGACCGGGAAGGACCCACAGTAGCGCTCCTAATCGCACACCCCTTCCCGATCGGGAAGGCCACTATCCCGACCGGGAAGGGTCTTGTATGCCTCCAAATAGAGCTCTAGGGTCCCTCCTTTTATCTCATGGGCTTCCCGTCGATTCTCGAGACTCGGGATCGGGTCTCGGAGGCTCGGGATTGGGTCCCAAGGTCTCGGGGTCGATTCCAAGGCCTCGAGTCATCGTTCCTTTATCTCGTTGGCTCCAAAATGTGTATGTATTGAGTCAGAATCACTCCAACTCTTCCAAATCGGTCTCGGGAACCTGAAACGGACTAAAGGAAGCATAAGAAGCCCATAAATCGCTTCCAAGGAGCGATTCCACAAGGAAAATGGGACCAAAACATAGTAAAATAGGCACTACAAACTACACTTATCAACTCCCCCACACTTAACCCTTACTCGCCCTCAAGTAAGCACATACTAACTACTATACTAGCCGAATGGGTATTAGCGCACCCTACGCCCCTTCAACTCACGCGAGTGTACTTAGAGGAAAAGTGCACTCCGCAAGGCAAGTTGGGTCTTGCCACAAAACTGTGGATGGAACCGGACACAAAACACATAAACGAACAAACACACAAACAAACACAAAGACGGTTGCACCCAAAACAAAAGAAATACCGCTTCCCTCTAAAAGCGGTGAATGAAACACCGGTTTAGGACTCGAGGTAAGTGACAACGTTCCCAAGCTAGCAATACAAACCAAGGTGGACTAAACCCTAATAGTATGACGATAAAGCAACAAAAACGTTGGTAACTTACCTAGGTCCTCCTAACTTTCTAAAAACGTACTACGGGACGATCGGCGGAGTGGGAAAGTGAAGAACCACGGTGTTAGTCGACACTGTAGGTAAGTGAGACCCCGCCCCCTTTAGCGTGAGCCAAGAGGGTCGTCCCGTGTCCAAAACTGCCTAACTAGTCCAAGTAAAAAGGTGGAAAACATGCAAAATGAGGGAAGACCGACTAATGCCGCTATCATCCTTCCTCGGGACTCGGTCCTTTGGTAGGCTCTTCACGGCAAAAGTCGGAAAAAGGCTTATTTTTGTGAGGATTTCTTTTTGTGAGACGGGTTTTCTTTTGGCATTTTCTTTCTTTTCGACGTTTTGATTTGTTTGTTGCCATGCCATTTCTTTTTTTTCTTCTTTTCTATTTTCTTTTTGGCTTTTGTGCCTTTTGTTTTTCTTCATTCTTTTCTTTCTTTCATTTTTTTTCTTTCTTTTTCTTTTCTTTGCCCTTTTGGCAAGATTTGGCATTTTTAGCATTTCCTTATGTAACAAGAAAGAGAGAATTCATCTAATTGCATTTTATTGTGTGGATATGCGTAGGAGGTTGGGTAATGGGTATGTCGGGACGACGTCTTCCCTTCATACTCACAAAACGGGGAGAGCTTGGACTAATCAAACGATCCTAAACACGGTCACCTAAGGGACGAGACTCGGTAACCAAGGCCTTTTCACACCGTGGGTGGTCATAATGGTCAAAATGCAAATCCCGCAGTAAATCCCTAGTAAGCTAGGTGGACTCAAGGTGAAGGACCAACGAATTCATTGATTTAGGGTCATTCTACTAGGCTAAAGTCCAAAACTCGATTTATACAACTAGAAAGGGAAAATAGACACTCATACACTAGCTTCTAAACCGGGTTTTCGAAAACCATTTACACAAGACACACAACACAACATAAAACAAAGATACGACGAAAACGAAAGAAAGAAAAAGAAGCAGAAGCAACAAAACAAAACATGAACAAACAAACACCACCCCTCACTTCCAAATATATCACCAAATCAACCACAAGTGTGTACAAGCTCCACCCGAGCATACCTCAACACAACTTTCTCCAAACGCCACAAGAAATAAAGAGGGAAAGATGGTTGGAAGGTGTTACCGGATGTCTTCAAAGCCTTCCAAACAATGGTGATTAAGCAACCTAAAAGGAAAAGGGAGGCAAAACACACACAATACAAAACAAACGTACGATACAACGACACAAAAGAAAAAAACACAAAAAGAAAATCTTTTTGATTTTTGTGAAAAAATTTCAAATTTTTTGGGTTTTTAAAGGTTTTTTCGAAAAAGGGAAAAATAAAACTAACTACGATAGAATATCGCTCCCCCACACTTAAACCGAGCAATGTCCTCATATGCTCAATCGTAGTCTGCGGAGAGACAGAAGAAAAGGAAAAGAAACTACGAAAATAACGCTAAAAATCAAAAAGAAAAGCGAAGAAAAGGGTAGGAGGCGTCCGGCCGGGGTGTAGTCAAGTCACCATGGGCCGAGACAAGAAAAGATATGGAAGGGGGAAGAAAATAAAAAGAAAGAAATAAAAGGAAATGGGAGGGGAGGGCTAGGTGTAATCAAGTCACCTAGCCCGGATTCCGTCCAAATCCGACTAATTCCTAAAAAAAAACGGTGAAAATCTTGTATATTGGACTTAATCGATTGACTTTCGACGTAATCACGTCGTCGGGAGTCGGGAGGAACCATACTATGGCCTCGAAGGCCACTAAGATACCGTGACTCAAGGGGAAAGGGGCAAATAGGAGAATACAAGCGATAAAAAGACGGAAAAGTAAGGATAGTTACCCAAACCGAGCGGCTAGTAACTCACTTGCTCCATCGTCTCGGTGATCATTAGAGGCTCGTCGCTTATCTTCCGGTTGCCGTCTCGCTTCACACTCACGAAGAACTCACGGTAGAGGTAGTAATGTTGTGAGGGGATGGTATTTGATGAGAGAGTCGGTGTAAAGTGGATAGGAAAAGGAATGAGGGCATGACAATGAAGTACATGGGGCATATGATAAGGCTAGGGTAGCTAGGGAGGTTGGGAGGGGGTATAAAACGGTTGGGTGGACTCGATTTGCGAAGAAGAATCACAAAGGGGGAGCAGAGGACCATCCCGGTCGGGAGGATTGATCCCGATCGGGTTACCTCACCCGTCCCGGTCGGGACGCCCTCATCCCGGTCGGGACGGACTCACAACAAGTTCGTAATCTGGTGCATCCATCCCGATCGGGACGGCACCCTTCCCGGTCGGGATGCCTTACCCTTCCCGGTCGGGACGCCTCATCCCGGTCGGGATGGGCCTTCTTCAACTTCCACAATCCCAAAAGCTTGCTCTAAGCTTCAAAAACCCGATCCTCGTGCTTACAACCCAAGGTATATCATAGCCATTCTTCTCTAAGAATCATCTTCACTTCACCTAACCAACAAACTCAACTCAAGCATCAAATTCTCTCCCTCGCCTCACTCATCAATAATCCATTATCACAAGAATTCACAAAAATCCAAAGAAATTACAAGAATAGAATATATACAATGAGACGGTTCTTGTGGAACTCCGTCAAACCAAGGATGGTGCATTCTTCAATCTTTTTCAACAACCTTGATCAATTCCATCTCTATCAAGGGCACGTAAGAACAACTCGAAGGCCCAAGCAAAGTCTTCAATTAGGCTCGAGATATAACCGTCCACAAACCAAGGCTCTTCATGACCTTGCATCGACGTTCCCGGGGCATCCCGATCTACTAAGTTCAATGGCTTGAACTTGTACTTGCGATACTTCGGGACATACCCAAACGTCCAACGAGATCCTCATGTGGCCCCAAGGGAGGCTCATCTTCTTCCTTGTCATTGCACTTGTCATCCAACCCATGATATGGGCTCTCATCCTCCTCCAAATCGGAGTCATCATCCTCAAACACATAAGAGTACTTCTTCAAGCTTTGTCCCAGATCTTTCCCTCGATCGATGTTTTCCGCGGCATGGATCATATTACATGTCTCGGTTATAGGCGAAGTGTTGCCTTGGAGGTCGAACACTAACTCTTCGTCGCCTAGTTGAAAAGTAATCCTACCCTTCTTCACATCGATCACGGCACCGGCAGTGTGTAAAAATGGGCATCCAATGATGATGGGAGTGTTAGCATCCTCCGGCATGTCAACCACAATGAAGTCGACCGGAATGAAGAACTTCCCTATTTGTACCGGCACATCCTCTAACATTCCCAATGGTCGGTTAAGAGACTTATCAGCCATTTGGAGTGTAATGGACGTACATTTCAACTCCGTCATCCCTAATCACTCACAAATGGTGTAGGGAATAATGCTCACACTCGCACCTAAATCACACATATCTCTCTCGATCTTGTAATTGCCGATGGTGCATGGGATAGAGAAACTACCCGGGTCCTTCAACTTCGGAAGCGTGGAACCTTGAATAAGCTCGCTCACCACCCTAGTGAACGCTACCGTCTCTTCCTTGTCGATGGACCTCTTCCTAGCCAAGATTTCTTTCATGAATTTACCATGTGCCGGGATTTGGGTAAGTAACTCGGTAAACGGGACACTAACATCCAATTTCTTCACAATACTAAGGAACTTGTCGTATTGAGTGTCCACCTTAGTCTTCATTCGCCTTGATGGGTAAGGCAACTTGATTTGGTATTTGCTTTGCTCAATAGGGGTGGACTCTTCAAAGGACGCTTTCCTTTTACCCTTGTCTTTCTCTTGAAGTGGGGGAGGGTTGTCTCCTTGGGGTTTTTCAACTTCCCATAAAACTTGCTCCTCAATTGGATTTTCATAGCTTGCATCGTCTTGAGATGGGGGTATGACTTCTTGTCTTGGTTCTTGCTCACTATGGGAAAAAGGGGGTTCATAGGACGTACCACTCCTCGTAGTAATAGCATTTACATGCTCAAATTTTGGTGTTTCGCCTTGAGGAGGTAGTTGCCCCTTTTGTCTTGTAGAGATCTCCGAAGCAAATTGAGATATTCGGGTTTCCATCGACTTCGCATGAGCATCTCTTGCTAGGTTGTCCTTTTGAACGTAAGCAAAGAACTCTTGTTGATTTCTTGCCATCTCTTGATTACTCCTTTGCATATCCATCATATACTTTTGTACGTCAAAATCCCGTGGTGGAGATGATGGATTATGCGGAGTATCGGTGAGGGCTAACGGAGTACCATAGTCATGAATAGAAGACCGGCTCCTAGGCTTGCTTTGTTGTTGATGACTTTGATTTGCTTGTTGTTGATGGTTCCCTTGGAACCCATGAGAATTGCCTTGATTAAGGCCTTGATTGTGGTTTTGTTGTTGTTGGAAGCCTTGGTTTCCTTTGAAACCGCCTTGATTGAAGATCCCTTGTTGGAACCCTTGATTGTTGCTGTGAAAGGTACCTTGGTTATTTTTCTTGAAGTTGTTGAAGGGTCTTGGATTACCCATGTAACCTTGGTAACCTTGGTTGTTGTCCCTTAAAGGAGGTGGAACATAGGGACGATGTTGTTGTTGATGTTGAAAGGCTTGTTGTTGAGGGACTTGATTGGAAGCTTGGTATTGATTAGAGTAGGAGGCACCTTGCTTGAACCCTTGAAAGGCGTTCACTTGCTCAATACTCCCTCTACAATTCATAGGGTCATGACCAACGATTCCACAAGTGTCACACATCCCAAAGTAAGGTGTAGGAGGTGCGAACCCCAAAGCATTCACTTCTTGGATCGGTTGATGGTGGGAGGAACTAGTGCCTTGGACTTGGTTGAGGTGGCTTTGGAGCTTCTTGTCAATAGTCTCCATGTGTGTTTTCAATTGAGCTCCAAGGTCAATGCTTAACTTAGTGACAACCTCATGCATGCCTCCTCGATGTGCCTTCCTAGGCCTAGAGTATTGTGAATTATGCACCGCCATCTCTTCAATCCTTGACCAAGTTTGGTCATCCTCCACTTTGGTAAACCTACCGTTGGATCCCATGTTGAGTATGGCCCTCGAGTCTTCATATAACCCGTTCCAAAATTGTTGTACGAGGAACCATTGTGATAAGCCATGGTGTGGACAAGAACGGATCAAGGCTTTGAATCTTTCCCACGATTCATAGAGGCTTTCATCATCACGTTGTTGGAAACCCGTGATAGAAGCTCTCAATAGATTTGTCTTCTCTGGGGGATAGAATTGTTAGTAGAAGGCTAAGGCTAGCTTCTTCCAAGTATCAATGCCAAGTCTTGCTTTGTCCAACCCCTTGAACCATTGTTTCGCTTTACCAATAAGAGAGAAAGGAAATAATACCCACCGGATTTGGTCTTGAGTTATTCCCGTTTGCGAAATAGCGTCGCAATAATCCGAAAAGGTTTCCATGTGTTGATGAGGATCTTCGGTTGGTAATCCACTAAATTGACTTCTCTCGACCAATTGGATAAATTGCATTTTCGCCACAAAATTCCCGGTATATGCCTCCGGTAAAGTGGATGAACCCGGCAAAACGTCTTCCGTGAAGGTTGAGTAAGAAGAAAACTTAGGCATGATTGGATATAAGGGAGACGATGGTGGTGTAGACGGTGTTGATGTAGAAGAGGAGGGGGAACTAGGAGAAGAACAGTTACCGAAGGGATTGATGAAGGTCCCTCCGGCCGTCTCTCGAGGTGAGTTGTTCAAGTCGGCTCCTTGGGCTTGCCCTTGAAGAGTATTGCTTGCACTCGGTTGAGAGATCCTAACCCGATTAATCGTCCGTTGGCGAAAGGCTCGAAAGAGTCTCTCCGGCTCTGGATTAAAGAGATAGAAGTCGCCTCCCCTCCTAGGCATACACTACACACTAGAACAAACGTAAGAACGCCTAGTGCTTTATGGGCACTAGGTAAAGACAATAAACAAACACAACTAGAGACAAAGAGAAAAAAGAAGAAATAAAACTAAGGAAAGAAGAAAAAATCTAGAGAATATTCACAAGAGAAGAAGGGAGAACACAAAGAAGGGTAACTAAGTCTAGAAATAAGCAAACTAAGTCTAAACAATGCACCGTCCCCGGCAACGGAGCCAAATTGATGGTAGGGATTTGTCACGTCCCTAGCCGATCAATAAAACACCAACTAACCTAGTGGGTAGCTAGGGCAAGTCGGGATCGTATCCACGAGGACGGTATATCAAGGTTTAGACTAGGCCGGCCTACAACGAGACTAGATTACCAAACAAACACAAAGAAACAATGAACGGAAAATTATGATGGAGAAGAGATAAGAACTAGACTAACAATTAACTAGATATAAACTAAACAATGAAACTAATGAGACGATGACTAACTAAGACGATGGATCAAATATGGAAAGGAAGTGGGGTAGGTCGGGTTCATAGGAGTAGAAGGGTAATTGGGCTGATCAAGGGTATAGGTGTCTCCTAATCGCTAGAGTCGGTCCGGGCTCTGGCAACTTAGACCGATGTCAAGGTGGGTCCGGGCTCTCGCAACATAGACCCTAGTCCGCGCTCTCGCGACTAAACTATTCTCAACATTTCCACAAAATAAGCAATCAATGAGAAGATGAACACAAGTATGGGAAGCATGGCCACTACAACTCACACAAGCATATCAACAAACACATAGAGTGCCCACAATGTGACTAACAACAAAGATGTAACCTTTTCCCCTTAATCAACCCTAATCATCCATAATCTACCCCTAATCCCCCTACTAACCCCACAAGAAGACTACTCACTCATCATTAAGAGAAAACCAACAATAATAAGAGAAATCAATGTCACAAAACAAACATCCATTATCATTAACAAGAACAATAACAACAATAATAATAACAATAAGAAAGAAACTTGAATAAATAACAAAGACTAGGGATGAAAAGATTATACCAACAATAGGATGAAGAAAAGATGAAAACTTGTATTAATGAGAACCCAAATACAATCCCAAGGTTGTCAATCTTGGAACAATCTTCAAGAATCCCTTAATCCAAGACTAATTACAATGATAATCTAAAGATTAAAGAGAAATTAAAACTAATGAGAGTAGTACTAATCTAGGGTTTTGAATGTTAATGGAGGCTTAAACTAGTCTAGGATATGATAAGATGTCCTCATATTACAAGAAGGGAGTATATATATGGGTACAAGAATGAAGGAATTGAAAGGAAGCAATGCGGGTGAGATGTAGCCTATCCCGACCGGGACGGATCTTCCCGATCGGGAAGGGTTCTGTCTTCCCGATCGGGAAGGATTCAACCCAACCGGGAAGGACCCACAGTAGCGCTCTTAATCGCACACCCCTTCCCGATCGGGAAGGCCACTATCCCGACCGGGAAGGGTCTTGTATGCCTCCAAATAGAGCTCTAGGGTCCCTCCTTGTATCTCATGGGCTTCCCATCGATTCTCGAGACTCGGGATTGGGTCTCGGAGGCTCGGGATTGGGTCCCAAGGTCTCGGGGTCGATTCCAAGGCCTCGAGTCATCGTTCCTTTATCTCGTTGGCTCCAAAATGTGTATGTATTGAGTCGGAATCACTCCAACTCTTCCAAGTCGGTCTCGGGAACCTGAAACGGACTAAAGGAAGCATAAGAAGCCCATAAATCGCTATCAAGGAGCGATTCCACAAGGAAAATGGGACCAAAACATAGTAAAATAGGCACTACAAACTACACTTATCAATGGCATAGTCTCGATTGATGGAGGAAGAGGAGTAGCTTGTTGTAGCTTCAATGGGTGGGGAGTTTAGATCGAACCTCATGCTTTGCTCGAAAATCGCGGCTCGTACCCGGTTGAGGACCTCTCAATCTAGCAACCGTCCGTTAAAGCGGCTCTAAGTTGTAAAGAAGAAGATGATCACCACCTCTAGGCACAAACTATAGACTAGGAGCAAACGTGAGAAGTCTAGTGCTTTTTGGGCACTAGACAAGAAGGAAATAAACTTCACACACACAAGAAGCAAAAGAACAAAATGAAAAACACAAAAACAAAGACAAAGTCAAGTAAATAGGCAAACAAAGTCTAAATTAGCACCGTCCCCGGCAACGGCGCCAAATTGATGGGAAGGATTAGCCGTGGATCCCAACCAACAAATAAAAACCAACTATTCCTAACACGTAGCATAGATAGGGTAAGTCGGATCGAGTCCACGGGGACGGTTAAGAGGGTTTCGACCAAGCTTCACCTAAAGACTTGACTAGGTCTCAAAGCTAAACTAATATAGAACGATAGGAAGGGGGATAACACTATGACTAGGACTAAGCTAAGGACAACAACTAAGACTAAAGGATTCAACTAACTAAAGGAACAATGACTAAGAAGATGATCAAATCAAACAAGAAAAGAATAGGGTTAAGTCGGGTTCATAAGTGTAGTAAGATAGTTGGTAGATCGATGGTGCAAGGTTCACCTAGTTACTAATGTTGGTCCGCGCTCTCGCGTCAAAGCCAATGTCCGCACTCTCGTGTCAAAGACAAAACCCGAATAGTTATGCAAGATGTTACTCAAAACACAAGGATTCAACCACAAATCAATCACACAATGAGAAGAGGAAGACAAGCAAGAGAAGTATTTGCAACTACTACTCTAACAAGCAATTCAACAAACACATAGTGTGCATAACATGTGACTAGTAACAAAGAATCCACCTTTACCCACAATCAAACCCTAATCATCCATTATCAACACTTAATCTCCCTACTAACCCCACAAAAAGTCCACTCACACATGTTCAAACTAATACAAACACAAAGAAAGGAAAACAACACAATCAATAAAACATTCATAATGAAACTAGTAAAAACAATGAACAATGAACAAAGATTAAAACTTGAATGATAAAAGAAATATTAAAGGAAAGGAGAAGATAAATTATACCAAACTAGTAAGGAGGAAAGAATGAAACTTGTAATAATAAGAAAACCCAAATACATCAACCAAGGTTGTCAATCTTGGTTGGATTCTTCAAGAATTCCCTTAATACAAGGATTAAACTAAGATTAACGATTAACTAAAGACTAATCTACACTAATCTAGGCTAATCTAGGCTAAATTATTCTAGGGTTTAGTGGGTAATGTCTAACAGAACATAAGATGGTGAAACAATACACGAAAGGGGGGGGGGGGGGAGGGGTATTTATAGGGTTACAAGAGTAGAGGAATGAAAGGAAGCGAAACAGCCTGAACTGGGCCCTTTCCGGCTGAGAAGGAGGTCATACCGACCGGGAAGAGTTCGTCCCGACCGGGAAGGTCATGATCCTGGCCGGGATCAAGCTCCAGTGGCCGTCTTCTTTTGCTTCTTCATCCCGGTCGAGATGGGGTCCTTCCCGACCGGGATGGGTCTTGTAGGCTTCAAATATGATCCCATAGGTCCCTCCTTGCTCTTGTTAGGCTTCTCATCGATTCTCGGTGCTCAGGAATGGGTCTCGAGGGCTCGGGAATGGGTCTCGAGGGCTCGGGAATGGGTCTCGAGGTCTCGGGATCGAGTCTAAGGCACCGAGTGATCGTTCCTTCTCCTCGTTGGCTCCAAATGCGTAGGAAACGAGTCAGAATCGTTCCAATTCTCCATGAATGGTCTTGGGAACCTAAAACGAACTAGAAGAAGCATAAGTAGCCCAGAAACCGCTCCAAAGAGCGATGTCACAAGAGAAACCGGGACCAAACACGACAAATAGGCACTACAAACTACACTTATCAGGCCGCTACGTGCGGGTGGGATTGGGTGTCGACGTCTAGCGGATGTTGGCTTCCCAATACGTACTTTCACCCTTTACTCATAATCGACGGTTTCCGGATGTACAAAACCATTGGCAATGAGAGTCATTCCAGGCATGGAGTGCTTAAGGGTACAAGTCTTTATCTTTAGGTCATGTGCCACTCAACTTTGAGCCGGATACGGGTCAAAGTTGACTTAAACTGTTTCCGAGTCCCCATAATGGACTCGGTGGCGACACCACAAATCGGCAACGAATTCGGTTCACCAAAAAGGTCACCTTACCAAACATATTAGCCTTTAAACATTTATAACTATGACTCGATCGATTCCAACGGAAACACGGGCACCTGCGGGCGTCTAGTACAAGTCCGGATCGTCATCTGAATCGAGGTCCGATACATCGCCCCGAATGCGAGATCGGACCGGCCTCCGACCGGGAGGGGGCCGCGTGGGTGCCACCGCGATGAAAACTGGGTCGGTCCAGCGCGAGCGCGCGTAGGTCGCCGGACGGTACGGACGGACGTCCACATGGTGTTGTTAGTAATAGTAGTAGTATGTTAGTAGTAGAAGTATTAGTAGTAGTGTAATTATTATTATTTGTGGTAATAGTAGTAATAGTAGTAGTAGTAGTAGTTGTTGTTACTACTATGTAGTAAGTAATAGTAGTAGTAGTAGTTGTTGTTGTTGCTGCTGCTAAGTAGTAAGTTATGGTAGTATTAGGAGTAATACTTGTTAGTGTCTGTAGTAGTAGGAGGAATTGTAGTAATAGTATTTGTATTTATTTTTTGTTCAACGAATAGCGCACTTAGTCGAATTACAATATGGGGGGAGAGGGGATTCGAACCTGAGACTTATTGGCCCAGAGCACCTATTCTTAACCACTAGGCTAAGACATCTTCGGTATAGTATTTGTATTTATAAGAACATCTTTAAAGACAAAATCATTTGGCTTAAAAAAATCTCCAATCCACCAACTTTTTTTATTTAAGATTGGGATGGAGATTAGGATGAAAAGAATGGTTAGTAGAAGTATATTTTTTCAGTAGAAGTATATTAAAAGTGATGAAAATAATTGAATTTTTGGCCATCATTTTCAATATTTGCACAAGATGTACATTAGTACATATGATTATTCACATTGCTTGACTCCTTATTCTGCGCTTTGAACCATGGTTTCACTACAAATATATTTTTTAGATGTAAACATATTATAAGCATTCTGAATCACTCTTGCGTGTAACATGTATTGAATCTTCTTAGTGTAGCGAAAACTTCTTCTCTCATTATGATGTGTAGCCTCGACAGAACATTATCGTTTTTCCATTACTTTATAGTCATATTCTCGTTTTCTTTATTTTTAATGTTAATGTTGTTGTTTATGTCCCCTATTATTTTCTCAGTGCATTTAAATATATTCACTAATCAAAGTTTCTAGGCGATATCAAAAGTGGACATTGGGTATGACATTTTCTTTATTTTCTTTTCATTCTTAACATCATAGTCAAGTAGTATGTGATGTAGAAGGAGGACAAATCAAGTTTTCGTATAAGGTAGTATGTGAATATACTCCTCTATTTTTCCTTTTTTAAGCGTTGAATGATGTATTGTCATTAAGTTTTCTGTATGTACTATAGGTGTATAGATGTCATATAAAGATACATTGACTTAAGTGCTTATTTTCTTGAAAATATTAACCGTCTTTCTCGGCCCTAACCACTCTTTCATGTCACTAGATAAATGCTCTTGGCGGTGCTTCCGGATGAAGTCAACAATTATCGCATTCACTTTTGGGAACTAATTAGTCGGATCTTCTAGTTAGGATTTTTATAATTTTTTAGATATTTTTTTTTATCTTTGTAGAAAACGTAAGTATGTTGCACCTTTTGTAGAAAACATGAGATGAGTTGATATTTTTTACTCTTTTTTTTAAACATTTGTAATGGTATTCTTTCAATTTGTTTTGATTGTAGGAAACGATACTCTGTACGTGTTACTTATATCTTGGAATTTAAATTATATTCTTTTATACGGTAAATTCTATTCGGACTATATATATATAGGGTCGGGGTCCGGTGTGAACCTAAGTTCGATCTGAACTGTCTGAACTATATAATAACAAAAAAAAGGAGAACACGATACAGTAACAGGAAGCTAGTAATGCGCTATAGTAATTCTTCCCCAACTGAAAATCAAACGTTTCTGTTCTATCTTCCCCAATTGCCCGATTTTCTCAACAATTCTCCCCTCCATCAATCCAATCAAATCCTTCAATCAAATAATTTGTTGCTTAATCATTCAATCAATCATCCCAGCCGTGATTTTTGGTTTGTATTTTCTTATCCACAATTAAGTTCGCTTTGACATTGAATCACATATTGATTGTTATTCTTATGAATTATGATATGATGAGGAGTGGTTGATTTTGATCGTCGACTTGTTTTTGAATTTCGGTTGGATGTGATTGGTTTTTTAGCAGTGAATTCAAGTGCTCTTATTCGATTGAATGCATCATGTTTGGTTTTGATTATAGTTGAATTACGTTTGTATTCGGATTTAGTATCATTAATTTTAGTTTTGTTCTTCTTTAGATGATGAATTGATTTGATATCAGTTTGATTGATTTATTTGGATTATAGTATGATGAGCTAATTCGTCATCAGTATGATTATGATTCATTAATAAATCATAGAGCGTGTAACATATAGTGTGATCGATGTACGCATAGATACAAGTATTAAATTCATTATGGAATTGGATCTATAACATTAAACGAGACAGTTAAGTCACTAGTTCATCATAGAGTACAATAGTAGCATAACGAAAAGTGAGTCCATTGTATGCATACAACAGTCTCATCTCATTTTGCCGGAATTGAAGTGGAAATTCCCACATTTGATTAGGCGTTTCCTCATACTACATAATTGTTTACAAATAAACTATTAATTTTAGTTTTAATCGTTTTAGGGTTACACTTGGTCTATTTTTTGTGAAGATGGTAACCATTACATCTAATTCTTCATCTTAGGGTATGAATTTTTCATTTGGTTTATCAAGAAGTGTAAGTGGAGACTAAAAAAAGTATAAGTAGAGACTATAGAAGTGTAATTGTCTCATTTTCTTTTTAATTTTGAGATTAGAGAAGTATAAGCAGACACTAAAAGTTCAATTCTGTAATTGCAGATGTACATGTTGAAATAACTAAAGAAGATTCACAAATGGTAGAAGTAGATTTAGGTATATAAATTTTGTTAATTATTTCCACATAGAAGTGTAAAAGGGTTTAAAGTTTGGATTAGGCAGCATGCTTAACGATGAAGAGGTGTAATTGGACTATGAATAAGTGTAGCTAGACGACGAAGAAGTGTAAGTGGACGGTGAATAAGTGTAACTAGACAATGTACAATAGTAAGTGGACGATGAATAAGTGTAACTAGACGATGAATAAGTGTAAGTGGATTATGAAGAAGTGTAAGTGGACTATAAATAAGTGTAACTAGACGATGAAGAAGTGTAAGTGGACGATGAATAAGTGTAACTAAACCTTGGAGGAAGTGTGCCGCCTAATTCAACCCTATACTCTTTTCCTTGTCATTTTCATTGTTCAAACCCCCCTACAACTGCACCCTAGAAAGGGACGAGTGAACCCTGTCGTGGGTAGGGCTGTGCACTGGGCCCGACCCGGATCGGACCCGGTTGGACCCGGAACCGAAATCATCAAATTCCTTGACCCTAGACCCGGACCTGTTACCAAAATATTGACCCTGGTTCGGCCTGGGAAAATATCGGGTCCGACCGAGACCGGACCGGTTTTGACTTCTCTAATTTATCCTTTGCCTTACAAAACAAAACAAAAACACCACACATTTCAATCAAACCAACATTGTCAATAAACTAAAAATGCATAAAATCCAAGTGAAACGCTGACCATTGCAATTAGATGCAATTGTTGCATAAAAATGCATAATTTTTGTATAAACCCTTATACAAAAATGCCTTGTTCATTTGGTAAGCACATATGTCATCACAAACTTATCATAATCTAAATTATAAACTCCACCAATTATAAAACGGCCATATCTAATTAAACCCACTTTCGTCATTCTATATCTAAAGAGAGTTCGGTGGGCCGGTGGAGGGAAGTGCGTTGGAGGGAAGGAGGAACGGCAGTGGGCTGGGGGCCGGCGGAGAAACTGCAGCGGCGGCCGGCAGAGACAACGTGAGTGCTGGAGTGGAGGGTTAGGGACTTAGGGTTACTCTTACCCGGTTAGGACTTAGGGTTATGGGAAATGGGAAAGGGACAAAGGGAATGACAT
The DNA here is from genome assembly GCA_958450325.1 of Agrostemma githago. NCBI lineage: Eukaryota > Viridiplantae > Streptophyta > Magnoliopsida > Caryophyllales > Caryophyllaceae > Agrostemma > Agrostemma githago. Next base: position 34,159,967 of record OY288256.1, read on the forward strand.
CCTAATTCCTAAACAGCAGATGGGCCGAGATGCCAGAAGTCCAAAATAAAAAACACAATTCACGGTTTCCGGTCTGCACCGGAAAATCCGGGTCTTACCCGGTCCGGACCGAAATCCAGAATCAGTAATTTTTATGACCCGTGGACCGGCCCGGTTTGGAATATTCCGGATCCGAACCGCACTATTCCGGTTCGGTCCGGTCCATTTTTCCGGTCCGACCCGACTTTTGCATAGTCCTAGTCGTGGGTCGTTTTCCTTAGTCATGTTCGAGGTTCGTGCATTCTTTAGTTAATTTCTCTTTAGTTAGTGTCTTGTTGTTATTCATCATGACTAGTGAGTAGATTTTCTTGTTGGGGATTTAGGGAGGAGGATTTGGGTTATTTGGCTCAAGGGATGTTGGTGGGTTGTTTGCTTGTTAATTATCAAGTTTAAGGATTTTTGTGTCTTTGTTGACCTAGATTGCAGCTAGATTGACCTTGGCTCGTTTCTATCAATATGGCGAAAGTCGGGGTAGAAATAACCTTAATTTGAGACTTAACCTTTCGTCGCGAAAGCGGGTTTAGGTAGTTTAGGTGAAGAAACCGAAATGTGGCATTCTCCCTTTTTAACGTTGTAACTAAAACTCGATCCCGAGACTCTTAGACCCCATTTCCGAATCCCGACTCTCCCCAACACCTTTCCTATTATTGTCCCTACCCTTAGTTAGCGTAGCTCATTAGCATTAGCTTGACCTCTTTCGACCCAAAACCCCCATCTCAATCCCATTCACGATTAAACTCTGGACTTGACCGATATTGCTTAACCCGTCTCCTTGTGGATCGATCCCGACCTACCACTACTACATTAGTTAGGTTAGTCGGTATTAAAAATATTGTTTGACTGTACGGGTCGCGACGCCCGTGCATCAAAATACCCTCCTCATTCCGCTCATTCGACACAACACCTAAACTTCAATTCTCTTCCCCTCTTACTCTTTACGAGCTTCTTTTTAACTTAGGTCGCACTCCGACTCTAAGTACGATCCACTCGATCGTTTGTCCCGATTCTCGAATCAACACTACTCCTCGTAGTCTTTCAAGTTCCTGACTCGATTTGAACGAAAAGGGGCACCTGTGTCTGACTAGCCACCCCTAAATACCGAAGCGAAGCTTTGCCGGATTTGAAGAAGAAAGCTAGAAGGATCCGCCTCGAAGTTGTATAGTCACAAGGTTGTCATCTAAACAAAACTTTACATTCCGTAATCTTTATTTATGCACTTCGATAACGTCGAGTCCGACTAGTTTGGACAATAGGTCCATGGCACGTTATAAACATACGTAACGTTCCCAACTTCAACCATAAACACTAAAACACCTTAACTAAACCCGAGTAGTTCCGAGATCCGTTCTCAATCATCTACACATCGTGTCTTGTTTAGTGTACACTTCGAGGGTGCAACTCCTCACTACGTGATTTACTTACATTTCGCATTTATCGCTTTCGTATGAGTTACCGCTTTTATGACCTTATAATCGTATGCTAAATCACCTAATACGGAATTCAAAACATAAACAAGCTAAAATGGAACAAAGCACTGGTGGGGTTCCATATTAATCCCGATGCTCACCTCTCACATGAGGTTTGACGTATCCCTATTAATATCGAATCGACGCACCTTAAGCAGAATACCAGGTAAGGTATACCACGAGAAACGACTAATATCCGTATTATCACGTTAAAACTGATTTGCTAATAAGTATAATACTTAGTACTCTCTTCTCCACTATGTGTATCTTTTCATGGCCTGCTTGTCATGTGAAATAGCATGCAAAGAATGTAAATACAACTACTTCGACAATAAACTTACTTGTCCTTACCTGGTATTCTGCTTAGACAATCGATGTAGCAAAGACTTAGGGTCAAAACAACGAATGTTACCACATTTCCACCACAATTAAGAAACAAAGTTATCAGCCCACTGATTGATAAGGTGTCGATTGGGTGTTGATTTCCATCGGACATTGGCTTCCCAATACGTACCCTCACCCCTTACTCAGAATCGACGGTTTCCAGATGTCCAAAACCATTGGCAATGAGAGTCATTCCAGGCATGGAGTGCATAAGGGTACAAGTCTCTATCTTTAGATCCCCGTGCCACTCAACTTTGAGCCGGCTAAGATCAAAGTTGACTTGAACGGTTTTCGAGTCCCCATAATTGACTCGGTGGCGACTCCATAAATTGGCAACAAATTAGGTTCACTAAAAAGATCTTCTTACCAAACATATCGGTCTTTAAACATTTACAACCACGTCTCGATCGATTCTAATGGAAACTCGGGTGTCCACATCCGTATAGTACTATCCGAATTGTCAGCCAAATCAAGGTCCGAAACATCGCCCCGTACGCGAGATCGGACCGGCCCCGGGACTGATGGGGCTGCGTGGGTGGACGCCGCGAGAACCGGAGGTCTCGTGCGGGCGCACACGGGACGCCGGGCTGTGCGAACCGGCGTCCACCGTTTGGCGACTCTGCTAGGGAATTGGAAACAAGTTTCCAGCAGTGGTGTAACTCGAACGAGGTCGGTGAAGCTCATTTCCTAGTTTCTTTTGTTGTCACTACAGGTTTTAGCCCTAAAAAGCCCACCCTAACTGATAATAGGACCCATCGAACTCTTCGCGGTAAGATCCTTACGAACGCGCGGAGACACCCTCGGTTGACGTTCTGGCCGTCTAAGGTAGCCACGCATTCCGTGGATATGCCAGCGAGTGGCGCTGAGCGAACGGGATGACACTCACCTCCCCCGGTGACGTGTTGTCACCTGAGCAAAAATATTTGTGGACGGTAGCCTACCCTAACCTTCCCGTGTCTGCATCCTGCATGAGTGTATGCATTCCTAGTTATGTGTAGCGTGTGTGACAACCCGAATAAAACATTAAAATTCGGATTCAACCACGACAACATATTCAACCGCACCCAACTCCGTTTTCGAAAAAGGACATCTTCTTTTCAAAATCACCCTTTTAAACGCCGTTACTCCGGTCAAAATTAAAGTTATTTTCATAAGCAGTTTAGCGTCATCACCGTGGCCAATTTTACACCCATCGCTTTCAAAAGACATTTTTGGCACCATTACTTTGGCCAAAATAAAACTTCTCATTTTCAAAAGGAACGATTCTGTTATTATTACCAAACTCCCAACCAATGGGATCGAGGTACCTTATACGGTCACATTTTTCTTCCAAAGCATTCCCGCACACACCGTTACTATCGCCAAATTCTCAACCAATGGGAGTCACCTAAAACGGTTACATTATATTCTTTTTTTGGACATGACATAGGTCCACCCCGACGCGGCCACGCGCGGGTTTGGGGAGGCGAATGAATCTCCATATGAGATGGGTGGAATTGAAATTTAAATCGAAGTTGGAGTCGCCACCGAACTTTGTGGGAGTTCGGGCCCGTTCGAACCCACTTTATGTCGTTGTGGGCCATGCACAAAGTATGGCCCATTCCGATGTCAGAGTTTATCGGGTTCGTCCCTTTGCATTTGATACCGATACCGACGTTATCGGATACTATGTATTGAATGACTCTCGTGTGCCAATGGTTTCGGACATCCATAAACCACGGTTCTGAGTAAGGGGTGAGGGTACGTGTTGGGAAGTTCACAAAGAACACCCAACCCCGCCCGCACATTAGCGGCCTCTACTAAGATATCGTTTGATTTTAAAATACGCGCGTTAGTGATTCGGTGAATGATATGCAAATATTGTTTTCCCTAAACATGCGAAAAATTGAATGGGTTGCTAAGTCGGCTTAATGCATCTAAAATTAACGTCAAATTTGTATTTTAGCATGTGAGATTCTTTTAGTACAATAAAAGAAACAACGAAAATAAATTGCTAAAAACATGAACAAACGAGTTAGTAACGGTTTGTAAATCGAATAAAAGATGTAGATACGATGACATGCATGATCTTGAAAAGTTTGTGACACGTGATGGATTAAACATGTGTTGACCGAGGTCAAGAAAATATTTATCGAGACCTGAAATATTCCGAAAAACCCGCTGTTTTGTTTAAGAAACGATGCTTGAAAAATTAGAATGAAATTGCTTTTTATGTCGCGGTTTTCAGGGGTTCGAGCGACCCGCGCGAGGAGGGCGCGACTCGCATGGCGGCCTGTTTTCGGAATCGTTTTTTATAAAATCGACGGTTTTGTTAAACCGCGTATAAATATAGCATAATTTATACTCGACTTAAGTTTGCGATGTTCATTATATTCGATATTCGATTATGAAGTCGATATCAAATATTCGGAATGATTTTTTATAAAGGATAAAAAAAGGTTTTGTAAATCGTTTTGTAAAATTGAACTAAAAAAAATGATGTTGATTCTCTCCGCATTAAAAATCGTCGTATTTTGTGTTCTAGACCGTGTGACGATTCTTTAGCATCAGCGATATTGATTTAGTTCTTTTAGATACGATATTCGACTATTGAGTCGATATCATATTTTAATAATGTTTGTTTTATATGAAAATAGTTTGTAGTATCGATATAAAAAAAACGTGACGATGACCCATAAACGAAAATGAACCAATGACGCAGCGATGAAAATGACGAGAGAAGGACAAATAGAAAGGAGAGAACGGGTTTGATTTTACACCCTCAACCTACATTCTTTGTATTCTCGTAACGGGGCTCGTCGGAATGTGGCTTAGACACGGGAGCGTTGAGATAATGTCGGTGAGTTATGGTGGATTTGGACGTGTAGGGTGTCGGGTGAGGTGGCCGGTTTCTTCGGGTCTAAGCGGCGTGATCTCGGGTTGTATTATCGGTTATTCGATGCTATGTGTGTATTATTGCTATATGGGATGTAGATGTGTTATGAATCTTGTCGAGAATTGTCGATGACGTCAATTGTATTGTTGATGATTGAGAGGGTCCTATTTATAGGAGAGGTCCTCGATTGAAGCTAGGAGAGGTAATCTTGTTTGGGTGATAAGAAATACCGGTTAGGATAGGAAAGGTGAGCAATTTGAGAGGAATGAGAATTTCGTTTCTTGGCGGGAAAGGCACGAACCCGCGCGGCTGGAATTGGGGTGCTCGGCCGAGTATGCTTGGTACTCAGTCGAGTACTCGGGTAGAATTCCTCCTGGAGATCGAATTCTATCTTTAACGGAATTGTTTAATATATTTTGTAGCTGATTTTTGTAGTGTTTGAGCTCAAAACGGACTCGTGGGGTCACACGGCTGGTTTCTACGTCTCGGAAAATATCTTTGACCGGGTTTTGACTCGGTCGCTAAAAGACGGTTTTGCCCATGGTATCGGATTCGACCCAAATTAGTCTTATCTGACTCGAAATGACCCACTGGGTCTGAATTTGAGGTTGGTTTTGTGAAATTTGTACTCCGTAAAAAGCCCAAGCCAAATGCCAATGATTTCGAGCCCATATTCGAGTACGTTAAAGCATGTTTGCGTTCGATCATCATCGGGTGTTTGTCGGAAACTTCTATAGACACCTGGCAGCCAAATGTGGGTGTCTACAGAGCCCCCACTCTGAATGAGGCTTGGACAGGGCAAAAGTCAGACTAGCTACCAGGCCAATCAAAGATTAAGACCTGGCAGACCTCCGGTCGGGTCGTTTATATTCCATTAGACTTGCGTGAAGGGCTCGCCAGCCATAAGATAGAAATCATACTTGAGCTGATGATGACTCCGTGGGGATCCGGACTTGTCGCGTAAGTCCCGGATGTGCCCATTGGTGGACCCATCTCGTGAAAAAAATGCCGCCTTGGGCTTTCCGCTAGGGAGTTAGCCGCACAGCCCTGCTTCAATCGTTCCTGTACATAACTATGCAAAGTTTTGCATGTAGCATTTAGGTAGAAATGACTCGCGCTGGGGAAAAGAAAATTTTGAAAATTATTGGATTTTTTCAAAAATCTGACTCTGAAAAGGAATGGGAATGCTCGGGATGACTTAGCTAGACTCTGATATAAGGCATGTATGCTAAATCTCCTGGGATTAGGAATCCTAAAGTAAGGAGGAAAGTCTGGGTTTAATGCTATAAATACCCTTCCTTGCTCTTAGTTTTCCCCATAATTCTCATAGTTCCCTTCCTTCTTAAAGAGAAACAAGCCCCGAGAATCTTATTCTTTTCTTATTTTTTAGAGGTTCGACCATGGGAATCGACCGTTTAATCGGAATGCTGCAGGATTGGTCCCGATGCTTTAGAGACGCAGATAAAGTTATTCTGAAGCAGAATGGTATTACTCAATTGTTCACAATCCGTCAGATGCAAGTGGATCGTCACTTTCTGGATGCTTGCTTGTCCTACTGGGACGATACTTATCACGTTTTAGGCTTGATAAGTGTCATTTGTAGTGCCTATTTCGTAGTTTTTTGGTCCCATTTTCCTTGTAGAATCGCTCCTTGGGAGCGGTTTAGGGGCTTCTTATGCTTCCTTTAGTTCGTTTCAGGTTCCCGAGACCGATTTGGAAGAGTTGGAGCGATTTCGACTCAATACATACACATTTTGGAGCCAACGAAACTAAGGAACGATGACTCGATGCCTTGGAGTCGACCCCGAGACCTTGGGACCCAATCCCGAGCCACCGAGACCCGATCCCGAGTCCCGAGAATCGACGAGAAGCCCATGAGAGGCAAGGAGGGACCAAAGAGCTCTTAAGGGAGGCCTACAAAGACCCATCCCGTTCGGGATGGCCTCATCCCGTTCGGGATGAAGGGAGCATAAAGCACGGCTACTGTGAGCCCATCCCGATCGGGAAGGTCCTTCCCGACCGGGAAGGATAGCCCATCCCGATCGGGACCAAGCCTTCCCGACCGGGAAGGGTCAGCTGCAGCTCCGCTTTCTTTCTTTTCTTCTCCCTTCCATTTGTAACCCTATATATACTCTTCCCTTGTTATGTAAAGGGGAGGCACTCCTTTAGATCTTAAACCCTAGACTACTTTAGGTTAGATTAGATTAGATTAGTGTAGATTAGTCGGTAATTAGTGGTTAATCATAGATTAGTGCTTGTAATATTGGATCTCTTGAAGAATCCATCCAAGATTGACAACTGATAAGTGTCATTTGTAGTGCCTATTTCGTAGTGTTTTAGTCCCATTTTCCTTGTAGAATCGCTCCTTGGGAGCGGTTTAGGGGCTTCTTATGCTTCCTTTAGTTCGTTTCAGGTTCCCGAGACCAAATTGGAAGAGTTGGAGCGATTCCGACTCTATACATACACATTTTGGAGCCAACGAAGCTAAGGAACGATGACTCGATGCCTTGGAATCGACCCCGAGACCTTGGGACCCAATCCCGAGCCTCCGAGACCCGATCCCGAGTCCCGAGAATCGGTGAGAAGCCCATGAGAAGCAAGGAGGGACCAAAAAGATCATAATGGAGGCCTACAAGGCTCATCCCGTTCGGGATAAGCTCATCCCGTTCGGGATGATGGAGCAAAAAGAGAAGCTGTTGACCTGGGCTCATCCCGATCGGGATGGTGGCGTCCCGACCGGGACCGACCTCGTCCCGACCGGGACCAACCCGTCTCGGTCGGGACGGGCCACTGCTACTCCGCTTTGTTTTCTTTTCTTCTCCCTTTCATTTGTAACCCTATATATACTCTTCCCTTGTTATGTTAAGCTTATGTTAGACATTAGAGACAAAACCCTAGATTAGATTAGCTTAGATTAGTGTAGATTAGTCCTTAGATTATCGTTAATCCTAGATTAATACTTGAAATTTGGGAATTCTTCAAGATCTCCATTCAAGCTTGACAAACTTGGATGTTTGTTTTGGGTTCTTCCATTTATGCAAGTTTCTTTCTTCCTTTCTTCTCTAGCATGGTATAATCTTCTTTTCTCTTCTCCAAATATTTGTTTTATCATTCAAGTTTGACTTGGATGTTTGTTTTGGGTTCTTCCATTTATGCAAGTTTCTTTCTTCCTTTCTTCTCTAGCATGGTATAATCTTCTTTTCTCTTCTCCAAATCATTGTTTTATCATTCAAGTTTGATTCTTTAGTTCTTGTTTAGTGTTTTGTTCATTGTTAGATTAGTTTCTTTATGTTTGTTTTGATTGTTGTGTTGATCCATCTTGTTAGTGTTAGTTTTAGATTAGATATGTTAGAGTAGACTCTTGCTAGGGTTAGTAGGGTGATTAGGGTGTTAATTGGATGATTAAGGGATTGTTGGAGATGTTGGTGGAAGATTTGGGTTTCCTCTTGTATGATGCACATCACATGTTTGTCGAAATGCTTGATCGACTAAGTAAGTGTGAATGCTTGTTTTCTTGCCTTTCTTTTGTGGGTATTAGTTTGTTTGTGGGTTCGGTTCCCTCATTAAGTTGCGAGAGCCCGGTAAGGACGTCCCCTAGGTCGGTCTAAGTTGCGAGAGCCCGGATGCGACCTTGGCCTATAGCATGCTAGAACCCCGTTTGTGTTGTGTATCGCCGAGATGGGTTTTAGGTGGAACCTCTAGGTGAGTCTAAGTTGCGAGAGCCCGGACCAACCTAGATCACCCTACTACCTCCTTCACTCTAGTTCTTCCTTGACCATTCCGTTACCCCTATGACCCCGACCTAATCCTAGCCCGTTTCCTTTGATTGTAGTCCTAGTTTTAGACCTAGACTAGTCCTAGTCTCCCCCTTAGATTAGCTTGTCTCGAACTTAGTCCGAGAACCCGAGCATACCTTAGTCCGACCTCCCGTCCCTGTGGATTCGACCCGACTTACCCTAGCTACCCACTAGGTTTGCCGGTTAGTATTTGAGGGTTGGGATTCACGACAAATCCTTCCCATCAAATTGACGGGTGTGTCATCCCGATCGGGACCATCCATCCCGACCGGGATGGCCTCTTTTCTCCTCTTTTGGCCTCTTCTTTGACATTTGAGCCCACCCAACCATTGTATACCCCCACCCAACCTCCCTACTCATCCTTGCTCATGTCATATGACCGTTACACTTCATTTACATTCCCTCACCTCATTTCTCTTCCCTTTACACCGAGTTTCACATCAAATCCCACTCCCCTCACACCATTACTACCTCTCCCATGCGTACCTATCGAGATTGAAGCGGAATAGCAATGATGAAGACAAGCAAGTACCTATATTGATCTATGAGACGATGGTGAGAGTGAGTTGCTAACCTATGGTACGGCAACTATCCTCTCTTTTCCGTCTTTTATTGCTTGTTTTCCTTTGTTTACTCCTCTTCCCCTTGTGCACTTTTGTGTCATGGTGTCATGGTGGCCCTCGGGGCCTTGGTATATGTTGCTCCCGACTCTCGATGATGTGACTACATCGAGAGTCATTTTCAAAATCCAAATTTTACAAGATTTTCACTTTCTTTTTTGAGGATTTAGTCGGATTTAGGCGGAATCCGGGCTAGGTGACTTGATTACACCTAGCCCTCCCCTCCCATTTCCTTTTATTTCCTTCTTTTTATTTTCTTCCCCCATCCATATCTTTTTCTCGTCTCGGCCCATGGTGACTTGACTACACCCCGGCCGGACACCTTCTACCTTTTCTTCATCTTTATTTTTGATTTTTAGTTTTATTTTCGTAGTTTCTTTTTCTTTCTTTTGTCTCTCCGCACCCTACGATCGAGCATGAGGAAATGGCTCGATTTAAGTGTGGGGGAGCGATATTCTAGTATAGTTTAGTTTATTTTCTTAGTTTTTTGAAAAAATCTTAAAAACCCTAAAAATTTGAAAAATTTCACAAAAATCAAAAAGATTTTCTTTTTGTGTGTTTTTATTTTGTGTCGTTGTGTCGTATTTTTTGTTTTGTTGTGCGTGTTTGCCTCCCTTTTTCCTTATAGGTTGCTTAATCACCGCTAGCTTTGGAGAGCTTTCAAGACCTCCGGTAACACCTCTTCGCCCCTTTTTCCTCTTTGTTCCTTGTGAGGTTTGGAGGAGTTGTGTGTTGTTGTGAGCTCGGGCGGAGCTTTGTAAAGTTTGTGGTGGATTTGGTGGCTTGTTTGGATGATCGGGGTGGTGTTTGTGTTGTTTATGTGTTTGTTTCCCCTTGTTTTGTTTTATTTTTTGTTTTTGTGGCCTTTTGTCTCTTTTTCTTTCATTTTCGTCATGTCTTCGTCTTATGTTGTGTTAGTTGTGTCTTGTGTGTGTAAACCGTTTTCGAAAACCCGGTTTAGAGGCTAGTGTTCAAGTGTTTACTTCCCCTTCCTAGTTATGTAAATCGAGTCTTGGACTTTAATCTAGTAGAATGACCCTAAATCAATGAATTCGTTGGTCCTTTACCTTGAGTCCACCTAGCTTACTAGGAATTTACTACGGTATTTGCACTTTTGACCATTATGACCACCCACGGTGTGAAAAGGCCTTGGTTACCGAGTCTCGTCCTTTAGGTGACCGTGCTTGGGATTGTTTGATTAGTCCAAGTTCTCCCCTTTTTGTGAGTATGAAGGGAAGACGTCGTCCCGACATACACATTTCCCTACTTCCTACACAAATCCACACAATAAAAATGCAATTTGTTGATCTCTCTTTCTTATTACTAAGGAATGCCAAAAAGCCGAATCAAGCCAAAAAGGGCTAAGAAAAGAAAAACAAAGAAAATGAAAGAAAGAAAAGAAATGAAGAAAAAGAAAAGGCACAAAAGCCAAAAAGAAAATAGAAAAGAAGAAAAAAAAAGAATGGCATGGCAAAACAAAGAAAGAATGCAAAAGAAAAGAGAAAATGCCAAAAGAAAACCCGATTCACAAAAATAACCCCTACCTCTCAAAATAAGCCTTTTTCCGAATTTTTCCGTGAAGAGCCTACCAAAGGACCGAGTCCCTAGGAAGGATGATAGCGGCATTAGTCGGTCTTCCCTCATTTTGCTTTATTTCCACCTTTTTACTTGGACTAGTTAGGCGGTTTTGGACACGGGGCGACCCTCTTGGCTCACGCTAAAGGGGGCGGGGTCTCACTTACCTACAGTGTCGACTAACACCGTGGTTCTTCGTTTTTTCACTCCGCCGATCGTCCCGTAGTACGTTTTTAGAAAGATAGGAGGACCTAGGTAAGTTACCAACGTTTTTGTTGCTTTATCGTCATACTATTAGGGTCTAGTCCACCTTGGTTTGTATTGCTAGCTTGGGAACGTTGTCACTTACCTCGAGTCCTAAACCGGTGTTTCTTTCACCGCTTTTGGAGGGAAGCGGTATTTCTTTTGTTTTGGGTGCAACCGATTATGTGTTTGTTTGTGTGTTTGTTTATGTGTTTGTGTCCGGTTACATCCACAGTTTTGTCGCAAGACCCAACTTGCCTTGCGGAGTGCACTTGTCCTCTAAGTGCACTCGCGTGAGTTGAAGGGGCGTAGGGTGCGCTAATACCCACTCGGATAGTTTAGTAGTAGTATGTGCTTACTCGAGGGCGAGTAAGGGTTAAGTGTGGGGGAGTTGATAAGTGTCATTTGTAGTGCCTATTTCGTAGTGTTTTAGTCCCATTTTCCTTGTAGAATCGCTCCATGGGAGCGGTTTAGGGGCTTCTTATGCTTCCTTTAGTTCGTTTCAGGTTCCCGAGACCAAATTGGAAGAGTTGGAGCGATTCCGACTCTATACATACACATTTTGGAGCCAACGAAGCTAAGGAACGATGACTCGATGCCTTGGAATCGACCCCGAGACCTTGGGACCCAATTCCGAGCCTCCGAGACCCGATCCCGAGTCCCGAGAATCGGTGATAAGCCCATGAGAAGCAAGGAGGGACCAAAAAGATCATAATGGAGGCCTACAAGGATCATCCCGTTCGTGATAAGCTCATCCCGTTCGGGATGATGGAGCAAAAAGAGAAGCTGCTGACCTGGGCTCATCCCGATCGGGATGGTGGCGTCCCGACCGGGACCGACCTCGTCCCGACCGGGACCAACCCGTCTCGGCCGGGACGGGCCACTGCTACTCCGCTTTGTTTTCTTTTCTTCTCCCTTTCATTTGTAACCCTATATATACTCTTCCCTTGTTATGTTAATCTTATGTTAGACATTAGAGACAAAACCCTAGATTAGATTAGCTTAGATTAGTGTAGATTAGTTCTTAGATTATCGTTAATCCTAGATTAATACTTGAAATTTGGGAATTCTTCAAGATCTCCATTCAAGCTTGACAAACTTGGATGTTTGTTTTGGGTTCTTCCATTTATGCAAGTTTCTTTCTTCCTTTCTTCTCTAGCATGGTATAATCTTCTTTTCTCTTCTCCAAATCATTGTTTTATCATTCAAGTTTGATTCTTTAGTTCTTGTTTAGTGTTTTGTTCATTGTTAGATTAGTTTCTTTATGTTTGTTTTGATTGTTGTGTTGATCCATCTTGTTAGTGTTAGTTTTAGATTAGATATGTTAGAGTAGACTCTTGCTAGGGTTAGTAGGGTGATTAGGGTGTTAATTGGATGATTAAGGGATTGTTGGAGATGTTGGTGGAAGATTTGGGTTTCCTCTTGTATGATGCACATCACATGTTTGTCGAAATGCTTGATCGACTAAGTAAGTGTGAATGCTTGTTTTCTTGCCTTTCTTTTGTGGGTATTAGTTTGTTTGTGGGTTCGGTTCCCTCATTAAGTTGCGAGAGCCCGGTAAGGACGTCCCCTAGGTCGGTCTAAGTTGCGAGAGCCCGGATGCGACCTTGGCCTATAGCATGCTAGAACCCCGTTTGTGTTGTGTATCGCCGAGATGGGTTTTAGGTGGAACCTCTAGGTGAGTCTAAGTTGCGAGAGCCCGGACCAACCTAGATCACCCTACTACCTCCTTCACTCTAGTTCTTCCTTGACCATTCCGTTACCCCTATGACCCCGACCTAATCCTAGCCCGTTTCCTTTGATTGTAGTCCTAGTTTTAGACCTAGACTAGTCCTAGTCTCCCCCTTAGATTAGCTTGTCTCGAACTTAGTCCGAGAACCCGAGCATACCTTAGTCCGACCTCCCGTCCCTGTGGATTCGACCCGACTTACCCTAGCTACCCACTAGGTTTGCCGGTTAGTATTTGAGGGTTGGGATTCACGACAAATCCTTCCCATCAAATTGACGGGTGTGTCATCCCGATCGGGACCATCCATCCCGACCGGGATGGCCTCTTTTCTCCTCTTTTGGCCTCTTCTTTGACATTTGAGCCCACCCAACCATTGTATACCCCCACCCAACCTCCCTACTCATCCTTGCTCATGTCATATGACCGTTACACTTCATTTACATTCCCTCACCTCATTTCTCTTCCCTTTACACCGAGTTTCACATCAAATCCCACTCCCCTCACACCATTACTACCTCTCCCATGCGTACCTATCGAGATTGAAGCGGAATAGCAATGATGAAGACAAGCAAGTACCTATATTGATCTATGAGACGATGGTGAGAGTGAGTTGCTAACCTATGGTACGGCAACTATCCTCTCTTTTCCGTCTTTTATTGCTTGTTTTCCTTTGTTTACTCCTCTTCCCCTTGTGCACTTTTGTGTCATGGTGTCATGGTGGCCCTCGGGGCCTTGGTATATGTTGCTCCCGACTCTCGATGATGTGACTACATCGAGAGTCATTTTCAAAATCCAAATTTTACAAGATTTTCACTTTCTTTTTTGAGGATTTAGTCGGATTTAGGCGGAATCCGGGCTAGGTGACTTGATTACACCTAGCCCTCCCCTCCCATTTCCTTTTATTTCCTTCTTTTTATTTTCTTCCCCCATCCATATCTTTTTCTCGTCTCGGCCCATGGTGACTTGACTACACCCCGACCGGACACCTTCTACCTTTTCTTCATCTTTATTTTTGATTTTTAGTTTTATTTTCGTAGTTTCTTTTTCTTTCTTTTGTCTCTCCGCACCCTACGATCGAGCATGAGGAAATGGCTCGATTTAAGTGTGGGGGAGCGATATTCTAGTATACTTTAGTTTATTTTCTTAGTTTTTTGAAAAAATCTTAAATAACCCTAAAAATTTGAAAAATTTCACAAAAATCAAAAAGATTTTCTTTTTGTGTGTTTTTATTTTGTGTCGTTGTGTCGTATTTTTTGTTTTGTTGTGCGTGTTTGCCTCCCTTTTTCCTTATAGGTTGCTTAATCACCGCTAGCTTTGGAGAGCTTTCAAGACCTCCGGTAACACCTCTTCGCCCCTTTTTCCTCTTTGTTCCTTGTGAGGTTTGGAGGAGTTGTGTGTTGTTGTGAGCTCGGGCGGAGCTTTGTAAAGTTTATGGTGGATTTGGTGGCTTGTTTGGATGATCGGGGTGGTGTTTGTGTTGTTTATGTGTTTGTTTCCCCTTGTTTTGTTTTATTTTTTGTTTTTGTGGCCTTTTGTCTCTTTTTCTTTCATTTTCGTCATGTCTTCGTCTTATGTTGTGTTAGTTGTGTCTTGTGTGTGTAAACCGTTTTCGAAAACCCGGTTTAGAGGCAAGTGTTCAAGTGTTTACTTCCCCTTCCTAGTTATGTAAATCGAGTCTTGGACTTTAATCTAGTAGAATGACCCTAAATCAATGAATTCGTTGGTCCTTTACCTTGAGTCCACCTAGCTTACTAGGAATTTACTACGGGATTTGCACTTTTGACCATTATGACCACCCACGGTGTGAAAAGGCCTTGGTTACCGAGTCTCGTCCTTTAGGTGACCATGCTTGGGATTGTTTGATTAGTCCAAGTTCTCCCCTTTTTGTGAGTATGAAAGGAAGACGTCGTCCCGACATACACATTTCCCTACTTCCTACACAAATCCACACAATAAAAATGCAATTTGTTGATCTCTCTTTCTTATTACTAAGGAATGCCAAAAAGCCGAATCAAGCCAAAAAGGGCTAAGAAAAGAAAAACAAAGAAAATGAAAGAAAGAAAAGAAATGAAGAAAAAGAAAAGGCACAAAAGCCAAAAAGAAAATAGAAAAGAAGAAAAAAAAAAAGAATGGCATGGCAAAACAAAGAAAGAATGCAAAAGAAAAGAGAAAATGCCAAAAGAAAACCCGATTCACAAAAATAACACCTACCTCTCAAAATAAGCCTTTTTTCCGAATTTTTCCGTGAAGAGCCTACCAAAGGACCGAGTCCCTAGGAAGGATGATAGCGGCATTAGTCGGTCTTCCCTCATTTTGCTTTATTTCCACCTTTTTACTTGGACTAGTTAGGCGGTTTTGGACACGGGGCGACCCTCTTGGCTCACGCTAAAGGGGGCGGGGTCTCACTTACCTACAGTGTCGACTAACACCGTGGTTCTTCGTTGTTTCACTCCGCCGATCGTCCCGTAGTACGTTTTTAGAAAGATAGGAGGACCTAGGTAAGTTACCAACGTTTTTGTTGCTTTATCGTCATACTATTAGGGTCTAGTCCACCTTGGTTTGTATTGCTAGCTTGGGAACGTTGTCACTTACCTCGAGTCCTAAACCGGTGTTTCTTTCACCGCTTTTGGAGGGAAGCGGTATTTATTTTGTTTTGGGTGCAACCGATTATGTGTTTGTTTCTGTGTTTGTTTATGTGTTTGTGTCCGGTTACATCCACAGTTTTGTCGCAAGACCCAACTTGCCTTGCAGAGTGCACTTGTCCTCTAAGTGCACTCGCGTGAGTTGAAGGGGCGTAGGGTGCGCTAATACCCACTCGGATAGTTTAGTAGTAGTATGTGCTTACTCGAGGGCGAGTAAGGGTTAAGTGTGGGGGAGTTGATAAGTGTCATTTGTAGTGCCTATTTCGTAGTGTTTTAGTCCCATTTTCCTTGTAGAATCGCTCCTTGGGAGCGGTTTAGGGGCTTCTTATGCTTCCTTTAGTTCGTTTCAGGTTCCCGAGACCAAATTGGAAGAGTTGGAGCGATTCCGACTCTATACATACACATTTTGGAGCCAACGAAGCTAAGGAACGATGACTCGATGCCTTGGAATCGACCCCGAGACCTTGGGACCCAATTCCGAGCCTCCGAGACCCGATCCCGAGTCCTGAGAATCGGTGAGAAGCCCATGAGAAGCAAGGAGGGACCAAAAAGATCATAATGGAGGCCTACAAGGATCATCCCGTTCGTGATAAGCTCATCCCGTTCGGGATGATGGAGCAAAAAGAGAAGCTGCTGACCTGGGCTCATCCCGATCGGGATGGTGGCGTCCCGACCGGGACCAACCCGTCTCGGCCGGGACGGGTCACTGCTACTCCGCTTTGTTTTCTTTTCTTCTCCTTTTCATTTGTAACCCTATATATACTCTTCCCTTGTTATGTTAAGCTTATGTTAGACATTAGAGACAAAACCCTAGATTAGATTAGCTTAGATTAGTGTAGATTAGTCCTTAGATTATCGTTAATCCTAGATTAATACTTGAAATTTGGGAATTCTTCAAGATCTTCATTCAAGCTTGACAAACTTGGATGTTTGTTTTGGGTTCTTCCATTTATGCAAGTTTCTTTCTTCCTTTCTTCTCTAGCATGGTATAATCTTCTTTTCTCTTCTCCAAATCTTTGTTTTATCATTCAAGTTTGATTCTTTAGTTCTTGTTTAGTGTTTTGTTCATTGTTAGATTAGTTTCTTTATGTTTGTTTTGATTGTTGTGTTGATCCATCTTGTTAGTGTTAGTTTTAGATTATATATGTTAGAGTAGACTCTTGCTAGGGTTAGTAGGGTGATTAGGGTGTTAATTGGATGATTAAGGGATTGTTGGAGATGTTGGTGGAAGATTTGGGTTTCCTCTTGTATGATGCACATCACATGTTTGTCGAAATGCTTGATCGACTATGTATGTGCGAATGCTTGTTTTCTTGCCTTTCTTTTGTGGGTATTAGTTTGTTTGTGGGTTTGGTTCCCTCATTAAGTTGCGAGAGCCCGGTAAGGACGACCCCTAGGTCGGTCTAAGTTGCGAGAGCCCGGATGCGACCTTGGCCTATAGCATGCTAGAACCCCGTTTGTGTTGTGTATCGCCGAGATGGGTTTTAGGTGGAACCTCTAAGTGAGTCTAAGTTGCGAGAGCCCGGACCAACCTAGATCACCCTACTACCTCCTTCACTCTAGTTCTTCCTTGACCATTCCGTTACCCCTTTGACCCCGACCTAATCCTAGCCCGTTTCCTTTGATTGTAGTCCTAGTTTTAGACCTAGACTAGTCCTAGTCTCCCCCTTAGATTAGCTTGTCTCGAACTGAGTCCGAGAACCCGAGCATACCTTAGTTCGACCTCCCGTCCCTGTGGATTCGACCCGACTTACCCTAGCTACCCACTAGGTTTGCCGGTTAGTATTTGACGGTTGGGATTCACGACAAATCCTTCCCATCAACAACCTTGGTGGATGAATTTGGGTTATCTTCTATGCAAGTGTTCTCCTTTTCATTCTCTTGTTAGTTTGGTATAATCTTCTCATCTCTTTACTCTTAATCCTTTATTTTTCATCAAGTTCTCATCTTTAATCATAGTTCATTGTTTTTACTAGTTTGTAGATGTTTGTTTTGTCTCTTTTGCTAATCCATCTTGTTAGTGTTAGTTGTAGTTTGATTATGTTAGAGTAGTGTTCTTGCTAGGATTAGTAAGGTGATTAGGGTGTTAATTGGGTGATTAAGGGTTGTTAGAGATGTTGGTGGAAGATTTGGGTTTCCTCTTGTTTGATGCACATCACATGTTTGTTGAATTGCTTGAATGACTAAGTATGTACGAATGCTTGTTTTCTTGCCTTTCTTTCGTGGGTATTAGTTTGTTTGTGGGTTCGGTCCCCTCATTAAGTTGCGAGAGCCCGGTGAGGACGACCCCTAGGCCGGTCTAAGTTGCGAGAGCCCGGATTCGACCTAGGCCTATAGCGCGCTAGAACCCCGTTTGTGTTGTGTATCGACGAGATGGGTTTTAGGTGGAACCTCTAGGTGAGTCTAAGTTGCGAGAGCCCGGACCAACCTAGATTACCCTACTACCTCCTTCACTCTAGTCCCCCCTTGACCATTCCGTTACCCCTTTGACCCCGACCTAATCCTAGCTCGTTTTCCTTAGTTGTTCTTCTTAGTCTTAGTCTAGCCTTCTCCCCTTCTATCATTCCTTAGCTTAGCTCGTTGACTTAGTCTAGTATTTGGGCGGACCTAGTCTAGACTTTACATCACCGTCCCCGTGGATTCGACCCGACTTACCCTATCTACCCTAGTTAGGATTAGCCGGTTATATTATTGACGGTTGGGACGTGACAAATCCCTACCATCAATTTGGCGCCGTTGCCGGGGACGGTGCTAGTTTGGACTTTGTTATCCTATTTGCTTGACTTAGTCTTTGTGTTTGTGTTTTCTTTTTCTTTTTGTTACCTTGCTTCTTGTGTGTGTGTAGTTTACTTCTCTCTTGTCTAGTGCCCCAAAAAGCACTAGAATTCTCACGTTTGTTCTTAGTCTACAGTTTGTGCTTACAGGTGGTGATTATCTTCTTCTTGCAACTCAGAGCCGCTTAAACGGACGGTTGCTAGAATGAGTGGTTTCCAACCGGGTATGGACTACGATTTTCGAACAAGCATGGGGTTTGATCTAAACTCCACACACTCGGGAGCCGATATGAGCTACCACTCTTCTTCCATGAACCAAAGCTATGACATGACGTCCCCCTACCATGATCAAGCTTCTTGGGGTAATCAAGATGGGTATGATCCTCAAGAGTATGAAAACGGCTACCGACAAGTGAACGATTACCAATCCTACGATCATGGTGACTATTACTCGAGTTATGATTGTGACCCCACCATGTACACTCAAGATTCACCTTGTGGAAGCCAATACCCCCAAGACCCACAATATTACCCTCCACTCCAACCACAATATGAACCCTATGACCCACAATACTACCAACCACCTCAACCCCACTACCAACAATATGATGCCCCACCCTATGGGCATCATCAAGATTATCAAGGAGCCTTACAAGACTCCGATGATCACCAATTGTCCAACTTGGAGTTGTGTCATTCGATTCTTCAATTGCAAAGGAGCACACAAGAAACGACCATTCAATTGCGAAAAGAACAAGAGGAATTGATGGCCCAAATGCGAAGGGCAAACGAGGCGAGGAATTCTCATTTAAATGCATTAGCGGTTCAAACCGTAATGTCTTTATCCCGAGCATCACATTTAGATGGAGGGTGTCCACTTGAGAAAGAGGAGCAACCTAACTACGAAGCCACCAATGTAATTCCCTTTGATAGAGAGATTTGCTTGGAAGAACCTCAATCGTCTACCCAAAAAGAGACCGATGAGGATATGACCCTTAGTGAAGGCAACATTGGTGAGAAATTGGAGGAGGATAGTGAGTTGGATGGGTTGGTGGAATTTGTGAGGATGTTGGGTGAGATTTTTAGCCTCGAGTTGCCCTTGTGCGATAATTTGGATATGCATCAAGAGCCCCTTGATAGTACACCGAGAGATGGTTCGGAAGAGATTGAAACCGCCGGTAGAAGTTTCGATTCTCTTCTCCATGATGATGTGGGGCCGAGTGATGAAGATGGGGAACCACAACTTGAGGCAAGTGTGGAGGTGTGCAACGAGGAAGTGAGGCCAAAACCGCTTTTTGTGCCTTGTTTCTTGGAGATGAAGCTTGCTTGTGATTGGAGGCAATGCTTAGGGAAGAAGAGATCGGTGGAGCTCGTAGGATGGAGAGACCCCGGAGACTACTATGAAGATGATGTCGGGTCTTGGGAATCCTACTTCATGCCTCCTCCTTGGAGGCTGTGGAGGTCGGTTAAGCTCGAGCACTTCTTGGGCCTTCACTACGATGTCGGTAGCGCGTTCGACTTGCTCCTCCATGCCCTTGAGGGCTATGGTTGAAGAATGGAGTCCACCATCCTAGGTTTGACGGAGTTCCTAAAAGAACCGTCATGTTGTATATTCCCCTCCTCTCTTCTTTAGAATTCTTGTGCTTGTATTTGTGTTTTTTGTTTCTAGGACTTCCTTTGTTTTTGTGGGATTCTTGTGATTGATTTGGTATTTTGATGAGCGATGTGAGGGACTGAATTTGATGAGTACTTTGAGTTTATTATGTTAGGTGAAGTGAAGGAGACTCCTAGGAAGGAGTAGTTGATGATGGAGTTTGGTTTGCGAGCGAGGAAGTCGGTTTTTGAAGCTTATGATAAGCTTTTGGGCTTGGGGAAGCAAAGAAGACTCATCCCGACCGGGAAGAGGGCTTCCCGACCGGGAAGGATGAAGAATCCCGACCGGGAAGGAGCCATCCCGATCGGGATGAAGGTGCTGAAAATCGGATTCACTGGAGTGCGTTCCCGACCGGGACGAGGGCTTCCCGATCGGGAAGGGTTTATCAACCCGATCGGGACCATCCATCCCAACCGGGATGGACCCCTTTGTCTCCACCCATCCATGATACCCCCCTCCCAACCTCCCTACTCCTCCTTACTCCTATCATATGACCCGTACACCTCACTTTACACACCGAGATCCACATCAAATCCCACCCCCTACCATTACTACCCCAACCATGTGGTTTTATCAAGCTTGAAGGAGGATGACAACGAAGACAACAAGAAAGCGCCTATATTGATCTATGAGATGATGGAGCAAGTGAGTTGCTAACCGGTCGGTACGGCAACTATCCTTTCTTTTCCGTCTTTTATTGCTCGTTTTTCTCTTGTTTGCCCCCTTCCCCTTGAGTCACGGTACCTTGGTGGCCTTCGAGGCCTCGGTAGTTGTTGCTCCTGACTCTCGATTATGTGGCTACATCGAGAGTCATTTCAAAATCCAAATTTTTAACAAGTTTTTCACTTTCTTTTTTGAGGATTTAGTCGGATTTAGGCGGAATCCGGGCTAGGTGACTTGATTACACCTAGCCCTCCCCTCCCATTTCCTTTTATTTCCTTCTTTTTATTTTTCTTCCCCCATCCATATCTTTTTCTTGTCTCGGCCCTTGGTGACTTGATTACACCCCGGCCGGACACCTTCTACCTTTTTCTTCACTTTACTTTCGATTTTTAGCTTTATTTTCGTAGTTTCTTTTCTTTTTCTTTTGTCTCTCCGCACCCTACGATCGA
Source organism: Agrostemma githago (assembly GCA_958450325.1). Classification (NCBI taxonomy): domain Eukaryota; kingdom Viridiplantae; phylum Streptophyta; class Magnoliopsida; order Caryophyllales; family Caryophyllaceae; genus Agrostemma; species Agrostemma githago. The sequence goes on from OY288256.1 coordinate 34,180,877, forward strand.
GCATGAGAACATGGCTCGATTTAAGTGTGGGGGAGCGATATTCTAGTATAGTTTAGTTTATTTTCTTAGTTTTTCGAAATAATCTTAAAAATCCCTAAAAATTTGAAAAATTTTCAAAAAAAAAATCAAAAAGATTTTCTCTTTTGTGTTTTCTTTTTGTGACTTTGTGTCGTACTTTTGTTTTGTGTGCATGTTTTGCCTCCCTTTGTTCTTATAGGTTGCCTTAATCGCCAACGACTTTGGAAAGCTCTAAAGACTTCCGGTAACATCTTATCCCTTTTTCTCCTTTATTCCTTGTGATGTTTGGAGAAGGTTGTGTTGAGGTGTGCTCGGGTGGAGCTTTTTGCATAATGGTGGATGATTTGGTGGCTTTTGTGGAATATAGGGGTGGTGGTTGTTTTGTCTATGTGTTTTGTTTTGCCTTGTTTTGTTTTTTTTGTTGCTTTTGTTCCTTTTCCTTTTGTTTTCGTTATGTCTTCATTTTGTGTTGTGTTGTGTGTCTTGTGTGTAAATAGTTTTCGAAAACCCGGTTTAGAGGCTAGTGTCTGAGTGTGTACTTTCCCTTTTTAGTAGTATAAATCGAGTCTTGGACTTTAGTCTAGTAGAATGACCTTGAATCAATGAATTCGTTGCTCCTTTACCTTGAGTCCACCTAGCTTACTAGGAACTTACTACTGGATTTGCACTTTTGACCATTATGACCACCCACGGTGTGAAAAGGCCTTGGTTACCGAGTATCGTCCCCTAGGTGACCGTGTTTAGGATTGTTTTGATTAGTCCAAGTTCTCCACTTTTTGTCGGCTTGAAGGGAAATCGCGACTCCCGACTTACCCATTCACCTACATCTCACACATATCCACACAATAAAATGCAATTTGTTGATTCTCTCTTTCTTGAGTGTCGAGAAATGCCAAAAATGCCAAATCTTGCCGAAAGGGCAAAGAAAAGAAAAGAAAAGAAAGAAAAAAATGAAAGAAAGAAAAGAAATGAAGAAAAAGAAAAGGCACAAAAGCCAAAAAGAAAATAGAAAAGAAGAAAAAGAATGGCATGGCAAAACAAATCAAAACGTCGAAAAGAAAGAAAATGCCAAAAGAAAACCCGTTTCACAAAAAAAAAAGAAATCCCCACAAAAATAAGCCTTTTTCCGACTTTTGCCGTGAAGAGCCTACCAAAGGACCGAGTCCCGAGGAAGGATGATAGCGGCATTAGTCGGTCTTCCCTCACTTTGCATGTTTTCCACCTTTTTAGACTAGTTAGGCGGTCTTGGACACGGGACGACCGTCTTGGCTCACGCTAAAGGGGGCGGGGTCTCACTTACCAACAGTGTTGACTAACACCGTGGTTCCTCACTTTTCCACTCCGCCGATCGTCCCGTAGTACGTTTTTAGAAAGTTAGGAGGACCTAGGTAAGTTACCAACGTTTTTGTTGCTTTATCGTCATACTATTAGGGTTTAGTCCACCTTGGTTTGTATCGCTAGCTTGGGAACGTTGTCACTTAACTCGAGTCCTAAACCGGTGTCTCATTCACCGCTTTTAGAGGGAAGCGGTATTTCTTTTATTTTGGGTGCACCCGATTATGTGTTTGTTTATGTGTTTGTTTGTTTGTGTGTTTTGTGTCCGGTTGCATCCACAGTTTTGTCGCAAGACCCAACTTGCCTTGCGGAGTGCACTTGTCCTCTAAGTGCACTCGCGTGAGTTGAAGGGGCGTAGGGTGCGCTAATACCCACTCGGATAGTTTAGTAGTTAGTTTGTGCTTACTCCAGGGCGAGTAAGGGTTAAGTGTGGGGGAGTTGATAAGTGTCATTTGTAGTGCCTATTTCGTAGTGTTTTTGGTCCCATTTTCCTTGTAGAATCGCTCGTTGGAGCGGTTTAGGGGGTTCTTATGCTTCCTTTAGTTCATTTCAGGTTCCCGAGACCGATTTGGAAGAGTTGGAGCGATTCCGACTCAATACATACACATTTTGGAGCCAACAAAACTAAGGAACGATGACTCGATGCCTTGGAGTCGACCCCGAGACCTTGGGACCCAATCCCGAGCCTCCGAGACCCGATCCCGAGTCCCGAGAATCGACAAGAAGCCCATGAGAGGCAAGGAGGGACCAAAGAGCTCTTAAGGGAGGCCTACAAAGACCCATCCCGTTCGGGATGGCCTCATCCTGTTCGGGATGAAGGGAGCATAAAGCATGGCTACTGTGAGCCCATCCCGATCGGGAAGGTTCTTCCCGACCGGGAAGGATAGCCCATCCAGATCGGGACCAAGCCTTCCCGACCGGGAAGGGTCAGTTGCAGCTCTGCTTTCTTTCTTTTCTTCTCCCTTCCATTTGTAACCCTATATATACTCTTCCCTTGTTATGTAAAGGGGAGGCACTCCTTTAGACCTTAAACCCTAGACTACTTTACGTTAGATTAGATTAGATTAGTGTAGATTAGTCGGTAATTAGTGGTTAATCATAGATTAGTGCTTGTAATATTGGATCTCATGAAGAATCCATCCAAGATTGACAACCTTGGTGGATGAATTTGGGTTATCTTCTATGCAAGTGTTCTCCTTTTCATTCTCTTGTTAGTTTGGTATAATCTTCTCATCTCTTTACTCTTAATCCTTTGTTTTTCATCAAGTTCTCATCTTTAATCATAGTTCATTGTTTTACTAGTTTGTAGATGTTTGTTTTGTCTCTTTTGCTAATCCATCTTGTTAGTGTTAGTTGTAGTTTGATTATGTTAGAGTAGTGTTCTTGCTAGTGTTAGTAAGGTGATTAGGGTGTTAATTGGGTGATTAAGGGTTGTTAGAGATGTTGGTGGAAGATTTGGGTTTCCTCTTGTTTGATGCACATCACATGTTTGTTGAATTGCTTGAATGACTAAGTATGTACGAATGCTTGTTTTCTTGCCTTTCTTTCGTGGGTATTAGTTTGTTTGTGGGTTCGGTCCCCTCATTAAGTTGCGAGAGCCTGGTGAGGACGACCTCTAGGCCGGTCTAAGTTGCGAGAGCCCAGATTCGACCTAGGCCTATAGCGCGCTAGAACCCCGTTTGTGTTGTGTATCGACGAGATGGGTTTTAGGTGGAACCTCTAGGTGAGTCTAAGTTGCGAGAGCCCGGACCAACCTAGATTACCCTACTACCTCCTTCACTCTAGTCCCCCCTTGACCATTCAGTTACCCCTTTGACCCCGACCTAATCCTAGCTCGTTTTCCTTAGTTGTTCTTCTTAGTCTTAGTCTAGCCTTCTCCCCTTCTATCATTCCTTAGCTTAGCTCGTTGACTTAGTCTAGTATTTGGGCGGACCTAGTCTAGACTTTACATCACCGTCCCCGTGGATTCGACCCGACTTACCCTATCTACCCTAGTTAGGATTAGCCGGTTATATTATTGACGGTTGGGACGTGACGAATCCCTACCATCAAGGCTTCCCCCGAGGCGAAATCTGTCCTATTCCTGAGGAAATTGTTGCCGTAGGAGGATGGAATCCCATACTTCGCCCTGCTTTCCCGTTTTCCGTTCACGACCCTAGGAGGAAATTACGGGAATTTTTAGGACTTTCTCACATGGAGGTATCCCGTATGGCGGAAGGAGATATTGTCTCTTTGATCGATCTGGCTGAAAAATTTATGAATCCACATGACGTCCGGGTCAGGCCGGTCCATAGCCGCAGGGCCTTTGCTCTTTGTATGCTCCATGTTTATGCCTTCGAAGGTCATATGGATCTGTTATCATGCATGGGCCATGTCCGTCTTTTTACCGTGGTTGACCTGATGGAAACGGAGCACAGTCCAGCTTGGCTGATTACGGGAGAAATTATCCAAGGTTTAGATAATCGTAAAAGGGATTCCTCGATCCGATTGACTGGGAGTAGCCGTCTTTTGCAGGTATATTGCCTTGATTTTTCTTCTCGATATTTTTTTATTTTTCCGCAATTTTCGATTTTTCACGATTTTCTCGATTTTTTGTGGTTTTCTCGATTTTCGCGATTTTTCACGGTTTTCTCGATTTCCGCGTTTTTTTTTTTTATAATCATACCCCGTTTTTTTCCAGCTTTGGCTATTTGAGAGACTATCAACCGTGGATCCTCCCCTTGACGTGAGTCGATATCGCCCCAATCAGGTGATGACGAGGAGACGGACCGTTGACTTTTCTCGCCTCAATACTCAAAAATACTGGGACGAAGTGCTGTCTTTCCATGGAGGCCCATTGATCCGATGGACCGTGCCGTGGTGGCCCATTTATGTTCGGACTGGTTTAGAATCGAGAGATAGGGCACGATTTCAAGTGATCCTATCTTTTAGGCAGACAATTCACCTTTACCCCGATCGCATACTTAGGCAATATGGTCGGGCCCAACGAATCCCGGAAATTTAGGCGGTCATGAGTGAATCTACTCAGCTGACAGATGTGATCTGTGACACCTGGATGCAGCGGTGGTACACGTGGGCTACTTGGTCTGTTTCTAAGACTCTTCATTCAATCTGGGTACCGGACTCTTATCTGAAATGGATGAAAGCGGACTCTGCTAAAGCCCGTGCCGCCCTGAAGACTGATGAGGCCTTTGACCTGGTGCGACGAGAACGAGCCAGGGATAACAGAGGCTTCTTCGACGAGGGTGACTCTCCAGCTACCTTGGTTCGACTGATGTCAGGTCAGAAAGGAAAGACTAGGACTCAGGCTGAAGGGTCCAGTACTAAAGGTGCACGGGGGAAAGTGAACCCCCAGACAGACCTGGAAAGGAGACTCGGCTTAAGACTGGCGGTTCAGGACCGACTTGGTCCTCGTGACAGACTGTCCGAGCACGTACGGGCTCGGCTTGGCCAGTGACAATGGCAGAAGATCCGCGGTCGAAGAAACGGGTTCGAGTTAAAGATGTTCCACTTGTGATTCGGAAACGTTCGCCCCCGCCCCGTCGACCTCGGGCTCCACGTGACCCGAAGGATAAGGGAAAAGGCAAAATGCATGACCATTAGTCTCCTTAGCTTTTATTATTTAAGTATTATTACTAATTTTGTGGTGTGTTTTTTTTGTTGTTTGTTTTTCTGTGTGATGTATTTTTGAAATTCCCGAGTTCATCGGTTGTTTTAATAAAAGACATATTAGTGAATATCGTTCCCATCTTTTCGTTATTGCAGTGGTTGTACCCTTTCGGGGGGTTGCCTACGTATCCACAATTGGCGGAATCAAACCAAACGTAGTTCGAAATAGATTTTTTTTTACAATTTTCGAAATACACCAAGACTATTAGTTCGAGATGTGCGACAGTAGGATAAGTAATCCTAACTTATTGACTTGCTTATAATTTTTTGAAATTTTTTATAAAAAGACAAGATTTTTATAAACTTTTGTAAATGACATTGAGATAAGGTTTCAGGGGTAGTAGCGCTTCAACTGGTCCAAGTTGGTCGGGTTGACAAATTCGTTCCCGTCCAATTTTGTCAGCATTACCGCTCCTCCTGATAGTATTTTCTTTACTAAATATGGCCCGGCCCAATTGGGTTTGAATTTTCCTCTTGGGTCGACTGGTAGTAAGGCCCGGACGGATTTTAGGACTAGATCCCTTTCTTTGATATTTCTGGGCCTAACCCTTTGTTTAAAGCCCGTTGTATCCTCTTTTGGTATATCTGAATATTGTTAAGGGCCCAGGATCGTCGTTCGTCCAAACGAACTAGCGAGTCATATTGGGCTTGGACCCAATCTGCCTCAGGCACCTGACTCTCGAGTAAAATCTGAAAGGTTCATAACCCACTAATTAGACTCCTCTAATTAGTTACTAAATTACTTGTTAATATAGTATATTAAGATCTAGTTACATGCATGACATCAAATGACAAAAACTAGATACAAGAAGAGATTTCCTTACATATACAATGAGGAAATATTGGGCACAACAAGAAAACTCCTTTTCTTGTTGTTCTTGAGCTATCAATAATATGGATGATCCTCCAAAACCTTGAATCTCCAAAATAGAAGATCTCCTTCAAGTTGCACCAAGAATCAACCCAAATAATCACTAGTATTATAAACTAGATAATAGTAGTGATAATACAATACTAATATTATAAATCTAATACTACTCTAGTAAAAGATGAATATTAGTAGAGAGAGAGTTTTGGAGAGATGAGGTAAAAAGCTAAAAGCACATGCATGAATGAATGGGATAGATCAAATAAGAGAACAAATAGTCCCCTTTATGCTCCCCAAAACCGGCCACCCCACATGGGGAAGACCATTTTGCTTTTTATTTTATTTGCATGCTCATGTCTAGTGTCTAGTTTAATTATTACTATCATTTATGCATGTAGTAAAATAAGAACAACCATAATTGCCATTATTTTACTAGTGTGTCACACACACTTGTACATAAAATGGGTCCATTTTATTTTGTCATTTGTCATACAAATGCAATGTGTGACATGATCAATTATCTCCATAATTGATCACATCAAATAATATACACTTAACTCTTTAAGTAGTATACTACTATTATATCTATATATAACATGTCCCATAATAATAATAATAATCAATTAGCTAAATTTACAACTCCTTGTAAATATATTAACGGCTAATTACCACTATCCATAAAAGCATACAAAACCTCAACTAATTTAGTAATTAACGTTTAAATACTAAAAAAGGTCTTATTTAATCGTATTAAAATAAGACGTAAAATTTATTCAGTCAATTATCGTATAATGGACTAATAAACTTAATTGGACAGAGTTCCAAACTCTATCTCCAATAAATAACTCTCGTTACCATGCATATATCACTATATACGCAAGGAACTAATTAGCTGTATCAGATACAAATAATTAGTCTTCTATTTAGGTCTCATCCTATAGGTGTGACCAAAAGGGATCAGTTGATCACCGCCGTCATACGACAGTAACGTCTAACTCTAGTCAGCTGAGCATTACCGATTTACGTTAATCAACCGACGTGGAGTATCCATGTACTAATTATCCCAAGTATATTCCGTCCATGAGATTTAATATATCAATGCACTATTGTGGAGGACACTCGCTCCAACAAAATCCTTAGGGATGGCACCTCTAGCTCGACCGGTTGGACCGCTTCCATTCCATACGTCAGATAGTATGGAGTTGCTCCGGTCGGTGCGAATTGATGTTCCGTACCCCCATAGGGCAAAAGAAATTTTGTCGGACCAATCCCGGTAATTATCAGCCATCTTTTTAAGTATGGTGATAATCGTTTTATTAGCTGCCTCTACCGCTCCATTTGTTTGGGGACGGTAAGGCGAAGATGTATGCCTTTGAATCTTATATTTTGCTAACAAGGTAGCAGTTTTAGCTTGGAAATGGATCCCGTGATCACTAATAAATTCGTGCTGGATCCCGTATCGGCATATGATCTTGTTTTGGATGAATTTAGCCACGTGTTTGGCGTTCAAAATCCGGTATGACTCGGCTTCGACCCATTTGGAGAAATAGTCAATAGCCACTAAAATGAAGTAGTGACCCCCCGTCCCGGAAGGGTTCACCTTCCCAATTATATCAATTCCCCATGTCGAGAATGGCCATGGTGATGTCATGGTATATAATAGGGATGACAGCATATACTGGACATTGGGGAAAATCTGACAGTTATGGCAGTGTTTGACATATAACTGGCAGTTGGTTTCCATGTTATTCCAATAATATCCGAGTCTTGCGATTTTTCGGGCTAGCATATGGGCGTTCATATGCGGACCGTTTTCACCATCGTGTACCTCGGTCGTGACCTTTTCGGCTTGCGTTTTGTCGATGCATAGGAGTAGAGCCCCCTGTGCCGTCTTCTTATATAACTGTCAATCGTCCGTGCGGATGAACTGGGTTGCCCACCTTCGTAGGGCTTTCTTGGCCCGGTTTTCAGCTCCCGGAGGATATTCTCCCGATGTTAAGTAGGTTAGAATAGCCTGATATCAAGGTTCCGGATCAGTTATATCGATGTCTTGGATAGCGTGGATGTATGCCGGCTCAAATCGTCTTTCGACGCAAATCGGCATGCTAGTTAGATGTTCCGGGATATTTAATAAAGATGTTAATTTGGAAAGTGCATCTACAAATTGGTTTTCTTCCTTGGGTAGATAGATGTATTCTACTTTTTGGAACTATTTTTCGAGAACCCTTACTTGTGCTTGGTAAGCCACGAGATTGGCGTTCCGATCTTTCCATTTTTGGAGTGCTTGATTGATGACTAGAGACAAGTCGCCGTGGACCCGGAGGTTTGTTACTCCTAAATTAGCGGCGGCTTGCAACCCGTGAATGCATGCTTCATATTCGGCTGCGTTGTTAGTCACGTCGAAATCCAGTTTAATGGATAACGGGGTGTGCTCTCCTTGTGGTGAGATCAGCAAAATCCCGACCCCAAATCCTCGGAAGTTGGACGCCCCATTGAAATATAAATCCCATGTTTCGGTGTCGGTATGGAATATATCTTCATCCGGAAAGGCCCAAGTATCAGTGTGCCCTTCTTCAGTTACCGGACTATCGGCAAGAAATTCTGCTACTATTTGGTCTTTGATGGCCTTTAGTGGTACGATCTTGAGGTCAAACTCTGCTAGCATCAAAGTCCATCTAGATATCCAACCGCTAAGGATGGGCTTCTCGAACAAGTACTTGATAGGATCTATTTTGCACAGAACATGTACCTCGTGACTTAGCATATAAAGTCTGAGCTTTTTAGTGGCCCAAATTAAAGCTAGGCACGTCTTTTCGAGCATCGTATATTTTCTCTCGTACTCCAAGAACTTTTTACTGATGTAGTAAATAGCCCGTTCTTCTGAATCGACTGTCTGCGCCAGCATAGCCCCCATGGCTGTCCCGATCGTTGTTAGGTATAGCGACAAGGTAGACCGGGTTGAGGTGGCATTAATACCGACGGTGCAGACAGAATCTCCTTGATTTTATCAAAAGCCGTTTGACATTTATCGTCCCATAGTACCCGTTCTCCTATCTTCAGTTTCTTGAAAATGGGTTCACATACCATGGTTAGCTTCGAAATGAATCGGCTGATATATTGGACTTTCCAGAGAAACCCCCTTATCTCCTTTTCGGTTTTAGGTGGCTGCATCTCGGTGATGGCTTTGATTTTGGCTAGGTCAACCTCGATGCCGCGTTGGCTAACAATATGGCAGGTAATTTGCCCGATGTTAGCCCGAAACTGCGCTGCATTTTCGAGGGTTTAGCCTCATGTTACACTTGCGTAATCGGGTAAAGAATTTTCTTAGGGCCGGAATGTGCTCGTTTTGGTCTTTGGACTTAACGATTATGTCATCCACGTAAACCTCTACTTCCTTATGCATCATATCGTGTAATAAGGTAGTGGCTATTCGTTGATAAGTGGCCCCGACATTGATAAGTCCAAATGGCATGACGGTGTAACAGTATGTACCCCAAGGTGTAGTGAAGGTAGTCTTACTCATGTCTTCTTCCGCCATTTTGATCTGATTGTACCCGGCATACCCGTCCATAAAGGATAGAAGGGCATGATCGGCCATGTTATCCACGAGTATATCAATGTGTGGTAACGGGAAATCGTCTTTTGGGCTGGCCTTATTAAGGTCCCGGAAGTCTACACATACCCGTACTTTGCTGTCTTTCTTGGGCACCGGCACGATGTTTGCAACCCAATCTGGATATTCAGATAATTGAATAAAACCCGCTTTGAATTTCTTGTCGACTTCTTCTTTGACTTTGAGAGACCATTCGGGTCTCATTCTTCGGAGTTTCTATTTTACCGGCTTACACCCGTCTTTGATGGGTATACGATGTTCAGCTATCTCCCGATCTATTCCCGGCATGTCCTTGTAGGACCATGCGAAGACATCTTTGAATTCTTAGAGGAGATCCGTGAATTGTTGCCTTTCCTCGGGATCTAAGGATAAACCTAACTTAAGCATCTGAGGCTCTAAAGGGGTTCCTACGTTGATGGAATCGGTTTCCTCAACTACCGGATCTCGGGATTCTGATAAGTGTCATTTGTAGTGCCTATTCGTAGTGTTTTGGTCCCATTTTCCTTGTGGAATCGCTCCTTGGGAGCGATTCATAGGCTTCTTATGCTTCCTTTAGTCCGTTTCAGGTTCCCGAGCCCGATTTGGAAGAGTTGGAGTGATTCCGACTCAATACATACATATTTTGGAGCCAACGAGATAAAGGAACGATGACTCGAGACCTTGGAATCGACCCCGAGACCTTGGGTCCCAATCCCGAGCCTCCGAGACCTGATCCCGAGTCCCGAGAATCGACGGGAAGCCCATAAGATACAAGGAGGGACCCTAGAGCTCTTAATGAAGGCATACAAGACCCTTCCCGGTCGGGATAATAGCCTTCCCGATCGGGAAGGAAGGCACATTTAGAAGCGCCACTGTGGGTCATTCCCGGTCGGGTTGAGCCCTTCCCGATCGGGATGGCAGAACCCTTCCCGATCGGGATGATCCGTCCCGGTCGGGACGGGCTACAGCTCACCCGCACTTCTTCTTTTCTTCTCCTTCATTCTTGTACCTATATATATACTCCCTTCTTGTAATTTTAAGACATCTTTATGTTAACCTACATTAGTTTAAGCCTCCAAAACCCTAGATTTACTCTCACTCATTAGCCTTAATCTTCCATTAATCTTAGTTAATCTTTAGTTAATTATTGTAATTAGTTCTTGTATTAACAGGATACTTGAAGAATTCTCCAAGATTGACAGCCTTGGGTCTTATTTGGGTTCTTTTTTTATACAAGATTTCATCTTTTCAACTTCCTAGTGTTGGTATAACATTTCTTACTCTTGTCTTTGTTTATTCAATCTTGTTTCATCTTTTTTATTGTTATTGTTGTTAGTTGTTCATAATGAATGCTTGGATGTTTAGTTTGTTTTCTCTTGTTAATGTTAGTTTCTCCTTTATAATGAGTGAGTAGTTTCTTTGTGGGGTTAGTAGGGGGATTAGGGGTAGATTATGGATGATTAGGGTTGATTAAGGGGAAAAGGTTGTATCTTTGTTGTTAGTCACATTGTAGGCACTCTATGTGTTTGTTGATATGCTTGTGTGAGTTGTAGTGGCCATGCTTCCCATGCTTGTATTCATCTTCTCATTGATTGTTTATTTTGTGGAAATGTTGAGAATAGTCATAGTCACGAGAGTGCCGACTAGAGTCTAAGTTGCGAGAGCCCAGACTCACCTTGACATCGGTCTAAGTTGCGAGAGCCCGGACCGACTCTAGCGATTAGGAGACACCTTTACCCTTGATCACCCCAATTATCCTTCTACCTCTATGAACCCGACCTACCCCACTTCTTTCCATATTTGAGTGCACCGTCTTAGTTAGTCATAGTTCTTCTAGTTTATTCATTAGTTCGATCATTAGTCTAGTTCTTACTCCTCCTCCTTAATGGTTTCCATTTATCGCTCCTTTGTGTTTGTTTGGTAATTTAGTCTCGTTGTAGGCCGACCTAGTCTAAACTTTGGTATACCGTCCTCGTGGAATCGATCCCGACTTGCCCTAGCTACCCACTAGGTTAGTCGGTGTTATATTGTTGGCTAGGGACGTGACGAATCCCAAACCATCAATTTTGGCGCTGTTGCCGGGGATCGATGCATTGTTTAGACTTAGTTTGCTTATTTCTAGACGTAGTTACCCTTCTTTGTGCTCTCTCTTCTTCTCTTGTGAATATTTTCTAGTTTCTCTTCTTTCCTTTGCTTTCTTTTCTCTTTTTCTCTAGTCGTGTTTGTTATTGTCGTTGCCTAGTGCCCATAAAGCACTAGGTGTTCTTACGTTTGTTCTAGTGTGTAGTGTATGCCTAGGAGGGGAGGCGACTTCTATCTCTTTAATCCAGAGCCGGAGAGACTCTTTCGAGCCTTTCGCCAACGGACGATTAATCGGGTTAGGATCTCTCAACCAAGTGCAAGCACCACTCATCAAGGGCAAGCCCAAGGAGCCGACTTGAGCAATTCACCTCGAGAGACGGCCGGAGGGACCTTCATCAATCCCTTCGGTGATTCTTCTCCTAGTTCCCCCTCCTCTTCTACATCAACACCGTCTACACCACCATCATCTCCCTTATATCCAATCATGCCTAAGTTCTCTTCTCACTCAACCTTTACGGAAGACGTTTTGCCGGGTCCATCCACTTTACCGGAGGCATATACCGGGAATTTTGTGGCGAAAACGTAATTTATCCAATTGGTCGAGAGAAGTCAATTTAGCGGGTTACCAACCGAAGATCCTCATCAACACATGGAAACCTTTTCGGACTATTGTGACGCTATTTCACAAACGGGAATAACTCAAGACCAAATCCGGTGGGTATTACTTCCTTTCTCTCTTATCGGTAAGGCGAAGCAATGGTTCAAGGGGTTGGATAAAGCACGACTTGGCATTGATACTTGGAAGAAGCTAGCCTTAGCCTTCTACCAACAATTCTATCCCCCGGAGAAGACAAATCTATTGAGAGCCTCTATCACGGGTTTCCAACAACGCGATGATGAAAGCCTCTACGAATCGTGGGAAAGATTCAAAGCCTTGATCCGTTCATGTCCACACCACGGCTTATCACAATGGTTCCTCGTGCAACAATTTTGGAATGGGCTATATGAAGACTCGAGGGCCATACTCAATATGGGATCTAACGGTAGGTTTACCGAAGTGGAGGATGACCAAACTTGGTCAAGGATTGAAGAGATGACGGTGCACAATTCACAATACTCGAGGCCTAGGAAGGCAAATCGGGGAGGTAGGCATGAGGTTGATGCCATTACACAATTGAGCATTGATCTTGGGGCGCAACTAAGAACTCACATGGAGACCATTGACAAAAAGCTCCAAAGCCACCTCAACCAAGTTCAAAGCTCTAGTTCCTCCAACCAACACTCGATCCATGATGTAAATGCTTTGGAGTTTGCACCTCCTTTGCCTTATTTTGGGATGTGTGATACTTGTGGAATCGTTGGTCATGATCCTATGCATTGTAGAGAGAGTATTGAGCAAGTGAACGCCTTTCAGGCGTTCAAGCAAGGTGCCTCCTTCTCTAATCAATACCAAGCTTCCAATCAAGTTCCTCAACAACAAGCACATCAACATCAACAACAACCTCGTCCTTATGTTCCACCTCCCTTACGGGACAACAATGAAAGTTACCAAGGTTATGTGGGTAACCAAAGACCCTTCAACAATTTCAAGCAAAACAACCAAGGTAACTTCAACAACAAGCAAGGGTTCCAACAAGGGAACTTCAATCATGGCGGTTTCCAAGGAAACCGAAACTCTCAAGGTCAACAAAACCACAACCAAGGCCTTAATCAAGGCAATTCTTATGGGTTCCAAGGGAACCATCAACAACAACAAGCAACACAAGGCAATCAACAAAGCAAGCCTAGGAGTCGGTCTCCTATTCACAACTACGGTACTCCATTGGCCCTCACCGATACTCCGCATAATCCATCGTCCCCACCTCGGAATTTTGACATTCAAAAGACAATGACGGAATTACAAAGGAGTAATCAAGATTTGCAACAAGGTCAAGTGGAAATGTCAAGGCATCATCATGAGCTCTTCACTTATATTAATGGGGAAAATGCAATGAGAGATACCCGTATGAAGATACTTGAGAATCAAATATCTCAACTAGCTTCGGGGAGCTCCTCAAGACAAAAGGGGCAACTACCTCCTCAAGGCGAAACACCAAAATTTGAGCATGTAAATGCTATTACTACGAGGAGTGGTACGTCCTATGAACCCCCTTTTTCACCTAATGAGCAAGAGTCAATACAAGAACCGACAATGCAAATGACATCTCCAAATCAAGAAGAGTCAAGCTTTGACATTCCAATTGAGGAGCAAGTCTCAAGGGAGGCCGAGAAACCCCAAGAAGACACTCCTCCCCCACTTCAAGCACAAGAAAAGGGTGAAGGGAAAGTGTCAAGTGAAGAGTCCACCTCAATTGATCAAAACAAGTACCAAATCAAGTTGCCTTACCCATCAAGGCAAATGAAGACTAAGGTGGACACTCATTACGACAAGTTCCTTAGTATTATGAAGAAATTGGATGTTAGCGTCCCGTTCACCGAACTACTTACCCAAATCCCAGCATATGGGAGATTTATGAGGGAAATCCTAGCTAGGAAGAGATCCGTCGACAAGGAAGAGACCGTAGCGTTCACGAGGATGGTGAGCGAGCTCATACAAGGTTCCACGCTTCCGAAGTTGAAGGATCCGGGTAGTTTTTCGATCCCTTGCACCATACGCAATTTCTTGATCAAGAATGTGTTATGTGACTTGGGCGCAAGTGTGAGCATCATCCCCTATTCTATTTGTTACCGACTCGGAATGAAGGAGTTGAGGTGTACGTCCATTACACTCCAAATGGCCGATAAGTCTCTTAACCAACCATTGGGAATGTTAGAGGATGTGCCGGTACAAATAGGGAAGTTCTTCATTCCGGTCGACTTCATTGTGGTTGACATGCCGGAGGATGCTAACACTCCCATCATCCTTGGACGCCCATTTTTACACACCGCCGGTGCCGTGATCGATGTGAAGAAGGGTAGGATCACTTTTCAACTAGGCGACGAGGAGTTAGTGTTTGACCTCCAAGGCAACACTTCGCCTATGACCGAGACATGTAATATGATCCATGCCAAGGAAGACATCGATCTAGGGGAAGGATCGGGACAAAGCTTGAAAGAGTACTCTTATGTACTTGAGGATGACGACTCCGATATGGAGGAAGATGAGTGCCCGAATCATGGGCTTGACAAAAAGTTGCTAAGCAAGGAAGAAGATGAGCCTCCCTTGGGGCCACATGATGACCGGTGGACGTTTGGGTATATCCCCAAGGACCAAAAGTACAAGTTCAAGTCGTTGAACTTGGAAGAGCGGGATGCCCCGGGAACGTCAAGGCAAGGCCATGAAGAGCCTTGGGATGTGGTCGGCTACATGACTTGTTTGATTGAAGACTTCTCAAGGGCCTTCGACTTGTTCTTACGTGCTCTCGATGGAGATGGAACCGGTTGGAGTATTGTTGAAAAAGAATGAAGATTGTACCACCTTGGTTTGACGGAGTTCCACAAGAACCGTCTCATTGTATATATCACTTTCTTGTAGTTAGTGGTTTTTTTTGTGAATTCTTGTTATTTGGATAATTGATGAGCGAGGCAAGGGAGAGAATTTGATGCTTGAATTGAGTTTGATTGATAGGTGAAGTGAAAATGCTCCTAGAGGAGATTGGCTATGGTTTACCTTAGGTTGTGAGCGAGAGGATTGGGTTTTTGAAGCTTGGAACAAGTTTTTGGGATCGTGGAGGTCGAAGAAGACCCATCCCGGCCGGGATGAGGCGTCCCGACCGGGAAGGGTTAAGCTTCCCGATCGGGAAGGGTGTCCTCCCGATCGGGAAGAGCGCACCACATTTCGAGCTTACTGTGAGCTCATCCCGACCGGGATGAGGGCGTCCCGACCGGGACGGATGAGGCATCCCGACCGGGAAGGAGCCGTTCCGATCGGGATGGGTGCACCAAGAATTGGGCTTACTGTGGGTCCGTCCCGACCGGGATGAGGTCGTCCCGACCGGGACGGGTGAGGTAACCCGATCGGGATCAGTCTTCCCGACCGGGATGGTCCTCTGCTCCCCCTTTGTGATTCTTCTTCGCAAATCGAGTCCACCCAACCGTTTTATGCCCCCTCCCAACCTCCCTAACTACCCTAGCCTTACCATATGCCCCATGTACTTCATCGTCATGCCCTCACTCCACTTTCTATTCACTTTACACCAACTCTCGCATCAAATCCCACCCCCTACCATTACTACCTTTACCGTGAGTTCTCTTCAAGTGTGAAGCGAGATGGCAACCAAGAAAACAAGCGACGAGCTTCTAATGATCAACGAGACGATGGAGCAAGTGAGTTACTAGCCGCTCGGTTTGGGTAACTATCCTTACTTTTCCGTCTTTTTATCGCTTCTCTTTTCATTGTCCGCCCCCTTCCCTTGAGCCTCGTTATCTAGGGGCCTTCGAGGCCATATTTTTGTTGCTCCCGACGACGTGATTACGTCGCGAGTCAATCGATTAGTCCATTTACAAGGTTTTCACCCCTTGTTAGGAGTTAGTCGGATTTGGACGGAATCCGGGCTAGGTGACTTGATTACACCTAGCCCTCCCCTCCCATTTCCTTTTATTTCTTTCTTTTTATTTTTCTTCCCCGTTCCGTATCTTTTTCTCGTCTCGGCCCATGGTGACTTGATTACACCCCGTCCGGACACCTTCTACCTCTTCTTCATCTTCATTTTTGATTTTTAGCTTTATTTTCGTAGTTTCTTTTCTTTTTCTTTTGTCTCTCCGCACACTACGATTGAGCATATGAGGACATTGCTCGATTTAAGTGTGGGGGAGCGATATTCTAGTATAGTTAGTTTTATTCTCTTAGTTTTTCGGTAAAATCTTAAAAATCTCTAAAAAATTGAAAAAAAAATCACAAAAATCAAAAAGATTTTTTTCTTTTATGTGTTTTCCTTTTGTGTCTTTGTGTCGTGTATTTGTTTTGTTTTGTGTGTTTTGCCTCCCTTTGTCCTTATAGGTTACTTTAATCGCCAATGACTTTGGATAGCTCTAAAGACTTCCGGTAACATCTTATCCCTTTCTCTTCTTTATCTCTTATGGAGTTTGGAGGAGATTGTGATGTTGTGTGCTCGAGTGGAGCTTTGTGCATATTGGTGGGTGATTTGGTGACTTGTTTGGATGATCGGGGTGGTGTTTGTGTTGTGTTTGTGTTTGTTTTGTGTTAATCTTGTTTTTATTGCTTTTGCCTTTGTTTCTTTTCATTTTGTTTTCGTCTTATCTTCATTTTGTGTTGCGTTGTGTCTCGTGTAAATGGTTTTCGAAAACCCGGTTTAGAGACTAGTGTGTGAGTGTGTACTTTCCCTTCCTGGTAGTCCCCTAGTCCCTTTTTGTGGGTTTGAAGGGAAGGACGCTCCCCGACTCACCCATTCACCTACCTCATACGCATCTCCACACAATAAAACGCAATTTGATGATTTCTACCTTTCTTGTCATACAAAAGAAATGCCAAAAAATGTCAAATCTTGCCAAAAAGGGCAAAGAAAAGAAAAGAAAGAAAAATGAAAGAAAGAAAAGAAATGAAGAAAATGAAAAGGCACAAAAGCCAAAAAGAAAATAGAAAAGAAGAAAAAGAATGGCATGGCTACAAACAAATCAAAATATCGAAAAGAAAGAAAATGCCAAAAGAAAACCCGTCTCACAAAAAGAAATCCCCACAAAAATAAGCCTTTTTCCGACTTTTGCCGTGAAGAGCCTACCAAAGGACCGAGTCCCGAGGAAGGATGATAGCGGCATTAGTCGGTCTTCCCTCATTTTGCATGTCTTCCACCTTTTTACTTGGACTAGTTAGGCGGTCTTGGACACGGGACGACCCTCTTGGCTCACGCTAAAGGGGGCGGGGTCTCACTTACCTACAGTGTCGACTAACACCGTGGTTCCTCACTTTTCCACTCCGCCGATCGTCCCGTAGTACGTTTTTAGAAATTTAGGAGGACCTAGGTAAGTTACCAACGTTTTTATTGCTTGATCGTCATACTATTAGGGTTCAGTTCACCTTGGTTTGCATTGCTAGCTTGGGAACTTTGTCACTTACCTCGAGTCCTAAACCGGTGTTTCATTCACCGCTTTTAGAGAAAAGCGGTATTTCTTTTGTTTTTGGTGCAACCCATAATGTGTTTGTTTGTATGTTTGTTTGTTTATGTGCTTTGTGTCCGGTTGCATCCACAGTTTTGTCGCAAGACCCAACTTGCCTTGCGGAGTGCACTTGTCCTCTAAGTGCACTCGCGTGAGTTGAAGGGGCATAGGGTGCGCTAATACCCATTCGGCTAGTGTAGTAGTTAGTATGTGCTTACTCGAGGGCGAGTAAGGGTTAAGTGTGGGCGAGTTGATAAGAGTCATTTGTAGTGCCTATTCGTAGTGTTTTGGTCCCATTTTCCTTGTGGAATCCCTCCTTGGGAGCTATTCATGGGCTTCTTATGCTTCCTTTAGTCCGTTTCAGGTTCTCGAGCCCGATTTGGAAGAGTTGGAGTGATTCCGACTCAATACATACACATTTTGGAGCCAACGAGATAAAGGAACGATGACTCGAGACCTTGGAATCGACCCCGAGACCTTGGGTCCCAATCCCGAGCCTCCGAGACCCGATAACGAGTCCCGAGAATCGACGGGAAGCCCATAAGATACAAGGAGGGACCCTAGAGCTCTTAATGAAGGCATACAAGACCATTCCCGGTCGGGATAATAGCCTTCCCGATCGGGAAGGAAGGCACATTTAGAAGCGCCACTGTGGGTCCTTCCCGGTCGGGTTGAGCCCTTCCCGATCGGGATGGTAGAACCCTTCCCGATCGGGATGATCCGTCCCGGTCGGGACGGGCTACAGCTCACCCGCACTTCTTCTTTTCTTCTCCTTCATTCTTGTACCTATATATATACTCCCTTCTTGTAATTTTAAGACATCTTTATGTTAACCTACATTAGTTTAAGCCTCCAAAACCTACTCTCACTCATTAGCCTTAATCTTCCATTAATCTTAGTTAATCTTTAGTTAATTATTGTAATTAGTTCTTGTATTAAGAGGATACTTGAAGAATTCTCCAAGATTGACAACCTTGGGTCTTATTTGGGTTCTTTTTTTATACAAGATTTCATCTTTTCATCTTCCTAGTTTTGGTATAACCTTTCTTACTCTTGTCTTTGTTTATTCAATCTTGTTTCATCTTTTTTATTGTTATTGTTGTTAGTTGTTCATAATGAATGCTTGGATGTTTAGTTTGTTTTCTCTTGTTAATGTTAGTTTCTCCTTTATAATGAGTGAGTAGTGTCTTTGTGGGGTTAGTAGGGGGATTAGGGGTAGATTATGGATGATTAGGGTTGATTAAGGGGAAAAGGTTGTATCTTTGTTGTTAGTCACATTGTAGGCACTCTATGTGTTTGTTGATATGCTTGTGTGAGTTGTAGTGGCCATGCTTCCCATGCTTGTATTCATCTTCTCATTGATTGTTTATTTTGTGGAAATGTTGAGAATAGTCATAGTCACGAGAGTGCCGACTAGAGTCTAAGTTGCGAGAACCCGGACTCACCTTGACATCGGTCTAAGTTGCGAGAGCCCGGACCGACTCTAGCGATTAGGAGACACCTTTACCCTTGATCACCCCAATTATCCTTCTACCTCTATGAACCCGACCTACCCCACTTCTTTCCATATTTGAGTGCACCGTCTTAGTTAGTCATAGTTCTTCTAGTTTATTCATTAGTTCGATCATTAGTCTAGTTCTTACTCCTCCTCCTCCATAATAGTTTCCATTTATCGCTCTTTGTGTTTGTTTGGTAATTTAGTCTCGTTGTAGGCCGACCTAGTCTAAACTTTGGTATACCGTCCTCGTGGAATCGATCCCGACTTGCCCTAGCTACCCACTAGGTTAGTCGGTGTTATATTGTTGGCTAGGGACGTGACGAATCCCAAACCATCAGATTCCCTTTGTTCGAGTTGCTCGATTTGATGCGGAGGTAATGGTACCTGCTCGTCGGGTTTCATAATGTCATTGAAAGTAAAAATTTTGAAAATGTTTTGAAAATAAGACAAGTCGTAAGCAGAACGGTTATCGTTATTATTGATAGTGAATTTTGAAAATAGCTCAAAGAGAGCAGCCATCTGATCGTTGGTCAGAGGCGGGATAGGGAGTGCTCTCGGGACAGACTCCGAGACTCCCATAGGTGTGACTAAAGGAAGGGGGGTTACAGACTCGATTCTAGTACTGGACCCTCCAGACTTAGACTCAGACTCCGACTCTAACTCTGACTCTGACTCAGACTCAGACTCGGACTCAGACTTAGTGTCTAGCATATCTCCTTCACCGGTAGTCAACTTGTAGACTCGACCCTGGCTGTCGGTCCACTTGATTGTCTTTCTCCAAGCCCTTTTCCCAGTGCCAGGATCAACTTCAGAGATCAGCCTGGTTGGATCGAACCTGCTGCTGCGGAGAATCAGGTTCACTAGTTCTTCCTTAGGAGTCAGGATGATCTTATCGTCCCCGAATAGGAGCCCTAGCACGGGCTCGGTGTTACCTGCATCTCCCTTTGACTCGGCCTGGATGAGAGCAAAGATGTCTTCAGGGATGAAATTGCATTCCCGAGCCAATTTGGTCTCGGGATACGAGATGGTGGGCTGATAGAGGCCCATTTGAATAGCTCCGAACAGTGGAGTGACAAACTTGATTGCATTTGTTCGGTCCACGTGTCCTGGGGTCATAGTGTAACCCAAGTCGAACCGAGACCCTCTGCCATTCAGGACCTCGATAATCTTCCCAGCTGGAAGATATGGTCTTGAAGTAGCCCCCGGTAGGTAGCCCAAGTTTTGCAGCATCGTGTCGATGCTAGTGGTGAAATAGGGCTTGAAGAGATGTTTCTCTTCAATCATTCCTACAAAATTGAATCCTCTTGGGTCAGCCTGGCCCGCCGTGTTGCAGCTTGCCACGGTTATGGGGGTAACCTCGAGGGTGATAACGCTGTCTTGTAGAGGCATTTTGACTTTCCTGTGAAGGGTAGAGGATACGCCTTTGACCGCGTGAATCCCCGGTCTCTCGAGTAGCAGATTGAAAGATGAGGTGACATCGATTACCTGAAATTCTAGCTCTTTTTCTATCGGGTCGGTTATAATTGTTAGTTTGACGGCCCCAGCAACCGATTTCGGGCTTCCGTCGAAAGACTGGATAGTTTGCGCCGTTGGGAGATAATCGGCCTCGGTGATGCCGAGGGCCTTAGCAGTCCTTAAGGAAAGGACGTTTACAACGGACTCGTCATCGATCAGGGTCATCGGGAGATATTTGCCCCGACACATCACTGTAACGTAGAGGGCTAAGTTGTGGGCCGTCCCGAACGGTGGCAAGTGGGACTCTGAGAAGTTGATGAGCGGGCCTTCTTCCTTGGATTTGCTCTTGAGATGGGGCATGACGGTGGCTACCATTTTAGTTGGGGTAACCAGCGAGTCGACTTTGATCTGATCGAGAGCCTTAGTAAGCGCCTCTTGATGTACTTGTGAACTAACCAAAAGCTGCCATATGGTGAGATCTACCCGAGCCCTTTTCAGCTGTTTGACCAGAGCCGTATCAGTATTTGGCTCTTCAAGGGTTGATTCGGCCTTGGCGGGCTCGGCGACCGCTTCCGAGGTAGACCGACCGGCGGTAACGTGGTGGTTATTGGCCAAAGCTCTGGATTTAGCCTTCCGGACTTCCTTAGGGATGATAGGGACAGCTTCCCTTTTGGGGTAGGTACACATCGTCTTCATCATCATTCCATATCCCGTTAATTTGTGGGACGAATGGTGAGATTAGATGTGAACAGTCGATTATGTCTCCGGAAAAGATGGCGTGAGTGCTGAACGGGTATCCCTTACTGCTCGGTTTGTCTCCGGGCAATGGTATTTTCCCGCTTTCGATCAAGTCTTGGATGAGATGTTTCAACTTCCAACACTTTTCTGTATCGTGCCCGTTACCTTGGTGATAATGGCAATAGGCCTGGATGTTATAGCTTTTGGACCGTTTTTCGAACGGGACTTCCGGAATCGGGCCTATCGGTTGGATTAGGCCCTTTTAGGATAACCTTTGTAAGGCGTGAGTATAGGTAGTCCCTATGTCAGTGAATACCCGAGTCGGAGTATTCTTTTTGGTCGAGGTATCTAATAGATTGACCTCGTCAAAGATGTTACGGGCCGCAGTTGTAGTTGCGGGCTTGCTGGAGGACGAACTGGCCCCTTAATATCCTTTGGCAGAGGCCGTAGTAAGGGTTTCTAACCTCAAGTCATCTTCGATTCTTGTGCCCATTTCGGTTAAAGTGGCGAAATTGGGTATGACGGCGTACCGGAGATGAACCCGGTAAGAAGGGAGGAGGTTCTTAACAAAGGCCTCCACTAAAACTTTTTCGCTGGGCTTGTCAACCAGCTTCACGCTTTCAGCCCTCCACCTTTGAAGGTATTTGGTGAAACCTTCCTTGGGCTCTTGGGCCATGACCTCCAGAGTACGCATAGTAGTCTGGATCTCAGTGTTATCTGCGTAGTTCCAGGCAAATTTTGTCACCACGTCGTCCCAAGTTTTGTATTTCTTGGAATCAAGCCTGTAATACCAGGCTTTCGAGTGCTTCTCAAGGGAAGAAGCAAAGTGATGCTTGAACATTGTCGACTTGACCCCCTAACAACCATAAATTCTTTGAAAGCCCGGATATGGAGTACCGGGTCTTCAGTCCCATCAAACATTGGCAGGCCCGTCATGTTGAGATTGGCGGGCATATCATCAGTCAGGGGCGAATATGCACAGGCATTCTCCGTGTGGATGGTATTGTTGGTTGTCAAGTGGACCTTCTCCTGCAGCTTGCAGACCGCGCTGGCCAGTTCAGCTAACGGCCCGGTAGTCTCGACTCCACTGTTAGGAGTTCCTTGTTCGACTGCGCTCACGCGGGTAAGGATGGCGATCTGGTCCTCTCTCATCCTCGTCTATTATTCCTCTAGCTTAACCAACGAGGCTGTCAACTCATCAATGGCTTCTTTCGTCATGGTTCGGGTGAAAGGCGGCCTGTCTGTAAGAATACCGCGTAGTCAGCAACTAAACCCGAATCCTAGAACAAAAGTACATTCCGAGCAAGGGAAAAGAAGACTAGGAAGGAAATGACTCGGAAAAGACACCTAGACGGGTGACTTGTGAATGGTGGGCCTCCTTTAGGATCCAGCTATGTGGGCCGGGTCCTGTTTGAAAGGAGGTTCACGTGAGACATTCCCCAGACTTTGGACTCAATTGTGTAAACGGGCCATCCTTCATAGGAGTATATCCTACGTAGGTGGGCCTTGCCTTAGTCGAATAAGGCGGACTGGGATAGGGAAGAAACCCGTGATGTAAGATCGACGGAGTTTCGACGCTAGAGACCTCGGTAACTTACGACGCGACCCGACACTGCTAAATACGGGAAGTCCTAAGAAGAGGAAGTTTTTGAAATAGATTTTTTTAAAGCCCGAAAAATTCGGGGGGAGCCCGATCCTTTTTTCGAAAAAAAAAAAGAAAGGCGAGCCGGATGATGGTTTTGAAAGTTCGAAAATATTTTTGAGTTTTGAAATGGGCAGAATACCAGCTAGAAATAGGCTATTTTGAGTAAAATCGTAAATCCTAAATTCGGTATATGTCCCGGGTTTTGAAATTGGATATTTTGAAAAGGATGCAATTTTTGAAAATGACGGTTTTTGGAAAAGATGTAGATCAAGTAGCATGTAGTCATGGAAGCAGTATAACGACACCATGTATGCTCTTAAACTAAGTCTCGGTCAGTCTAAAAAGGGTCTATACCAGTGTACATAGCCTATCCAAGAATCGGGGCGGACTTCCTAAGTCGAGTTGAGCTTAGAACATGCCGTAAAACCCATACGAATCGACTATGGACACCTTTGACATATCCAATTTGGACTACATCAATAGTATAGTGGGACGTCGGTCACTAGTACCGGCCCGGGAAAATATGGGGTTATGCATGAACCGTAAAACTAAAACGTGTATTGTACTAGTCAAACGATTTCTATTCGAGTCTCACCCTGAGGATGCCGATGGTAAGTCACGTATCAGTTAATCCCTAGCGGAGTCGCCAAATTGTGGACATGACATAGGTCCACCCCGACGCGGCCACGCGCGGGTTTGTGGAGGCGAATGAATCTCCATATGAGATGGGTTGAATTGAAATTTAAATCGAAGTTGGAGTCGCCACCGAACTTTGTGGGAGTTCGGGCCCGTTCGAACCCACTCTATGTCGTAGTGGGCCATGCACAAAGTATGACCCATTCCGATGTCAGAGTTTATCGGGTTCGTCCCTTTGCATTTGATACCGATACCGACGTTATCGGATACTGTGTATTGAATGACTCTCGTGTGCCAATGGTTTCGGACATCCGGAAACCACGGTTCTGAGTAAGGGGTGAGGGTACATGTTGGGAAGTTCACAAAGAACACCCAACCCCGCCTGCACATTAGTGTGGACATGACATAGGTCCACCCCGACGCGGCCACGCGCGGGTTTGGGGAGGCGAATGAATCTCCATATGAGATGGTCAAATTGAAATTTAAATCGAACTAGGAGTCGCCACTGAACTTTGTGGGAGTTCGGGCCCGTTCGAACCTACTCTATGTCGTAGTGGGCCGTGTACAAAATACGGCCCATTTCCGATGTCAGAGTTTATTGGGTTCGTCCCTTTGCATTTGATACCGATACCGACATTATCGGATATCTTATATTGAATGACTCTCGTTGCCAATGGATTCGGACATCCGGAAACCATGGTTCTGAGTAAGGGGTGAGGGTACGTGTTGGGAAGTTCACTAAGAACACCCAACCCCGCCCGCACTTAGCGGCCTTTACTAAGATATCGTTCGTTTTTGGTGTACACGCGTTAGCTCGACGGTTGAATGATATGCAAAGATTATTTTCCCTAAGCATGTGAGAGAAAAATAAATGGGTTGCTAAGTCGTTTAATGCATATTAAACTAATAACGTCAAAGTTATTTTAGCATGCAAAGTTCGTTTTAGTCTAATAAAACAATAGAAATAAATAAATTGCTACAACCACGAGAAAACGAGTTAGTAACGATTGAATAAATCGAATAAAGATGTAAATACGATGATATGCATGATTTTGAAAAAGATTTATGACACGTGATGGATTAACACGTGTTGACCGAGGTCAAAAAAAATTCTTATCGAAATATGTCGCGAAAGTCGCTGTTTTATGTAAGAAACGAAAAGAATAGAAAAGCGAGAAAACGAGAAAAAGGGGCTCGGCCATCCAGGCTTCGGCGCGAGTCGCCTAGAAGGCGCGCGACTCGCGCGGGAGTCTGTCCCATTTTTTTTTATTTTTCGAAAATCGTCAAATTTTATAAATCGTGTACAAATATGGATTAATTTATACTCGATTTATATTTTCGATATTCGTCGTATTCGATATGCGATTATGAAATCGATATCAAATAGTCGGAACGTTTTAGAAAAGGTTTTGAAAAAAAGTTTGTTTTGAACGAAAAGAGAAAAAAAAGGATTTTGAACGAAAAGAAAAAAAACATGTTAATTCTCTCCGTGTAAAAAATCGTCGAATTTTGTTTTTTTTAAAAAAAAAGATGTAACGATTTTTTAGCATCAACGAGATTAATTTAGTTCCTGTTAGTTACGATATTTAATTAGAGAATCGATATCGTATTTTAAGAACGTTTGTTTTATGAAAATATTTTTGTAATATCGATACTAGAAATATAAAAAATATGTGACGAATGACCCGTAATAATAAAAAAAAACGATGAACGACGCAAGAGAAAAAACGGGAAAAAACGTGAAGAAAGGAGGAAGAGTCGGGTTTGATTTTACACCCTCAACCTACATGCTTTGTTTTCTCGGAATAGAGCTCGTCGGAAAGTGGCTTAAACACGGGAGCGTCGAGATGATGTGGGAGAGTTAAGGAGTCGTGTAGGGTGACGGATTTCGGCCAGTTTGTGGGGTCGGATTCGTCGGGCTGATTCTGCTCAGGAATTATTTAGCGTAACGAAGTTGTATGCGGGAATAATCGATGTGTAATTTTTGTTGTGAATAATTAATGATGGATGTTGAATGTGTAGATTGAATGTGACGGGAGGTCCTATTTATAGGAAAGGTCCTCGATAGGAGCTAGGAGAGGTACTCTTGCTTAGGTGACAAGAAATACCGTTTTGGATAGAAAACGTAAGAGTTTGAAAGGGAGCGAGAGTCCCGTTTCTTGGTGAAGAAGCCAAGTATCTCGGCTGAAAGGGGGGGGGTTGGCCAAGTATTTTGATGCTCAGTCGGTAATCGATTTGGTTTTCGGATAGATTTCCTACTTGAGATCGAATTCTATCCTTAAATGGATTTGTTTAATATTTTGTGTAGCTGATTTTTTGAAGTGTTGGTGTCCAAACCAGACGTGTGAGGTGTCACGGCTGGTCCGTGTGTCTCGGGAATATCCTTGACCGGGTTTTGACTCGGTCGCTAAAAATACGGTTTTGCCCCTGGTGTCGGTTTCTACCCAAATTAGTCTTATTTGACTCGAAACGACCCACTGGGCCTGGATTTGAGGTTGGTTTAGTAAGATTTGTACTCCGTAATAAGCCCAAGCCAAATGTCCATGATTTCGAGCCTATATCCGAGTCCATTAAAGCATGTTTGCGTCCGATCATCATCGGGTGTTTGGCGGAAACTACTATAGACACCTGGCGGTCAAAATGTGGGTGTCTACAGAGCCCCCACTCTAACTGAGGCTTGGACAAGGCGAAAATCAGAGTAGCTACCAGGCCAATCGAGGATTAAGACCTGGCAGACTTCCGATCGGGTCGTTTATAGTCCATTAGACTTGCGTGAAGGGATCGCCAGCCATAAGATAGAAATCATACCTGGATAGATGCCAATAATGTCGCGGGGACTTTGCCTAAAAAGTCTTGGGTGTGTCTGTTTACAGACATATCCCGTTTTGAAGTTGTGTGGGAGCTTGCCTTGTAAGCCCTGGGTGTATCTACTTGTAGATACATCCCACCTTGGAATTACGTGGGAGCTTGCTTGTTATCTCTGGGTGTACCTGCTTGTAGATACATCCTGTATGGAAATCGTGTGTAAGCTCTAGGTGTACCTGCCTATAGATACATCCTGATAAAAATGTTTACTTGAGTTTCCACTGGGGAGTTTTTGAGAATCCTTCGGGAGTCTTGGTGTACCTGTCTGTAAATTGCATGTACTAATATTTAGGTAGAATACCGACTCACGCTGGGGAAGGAATGATTTTTGACTGATTTTTTTTGAAAAAAATGCCGAATTTTTTTTTGAAAATTTTGGAAATAAGAATGCTTGGGATGACTTGATTCCTGATCAGATTCTGACACGGACTCCTAAAATTCTCCGGTTAGGCCTGTATGCCTAGATGAAGTAGGGAGTATGATAAAAAAAATTCCTATCCCCGTGATGACTAGGAAAAGGGTTTTCTCTATTATAAATAGAAAGTTCTTGCCCTTAATCTTCTCATATTCCAACCCAAATATTTTCTGCTATCTTGAAATCCCTTTAGACTTTTAAGACAAAAACAAAACTTTTGCTATGGGTATCGAACATCTGACCGCGATGCTTCAGGCGTGGGCCCAGAATTTTCGAGACGAAGATAAAGTTCAGCTAACTCAGATGGGAATTGTTGCTTTATTCTCGCTTCAGCGACTCAAGGTGGATTCACATTTCTTGGACGCTTGCTTATCCTTTTGGGATACTACCCACCATGTTTTTGCCTTTCCTCGGGGAGAAATATGTCCCCTTCCTGAAGAGATTGTAGCCGTAGGGGGTTGGTGTCCCAATGCTCATCCTGCTATTCCTCCTTTTTATCCTGATCCAAGGAGGAGACTGAGGGATTTTCTTGGGTTGTCTCATGCTGAGACAGCTCGTATGGTAAAGGGGAATTATGTGTCCGTGTTTGACCTAGCTGACAAATTCATGGATCCAAATGGCGCAAGAATTACTTCTACCTATAGGCGTAGGGCTTTTGCCTTTTGTATGCTGCATCAATATGCCTTTGAAGGTCGGATGGATACTGACTCGTATTTAGGCGAAATCAGGCTAATCAGCATAGTCGACCAGATGGAGACAGGTCACAGCCCAGCCTGGCTGATAACTGGGGAGATCATTATGGATCTTAATGCTAGGAGACTTGACCCGGATCGGCAATTAACGGGAAGTATTCGTCTTCTGCAGGTATTGGACCGTTTTTTTTCTCGAAATTTTTTTCTCTTTTTTTTCGAAATTTTTCGAAAAAAAATTTCGAATTTTTTTATTTTTTTGCGTTTCCGAATTTTTTTTTTATTTTCTTCGTATTTTTCGAAAATTTTGATTTTTTTTTTTTTTTTATTTTTCAAAAGTTTTTGACTTTTCGAAAAAAAATTGCAGATCTGGTTATCCGAGCGCCTGTCGATCATAGAGCCCCCGGTGAGCATATCCAGATATCGCAGCTGTCAGATTGGCTCATGGTCCCGACGAATAAGCTTGAGTCGTCACATAAGTCGGAATTATTGGGATGAAGAGCTAAAATTCCATGGTGGGCCTTTGATTAGGTGGAACGTGATCTGGTGGTTCCTCTCGAAGCTGACGGGACTAGCTAAAAGAGATAAAGCCCGTTACCTGGTGATCTTGTCTTTGGACTGGACCGTCCACATTTACCCAAATCGTATTTTAAGGCAGTTTGGTTTGTTTCATCAGATCCCCGAGACTGAAGCAATCATTAGCGTTTCGCTCCAATTGACGGACGCTATGTGTGACACGTGGTTACAACGCTGGTTTACCCGTGTGATATGGACTATACCTCGCTCTTGTCAGACCGTTTGGGTTTCCGAATCATATCGCAAGTGGACTTCTGAAGAATCTAAAGAGGCCCGTAAAGCTTTGAAGACTGATGAGGCTTTTGACTTGGCCCGTAGAGAATCACTAAAAGACAATAGGTGGTTCTTTGATGAAGAGGAAACTTCAACTACCCTTGTCCGGCCGGAGTCGGGTCCTAAGTAAAAAACTAAGACTCGAGTTAAAGATATCGGTGCTAGCGACTTGGAGAGAAGGCTTGGGCCGAAACTGGCGGTCCGAGATAGGCTAGGCCCGCGCGAGCGACTACCCGAGAGGGTGAGGGCTCGACTAGGACCGACTGAGGTGACCGGGGAATCGAGTTTGAAGAAACGAGCCTGGGTTAAGGAGGTTCCCTTGGTTATTCGGGAGCGCTCACCTCCACGTCGACGCAGGTGGACCGAAAAAGAAACTAAGGACAAGGGAAAGGGAAAAATGCCTTAGTTTTTTTTATATTATTTAAGTATTAGTACTATTTATGTGTGCTTTTTTTGGGGGAATTTTTTTGTAATTTTCCTAGTTTATTGGATTTTTTTTTGAAATAAATAAAGGAGTTTATTAAAAATCGTTCCTGTTTTTTCGATTGCAGTGGTTGTGCCCTTTTGAGGGGCTGCCTACGTATCCGCAATTAGCGGAATCAAACCAAACGTAGTTCAGACTTAATTTGCAATTTCGAAATATATCAAGACTATTGGTTCAAGATGTTTATAACAGTAGAATAAGTAATTCTAACTTTTGACTTGTGTTTGAAAGTTTATTTTGAAAATATGTTTTTTTAATAAACTTTTGCAAATGACATTGAGAGAAATGGGTTAAGGGTAGTAACGCTTCAGCTGGTCTAGGTTAGTTGGGTTGACAAACTCATTCCCGTCCAGATCTGTTAGCATCACCGCTCCGCCTGATAGAATCTTCTTTACCAAATATGGTCCGGCCCAGTTAGGTTTGAACTTTCCCCTTGGGTCTACTGGTAATAAAGCTCGAACAGACTTGAGAATCAAATCTCCTTCTTTGATGTTTCTGGGCCTTACCCTTTTATTGAAGGCCCGTTGGATCCTCTTTTGATATATTTGTATATTGTTGAGGGCGCGAGATCGTCGTTCGTCTAAAAAGACTAGCGAGTCATATTGTGCTCGAACCCAATCCGCTTCGGGCACTTGACTTTCGAGTAGGATTCTGAGGGACGGTACCTCTAACTCAACAGGTTGGACTGCTTACATCCCGTATGTAAGGTAATACGGTGTTGCCCCGGTCGCAGTACGAATCGAGGTCCGATATCCCCAAAGTGCAAATGGTATCTTGTCAGGCCAGTCCCGATAATTGTCAGCCATCTTTTTGAGTATGGTGACAATAGTCTTGTTAGCTGCTTCCACCGCTCCATTGGTTTGGGGTCGGTAGGGTGAGGACGTATGCCTTTGGATCTTGTACTTGGCTAGCAAGGCTGCCATTTCGGCTTGAAAATGGGTCCCGTGGTCACTGATGAACTCATGAGGGATCCCATACCGGCGTATTATCCTATTTTGGATAAATTTGGCAACATGGCTGGCGTTGAGAATACGATAAGATTCAGCTTCGACCCATTTGGTGAAATAGTCGATTGCTACCAAGATGAAGCAGTGTCCTCCGGTTCCTGAAGGGTTTATCTTTCCGATTATATCGATTCCCCACGTTGAAAACGGCCAGGGTGACGTCATGGTATACAGCAGGGATGGTGGCATATGCTGCACATTAGCGAAAATCTGGCAATTATGGCAACGTTTGACATAAAGCTGACAATCGGTTTCCATGCTGTTCCAGTAGTATCCGAGTCTCATGATCTTCTGGACTAGCATCTGGGCGTTCATGTGAGGACCACACTCGCCGTCATGTACTTCGGTCATGACCTTTTCGGCGTTACCCTTATCGACACATAAAAGGAGAGCCCCCTGCGGTGTCTTTTTGTAAAGTTGTCCGTCGTCGGTACGGACGAACTGGGTCGCTAGCCTACGTAAGGCCTTCTTGGCTCGATTGTCGGCCCTGGGTGGATACTCCCCGGTCGTCAAGTATGCTTGGATAGCCTTATACCATGGCTCGGGATCGGGTATCTCGATATCTTCGATGTCGTGGATATATGCTGGCTCGGATCGCCTTTCGACACAGATTGGCATGCTGGTCACATGATCGGGAATGTTTAGTAAAGATGCCAGTTTTGAAAGTGCATCTGCGAACTAATTTTCTTCCCGAGGTAGATATATATACTCTACCTTTTGGAATTGTTTCTCGAGATCCCTTACTCGTGCCTGGTAGGCCACGAGATTAGCATTTCGGATTTTCTACTTTTGGAGCGCTTGGTTAATGACCAGAGATGAGTCGCCGTGTACTCGGAGGTTTGTGACCCCTAAATCGGCGGCGGCTTGTAGCCCGTGGATACATGCTTCATACTCAGCAGCGTTATTGGTGACGTCAAAGTCTAATTTGATAGACACGGGAGTATGTTCCCCTCTTGGCGAGATTAGTAGTATCCTGACTCCAAATACCCGGAAATTGGATGCCCCGTCAAAGTATAAGTCCCACGTCTCGGTGTCAGTATGGAAAATATCTTCATCCGGGAAGGACCAAGTGTTGGTGTGTCCTTCTTCGGTTATGGGACTGTCAGCGAGAAATTCGGCTACTATTCGGCCTTTGATGGCTTTCAATGGTACGAACTTTAGATCGAATTCTGCCAACATCAGGGTCCATCTTGATATCCTGCCATTGAGAATGGGCTTTTCGAAAAGGTACTTGATCGGATCCATTCTAGACAGTACTTGTACCTCGTAGCTGAGCATGTAATGTCGGAGCTTCTTAGTGGCCCAGACCAAGGCTAAACACGTCTTTTCGAGCATGGTGTACTTACACTCGTACTCTAAAAACTTTTTGCTGATGTAGTATATAGCTCGCTCTTCGGAGTTGACCGTTTGAGCTAGCATAGCCCCCATGGCTGTCTCTGTCGTGGTTAGATACAGCGACAAAGGCAAACCGGGTTGAGGTGGCATCAGGACCGGCGGTGAAGACAAGATTTCTTTGATTCTATCAAAGGCTGCTTGACACTTGTCGTCCCATAGTAACCGTTCCCCTATTTTTAGCTTCTTGAAGATCGGTTCACATACCATGGTTAGCTTTGAAATGAACTTGCTGATGTATTGGACTTTTCCGAGAAACCCTCTTATCTCCTTTTCGGTCTTAGGGGGTTGCATCTCAGTGATGGCCTTAATTTTGGCTGGATCGACTTCGATACCGCGTTGGCTAATGATATGACCCAGTAATTTGCCAGACGTTACCCCGAAACTACATTTCTGAGGGTTTAGCCTCATATTGTATTTGCGTAATTGGGTGAAAATTTTTCTCAGGGCGGTGATGTGACCGTTCCTGTCTTTAGATTTGACGATCATATCGTCCACGTAAACTTCCACTTTTTTATGCATCATGTCATGTAATAAAGTTGTGGCGGTTCGTTGATAGGTGGCCCCGGCATTGATGAGACCAAATGGCATAACAGTATAGCAATAAGTACCCCAAGGTGTAATGAAGGTGGTCTTATCCATATCTTCCTCTGCCATTTTTATTTGATTGTACCCGGCATACCCGTCCATGAATGATAGAAGGGCATGATCAGCTGTGTTATCCACCAGTATATCGATGTGTGGTAACGGGAAATCGTCTTTCGGGCTTGCCTTGTTAAAATACAGAAAGTCTACACAGACACGTACCTTACCGTCTTTTTTAGGGACCGGCACGATGTTCGCAACCCAATCTGGATACTCGGAGACTCGTATGAACCCAGCCTTGAATTGTTTGTCGACTTCCTCCTTGACCTTGAGGGACCATTCGGGCCTCATGCGTCGGAGTTTCTGCTTAACCGGCTTGAACCCTTCCTTGATCGGTATATGGTGCTCGGCTATTTCGCGATCTATCCCCGGCATGTCCTTGTAGGACCATGCGAAGACGTCTTTGACTTCTTGAAGGAGACTGATGAATTGTTGTTTCTCCTCGGGATCTAGAGATAACCCTACCTTAAGCATCTGAGGCTCTAAGGTTGTTCCCACGTTGATGGATTCGGTTTCTTCGATTACCGGATTGCGGGATTCCCTTTGCTCTAGTTGCTCGATCAGATGTGGAGGTAAGGATACCTGTTCGTCGGGTTTCTCAATGTCATTGCACAGAATATTTTGAAAATTAAAGAAATTTTCAAAATGAGACAACTCGTAAGCAGAACGGTTGTTATTATTCATAAATTGAGAAAATAGCTCGAAAAGAGCTGCCATCTGATCGCTAGTCAGTGGCGGGATAGGTATGGTGCCCGGGACAGACCCCGAGGCACCAGGAGTGGCTAAAGGGAGAGGGGGAGTTACAGGACTGACCCTAGCACCAGACTCACTAGACTCAATATCAGAGTTTGACTTTGACTCTGACTCGGACTCAGACTCAGATTCTGGCATCTCTCCTTCCCCTGTGATCAGCTTGAAAGTTCTTTCTTGACTGTCGGTCCACTTGACAGTCTTCCTCCAGGCTCTTTTTCCGGTCCCGGATCCGACATCCGAGATCAGCTTGGATGGATCGAAGGTGCGGCTACGGAGAATGAGGCTGACTAGCTCTTCCTTTGTTGTTGGAGCCGTGAGTTCCTCTCCAAAAAGTAGCCCCAGTGCGGGCTCAGCATTCTTAGCATCTTCGGACCGGCTGAGGGCGAAGATGTCGTCTGGTATGTAGTTGCAGACCTGGGCCAAGTGGGTCCCAGGGCGCGTGGTTGTGGGCCGGTATAGGCCTGTTTGGATGGACTCGAACACCGGCGTGACGAAGATGACTTTGCCGGCTCCAGTTTGGCCCATGCTTTCTGGGGTTATGGTGTAACCCAGACCAGTTTGAATCCTCTCGTTATCCAGGACTTCGAGGATTTTTCCTGCAGGGAGATCGGGCCTTGATGTAGCCCCCGGTAGAAAGCCCAAATTTTGCAACATCCGGTCAATGCTAACCGTAAAGTAGGGTCGAAAAAGGTATTCTTCGTTGATGGTCCCTATGAAGTCGAACCCCCAGAGATCGGTGCGGCCCGAGGTGTTGCAATTAGCCACAGTCATCGGCGTGGCTTCTAGAGTAATGACGGTATCGTGCAAAGGTAGCTTGATCTTCCGATGCAGGGTGGAGGATACAGCCCTGGTCACGTGGATCCAAGGTCTTCCTAAAAGAAGGTTAAAGGAAGAAGTTACGTCAATTACTTGAAATTCCAGCTCTTTTTCTATCGGGCCTGTTATGATAGTAAGCTTTACGGCCCCGGCTACTGACTTTGGACTTCCGTCGAAAGCCTGAATGGTTTGAGCTGTAGGAATGTAGTCGGCCTCGGTGATGCCGAGGGCTTTGGCGGTCCTCAAGGGGAGGACGTTGACTGCGGACCCGTCGTCGATTAGGGTCATGGGCAGGTATTTTCCACGGCAGATTACCGTGATATAGAGGGCCATGTTGTGGGCTGGCCCAAATGGTGGTAGATCAGCATTGGAGAAGGTAATAAGTGGGCCTTCTTCTTTAGCTTTCCCCTTTAGGTGGGGCAGAACCGTGGCTACCATCTCAGCTGGAGTAGCCGTAGAGTCGATTTTGACTTGATCGAGGGCCTTAGTGAGTGCCTCTCGATGTTCCTGTGAGATGACTAGGAGTTGCCATATAGAGAGGTCAACTCGAGTCTTGCTCAGCTGCTTTACAAGAGCCTTTTCGGTAGTTGGCTCCTCCGGGGCGGGCTCCACTCTAGGTGGTTCGGCAATGATGAGGACGTGACTGTTGGCTAAGGCCTTGCACTTAACCTTCTGGATCTCCTCGGGCGTGATGAGGACAGCTTTCCCTTTGGTAAGATAGACATCATCTTCGTCGTCGCACCAGATCCCGTTTATTTGCGGGACAAACGGGGAAATGAGATGTGAACAGTCCATGACTTCCCCGGAGAAAATGGCGTGAGTGGCCAATGGGTTATCCTTGTTGTTGGGCTTTCCCCCAGGTAAAGGGAGCTTCCCACTTTCAATGAGATCCTGTATAAGGTGCTTTAGCTTCCAGCATTTCTCGGTATCGTGTCCCTTGCCGCGATGGTACTGGCAGTAGGCCTGGATGTCGTAGGACTTGGTACGACGCTCGACCGGGAGCTCAGGTGTTGGGCCTATCGGGGTGATAAGGCCTTTTGATACTAGCCTCTGTAAGACATTTGCATAGGTAGTGCCTATGCCAGTGAATACCCGGGGTGTGGCATTCTTCTTGGACGGGGTATCAAGTAGGTTTACCTCGTCAAAAATGCTACGCGTGGCAGCAGTAGATGTGGGCTTGCTTGTCGACGAGCTGGCCCCTTGGTATCCCTTGGCGGAGGCCTTAGTGAGGCTTTCCAACCTTAGGTCATCTTCGATTCGCGTTCCCATTTCAGTTAGGATTGCGAAACTAGGTATAATGGCGTACCGGAGATGGATCCGGTAGGAAGGAAGAAGGTTCTTGACAAAGGCTTCAACAAGGACTTTTTCACTGAGCTTATCAACCAGTTTGACGCTTTCAGCCCTCCAGCACTGAAGGTATTTCGTAAATCCTTCCTTAGGTTCCTGGGCCATTACCTCCAGGGTGCGCATTGTGGTCTGGATTTCCGTGTTGTCGGCGTAGTTCCGAGCGAATTCCGTTGCCACGTCATCCCAAGACTTGTACTTCTTGGAATCGAGCCTATAGAACCAGGCTCTCGGGTGCTTCTCGAGGGAGGAGGCAAACAAATGCTTGAACATGTCTGACTTGACTCCCTTTGGGGCCATAAACTCTTTGAAGGCCCGGATATGTAATACCGGGTCTTCGGTTCCATCGAACATCGGGAGGCCTGTCAAGTTGAGATTGGCAGGCAGTTGGTCGGTCAGGGGGGAATAGGTTCGAGCATTCTCCGTATGGATCGAGTTGTGGGTCGACTAATGGACCTGCTCCTGCAGCTTGAGGACTGCGCTAGTCAATTCGGCTAATGGCCCCTTAGTTTCGTCTTCGTTCCTCGGCCTATCCTGCTCCATGGCGCTTACCCGGGTAACGATGGTGATTTGGTCTCCCCTCATCTTGTTCAGTTGATCTTGGATCTTGGCCAACGAGGCGGTCAGTTGATCAATGGAGTCCTTTGTCATGGTTCGGGTGAAAGGTGGCCTGTCTGTAAGAACACCGTGTAATCAGAATCGGACTGTAATCCCCTAGAAATTCTAACGCGATACAGCGGCGAAACACTGTAGAGTCGGGATTAAAACACACTGTAACTATGTCTTAGTAAATTAAATTGGTAAAGTCAAACGTATGCCATATATAAAAATGGCTAAAATTTAAAACAATCCGTAAAAAGGTTAAACAATCCGTAAGATATAATTATTAATAAAAACCAAGCAGGATCCAAGACTGCTCGTTAGCCCACACCCACCGGAAACAAACACGTATACCTGCCATGTTAAAACATAACAGCCACAATTAGTGGGGAGCAATGTCAACGTTCTCCCAGCCGTATAACATGATTTTAAAACTGTACTTACTACTATAGAAAAATAATAAAAATGGAAAACAGTAAAACATCATATTAAAATAAGTTTTCGGCACAAAACCAAAATATTAAAATGGTTACCGAAGAAATATAAAAATGTTTGCCAACCTGCAAACCAATTTATATCGATAACAAATAAAATAATCAAAATGGCGTTATGGATAGGATTAATGTAGAATCTAGACTTTCACTAGGACAATACTAAAATCTAGTTTCGAGAACTTAGTCAAAACAAATCAGACTTGATCTCTAACTAGGCAACTCAACTATAATAGGACTGCGTGCAGCGAGGTCCTGGCTTAAGTAGTGCACACCCCTCCTGGATACAAACCATATCCAGCTCAACCCGACGCGACTTACACGATGCGATATTTAAGTTTAAGGTAAACATACACCCTCCTGAACACAAACCATGCTCAGTTCAACGACCAATGTGTCTCAACATAGACACACCAGTTTTATAGTTGATGGCAAGACGTACAGCCCAGACTATATTACTCTAAACCCACACTTTTCCTTATTCCATAACTCCAAAACAAGCCATTATCGATAATTAAAAGTTGTATTCAATAATATAAACCATAAGAGAACAAAAGGAAAAAGAAGCACTTTCCAAAAGAGGAAACTTTCTATTTTAGGACACTTCTATTTTTAGAAACTTACTAAAAATAGCATCATATGAAAATAGCAAAATATTAGTAAACGATATAGATTTATAAAACTAGTACTTTCGGCCTTAACGATATTAATTCTTAAAACGAGAACTTTTGCGTTAGTGAAATTATTGAAACGTCATACAAGTGTTTATAAAATTATTTAGAAATGTCTTAAACATTTTAAATACTACTAATTAGGGTGTTTCCAAAATCTACAAAACTAAAATTCCCTAATTATTATTAGTTTCGACAATACGATTATAAATAGGATTTTACGGCAAATGTCAAATCTTTTAACGCCTTTTATTTAATTAAACCATTGAATATATTTAGAATATATTAAGGGATGATTTAACTCTTAAAGTTCAGATTTAAATACTTTCAAAATTTATGGAAAAATAATTCTTTTAGGTAAGACGAAGAATTTTAACGATAAAGAACAATTTGTCCGGAAATCAATAATTATTAATTAAAGACTTTAATAAATAGTACAAAAATTACGTAAAATAGTTAAAACATAATTATGGACATTCTGTCCAAAAATGAAATTTTCCAGAATCCTAAAACTCGGTTTTTAAAGCGTTTTCTCGTTAATCGTCTAATCTCGACAATAAAGATTAATAAAAATAGTAATTACCAAACGATTTAAATATTAATATCCAAAAATTATTATTAAACTTAAAAATCATGATTTTCCAGAATATAAATTTTTCAGAATTTTCCAAAATTCCAGATTCAACAAATTCCAACAAAACCGTCATTTAAACCCGTTTTCACAATTAACGATTTCATTAATAAACTTATCGTTCCTAACATTTTATTAAGGCACTAAAAATCATAAAAATACATTTTAATATGAAATCATCAGAATCACAAATTTTTCCAGATTTAAACCAAAGACCAGAATTCGAGAATTTAAACAACAAACACGGTTTTAACGATAAACGATGATTTAAAGTGATTAATTAATTCATCAACTTAACAATTCCGAAAAATTATGAAAACATTCAGAAAATTATATTTCATCATAAAGTTTCACCACATCAAAAATCAGATTAAAATAAAATGTTTAGGTACTAGAACTAAAAATCGGTTTTTAATCGTTTTTGTCCGTAAACGGTAATAATTCAATAATCGATATTTAAAATATCAGAAAAATCTTAAATTATTATAAATCATCAAAAATATCAATTTTACAGAATATAAACATATATTACATGTTTAGGCCGAATATTATGATTTTACAAATTAATATAACAACTTAATTGTTAATCTCGAAAAAGCGATAAAAATACCGAAACATGCAAATTTTCAACTTTTAAAAATTTTCCAGATTTGGTGACGTACATATATTGTCAAAATAAAACATAAAAATATATACATGCAAATACACAATTAAAATCATGAAATACCGAGTAACATTGACGTTACCTCTACTCCAACTCTGAATCGATTATATACTCGTCGGCCTCGGGATCGTCTACAAATCCTTCCAAACACGAAAATCATGGCTGAAAAATACCATGAGAAAACTAACAAAAATGAAGGTAAATAATGATCGAAAACGACGTCGATTATTACCTTAACGAAGGAATAGGAAAGAGGATTAATATGACGATAAAAACGATTCGATTGAGACTCGAAATGGAGCAAAAATCAGGCTGGAATAGGGGAGGGAGTACTCGGCCAAGAAGGAAAAAAAAGGATGATGAATATGTTGTAGTAATTTTT
Source organism: Agrostemma githago (assembly GCA_958450325.1). Lineage (NCBI taxonomy): Eukaryota > Viridiplantae > Streptophyta > Magnoliopsida > Caryophyllales > Caryophyllaceae > Agrostemma > Agrostemma githago. Next base: position 34,219,201 of record OY288256.1, read on the forward strand.
TTGTTAATGCACAAAATGAATGTAGAGTAGATTAAAGGAGAAGGAGGTTACTACACTTAAAGAGCATAAATGATAGTAAAATAGTTGAAGAATCCTAAGTGCATCTAGACAAATATGGCTAGCCAAAGGGATAAGAAGAGGAGTAGGAAGAGCTTGAGTAGTAAACCTCAATTCAATGAAAAGAAAAGAATCCTATGTTTACGGTTTAATGTGATAAAATGAAACGTATTAATAAAACATAGTTAAATTGTGACAAGAAGCTTTGTCGGTCCAAAATATAAGGAAAAGGTCTCAAATTATTTATAAGTTGATAAAAAGTAAAATCGTAAAATAGTTAAAGGCATTTAAAGGTAATTCGAGTAAACCTCGCGTAAGAAAATAGTTATTCGCGAAGCTTCGTAATAAATTTATTAACGACTAAATACTTGTAAATAAAAATATTTACTAGTTGAAAATTTTATATAAACGTATTCAAACATTTTTAGGAAAAGGAATAACTTAAATCCGAGTTTAAAAACGTCAATTCGAATAGAAATAGAATTCCTCGCGGAAAATTAATTAGTTTACGATGAAATTGAATAAATAGGTTTAAAAGAATTAAAATCCTTTAAAATAAAAATAAATATCATTGGACTCGAAAATTAAAATAAAGCTTGGAAAAATAATGAAACATAAGGCCGAAATAGAGTTATGACGAAGTCATAGCGGAAAGGATAAAAGCGCTAGGAAAAATAGCGGGTGTTACAATACTGTAATCCCCTAGAAAGTCTAACGCAATACAGTGGCGGAAACACTGTAGCGTCGGGATTAAAACACACTGTAACTATGTCTTAGTAAATTAAATTGGTAAAGTCAAACGTATGCCATACATAAAAATCGCTAAAATTTAAAACAATCCGTAAAAAGGTTAAACAATCCGTAAGACATAATTATTAAAAAGATCAAGCAAGATCCAAGACTGCTCGTTAGCCCACACCCACCGGAAACAAACACGTATACCTGCCATGTTAAAACATAACAGCCACAATCAGTGGGGAGCAACGTCAACGTTCTCCCAGCCGTATAACAAGATTTTAAGACTGTACTTACTACTATAGAAAAATAATAAAAATGGAAAACAGTTAAACATCATATTAAAATAAGTTTTCGGCACAAAACCAAAATATTAAAATGGGTTACCGAAGAAACATAAAAATATTTGCCAACCTGCAAACCAATTTATATCGATAATAAATAAAATAATCAAAATGGCGTTATGGATAGGATTAATGTAGAATCTAGACTTTCACTAGGACAATACTAAAATCTAGTTTCGAGAACTTAGTCAAAACAAATCAGACTTGATCTCTAACTAGGCAACTCAACTATAACAGGACTGCGTGCAGCGAGGTCCTGGCTTAAGTAGTGTACACCCCTCCTGGATACAAACCATATACAGTTCAACCCGACGCGACTTACACGATGCGATATCTAAGTTTAAGGTAAACATACACCCTCCTGAAAACAAACCATGCTCAGTTCAACGACCAATATGTCTCAACATAGACACACCAGCTTTATAGTTGATGGCAAGACGTACAACCCAGACTATATTACTCTAAACCCATACTTTTCCTTATTCCACATCTCCAAAACAAGCCATTATCGATATTCAAAAGATATAATCATCATAATAATAAGAGAGCAAAAGGAGTAATCACAATATTCTAAAAGAGGAAACTTTCTATTTTAGAAAACTTCTATTTTTAGAAACTTACTAAAAATAGCATCATATGAAAATAGCAAAATATCAGTAAACGATATAGATTTATAAAACTAGTACTTTCGGCCTTAACGATATTAATTCTTAAAACGAGAACATTTGAGTTAATGAAAATATTGAAATATCACACAAGTGTTTATAAAATGATTAGAAATGTCTTGATTACTTTAATACTACTAATCAGGGTGTTTTTCAAAATTTACAAAACTAAAATTCCCTAATTATTATTAGTTTCGACAATACAATTTATAAATAGGATTTTACGGCAAAAATGTCAAATTAAATCTTTTAACGTCTTTTATTTAATTAAACCATTAAATATATTTAGAATATGTTAAGGGATGATTTAACTCAAGTTCAGATTTAAATACTTTCAAAATTTCTGGAAAAATAATTCTTTTAGGTAAGACGAAGAATTTTAACGATAAAGCACAATTTGTCCGGAAATCAATAATTATTAATTAAAGACTTTAATAAATAGTACAAAAATTACGTAAAATAGTTAAAACATAATTATGGACATTCTGTCCTGAAAGTAAAATTTTCCAGAATCCTAAAACTCGGTTTTTAAAGCGTTTTCTCGTTAATCGTCTAATCTCGACAATAACGATTAATAAAAATAGTAATTACCAAACGATTTAAATATTAATAAACAAAAATTATTATTAAACTTAAAAATCATGATTTTCCAGAATATAAATTTTTCAGATTTTTCCAAAATTCCAGATTCAGCAAATTCCAACAAAACCGTCATTTAAACCCGTTTTCACAATTAACGATTTCATTAATAAACTTATCGTTCCTAACATTTAATTAAGGCACTAAAAATCATAAAAATATATGAAATCATCAGAATCACAAATTTTTCCAGATTTAAACCAAAGACCAGAATTCGAGAATTTAAACAACAAACACGGTTTTAACGATAAACGATGATTTAAAGTGATTAATTAATTCATCCACTTAAAAATTCCAAAAAATTATGAAAAAAATTCAGAAAATTCTATTTCATCAAAAAGTTTCACGACCTCAAAAATCAGATTAAAATAAAATGTTTAGGTACTAGAACTAAAAATCGGCTTTTAATCGTTTTTGTCCGTAAACGGTAATAATTCAATAATCGATATTTAAAATATCAGAAAAATATTAAATTATTATAAATCATAAAAAATATCAATTTTACAGAATATAAACATATATTACATGTTTAGGCCGAATATTATGATTTTACAAATTAATATAACAATTTAATCGTTAATCTCGAAAAAGCAATAAAAATACCGAAACATGCAAATTTCCAACTTTTAAAAATTTTCCAGATTTGGTGACATACATATATTGTCAAAATAAAACATAAAAATATATACATGTAAATACACAATTAAAATCATGAAATACCGAGTAACATCGACGTTACCTCTACTCCAAGTCTGAATCGATTATATACTCATCAGCCTCGGGATCGTCCACAAATCCTTCCAAACACGAAAATCATGGCAGAAAAATACCATGAGAAAACTAACAAAAATCAAGGTAAATAATGATCGAAAACGACGTAGATTATTACCTTAACGAAGGAATCGGAAAGAGGATTAATATGACGATAAAAACGATTCGATTGAGACTCAAAATGGAGCAAAAATCAGGCTGAAATAGGGGAGGGAGCACTCGGCCAAGAAGGAAAAAAAAAAAGGATGATGAGTATGTTGTAGTAATTTTTTTGTTAATGCCAAAAATGAATGCAGAGTAAAGGAGGAGATGGAGGTTACTACACTTTAAAGAGTAAGAATGAAATTAAAGCCTCCAAAATGAGGAATCCAAAGTGCATCTAGACAAATATGGCTAGCCAAAGGGATAAGAAGAGGAGTAGGAAGAGCTTGAGTAGTAAAGCCTCAATTCAATGAAAAGAAAAGAATCCTATGTTTACGGTTTAATGTGATAAAATGAAACGTATTAATAAAACATAGTTAAATTGTGACAAGAAGCTTTGTCGGTCCAAAATATAAGGAAAAGGTCTCAAATGATTTATAAGTTGATAAAAAGTAAAATCGTAAAATAGTTAAAGGCATTTCAAGGTAATTCGAGTAAACCTCGCGTAAGAAAATAATTATTCGCGAAGCTTCGTAATAAAATTATTAACGACTAAATACTTGTAAATAAAAATATTTACTAGTTGAAAATTTTTTATAAACGTATTCAAACATTTTTAGGAAAAGGAATAACTTAAATCTGAGTTTAAAAACGTCAATACGAATAGAAATAGAATTCCTCGAGGAAAATTAATTAGTTTACGATGAAAATTGAATAAATAGGTTTAAAAGAATTAAAATCCTTTAAAATAAAAATAAATATCATTGGACTCGAAAATAAAAATAAAGCTTGGAAAAATAATGAAACATAAGGCCGAAATTGAGTTATGACAAAGTCATAGCGGAAAGGATAAAAGCGCTAGGAAAATAGCGGGTGTTACCCAGATCGAAGAGTGCATCCCGAGCAAGAAGAAGAGAACTAGACTCGGAAACAGACTAAAAACCGACTCCTATACGGGTGACTCGTGGACGGTGGGCTTTCTTTAGGATTTTGGCAGAATGGGCCTAGTCCTGTGTGAAGAAAGACCTACGTGTGAGCTATTCCCCAGACTTTGGACTCGATTGTGTAAATGGGCTTCCCTTTGTAGGAGTTTGTCCTACGTAGGTGGGCCGTGCCTTGACAAATAAGGCGGACTGGGATGGGGAAGAAACTCGTGATATAGGATCAACGGGGTTTCGACGCTATGGGCTCTAACAACTTATGACAAGACCGGAGACTGCTAAATACGGGAAGTCCTAAGAAGAAGAAAGCTTTGAAAAAAGGATTTGGAATTTGAAAACCGAGTAAAGTCGGAAAGGATGGCCCGATTTTTTTTGAAAATCGAAAAAAAAATGTTACCGGGCCGAGATTTCGAATTTTTGTAAAGGTTTGGACAGCATACCGGCTAAAAAATAGGTTATTTTGAGTCAAAATCATAAGTCCTAAATTCGGTAGCTTTCCGGGCTTTGAAAAATGGATATTTTTTGAAAAGATGCAAGTTTTGAAAATGACGGTTTTTGAAAAGACGATAAATAGATTAAGTAGCACGTAGTCATGGAAATAGTATAATGACACCATGTATGCTCTTAGTCTAAGTCTCGGTCGGTCGAATAAGGTCTATACCAACGACGATAGCTTTCTCGCAAATCAGGACGGTCTTCCTAAGCCGAGTTGGTCTTAGAACCTGCCGTAAAACCCATGCGAGTTCCGCCATCGAAGTCTTTAGTGCGTCCATTTAGGAACGCACTGTGGTATAGTGGGACGTCGGTCACAAGTAACCGGCCCGGGAAAGAATTGGGTTATGCATGAACCATTGAACTAAAACGTGTACATTACTATTCGAACGATTTCTTTTCGAGTCTCACCATGAGGATGCCGATGGTAAGTGACTCATCAGTTGATCCCCAGCGGAGTCGCCAAATTGTGAACATGACATAGGTCCACCCCGACGCGGCCACGCGCAGGTTTGTGGAGGCGAATGAATCTCCATATGAGATGGTCAGATTGAAATTTAAATCGAAGTAGGAGTCGCCACCGAACTTTGTGGGAGTTCGGGCCCGTTCGAACCCACTCTATGTCGTAGTGGGCCGTGTACAAAATACGGCCCATTTCCGATGTCAGAGCTTATTGGGTTCGTCCCTTTGCATTTGATACCGATACCGACATTATCGGATATCGTATATTGAATGACTCTCGTTGCCAATGGATTCGGACATCCGGAAACCATGGTTCTGAGTAAGGGGTGAGGGTACGTGTTGGGAAGTTCACTAAGAACACCCAACTCCGCCCGCACTTAGCGGTCTTTACTAAGATATCGTTCGTTTTGGGTGTACACGCGTTAGCTCGACGGTTGAATGATATGCAAATATTATTTTCCCTAAGCATGTGAGAGAAAAATAAATGGGTTGCTAAGTCTGTAATCCCCTAGAAATTCTAACGCGATACAGTGGCGGAAACACTGTAGAGTCGGGATTAAAACACACTGTAACTATGTCTTAGTAAATTAAATTGGTAAAGTCAAACGTATGCCATACATAAAAATGGCTAAAATTTAAAACAATCCGTAAAAAGGTTAAACAATCCGTAAGACATAATTAATAAAAAAAATCAAGCAGGATCCAAGACTGCTCGTCAGCCCACACCCACCGGAAACAAACACGTATACCTGCCATGTTAAAACATAACAGCCACAATCAGTGGGGAGCAACGTCAACGTTCTCCCAGCCGTATAACAGGATTTTAAAACTGTACATACTACTATAGAAATATAATAAAAATGGAAAACAGTAAAACATCATATTAAAATAAGTTTTCGGCACAAAACCAAAATATTAAAATGGGTTACCGAAGAAACATAAAAATATTTGCCAACCTGCAAACCAATTTATATCGATAATAAATAAAATAATCAAAATGGCGTTATGGATAGGATTAATGTAGAATCTAGACTTTCACTACGACATTACTAAAATCTAGTTTCGAGAATTTAGTCAAAACAAATCAGACTTTGGTCTCTAACTAGGCAACTCAAGTATAACAGGACTGCGTGCAGCGAGGTCCTGGTTTAAGTAGTGCACACCCCTCTTGGATACAAACCATACCCAGTTCAACCCGACGCGACTTACACGATGCGATATCTAAGTTTAAGGTAAACATACACTCTCCTGAACACAAATCATGCTCAGTTCAACGACCAATGTGTCTCAACATAGACACACCAGCTTTATAGTTGATGACAAAACGTACAGCCCAGACTATATTACTCTAAACCCACACTTTTCCTTATTCCATAACTCCAAAACAAAGCCATTATCGATATTCAAAAGATATAATCATCATAATAATAAGAGAACAAAAGGAGTAATCACAATATTCTAAAAGAGGAAACTTTCTATTTTAGGAAACTTCTATTTTTAGAAACTTACTAAAAATAGCATCATATGAAAATAACAAAATATTAGTTTAAACTAATACAACATTTTTAGTAACGATATAGATTTATAAAACTAGTACTTTCGCCTTAACGATATTAATTCTTAAAACGAGAACTTTTACGTTAGTGAAATTATTGAAACGTCATACATGTGTTTATAAAATGATTTAGAAATGTCTTAAACATTTTAAATACTACTAATTAGGGTGTTTCCAAAATCTACAAAACTAAAATTCCCTAATTATTATTAGTTTCGACAATACGATTATAAATAGGATTTTACAGCAAATGTCAAATAAAATCTTTTAACATCTTTTATTTAATTAAACCATTGAATATATCTAGAATATGTTAAGGGATGATTTAACTCTTAAAGTTCAGATTTAAATACTTTCAAGATTGCTGGAAAAATAATTCTTTTAGGTAAGACGAAGAATTTTAACGATAAGGCACAATTTGTCCGAAAATCAATAATTATTAATTAAAGACTTTAATAAATAGTACAAAAATTACGTAAAATAGTTAAAACATAATTATGGACATTCTGCCCAGAAAGTAAAATTTTCCAGAATCTTAAAACTCGGTTTTTAAAGCGTTTTCCCGTTAATCGTCTAATCTCGACAATAACGATTAATAAAAATAGTAATTACAAAACGATTTAAGTATTAATATCCAAAAATTATTATTACACTCTAAAATCCTGATTTTCCAGAATATAAATTTTCCAGATTTTTCCAAAATTCCAGATTCAACAAATTCCAACAAAACTGTCATTTAAACCCGTTTTCACAATTAACGATTTCATTAATAAACTTATCGTTCCTAACATTTTATTAAGGCACTAAAAATCATAAAAATACATTTTAATATGAAATCACCAGAATCACATTTTTTTTCCATATTTAAACCAAATACCAGAATTCGAGAGTTTAAACAATAAACACGGTTTTAACGATAAACGATGATTTAAAGTGATTAATTAATTCATCCACTTAACAATTCCGAAAACTTATGAAAAAAATCTGAAAATTCTATTTCATCAGAAAGTTTCACCACGTCAAAAATCAGATTAAAATAAAATGTTTAAGTACTAGAACTAAAAATCGGCTTTTAATCGTGTTTGTTCGTAAACGATAATAACTCAATAATCGATATTTAAAATATCAGAAAAAAAATCCTAAATTATTATAAATCATCAAAAATATCAATTTTACAGAATATAAACATATATTACATGTTTAGGCCGAATATTATGATTTTACAAATTAATATAACAATTTAATTGTTAATCTCGTAAAAGCGATAAAAATACCGAAACATGCAAATTTTCAACTTTTAAAAATTTTCCAGATTTAGTGACATACATATATTGTCAAAATAAAACATAAAAATATATACATGCAAATACACAATTAAAATCATGAAATACCGAGTAACATCGACGTTACCTCTACTCCAAGTCTGAATCGATTATGTACTCGTCGGCCTCGAGATCGTCCACAAATCCTTCCAAACACGAAAATCATGGCAGAAAAATACCATGAGAAAAATAACAAAAATCAAGGTAAATAATGATCGAAAACGACGTCGATTATTACCTTAACGAAGGAATCGGAAAGAGGATTAATATGACGATAAAAACGATTCGATTGAGACTCGAAATGGAGCAAAAATCAGGCTGGAATAGGGGAGGGAGTACTCGGCCAAGAAGGAAAAAAAAGGATGATGAATATGTTGTAGTAATTTTTTTGTTAATGCCAAAAATGAATGTAGAGTAAAGGAGGAGATGGAGGTTACTACACTTTAAAGAGTAAGAATGAAATTAAAGCCTCCAAAATGAGGAATCCAAAGTGCATCTAGACAAATATGGCTAGCCAAAGGGATAAGAAGAGGAGTAGGAAGAGCTTGAGTAGTAAAGTCTCAATTCAATGAAAAGAAAAGAATTCTATGTTTACGGTTTAATGTGATAAAATGAAAGGTATTAATAAAACATAGTTAAATTGTGACCAGAAGCTTTGTCGGTCCAAAATATGAGGAAAATGTCTCAAATAATTTGTAGTTGATAAAAAGTATAATCGTAAAATAGTTAAAGGCATTTCAAAGTAATTCGAGTAAACCTCGTGTAAGAAAATAATTATTCGCGAAGCTTCGTAATAAAATTATTAACGACTAAATACTTGTAAATAAAAATATTTACTAGTTGAAAATTTTATATAAACGTATCTAAACATTTTTAGGAAAAGGAATAACTTAAATCCGAGTTTAAAAACGTCAATTCGAATAGAAATAGAATTCCTCGCGGAAAATTAATTAGTTTACGATGAAAATTGAATAAATAGGTTTAAAAGAATTAAAATCCTTTAAAATAAAAATAAATATCATTGGACTCGAAAATAAAAATAAAGCTTGGAAAAATAATAAAACATAAGGCCGAAATAGAGTTATGACGAAGTCATAGCGGAAAAGATAAAAGCGCTAGGAAAAATAGCGGGTGTTACAAAGTCGTTTAATGCATATTAAACTAATAACGTCAAAGTTATTTTAGCATGCGAAGTTTGTTTTAGTTTAATAAAACAATAGAAATAAATAAATTGCTACAACCACGAGAAAACGAGTTATTAACGATTGAATAAATCGAATAAAGATGTAAATACGATGATATGCATGATTTTGAAAAAGATTTATGACACATGATGGATTAACACGTGTTGACCGAGGTCAAAAAAAATTCTTATCGAAATATGTCGCGAAAGTCGCTGTTTTATGTAAGAAACGAAAAGAATAGAAAAGCGAGAAAACGAGAAAAAGGGGCTCGGCCATCCAGGCTTCCGCGCGAGTCGCCTGGAAGGCGCGCGACTCGCGCGGGAGTCTGTCCCGTTTTTTTTTTTTTTTCGAAAATCGTCAAATTTTATAAATCGCGTACAAATATGTATTAATTTATACTCGATTTATATTTTCGATATTCGTCGTATTCGATATGCGATTATGAAATCGATATCAAATAGTCGGAATGTTTTAGAAAAGGTTTTGAAAAAAAGTTTGTTTTGAACGAAAAGAGAAAAAAAGGATTTTGAATGAAAAGAAGAAAAAATCATGTTAATTCTCTCCGTGTAAAAAATCGTCGAATTTTGTTTTTAAAAAAAAAAGATGTAACGATTTTTTAGCATCAACGAGATTTAATTTAGTTCATGTTAGATACGATATTCAATTAGAGAATCGATATCCTATTTTAAGAACGTTTGTTTTATGAAAATATTTTTGTAATATCGATACTAGAAATATAAAAAATATGTGACGAATGACCCGTAATAATAAAAAAAACGATGAACGACGCAAGAGAAAAAACGGGAAAAAACATGAAGAAAGGAAGAGAAAGGAGGAAGAGTCGGGTTTGATTTTACACCCTCAACCTACATGCTTTGTTTTCTCGGAATAGAGCTCGTCGGAAAGTGGCTTAAACACGGGAGCGTCGAGATGATGTGGGAGAGTTAAGGTGTCGTTTAGGGTGATGGATTTCGGCCGGTTTGTGGGGTCGGATTCGTCGGGCTGATTCTGCTCGGGAATTATTTAGCGTAACGAGGTTGTATGCGGGAATAATCAATGTGTAATTGTTGTTGTGAATAATTAATGATGGATGTTGAATGTGTAGATTGAATGTGACGGGAGGTCCTATTTATAGGAAAGGTCCTCGATAGGAGCTAGTAGAGGTACTCTTGGTTAGGTGACAAGAAATACCGTTTTGGATAGGAAACGTACGAGTTTGAAAGGGAGCGAGAGTCCCGTTTCATGGTGAAGAAGCCAAGTATCTCGGCTGAAAAAAGGGGGGAGGGGGGGGGGGGGGGGGGGGGTTGGTCGAGTATTTTGATGCTCGGTCGGTAATCGATTTGGTTTTCGGATCAATTTCCTACTTGAGATCGAATTCTATCCTTAAATGGATTTGTTTAATATTTTGTGTAGCTAATTTTTTGTAGTGTTGGTGTCCAAACCGGACGTGTGAGGTGTCACGGCTGGTGGGTGTGTCTCGGGAATATCCTTGACCGGGTTTTGACTCGGTCGCTAAAAAGACGGTTTTGCCCCTGGTGCCGGTTTCGACCTAAACTAGTCTTATTTGACTCGAAACGGCCCACTGGGCCTGGATTTGAGGTTGGTTTAGTAAGATTTGTACTCCGTAATAAGCCCAAGCCAAATGTCCATGATTTCGAGCCTATATCCGAGTCCATTAAAGCATGTTTGCGTCCGATCATCATCGGGTGTTTGGCGGAAACTACTATAGACACCTGGCGGTCAAAATGTGGGTGTCTACAATTAGCGGCCTCTACTAAGATATCGTTTGATTTTAAAATACGCGCGTTAGTGATTCGGGGAATGAAATGCAAACATTGTTTTCCCTAAACATGCAAAAAATGAAGGGGTTTCTAAGTCGATTTAATGCATCTAAAATTAACGTCAAAGTTTTATTTTAGCATGTGAGATTCTTTTAGTACAATAAAAGAAACAACGAAAATAAATTGCTAAAAACATGAACAAACGAGTTAGTAACGGTTTGTAAATCGAATAAAAGATGTAGATACGATGACATGCATGATTTTGAAATGTTTGTGACACGTGATGGATTAAACATGTGTTGACCGAGGTCAAGAAAATATTTATCGAGACCTGAAATATTCCGAAAAACCCGCTGTTTTGTTTAAGAAACGATGCTTGAAAATTAGAAGGAAATTGTTTTTTATGTCGCGGTTTTACGGGGTTCGCGCGACCAGCGCGAGGAGGGCGCGACTTGCGCTGCTGTGCGACTCGCACGAGGTGCGTGCGACTCGCACGAGATGCGTGCGACTCGCATGGCGGCCTGTTTTCGGAATCGTTTTTTATAAAATCGACGGTTTTGTTAAACCGCGTATAAATATAGCATAATTTATACTCGACTTAAGTTTGCGATGTTCGTTATATTCGATATTCGATTATGAAATCGATATCAAATATTCGGAATGATTTTTTATAAAGGATAAAAAAAGGTTTTGTAAATCGTTTTGTAAAATTGAACTAAAAAAAACGATGTTGATTCTCTCCGCGTTAAAAATCGTCGTATTTTGTGTTCTTGACCGTGTGACGATTCTTTAGCATCAATGAGATTGATTTAGTTCTTTTAGATACGATATTAGACTATTGAGTCGATATCGTATTTTAAGAACGTTTGTTTTATATTGAAATAGTTTGTAGTATCGATATTAAAAAAACGTGACGATGACCCATATAAAAAAACGAACCGACGACGCAACGATGAAAACGACGAGAGAAGGAAAAAGAGAAAGAAGAGAACGGGTTTGATTTTACACCCTCAACCTACATGCTTTGTATTCTCGGAACGGTGCTCGTCGGAATGTGGCTTAGACACGGGAGCGTCGAGATAATGTCGGTGAGTTATGGTGGTTTTGGACGTGTAGGGTGTCGGGTGAGGTGGCCGGTTTCTTCGGGTCTAGGCGGCGTGATCTCGGGTTGTAATATCGGTTATTCGATGCTATGTGTGTATTATTGCTATATGGGTTGTAGATGTGTTATGAATCTTGTCGGGAATTGTCGATGATGTCAATTGTATTGTTGATGATTGAGAGGGTCCTATTTATAGGAGAGGTCCTCGATTGAAGCTAGGAGAGGTAATCTTGCTTGGGTGATAAGAAATACCGGTTAGGATAGGAAAGGTGAGAAATTTGAGAGGAATGAGAATTCCATTTCTTGGCGGGAAAGGCACGAACCCGGCTGGAATTCGGATGCTCGGCCGAGTATGCTTGGTACTCGGTCGAGTGCTCGGGTAGAATTCCTCCTGGAGATCGAATTCTATCTTTAACGGAATTGTTTAATATTTTTTGTAGTTGATTTTTGTAGTGTTTGAGCTCAAACCGGACTCATGGGGTGACACGGCTGGTTTCTACGTCTTGGAAAATATCTTTGACCGGGTTTTGACTCGGTCGCTAAAAGACGGTTTTGCCCCTGGTATCTGATTCGACCCAAATTAGTCTTATCTGACTCGAAATGACCCACTGGGCCTGAATCTGAGGTTGGTTTTGTGAGATTTGTACTCCGTAAAAAGGCCAAGCCAAATGCCAATGATTTCGAGCCCATATTCGAGTACGTTAAAGCATGTTTGCGTCCGATCATCATCGGGTGTTTGTCAGAAACTCCTATAGACACCTGGCAGCCAAATGTGGGTGTCTACACTTTTCAAATCATTTTTTGTACATACCGTTACATTACCAAAGCTTCAATTAATGAAGTCGAGGAACGTAAAATGTGGTTATACTCGCAAAGCATTACACACGCACCGTCACCACCATCGAAATTCCAATCAACGGAATCAACAAATACGGTTGCATGTTTTCAAGATTTTCTAAAACACTTTCGCCATCCAAATTCTGTAATAAGAATTTGGTCATGTTTTCTAAAGCACTACCACAAACATCGTGTTTTCTCGCGAACACCCTTTACACCGCCAAAATCGAACCCCCAAAGGTCAGCGCGATTCGTGGCGTTACAGCTAGCCACGGTCATAGGGGTTGCCTCTAGAGTGATAATGCCGTCTTGCAAGGGCATTTTGATCTTTCGGTGAAGAGTAGACGACACCGCCTTTACAGCATGAATCCAAGGCCTTCCTAGGAGCAAATTAAAAGAGGAGGTGACATCGATCACCTGGAACTCTAGCTTCTTTTCAATTGGACCCGTCATAATTGTCAACTTAACGGCTCCAGAAATCGCCTTTGGGCTTCCATCGAAAGCCTGGATAGTGTGGGCAGTCGGTATGTAGTCGGCCTCGGTGATGCCGAGTGCCTTGGCGGTCCTTAGAGGGAGGACATTCACAGCAGACCCGTCGTCAACTAGGGTCATTGGGAGATATTTACCCCGACAAATTACCGTGATGTACAGGGCCAGATTGTGAGAGGCCCCGAACGGTGGTAGGTCGGCATCCGAGAAGGTGACTAATGGGCCTTCTTCTTTGGACTTGCCCTTGAGGTAGGGCAGGATGGTGGCTACCATTTCAGTATGGGTAACCTGGGAGTCGACCTTGATCTGATCGAGAGCCTTAGTAAGTGCCTCTCGATGTTCTTGCGAGCTAACCAAGAGTTGCCATTTAGTGAGGTCAACCCGAGCTCTTTTCAATTGTTTGACAAGAGCTGTATCGGTGCTTGGCTCTTCGATGGCCTCTTCCGTCTTGGTAGGTTCAGTGACGGTCGCCGGGGCTGAAATGTCCTTGGAGCTAGTGGCTGAGTAAGGACAACCGGCGGTGGTGAGGTGGTTACTGGTTAAGGCCTTGGACTTAGCCTTCCGGATTTCTTCGGGTGTGATAGGGACAGTTTCCCCTTTGGTGAGGTACACATCTTCCTCATCATCGAACCAGATTCCATTGATTTGTGGAATGAAAGGAGAGATAAGGTGAGAACAGTCAATCACTTCTCTAGTGAAGATAGCATGAGAGCTAAAGGGGTTGTCCTTGTTGCTTGGCTTGTCCCCCGGTAACGGTATTTTCCCGCTCTCAATCAATTCCTGAATCAGATGCTTCAACTTCCAACATTTCTCGGTATCATGCCCATTGCCCCGATGATATTGACAATAGGCTTGAGCATTGTAACTTTTGGAGCGTTTTTCAACTGGAACTTCAGGAGTTGGGCCTATCGGTTGGACCAGGCCCTTGGAAGACAGCCTTTGTAAGGCATATGTATAGGTAGTCCCTATATCAGTGAATACCCTAGGAGGGGTATTTCTTTTGGACGAGGTATCTAACAGGTTAACCGTGTCAAAGATACTTCGGGTTGCGGCCGGGGGCTTGGCAGTGGATGAAGAAGCCCCTTGGTATCCCTTGCTAGGGGCCTTAGTCAGGCTCTCTAGTCTTAGATCATCTTCAATTCTCATGCCCATTTCAGTAAGAGTGGTGAAAATGGGTATGACAACATACCGGAGGTGGACCCGGTAGAAAGGGAGGAGGTTCTTGACAAAGGCCTCCACTAAAGTCTTCTCACTAGGCTTATCGACCAGTTTGACACTCTCAGCCCTCCAACGTTGGAGGTATTTGGTAAAGCCCTCCTTAGGTTCTTGGGCCATAACCTCTAGAGACCGCATTGTGGTCTAGATCTCGGTTTTATCAGCATAGTTCCGAGCAAATTCTGTAGCCACATCATCCCATGTCGAGAACTTCTCTGGGTCTAGCCTGTAGTACAAGGCCTTTGGGTGTTTCTCAAGGGATGCAGCAAAGAGGTTTTTGAACATCGAAGAATCCACTCCCTTGATAGCCATGAATTCTTTGAAGGCCCGCACATGTAGTAACGGGTCTTCGGTCCCTTCAAACATGGGTAAGCCCGTAAGATTCAGGTTCACGGGCAGCTTGTCACTCACCGGGGAGTAATCACGACTGTTCTCCCGATGGATATTGTTACTCCAAGTCATGTGAACTTGTTCCTCTAGTCGGCGCACCGCGCTAACTAGTTCAGCTAGAAGTTCCGTGACCTCGGTATTAGGAGATCTTTGCTCCACTGCAGCCATGCGAGCAACGATAGCCACTTGACCGGCCCTCGTTTCTGTCAGTTGGGCATCAATGTCGGTTTGTTTGGCGGCCATGGCATCCACAGAGGCCTTCAGATTGTTCAGAGCTGCTTCCATTTTGCGGCTGTGTCTGGTGGACAGTGGCCTGTCTGTAAGAACACCGCGCAATCAGAAACTGAACCCGGACCTTGGAACCAAAATAGTACATCCAGAGCAGGGAAAAGGCTAAAAAATTGACTTGAAAGAGACTTCTAGACGGGTGACTCGTAAAAGGTGGGTGTTCCTTAGGAATCGGCGGGTGGGCCGAGTCCTGTTCGAAGGAAGATCCATGTGAGACGTCCCCAGACTTTGGACTCGATTGTGTGAACGGGCCCTCCTTTGTAGGAGTATGTCCTACGTAGGCGGGGCTTGCCTTAGTCTAATAAGGCGGACTGGGATAGAGAAGAAACTCGTGATGTAAAATCGACGGAGTTTCGACGCTAAAGACCTTGACGACTTACGACATGACCCGACACTGCTAAATACGGGAAAGTCCTAAGAGGGAGGGAAGTCTTGAAAAGGATTATTTTTGGAAAGTCCAAGAAAACTCGGGGGAAGGCCCGATTTTTTTCAGGAAAATCGGAAAGGGCATCGGGCCATGGTTTTGAAAGTTCGAAAATATTTTCGAGTTTTGAATTGGGCAGCATACCGGCTAAAAAGTGGGCTATTTTGAGTAAAATCATAAGTCCTAAATTCGGTAGCTTTCCGGGTTTTGAAATTTGAATATATTTTTTTTTGAAAAGATGCATTTTTGAAATGACGGTTTTTTGAAAACGACACGGAATTCAAGCAGCACATAGTCACGCAAGCATTATAACGACGCCATGTATGCTTTACACAAAGTCTCGGTCGGTCTAAATGGGGTCTATACCAGTGCACATAGCCTAGACGAGAATCGGGACGGACTTCCTAAGTCGAGTTAAGCTTAGAACATGCCGCGAAGCCCATACGAATCGACCATGAGCACCTTTAACGTATCCAAGTCGGAATACATCATGGTATAGTGGGACGTCGGTCACCAGTACCGGCCCGGGAAAATATAGGGTTATGCATGAACCGTAAAACTAAAACGCGTATTGTACTAGTCAAACGATTTCTATTCGAGTCTCACCCTGAGGATGCCGATGGTAAGTCACGCATCAGTTAATCCCCAGCGGAGTCGCCAAATTGTGGACATGACGTAGGTCCACCCCGACGCGGCCACGCGCGGGTTTGGGTAGGCGAATGCATCTCCATATGAGAATGGATCGAATTGAAATTAAAGTCGAAATGGAGTCGCCACCGAACTTTGTGGGAGTTCGGACCCGTTCGAGCCCACTCTATGTCGTTATGGATCATACACAAAGTACGGTCCACTTCGATTTCAGAGTTTATTGGGCTCGTCCCTTTGCATTGCGATACCGATACCATCTATACCGGTAATCGTGTAAAGAATGACTCTCGTGCGCCAACGGTTTCGGGCATGCGGAAACCGAGGTTCTGAGTAAGGGGTAAGGGTACGTGTTGGGAAGCCCACTAAGGACACCCAACCCCGCCCGCACTTAGCGGCCTCTACTAAGACATCGTTTGACTTTCCAATATGCGCGTTAGTAATCCAGTGAAATGTTATGCAAACAACGTTTTACAAAATATAAAAATTGAATAGGTTCCTACGTCATTTCAATGCATCTAATTTATTGTCGAAGTGATTTAGCATGCGATGGTTCATTTATAAACGGTAAAACGCAAATAAATAAAGCAAAACAAAATAAATCGGTTACAAGTGACACGGGCGGAATACAACCCAGAATTCACAATACAACGAGCAATAATATAGAATAATCGGAATATATAACTAAAACGATAACCAATAAATAGAAACGGACCCGTGTATAAACTAGACCGTAAATTAAATGATATGCATGAGTTTTGAAGGAAATCACGTGATTGACTTTACACGTGACGACTAAGTCGCTTTTTAAAAGGCGAGGCTCGGATGATAAAAAGGAGCTCTCGATTTTCTGGGCTACAGGACCCACTCGACCGAGTCATGGTCTAACTCGGTTGAGTGTGTCCTCGAGGAGGCTACTGCCCAAGATTTGGGGTGCTACTCGATCGAGTAGCTTATGTACTCGGTCGAGTGGCACCTGTACGAGTTATGACTCGTTTTGTTTTATTTGTTTTAAATCGATGGTTGGCCGAGTTAAATAAAAATATTGACGATTTAGATTTAACTCGGTTTTTCGGTACTATAATCATGTCTTATATGATTATAATACCGTTATCGGAATTTTATGAAAAATGTAATCGATAGATTGAAAAATTTGGATTAGTGACGAAATTGTGTCCCTCTACGTCACGACATCGATATTAATCCTTACGGATTATGTGATGTCGGTTTTCGTGTCAACGGATTTCGTACCAATCTTAGAAATGGATCGAATGCGTTCAACTATGATCGGTCATGATCACGTCGTACCCTTGAGTACATTGGGGCGGCGCTCCTCGAAAGGGTGCCACCTCCATCGTTGCTCTTAAAGGGATTAGACGGACTTTGGATGATCGTCATAGTTAAACGAATTTGAAACCGAAATTTGTTATTATTATTATGTATATGCGATAAATGTGACGAAAAATAAAATGTTAGTGTTAGTGGTCATGTCGTTACTATCGACTAATTATAATACTAATACGTAAATATAAATATAAAAAAAACGAAAGAAACGAAAGAAAGAAAGGAGATGTCGGTGTTGAATGTCACACCCTCAACCTACATGCTCTTGCTTCTCAGGATACGGTTCGTCAAATGGCGGCAACGGCGCGGGAACTTCGAGATACGTAGGAGGAGTTGATGGTGTGTATGGCTCGGTGTATTATGGCTGAAATGTGAGGTTTTGAAGGTGCAAAGTTGGCTGAAATAGGTGTTGTCCCCGTTCTCAAATGTTGAGGGTTGATGGGGTATTTATAGGAAAACCCACGACCTAGGGTCACTCGATCGAGTGGCCCTAGTGCACTCGGTCGAGTGCCCTTGAAGATGAATCTGGTCCGATTTTTGAGGCTCCACTCGACCGAGTGGGTCAATCCACTCGACCAAGTGGATCAATTAGGACGCACCATTTTAGGAAATGGTTGACCTTTGACATTTTTTGATTTTTTTGAATTTTGTTATTTGGCGCAAGTTTCTAGAAATGTATCAGGTTATTTTTGTGTGTCGGATTCGTCTTTGACGTGGTTTTGACCCGGTCGCTAAAAGACGGGTTTTATTTTTGGTGTCGGTTTTGGCCCAAATTAGTCCCATTTTACTCGAAACGATTCACTGGGCCTGGATTTGAGGTTGGTTTTGTGAGATTTGTATCCCGTTAAAAGCCCATGCCTGACATTATTGATTTCGAGCCCGTATCCGAGCACGTTAGCGTCCGATCATCATCGGGTGTTTTTTTTGGAAACTACCATAGACACCTGGCAGTCAAAATGCGGGTGTCTACAATATTACTCCAACCTCACACTTGCCCTTATTCCATAACTCCAAAACAAGCCATTATCGATATTGAGAATAAATAATCATTATAATAATATGAAGATGAAAGGAATAAACATTTTATATTAAAAGGGGAAATTTTCTACAATTAGAAACTTACGAATTTTAGAAACTTACTTAAAATATAAATATTGTTATAGAAAATACGTAAGTGATTGAAATAAGTGAAATGTATAAAAATAGCGTTTCTAACGAAATTAACATTTTATTATTATCGTCGTTATCGTAACTTTAATATATTTCTTAATTCGTTACTCAAAATAATACAAATAAAATATAATAGGGTTATTTCATGACAATAATACCAACTATAAGGAGGCTTCGTAGATTAATCCCAACTATACGTAATTTCGTTTTAATATAAACTATGCCTTCATTAATCTCTCATTGATATAGGTGACCGGTTACCTGGAAAACTGGTTGAACCTTCATCTTCAGTTTCGACTATTTGTTATGTTTTTTTTTGAATCTTTCCAAATTTCATCTTACATTTTTTTTTCCCGGTTAGTATTATAGAAGCCATGAAAAAAATGATTTAATTTTCTTGTTGTTTTGACTTTTATGAACGACGACGGAACACTCAAGGACCCTAGAAAGTCACAACCGGTCACTATTACCGGTAATAGCAGGTCATAATTTTGTCCATAGCGAAAGGAGATGAATGAATGCATAGTTCATATTATAATGAGATTATGTATAGTTGAGATTATTTTAAGAAGCCCCCTTATAGTTGGTATTATTGTCATGAAATAACCCTTAATTAAGTCATTATATAGTATTTTATAAATAATTAGGAAATCGAGTTAAAACTATAAATTTTAGAAAAGAGATATTTTCAGATAAACGATATCAAAATTATTGGAGTCAATGAGTTTTATAAATTAAACGAGATTTTATAAAACTTTCAAATTAGTTTTAACAAATCGATTTTATCAATAAATAATACTGATTTTACCAAAAATAATCAATCGTAGACAAATGAGAAATTATTATGGAAAATATTCTCGACTAAAAATATATTTAAAACAAAATCGACTACTTTCTCATTTATTAATATAAGTCGTAAAACGAAATTAATTTATTAAACAAGTATACAAAACTCGATTATAATATAAAAATACGATTTGAGTTAAAATTATAAATTAACGAAATATGAAGAAAATAGATATCGATATTATTTACTTACTAGTGTCACGATAACCAACAAAATATTATAACGATCGTAAATAATTAAATTACTAATGATTTATAAAACAATATCGAAAGTCGTAAAAACATTGATAAGGCATACGATTTAAAATTAATATAATTAGCAATAATAAATAGCCAAAATTAGAAAACCGAAGTAAAAAATATTTACTACATACTACTACTCAAACATACGATATAAAAATCGAGTAACGTCCTAAAGTTACATTGAGTCAGTATTTGAATCGATCTCGTGTGCTGACTACTTGCGTAATCCGAGCTCCAAACTTCAATAACACGACTTAAGCTTTGTGTCGTGAATCGCTAGCCTTCCCAGTATGCTCCACTACGAAATTCGAGACAAATAGAAATAGAAACAGAGAAATCGGAATAAGGACTATTGGAAAAGAATAGAGATGTGACGCGGAACGACAAGGGAAAGAAGCTGAATGAAGATCGATGAAACAATTGAAAATGTATAGATCGAGATCGACCAAAATAGCCTCGATAAGGAATCAAATTAAATGAACATTAAAGCGGGAACGTAAACAGAATTAAGACAAATATTAGCAGGTAACACCATTGAAACAGAGAGGGAAAAGAAGGAGAACGAAGACCGACAAAGAAACGGAAATAAGCATCTTAGCATAAGACAATGGCAGCAAAATTGAACCCGGACAGCAGTAGAGAAATCAGATTGAAGAAGAAGGAAAGAAGAATTAAAACAAAAGAAGAAGGAATTGAATAGCAAACAGCAGTAGCGAACACGATCGATTGGTAATGCAGCAGCAGCATGCAACAGCAACAACGACGACAGACGCACAAAACGAAGAACAAGAAGAGAATAACAGAACAAGGACGAGCAGGAATTTATCGATTTAACAAGAATGAAATAAGAAGAGGGAGGACAAAGAAAACGGAATAGTAGTAGTAACGATAATAGCAACAGCAGCAGCGTTGAATCAGATATGACGATAGAGAAAAGAATGAAAGAAAAAGGAAGAGCATATGACAAGACACACCACGCAGCATAAACAAAACGCAGTAGCAGAGAAAAATGCAACAACAGAAAAGAAACTGACACATACAGAAGCACACGATGAAGGACAATAACATCGATCATCGGTAACACGACAACGACGAACAACACAAAGAGGGGACGAGAAGAGCAGAACGGAAGATTCACAGCAGCAGGAAGAAGAAGAACGAAAAAGGAGAAGAAGCAGCGCAGAAATAGGAAGAATACGAAGGAAAAGGAACGAAAAAAAGCAGCATCAACAGGACAGCAACATACCAATAACAGTAGCAGCAGGCGACAGTAATAAAATACAGCAGCGGCAAGCAGCGTACGAAACAGCTGCAGGTCGTTGAAGGCTTGAAATGGCGGTGATCCCATATGCTGATGATGAAGAACGACGAAACAGAGGGGGAAAGTAAGGGAGTGCAAAGGTGAAGCGGTGGATGAATATTAAAAAAAAAAAAAGAGGAAGGGAGAGTGAATCAGTAAAAGGGGTGAAGCAAGCGGTGGTCAAAATAGGCATAGGGGCTGAATGTAGTATGAAGTGGGAAAGACAAAATGATAAGAGGGTGTATGTTAATAATAAGAGGGGTTGAATTCCACTCAAGTCAAGTGGGTTAGAAATACGGATTAATTTCGTAACGATAAGTTGACTGACCCACGAATCAAATTAAAAATTGAGTCAAAAAAAAAATTAATAAATAATTTGTCGACTAATAAAATTAGTAAAATAAACATTTTTCGAGATATAAATATTTATTCGAGACAAAAAAGAAGTTTATAGAAATAACTAATTAGACGATGAAATAGTATTTCCCGATAAATAATAAATCTTTGATAAAGTGAATTAAATTGATTTCTTGAGGAAAGAAAATAGAAATTCGAGCGTAAATAACAATAAATAAATAAAAATAGAATTTAAATCGTCGAAATAAAATTTCAATAAGAATTAAATTAAATGTATAAAATGAACCGAAACAGAAATAAAAATATGTTTTAAATATAAGAAGAGTTTCCGAGTCAAATAGAATTTTAATAGTTTGAAACGATTAAACAATAAATTCATTTTACTTCCTCCATTTTCTTTTTATCTTCCCAATTTCCTTTTTTGGCCACTTTTTTTTTATCTTTCCATTTCATTTCTTTCCATTTTAGTCCATAAATTTTACCATACTACCCTTACTATTTCTAACACTTTGTACCTTTATTCTTTCCTATTTACACACATTTTACCCTTCTACTCTCAATATTTACTAAATTTATCATTTTATATTCATTACAAAAAAAATTGTGCCAAAAGTGAAAGGGAAGATAAAAAGAAAATGGAGGAAGCATAATAATTTTATGAATTACGAGTTAAATTGTAAATAAAATAAAAGTACTAATATAACTTTAATTTAATTTATTTTATAAAATCAGGGGTGTTACAACCCTGGCCGGTCTCTACCTGGGGGGATAGACATTATAGGAATGGTACACCCATCCGGAACTGGCAGACACTGTTTTATACTAGTGTTCGTTGATTACTTTAACAAATGGGTAGAAGCAACCTAATACACCATACTAACCTCCAAACAAGTAGTCAAATTCCTACAAAACAACATCATTTGCCGGTACGGCATACCACACGAAATTATCAGTGATCAGAGGGCTCACTTTAGGGCCGACATCAAAAAACTCCTAGACAAATACAAAATCCAACGACACAAATCCTCAACCTACAGACCTCAGACAAACGAGGCGGTGGAAGCAGCAAACAAAACCATCGTCGCAATCATTAAGAAAATGATAGACAACTACCGGGATTGGCCAAACAAAATACCCTTTGCATTAAGGGGATACTGAAACTCCTACCGAACTCCCACCGGAGCCACACCTTACTACCTAACTTACGGCTCCGAAGCCGTACAACCAGTAGAACTATGATGAGTTAGTACTCCTAGATGAGCGTAGAATACACGCATTGTCCAACGTGCAAGCCTACCAACAAAGAATACAACGAGTCTTTAACAAAGAATCAAATCCTGAAACATACACGAGGGAGACATAGTAGTCAAATCCATTAGAGCACCCCTTCCCGTTGACCCTAGAGGGAAACTCAAACCAAACTGGGCAAGCCCCTACCTCGTCAAGAAGATACTCACGGGAGGCGTCGTAATCCTTACCGACTTAGACGGTCAAGAGTTCTCAACCCCAACCAACATGGACCAGCTTAAGCGCTACTATCCCTAACCGACTTAATAACATTATCCTGATCTATAAGCTAGAGTGAAAACCCATGCAAAACGCTTAAAAACAATTCCGTCTAAAGCAAAATCACTCACATCTATTGCGAACTACGAATATGATTTGATTCTGTCTAAACACGGATACATAGGTGTAGACACCCACATTTGGTTGCTAGGTGTCTATAGCAGTTTCCAAAAAACATCCGATGATGATCGGACGCGAACGTGCTTCTACGCGCTCAGATATGGGCTCAAAACCGTTAGTTTCTGGGTTGGGCATTTTACGGAGTACAAATCTCACAAAACCAACTTCAAATTCAGGCCCAGCGGGTCGTTTCCAATCAAATAAGACTAATTTGGGTCAAAACCGACACCGGAAATAAAATTGACTTTTAGCGCCCGGGTCAAACCCCAGTCAAAGGCGTTTCCGAGAACACAAAACAACCATGCAAATATCGAGAATCCAACCCAAACACAAAATCTGCAAAATATCCCGTCCGCCTCATCCACTCGATCGAGTGTCAGCCCACTCGATCAAGTGGGCCTTCTACAGGCCCGCTGCTACCTCTTCGTTGGGCCACTCGATCGAGTCAGCAGGGGCACTGGATCGAGTAACCCTAGGTCGTGGGGTTGGGATTTCCTATATATACACCCCTTTGCATGCAACTTAAAACCCTAACTTTTGCATACTACAACTTTCATACGCAACTTACATACTTCTTCAACCCTAAACCCTAGCATCTAGTAAACATGAAACCCTAAACCACCATAACTCCATCTACATAATACTCCCGTGTCCAAACCTTAACTAGACGAGTTCCATACCGAGAATACGAAGCATGTAGGTTGAGGGTGCATACAAACCCGATTTCTTCTTTTTTTCCTCTTTTCTTCTCGTGTCGTATTCCTCGTCTTCCTCGTCTTCCTCGTCCTTTTCGTTTTTTTCGTTTCTAATATCGTTGATATTATTAGTATCAAAACATTAAAATACTCGCCAATTCGTGTCGAATACAAAGGATGACAGAATAAGAAAATCCAAATACATGGGTCTCGCACCCGATGTGGCCGGTCGCTTATCCCGACACTCAAATTATTTGATTGTTGAAGCGAGTTGATAAGTGCCATTTGTAGTGCCTATTCGTAGTGTTTTGGTCCCATTTTCCTTGTAGAATCGCTCCTTGGGAGCGGTTTATGGGCTTCTTATGCTTCCTTTAGTTCGTTTCAGGTTCCCGAGATCGATTTGGAAGAGTTGGAGCGATTCCGACTCGATACATACACATTTTGGAGCCAACGGAGTAAAGGAACGATGACTCGATGCCTTGGAATCGACCCCGAGACCTTGGGACCCAATCCCGAGCCTCCGAGACCCGATCCCGAGTCCCGAGCCTCCGAGACCGGATCCCGAGTCCCGAGCCTCCGAGACCCGATCCCGAGTCCCGAGAATCGATGAGAAACCCATGAGAAGTAAGGAGGGACCGAAAGAAGCTTAAAGGAGGCCTACAAGGCTCAACCGGAACCGGTTGAGGTGCACAAAAGAGAGGTGTTCTGTGAAGGGTCCAACCGGAACGGGACCAACTCATCCCAAACGGGATGAGCCCTTTTCAGGCCGCACTCCTTTCTTTCTTCTCCTTTCCACTTGTAACCCTTTATATACTCTTCCCTTGTTTTGTTAATGGGAGGCACTTCATTAGACCTTAAACCCTAGACTACTTTAGGTTAGATTAGATTAGATTAGAGTAGATTAGTCGGTAATTAGTGGTTAATCTTAGATTAGTGCTTGTATTAAGAGATCTCTTGAAGAATCCATCCAATCTTGACAACATTGGTGGATGAATTTGGGTTATCTTCTATGCAAGTGTTCTCCTTTTCATTCTCTTGCTAGTTTGGTATAATCTTCTCATCCTTTTACTCTTAATCTTTGTTCATTCATCCAAGTTTACATCTTTGATTGTTGTTTATTGTTCTTGTTAGTTTCTTTATATATGTTTTGTTGTTTGTGTTGGTTTATCTTGTTTTTGTTAGTATTTCCTTTAGATATGATAAGTGTCATTTGTAGTGCCTATTTGTAGTGTTTTGGTCCCATTTTCCTTGTGGAGTCGCTCCTTGGGAGCGATTTATGGGCTTCTTATGCTTCCTTTAGTTCGTTTCAGGTTCCCGAGAGCGATTTGGAAGAGTTGGAGCGATTCCGACTCCATACAAACACATTTTGGAGCCAACGAAACTAAGGAACAATGACTCGATGCCTTGGAGTCGACCCGAGACCTTGGGACCCAATCCCGAGCCTCCGAGACCCGATCCCGAGTCCCGAGAATCGGTGAGAAGCCCATGAGAAGCAAGGAGGGACCAAAAAGATCATAATGGAGGCCTACAAGGCTCATCCCGTTCGGGATAAGCTCATCCCGTTCGGGATGAAGGAGCAAAAAGAGAAGCTGCTGACCTGGGCCCATCCCGATCGGGATGGAGGCGTCCCGAACGGGACCGACCTCGTCCTGACCAGGACCACCCCGTCTCGGCCGGGATGGGCCACTGCTACTCCGCTTTGTTTTCTTTTCTTCTCCCTTTCATTTGTAACCCTATATATACTCTTCCCTTGTTATGTTAAGAGGAGGCACTCTATTAGACACTAAACCCTAGACTACTTTAGGGTAGATTAGATTAGATTAGTGTAGATTAGTCGATAATTAGTGGTTAATCATAGATTAGTGCTTGTAATATTGGATCTCTTGAAGAATCCATCCAAGATTGACAACTTTGGTGGATGAATTTGGGTTATCTTCTATGCAAGTGTTCTCCTTTTCATTCTCTTGTTAGTTTGGTATAATCTTCTCATCTCTTTACTCTTAATCGTTTATTATTCATCAAGTTTGCATCTTTAGTTCTTGTTTATTGTTTTCACTAGTTTGTTTGTGTATGTTTGGTTGTTTGAGTTTGTTCACCTTGTTTTTGTTAGTATTTCCTTTAGATATGTTAGAGTAGTGTTCTTGCTAGGGTTAGTAAGGTAATTAGGGTGTTAATTGAATGATTTAAGGTTTGTTAGAGATGTTGGTGGAAGATTTGGGTTTCCTCTTGTTTGATGCACATCACATGTTTGTGGAATTGCTTGAATGACTAAGTATGTACGAATGCTTGTTTTCTTGCCTTTCTTTCGTGGGTGTTAGTTTGTTGTGGGTTCGGTCCCCTCATTAAGTTGTGAGAGCCCGGTGAGGACGACCCCTAGGCCGGTCTAAGTAGTGAGAGCCCGGATGCGACCTAGGCCTATAGTATGCTAGAACCCCGATTGTGTTGAGTATCGCCGAGATGGGTTCTAGGTGGAACCTCTAGGTGAGTCTAAGTTGCGAGAGCCCGGACCAACCTAGATCACCCTACTACCTCTTTCACTCTAGTCCTCCCTTGACCATTCCATTACCCCTTTGACCCCGACCTAATCCTAGCCCGTTCTCCTTTGTTTGTCTTCTCCTTAGACTTAGTCTTAGTCTAGCTGTCTCCCCTTCTATCATTCCTTAGGTTAGCTCGTTGACTTAGTCTAGTATTTGGGCCGACCTAGTCTAGACTTCACATTACCGTCCCCGTGGATTCGACCCGACTTACCCTATCTACCCTAGTTAGGTTAGCCGGTTATATTATTGACGGTTGGGACGTGACGAATTCTTACCATCAATTTGGCGCCGTTGCCGGGGACGGTGCTAGTTTGGACTTTGTTTTCCTAGTTACTTGACTTTGTGCTTGTGTTTGTGTTTTCTTTTTTCTTTTTGTTACTTTGCTTCTTGTGTGTGTGTGGTTTATTTCTCTCTTGTCTAGTGCCCAAAAAGCACTAGACTTCTCACGTTTGTTCTTAGTCTACAGTTTGTGCTTAGAGGTGGTGATTATCTTCTTCTTGCAACTCAGAGCCGCTTAAACGGACGGTTGCTAGAATGAGTGGTTTCCAACCGGGTATGGACTACGATTTTCGAGCAAGCATGGGGTTTGATCTAAACTCCACATACTCGGGAGCCGATATGAGCTACCACTCTTCTTCCATGAACCAAGGGTATGACATGACGTCCCCCTACCATAATCAAGCTTCTTGGGGTAATCAAGATGGGTATGATCCTCAAGAGTATGGAAACGGCTACCAACAAGTGGACGATTATCACTCCTACGATCATGGTGGCTATTACTCAAGCTATGATTGTGAACCCACCATGTTCAATCAAGATTCACCATATGGAAGCCAATACCCTCAAGACCCACCATATTACCCTTCACCCCAACCACAATATGAACCCCATGACCCACAATACTACCAATCACCCCAACCTTGCTACCAACAATATGATGCCCCACCCCTTGGGCATCATCAAGATTATCAAGGAGCTTTACAAGACCCCAATGACCACCAATCGCCAAACTTAGAGTTACAACAATCGATTCTTCAAATGCAAAGGAGCCTTCAAGAAACGGCCGTTCAATTGCGAAAACAACAAGAGGAATTGATGGCCCAAATGCGAAGGGCAAACGAGGCGAGGAATGCTCATTTAAATGCATTAGCGGTTCAAACCGTAATGTCTTTATCCCGAGCATCACATTTTGATGGAGGGTGCCCACTTGAGAGAGAGGAGCAACCTAATCACGAAGCCGCCGATGTAGTTCCCTTTGCTAGAGAGATTTGCTTTGAAGAACCTCAATCGTCTACCCAAACAGAGACGAATGAGGAGATAACTCTTGGTGAAGGCATCGTTGGTGAGCAATTGGAGGAGGATAGTGAGTTGGATGGGTTGGTGGAATTTGTGAGGATGTTGGGTGAGATTGTTAGCCTCGAGTTGCCCATGTCCGAGAAGGTGACTACGCATCAAGAGCCCCTTGTTAGTGAACCGAGAGATGACTTGGAAGAGATTGAAACCGCCGGTAGAAGTTTCGATGCTCCTCTCCAAGATGATGTGGGGCCGAGTGATGAAGATGGGGAACCACAACTTGAGGCAAGTGTGGGGGTGTGCAACGAGGAAGTGAGGCCAAAACCGCTTTTTGTGCCTTGTTTCTTGGAGATGAAGCTTGCTAATGATTGGAGGCAATGCTTAGGGAGGAAGAGGTCGGTTAAGCTCGTAGGATGGAGAGACCCCGGAGACTACTATGAAGATGATGTCGGGTCTTGGGATTCATACTTCTTGCCTCCTCCTTGGAGGCCGTGGAGGTCGGTTAAGCTCGAGCGCTTCTTGGGCCTTCACTACGATGTCGGTAGCGCGTTCGACTTGCTCCTCCATGCCCTTGAGGGCTACGGTTGAAGAATGGAGTCCACCATCCTAGGTTTGACGGAGTTCCTAAAAGAACCGTCATGTTGTATATTCCCCTCCTCTCTTCTTTAGAATTCTTGTGCTTGTATTTGTGATTTTTGTTTCTAGGACTTCCTTGTTTTTGTGGGATTCTTGTAATTGATTTGGTATTTTGGTGAGCGATGTGAGGGAGTGAATTTGATGTGTACTTTGAGTTTATTGTGATAGGTGAAGTGAAGGTGACTCCTAGAAAGGAGTGGTTGATGATGGAGTTTGGTTTGCGAGCGAGGAAGTCGGTTTTTGAAGCTTATGATAAGCTTTTGGGCTTGGGGAAGCAAAGAAGACTCATCCCGACCGGGTAGAGGACTTCCCGACCGGGAAGGATGAGGAATCCCGACCGGGAAGGAGCTATCCCGATCGGGATGAAGGTGCAGAAAATCGGATTCACTGGAGTGCGTTCCCGACCGGGACGAGGGCTTCCCGATCGGGAAGGGTTTATCAACCCGATCGGGACCATCCATCCCGACCGGGATGGACTCCTTTGTCTCCACCCATCAATTATACCCCCTCCCAACCTCCCTACTCCTCCTTACTCCTATCATATGACCCGTACACCTCACTTTACACACCGAGATCCACATCAAATCCCACCCCCTACCATTACTACCCCAACCATGCGGTTTTATCAAGCTTGAAGTAGGATGACAACGAAGACAACAAGCAAGCGCCTATATTGATCTATGAGACGATGGAGTGAGTGAGTTACTAACCGATTGGTTTGGGTAACTATCCTTACTTTTCCGTCTTTTATTGCTTGTTTTTCTCTTGTTTGCCCCCTTCCCCTCGAGTCATGGTACCTTGGTGGCCTTCGAGGCCTCGGTAGTTGTTGCTCCCGACTCTCGATGACGTGACTACATCGAGAGTCATTTCAAAAATCCAAATTTTACAAGATTTTCACTTCCTTTTTGAGGATTTAGTCGGATTTAGGCGGAATCCGGGCTAGGTGACTTGATTACACCTAGCCCTCCCCTCCCATTTCCTTTTATTTCCTTCTTTTATTTCTTCCCTCTTCCATATCTTTTTCTCGTCTCGGCCCTTGGTGACTTGAGTACGCCCCGGCCGGACACCTTCTACCATTTTCTTCACTTTATTTTTGATTTTTAGCTTTATTTTCGTAGTTTCTTTTCTTTTTCTTTTGTCTCTCCGCACCCTATGATCGAGCATGAGGACATGGCTCGATTTAAGTGTGGGGGAGCGATATTCTATCTTAGTTAGTTTTATTTTTCCTTTTTTCTAAAAAAATCTTTAAAAACCAAAAAAAATTGAAATTTTTTCACAAAAATCAAAAAGATTTTTCTTTTGTGTGTTTTCCCTTTTTGTCCTTGTGTCGTGTTTTTGTCGTATTGTGCGTGTTTGCCTCCCCTTTTCCTTATAGGTCGCTTATTCACCGCTAGCTTTGGAGAGCTTTCAAGACATCCGGTAACATCTTTTCAACCCTTTTTCCTCTTTGTTTCTTGTGGAGTTTGGAGGAGATATGTGTTGTGGTGTGCTCGGGTGGAGCTTTGTAAAGTTTGTGGATGATTGGTTGCTCATTTGGAAGTTCGGGGTGGTGTTTGTTTTGCATGTGTTTGTTTCATCTTGTTTTTGTTTTGATGCTTTTGCTTCTTTTTCTTTCGTTCGTTTTCGTCGTGTCTTTGTTTTGCGTTGTGTTGTGTGTCTTGTGTGTAAATGGTTTTCGAAAACCCGATTTAGAGGCTAGTGTGTGATTGTCTATCTTTCCCCTCCTAGTAGTGTAAATCGAGTTTTGGACTTTAATCTAGTAGAATGACCCTAAATCAATGAGTTCGTTGGTCCTTTACCTTGAGTCCACCTAGCTTACTAGGGATTTACTGCGGGATTTGCACTTTCGACCATTATGACCACCCACGGTGTGAAAAGGCCTTGGTTACCGAGTCTCGTCCCTTAGGTGACCGTGTTTAGGATTGTTTGATTAGTCCAAGTTCTCCACTTTTTGTGGGTTTGAAAGGGAATGCGCAACCCCGACTTACCCATTCACCTACCTCCTACACATTCCACACAAATAAAATGCAATTTGTTGATTTCTCTCTTTCTCAATTGTCAAAGAAATGCCAAAAATGCCAAATCTTGTCAAAAGGGAAAAGAAAAAGAAAATAAAAGAAAGAAAAAAATGAAAGAAAAAAAAATGAAGAAAAAAGAAAAGGCACAAAAGCCAAAAAGAAAATAGAAAAGAAGAAAAAGAAAGGCATGGCAAAACAAAGAGAAAATGCAAAAGAAAAGAGAAAATGCCAAAAGAAAACCCGACTCACAAAAATAATCCCTACCTCACAAAAATAAGCCTTCTCCCGACTTTTGCCGTGAAGAGCCTACCAAAGGACCGAGTCCCGAGGAAGGATGATAGCGGCATTAGTCGGTCTTCCCTCATTTTGTATATTTCCATCTTTTTACTTGGACTAGTTAGGCGGTCTTGGACACGGGACGACCCTCTTGGCTCACGCTAAAGGGGGCGGGGTCTCACTTACCTACAATGTCGACTAACACCATGGTTCTCCACTTTTCCACTCCGCCGACCGTCCCGTAGTACGTTTTTAGAAAGTTAGGAGGACTTAGGTAAGTTACCAACGTTTTTATTGCTTTACCGTCATACTATTAGGGTTTAGTTCACCTCGGTTTGTATTGCTAGCTTGGGAACGTCGTCACTTACCTCGAGTCCTAAACCGGTGTTTCATTCACCGCTTTTAGAGGGAAGCGGTATTTCTTTTGTTTTGGGTGCAACCGTTTATGTGTTTGTTTGTGTGTTTGTTTGTTTATGTGTTTTGTGTCCGGTTGCACCCACAGTTTTGTCGCAAGACCCAACTTGCCTTGCGGAGTGCACTTGTCCTCTAAGTGCACTCGCGTGAGTTGAAGGGGCGTAGGGTGCGCTAATACCCATTCGGCTAGTATAGTAGTTAGTTTGTGCTTACTCGAGGGCGAGTAAGGGTTAAGTGTGGGGGAGTTGATAAGTGTCGTTTGTAGTGCCTATTTGTAGTGTTTTGGTCCCATTTTCCTTGTGGAATCGCTCCTTGGGAGCGATTTATGGGCTTCTTATGCTTCCTTTAGTTCGTTTCATGTTCCCGAGAGCGATTTGGAAGAGTTGGAGCGATTCCGACTCCATACATACACATTTTGGAGCCAACGAAACTAAGGAACGATGACTCGATGCCTTGGAGTCGACCCGAGACCTTGGGACCCAATCCCGAGCCTCCGAGACCCGATCCCGAGTCCCGAGAATCGGTGAGAAGCCCATGAGAAGCAAGGAGGGACCAAAAAGATCATAATGGAGGCCTACAAGGCTCATCCCGTTCGGGATAAGCTCATCCCGTTCGGGATGAAGGAGCAAAAAGAGAAGCTGCTGACCTGGGCCCATCCCGATCGGGATGGAGGCGTCCCGAACGGGACCGACCTCGTCCCGACCGGGACCACCTCGTCTCGGCCGGGACGGGCCACTGCTACTCCGCTTTGTTTTCTTTTCTTCTCCCTTTCATTTGTAACCCTATATATACTCTTCCCTTGTTATGTTACGAGGAGGCACTCTATTAGACACTAAACCCTAGACTACTTTAGGGTAGATTAGATTAGATTAGTGTAGATTAGTCGATAATTAGTGGTTAATCATAGATTACTGCTTGTAATATTGGATCTCTTGAAGAATCCATCCAAGATTGACAACCTTGGTGGATGAATTTGGGTTATCTTCTATGCAAGTGTTCTCCTTTTCATTCTCTTGTTAGTTTGGTATAATCTTCTCATCTCTTTACTCTTAATCCTTTATTATTCATCAAGTTTGCATCTTTAGTTCTTGTTTATTGTTTTCACTAGTTTGTTTGTGTATGTTTGGTTGTTTGAGTTTGTTCACCTTGTTTTTGTTAGTATTTCCTTTAGATATGTTAGAGTAGTGTTCTTGCTAGGGTTAGTAAGGTAATTAGGGTGTTAATTGAATGATTGAAGGTTTGTTAGAGATGTTGGTGGAAGATTTGGGTTTCCTCTTGTTTGATGCACATCACATGTTTGTGGTATTGCTTGAATGACTAAGTATGTAGTAATGCTTGTTTTCTTGCCTTTCTTTCGTGGGTGTTAGTTTGTTGTGGGTTCGGTCCCCTCATTAAGTTGCGAGAGCCCGGTGAGGACGACCCCTAGGCCGGTCTAAGTAGCGAGAGCCCGGATGCGACCTAGGCCTATAGTATGCTAGAACCCCGATTGTGTTGAGTATCGCCGAGATGGGTTCTAGGTGGAACCTCTAGGTGAGTCTAAGTTGCGAGAGCCCGGACCAACCTAGATCACCCTACTACCTCTTGCACTCTAGTCCTCCCTTGACCATTCCGTTACCCCTTTGACCCCGACCTAATCCTAGCCCGTTCTCCTTTGTTTATCTTCTCCTTAGACTTAGTCTTAGTCTAGCTGTCTCCCCTTCTATCATTCCTTAGGTTAGCTCGTTGACTTAGTCTAGTATTTGGGCCGACCTAGTCTAGACTTCACATTACCGTCCCCGTGGATTCGACCCGACTTACCCTATCTACCCTAGTTAGGTTAGCCGGTTATATTATTGACGGTTGGGACGTGACGAATCCTTACCATCAAGATATGTTAGAGTAGTATCTTGCTAGGGTTAGTAGGGTGATTAGGGTGTTAATTGGGTGATTAAGGGTCTGTTGGAGATGTTGGTGGAAGATTTGGGTTTCCTCTTGGTTTGATGCATATCACATGTTTGTTGAAATGCTTGAATGACTAGTATGTGCATATGCTTGTTCTTCTTGCCTTTCTCTTGTGGGTGTTAGTTTGTTTGTGGGTTCGGTTCCCTCACTAAGTTGCGAGAGCCCGGTGAGGACGACCCCTATGTCGGTCTAAGTAGCGAGAGCCCGGATTCGACCTAGGCCACTATAGCGTGCTAGTAACCCCATTTGTCTTGTGTGTCGCCGAGATGGGTTTTAGGTGAAACCTCTTGGTCGGTCTAAGTTTCTAGAGCCCGGACCATACCTAGATTACCCTACTACCTCCTTCACTCTAGTTCCTCCTCGACCATTCCGTTACCCCTTTGACCCCGACCTAATCCTAGCCCGTTTTCCTTAGTTGTTTTCTCCGGTACCTTAGTCTTAGTCTAGCTTTCTCCCCTTCTTATCATTTTAGTTTAGCTCGTTGACTTAGTCTAGTATTTGGGCCGACCTAGTCTAGGCTATACATTACCGTCCCCGTGGATTCGACCCGACTTACCCTATCTACCATAGGAATAGCCGGTTATATTATTGACGGTTGGGATTCCACGATAAATCCCTCCCATCAATTTGGCGCCGTTGCCGGGGACGGCGTAGTTTAGACTTTAGTTTGCTTAGTTTGGGACTTTGTTCTTGTTTTTTGTGTTCTCTTCTCCTTGTGTATCTCCGTTTTTCTTCTTGTGTGTTACTCTCTCTTCCTAGTGCCTCAAAAACACTAGGATACTAACGTTTGCTCAAGTGCTTCTAGCTCATCCTAGGTACCAAAGTAACGTTATGGACATGGCGCGTCCAAGCTACCATCAACCATCACGGGACAACTTTGGGGCAAATGGCCAAGTCCCGAAATTTCACCAACCATATCAACCTCATCAACAATCTTATGAACGCCCTTCTTATGGTTACCAAGAAAGTTGTCAAGGATCGTTCCCACATCCTAACAACTACCAAACACCCTCAAATAACCCACAACCAAATATCCTTGAGACTTGTCAAATGTTGGCCCAAACACAAGGGAGCCAACATGAGATGATGATGTTATTGCAAAAGGGTCAACAATTGTTGTTGACTAAAATACAAGGGGTTAGGGAGGAGTTCAAGGCCCAAATAGAGGTGCAAGATGCTCGCATCAATGCACTCATGGCTCATATCACGATGTTGGCCGCTCGAACTCCACAACATGTTGAGGAAGGTTCATTTGGGCATGAAGGTCGGGTGTCTCAACCCAATCTTGAAGCTACAAATGAAGAAGAGGGGGTCGATCAAGAGACCATTGTCGAGTGTTGCTTAGGTGGTGAGGATAGGGAAAGAGTTGAGGAAGTTGAAGCTTCAAGGGTCGACAATGAGGAGGGAGTTGAACATGATTATCAAGATAGCTCTTGGGGAGCCAATGTATTGGCGATAAAGTTGGATTTGTTTGATTTTCATCGTGATGAACCGGATGTTGACAATCCAAACCCAAGTGAAGAGATGACCCCTCTAGACAAGGTGAGTGAAAAGGAGAGCAATACTTGGGAGAAAGAAGTAGATGCCTTGGAACTTGCCTTGTACGGGAAATTGAAGGATCCTAAAGCCTCCAATGAAGAAAACTTGATGCTTTCTCCTCCTATACCGCACTCAATGTCTAGCCCTTTGTCGTGTGAGACGGTTGGTGAAGAGGATCCTAGTCGGGCGGTGGAAAAGAGTTCCACTCTTGACCCCGTAGAAGAAGCGACACCCCTAGGGTGTGATCTCCCACATCATGACACCGAGCACGGCTCTAGACCACTATACCTACCGGATGGTCATAAGAGTCGTAGCTATGTTGGTTCCGAAGACCCGGAAGATCACGAGAACCCCGAGCATAACGAAGATGATCGCTTTTTCCCTCCGACTTGGAAACTTTTGGGAGTGGCTAGGCTCGGCCATGTAAGCTTAATTGAAGATGTTGCTAGGGCATTTGACTTACTCCTTCGAGCTCTTGATGGCTATGGAGGTGTAGTTGGTGAGAGTATCTTATTGTATATATCTCTTTTTTTTTGTGCTTATATTTGTGTTTATGTTTGTTTGTATAGTTTGGTTTCTAGGATTTGTTAGCCTTTGTGGAATTCTTGTTTATTTGGATTTTTGATGAGCGATGTGAGGGAGGGAATTTGATGTTGTATTTGAGCTTATTGTCATAGGTGTGAAGTGAAGGTGGTTCCTAGAGAGGAATGGTTAATGATAGAGCTCGGATCGTGAGTATGGAAGTCGGTTTTTGAAGCTTCGGTGAAGCTTTTGGGGTTTTGGAGGTCAAGAAGACCCATCCCGGGCGGGAAGGGAGCTTCCCGACCGGGAAGGATGTGCCATCCCGACCGGGAAGAAGCCGTCCAGATCGGGATGGAGGTGCAAAAATTGGAGCTTGCTAGAGTGCCGTCCCGACCGAGAAGGTGGCTTCCCGACCGGGACGAGTGTGTCTTCCCGATCGGGACCATCCATCCCGACCGGGATGGTCTCTTTTCTCCTCTTTTGGCCTCTTCTTTGACATTTGAGCCCACCCAACCATTGTATACCCCCACCCAACCTCCCTACCCTTCCTTGCTCGTATCACAAGACCCATGTACCTCATTTGCATACCCCCACCTCATTTCTCTTCCCTTTACACCGAGTTTCACATCGAATCCTACCCCTCCCCTCACACCATTACTACCTCTACCATGCGGTATTATCGAGAATGAAGAGGAATAGCAAGGATGAAGACAAGCAAGTGCCTATATTGATCTATGAGACGATGGTGAGAGTGAGTTGCTAACCTATGGTACGGCAACTATCCTTTCTTTTCCGTCTTTTATTGCTTGTTTTCCTTTGTTTACTCCCCTTCCCCTTGTACACTTTTGTGTCATGGTATCATGGTGGCCCTCGGGGCCTTGGTATATGTTGCTCCCGACTCTCGATGATGTGACTACATCGAGAGTCATTTTCAAAATCCAAATTTTACAAGTTTTTCACTTTCTTTTTTGAGGATTTAGTCGGATTTAGGCGGAATCCGGGCTAGGTGACTTGATTACACCTAGCCCTCCCCTCCCATTTCCTTTTATTTCCTTCTTTTTATTTCTTCCCCCATCCATATCTTTTCTTGTCTCGGCCCATGGTGACTTGACTACACCCCGGCCGGACACCTTCTACCCTTTTCTTCACTTTATTTTTGATTTTTAGCTTTATTTTCGTAGTTTCTTTTCTTTTTCTTTTGTCTCTCCGCACCCTACGATCGAGCATGAGGACATGGCTCGATTTAAGTGTGGGAGAGCGATATTCTAGTATAGTTTAGTTTATTTTCTTAGTTTTTTCGAAAAAAGCTTTAAAAAACCCTAGAAATTTGAAAATTTTTCATAAAAATCAAAAAGATTTTCTTTTGTGTATTTTCCTTTTTGTGTCGTTATGTCGCATTTTTGTTTTGTTGTGCGTGTTTTGCCCCCCTTTTCTCCTTATAGGTTGCCCAATTGCCGTTAGCTTTGGTGAGCTTTCAAGACTTCCGGTAACATCTCTTCATCCCTTTTTCCCTCTTTGCTTCTTGTGAGTTTGGAGGAGATTTGTGATGATGTGTGCTCGGGAGGAGCTTTGTAAAGATTGTGGTGGATTTGGAGACTTGTTTGAAGATCGGGGTGGTGTTTGTTTTCTTTATGTGTTGTTTCTCC
The DNA here is from genome assembly GCA_958450325.1 of Agrostemma githago. Lineage (NCBI taxonomy): Eukaryota > Viridiplantae > Streptophyta > Magnoliopsida > Caryophyllales > Caryophyllaceae > Agrostemma > Agrostemma githago. The sequence continues at coordinate 34,256,143 of OY288256.1, forward strand.
TTGTTTTGTTTTGTTTTGTTTTGTCTCTTTTTCTTCCATCTTCGTCATGTCTTTGTTTTGTGTTGTGTTGTGTGTCATGTGTGTAAAACGTTTTCGAAAACCCGGTTTAGAGGCTAGTGTGCGAGTGTTTACTTTCCCTTCCTAGTTGTATAAATCGAGTCTTGGGCTTTAATCTAGTAGAATGACCCTAAATCAATGATTTCGTTGGTCCTTTACCTTGAGTCCACCTAGCTTACTAGGGATTTACTGCGGGATTTGCACTTTCGACCATTATGACCACCCACGGTGTGAAAAGGCCTTGGTTACCGAGTCTCGTCCCCTAGGTGACCGTGTTTAGGATTGTTTGATTAGTCCAAGTTTTCCCTTTTTGTGGGTTTGAAGGGGAAGCGCGCTCCCGACTCACCTATTCACCGACCTCCTACACATTCTACACAAATAAAATGCAATTTGTTGATTTCTCTCTTTCTCAATTGTCAAAGAAGTGCCAAAAAGCCGAATAAAGCCAAAAAGGGGCTAAGAAAAGAAAATGAAAGAAATGAAAGAAAGAAAAGAATGAAGAAAAAGAAAAGGCACAAAAGCCAAAAAAAAAATAGAAAAGAAGAAAAAGAATGGCATGGCAAAACAAAGCAAAAATGCAAAAGAAAAGAGAAAATGCCAAAAGAAAACCCGATTCACAAAAATAACCCCTACCTCTCAAAATAAGCCTTTTTCCGACTTTTTCCGTGAAGAGCCTAGCAAAGGACCGTGTCCCGAGGAAGGATGATAGCGGCATTAGTCGGTCTTCCCTCATTTTGCATGTTTTCCACCTTTTTACTTGGACTAGTTAGGCGGTCTTGGACACGGGACGACCCTCTTGGCTCACGCTAAAGGGGGCGGGGTCTCACTTACCTACAGTGTCGACTAACACCGTGGTTCTTCAATTTTCCACTCCGCCGATCGTCCCGTAGTACGTTTTTAGAAAGTTAGGAGGACCTAGGTAAGTTACCAACGTTTTTGTTGCTTTATCGTCATACTATTAGGGTTTAGTTCACCTTGGTTTGTATTGCTAGCTTGGGAACGTTGTCACTTACCTCGAGTTCTAAACCGGTGCCTCTTTCACCGCTTTTAGAGGGAAGCGGTATTTCTTTTGTTTTGGGTGCAACTGATTATGTGTTTGTATGTGTGTTTGTTTGTTTATGTGTTTTGTGTCCGGTTGCATCCACAGTTTTGTCGCAAGACCCAACTTGCCTTGCGGAGTGCACTTGTCCTCTAAGTGCACTCGCGTGAGTTGAAGGGGCGTAGGGTGCGCTAATACCCACTCGGATAGTTTAGTAGTAGTATGCGCTTACTCGAGGGCGACTAAGGGTTAAGTGTGGGGGAGTTGATAAGTGTCATTTGTAGTGCCTATTTCGTAGTGTTTTGGTCCCATTTTCCTTGTAGAATCGCTCCTTGGGAGCGGTTTATGGGCTTCTTATGCTTCCTTTAGTTCGTTTCAGGTTCCCGAGACCGATTTGGAAGAGTTGGAGCGATTCCGACTCGATACATACACATTTTGGAGCCAACGGAGTAAAGGAACGATGACTCGATGCCTTGGAATCGACCCTGAGACCTTGGGACCCAATCCCGAGCCTCCGAGACCCGATCCCGAGTCCCGAGCCTTCGAGACCGGATCCCGAGTCCCGAGCCTCCGAGACCCGATCCCGAGTCCCGAGAATCGATGAGAAACCCATGAGAAGCAAGGAGGGACCGAAAGAAGCTTAAAGGAGGCCTACAAGGCTCAACCGGTTCCGGTTGAGCTCAACCGGAACCGGTTGAGGTGCACAAAAGAGAGGTGTTCTGTGAAGGGTCTAACCGGAACGGGACCAACTCATCCCGAACGGGATGAGCCCTTTTCAGGCCGCACTCCTTTCTTTCTTCTCCTTTCCACTTGTAACCCTTTATATACTCTTCCCTTGTTTTGTTAATGGGAGGCACTTCATTAGACCTTAAGCCCTAGACTACTTTAGGTTAGATTAGATTAGATTAGAGTAGATTAGTCGGTAATTAGTGATTAATCTTAGATTAGTGCTTGTATTAAGAGATCTCTTGAAGAATCCATCCAATCTTGACAACATTGGTGGATGAATTTGGGTTATCTTCTATGCAAGTGTTCTCCTTTTCATTCTCTTGCTAGTTTGGTATAATCTTCTCATCCTTTTACTCTTAATCTTTGTTCATTCATCCAAGTTTACATCTTTGATTGTTGTTTATTGTTCTTGTTAGTTTCTTTATATATGTTTTGTTGTTTGTGTTGGTTTATCTTGTTTTTGTTAGTATTTCCTTTAGATATGTTAGAGTAGTATCTTGCTAGGGTTAGTAGGGTGATTAGGGTGTTAATTGGGTGATTAAGGGTCTGTTGGAGATGTTGGTGGAAGATTTGGGTTTCCTCTTGGTTTGATGCATATCACATCTTTGTTGAAATGCTTGAATGACTAGTATGTGCATATGCTTGTTCTTCTTGCCTTTCTCTTGTGGGTGTTAGTTTGTTTGTGGGTTCGGTTCCCTCACTAAGTTGCGAGAGCCCGGTGAGGACGACCCCTAGGTCGGTCTAAGTAGCGAGAGCCCGGATTCGACCTAGGCCACTATAGCGTGCTAGTAACCCCATTTGTCTTGTGTGTCGCCGAGATGGGTTTTAGGTGAAACCTCTTGGTCGGTCTAAGTTTCGAGAGCCCGGACCATACCTAGATTACCCTACTACCTCCTTCACTCTAGTTCCTCCTCGACCATTCCGTTACCTCTTTGACCCCGACCTAATCCTAGCCCGTTTTCCTTAGTTGTTTTCTTCGGTACCTTAGTCTTAGTCTAGCTTTCTCCCCTTCTTATCATTTTAGTTTAGCTCGTTGACTTAGTCTAGTATTTGGGCCGACCTAGTCTAGGCTATACATTACCGTCCCCGTGGATTCGACCCGACTTACCCTATCTACCATAGGAATAGCCGGTTATATTATTGACGGTTGGGATTCCACGACAAATCCCTCCCATCAATTTGGGACCGAAAGAAGCTTAAAGGAGGCCTACAAGGCTCAACCGGTTCCGGTTGAGGTGCACAAAAGAGAGGTGTTCTGTGAAGGGTCCAACCGGAACGGGACCAACTCATCCCGAACGGGATGAGCCCTTTTCAGGCCGCACTCCTTTCTTTCTTCTCCTTTCCACTTGTAACCCTTTATATACTCTTCCCTTGTTTTGTTAATGGGATGTACTTCATATTAGACTAAACCCTAGATTATTTTAGGATAGATTAGCATAGATTAGTGTAGATTAGTCTTTAGATTATCGTTAATTCTAGATTAATACTTGTAATTTGGGAATTCCTCAAGATCTCCACCAAGCTTGACAAACTTGGATGTTTGCAAAACCCGTCGTCACCTCGTCAAAATGATCCAGCTGACTTAAGTCATCCAGGAAAGGCAAAGTCCTAGTACTAAACCTCTCACCGTTGTCCGAGAAGTGGGTCGAACCTAGGAAATACCACAACCACGAATGGGCGTCCTGCACCCTCGTGTTGGGCTCTCGACCCTCTAAAACCGCCACTCTCTAGAAGTGGTCGGTGATATAAGAACTAGCCAAGGCATTGTGCGAGCCGTAAGCGGAAGCTCCAAGCAATCCCTGATCCAGCCCCTAACCTCGGCGCTATCCAGCCTAGGGCCCTCTAACGCCCACCTAATCGACTCAGGACCCCAAGGCAGTCCCGTAATCACCCTAAAATCCTCTAAAGTCATGCCGATCTCGCCGAACGACATATGAAATGTCAATGGAAAACATTGAATGATATAATAAAAATAAGCTTTTGGAGAAAACTTAAAATATTGGAACAATATATTCAGAACTAGTTTTCAGAAGAAAACTTCAAATATTTGCCAACCTGCAAACCAAAATGTATCGATAATAATAAAAATATTCAAAATGGTGTTATGGATAGGATTAGTGTCGACGGCTAGACTTTCACTAGGAGAATACTAAAACTAGCTTCGCGAACTTAGTTCAAACAAATCAAACTTCGGTCTCTAACTAGGCTACTCAACCATAATAGGGCGGCGACTTATAAATGCGTGGCCCTAGTTTAAGACAATGCACCCCTCCTGGGATTACCTGTCACCTAGTTCAACTTATGATGGCGACTTACTGCGAGGCCTAAGCTTAAGGTCAAAATGTACACAACTCCCGGGATACCTGTTACCCGGTTCAACAACCAATATACCGATTCGATACACTAGCCTTATAGTTGATGACAAAAACGTAAACCCTAGAATATATTACTCTAACCCCACACTTGTCCTTATTCCGTAGCTCCAAAACATGTTAGTATCGATATATACAAAAGATATAACCAATATAAATAATATGGAGATATAAGAAGTAAACATTTTATAGTAAAAGGGAAACTTTTTATAAATAGAAACTTACTTAAAATAGAAATAGTCTTAAAGAAAATACGTAAGTTAATAAAATAAGTGAAATGTATTCAAATAGCATTTCTAACGGAACTAACATTTTATTATTATCATTGTTATCGTAACTTTAATAAAATTCTAAATCCGTTACTCAAAATATAAATAAAATATAATTAGTCAATATATAGTATTTTATAGATAATTAGGAAATCGAGTTAAAAATATAAATTTTAGAAAAGAGATGTTTTAAGAAAAACGATATCAAAATTAATTGAGTCAACGAGTTTTATAAATGAAATGAATTTTACAAAGGTTTCCAATTATTTTTAACAAATAGCTTTTATTAATAAATAATACGGATTTTACAAAACATAGTCAATCGGAAATAAATAAGAGATTATTAGTGAAAATAGTCTTGACTAAAAATATATTTAAAACAAAAGCGACTATTTTCTCTTTTATTAATATAAGTCGTAGGACGAAGATAATTTAATTAACAAGTCCTCAAATCTCGATTATTGTATTAAAATACGATTTTAAGTTAAAAATTAGAAATTAAAAAAATATGACGGAAATATGAAATCGATATAATTTAGTTACTGGTGTCATGATAACCAACAAAATATTATAATGATCATAAATAATAAAATTACTAACGATTTATAAAACGATATCGAAAGTTGTAAAATATTTAAGGTACACAATTTAAAAATAATAATAATATTAGCAAATAATAAATAGCTAAAATTAGAAAACCAAAGTTAAAAATATTTACTACATACTACTACTCAATCGTATAATATAATACCGAGTAACGTCCTAAAGTTACCTTAAGTCGGATCGATAACATCAAAGTATTTGCCCTTCTGTGGACATGACATAGGTCCACCTCGACGCGGCCACCCGCGGGTTTGGGGAGGCAAATGAATCTCATGTGAGATGGATTTCGTATTGAAATTTAAATCGAAATGGAGTCGCCACCGAACTTTGTGGGAGTTCGGGCCCATTCGAACCCACTCTATATCCTTGTAGGCCGTGCACAAAGTAGGCCCATTTCGATTTTAGAGTTTATGGGGTTCGTCCCTTTGCATTGCAATACCGATACCGACATTATTGGTTACCGTGTATGATAATTGTCGTTTGTAGTGCCTATTCTGTAGTGTTTTGGTCCCATTTTCCTTGTGGAACCGCTCCTTTGGAGCGGTTTATGGGCTTCTTATGTTTCCTTTAGCTCGTTTCAGGTTCCCGAGATCGTTCATGAAGAGTTGAAGTGATTCCGACTCAATACACATGCATTTTGGAGCCAACGAAGCTAAGGAACGATGACTCGATGCCTTGGAATCGACCCCGAGACCTTGGGACCCAATCCCGAGCCTCCGAGACCCGATCCCGAGTCCCGAGAATCGATGAGAAGGCCATGAGAACCAAGGAGGGACCGAAAAGTTCATATTGGAGGCCTACAAGACTATTCCTGATCGGGTATGGCCTCATCCCGATCGGGAATAAAGAGGAAAGCAAGGAGCGACTACTGTGGGGTGTTCCCGATCGGGAACATAAAATCCCGATCGGGATTCTCCACTTTCCCGATCGGGATTTCCTCTCCCGATCGGGATTGTCCCAGTTCAGCCCGTGTTCATTTCCTTTCAATTCCTTTCATTCTTAAACCCTTTATATACCCTTCTCTTGTAAGAGGACGAGGAGGATCATACCCTAGAGTAGTTTAAGCCTCAAAAAAACCCTAGATTGATTCTCACTCATTAGCTTTAATCTTCTCTTAATTTTAGTTAATCTTTAGTTAATCCTTTGTAATTAGTGCTTGTATTAAGGGATTCTTGGAGATTCTCTCAAGCTTGACAACCTTGGGATTGTATTTGGGTTTCTCATTAATGCAAGATTGTTCCTTTTCTTCATCTAGTGTTGGTATAATCCTTTCTCATCCTTGTTCTTTGTTATTTATACAAGTTTGAATCTTTTCTTAGTGTTATTGTTATTGTTCTTGTTTGGGTTTGTCATTATGGATGTTTGGATGTTTGTCTTAGTTTCTCTTTTGATTGTTATTCTTCCTTTCATCATGAGTGAGTAGTCTTCTTGTGGGGTTAGTAGGGGGATTAGGGGTAGATTATGGATAATTAGGGTTGATTAAGGGGAAAGGGTGAATCTTTGTTGCTAGTCACATTGTGAGCACTCCATGTGTTTGTTGTTATGCTTGTATGAGTAGTAGTGGCCAATGCTCCTTGTGCATGTGTTCATGAATCCATTGTTTGCCTATGATGTGGGAATGTTGAGAATAATCGTAGTTGCGAGAGCACAGAATAGGGTCTAAGTTGCGAGAGCCCGGACCCACCTTGACATCGGTTTAAGTTGCGAAAGCCCGGACCGACTCTAGACACTAGGAGACATTCATACCCTTGATCACCCCAATTACCCTTCTACCTCTATGAGCCCGACCTACCCCACTTCTTTCCATATTTGAGTCATCTTCTAGTTAGACATCGTTTACTCTAGTTTTCTAGTTAGACCGATCATTAGCATTGTTTAGCATCATTAGTCTAGTTCTTACTCCTCCTCCTCAATTGTTTCCTTTTATAGCTTTCTTTGTGTTTGTTCGTGTGACTTAGCCTAGTTTTAGTGGACCTAGTCTAGACCTTACTCTACCGTCCCTGTGGATATCGACCCTACATGCCCTAGCTACCCACTAGGAATAGTCGGTTTATTATTGACGGTTGGACTCACGGCAAATCCTTACCATCAATTTGGCGCCGTTGCCGGGGACGGTGCATTGTTTAGACTTAGTTTGCTTATTTCTAGACTTAGTTACCCCTCTTTGTGTTCTCCCATCTTCTCTTGTGTATATTCTCTTGATTTTTCTTCTTTCTTTAGTGTTACCTCTTCTTTTTCTCTTTGTCTCTAGTTGTGCTTGTTATTGTCGTTGCCTAGTGCCCATAAAGCACTAGGTGTTCTTACGTTTGTTCTAGTGTGTAGTGTATGCCTAGGAGGGGAGGCGACTTCTATCTCTTTAATCCAGAGCCGGAGAGACTCTTTCGAGTCTTTCGCCAACGGACGATTAATCGGGTTAGGATCTCTCAACCAAGTGCAAGCACCACTCATCAAGGGAAGACCGAAGGAGCCGACTTGAGCAACTCACCTCGAGAGACGGCCGGAGGGACCTTAATCAATCCCTTCGGTGATTCTTCTCCTAGTTCTCCCTCTTCATCTACATCAACACTCTCTACACCCTCATCCTCTCCCTTACATCCAAGAATGCCTAAGTTCTCCTCTCACTCCACTTTCACGGAAGATGTCTTGCCGGGACCGAGTGCATTACCGGAAGCCTATACCGGAAATTTTGTGGCCAAGACTCAATTTATCCAACTTGTAGAGAGGAGCCCATTTAGTGGTTTGCCCACCGAAGACCCGCACCAACATATGGAGACCTTCTCCGATTATTGCGATGCTATTTCTCAACCCGGAGTTACACAAGATCAAATTCGATGGGTTTTATTTCCTTTCTCATTAATTGGAAAAGCAAAGCAATGGATCAAGAGTCTAGATCGGGCAACCACGGGGATCGATACTTGGAAAAAGCTTGCCTTGGCGTTTTACCAAAAATTTTACCCTCCGGAGAAGACTAATTTGCTTAGGGCCTCCATCACCGGGTTCCAACAAAGGGATGAAGAGAGCCTATATGAAGCTTGGGAGCGGTTTAAGTCTTTGGTGAGATCGTGCCCACACCATGGACTCTCACAATGGTTCTTAGTACAACAATTTTGGAATGGACTTTATGAGGATTCGAGAGCCATTCTCAACATGGGCTCCAATGGTAGGTTTACCGAGGTCGATGACGACCAAACATGGACGAGAATCGAAGAGATGGCGGTGCATAATTCGCAATACTCTAGGCCTAGGAAGGCAAATCGGGGAGGTAGGCATGAGGTTGATGCTATCACTCAATTGAGCATTGACCTTGGAGCTCAACTAAAAACGCACATGGAGACTATTGACAAGAAGCTCCAAAGCCACCTCAACCAAGTCCAAGGCTCTAGTTCATCCCACCATCAACCGATTCAAGAAGTGAATGCTTTGGGGTTCGCACCTCCTACACCTTACTTTGGGATGTGTGACACTTGTGGAATCGTTGGCCATGACCCTTTGAGTTGTAGAGGGAGTATTGAGCAAGTGAACGCCTTTCAAGTGTTCAAGCAAGGTGCTTCTTTCTCTAATCAATACCAAGCTTCCCAACAAGTCCCCCAACAACAAGCGTTTCACCATCAACAACAACACCGTCCCTATGTTCCACCTCCCTTAAGGGACAACGATCAAAGTTACCAAGGTTATGTGGGTAACCAAAGACCCTTCAACAATTTCAAGCAAAATAACCAAGGCAACTTCAACAATAAGCAAGGGTTCCAACAAGGGAACTTCAATCAAGGATATCAAAACCACAACCAAGGGTTTCAAAATCACAATCAAGGAAATTCTCATGGGTTCCAAGGGAACCGTCAACAAGCAACTCACAATCAACAACAACAAAGCAAGCCTAGGAGCCGGTCTCCTATCCACGATTACGGTACCCCATTAGCCCTCACCGATACTCCGCATAATCCATCATCTCCACCACGTGATTTTGACATACAAAAGACTATGATGGATTTGCAAAAGAGCAATCAAGAAGTGAAGAACAATCAAATGGACATGTCAAGAAACCATCAAGAGCTCTTCACTTATGTTCGAGGGGAAAACGCTATGAGAGATACCCGGATGACGATACTCGAGAATCAAATAGCTCAACTTGCATCGGGAAGTTCCTCAAGGCAAAAGGGACAATTACCTTCTCAAGGCCAAGCATCGTCATATGAGCATGTAAATGCCATCACCACAAGGAGAGGTACATCCTATGACCCCTCTCCATTCCCTAATGATCAAGAGCCAATGCATGAACCAACGAAGAAATTGGCATCTCCAAGTCAAGAAGACTCAAGCTTTGATCGTCCAATTGAGGAACAAGTCTTAAGGGAGGTCGAGAAGCCCCAAAAAGACAACCCTCCACCACCTCAAGAGAAAGAAAAAGGCAAAGGGAAAGTGTCGTTTGAGAAGTCTATCCCCATGGAGCAAAACAAGTACCAAGTGCAATTGCCTTACCCATCAAGGCAAATGAAGAGTAAGGAGGACTCTCAATATGACAAATTCCTTAATATCATGAAGAAGTTGGATGTCAATGTCCCATTCACCGAGTTACTTACCCAAATCCCGGCATACGGAAAATTCATGCGGGAAATCCTAGCAAGGAAAAGATCTATCGACAAGGAAGAGACGGTAGCGTTCACGAGGGTGGTGAGCGAGCTCATTCAAGGGTCCACGCTTCCGAAGTTGAAAGATCCGGGTAGTTTCTCAATCCCTTGCACCATTGGCAACTTTATGATCAACAATGCATTATGTGACTTGGGTGCGAGTGTAAGCGTCATTCCCTACACTATTTGTTGCCGACTCGGGATGAAGGAGTTGAAATGCACATCCATTACGCTCCGAATGGCCGACAAGTCTATTAACCGACCATTGGGAATGCTTGAGGATGTGCCGGTGCGAATAGGGAAATTCTTCATTCCGGTCGACTTCATTGTGCTCGATATGCCGGAAGATGCAAGCACTCCCATTATTCTTGGGCGCCCATTTCTACACTCCGCCGGTGCCATGATCGATGTGAAGAGGGGTAAGATCACATTTGAGTTGGGCGAGGAAAAGATAGTGTTCGACCTCCAAGGCAACACTCCACCCACTAGTGATGAAACGTGTAAAATGATCCATACCACGGAAGACATCGATCGAGGGAGAGACCCGGGACAGAGCTTGAAGAAGTACTCATATGTACTTGAGGATTCCGATAGTGAGGAAGATGAGTGCCCGAATCATGGGCTTGATGACAAGTTGCAAAGCGAGGAAAAGAATGATGAGCCGCCCTTGGGGCCGCAGGAGGACCGGTGGACATTTGGGTATATCCCAAAAGACCGAAAGTACAAGTTCAAGCCATTGAACTTGGAAGATCGGGATGCCCCGGGAACGTCTAGGCAAGGCCATGAGGAGCCTTGGTTTGTGGATGGCTATATTTCGAGCATGATTGAAGACATCTCTAGGGCCTTCGACTTGTTCTTACGTGCCCTTGATGGAGATGGAGCCGGTTGGAGAGTTGATGAAAAAGAATGAAGATTTGCACCACCTTGGTTTGACGGAGTTCCACAAGAACCGTCGCATTGTGTATATTTCTTACTCTTAGTTAGTTTGATTTTGGTGATATTCTTGTTGTTTAGACTTTTTGATGAGAGTTGTGAGGGAGAGAATTTTATGTGTGCTTGAGTTTTCTTGATAGGTGAAGTTGATTTGAGCCCTAGAAAGGGTGGATTGTTGATAAGGCTTGGTTTGTGAGCGGGGAAGTCGGTTTTTGAAGCTTGTATCAAGCTTTTGAGTTCATGGAAGGTGAAGATGAAGAATCCCGATCGGGAACACAAAATCCCGATCGGGAATGTTGATGCCAAGAATTCGGACTCACTGGAAGGTGATCCCGATCGGGAACACAAAATCCCGATCGGGAATTCACATACTCCCGATCGGGAATTCCCTTCCCGACCGGGAAAGTCCTCTTCCCCATTTTGAGTCTTTTTCCTAGGCATTTGATTCCACCCATCCATAATACCCCCTCCCAACCTCCCTACTCCACTCTACTCCTATCACATGACCATACACCTCACCTTACATCGAAACCCACACACCCCTTACACCATTACTACCCCGACCGTGAGCTCTTGAATATGAAGCGAGATGGCAACTATGGAGACAAGCAACAAGGCCCTCATGATCATCGAGACGATGGAGCAAGTGAGTTACTAGCCGCTCAGTTTGGGTAACTATCCTTCCTTTTCCGTCTATTATCGCTTGCCTTTCCTTGTTTGCCCCCTTCCCTCGAGTCATGGAGTCTTAGTGGCCTTTGAGGCCTTAGTATGGTTGCTCCCGACTCTCGACGACGTGATTACATCGAGAGTCCATCGATAAATCCAAATTTACAAGATTTTCACCGCTTTTTAGGAATTAGACGGATTTAGGCGGAATTCGGGCTAGGTGACTTGATTACACCTAGCCCTCCCCTCCCATTTCCTTTTATTTCCTTCTTTTTATTTCTTCCCCCATCCATATCTTTTTCTCGTCTCGGCCCACGGTGACTTGACTACACCCCGGCCGGACACATTCTACCCTTTTCTTCAACTTATTTTTGATTCTTAGCTTTATTTTCGTAGTTTCTCTTCTTTTTCTTTTGTCTCTCCGACACTACGATTGAGCATATGAGGACATTGCTCGATTTAAGTGTGGGGGAGCAATATTCTATCGTAGCTTGTTTTATTTTCTTATTTTATCGAAAAATCTTGAAAAAATCCTAAAAATTTGAAATTTTTTCACAAAATCCAAAAAGATTTTTCCTTTTGTATGTTTTACTTTTGGGTCTTTGTGTAGTATATTTGTTTTGTGCGTGTGCTTTGCCTCCCCTTTCTCTTTTAAGTTGCCTAATCGCCGCCAACTTTGGAGAGCTTGCAAGAATCCCGGTAACCTCTATCCCTTTTTCTTCTTTATCTCTTACGGAGTTTTGGAGGAGATTGTAATGTTGTGTGCTCGGGTGGAGCTTTGTAAAGTTGTGGATGATTTGGTGGCTTGTTTGGATGATCGGGGTGGTGTTTATGTTGATTATGTGTTTGTGTTGTTTTGTTTTGTTTGTTATTTCCTTCTTCTTTCTTTCTTTCTTGTTGAGTCTTTTTTTTTGTGTGTGTTGTGTGTCTTGTGTGTAAACCGTTTTCGAAAACCCGGTTTAGAGGCTAGTGTGTGAGTGTCTACTTTCCCTTCCTAGTTGTATAAATCGAGTCTTGGACTTTAGCCTAGTAGAATGACCCTAAATCAATGATTTCGTTGGTCCTTTACCTTGAGTCCACCTTTCTTACTAGGGATTTACTACGGGATTTGCACCTTTGACCATTATGACCACCCACGGTGTGAATAGGCCTTGGTTACCGAGTCTCGTCCCTTAGGTGACCGTGTTTAGGATTGTTTTGACTAGTCCAAGTTCTCCACTTTTTGTGGGTTAGAAGGGAAGGGCCCGTCCCAACTCACCCATTCACCTACCTCCTACGCATATCCGCTCAATAAAAATGCAACTTGATGATTTCTCTCTTTCTTGCTACACATTGAGATGCCAAGAATGCCAAATCTTGCCAAAAAAGGGCAAAGAAAAGAAAATGAAAGAAAAATGAAAGAAAAAAAAAATAAATGAAGAAAAAGAAAAGGCACAAAAGCCAAAAACAAAGTAGAAAAGAAGAAAAAAAAAAGAATTGGCATGGAAAAACAAAGCAAAAATGCAAAAGAAAAGAGGAAATGCCAAAAGAAAATCGTCTCACAAAAATAACTCCTACCTCTCAAAATAAGTCTTTTTCCGACTTTTGCCGTGAAGAGCCTACCAAAGGACCGAGTCCCGAGGAAGGATGATAGCGGTATTAGTCGGTCTTCCCTCATTTTGCATACTTCCACCTTTTTACTTGGACTAGTTAGGCGATTTTAGACATGGGAAGACCCTCTTGGCTCACGCTAAAGGAGGCGGGGTCTCACTTACCTACAGTGTCGACTAACACCGTGGTTCATCACTTTCCATCTCCGCCGATCGTCCCGTAGTAAGCTTTTAGAAAGAAAGGAGGACCTAGGTAAGTTACCAACGTTTTTATTGCTTTTTCGTCATGCTATTAGGGTTTAGTTCACCTTGGTTTGTATGTCTAGCTTGGGAACATTGTCGCTTACCTCGAGTCCTAAACCGGTGTTTCTTTCACCGCTTTTAGAGGGAAGCGGTATTTGTTTTTCCTTTGGGTGCAACCTTTTGTTTGTTTGTTTGTTTGTTGTTTATAAGCTTGTTTGTTGTTGTGTTTTGTGTCCGGTTGCACCCACGATTTTGTCGCAAGACCCCACTTGCCTTGCGGAGTGCACTTCTCCTCTAAGTGTACTCGCGTGAGTTGAAAGGGCGTAGGGTGCGCTAATACCCGCTCGGTTAGATTAGTATTTAGTTTGTGCTTACTCGAGGGCGAGTAAGGGTTTAGTGTGGGGGAGTTGATAATTGTCGTTTGTAGTGTCTATTCTGTAGTGTTTTGGTCCCATTTTCCTTGTGGAACCGCTCCTTTGGAGCGGTTTATGGGCTTCTTATGTTTCCTTTAGACTCGTTTCAGGTTCCCGAGACCGTTCATGAAGAGTTGGAGTGATTCCGACTCAATACATATGCATTTTGGAGCCAACGAAGCTAAGGAACGATGACTCGATGCCTTGGAATCGACCCCGAGACCTTGGGACCCAATCCCGAGCCTCCGAGACCCGATCCCGAGTCCCGAGAATCGATGAGAAGGCCATGAGAACCAAGGAGGGACCGAAAAGTTCATATTGGAGGCCTACAAGACTATTCCCGATCGGGTATGGCCTCATCCCGATCGGGAATAAAGAGGAAAGCAAGGAGCGACTACTGTGGGGTGTTCCCGATCGGGAACATAAAATCCCGATCGGGATTCTCCACTTTCCCGATCGGGATTGTCCCAGTTCAGCCCGTGTTCATTTCCTTTCAATTCCTTTCATTCTTAAACCCTTTATATACCCTTCTCTTGTAAGAGGACGAGGAGGATCATACCCTAGAGTAGTTTAAGCCTCAAAAAAACCATAGATTGATTCTCACTCATTAGCTTTAATCTTCTCTTAATTTTAGTTAATCTTTAGTTAATCCTTTGTAATTAGTGCTTGTATTAAGGGATTCTTGGAGATTGTCTCAAGCTTGACAACCTTGGGATTGTATTTGGGTTTCTCATTAATGCAAGATTGTTCCTTTTCTTCATCTAGTGTTGGTATAATCCTTTCTCATCCTTGTTCTTTGTTATTTATACAAGTTTGAATCTTTTCTTAGTGTTATTGTTATTGTTCTTGTTTGGGTTTGTCATTATGGATGTTTGGATGTTTGTCTTAGTTTCTCTTTTGATTGTTATTCTTCCTTTCATCATGAGTGAGTAGTCTTCTTGTGGGGTTAGTAGGGGGATTAGGGGTAGATTATGGATAATTAGGGTTGATTAAGGGGAAAGGGTGAATCTTTGTTGCTAGTCACATTGTGAGCACTCCATGTGTTTGTTGTTATGCTTGTATGAGTAGTAGTGGCCAATGCTCCTTGTGCATGTGTTCATGAATCCATTGTTTGCCTATGATGTGGGAATGTTGAGAATAATCGTAGTTGCGAGAGCACAGAATAGGGTCTAAGTTGCGAGAGCCCGGACCCACCTTGACATCGGTTTAAGTTGCGAAAGCCCGGACCGACTCTAGACACTAGGAGACATTCATACCCTTGATCACCCCAATTACCCTTCTACCTCTATGAGCCCGACCTACCCCACTTCTTTCCATATTTGAGTCATCTTCTAGTTAGACATCGTTTACTCTAGTTTTCTAGTTAGACCGATCATTAGCATTGTTTAGCATCATTAGTCTAGTTCTTACTCCTCCTCCTCAATTGTTTCCTTTTATAGCTTTCTTTGTGTTTGTTCGTGTGACTTAGCCTAGTTTTAGTGGACCTAGTCTAGACCTTACTCTACCGTCCCTGTGGATATCGACCCTACTTGCCCTAGCTACCCACTAGGAATAGTCGGTTTATTATTGATGGTTGGACTCACGGCAAATCCTTACCATCAGTGTATTGAATGACTCTCATGCGCCAACGGTTTCGGACATCCGGAAACCGAGGTTCTGAGAGGGGTGAGGGTACGTGTTGGGAAGCCCACAAAGGACACCCAACCCCGCCCGCACTTTTAGCGGCCTCTACTAAGATATCGTTCGTTTTTTGAATACGCGTGCTAGTAATCCGGTGAAATGAAATGCAAACAACGTTTTTTGACTAAACATGTGAAATATGTTAGATCTACGTCGTTTAATGCATCTTTGAACTATGTTGAGGTTGTGTTTAGCATGTGAGGTTCGTTTTAGTACAATAAAACAAACAACGAAAATAAAACAAAAGATTACAAATGCGTGGGCGGAATACAACCCGGAAAATACAATACAACAAGCGCGAAAATTGAAATAATTGAAATAGTAATGATGATAATAACGAATAATGCAATGCATGCTTTTTGAAAATTTAGGCACGTGATAGCCTTTGTCGCGTGACGACTAAAGTCGTAAAAAGGAAATCGATGATGCTGACACGATAGACAAAATCTGCGTTTTATGCGTAAAGGTGACCACTCGATCGAGTCATGGGTAGGACTCGATCGAGTGATCGGGTTACGAATCCCTTGTACGAACAGTGGTTCGTTTCGAAGAGTGGCTCTCGAATTTTGCTTTAGTCTTTTTTAAAATAGATAATTTTACTAAATCGCGTAGAAATATAATATGATTTATATATACACGACTTAGCTTTTGATGCTCGTAACGTATATGCTATTATTACGAGATTGATTATCGGGGATTTAGAAAAGACGTTGTAAATTGTTTTTAATTGAATTAAGACGAAACACGTAATAGCTTCCAGGCAGCTGATAAGTGTAGTTTGTAGTGCCTATTTTGTAGTGTTTTGGTCCCATTTTCCTTGTGGAATCGCTCCTTGGGAGCGGTTTATGGGCTACTTATGCTTCCTGTAGTTCGTTTCAGGTTCCCGAGACCGCTCATGAAGAGTTGGAGCGAATCCGACTCGATACATACACTTTTTGGAGCCAACGAAGTGAAGGAACGATCACTCGATGCCTTGGAATCGATCCCGAGACCTTGGGACCCAATCCCGAGCCTCTTAGACTCGATCCCGAGACCCGAAATTCGGTGAGAAGCCCATGAGAAGCAAGGAGGGACCATAGAGAGCATATTGGAGGCCTACAGAGCCTTCCCGACCGAGACCAAGTGCCATCTCGGTCGGAAAGAGGTGCACGTTTAAGGAGGCTGCTGTGAAGAGCCGTCTCGGCCGAGACCAACCTTGTCTCGGTTGGGACCAGCCCTTCCCGGCCGAGATGGGGCCGTCTCGGTCGGGACGGGGGTGCTGCAGCCCGTGTCCTCTTGTTTTCTTCTCCCTTGTTATTGTAACCCTATAAATACTCATCCTCTTGTAATCGTATGTTATATTCTTCACTTCTCCGAAAACCCTAGACTACTTTAGGATAGATTAGTGTAGATTAGTCGGTAATTAGTTGTTAATCCTAGATTAGCCCTTGTATTAAGGAATTCTTGAAGATCTTCACCAAGATTGACAACCTTGGATGATTATTTTGGGTTTTCTCTTTTATAAAAGTATTCATTCTTCCTTTCATCCTCTAGTATGGTATCATCTCTTTTCCTTTCTCTTTATCTTTGTTTTGTTATTCAAGTTTCAATCTTTAGTTCTTGATTATTGTTTATTGTTCTCCATACTTGTTAGATTCATTGTGTATGTTTTGTTTCTTTTGTTGATCCATCTTGTTCTTGCTAGTTGTAGTTGGATTATGTTAGAGTAGTGTTCTTGCTAGGGTTATTAAGGTGATTAGGGTGTTAATTGAATGATTAAGGGATTGTAAGAGATTTTGGTGGAAGATTTGGGTTTCCTCTTGGTTTGGTGCACATCACATGTTTGTTGAAATGCTTGATTGACTAGTAGATACATATACTTGTTTTTCTTGCCTTTCTCTTGTGGGTGATGGTTTGTTTGTGGGTTCGGTTCCCTCACTAAGTTGCGAGAGCCCGGTGAGGACGACCCCTAGGTCGGTCTAAGTAGCGAGAGCCCGGATGCGACCTAAGCCACTATAGCGCGCTAGAACCCCGTTTGTCATGTGTGTCGCCAAGGTGGGTTTTAGGTGGAACCTCTAGGTGAGTCTACGTAGCGAGAGCCCGGACCACACCTAGATTACCCTACTACTCCCTTCACTCTAGTTCTTCCTCGACCATTCCGTTTCCCCTTTGACCCCGACCTAATCCTAGCCCGTTTTCCTTGTTTGTTTTCTCCGTCTCCTTAGCCATAGTCTTAGTCTTCTTCCCCTTCCTATTACTCTAGTTTAGTTTAGCTCGTTGACTTAGTCTCGTATTTGGGCCGACCTAGTCTAGACGCCTCTTACCGTCCCCGTGGATTCGACCCGACTTGCCCTATCTACCCTAGTTAGGATTAGCCGTTTATATTATTGACGGTTGGGACGTGACGAATCCCTTACCATCAATTTGGCGCCGTTGCCGGGGACGGTGCTTTGTTTGGACTTTGTTTTCCTAGTTACTTGACTTTGTATTTGTGTTTGTATTTTTTTTTTTTTCCTTTTTGTTACCTTGCTTCTTGTGTGTGTGAGGTTTATTTCTCTCTTGTCTAGTGCCTAAAAAGCACTAGACTTCTCACGTTTGTTCTTAGTCTACAGTTTATGCTTAGAGGTGGTGTCTATCTTCTTCTTGCAACTTAGAGCCGCTTTAACGGACGGTTGCTAGAATGAGTGGTTTCCAACCGGGTATGAGCTACGATTTTCGAGCGAGCATGGGGTTTGATCTAAACTCCCCACACATGGAAGCCGATATGAGCTACCCCTCTTCTTCTTTGAACCAAAGCTATGACATGACGTCCCCCTAACATTATCAAGCTTCTTGGGGTAATCAAGACGGGTATGATCCTCAAGAATATGGATATGGCTACCAACAAGTGAATGACTATCACTCCTACGATTATGGTGGCTACTACTCGAGTTATCAATGTGAACCCACCATGTACAATCAAGATTCACCTTATGGAAGCCAATTTCCCCAAAACCCACCATATTACCCTCCACCCCAACCGCAATATGAACCCCATGACCCACAATACTACCAATCACCCCAACCTTGCTACCAACAATATGATGCCCCACCCCTTGGGCATCATCAAGATTATTAAGGAGCTTTACAAGACCCCAATGACCACCAATCGTCAAACTTGGAGTTGTATCATTCGATTCTTCGATTGCAAAGGAGCACACAAGAAATGGCCATTCAAATGCAAAAGGATCAAAATGAACTCTTGGCCAAATTTCGAAGGGATAACGAGGCCATGGATCCTCGATTAAATGCATTATCGGTTCAAACCGTAATGTTTTTATCCCGAACGTCACAATTGGATGAAGGGTGCCCACTTGAGAAAGGGGAGCAACCTAATCACGAAGCCGCCAATGTAGTTCCCTTTGGAGGAGAAATTTGCTTTGAAGAACCTCAATCGTCTACCCAAACAGAGACGGATGAGGATATGACCCTTGGTGAAGGCAACATTGGTGAGGAATTGGAGGAGGATAGTGAGTTGGATGGTTTGGTGGAGTTTGTGAAGTTGGTTGGTGAAATTGATGAGCCCAAGTTGCCCATGTGCGATATTGTTGATAAGCATCAAGAGCCCCTTGTAAGTGAACCAAGCAATGGTTTGGAAGAGATTGAAACCGCCGGTAGAAGTTTCGATTCTCTCCTCCGTGATGATGTGGGGACAAATGATGAAGATGGGGAACCACAACTTGAGGAAAGTGTGGGGGTGTGCAATGAGGAAATGGGGCCAAAACCGCTTTTTGTGCCTCGTTTCTTGGAAATGAAGCTTGCTTGTGATTGGAGGCGATGCCTAGGGAGGAAGAGGTCGGTAAAGCTCGTAGGATGGATAGACCCCGGAGATGATTTGAAAGATGATTTTGGGTCTTGGGATTCCTACTCTTGCCTCCACCTTGGAGGCCGTGGAGGATAGCTAGGCTCGAGCACTCCTTGGGCCGTCTCTATGATGTCGGTAGTGCGTTCGACTTGCTCCTCCATGCCCTTGAGGGCTATGGTTGAAGAATGGAGTCCACCATCCTCGGTTTTACGGAGTTCCTAAAGAACCGTCATGTTGTATATTCCCTCTTCCTCTTCTTTAAAGTACTTGTGCTTCTATTTGTGATTTTTGTTTATAGGACTCTTTTGTTTTCTGAAATTCTTGTCATTTGGATTTTTAATGAGCGATGTGAGGGAGCGAATTTGATGTGTATATGAGCTTTGTTTGATAGGTGAAGTGAAGATGATTCCTAGAGAGGAATGACTATGATAGTGTTTGGATAGTATGCATGAGGATCGGGTTTTTGAAGCTTGGAGTGAGCTTTTGGGATTGTGGAAGGTCAAGAAGACCCACCCCAACCGGGAAGAAGGCTTCCCGACCGGGAAGGGTGCGGAATCCCGACCGGGAAGGAGCCATCCCGTTCGGGATGAGTGCACCAAAGTTCGAGCTCACTGGAGGTCCGTCCCAACCGGGATGAGAGCATCCCGACCGGGACGGGTGTGTCATCCCGACCGTGACCATCCATCCCGACCGGGATGATCCCCTACTCCTTTTTGGTGCTTCTTCTTCGACATTTAAGCCCACCCAACCATTGTATACCCCCACCTAACCTCCCTACCTTCCTTTCTCATATCATACCACCCATGTACCTCATTTACACACCTTAACCTCATTTCCTCCTCACTTTAGACCGATATTCACATCAAATCCCACCCCCTCGCACCATTACTACCTCTACCATGCGGTTCTATCAAGCTTGAAGCGGGATAGCAATGATGAAGACAAGCAAGTGCCTATATTGCTCTATGAGACGATGGAGAGAGTGAGTTGCTAACCTATGGTACGTCAACTATTCTTTCTTTTCCGTTTTTGTTGTTGCTTGTTTTCCTTTGTTTATTCCCTTCCCCTTGTACACTTTTGTGTCTTGATGTCATGGTGGCCTTTGAGGCCTCGGTAGTTGTTGCTCCCGACTCTCGATGATGTGACTACATCGAGAGTCATTTCATAATCCAAATTTTACAAGTTTTTCACTCTTTCTTTTTGAGGATTTAGTCGGATTTAGGCGGAATCCGGGCTAGGTGACTTGATTACACCTAGCCCTCCCCTCCCATTTCCTTTTATTTCCTTCTTTTATTTCTTCCCCCATCCATATCTTTTTCTCGTCTCGGCCCTTGGTGACTTGATTACACCCCGGCCGAACACCTTCTACCATTTTCTTCACTTTATTTTTGATTTTTAGCTTTATTTTCGTAGTTTCTTTTCTTTTTCTTTTGTCTCTCCGCACACTACGATCGAGCATGAGGACATGGCTCAGTTTAAGTGTGGGGGAGCAATATTCTAGCATAGTTTGCTTTATTTTCTTAGCTTTTCGAAAAATCTTTGAAAAATCCCTAAATATTTGAAAAATTTTCATAAAAATCAAAAAGATTTTTCTTTTGTGTGCTTTCCTTTCGTGTCTTTGTGTCGTGTATTTGTTTTGTATTGTGTGTGTTTTGCCTCCCTCTTCCTTATAGGTTGCTTATTCACCAAATGCTTTGGAGAGCTTTCAAGACATCCGGTAACATCTTCTATCCCTTTTCCCTCTTTATTTCTTGTGGAGTTTGGAGGAAATTGTGATGTTGTGTGCTCGGGTGGAGCTTTGTGCATATTGGTGGATGATTTGTTGACTTGTATGGAATATCGGAGTGGTTTTTATGTTGTTTATGTGTTTATTTTATTTTGTTTTCGTTTTGTTGTCTCTTGTCTCTTTCTCTTTCATTTTCGTCGTGTCTTTGTTTTATGTGTGTAAGTGTGTCGTGTGTGTAAATGGTTTTCGAAAACCCGGTTTAGAGGCTAGTGTGCGAGTGCTTAATTTCCCTTCCTAGTAGTATAAATCGAGTCTTGGACTTTAGCCTAGTAGAAGGACCCTAAATCAATGAGTTCGTTGGTCCTTTACCTTGAGTCCATCTAGCTTACTAGGGATTTACTACGGGATTTGCATTTTGACCATTATGACCACCCACGGTGTGAAAAGGCCTTGGTTACCGAGTCTCGTCCCTTAGGTGACCGTGTTTAGGATTGTTTGATTAGTCCAAGTTCTCCACTTTTTGTGGGTTTGAAGAGGGATCGCGACCCTCGACTTACCCATTCACCTACCTCCTACACATATCCACACAATAACTTGCAAATTGTTGAATTCTCTCCTTCTTGTCGAACAAAGAAATGCCAAAAAGCCAAATCAAGTCAAAAAGGGCAAAAGAAAGAAAATGAAAGAAAGAAAGAAATGAAGAAAAAGAAAAGGCACAAAAGCCAAAAAGAAAATAGAAAAGAAGAAAAAGAATGGCATGGCAAAACAAAGCAAAAATGCAAAAGAAAAGAGAAAATGCCAAAATAAAACCCGATTCACAAAAAGAATCCCTACATCTCAAAATAAGCCTTTTACCGACTACTACCGTGAAGAGCCTACCAAAGGACCGAGTCCCTAGGAAGGATGATAGCGGTAATGGTCGGTCTTCCCTCACTTTGCATATATTTCCACCTTTTTACTTGGACTAGTTAGGCGGTTTTGGGCATGGGACGACCCTCTTGGCTCATCGCTAAAGGGGACGGGGTCTCACTTACCTACAGTGTCGACTAACACCGTGGTTCTTCACCTTCCACTCCGCCGATCGTCCCGTAGTACGTTCTTAGAAAGTTAGGAGGACTTAGGTAAGTTACCAACGTTTTTGTTGCTTTATCGTCATACTATTAGGGTTTAGTCCACCTTGGTTTGTATTGCTAGCTTGGGAACGTTGTCACTTACCTCGAGTCCTAAACTGGTGTTTCATTCACCGCTTTTAGTGGGAAGCGGTATTTGTTTTTCTTTGGGTGCAACCTTGTGTTTGTTTGTTTGTTTGTTTGTGTGTTTGTTGTTTATGTGTTGTTGTGTCCGGTTGCATCCACAGTTTTGTCGCAAGACCCCACTTGCCTTGCGGAGTACACTTGTCCTCTAAGTGTACTCGCGTGAGTTGAAAGGGTGTTGGGTGCGCTAATACCCACTCGGCTAGTTTAGTAGATAGTATGTGCTTACTCGAGGGCGAGTAAGGGTTAAGTGTGGGGGAGTTGATAAGTGTAGTTTGTAGTGCCTATTTTGTAGTGTTTTGGTCCCATTTTCCTTTTGGAATCGCGCCTTGGGAGCGTTTTATGGGCTACTTATACTTCCTGTAGTTCGTTTTAGGTTCCCGAGACCGCTCATGAAGAGTTGGAGCGAATCCGACTCGATACATACACTTTTTGGAGCCAACGAAGTGAAGGAACGATCACTCGATGCCTTGGAATCGACCCCGAGACCTTGGGACCCAATCCCGAGTCTCAGACTCGATCCCGAGACCCGAGATTCGGTGAGAAGCCCACGAGAAGCAAGGAGGGACCATAGAGAGCATATTGGAGGCCAACAGAGCCTTCCCGACCGAGACCAAGTGCCATCTCGGTCGGGAAGAGGTGCACGTTTAAGGAGGCTGCTGTGAAGAGTCGTCTCGGCCGAGACCAACCTTGTCTCGGTCGGGACCAGCCCTTCCCGGCCGAGATGGGGCCGTCTCGGTCGGGACGGGGGTGCTGCAGCCCGTGTCCTCTTGTTTTCTTCTCCCTTGTTATTGTAACCCTATAAATACTCATCCTCTTGTAATCGTATGTTATATTCTTCACTTCTCCTAAAACCCTAGACTACTTTAGGTTAGATTAGATTAGATTAGTGTAGATTATTCGGTAATTAGTTGTTAATCCTAGATTAGCCCTTGTATTAAGGAATTCTTGAAGATCTTCACCAAGATTGACAACCTTGGATGATTATTTTGGGTTTTCTCTTTTATACAAGTTTTCATTCTTCCTTTCATCCTCTAGTACGGTATAATCTCTTTTCCTTTCTCATTATCTTTGTTTTGTTATTCAAGTTTCAATCTTTAGTTCTTGATTATTGTTTATTGTTCTCCATACTTGTTAGATTCATTGTGTATGTTTTGTTTCTTTTGTTGATCCATCTTGTTCTTGCTAGTTGTAGTTGGATTATGTTAGAGTAGTGTTCTTGCTAGGGTTAGTAAGGTGATTAGGGTGTTAATTGAATGATTAAGGGATTGTTAGAGATTTTGGTGGAAGATTTGGGTTTCCTCTTGGTTTGGTGCACATCACATGTTTGTTGAAATGCTTGATTGAGTTGTAGATACATATACTTGTTTTGCTTGCCTTTCTCTTGTGGGTGATGGTTTGTTTGTGGGTTCGGTTCCCTCACTAAGTTGCGAGAGCCCGGTGATGACGACTCCTAGGTCGGTCTAAGTAGCGAGAGCCCGGATGCGACCTAGGCCACTATAGCGCGCTAGAACCCCGTTTGTCATGTGTGTCGCCAAGGTGGGTTTTAGGTGGAACCTCTAGGTGAGTCTACGTAGCGAGAGCCCGGACCACACCTAGATTACCCTACTACTCCCTTCACTCTAGTTCTTCCTCGACCATTCCGTTTCCCCTTTGACCCCGACCTAATCCTAGCCCGTTTTCCTTGTTTGTTTTCTCCGTCTCCTTAGCCATAGTCTTAGTCTTCTTCCCCTTCCTATTACTCTAGTTTAGTTTAGCTCGTTGACTTAGTCTCGTATTTGGCCGGGCCGACCTAGTCTAGACGCCTCTTACCGTCCCCGTGGATTCGACCCGACTTGCCCTATCTACCCTAGATAGGATTAGCCGGTTATATTATTGACGGTTGGGACGTGACGAATCCCCTACCATCAATTTGGCGCCGTTGCCGGGGACGGTGCTTTGTTTGGAGTTTGTTTTCCTAGTTACTTGACTTTGTCTTTGTGTTTGTGTTTTTCTTTTTTTCCTTTTTGTTACCTTGCTTCTTGTGTGTGTGAGGTTTATTTCTCTCTTGTCTAGGTCCCAAAAAGCACTAGACTTCTCACGTTTGTTCTTAGTCTACAGTTTATGCTTAGAGGTGGTGACTATCTTCTTCTTGCAACTTAGAGCCGCTTTAACGGACGGTTGCTAGAATGAGTGGTTTCCAACCGGGTATGAGCTACGATTTTCGAGCAAGCATGGGGTTTGATCTAAACTCCCCACACATGGAAGCCGATATGAGCTACCCCTCTTCTTCTTTGAACCAAAGCTATGACATGACGTCCCCCTACCATAATCAAGCTTCTTGGGGTAATCAAGACGGGTATTATCCTCAAGAATATGGATATGGCTACCAACAAGTGAATGACTATCACTCCTACGATCATGGTGGCTACTACTCGAGTTATCAATGTGAACCCACCATGTACAATCAAGATTCACCTTATGGAAGCCAATTTCTCCAAAACCCACCATATTACCCTCCACCCCAACCGCAATATGAACCCCATGACCCACAATACTACCAATCACCCCAACCTTGCTACCAACAATATGATGCCCCACTCCTTGGGCATCATCAAGATTATCAAGGAGCTTTACAAGACCCCAATGACCACCAATCGTCAAACTTGGAGTTGTATCATTCGATTCTTCGATTGCAAAGGAGCACACAAGAAATGGCCATTCAAATGCAAAAGGAGCTAAATGACCTCTTGGCCCAATTTCGAAGGGATAACAAGGCGATGGATGCTCGATTAAATGCATTATCGGTTCAAACGTAATGTTTTTATCCCGAACGTCACAATTGGATGAAGGGTGCCCACTTGAGAAAGGGGAGCAACCTAATCACGAAGCCGCCAATGTAGTTCCCTTTGGAGGAGAAATTTGCTTTGAAGAACCTCAATCGTCTACCCAAAAAAAGACGGATGAGGATATGACCCTTGGTGAAGGCAACATTGGTGAGGAATTGGAGGAGGATAGTGAGTTGGATGGTTTGGTGGAGTTTGTGAAGTTGTTGGGTGAAATTGATGAGCCCAAGTTGCCCATGTGCGATAATGTTGATAAGCATCAAGAGCCCCTTGTAAGTGAACCAAGCAATGGTTTGGAAGAGATTGAAACCGCCGGTAGAAGTTTCGATTCTCTCCTCCCTGACGATGTGGGAACAAATGATGAAGATGGGGAACCACAACTTGAGGAAAGTGTGGGGGTGTGCAATGAGGAAATGGGGCCAAAGCCGCTTTTTGTGTCTCGTTTCTTGGAAATGAAGCTTGCTTGTGATTGGAGGCGATGCCTAGGGAGGAAGATGTCGGTAAAGCTCGTAGGATGGATAGACCCCGGAGACGATTTCAAAGATGATTTTGGGTCTTGGGATTCCTACTTCTTGCCTCCACCTTGGAGGCCGTGGAGGATAGCTAGGCTCGAGCACTCTTTGGGCCGTCTCTATGATGTCGGTAGTGCGTTCGACTTGCTCCTCCATGCCCTTGAGGGCTATGGTTGAAGAATGGAGTCCACCATCCTCGGTTTTACGGAGTTCCTAAAGAACCGTCATGTTGTATATTCCCTCTTCCTCTTCTTTAAAGTACTTGTGCTTGTATTTATGATTTTTGTTTCTAGGACTCTTTTGTTTTCTGAAATTCTTGTCATTTGGATTTTTGATGAGCGATGTGAGGTAGCGAATTTGATGTGTATATGAGCTTTGTTTGATAGGTGAAGTGAAGATGATTCCTAGAGAGGAATGGCTATGATAGAGCTTGGATAGTATGCATGAGGATCGGGTTTTTGAAGCTTGGAATGAGCTTTTGGGATTGTGGAAGGTCAAGAAGACCCACCCCGACCGGGAAAAAGGCTTCCCGACCGGGTAGGGTGCGGAATCCCGACCGGGAAGGAGCCATCCCGATCGGGATGAGTGCACCAAAGTTCGAGCTCACTGGAGGTCCGTCCCGACCGGGATGAGAGCGTCCCGACCGGGACAGGTGTGTCATCCCGACCGGGACCATCCATCCCGGCCGGGATGATCCCCTACTCCTTTTTGGTGCTTCTTCTTCGACATTTAAGCCCACCCAACCATTGTATACCCCCACCTAACCTCCCTACCTTCCTTTCTCATATCTAACCACCCATATACCTCATTTACACACCTTAACCTCATTTCCTCCTCACTTTAGACCGATATTCACATCAAATCCCACCCCCTCGCACCATTACTACCTCTACCATGCGGTTCTATCAAGCTTGAAGCGGGATAGCAATGATGAAGACAAGCAAGTGCCTATATTGATCTATGAGACGATGGAGAGAGTGAGTTGCTAACCTATGATACGTCAACTATTCTTTCTTTTCCGTTTGTGTTGTTGCTTGTTTTCTTTTGTTTATTCCCTTCCCCTTGTACACTTTTGTGTCTTGATGTCATGGTGGCCTTCGAGGCCTCGGTAGTTGTTTCTCCCGACTCTCGATGATGTGACTACATCGAGAGTCATTTCAATTTTACAAGTTTTTCACTCTATCTTTTTGAGGATTTAGTCGGATTTAGGCGGAATCCGGGCTAGGTGACTTGATTAAACCTAGCCCTCCCCTCCCATTTCCTTTTATTTCCTTCTTTTATTTCTTCCCCCATCCATATCTTTTTCTCGTCTCGGCCCTTGGTGACTTGATTACACCCCGGCCGGACACCTTCTACCATTTTCTTCACTTTATTTTTGATTTTTAGCTTTATTTTCGTAGTTTCTTTTCTTTTTCTTTTGTCTCTCCGCACACTACGATCGAGCATGAGGACATGGCTCGGTTTAAGTGTGGGGGAGCGATATTCTAGCATAGTTTGCTTTATTTTCTTAGCTTTTCGAAAAATCTTTGAAAAATCCTTAAAAATTTGAAAATTTTTCATAAAAATCAAAAAGATTTTTCTTTTGTGTGCTTTGCTTTCGTGTCTTTGTGTCGTGTATTTGTTTTGTATTGTGTGTGTTTTGCCTCCCTCTTCCTTATAGGTTTCTTATTCACCAAATGCTTTGGAGAGCTTTCAAGACATCCGGTAACATCTTCTATCCCTTTTCCCTCTTTATTTCTTGTGGAGTTTGGAGGAAATTGTGATGTTGTGTGCTCGGGTGGAGCTTTGTGCATATTGGTGGATGATTTGGTGACTTGTATGGAATATCGGGGTGGTTTTTATGTTGTTTATGTGTTTATTTTATTTTGTTTTCGTTTTGTTGTCTCTTGTCTCTTTCTCTTTCATTTTCGTCGTGTCTTTGTTTTATGTGTGTAAGTGTGTCGTGTGTGTAAACGGTTTTCGAAAACCCGGTTTAGACGCTAGTGTGCGAGTGCTTAATTTCCCTTCCCAGTAGTATAAATCGAGTCTTGGACTTTAGCCTAGTAGAATGACCCTAAATCAATGAGTTCGTTGGTCCTTTACCTTGAGTCCATCTAGCTTACTAGGGATTTACTACGGGATTTGCATTTTGACCATTATGACCACCCATGGTGTGAAAAGGCCTTGGTTACCGAGTCTCGTCCCTTAGGTGACCGTGTTTAGGATTGTTTGATTAGTCCAAGTTCTCCACTTTTTGTGGGTTTGAAGAGGGATCGCGACCCTCGACTTACCCATTCACCTACCTCCTACACATATCCGCACAATAACTTGCAAATTGTTGAATTCTCTCCTTCTTGTCGAACAAAGAAATGCCAAAAATCCAAATCAAGCCAAAAAGGGCAAAAGAAAGAAAATGAAAGAAACAAAGAAATGAAGAAAAAGAAAAGTGATAAGTGCCATTTGTAGTGCCTATTTCGTAGTGTTTTGGTCCCATTTCCTTGGAGAATCGCTCATTGGGAGCGGTTTATGGGTTACTTATGGTTCCTTTAGCTCGTTTCAGGTTCCCGAGACCGTTCATGGAGAGTTGGAGTGATTCCGACTCAATACATACACATTTTAGAGCCAACGAAGCTAAGGAACGATGACTCGATGCCTTGGAATCGACCCCGAGACCTTGGGACCCGATCCCGAGTCCCGAGAATCGATGAGAAGCCCATGAGAAGCAAGGAGGGACCATAGAGATCATATTGGAGGCCTACAAGGCTATTCCCGGTCGGGTATGGCCTCATCCCGACCGGGAATGAAGTGGAACACAAGAGGCGGCTACTGGGAGGTGTTCCCGACCGGGTCCAAGAAATCCCGATCGGGAATGTAAGAAATCCCGATCGGGAATGTAAGAAATCCCGACCGGGTCCAAGAAATCCCGATCGGGAATGTTGCCAGTTCGCCCGCATTCAATCCTCTCCTTCTCCTTTCATCCTTAAACCCTATATATACCCTTCCCTTGTTATGTAACACTTATGTCTTTCATTACCCACAAAACCCTAGATTATTTTAGCATAGATTAGCATAGATTAGTGTAGATTAGTCTTTAGATTATCGTTAATCTTAGATTAGTGCTTGTAATTTGGGAATTCCTCAAGATCTCCACCAAGCTTGACAAACTTGGATGTTTGTTTTGGGTTCTTCCATTTATGCAAGTTTCTTTCTTCCTTTCATCTCTAGTTTGGTATAATCTTCTTTTCTCTTCTCTTAATCTTTGTTTTATCATTAAAGTTTGATTCTTTGTTGATTGCATTGCTCATAGTTCATAGTTCTTGTTAGTCTCTTCATGTTTGTTTTGGTTATTATGTTGATTCATCTTGTTAGTGTTAGTTTTCCTTTAGATATGTTAGAGTAGTGTTCTTGCTAGGGTTAGTAAGGTGATTAGGATGTTAATTGGATGATTGAGGGATTGTTGGAGTTGTTGGTGGAAGATTTGGGTTTCTCCTTGGTTTGTTGCACATCACATGTTTGTCGAAATGCTTGAATGACTAAGTATGTACGAATGCTTGTTTTCTTGCCTTTCTCTTGTGGGTATTAGTTGTTTGTGGGTTCGGTCCCCTCATTAAGTTGCGAGAGCCCGGTGAGGACGACCCCTAGGCCGGTCTAAGACGCGAGAGCCCGGATTCGACCTAGGTCTATAGCATGCTAGTACTCCGTTTGTGTTGTGTCACCGAGTTGGGTTTTAGGTGGAACCTCTAGGTGAGTCTAAGTTGCGAGAGCCCGGGCTTTACCTAGATCACCCTACTACCTCCTTCACCTCTAGTTCTCCTCCGACCATTCCGTTACCCCTTTGACCCCGACCTAACCCTAGCCCGTTTCCTTTGATAGTTTTCTTGCCTTAGACCTAGCTTAGTACTTAGTCTCCCCCTCCTTAGAATAGCTCGTCTCGAACATAGTCCTAGACCGTAGCATACCTTAGTCCATCCTCCCGTCCCTGTGGATTCGACCCGACTTACCCTAGCTACCCACTAGGTTAGCCGGTCTTATTTGTTGGGTGGGGACCCACGACAAGATCTTCCCATCAAATTGGCGCCGTTGCCGGGGACGGCGTAGTTTAGACTTTTGTTTGCTTAGTTTTGGACTCTGTTCTTGATTTTGTGTTCTCTTCTCCTTGTGTATCTCCGTTTTTCTTCTTGTGTGTTACTCTCCCTTCCTAGTGCCTCAAAAGCACTAGGATACTAACGTTTGCTCAAGTGCTTCTAGCTCATCCTAGGTACCAAAGCAACGTTATGGACATGGCTTATCCAAGCTACCATCAATCATCACGAGACAACTATGGGGCGAATTACCAAAACCCACAACTTTACCAACCATATCAACCTCATCAACAATCTTATGAACCCTCTTCTTATGGTTATCAAGAAAGTTGTCAAGGATCATTCCAACATCCTAACAACTACCAAACACCCTCACATAACCCACGACCACAAGATCCCAACTTGGTTGAGACTTGTCAAATGATGTCTCAATTGCTTAAGAGTCAACATGAGGCAATAATTCAATTGCAAAAGACTCAACAAGTGATGATGACTCAAATAATAGGGGTTCAAGAGGAGTTCAAGGCCCAAATAGAGGTGCAAGATGCTCGCATCAATGCACTCATGGCGCATATCACGATGTTGGCCGCTCGAACTCCGCAATATGTTGAGGAAGGTTCATTTAGGCAAGAAGGTCGGGTGCCTCCACAAGAAAGTCAACCCAACCTTGAAGCTACAAATGAAGAAGAGAGGGTCGAAGAGACCATTGTTGAGTGTTGCTTGGGCGGTGAAGATAGGGTTAGAGTAGAGGAAGTTGAAGCTTTAAGGGTCGACAATGAGGAGGGAGTTGAACATGATTATCAAAATAGCTCTTGGGGAGCCAATGTATTGGCTATAAAGTTGGATTTGTTTGATTTTCTTCGTGATGAACCGGGTGTTGACAATCCAAACCCAAGTGAAGAGATGACCCCTCATGACCATTTAGACAAGGTGAGTGAAAAGGAGCGCAATACTTGGGAAAAAGAAGTAGATGCTTTGGAACTTGCCTTGTATGGGGAATTGGAGGATCCTAAAGCCTCCAATGAAGAAAACTTGATGCCTTCTTATCCTCTACCGCACTCGATGTCTAGCCCTTTGTCTTGTGAGACGGTTGGTGAAGAGGATCCTTGTCGGGCGGTGGGAAAGAGCTCCACTCTCGACCCCGTAGAAGAAGCGACACCTCTAGGGTGTGATCTCCCACATAATGACACCGAGCACGACTCTAGACCACTATACCTACCGGATGGTCATAAGAGTCGTCGCTATCATGGTTCCGAAGACCCGGAAGATCACGAGAACCCCGAGCATAATGAAGACGATCGCTTCTTCCCTCCGACTTGGAAACTTTTGGGAGTGGCTAGGCTCGGCCATGTGAGCTTAAACAAAGATGTTGCTAAGGCATTTAACTTAATTCTCCGAGCTCTTGATGGCTATGGAGGCGTTGTTGGTAAGAGTATTTAGTGTAAATATCTCTTTTTCTTTCCTTTTGTGTTTATGTTTGTATAGTTTGGTTTCTAGGTTTGTTTTTTTTTGTGGAACTCTTGTTCATTTGGATTTTTGATGAGCGATGTGAGGGAGGGAATTTGATGTTGTATTTGAGTTTATTGTGATAGGTGTGAAGGAAAGGTGACTCCTAGAAAGGAGTGGTCGATGATGGAGTTTGGTTTGCGAGAGAGGAAGTCGGTTTTTGAAGCTTTGATGAGCTTTTGGGCTTGGGGAAGCAAAGAAGACTCATCCCGACCGGGAAGAGGGCTTCCCGATCGGGAAGGATGAATAATCCCGATCGGGAAGGAGCCATCCCGATCGGGATGAAGGTGCTGAAATTGGAGCTTACTGGAGTGCGTTCCCGACCGGGACGAGAGCTTCCCGATCGGGAAGGGTTCACCAACCCGATCAGGGCCATCGTTCCCGACCGGGATGGTCCCTTTGTCTCCACCCATCCATTATGCCCCTCCCAACCACCCTACTCCTCCTTACTCCTATCATATGACCCGTACACCTCACTTTATACACCGAGATCTACATCAAATCCCCCCCTCCCACCATTACTACCTTTACCATGTGTTCTATCACGTTCGAAGCGGAATAGCAATGATGAAGACAAGCAAGTGCCTATATTGATCTATGAGACGATGGAGAGAGTGAGTTGCTAACCTATGGTACGACAACTATCCTTCCTTTTCCGTCTTTTATTGCTTGTTTTACTTTGTTTACTCCCCTTCCCCTTGTACACTTTTGTGTCGTGGTGTCATGGTGGCCTTCGAGGCCTTGACATATGGTTGCTCCCGACTCTCGATGACGTGACTACATCGAGAGTCATTTTCAAAATCCAAATTTTTTTCAAGTTTTTCACTTTCTTTTTTGAGGATTTAGTCGGATTTAGGCGGAATCCGGGCTAGGTGACTTGATTACACCTAGCCCTCCCCTCCCATTTCCTTTTATTTCCTTCTTTTTATTTTCTTCCCCCATCCATATCTTTTTCTTGTCTCGGCCCATGGTGACTTGACTACACCCCGGCCGGACACCTTCTACCTTTTTCTTCACCTTATTTTTCATTTTTAGCTTCATTTTCGTAGTTTCTTTTCTTTTTCTTTTGTCTCTCCGCACACTACGATTGAGCATATGAGGACATTGCTCGATTTAAGTGTGAGGGAGCGATATTCTATCGTAGTTAGTTTTATTTTCCTATTTTATCTAAAAATCTTGAAAAAACCCTAAAAATTTGAAAAATTTTCAAAAAAAAATCCAAAAAGATTTTCTTTTGTGTGTTTTTCTTTTGTGTCCTTTTGTCGTACATTTGTTTTGGTTGCGTGTTTTGCCTCCCTCCTTCCTTATAGGTTGCTTAAGTCACCATTAGCTTTGGAGAGCATTCAAGACATCCGGTAACGTCTTATCCCTTTTTCCTCTTTATTTCTCGCGGAGTTTGGAGAAGATTATGATGTGGTGTGCTCGGGTGGAGCTTTGTAAAGTTTGTGGTTGATCGGTGACTTGTTTGGAGATTCGGGGTAGTGTTTGTGTTGTGTATGTGTTCGTTTTGTTTTATTCTTGTTTTGTTGCTTTTGTTTCTTTTTCTTTCGTTCTCGTTGAGTCTTCACTTTGTTTTGTGTGTAGTTGAGTTATGTGTGTAAATGGTTTTTCGAAAACCCGATTTAGGGGCTAGAGCGTGAGTGTTTACTTTCCCTTCCTAGTTGTATAAATCGAGTCTTGGACTCTACTCTAGTAGAATGACCCTAAACCGATGAATTCGTTGGTCTTTTACCTTGAGTCCACCTAGCTTACTAGGGATTTACTACGGGATTTGCATTTTGACCATTATTACCACCCACGGTGTGAAAAGGCCTTGGTTACCGAATCTCGTCCCTTAGGTGACCGCGTCTAGGATCGTTTGATTAGTCCAAGTTCTCCCATTTTTGCGAGTATGAAGGGAAGACGCTCCCCGACTCTCCCATTACCCTACCTCCTACACATATCCACACAATAACTTGCAAAATGTTGATTCTCCCTTTCTTGTTATTCAATGAAAGTGCCAAAAAAATGCCAAATCTTGCCAAAAGGGCAAAGAAAAGAAAAAGAAAGAAAAGAATGAAAGAAAGAAAAGAATGAAGAAAAAGAAAAGGCACAAAAGCAAAAAAAAAGAAAATAGAAAAGAAGAAAAAGAAATGGCATGGCAAAACAAAGCAAAAATGCAAAAGAAAAGAGAAAATGCCAAAAGAAAACCCGTCTCACAAAAATAATCCCAACATCTCAAAATAAGCCTTTTTCCGACTTTTGCCGTGAAGAGCCTACCAAAGGACCGAGTCTAGAGGAAGGATGATAGCGGCATAGGTCGGTCTTCCCTCGTTTTGCATATTTCCACCTTTTTACTTGGACTAGTTAGGCGGTTTTGGACACGGGACGACCCTCTTGGCTCACGCTAAAGGGGACGGGTCTTCTCTTACCTACAGTGTCGACTAACACCGTGGTTCTTCACTTTTCCACTCCGCCGATCGTCCCGTAGTACGTTTTTAGAAAGTTAGAAGGACCTAGGTAAGTTACCAACGTTTTTGTTGCTTTATCGTCATACTATTAGGGCTTAGTCCATTTTGGTTTGTATGTCTAGTTAGGGAACGTTGTCTCTTGCCTCGAGTCCTAAACCGGTGCTTCTTTCACCGCTTGTTTGAGGGAAGCGGTATTTCTTTTGTTTTGGGTGCAACCTCTTGTTTGTTTGTTTATTTGTTGGTTAGATGTTTGTTTGTTTTTGTGTTTAGTGTCCGGTTGCATCCGCGGTTTTGTCGCAAGACCTTACTTGCCTTGCGGAGTGCACTTCTCCTCTAAGTGCACTCGCGTGAGTTGAAAGGGCGTAGGGTGCGCTAATACCCGCTCGGATAGATTAGTAGTTAGTATGTGCTTACTCGAGGGCGAGTAAGGGTTAAGTGTGGGGGAGTTGATAAGTACCATTTGTAGTGCCTATTTCGTAGTGTTTTGGTCCCATTTCCTTGTAGAATCGCTCCTTGGGAGCGGTTTATGGGTTACTTATGGTTCCTTTAGCTCGTTTCAGGTTCCCGAGACCGTTCATGGAGAGTTGGAGTGATTCCGACTCAATACATACACATTTTAGAGCCAACGAAGCTAAGGAACGATGACTCGATGCCTTGGAATCGACCCCGAGACCTTGGGACCCGATCCCGAGTCCCGAGAATCGATGAGAAGCCCATGAGAAGCAAGGAGGGACCATAGAGATCATATTGGAGGCCTACAAGGCTATTCCCGGTCGGGTATGGCCTCATCCCGACCGGGAATGAAGTGGAACACAAGAGGCGGCTACTGGGAGGTGTTCCCGACCGGGTCCAAGAAATCCCGATCGGGAATGTAAGAAATCCCGACCGGGTCCAAGAAATCCCGATCGGGAATGTTGCCAGTTCGCCCGCATTCAATCCTCTCCTTCTCCTTTCATCCTTAAACCCTATATATACCCTTCCCTTGTTATGTAACACTTATGTCTTTCATTACCCACAAAACCCTAGATTATTTTAGCATAGATTAGCATAGATTAGTGTAGATTAGTCTTTAGATTATCGTTAATCTTAGATTAGTGCTTGTAATTTGGGAATTCCTCAAGATCTCCACCAAGCTTGACAAACTTGGATGTTTGTTTTGGGTTCTTCCATTTATGCAAGTTTCTTTCTTCCTTTCATCTCTAGTTTGGTATAATCTTCTTTTCTCTTCTCTTAATCTTTGTTTTATCATTAAAGTTTGATTCTTTGTTGATTGCATTGCTCATAGTTCATAGTTCTTGTTAGTCTCTTCATGTTTGTTTTGGTTATTATGTTGATTCATCTTGTTAGTGTTAGTTTTCCTTTAGATATGTTAGAGTAGTGGATTGCTAGGATTAGTAAGGTGATTAGGGTGTTAATTGGATGATTAAGGGATTGTTGGAGATGTGGGTGGAAGATTTGGGTTTCCTCTTGTTTGATGCATGTTACATGTTTGTTGAAATGCTTGAATGACTAGTATGTGCATATTACTTGTTTTTCATGCTTTTCTCTTGTGGGTGATAGTTTGTTTGTGGGTTCGGTTCCCTCATTAAGTTGCGAGAGCCCGGTGAGGACGACCCCTAGGTCGGTCTAAGTTGCGAGAGCCCGGATTAGACCTAGGCCACTATAGCGCGCTAGAACCCCGTTTGTCATGTGTGTCGCCGAGATGGGTTCTAGGTGGAACCTCTAGGTGGGTCTAAGTTGCGAGAGCCCGGGCCAACCTAGATCACCCTACTACCTCCTTCACTCTGATTCTCCCTTGACCATTCCTTTACCCCTTTGACCCCGACCTAATCCTAGCCCGTTTTCCTTGTTTGTTCTTCTCTTCCTTTTTCTTGCTTTAGACCTAGCTTAGTCCTAGCCTCCCCTTTAGATTAGCTTGTCTCGAGCATAGTCCTAGACTGTAGCATAAACTAGTCCGCACTCGTTTTGCCGTCCCTGTGGATTCGACCCGACTTACCCTAGCTACCCACTAGGTTAGCCGGTCTTATTTGTTGGGCGGGGACCCACGACAAGATCCTCCCATCAAAAAGGCACAAAAGCCAAAAAGAAAATAGAAAAGAAGAAAAAGAATGGCATGGCAAAACAAAGCAAAAATGCAAAAGAAAAGAGAAAATGCCAAAAGAAAACCCGATTCACAAAAAGAATCCCTACATCTCAAAATAAGCCTTTTACCGACTACTACCGTGAAGAGCCTACCAAAGGACCGAGTCCCTAGGAAGGATGATAGCGGTAATGGTCGGTCTTCCCTCACTTTGCATATATTTCCACCTTTTTACTTGGACTAGTTAGGCGGTTTTGGGCATGGGACGACCCTCTTGGCTCATCGCTAAAGGGGACGGGGTCTCACTTACCTACAGTGTCGACTAACACCGTGGTTCTTCACCTTCCACTCCGCCGATCGTCCCGTAGTACGTTCTTAGAAAGTTAGGAGGACTTAGGTAAGTTACCAACGTTTTTGTTGCTTTATCGTCATACTATTAGGGTTTAGTCCACCTTGGTTTGTATTGCTAGCTTGGGAACGTTGTCACTTACCTCGAGTCCTAAACTGGTGTTTCATTCACCGCTTTTAGAGGGAAGCAGTATTTGTTTTTCTTTGGGTGCAACCTTGTGTTTGTTTGTTTGTGTGTTTGTTGTTTATGTGTTGTTGTGTCCGGTTGCATCCACAGTTTTGTCGCAAGACCCCACTTGCCTTGCGGAGTACACTTGTCCTCTAAGTGTACTCGCGTGAGTTGAAAGGGTGTTGGGTGCGCTAATACCCACTCGGCTAGTTTAGTAGATAGTATGTGCTTACTCGAGGGCGAGAAAGGGTTAAGTGTGGGGGAGTTGATAAGTGTAGTTTGTAGTGCCTATTTTGTAGTGTTTTGGTCCCATTTTCCTTGTGGAATCGCGCCTTGGGAGCGGTTTATGGGCTACTTATACTTCCTGTAGTTCGTTTCAGGTTCCCGAGACCGCTCATGAAGAGTTGTAGCGAATCCGACTCGATACATACACTTTTTGGAGCCAACGAAGTGAAGGAACGATCACTCGATGCCTTGGAATCGACCCCGAGACCTTGGGACCCAATCCCGAGCCTCTTAGACTCGATCCCGAGACCCGAGATTCGGTGAGAAGCCCATGAGAAGCAAGGAGGGACCATAGAGAGCATATTGGAGGCCTACAGAGCCTTCCCGACCGAGACCAAGTGCCATCTCGGTCGGGAAGAGGTGCACGTTTAAGGAGGCTGCTGTGAAGAGCCGTCTCGGTCGGGACCAGCCCTTCCCGGCCGAGATGGGGCCGTCTCGGTCGGGACGGGGGTGCTGCAGCCCGTGTCCTCTTGTTTTCTTCTCCCTTGTTATTGTAACCCTATAAATACTCATCCTCTTGTAATCGTATGTTATATTCTTCACTTCTCCTAAAACCCTAGACTACTTTAGGTTAGATTAGATTAGATTAGTGTAGATTAGTCGGTAATTAGTTGTTAATCCTAGATTAGCCCTTGTATTAAGGAATTTTTGAAGATCTTCACCAAGATTGACAACCATGGATGATTATTTTGGGTTTTCTCTTTTATACAAGTTTTACAATCTTCCTTTCATCCTCTAGTATCGTATAATCTCTTTTCCTTTCTCTTTATCTTTGTTTTGTTATACGAGTTTCAATCTTTAGTTCTTGATTATTGTTTATTGTTCTCCATTCTTGTTAGATTCATTGTGTATGTTTTGTTTCTTTTGTTGATCCATCTTGTTCTTGATAGTTGTAGTTGGATTATGTTAGAGTAGTGTTCTTGCTAGGGTTAGTAAGGTGATTAGGGTGTTAATTGAATGATTAAGGGATTGTTAGAGATTTTGGTGGAAGATTTGGGTTTCCTCTTGGTTTGGTGCACATCACATGTTTGTTGAAATGCTTGATTGACTAGTAGATACATATACTTGTTTTTCTTGCCTTTCTCTTGTGGGTGATGGTTTGTTTGTGGGTTCGGTTCCCTCACTAAGTTGCGAGAGCCCGGTGAGGACGATTCCTAGGTCGGTCTAAGTAGCGAGAGCCCGGATGCGACCTAGGCCACTATAGCGCGCTAGAACCCCGTTTGTCATGTGTGTCGCCAAGGTGGGTTTTAGGTGGAACCTCTAGGTGAGTCTACGTAGCGAGAGCCCGGACCACACCTAGATTACCCTACTACTCCCTTCACTCTAGTTCTTCCCCGACCATTCCGTTTCCCCTTTGACCCCGACCTAATCCTAGCCCGTTTTCCTTGTTTGTTTTCTCCGTCTCCTTAGCCATAGTCTTAGTCTTCTTCCC
Organism: Agrostemma githago; assembly: GCA_958450325.1. Classification (NCBI taxonomy): domain Eukaryota; kingdom Viridiplantae; phylum Streptophyta; class Magnoliopsida; order Caryophyllales; family Caryophyllaceae; genus Agrostemma; species Agrostemma githago. Next base: position 34,293,834 of record OY288256.1, read on the forward strand.
CTTCCTATTTCTCTAGTTTAGTTTAGCTCGTTGACTTACTCTCGTATTTGGGCCGACCTAGTCTAGACGCCTCTTACCGTCCCCGTGGATTCGACCCGACTTACCCTATCTACCCTAGTTAGGATTAGCCGGTTATATTATTGACGGTTGGGACGTGACGAATCCCCTACCATCAGCAGCCGGGCGACCCGCATGACCCTTGCGCGACTCGCATGACCATCGCGCGACTCGCCTAGGCGCGCGACTTGGATGACCCTCGTGCGACTCGCCTAGAGGGCTGTCTCGGCTTTTTTGATTGATTCCGTTATACATGATATCCGACTACCGATTCGGTATCGCATCTTTAGGATAACGTTAATTTTTTTTTTATTTGATTAGAGCGAAAGTCAATTCCCTCTACGTTACGACATCGTAATTAACCCTTGTGGATTATGTGATGTTTGATTTGCATCAACGAGTTTCGTTCTAACCTTTAGAAAAACAGATCTAGTACATCTAACGATAAATTTCCGCGATCACACTGGGCCCTTGAGTGTTTAGGGAGGCGCTCCTCGAAAGGGTGTCACCTCTGTTACGATTCGTAAAGTGATTAGGAGGATCTTAGAACGGGATTTATCTTTAGATATACTTGATGGGAAGGATTTCCCGTGGATCCCACCGATCAAGTAATAACCAACTAAACCTAACTAGGTAGATAGGGCAAGTCAGGTCGAGTCCATGGGGACGGTAAAGAGGGTTTCGACTAAGTTTCACCTAAAGACTTGACTAGGTCTCAAGGCTAAACTAAACTAGAACGATAAGAAGGAAATAAACTATGACTAGGGACGAACTAGGTATAACAACTAAGGCTAGAGGATTCAACTAACTAAAGGAACAATGACTAAGATGATGAAGAAATCAAACAAGGAAAGAGTAGGGTTAGGTCGGGTTCATAAGTGTAGTAGGATAGTTGGGAGATCGATGGTGCAAGGTTCACCTAGTTACTAAGATTGGTCCGCGCTCTCACGTCAAAGACAACGTCCGCACTCTCGTGTCAAAGACAAAACCCGAATACTTATGCAAGATGTTACCCAATACACAAGGATTCAACCACAAATCAATCACACAATGAGAAGAGGAAGACAAGCAAGAGAAGTATTTGCAACTACTACTCTAACAAGCAATTCATCAAACATATGGTATGCATAACATGTGACTAGTAACAAAGAATTCACCTTTACCCACAATCAAACCCTAATCATCCATAATCAACACTTGTTGTGTGCTAAATTTGGACCGTTTTTCCTCCCATTTAGACCCGTTTTTCCTCAGTTTTGTGAGACTTGAGTGCGATTATCGCCATATTTTGCGTAATTCTCACATTAGTGTCTCTCTTTTGCATTTTACGTGTTTTTGGTAGTTTTCTGTCTATTCTGACAGGATTTTCGACCGAAAACGTGTTTGAACTTCTACGAGCAAGAGAGAGATAAGGTCCAAGAGCAAAGCACACAACTGAAAGTTTGAGTAATCCAATTGATCGATAAAGAAAGAGACCGGAAAAGAGCCAGAAGGCCACCGGGTGAAGTTTCGCCCGACGACATTTTTTTATCCCCAAAGATTTTCACGGCACGCACGACCGGGCGACATGACTGGGCGAAATTTCGCCCACCAGGTGAAATTTCGCCCGATGGAGAAACCGGGCCGGAAACGCCAAAACCGAAGAAAATCTCACCGGGTAAAATTTCACCCGGTGGGATTATTATGTCAAGCCGCAGGGCGAAATTTCACCCCATGAAGATGCAAAGGGTGAAGGTCTAGCTAAATGAAGAGGAATTGGATTATGGGCCTTGAAGTTTGTGCAACCATTAAGAACTCTATAAATACTTAACCTAGGGTTTTGTGCCTCCTGGAGCCTTAAGTGTGCCTCTTAGGAGTAGGAGTAGGGTAGAAAACTCTCTAGTAGTAATAGTAGTAGTTTGTAGTAAGCTTCCTAGAAAATTCTCTAAAAACAATTAGTAGATCTACTTAGTATTAGTATAATTACTCCATAATTAGTAGTAAAGCTTCCATCTTTATTGAAGATTGTGCTTTATTGTTGAAGATTCAAGGGTTTTTCAAGGGTTTATGTGACAAAGATCCTTGTTTTATTTCTTGAAGATTCTTATTTCTCTTATTGAAGATTGAAGATTTATGCATGGATTAGTGACAAATTCTTGTGTATTTCTCCAAGATTCAATCTTTTATTTTAATCTTCATCTTCTATCTTAGTTTCTTCCATTGTTGGTAAAATTCTTTCCTCTCCCTTTTCTCCATTAGTATAATTTATTAGTGCAGTTTTTATGCATGTTTTAGATAACTTCTCTTTTATTAGTGTTTTATTGTTAATCATCATGACTAGTGAGTAGATTTCTTTGTTGGGGAATTAGGGAGGAGGATTTGGATTATTTGATGTAAGGGATGTTGGTGGGTTGTTTACTTGTTAATTGTCAATTTTAAGGTTTTTGTGTCTTTGTTGACTTAGAATCGCGACTAGGCCGACCGTGACTCATTTCTACCAATATGGGGAAACTCGGGGTAGAGATTACCTTAATTTGAGACTTACCCTTTCGTCGCGAAAGCGGTTTAGGTAGCTAGGTTGGGTGAATAAACCGAAAGGTGGCATTCTCCCTTTTCAACGTTATAACAAAAACTCGATCCCGAGACTCTAAGACCCCATTTCCAAATCCCGACTCTCCGCAACACCTTTCCTATTTATTGACCCTAGCCTTCGTAGAATAGCTCGTTAGCAATAGTTCGACCTCTCTCGACCCAAAACCCTCATCTCAATCCCAACCACGATTTGACTCTAGACTTGACCAATATCGCTTAATCCTCTCCCTGCGGATCGATCCCAACCTACCACTACTACATTAGTTAGGTTTGTCGGAGTTAAAAATATTGTTTGATTGTACGGGTCGCGACGCCCGCGCATCAAAATGGCGCCGTTGCCGGGGAGACGGTGATTAGTTAATTGATTAAGTCTTTATTTTATTGTACTTGGATAATTGTTTCTTTTCCTTCTACCCTAGTACCGCTCGGTGCTAGGAGTCTCATCTTTGAATTGAGTTGTGTTCAGGAACAATCATATTTGGCATTGCTTATTCCATACCGGTGCAAGCGAGGCGATATTATTATTTCGGACTTCAAATCAACCAAAGTGAAACCTCTTCCATATCTTACATCAAATTTTCACCCATCCAACATTCTCAAAACTTCTACAAAAATTCCCTTTCCCTCCTCCCTCTTCAAAAATTACCTCTACAAACAAACATGCCTACTTTGAGATCTCACTTCCAACCCACCCATGAACAAACTTCTTCTCCCGTCGCATATGGAACCATACCCGATAACATTGAGCTCAAGACTTCTTCAATTGCCATAGTCCAACAAGACACTTATCATGGGCTTCCACAAGAAGATGCTCTAGAACACATAGCGACATTTAAAGAGAAGTTAGTTGGAATGAAATTAAATGGACTTACTTCATGTCAATTCCATAGACTTTTGTTCCCCAAAACCCTTTGTGATGATGCTAGGAGATGGCTACAAAGCCACCACGATGATACCTTCTGTGGACATGACGTAGGTCCACCCCGAAGCGGTCACGCGCGGGTTTGGGTTAGGCGAATGCACCTCCATATGAGAAGGATCGAATTGAAATTTAAGTCGAAATGGAGTCGCCACCGAATTTTATGGTTATTCGGAACCATTCAAGCCCACTCTATATCGCCATGGTCCATGCACAAAGTATGGCCCATTTTGGTTTGAGAGTTTATTGGGCTCGTCCCTTTGCATATCGATATAGATGCCGACTTGAGCGGTTAATCGTATATTGAATGGCTCTCGTTGCCAATGGATTCGGACATCCGGAAACCACGGTTCTGAGTAAGGGGTGAGGGTACGTGTTGGGAAGCCCACTAAGGATACCCAACCCCGCCCGCACTTAGCGGCCTCTACTAGGACATCGTTTGACTTTTTAATATGCGCGTTAGTAATTCGGTGAAATGTTATGCAAACAGCGTTTTAGCTAAGCATGCGAATTAAATGTGAGCTACGTCAATTTAATGCATCTAATTTATTGTCGAAGTGATTTAGCATGCGAGGGTTCATTTATAAACGGTAAAACGCAAATAAATAAAGCAAAGCGAAATAAATCGGTTACCGGTTACACGGGCGGAATACAACCCGGAATTCACAATACGGCGTACAATAAAACATAACAATTGAAATATACAATTGATGACGAGCAATAATTGTAAACGGACCCGTGTACGAACTAGACCGTGAATTTGTGTAGGTGGACGAACTTTAATTAGTTACACATTATATTGCGTATTAATCAAAGGACGGAGGTTCGAGACCTAGACGTGGTGCTAGCCCGATCTCGAACCTTGATGCCTTGTCCCGACTTATCACCTCGAGAGATTGAGTCTAAATTAATTTTACATCGGATACAACTAAAGAGTCGTCGACATAAAATTAATAATGTGAGACCGTCGATCAAAATCGTTTAAGTGAAGTGATATGCATAAATTTTGGAAAAGCCACGTGATTGACTTTACACGCGTCGACTAAGTCGCTTTTAAAAAGACGAGGCTCGAATGATATGAAAAGAGCTCTCGGTTTTCTGGGCTGCAGGACCCACTCGACCGAGTTGTGACCTGACTCGGTCGAGTGTACCATTAAACGTGGCTACTGCCCATGATTTAGGGTGCTACTCGATCGAGTAGCAGATGTACTCGGTCGAGTGGCACCTGTACGAGTTGTGACTCGTTTGTTTTAATGTGCTTTAAATCGATAATTGGCCGAGTCAAATAAAAATATTGACGGATTTAAATTTAACTCGGTTTGTCGGTATTATAATCATGTCTTATATGATTATAATACCGTTATCGGAATTTTGTAGAAAAGGTTATTATTTGATAAAAATTTGATTAGTGACGGAATTGCGCCCCTCTACGTCACGACGTCGATATTAATCCTTACGGACTATGTGACGTCGGTTTTCGTGTCAACGGGTTCCACACTAATTAGAAATGGGATTAAATGCGTTCAACTATGACTTTTAGGTTGATTATCATAGTTCAACGCATTCGAAACCGAATTTCATACTAAAATGTATTTACGCGATATTATGACGATAATGATGATAAAGAAAAGATGATACAAAAATAAAGACGCGAAAGTACGACAATATTAATGCTAGTGTCACTACTATGATTACGATTATAAATATGATACGAAAATACGATAAATAAAACGAAAATGAGATTAGAAGAAAAGAGATCGAGATGGGGTTTAGGACACCCTCAACATACATGCTTAGTAAGGACCTCGGAAATGGACTCGTAATAGCGGCACGGGCTTAGGAGTATCGAGGATGTATGCGAGTTATGGTGTGTATATGTGTGTGTATGCTTCGCCGGTTCTCCGAGGGACGAGGGGCTCGGGTTTTGTGTGTCTTGCCTAGGGTCGCTAGGGTCGTAGTATTGTGTAGTTGCAAAAGGTGTGAAGGTGTCAAGAAGTGTAATTGCAAGGGTGTGCTTGAAGGAGTGTAAAAGTGTTGTCGGTGTTCCAAAGTTGTGTGTTGTGCATGGGGGTCATGGGGTATTTATAGGGAGCCCCGACCCCGGGTCACTCGACCGAGTGGCGCGGGTGCACTCGGTCGAGTGCCCTCGTGAATGAACCTGGACGGGTTCAAAGAGGCTCCACTCGATCGAGTGGCCAATCCACTCGACCGAGTGGATCAATCAAGCCGCAAAATTTAAGGCTTGATTAGCCTTAATTTGATTGTGATTGATTCTAATTGATTGTGGGTTGATTTGGATTGTTTTTTTGCTGATTTTGAATCTGGTGCAAGCTTCAAGAATGCACCCGGTCGTTCTTTGTGTCGGGTTTGTCTTGACCGGGTTTTGACCCGGTCGCTAAAAGATGGGAATTATTTTTGGTGTCGGTTTTGGCCCAAATTAGTCTTGTTTGACTCGGAATGACCCACTGGGCCTGGTTTTGAGGTTGGTTTTGTGAGATTTGTATCCCGTTAATAGCCCATGCCGGACATTACTGATTTCGAGCCCGTATCCGAGCGCATTAGAACACGTTAGCGTCCGATCATCATCGGGTGTTTTTTGGAAACTACCATAGACACCTGGCGGTCAAAATTTGGGTGTCTACAGAGCCCCCACTCTGACTGAGGCTTGGACAAGGCGAAAGTCAGAGTAGCTACCAAGCCCGTTAAGACCTGGTAGACTTCCGATCGGGTCGTTTATAGTCCATTAGACTCGCGTGAAGGGCTCGCCAGCCATAAGTTAGAAATCATACCTGAGCTGATGATAATAACTCCGTGGGGAATCAGACTTGTAGCATAAGTCCTGGGTGCGCCTATATGTGGGCTCATCCCGTACCATTCCGGGGAAAATGCCGCCTTGGGCTTCCGCTGGGGAGATTTAGAGGGTTGCATGTCCCTGTCTGAGTCGTACCTGTATAAGTCACATAAAGTGTATGCAACACGTAGGTAGTAAAAAATATGACTCGCGCTAGGGAAAAATGTTTTTTGAATTTTTGAAAGATTTGAAATTTTTGAACCTTGAAATCGAAATCCTGAAAGCAACTCATATGCTAGGTTTTCAAAATGAAAGGGGTAGAAATGAAATTTGCAATTTACATAGACCGAAATTTGACCTTGTCGAATTTTTTTTTCTCAAATGGCTAAGTTTTGCAAATTTTAAAATGGGAATTTGAAGAGAGAGGTATACTGACAGACTCGACTCTGGACGTGACCGGACGAGTTGACAGACACGACTGAACTCTCGAGGGATTGGACCGTGACTCGGTAGGGGGGTGGGCCACCTAACAAGACTCTTAGGTTGCGCTATTCCGTAGCCTAGGCGAGTGGCAACATGGTCGAATCCTCGGAATGGGAAGGATGCGTTATCGGGGAATTGCAGTAGTCTGTAATGAGACTGCAACTGCACAACAGGGCTTAGAAATGTTGTTGCCTAGTACTCTTGAATTCTTGGTTTCGAGGTATAGGCCCGAAGTGGGCGTTGTCTCGAGTCCTGACAGATTCTTGTCTTCGACTAAGCCGAGTACTAGGACACACTATAGACAGGAGGCTAGTTTGAAGTCTTTTGGATTATGTGAGTGGATGGAGAACTTCTGTCTAAGGGAAGCCCCCAGGACAACAAAGCAGACTGTTGAGAACAAGACAGTGTCGTGACCGGAATGACGGCGCTTTTTGAATGTGTGTCAATGTGGGTGGTTGTGCCTGTGTTGAAAGGCTGCCTACATATTCACGTGTAGTGAAATCAAACCATGCCGTAGTTCAGTGTCGGAAGATATATTATGATGCCCAGTCTAATAGGACTTTGTGTGTGACTAGCCATATTGACGGTATAGGCTAGGTGCATTCCCAATGATGCCTTGATCAAGGGGATAGAATAGTTAGGATGTTGATCCTGTGGCTGTGAGCGTTGTCCGAGGTAGCCCCCAGAGGTGGTGTGAACTATTTGGGCATGTTTTATGCCGACTGCAAGTTGAGTTCTCGTGTTCTTGGTTTGGATGAGAAGAGTTGGGATGAGATTTTAACGAGTTCTGCTCTCGGGGATTTGACGAGTTCTGCTCTCGGGGATTTTTAACGAGTTCTGTTCTCGGGTTTGTGTATGGTGATTGTGAATTCTGTTATGTAAAGGGGAAGTCGAGTAAAATGGCTTGAACTTCGATTGGGATAGGTTTCGATAATGCGGGATCTGGTTTCCATGTCTGGCCCTAACGGTTAGGGGTATCCTATGGAGCTTGAATCCTCAAAATTCCGGGCTGTCTCTGTCTTGGGTCTCGGGAAGGTCTTGAAGGTTGTAATGTGGGAAGGCTGAGTGTGGTGTTAGCTGACCAGCTTGATTGAGTATTGATAACTTTGAATTTGACCGTTTTCACTACGGTCATGGGTTCTTGAATATTTGTTGGCTGACCTTTTAGCCCCGGTCATGGTTTTTTTTTTTTTGAATTTTTGTTGTTGTTTTTTTTTTTTGGGTTGACCTTTTAGCCCCGGTCGTGGGATTCTTCATTTGGATTGACCGCTTTAGCCTCGGTGATGGGTGCCTCTTTTTTTTGACAATGGCCTTTTTTTGTTTTGACCTTTTGCTTCTTTCCTGGACTTTTGATTTTTTTTTTTTTTTTTCGGCTACCCCCCCGATGGTGTTGTGGGCGGATATGGGGGTGGGCCCATCGGTTGGATTAGGCTTGTGGAGCTAAACCTTTTTAAAGTGTAAGCCTAGTTGGTATTTGTGTGAGTGCAACTCATGGTGGAGTACTCTACGGTAAACATGGTGGTTTGGATCTCGATATTGTCATCATAATTCCGAGCAGGCTTGGTGGGAGTATCGTCCCATGTTGGGTATTTTTGGTCAGACTAACACCTAAGGTAGGGATTTGTCGGTCTTACTGGAGGGGTGTTTATTAATTGTGGGAAATGGGCTTGCCTTCCGTCTTGAATCCAAACTAGGAGACTACCTAGATTTGCCATAGGATTCGATACCGCTCTTGCTAAGGGTAGTTTTGTGGCTTGCTATACCAGACATGGAACAGGTAAAGGAAAACACGGGCTCGGTTTCCTGCAGTCATTATAGATGTGCCTATAATAGTCACGTGTATGTGCTCACAGTGTATGATGGTGTTCATCATGTTCTCGGAAACACAAAAGTGAAGCATATATGAGAGATTGAAAAAAGCTGATTTTATTGGATTGAAAAAGAGGACAGAATACAGTTGACTCTGACTCTGAAAGAGATAGAACATCCTAGACTCGGACTCAGACTCGGACTCAAATCAAATCTGGACTCTTGGATGATGTTGTCAGTAGTCTTCGGCTTCTAAGGACTCAAGTGGATGTCCAGTATAGCCTTCGGTAGAAGCTTCACCCATATCTTCGTTATGTCGAAGATCGTCTTCAATCCTGATGCCCATTTCGGTAAGCACTGCAACGTTTGAAATGCCGGCATACCTAAGATGGACGCGGTAGGAGGGTAGGAGGTTGTTGATGAACGCCTCCACTAGGTCTTCTCGCTGGGCTTGTCTACCAGCTTATAACTCTCGGCCCGCCAACGTTGAAGGTATTTGGTGAAACCTTCTGTTGGATCTTGGGCCATGACTTCTAAAGTCCGCATGGTAGTCTGAAGTTCAGTGTTATCAGAATAGTTTTTAGCGAACTCGGTAGCCACATCTTCCCAAGTGGGGAATCTTTTTGCATTAAGCCTATAGAACCAGGCTTTTGGATATTTTCCGAGAGATGTGCCGAACAGATTGATGAACATGTCGGCTTTGACCCCCTTGATTGCCATAAATTCTTTGAAGGCTCGGAGGTGTAGTAATGGATCCTCCGTCCCTTCGAATATGGGTAACCCCTCTAAGTTGAGATCTGTTGGTAGTTTCTCACTGATGGGTGTATAGTCTCGGGAGTTCTCAATATAAATGTTATTCCCTTGAAGGGCGTGGAACTGTTGTTCGAGCTCACGCACCGTGCTGATCAGTTTGGCAAATGGCCCAGTATTTACCGACCCAGAATTGAGATCTTGCCGTTCAATGACCGTTAAACGAGCATTCATGGCCTCTTGGTTGGTTTTCAGGAACCCTATATGGGTTTCGGTTATGGCCTGCTTACTAGCCATTTTCTCCAGCAAAGCCTTTATTTCATTGATGGTGTTTTCCATGTCCCTATTTCCGGTTGTGGGTGCCATATTCTGCGAGAATACCCACGTAATCAGAAATGTTGCTTCGGAACTTGACTACACCAAGGCATAGGAAATAGCGCGGGAGGAGAGACAACTCTGGTTTGACTCGGGTTAGACTCTCCTAAGACAAATACGTGGGGTGCGATTCTCGGAGTGACTGTGATTAATCTCCCCGTCGGAGAATAGCCCTCAAGTGAGACCAAAGACTCTGATAGGACTCAGATGGTGTGACATCTAAGTGACTCGAAAATGGGGTACGTGAGACAACACGTGTAAGACGTGACCCTTAGAGCAACCGTGATTGATCGCTCTGCTAGAGGGTAGCCCCCGAGTGGGGTTGAAGATTTTGTTAAAACTCAGGTGTCGGACGAGTGACCCTTAGACGTAAGGACTGTGAACCTTTTTTATAGGGCTATGCCATGTAAAAGGTTGACTCGGAAAAGACATCTAGACGGGTGACTCGTGAAAGATGGGCCTTTCTTAGGATTCGGCGAGTGGGCCGAGTCCCGTTTGAAGAAAGGTCAACGTGAGACATCCCCAGACTTTGGACTCAATTGTGTAGACGGGCCCTCCTTTGTAGGAGTGTGTCCTACGTAGGTGGGCCATGCCTTAGTCAAATAAGGCGGACTGGGGTAGGGAAGAAACTTGTGATGTAAGATCGACAGAGTTTCGACGCTAAAGACTTCGATGACTTATGACAAGACCCGACACTGCTAAATACGGGAAGTCTTAAGAAGAGGAAAGTTTTGAAAAGGATTACATTTGGAAAGTCCGAGAAAATTCGGGGAAAGGCCCGATTTTTCAAGAAAAATCGGAAAGTGTATCGGGCCTAGGTTTTGAAAGTTCGAAAATATTTTCGAGTTTTGAATTGGGCAGCATACCGGCTAGAAAGTGGGCTATTTTGAGTAAAATCATAAGTCCTAAATTCGGTATGTATCCCGGGTTTTGAAAATTGGATATCTTGAAAATTGAGAAGATGGTCCTGAAATTGGACGTGGGCCAATAGGATCGGGCATTTTGAAATGTTAGAATGGTTGCGAGTAAATTCGCATTTTGAAAAATAGGGAGACGGTCCCGTTTTTTGAAATTGGCAGCATGCCGGCTAAAAAAATAGGCTTGTTTTGAGTCAAATCTTAAGTCTAAATTTCGGCAGCTTTCCGAGTTTTTGAAAATTTGAATATTTTGGAAAGATGCATTTTTTTTTTGAAATGACGATTTTTGAAAACGACACGGAAACCAAGTAGCACATAGTCACGCAAGTATTATAACGACGCCATGTATGCTTTACACTAAGTCTCGGTCGGTCTGAATAGGGTCTATACCAGTGTTCACAGTCTAGTCGAGAAACGGGACGGTCTTCCTAACTCGAGTGGAGCTTAGAACATGCCGCAAAGTCCATACGAGTCGACCATGAACACCTTTAACGTATCCAAAGCTGAATACGTCGTGGTATAGTGGGACGTCGGTCACCAGTACCGGCCCGGGTAAATATGGGGTTATGCATGAACCGTAAAACTAAAACGCATATTGTACTCGTCAAACGATTTCTATTCGAGTCTCACCCTGAGAACTCCGATGGTAAGGCACACATCGGTTGATCCCCAGCGGAGTCGCCAAATTGTGGACATGACGTAGGTCCACCCCGACGCGGCCACGCGCGGGTTTGGGTTTGGCGAATGCACCTCCATATGAGAAGGATCGAATTGAAATTTAAGTCGAAATGGAGTCGCCACCGAATTTTATGGTTATTCGGAACCATTCGAGCCCACTCTATATCGCCATGGTCCGTGCACAAAGTATGGCCCATTTTGGTTTGAGAGTTTATTGGGCTCGTCCTTTTGCATATCGATATAGATGCCGACTTGAGCGGTTAATCGTATATTGAATGACTCTCGTTGCCAATGGATTCGGACATCCGGAAACCACGGTTCTGAGTAAGGGGTGAGGGTACGTGTTGGGAAGCCCACTAGGGACACCCAACCCCGCTCGCACTTAGCGGCCTCTACTAGGACATCGTTTGACTTTTTAATATGCGCGTTAGTAATTCGGTGAAATGTTATGCAAACAGCGTTTTAGCTAAGCATGCGAATTAAATGTGAGCTACGTCAATTTAATGCATCTAATTTATTGTCGAAGTGATTTCGCATGCGAGGGTTCATTTATAAACGGTAAAACGCAAATAAATAAAGCAAAGCGAAATAAATCGGTACAGGTTACACGGGCGGAATACAACCCGGAATTCACAATACGGCGTACAATAAAACATAACAATTGAAATATACAATTGAAATGACGAGCAATAATTGTAAATGGATCCGTGTACGAACTAGACCGTGAATTTGTGTAGGTGGACGAACTTTAATTAGTTACACATTATATTGCGTATTAATCAAAGGACGGAGGTTCGAGACCTAGACGTGGTGCTAGCCCGATCTCGAACCTTGATGCCTTGTCCCGACTTATCACCTCGAGAGATTGAGTCTAAATTAATTTTACATCGGATACAACTAAAGAGTCGTCGACATAAAATTAATAATGTGAGACCGTCGATCAAAATCGTTTAAGTGAAGTGATATGCATAAATTTTGGAAAAGCCACGTGATTGAATTTACACGCGTTGACTAAGTCGCTTTTAAAAAGACGAGGCTCGAATGATATGAAAAGAGCTCTCGGTTTTCTGGGCTGCAGGACCCACTCGACCGAGTTGTGACCTGACTCGGTCGAGTGTACCATTAAACGTGGCTACTGCCCATGATTTAGGGTGCTACTCGATCGAGTAGCAGATGTACTCGATCGAGTGGCACCTATACGAGTTGTGACTCGTTTGTTTTAATGTGCTTTAAATCGATAATTGGCCGAGTCAAATAAAAATATTGACGGATTTAAATTTAACTCGGTTTGTCGGTATTATAATCATGTCTTATATGATTATAATACCGTTATCGGAATTTTGTAGAAAAGGTTATTGTTTGATAAAAATTTGATTAGTGACGGAATTGTGCCCCTCTACGTCACGACGTCGATATTAATCCTTACGGACTATGTGACGTCGGTTTTCGTGTCAACGGGTTCCAAACTAATTAGAAATGGGATTAAATGCGTTCAACTATGACTTTTAGGTTGATTATCATAGTTCAACGCATTCGAAACCGAATTTTCATACTAAAATGTATTTACGCGATATTATGACGATAATGATGATAAAGAAAAGATGATACAAAAATAAAGACGCGAAAGTACGACAATATTAATGCTAGTGTCACTACTATGATTACGATTATAAATACGATACGAAAATACGATAAATAAAACGAAAATGAGATTAGAAAAGAGATCGAGATGGGGTTTAGGACACCCTCAACATACATGCTTAGTAAGGACCTCGGAAATGGACTCGTAATAGCGGCACGGGCTTAGGAGTATAGAGGATGTATGCGAGTTATGGTGTGTATATGTGTGTGTATGCTTCGCCGGTTCTCCGAGGGACGAGGGGCTCGGGTTTTGTGTGTCTTGCCTAGGGTCGCTAGGGTCGTAGTATTGTGTAGTTGCAAAAGGTGTGAAGGTGTCAAGAAGTGTAATTGCAAGGGTGTGCTTGAAGGAGTGTAAAAGTGTTGTCGGTGTTCCAAAGTTGTGTGTTGTGCATTGGGGTCATGGGGTATTTATAGGGAGCCCCGACCCCGGGTCACTCGACCGAGTGGCGCGGGTGCACTCGGTCGAGTGCCCTCGTGAATGAACCTGGACGGGTTCAAAGAGGCTCCACTTGATCGAGTGGCCAATCCACTCGACCGAGTGGATCAATCAAGCCGCAAAATTTAAGGCTTGATTAGCCTTAATTTGATTGTGATTGATTCTAATTGATTGTGGGTTGATTTGGATTGTTTTTTGGCTGATTTTGAATCTGGTGCAAGCTTCGAGAATGCACCCGGTCGTTCTTTGTGTCGGGTTTGTCTTGACCGGGTTTTGACCCGGTCGCTAAAAGACGGGAATTATTTTTGGTGTCGGTTTTTGGCCCAAATTAGTCTTGTTTGACTCGGAATGACCCACTGGGCCTGGTTTTGAGGTTGGTTTTGTGAGATTTGTATCCCGTTAATAGCCCATGCCGGACATTACTGATTTCGAGCCCGTATCCGAGAGCATTAGAACACGTTAGCGTCCGATCATCATCGGGTGTTTTTTGGAAACTACCATAGACACCTGGCGGTCAAAATTAGGGTGTCTACACCTTCCAAACTTGGAATCAATTAGCCAATGCAATTCTAGAAAAATACTATCCTCCTTCCAAGACCAATCATTTTCGAATGGAGATTCAAACCTTCCGACAAGGTGAAGATGAAAGCATAAGTGAGGCTTGGGATCGATTCCAAACTCTACAAAGGAAGTTCCCACATCATGGTATCCCTCATTGGCTTTTGCTCCAAACATTTTTCTATTTCTTATCCGCCGATGCAAGGGACATTCTTAACTCAACCGCAAGGGGCGACATTCTTAAATCCCATGAGCTTCTTGACAAGATAGCCAAAAGTGACATGTGTGCTAAGGAATTGCAAGAGGGTGAATCAAGTGGAGAGACTCGGAATCGTCAAATGACATGGAGGCCACTCTTGAAGTATAAATCGCTCAACTATTTGAGAGATTTGAAGCAATGGTTGCTAGGGACACCTTCCAACCCGAAATGAGGCCTCCGCCAAGAAGAGTCACTCCACCAAGAAGAGTCACTCCACCAAGAAGAATCACACCACCTAGGCGAACATCTATCTCGCATCCAAAGCCATAATGGGTAGATATCCCATGAGATCATTGTGGAGAATATGATCACGACTCCAATTTTTGTGCGAGGAAGGAAAACGTTTATCAAGCCAACACTCAAGGAACATATGAAAAGCCTCAAACGAACAATCCTAATTTGGGGACCGGATTTTATTCCACGCCGACTCAAGGATCATATCCTTTTCCAAGAGCCCCCAATCAAAGGGTTTATCCTAATTCATATGGACCTCATTATCAACCGAGACCTCCTCACACAAATCAATTCAATCAAGGCTATTTCCATCCTCAAGGTCCGCCTAGACCGAACTATGGTCCTTCTTTTGGAACTCATCCTCCATTTAATCAAGGTCCTCCTTTTGGAACTCAACCTCCATTTAATCAAGGTCCTCCTTTTGGAACTCATCCTCCATTTAATCAAGGACCTCCTTTTGGAGCTTATCCACCGCCTAACCAAGGTCCTCCAAGGAACTTTCAAGGAAACTCTCAACCCTTCTATGACATTCAAGAAATGATCAAGTTCTTGTTGAAAGAAAATGCGTCAAACCGAGCTACACTTGAAGCTTTAGAGGCACGAGCCGCGTCCCAAGCTCGAACTCCTCAAGAGCCGACCGATTATTTCAACCAAGCATCCGTGAATGCCATTAAGGTGATTAGTAAAGAGAAACCGGTGAAACCACTTGACCCACAAACTCTTACATCTCATCCCTCAATCAATGAATTCGATGAGAGTGTGGTCGAGGATGTAACCGAAAAACCAAGAAGAGATCTATCAAAGTATCTTGTAGGAGACCTTGCGTTTGTTATTGAACAAATTCCAATAGAGGATACAAATCTAGTCTCTAGGATCGAAGTACCTTCCTTGAATGACAAGCCACCAATCCTATTCAATGATCAAGCTTTGGGAATGATAACCTTCACCGACCTTATTCAAGACGTCGTCACAAGCACATTTATGCCTACCCCGTCCTATTACATCCGAGACATCATTTTGAAACTTGCCGAGAAGGAAAAATATCACGTTTCTCCAAGGACCAACCCTAGAGTCACAATTCCCATCAAACTAGGAGATCCGGGTAGTTTTGCCATTCCATGCTCCATCGACCACGTCTTGATAGATCAAGATCTATATGACCTTGGTGCCGACATTAGCTTGATGCCCTTGGACATCGCTCGTACAGTCGTACTATCCATATTAAAGATTTGGAGTACTTCCCTGAGAATGTGCAAATGGTTGATGGAACCACCAAGGAGCCCTACGGATTGGTCCGTAACCTCATGGTTAATGTGGGGAGTTTGTATATCCCCACCGACTTCATCGTTTTGGATATGCCGATCGAGGAACGGAATCCTATCCTCTTGGGACGGCCTTTCCTAGCTACCGGTGGGGTGATTATCGATGTGAAGTGAGGACGTTTGTCCTTCAATGTTGCCAACGAGATGGTTCAATTTGTGCTTCCCACATTCCTTCCCGAAGATCCTCCTAATTTGGAGTTTTGGAACCAAATGGTGGAGTTCCCACCGAAGATCTTGACTACGATGATGAAGAAGACGATGGTGCCCTATTCATACTTGGTTCTACCTCCGACGAAGATATTCCCGAAGAATTTGCAATGCTTCCTGAGGTAGCACAACTTATGAATATGCCGGAGTTAAGAGAAAAGCTCAATATTGGTAATGTGGAAATTGAAGCTAATGATCAAGACCCTACGGGTTGCTTTTTAAGCAACCCCAACTAATCTCAAACATTCAATTCGGTTTGGTGGTGTCCATAATAACCACCTTTGTAAATATTTGTATATTCTCGTCTCTTTTTATTTTCTTCGAACAATAGCTTTTGGATTTTTCTCTTTGGAGCTTGCTTGTTTTGGTACCTGCAAGAAACGTGAAGATTTCTTTCGGAATTTTTGGGTTTGCGCTTTCAACGATTATGAAACGATTCGGATCGAGAAGATTGGTTTATTTGAAGAAGTTAAGGAAGGTTTTAGGCCAAGTCAAAGAAAATTTTCGTAGCAAGGACCCGTTTTGAAGTGAATTATTTTACCGGGTGAAATTTCACCCGGTGGCGACTTTGCTCGAACTTAAGGAATTGACGGAAAATCCGTCGGGCAAAACTTCATCCGGTGGAATCTCACCGGGCGAAATTTCGCCCTGCGGTAAAAATATTTTGCGACTTGGAAATTGACGGAAATCCGACCGGGCGAATTTTCACTCTGTGGTGAAACTGCGCGGAAACGGTGAAAACCAGTCCGAAGACCGTCGGGTGAAATTTCGCCTGGTGGAATCTGACCGGGCGAAAAATCACCCCGCATCACCCTATACCCAGCCAACCCACCTTACCCATCTTCATAATTAACTTTTCCCCTCTCTATCTCTCATCAACCAAACCCCAAAAATCCCAAACAAACCCCAAATCCTCCACCTTAAACCACCTCTAATCCCTCCATTCCTCCATTAAACTTAAATCAAATTATATATTCCTCATCCCCATCACATTCCTAACACTTCCTTGGAGTTTGTTTCGAGAAATTATTCCGATTCCGACAAACCCCAAATCGAGACCGTCAACACATAATCATCAAAATTCAAGCATCAAGGACGAGGAGGGTGAAACAAATGGCAAGGAAACGGATTTCTTCAATGCTTAATCGAAATTCGAGGTCAACATCGTCCTCAAGGTTAGAGGAAGCGGCCGAGGCTCGGGACGAATCTGTCCCGATACCTGTTCAGACACAAAGCTCAATACCGCGCGAACAACCTGTTCCGCTAGAGGTATGTTACCCGAAAATCCGTCGTAATTTCTGTGAACCTTTATCTGGTCTCTATTTTGCTAAAAAAGCTCATGTTGATAAATGTAAGAAATTTTGAGTCTGTCGTCTCGAGCCGACTCGTTGGGCGGCTCGAGATGTACTTGAGCGTATGGGCATAGAATCGCAGGTACAAGCAATGTGCCAAGGTCTTGGTCTCATCAAATTTTATGCCTCCAAGGAGAAAACTTTTCAGAAGTTAACGTGCGAGTTTTTCGCAACTTTCGAGTTAAGTGGTGATGATAATGCCACTGTCTCTTTTCAGTTGCGAGAAACTTTGTACGTCCTCAACTTGAGAGACTTTGGTGCACTACTTGGTTTACCTTCTTCAGTCCTTGGAAAGCCTAGGGCGGGACAGACTCGGGAGGATAAATTCGGCCGAGGTCGATTCTGGTTTAAAATAGCCCGCCAGAGGACTTTCAATGGAGGAAAGATGCGTTCTTTCTCGATCCGAAACCCCATCCTCCAGTATGTGGCACGTATTATAGCTAATTCATTCTTGTCGAGCTATGATACGCATCACAACTGTAGTGCTTTAGCTGTTCAGCTTTTAGAGGATGCAGTTTTGGAGAGAGGCCCATCGATCGATATGTCTGAGGCCTTAGCTACTCACTTCGCCCAGATTGCGAAGGGCGGCCGCAAGAGAATTTCTTGTGGCGGTGTTGTAACGATGCTAGCTAGAGCCTTGGAAATCGATTTTAGCGATTTGGCACCAGTAGCTGGAGCGGGAATTTACATAGATGAAGTCTATTGTCCTTTCCTTGTGTGGCCCTAGAAAGGGGATTATGACAGTTTGTTTTTGTATAAGATAACTGAGCTGCGCGCTATTGCAATGCCTAACCCCAATTGGGTTAGGCTAGATATTGAAGAGAACTTCGGCATGCCGAAGAGATCCGGGGAATACGTTCGGGGTAACACCCGAGGTAAGTTTTATCAGATTGAATACCCCGAGGGACCCTTAGATTTTGGCGACGATGATATAGAGGTTGTAGACGTGTCGGAAGAGGATCGGGAGGTTGAAACCTCTCGGGATGAGGGTCGTAGAACTTTACCGTCAACATCACACAGACCCTCTTCCTCCCGCCAACCCGAACCCCAGACCTCGCAATTTTTCACCCCCAATTTCTCAGACTTTGAACCACACCGACACTCCACGTTCACCCAGTCTACCCCTGGTTTTCAGGAGGACATCAACATGAGTCCTCCACGACACTCTTCGTTCTTTGGATCGGAGAAGTTTTATAACCAATGGGGGGGAAGTCTATGACCGTACAGGTCAGACTTAGGAGAACTCGACAACCTCACTAAACCTGGCCCAGGATGCCTACAATTTGGCCCGAGATGCACGCGATACTGCGCATGGCTCGTACGCGTACTCTAGGGATGGTTTTGATTACTCCCGGACCATTTTTGAAATGGATAGGGACGCCGCTAGGGATGCCCAAGCGGCGAGGTTGGCGGTAGAGGAGAACCAAAGGATGTTGCAGCAGCAACAAAGCTATTTTGATCGATTTTTCGGTATGCCTCCGCCAGGGTCTTACTACCCACCACCTCGTCCCCCAGGTCCTATGTGAGTGGTCGAGTTTCGTTAGTTGATGGGAGGGATTTGTCGTGGAATCCCAACCGTCAATAAATAACCGGCTATTCCTACGGTAGATAGGGCAAGTCGGGTCGAATCCACGGGGACGGTAATGTATAGCCTAGACTAGGTCGGCCCAAATACTAGACTAAGTCAACGAGCTAAACTAGAGAATGATAAGGAGGGGAGAAAACTAGACTAAGGCTAAGGTGCCGGAAAAACAAACAAAGAAACAGGCTAGGATTAGTTCGGGGTCAAAGGGGTAACGGAATGGTCAAGGGATAACTAGAGCGAAGGAGGTAGTAGGGTGATCTAGGTTGGTCCGGGCTCTCGCAACTTAGGCCTACCTAGAGGTTCATCCTATAACCCCTCTCGGCGACACACATGACAAACGGGGTTCTAGCGCGCTATGGTGGCCTAGGTCGCATCCGGGCTCTCGCTACTTAGACCGACCTAGGGTTCGTCCTCACCGGGCTCTCGCAACTTAGTGAGGGAACCGAACCCACAAACAAACTATCACCCACAAGAGAAAGGCAAGAAAAACAAGCATTCGCAACTACTTAGTCATTCAAGCAATTCAACAAACATGTGATATGCATCAAATCAAGAGGAAACCTAAATCTTCCACCAACATCTCCAACAATCCCTTAATCACCCAATTAACACCCTAATCACCCTACTAACCCTAGCAAGAACACTACTCTAACATAATCAAACTACAACTAACACTAACAAGAGGAATCATCATAAGAAACAAAACATACATAAACAAACTCAATCAAACTAACAAGAACAAGAACAAACAATAATAAAGATTCAAACTTGGATTAATAAAACAAGATTAAAGAGAAGTAAAAGGAGATTATACCACACTAGAGAGGAAGAAAGGAATAAATCTTGCATAAATGGAAGAAAACCCAAATTCATCAACCAAGGTTGTCAATCTTGGTTGGATTCTTCAAGAATTCCCAAATTACAAGACTAAACTAGGATTAACAACTAATTACCGACTAATCTACACTAATCTAATCTAATCTAACCTAAAGTAGTCTAGGGTTTAAGGTCTAATGAAGTGCATATCATTAACAAAACAAGGGAAGAGTATATATAGGGTTACAAGTGGAAAGGAGAAGAAAGAAAGGAGTGCGGCCAGAATTGGGCTCATCCCGTTCGGGATGAGTTGGTCCGGTTCGGGATGGACCCTTCACAAAACACCTCTCTTTTGTGCACCTCAACCGGTTCCGGTTGAGCTCAACCGGAACCGGTTGAGCTCAACCGGAACCGGTTGAGCCTTGTAGGCCTCCTTTAAGCTTCTTTCGGTCCCTCCTTGCTTCTCATGGATTTCTCATCGATTCTCGGGACTCGGGATCGGGTCTCGGAGGCTCGAGAGTCGGGATCGGGTCTCGGAGGCTCGGGATTGGGTCCCAAGGTCTCGGGGTCGATTCCAAGGCATCGAGTCATCGTTCCTTTACTCCGTTGGCTCCAAAATGTGTATGTATCGAGTCAGAATCGCTCCAACTCTTCCAAATCGGTCTCGGGAACCTGAAACGAACTAAAGGAAGCATAAGAAACCCATAAATCGCTCTCAAGGAACGATTCCACAAGGAAATTGGGACCAAAACACTACGAAATAGGCACTACAAATCACACTTATCATTAGTGTTAGTGTGGGGGTGGTAGTTGTTGGTTGTCAGTCGTCGGTCGTTTGTTCTCTTGTCTCAGTTATCTCGTTCTCTGTCAGTCCTTGCAGCGCCAATATTTGGCATTTGATAATTATGGTTGTTGATTGATTTGTAATTGATTATTTTGTTGATTTAAGGAATTGTAAGCCCCTCCGTGACCCTACTTGGGTCGTTACACACGTGAGGTTTATTGCAGGTACCTTAGAGAAGAAGGACATGATTGTTGCTCCCGGTCTTCGGTGACTTGATCGCACCAAGACCATTTGAAAAATCCAAAATTTTCTTTTTCTTTTAATTTTCTCGATTTGTGCAGAATCCGGGCGAGGTGACGTGATTACACCTACGCCCTTTTTCTCCCCTTATCGATTTTTCTTTTATTTTCCTCTTTCTTTTTCATTTTTCATCTCTTTTCTTTTTTATTTCATTAATTTTCAAAAATCCAAAAACATTTGAAAAACCATCAAAAATCCAAAAACATTTGAAAAATCAACAAAAATCCAAAAACATTTGAAAACCCATAAAAATTCAAAAAGATTTTCCGTTCTTTTCTCTTTTTCTTTTTCGATTCTTCTCCTATTCGTGCATTGGGGACAATGCACAGTTTTAGTGTGG
Source organism: Agrostemma githago (assembly GCA_958450325.1). Lineage (NCBI taxonomy): Eukaryota > Viridiplantae > Streptophyta > Magnoliopsida > Caryophyllales > Caryophyllaceae > Agrostemma > Agrostemma githago. Next base: position 34,315,018 of record OY288256.1, read on the forward strand.
GGGAGGGATCTACTATCCTTTTTCTTCATTTTCTTTTTCATTTTTATTTTTCCTTTAAAAAACCGAAAATCCAAAAAAAAATCATTTTTCCCTTTTTAGTTTTCTTTTCCTTTATTTTCGTTTTTGTGTCACTTGTATTGTCTTGCATTCTCCTTCTTGTAGGTACACCGCCAACCATTTAGCATGGATACGTAAGGTAGCGGAAATGAAATGAAGACTGCGCGGTAATACTTTCTACCTTCGTTTTACCCCTTTCTCTTATGCACGGAGTTTGGACATATATGCTATTTGGAGGTTCACTTGGTGAACATTTTGGAATTGGTGGTTGTGGATTGTGTTGACATAATGGAGTATGGAGTGCTTGGCTTTACTTGTGATTTCGTTTCGTTTTGTTTTTGTTTTTGTTTCCTTGTGTTTTTGTCATCTTTGTGTTCTTTTTATTTTGTGTATAGTTTTTCTAGGTAATGTTTTCGAAAACCCGATTTTGAGATTAGGCCGAGTGTTTATTACTCACTTGTTAGTGACCCTTTTTGATTTTTGGACATAATTCTAGTAGAATGACCTTGAACCAATTTTTGCATTGAATTTTTACCATGAGTCCATCTTTTCTACTAGGAGTCTACATCGGGATTTGCATTTGACCACCTTGACCACCCATGGAGTGATAAGGCCTTGGTTACCGTTCCCCGTTCTCTTAGGTGACCTTACTTGAGAAGCCACCTTTAGTCCAAAATTTTCATCCTTTTATGGGTTCGGAGAGGGTGCACACCTGACTAGCCTATTTCTCTACCATTCACCCATTTCCACAAATAAGTTTGCAAAAATATGCTTTACCTTGATCTCAAATGAATCATCTAGCCAAAAATGGGCTATCCAAAAGAAAAAGGGAAAAATGAAGAAGAAGGGCAAATCAATATCTCAAAAAAAAAAGGCCCTCAATCGAAATAATAGAAAAGAAAAACTGAAAAGAAAATCAAAATCTCAAAAATCGTTCCCAAACCCAAATAATCCCTTGGTTGTCTTATTGCCGTGAAATGCCGGCTAGAGGACCGAGTCCCGAGGAAGGAAAATAGAGGTAATTTGGCAATCCTTACCATTTGCAAACACTTATCCATCTTTTTGGTCTAATTGGCTTTCTCGAGTTTGGAACGACCCTCTAGGCTTAGCTTAGGAGACGGCATAACACTTACCTACAGTGCTTACTAACTCCATGGTTCTCACTTATCCACTCCATCTATCGTCCCGTTGTAGGCATCTTTAATAGAATTTGAAGGACCTTGGTAAATTTGCAATGCTTCTATTGTTTGATTGTCATCCTATTAGGATTTTGTCCATATCAATTTGTGTTACTAGCTCGGTAGTGTTCTCGCTTGTCTTAAGCTCGAATCCGTGCTTTCTCCGCCGTTTCGATGAGGGATTCGGTGATTTATTTTCTCTTCGGTTGCGACTATCTTTTTATGTGTGCCTTCCTTGTTTTGTGTTTGTGTGTGTGTTAGTCGCAACCCCAATTTTGAGCAAGACCCAACTTGCCTTGCATGGAGGTACCTTACCTCATAGGTATCTCGATGTGAGTTGAAGGGACGGAGCGGGCCCGTTAATTGCCTCGTATCGGCTTAGCATAGTCTAGCTTAGTAGTAGTAGCTAGTTTCTTTTTGGGTCATTGCTCAAGGACGAGCAACGGTTTAGTGTGGGGGAATTGTTGCGTGCCAAATTTGGACCATTTTTCCTCCCATTTAGACCCGTTTTTCCTTTGTTTTGTGAGACTTGAGTGCGATTATCGCCATATTTTGCGTAATTCTCACGTTAGTGTCTCTCTTTTACATTTTACGTGTTTTTGGTAGTTTTCTGTCTATTCTGATAGGATTTTCGACCGAAAATGTGTTTGAGCTTCTACGAGCAAGAGAGAGATACGGTCCAAGAGCAAAGCACACAACTGAAAGTTCGAGTAATCCAATTGATCGATAAAGAAAGAGACCGGAAAAGAGCCAGAAGGCCACCGGGCGAAGTTTCGCCCGACGACATTTTTTTCATCCCCGAAGATTTTCACGGCACGCACGACCGAGCAACATGACCGGGCGAAATTTCGCCCGATGGAGAAACCGGGCCGGAAACTCCCGATGGATTATTATGTCTAGCCGCGGGGCGAAATTTCACCCCATGAAGATGCAAAGGGTGAAGGTCTAGCTAAATGAAGAGGAATAGGATTATGGGCCTTGAAGTTTGTGCAACCCATTAAGAACTCTATAAATACTTAACCTAGGGTTTTGTGCCTCCTGGAGCCTTAAGTGTGCCTCTTAGGAGTAGGAGTAGGGTAGAAAACTCTCTAGTAATAATAGTAGTAGTTTGTAGTAAGCTTCCTAGAAAATTCTCTAAAAACAATTAGTAGATCTACTTATTATTAGTATAATTACTCCATAATTAGTAGTAAAGCTTCCATCTTTATTGAAGATTGTGCTTTATTGTTGAAGATTCAAGGGTTTTTCAAGGGTTTATGTGACAAAGATCCTTGTTTTATTTCTTGAAGATTCTTATTTCTCTTATTTAAGATTGAAGATTTATGCATGGATTAGTGACAAATTCTTGTGTATTTCTCCAAGATTCAATCTTTTATATTAATCTTCATCTTATGTCTTAGTTCCTCCATTGTTGGTAAAATTCTTTCCTCTCCCTTTTCTCCATTAGTATAATTTATTAGTGTAGTTTTTATGCATGTTTTAGACAACTTCTCTTTTATTAGTGTTTTATTGTTAATCATCATGACTAGTGAGTAGATTTCTTTGTTGGGGAATTAGGGAGGAGGATTTGGATTATTTGATGTACGGGATATGTTGGTTGGTTGTTTACTTGTTAATTGTCAATTTTAAGGTTTTTGTGTCTTTGTTGACTTAGAATCGCGACTAGGCCGACCTTGACTCATTTCAACCAATATGGGGAAACTCGGGGTAGAGATTACCTTAATTTGAGACTTACCCTTTCGTCGCGAAAGCGGGTTTAGGTAGGTTGGGTGAAGAAACCGAAAGGTGGCATTCTCCCTTTTTAACGTTGTAACAAAAACTCGATCCCGAGACTCTAAGACCCCAATTTCCGAATCCCGACTTTCCCCAACACCTTTCCTGTTTATTGACCCTAGCCTTCCTAGAATAGCTCGTTAGCAATAGTTCGACCTCTCTCGACCCAAAACCCCCATCTCAATCCCAACCACAATTTGACTCTAGACTTGACCAATATCGCTTAATCCTCTCCCTGCGGATCGATCCCGACCTACCACTACTACATTAGTTAGGTTTGTCGGAGTTAAAAATATTGTTTGATTGTACGGGTCGCGACGCCCGCGCATCAACACTTAACCCCCCTACTAACCCCACAATAAGTCTACTCAATCATAACTAAACAATGAACAAAGATTAAAACTTGAATAATAAACAAAGTTAAAGGAAAAGAGAAGAGGAAGATTATACCAAACTAGCATGGAAGAAAGATTGAAACTTGTAATAATAAGAAAACCCAAATACATCAACCAAGGTTGTTAATATTGGTTGGATTCTTCAAGAATTCCCTTAATACAAGGATTAAACTAAGATTAAGGATTAACTAAAGACTAATCTACACTAACCTAAGCTAATCTAGGATAAAGAATGTCTAGGGTTTCATAAGATAGTGTATAGTCCTTAAACAATACAAAGGGAGGGTATTTATAGAGTTACAAGAGCAAAGGAGAAGAAAAGAAGTGACGCGGAGCTGCAGGTGGGCCATCCCGACCGAGAAGAGATGATCTCGGTCGGGAAGGGACCCATCCCGGCCGAGATGACCTTCTTCTCGGTCGGGAAGGCTGGTCAGTGGCCGTGCTTTGCTTTCCTTCTTCATCCCGGCCGAGATGGCCCTCATCTCGACCGGGATGGGTCTTGTAGGCCTCAAATATGATCTCAAGGGTCCCTACTTGCTTCTCATGGTCTTCTCATCGATTCTTGGTGCTCGGGATCGATTCTATGGTGCTCGGGAATGGGTCCCAACGTCTCGGGATCGAATCTAAGCCACCGAGTGATCGTCGCTTCTCTTCGTTGGCTCCAAATGTGTCGGAAACGAGTCAGAATCGTTCCAATTCTCCATGATTGGTCTTAGGAGCCTAAAACAAACTAGAAGAAGCATAAGTAGCCCCGAAACCTCTCCAAGGAGCGATTCCACAAGAGAAACCGGGACCAAACACAACAAATAAGCACTACAAAACACACTTATCAACTCCCCCACACTTAACCCTTACTCGCCCTCGAGTAAGCACAAACTAACTAAAAACTAAAGAAACTGGACTACTAACCGAGCGGGTATTAGCGCACCCTACGCCCTTTCAACACACGCGAGAACACTTAGAGGAAAAGTGCTCTCCGCAAGGCAAGTGAGGTCTTGCGACAAAACTGTGAATGCAACCGGACATAAAAACACACAAACAAACAAACATACAAACAAACAAACAATCGGTTGCACCCAAAAAGAAACAAATACCGCTTCCCTCAAACAAGCGGTGAAGAAACACCGGTTAAGGACTCAAGGTAAGTGACAACGTTCCCGAGGTAATAACACAAATCGAAATGGACAAAACCTTAATAGTATGACAACAAAGCAAAAAAAAACGTTGGTAACTTACCTAGGTCCTCCTAACCTTCTAAGAACGTACTACGGGACGATCAGTGGGATGGAAATACGATGAACCACAGAGTTAGTCGACACTGTAGGTAAGTGAGACCCCGCCCCCTTTACCGATAAGCCAAGAGGATCGTCCCATGCTCAAAAATCGTCTAACTAGCCCAAGTAAAAAGGTGGATAAGGTTGCAAAATGGGGGAAGACCGATCATTACCACTATCATTCTTCCTAGGGACTCGGTCCTTTGGTAGGCTCTTCACGGTAACGATCGGAAAAAGGCTTATTTTTTAGAGGGTGAAAATCTTTTTGTGAGATTGTTTTCTTTTGCCATTTTTTTTTTCTTTTGCATTCGGCTTTTGAGTTGCTATGCCATTTCTTTTTCTTCTTTTGTATTTTCTTTTTGATTTATTGTGCCTTTTTGTAGACACCCGCATTTTGCCTGCTAGTGTCTATAGCAGTTCCCGACAAAACACCCGATGATGATCGGACGCAAACGTGACTTAGTACACTCGAATATGGGCTCAAAATCAATAATATCCGACGTGAGCATTTAGCGGAGTACAAATCTCTCAAAACCAACCTCAAATTCAGGCCCAGTGGGTCGTTTCGAGTAAAACGAGACTAATTTGGGCGAAAACCGACACAAAAAATAAAACCGTCTTTTGGCGACCGGGTCAAAACCCGGTCAAAGACGAATCCGTCCTCAAAGTCAGCCAAGTGAGCTTCTAGAAACTTGCGCCCAAACACACTTTTCAAAAAATTAAAAAAAATTCAACCATTTCCTAAAATGGCTCGCCAACTCTATCCACTCGATCGAGTGGAATGACCTCACTCGATGGAGTGGAGCCAAAAAATCGCAACAGACCCCTTTCCTCAGGGCACTCGATCGAGTGCACTAGGGCCACTCGATCGAGTGACCCTAGGTCGAGGGGTGTACTCTATAAATACCCCTCCTTGTGCTCTTTATTTTTAGATTTGGCACATGCTTTACAACCTACATTCCTACCCTAATTCATACATCATCTCTACACTACAACCCTAAGCCACACTAAGCAAAAACCGAGTTATTGTCCCTCGAGAAAAACCGACAAAACCATCCACACACTCACACACCATAACTTTGCATACATCCTCGATACTCCCGCGCTCCCGTCGCTATTTACGAGTCCGTTCCGAGGTCATTCTAAGCATGTATGTTGAGGATGTCATCAACCCCGTTTCTTCTTCTCTAATCAATTTCTCTTTTTCAATTATACATATTATGTACTATTACTATAATTATTAATCTCTAACACTAACATTTTATTTTCTTTATTACTAACTCTTTATTCTTTCGCATTCCAACATTTAACATTTTAATACCGTATATATATATATATATATATATATATATATATATATATATATATATATATATATATATATATATAGAGAGAGAGAGAGAGAGAGAGAGAGAGAGAGAGAGAGAGAGAGAGAGAGAGAGAGAGAGAGAGAGAGAGAGAGAGAGAGAGAGAGAGAGAGAGAGAGAGAGAGAGAGGTAGGTTCAAATAAGGTCCACAATTTTTTTAAGTCTATATTGAAGTTACAAATGACATACGCTAAAGTTGCATTTGTTCAAAATTGATATATATACAAATGCAACTTTAGCGTATGTCATATGTAACTTCAATATAGACTTAAAAAAATTGTGAACCTTATTTGAACCTCTCTCTCTCTCTCTCTCTCTCTCTCTCTCTCTCTATATATATATATATATATATATATATATATATATATATATATATATATATATATATATATATATATATATATATATATATATATATATATATATATATATACATATATATATATATATATACATATATATATATATACATATATATATATATATATACATATATATATATATGTATGTATATAATAATAAAACTCGGATTCGAACACGTTTGACTACGATGACCATCTCAAGTCCGTTTAATCCCTTTACAAGTCACGACGGAGGTGGCACCCTTCCGAGGAGCGCCGCTTCAAGTTCTCAAGGGCGTAACGAGATCGTGGTCGTTCATAGTTGTACGTGTCCAATTCTATTTCTAAGATTAGCACGGAGCTCGTTGATGCGAAAACCGACATCACATAATCCGTTAGGATTAGTATCGATGTTGTGACGCGGAGGGACACAATTTTGTCACTAATCAATTTTTTCGATCCAATGATAACATCTTTTCAAAAAAATCCGATGACGGTATTATAATCGTATAGTACACGATTATAGTACCTTAAACCGAGTTAAGTTTAAATCATGCAATATTTTTACGTAACTCGGTCAACCATCGATTTTGAATAAATAAACATCGAAACAGCCATCCTTTTCGAAACGAGTTATGACTCGTACAGGGGGCACTCGACCGAGTGCCATGGGCCACTCGATCGAGTAGCACCCCAAAAATCGGGCAGTAGCTCCTCCAAAGGTTCACTCGATCGAGTCCTTGCCATGACTCGATCGAGTGGGTCCCCTTTGTTCCAATAAACCGAGAGCTTCAAGCATCATCGACTTAGTCGTCGCGTGCAAAGTCAATCACGTGATCCTATTTTCCAAAACTCATGCATTTTAGTTCGCTTCTACGACTTTGATCGATGTCTTTCACAATTAGTTTTGTGTCGACGACTCTTTAGTCGTATCCGACACATGACTAATTTAGACGCCAAATTTTCGATGGGATAAGTTGGGACAAGGCATCGAGATTTGGGATCGGGCTAGCACCACGCCTAGGTCCCATATCTCCGTCCTCCGTTTAATACACAATATAATGTGTATTTAATCGGAGTTTGTCCATTTACTTAACTTACGGTCTAGTTTATATTTATTATATATGGATCCGTTTCTAGTTAGTATTTGCCACTTTTAATTCAATTATTCTTTTTATCGTTGTTTATTTTGTTTTGGCCGGGTTGTATTTCCGCCCGTGTATATTGTATTTATTTACGAGTTTTGTTTATTTTCGATGCTTATCGTTTTTATAAAATGAACCTCGCATGCTAAATAATTCGACTATAGTTTTGATGCATTAAAATGACGTAGTTAACAAATAATTCGCATGCTTAGCCAAAAACGCTGTTTGCATATCATTTAATCAATTTACTAGCGCGCGTACACGAACACGAACGATGTTTTAGTAGAGGCCGCTAAGTGCGGGCGAGGTTGGGTGTTCTTAGTGGGCTTCCCAACACGTACCCTCACCCCTTACTCAGAACCTCGGTTTCCGGATGTCCGAAACCGTTGACGCACGAGAGTCATTCTATACACGATAACCGGTACAGACGGTATCGGTGTCGCAATGCAAAGGGACGAGCCCCATAAACTCTAAAATCGAAATGGGCCGTACTTTGTGTACGGTCCACGACGACATAGAGTGGGCTCGAATGGGTCCGAATTCCCATAAAATTCGGTGGCGACTCCAACTTTGACTTAAATTTCGAACCCGAGATCAATCTTACCACCAGATTCATTCGCCTACCAAAACCCGCGCGTGGGCGCGTCGAGGTGGACCTACGTCATGTCCACACTTTTCTTTTTCTTCTTTCTTTTATTTCTTTCTTTTTCTTTCTTTTCCTTTCTTTTGACTTGGCTTGCCTTTTGGATAATTCTTGTATTGTAGGCATTTCTTGCAACCAAGTGAGAATTTCAACAATTTGCAACTTATTTGTGGAAAAATGTGTATGAGGTAGGGAAATGGGTGAGTCGGGACGACGCCTTCCCTTCAAACCCACAAAAAGGGGAGAAACTTTGACTAGTCAAAGCAATTCCGAACACGGTCACCTAAGGGACGAGACTCGACAACCAAGGCCTTTTCACTCCGTGGGTGGTCATAGTGGTCAAAATGTAAATCCCGTAGTAAATCCCTAGTAGGCTAGGTGGACACAAGGTAAAGAACCAACGAAACTATTGATTTAGAGTCATTCTACTAGACTAAAGTCCAAGACTAGATTCATACCACTAGAAAGGAAAAGTAAACACTTGCACACTAGCCTCGAAACCGGGTTTTCGAAAACCCTTTTTACACAAGACACAAACTAAACAAGACCAAACAAGGACGAAAGAAAATGAGACACACACAACAAAACAAAACAAAATAAGAGAAAAGAAAACAAACATACAACCAAAACAAACACTACCCCGAAACATCCAAATAAGCAACCAATCAACCACAAATCATCACAAAGCTCCACCCGAGCACACACCATCACAACACATCCTCCAAACTCCACAAAAAAAGGAAAAAGGAGAAAGAGAAAGAAAGATAATACCGGATGTCAAGAGCCTTTCGAAGCTTATCGAAGATTACGCAACCTACAAGGAATTTAGGGGGGCAAAACACACAACACAACATATATACGACACAACGACACAAAAGGAAAAGACACGAAGGAAAACCTTTTTGGATTTTTATGAAAATTTTCAAATTTTTAGGGGTTTTTAAGATTTTTTTCGAAAAAACTACGAAAATAAAACTAAACTAGACTAGGATATCGCTCCCCCACACTTAAACCAAGCAATGTCCTCATGCTCGATCGGTAGTGTGTGGAGACACTAAAAAGAAAAGGAACTACGAAAATAAAGCTAAAAATTAAAAAGAAAAGCGAAGAAAGGGTAGAATGTGTCCGGCCGGGGTGTAATCAAGTCACCAAGGGCCGAGACAAGAAAAGATATGGATGGGGGGGAGAAATAAAAAGAAGAAAATAAAAGGAAATGGGAGGGGAGGACTAGGTGTAATCAAGTCACCTAGCCCGGATTCCGCCTAAATCCGATTAAATTCTACCAAAAGAAGGTAACATTAAAGGAAAACGTGAAAGGACTTGTAAATTTGGATTTTGAAATGACTCTCGATGTCGTCACGTCATCGAGAATCGGGAGCAATGACTACCAAGGCCCCGGGGGCCACCACGACACAAAAATGATAAGGGGAAGGGGAACAAACAAAGGGAGACAAGCAATAAAAGACGGAAAAGAAAGGAGAGTTGCCTTACCAAACGGTTAGCACTCTCTTAACTCAATCGTCTCGATGATCGATGTCAGCACGTCGCTTGTCTTCATCATTGTTATTCCTCTTCGTTCTTGATAAGGTCGCATGGTTGAAGTACTAGGCTTGCAATGGTATAATGAGGTAGGATTTGATGTAAAACTCGGTGTGTAGTGAAGAGAAGAAAAGGTGAAGGTGCATATATGAAGTATATGGGTCATAGATAGTTGCAAGGGTAGGTAGGGAGGTTGGGAGGGGGCATAATATGGTTGGGTGGGCTCAAATGTCGAAGAGGAGGCAAAAGGAGGAGCTGGGCACCATCCCGGTCGAGATGGACTCGATCCCGGTCGGGAGGAATCCTTCACGGTCGGGAAGACCTAGTTCCCGGTCGGGAAGACCTAGTTCCCGGTCGAGATGGGTAATCAGTAGCTCCAGATTCCATGCACTTTTCATCCCGGTCGGGATGACTCTTCTACCTCTTCAATCCTCATAATAGCTTCACCCACATGGCAACTAACACATCGGAATTTAGAATCCCGTCCCCAAAAGCTTACGGAAAGCTCAAAAACCGACTTCCTTACCCAAGATCCGAGCTTCTATCATCAACAACTCCTCTCAAAACTTCATCTTCACTAACAACCTATCAAATAAACTCAATAAACACCATCAAACTCCCTCCCTCACATCGCTCATCAAATTACCAAATTACAATATTTCCACAAAACACACAAATCCTAGAAACAAAATCACGAATAATATAATTACAATCACAAAAAATCAAAAGAAGAGGGAAATGGGAATATACAACATGACGGTTCTTGAGGAACTCCGTCAAACCTAGGATGTTGGACTCCTCCTTCTTATCCATAGCCATCAAGGGCTCGGAGGAGCAAGTCAAATGCTCGAGCCACATCATAATGAGGGCTCATTGAGTACCCGAGCCAAGCTATCCTCCAAAGCCTCCAAGCCGGAAGCAAGAAGTAGTAATCCAAAGACCCAACGTCATCTTGCATGTTGTCTCCGGGGTCTATCCATCCTACAAGCTTTACCGACCTCTTCCTCCCTAAGCACCGTCTCCTAGCACAACCAAGGCTTGAATTTCTAACACAAGGGTCAAAATGGAGTTTAACCCTCTTCTTTTCGTCAAGCAAACCCAAGTCATCAACAAGTTCCGGCCCAATATCTCCAAATCCTAAAACATCGTTCTTCCCCACATCATCAATAAGAAGAGATTTGAAAATCATACAAGCGGTTTCAACCTCTTCTAAACCAAGATCCAAATTACACACAAGGGGTTCACAATACTTTATTGGATTCGCACAAATGGGCGACTTGATTTCATCATTCATATCCCATGACTTCACAACTCCTATCACCTCACTCAACTCATCCCAAAGTTCTATATCCTCAACAATAGGCTCATAGGAAGCGACATGAAGCTCAAGAGGAGGGCAAGTGGAGGGGATTGAAGGTTCAACAAGTATAGAGGGGGTAGACTCTTGAATTTCCTCTATTTTATCGGTGTTTTCATCAATGAAACTCTTCAAATTCCAACTATCCTCACCCAATTCTTCACCAAAAACACCTTCATCAAGGATTATCTCCTCATTCACCTCATCTTGGGTAGACAATCGAGGTTCTTCATAGCAAGTCTCGCTTCTCAAAGGGAATTCATTAGCGGCTTCATCATTGTGTTGTTCCCCTTCCCCAAATGAACATCCTTCATCAAGTTGTGAAGTTCGAGTTAAAAACATTAGGGTTTGAGCCGCTATAGCAGTCAATCTAGCTTTACATCCCTCTCTTTCCCTTTGGATTTGGGCCAAGATTTCATGGTCCTTTTGCAATTGGATGGCCATTTCTCATTGGCTCTTTTGCATTTGAAGAATCGATTGATTTAACTCCAAGTTGGACATTTGGTGGTCATTGGGGTTTTGGAGTGCTACTTGTAAACCTTGATGATGCCCAAGGGGTGGGGCATCATATTGTTGGTAGTGAGGTTGAGGTGATTGGTAATATGGTGGGTTTTGGGGAAATTGGCTTCCATATGGAGAAATATGATGAGGCATGGTGGGTTCACGATGGCAATTTGAGTAATAACCACCACGATCACAATGTTTTTGTTTGGTGAAATGTGAGTTATATTCATCAAAAAAAAATAGGCTGTACAAAACATATTGTATCCCTATAACGAAATCATATCAGACTATATCAAAACAGAGCAAGAGGCAAAATAAAAATTAACAGTTATATCCAACCCTCCTTTGATAATCAATATCTTCAGAGGTTATATTCTTCAAATCTTTTGCCTTGATTATGATCCGAACCGAGTTGATAATACTCCAACTAACTGTTTCAGGTCGAGTCATATACCCCTCCAATCGTGCTATATTTCTTTGGTACCATGTGTGATAATAGCAGGCACATAGGATAGCAGCATACAGTTTCGCATAGACTGAAGTTAGTTTCATCGTCATGATACGTTGCATGTCCGGTCTATGTCTTGTATTGTCACGAATGCATTCCAAAATCCTGCTGCTATAAGAACAAGCAAAAAAGAAATGATCCACCGTCTCTTCATCCTGATTGCATAGGCAGCAGTCTTCGTCCTCCACACCTCCATGCTTAAGCAATTTATCCTTCGTATTTAAACCATCATTCATAATCAGCCAAGTTATGTGAGAATGTTTGGGAGTATTCCAATCGCTTCACACAAATTGGCTCCAAGGGGGGGAAATTGGGTTCGGATTAAGCCACTCATATCCTTGCTTGATAGTGTACCCATGAGTGCTTCCGAGCCAAAGATCGTCCTCATATTCACTCTTCATTTTTTCTTTGATTTTGCAGATTGTTCGCCACAACCATGAGACGTCTGCAGGAGGTTGATAATCAGCCCAGTTCTTGCCTTTAATATATATAGCATTGACCCACTTAACCCACAAGCTATCTCACTTTGTAGAAATCCAATCCACGAGTTTACCGACAGCCGCTATGTTCCAACTGCTAGCTCTTTTTATGCCCAGTCCACCGCTTTCCTTGGGAAGAGTGACCGTATTCCATGCCACTAAAGGGACTCGTCTATAATCCGCACTCCCGTCCCAAAGGAAATTCCTGCAAATTCTTTCAATTCTCTTGATAGCATGCTTAGGTATAACAAAAATTGACGCCCAGTAATTGTAAAGAGTATTAAGAACCGAGTTAACAAGAGTAACTCTACCCGCATAAGAAAGTTTCTTGGCCCCGATACTCCTAACTCTACTGATCACCCTTTCAATCACAGTATTGCATTCCATTTTGCTGATTTTTCCAGTTTGGATCGGAACACCAAGATATTTGAAGGGGATTTGGCCTTTTTTTACTCCTGAGATCTGCTGCACTTCTACTATAATCGTGTCCTTAACTCCATTATAGTACGCTTCTGATTTATCCTTATTCATGCTAAGCCCCGAGGAACTAGAGAAGGTCGAAAATGCTCGTAAAAGAAGCATGATAGACTTCATATCCCCTTTACAGAACATGAGTAAATCATCGGCAAATACTAGATGAGTTAGCTTCATGTTCTTGCATTGCGGATGAAAAGTGAACGGCCATTTCAGCGTGGCAAACTTCAATACTCTAGATAAGTACTCCATAGCAAGGGTGAACAAAAGAGGGGAAATGGGGTCCCCTTGTCGCAAACCTCTCTTCCCTTGAAAATACCCGAACGAATTTCCGTTTAGAACCAACGAATATGAAGTAGTAGTAATACACTCCATCGTCAATTGAATAAACGGATTGGGAAAGTTCAGAGCACTGAGCATATTCTCTATAAATTTCCATTCAACAGTATCGTATTCCTTTTGGATGTCAAGCTTAAACAAGCATCTGGGAGACGCATTCTTCCTTCCATAGAGTTTAACTATGTCTTCACAGACCAACACATTTTCAATGATCGACCGGCCCTTGACGAAGGCTCATTGATTCTCATGTATAAGATCAGGCAAAACCATCGCCAAACGATTGCATAATAGTTTAGAAATAACCTTGTATATCATGTTACAACATGCAATAGGACGAAACTGAGTGACAATTTCAGGCCTATCACATTTCGGAATTAGCACGACAATTGTGGCATTAATTTGTTTGAATAATCTACCCGTCTTGAAGAAATCTTGAATCGCTTCAGTAATATCAGGACCGATAATGCCCCAAGCGGACTTAAAGAATCCACTGGAGTAGCCATCAGGCCCCGGAGCCTTGTCTTCAGGAATGGAGAATATTGTTTCCTTTATTTCATCAGCAGAGACAGTTCGTAGTAAATCAGCCTGATGACTCGCAGAGCAAATCGGACCTGTAGCAATCACCTCGGAGCAAATATGCGCCACAGGTTTACTGTCCCCCAAAAGCCCTGTATAAAATTGCAGAAACGCTTCTTGTATCTTCCCCGCCTCATTAATCAGCATCCCCTGACTATTCTGAATCTGGGTAACCTTATTTCTTTGAATATTCTGCTTAATAGCCTGATGAAAGTAATGTGTATTCGAGTCACCCTCTTCAAGCCATTGTCTTTTTGCTTTTGGGGCCATGTAACTATCTCGTGCTTCGGTATACTGCTGCAGCTCGGCCTGTACACATCGCTCTTGCTCAACTAAAGTTTCAGTCATGCCTTGAATAATCTGTATCTGCACCCTTTCTAGTTCCTCAGTTTTAACCGTAACCCTCTTCTCAATATCTGAGAAATGCTCCTTATTTAGTTGTTTAAGGCCCTTCTTTAACCCTTTAAGCTTCTTAATCACACTTAACATCTTAGTACCATAGACATTCGTATTCCATTCTTCCTGCACCACTCTTTTAAAAGATGGCGTCAAGCTCCACATATTGAAGTACTTAAAGCTTGTTTTTCTCTCGACATCCATCCTGCAACTACTCACAGTACAAGGACAATGATCAAATAATCCCTCGGGATGGAAATGAGCTTGGAGATCAGGCAACATCGTCCATGTGAACCACGAGCCCATCGCCTTTATATCAGTCATTTCGCACTTCAGGAGACAATCAATAAAATCGTCCATATCCTCCTGATCTGTATGCCCTCCCAACCTTTCATCCGGGGTTAGAACAGTGTTGAAGTCCCCCCCCCCAATGGCCCAAGGACAGTCTACTATCTGCATAGCTATATCACACAGCCTCTGCCATAGTTCCTTCCTGTCTGTCCCGTTATTAAAAGCATACACAACTGTATAGAAAAACTGTAACAACCTGGATTTTAAAAAAAAACTTTTAATAATATAAATAGTATAAATAGTAGGGTCAAAGGTGGCGGAAACACCCGACCAAATCCAAATCGTCACTATCACGACATTCAAACAAATACATTATTCAAAAGTGTTCAAATTGAAAATCAAAAGAAACTTAAATAAAAGGTCTCTCTCCACAAGTCTTCCCCAACACAGCATCACAATCAATAGCATCTCGGAAGACCTGAAAGGGGGGTCCAAAGTCAGTGGGGAGCAACTAGATGTTCTCCCAGTCATGGTTATAACAGGTTGAACATGAATAGCAATAATAATGAAAGATAACATAATCAAATGACATGTGGAGATATCAATACACATGATCGACATGTTATTAGATAGGATCATATAATTTATTGAAATACATAAACAACTCATGACCCAACGGACACGACATATTTATATCAAATCATCCACGATGTTATTATTAAACATAACGATCAAGATAGATACTACGTATCCATCCATACATGTCGGAGTAGGTAACAACAGACCTCATACAAAGACGTATAGGATATAGAATGAACACCGGCTAGAGTATGTAACTGATACTCTAACTAGTCAGAGCGTGTAACTGACCCTCTGACACGGAGCGTGTAACTGACCCTCCATTTTGTGAAGTATGTAACTGATACTCCACGGTACTATGTATAGCGTGTAACTGACGACTATATGTCTAAGACCTGGCCAGAGCTCTCGACGCAGTAACTATACGTCGAACGACGCACGGGAACCCAGAACGTGTAACTGACGAATATGGACCCACCGAACATAGACCAATTAAACCTCTTGCGAGCAGTATTGGTTCATTCCGATAGTATGTAACTGATACTACCGTCATCTATATCACTAACCATCATGTACATTGCACAGTGTAACTGACTGCCAACTGCGTGAGCAACCTCACGACTTCTACGTAGTACAGTGTAACTGACTGCACGATGTAGTAATCAGACCTAGTATAGTGTCACTGACTATACCAGGGAAAATCAGGCCCTAGATAGTGTAACAGACTATACAAGGTATTAATCATTTGTGATAAACATCACGACTCAAACGTAGAACAATATAACTGATTGTTCTAAAGGAACGAGTATAGAAGTAATCAAACAACGACAACATAATGAAGTTATAGCACAACTGATTATAACCTTCAAATAGGGATAGGGTTAAGGTCTAACGGACTATAACCCTGAACATCTAACGTGTATTAGTATTCAAGGTCAAGGTAAGGCTACATTAACCTAGTCTACTAAACTGAAGTTATGTATATAACGTCAACCCGAAGGTGGTGTCATAGTATAACTACTATAACGTCAACTTCAAGATAAGATTACATTAACCTCGACTATAAACTTGTGAGGTTACCTTAACCTCAGTGAGATTATAGCTTCGTAACAGTGATACATAATCCTCAAGTGAAGGGTATCGTAACTTCCCATTGAAGTTACTTGACTTCAAGTAAGGTTACTTTAACCTTGTTATAACCTCGTGAGGTTACGTTAATCTCCGTGAGATTATAACTCGCAATAAGGTTACATTAACCTTGTGTGAAGTTGTATAGTAACTTTCCAATAAAGTTACGTAAACCTCAACTAGGTTACCTTAACCTTGATCATAACCTCGTGGAGTCACTAAAAATTGAGCCCCAACGAGACTATAACCCCGCATTGAAGTTACCTTAACCTTAAGTGAAGTTGTATAGTAACTTTCCAATAAAGTTACAAGATCTTCAATCAGGGTTAGATTAAGCTCAACCCTAACCTCCACACCGGGCGATGATAGGACAAGTCATCTAATACTTAGGGTTGGATCCCTAAAGCCATCGATGAAACAACCCTAGCATCTCCAAAGGGAGAGGCTAAGCGGCTCACGTACGAATTTTAGATGTTACAACGGATTAGATCTAACAATTCTAATATAAGAAAAAATGACAATTATTGATCTAACGATAATAATAAATCGTTCAATTAACATACTAATTAATTAGACTCTTTAAGTCATGAATAAAGACACGACACAAATCATCTAAATCATGTAACGAGTCATTAAAATCACACAACACATTTAAAATGCATAAACACGAAAAGAATCACATCTAGTTACCTTTTGCCAATTAATGATAAACATTAATAAGAAGCACCATGAAGAACGCGACACACAAAACCTTGTCTCCAACACGTGTCATCATCCCCATAAATCAACTTCGATGAAACAAACCGAAACCCATGTGACAGAAATCGTACAACACAAATCCTCTTTCAAAACAACCAAAAGAATGATATCTTCTTCTTTAATTAGGGACTTTAAAGGTAGGTCTAAATGTTCATGAAAATGAATCTCATAAAAATAATTGGAGATGAATATATTGTAGAGAAAAGAACCAAGATTATGAAAATATAATTTATGTATGAAATTGGAGAAATGATTGATGTATAACAATGGAGTTAAATGGAGAAAAGAAGATGAAAGGAGAAGAAAGAGAGTAGGCAGCCGCGGCAAAACGAACGCACAAAATAATGAAATGACCTAGTTGCTTGCTAGGTTAATTTTTGTTATAAGGGGATTAACAAATGGGCTTTTGGTCTATTACCTCATACAATGGATCATCCAATCACAAATTGAGTTAGACCATAATAAAACGCTTGGAGAATAGATATAAGAAAAGCGGTTACTATTTTAAAATTGTCAAATCATGTACGGATATTTTAACCCATTAAAAGTGAGTGCAAACGAGACAATAATTTAAAACGGACAATGGAGGTAATAAAATACAGAATGTATATTATTATAATACTCGAAAATAATTATTTTAAATAAATAACTTTCGAATAAAATTAATATAAAATACGGGGTGTTACAATCCAACCCCCTGAAAAGAAGTTTCGTCCTCGAAACTTGAAATTCAGAGACAAGATCAAAAGATTATAAGAATTACAAGTGGTCATCACCACAAGTCGTCTCGGAATTCAAACCGTTGCGCACTCTGATCCTTGTAAACATTCAAACCACAAAAGTGTATCTTAAGTCCTCAATGTTAAATAATCATTATCCATTCTAAAACCTCAATCAGATTAATCTCAAATAATCACAATCCAAAATAATCGCTAAATGAATACCGTCCTCCAAATAGTCATCTATTTTATCGCGATATGACCTTATCGAGTAAAACTGGTCAACATTTCCACACCAGCATCACCTTAAGCATATAGTTAACTCTCATAAATACCATTACATTTCAAATCCCATAATATCAATGATTGCCTTACGTTCACCAAGTATTCTCAATACCTTAAGTAATACTCATCGGTGTACAACATCTTATCCCATGAATTACGAACTTCTACTCCATTTATATCCACAAATATCAGTCATCATACCAAGACATATATGTCCTGTTAATAAATGATTCATGCACTTAAATGAAACACCTTATCTCCAAAGTTTTCTATATAGCTTCCAAAAGAACAAATTAATATCCATGTACCCTTAATGTAATAAAATCCTCATACTCTCTGAGCTCGGTGTATGACCTTAAATACAACACTTCCAAAAAACCATATATTACCCCAATTCATACTCATATACTATGTTCTATACTCTAAACATCAATTAACCCAACCTCAAACTCAAAGTATAAACATTTCGCCAAAGGATCCAAACTCTCACTATGAGATGATCACAAGTAGTTATGAAGAAGGAACCAAAAGTTTTTACATTATCATAAAAGAGCATAAAGCACGCGAGCTAAAAAGAAAATATTTTTGAGCAATACCACAAGGTAAAAGTTTGAGAAGTTGCAACACAAGGCGAAAGAGATTACAAAAAGTTGAAGAAAGAGAAAGTTGGAGTTAAAATAATGATCAAATAGAGGGTACCGAAAGATCAAACAAATAAAGGACAAATATAAAAGGAAACTTTTGGTTGGTATGAAAATATGAGAGGCACGGTTGATATGATCAAGGAGACAAGGATAGAGGACTCAAAATCTTGTTATCTACCCAAAGACGACACCTTAACAATATAAGTAAAGCACGAAAAACAAGGGTCATACGATTCTCGTACAATCATCGCTCAAGGTATCACTGTCTCGTACCATCCTTTAATCATATTACCATACTACCTCAAGAAAAACAAATCTCTATGTAATTGTCCCTTCACAATCCCTATGTTCCTCAGATAATCATTCTCTAGACTATTAACTCTCAATACCTTCATCTAATCGGATATAATGGATAAAACCATGGAATCCTCTGCATCCTTAAAAATACGAATACCACGTTTCATTATCTCCATCTTCAATATGGTAGTTTACGAAATCAACGATCTAAACATTAATATGTCATAAGTTCATAACTCATATTATTCCCTTTCACTCAGTCCTTACAAGGTATGATCATTAAATAACTCCTCAATAGATAAATCATAAATTCTTTTCATTACACACTGATTGCCATTAACGGTTCTTACTCCTCGAATATGGTATTCCAATTCAAGACAAGCATAGTTCCCAAAATTCTCTTTATTCAATGTAAATCCACAATAACCTTCAATTTAGTACAATCATCCTATTCTTAATCAATAAGTAACCCACATAACCTATTTTCCTTAAGACAAATTTCAATAATTCTCCTGATTAAAGGCATAAGTCACAATATTTCCAATTAATATACCATAAGATACACCTATTCATCATGTGTCTTACTCCTTGTAAAATCCTGAAATCATAGTCGTACATCTTACACCATACACAAACACTCAATATCATCAATACGGATATCCTCAAAAATTAAAGGACTTAACACTCATAATCCCAAAGTAAACATTGTCAGAACAACCTCTATTCCCAAAGTAAACTTCATCTCAACGATCTCTAATCCCAAAGAAAACATCATCTCACAAACTTTAATCCCAAATTAGACTTCTTCGTGCCCAAACTCTTGATAATAATTGCTCTTTTCTTTCATACTTGAATCTCCAAATACAATCAATTCTAACATATTAACTCAAGACTAAATCACAACAGGAAAACTCTCAAAGTTACCTTAAGAAGAGATGGCACCACCAGTGATCCAAAAGGATAACAGTACGAGAAGAGTAAAGCTCGGTTATCAAGGATTAAGAGTTTTGCCAAACATATAACCAAACGTACGGTGTGTATGTAACATTAAAGAGACATTTTCCAAAAATAACCGTGATTTAAATCAACGAAGCATGCTTAAAAAAAGTCTTTACACGAACCATGCACTTAATACATTTATTAACGATAGATATTAAGGCATAAACACACAAAACACATGAACAAACATGTAACACAATTAATAATGAGACACAACATTCAAGTATAAAGAACCAAGTACATTATCAACAAACATAGTACAATTAATAACGATATGAAACACTAAGGCAGATAAATCCTTAATTATTTCTACCCCCATTTACTCTCACTCAATTACTAAGCAAAGTTATTCTTTTAATGATTAAGCGAGAGTTGGGAGCGCCTTCGCTCTGATACCAACTGTAACAACCCGGATTTTAAAAAAAAAAATTAATAATATAAATAGTATAAATAGTAGGGTCAAAGGTGGTGGAAACATCCGACCAAATCCGAATCGTCACTACCTCAACATTCAAACTAATACATTATTCAAAAGTGTTCAAATTAAAAATCAAAAGAAACTTAAATATAAGGTCTCTCTCCACAAGTCTTCCCCAACATAGCATCACAATCAATAGCATCTCGGAAGACCTAAAAGGGGGGGGTCCACAGTCAGTGGGGAGCAACTAGATGTTCTCCCAGTCATGGTTATAACAGGTTGAACATGAATAGCAATAATAATGAAAGATAACATAATCAAATGACATGTGGAGATATCAATACACATGATCGACATGTTATTAGATAGGATCATATAATTTATTGCAATACATAAACAACTCATGACCCAACGGACACGACATATTTATATCAAATCATCCACGATGTTATTATTAAACATAACGATCAAGATAGATACTACGTATCCATCCATACATGTCGGAGTAGGTAACAACAGACCTCATACAAAGACGTATAGGATATAGAATGAACACCGGCTAGAGTATGTAACTGATACTCTAACTAGTAAGAGCGTGTAACTGACCCTCTGACACGGAGCGTGTAACTGACCCTCCGTTTTGTGAAGTATGTAACTGATACTCCATGGTACTATGTATAGCGTGTAACTGACGACTATATGTCTAAGACCTGGCCAGAGCTCTCGACGCAGTAACTATACGTCGAACGACGCACGGGAACCCGAAGTTATGTATTCAAGGTCAAGGTAAGGCTACATTAACCTAGTCTAGTAAACTGAAGTTATGTATATAACGTCAACCCGAAGGTGGTGTCATAGTATAACTACTATAACGTCAACTTCAAGTTAAGATTACATTAACCTCGACTATAAACTTGTGAGGTTGCCTTAACCTTAGTGAGATTATAGCTTCGTAACGGTGTTACATAATCCTCAAGTGAAGGGTATCGTAACTTCCCATTGAAGTTACTTGACTTAAAGTAAGGTTACTTTAACCTTGTTATAACCTCGTGAGGTTACGTTAATCTCCGTGAGATTATAACTCGCAATAAGGTTACATTAACCTTGTGTGAAGTTGTATAGTAACTTTCCAATAAAGTTACGTAAACCTCAACTAGGTTACCTTAACCTTGATCATAACCTCGTGGAGTCACTAAAAATTGAGCCCCAACGAGACTATAACCCCGCATTGAAGTTACCTTAACCTTAAGTGAAATTGTATAGTAACTTTCCAATAAAGTTACATGATCTTCAATCAGGGTTAGATTAACCTCAACCCTAACCTCCACACCGGACGATGATAGGACGAGTCATCTAATACTTAGGGTTGGATCCCTAAAGCCATCAAAGAAACAAACCTAGCATCTCCAAAGGGAGAGGCCAAGCGGCTCACGTACGAATTTTAGATGTTACAACGGATTAGATCTAACAATTCTAATATAAGCAAAAATGACAATTATAGATCTAACGATAATAATAAATCGTTCAATTAACATACTAATTAATTAGACTCTTTAAATCATGAATAAAGACACAACACAAATCAATTAAATCATGTAACGAGTCATTAAAATCACACAACACATTTGTTCATTAATTAGGGATTTTATAGGTAGGTCTAAATGTTCATGAAAATGAATCTCATAAAAATAATTGGAGATGAATATATTGTAGAGGAAAGAACCAAGATTATGAAAATATAATTTATGTATGAGATTGGAGAAATGATTGATGTATAACAATGGAGTTAAATGGAGAAAAGAAGGTGAAAGGAGAAGAAAGAGAGTAGGCAGCAGCGGAACAACTCACGCACAAAATACTGAGATGACCTAGTTGCTTACTAGGTTAATTTCTTTTTGTAAGGGGACTAACAAATGGGCTTTGGGTCTATTACCTCATACAATGGATCATCAAATCACAAATTGGGTTAGACCATAATAAAACGCTTGGACAATAGATATAAGAAAAGCGGTTACTATTTTAAAATTGTCAAATCATGTACGGATATTTTGACCCATTAAAAGTGAGTGAAAACGAGACAATAATTTAAAACGGACAATGGAGGTAATAAAATACAGAATGTATATTTTTATAATACTCGAAAATAATTATTTTATGTAAATAACTTTGGAATAAAATTAATATAAAATACGGGGTGTTACAATCACATGGTATGCATAACATGTGACTAGTAACAAAGAATTCACCTTTACCCACAATCAAACCCTAATCATCCATAATCAACACTTAACCCCCCTACTAACCCCACAATAAGTCTACTCAATCATATCTAAACAAACATTAACATAAAAAAGAGAAATCAACACAAACATTAAAACATTCATAATGAAAGTGAAACTAGTAAGAACAATGAACAATGAACAAAGATTAAAACTTGAATAATAAACAAAGATGAAGGAAAAGAGAAGAGGAAGATTATACCAGACTAGCATGGAAGAAAGATTGAACTTGTAATAATAAGAAAACCCAAATACATCAACCAAGGTTGTCAATCTTGGTTGGATTCTTCCACTACAAAAATCGAGCCCGAATTGCGTCGGACAAATCCGACGCAAAATGGCAATATACGACGCAAAATGCAAATTGCGTCAGATTAACCGATGCAAACGACCGCCGTAATATTTTGACGCAATTTTTTTTTTTGCATCGGTTAATCCGACGCAGATGAGTTGCGTCGGCTTGCGTCGGCTGATCCGATACGAACACATGGAGGTCAACGCCCTGTCAACGGGACTTTGCGTGGGATTAGCCGACGCAACGTCAAAGTTTTTGTTGACTTTGCGTCGGCTAATCCCACGCAAAGCCGTTGACTGAAATCTGACTTAGGGACTTTGCGTGGGATTAGCCGACGCAAAGTCAACAAAAACGTTGACTTTGCGTCGGCTAATCCCACGCAAAGTCCCTAAGTCAGATTTCAGTCAACGAATTTGCGTGGGATTAGCCGACGCAAAGTCAACGTTTTTGTTGACTTTGCGTCGGCTAATCCCACGCAAAGCCATTGACTGAAATCTGACTTAGGGACTTTGCGTGGGATTAGCCGACGCAAAGTCAACAAAAAACGTTGACTTTGCGTCGGCTAATCTCACGCAAAGCCTAGTAACAAAAAAAATCGTTTCCTTGTTTTCAGCTCCCCATACGCGCGAAATAAAACAACCTGCAAATAAACAACCCACTCCTACAACAAACCACAGCAGCACATCCTAAACCAAAATCCATCAATAACTCCAATCAAAGCTCTCTTCTTCACAAATCTCCACAAAACGACACAAACATAAACTAATGTAATGTTATAGAAAATGAAAATATTACAAAGACAACCGTTTCTAGGTTCAGAATTCAACCAGAGTGTAAACAAGACAACCAGCGCTAGGAGTTGGTAAAATATATATACACACAATGTAACCAAAGTGTAAACAAGTAACATAAGGGAGCTGAACTACCTAAGAAAGGGACTCGATGTGCTCCGATCCGAAGGGATGACCATCGTTGTTGTCGTCATCGTCGCGCCTAGTCATGCGTGGCCCTCCACCGCATCCCTCGTTCCCCATGGTGAACCGTTCCCTCATGAACTGAATAAACTGGTCCTGGTCTTCGCACCTCTTCCCCAACGTCTTCAGACGCTCTTCTTGTCTTTGGAATTTATCTTCCATACGCTCGTTGAGTGTGCGTTCCTGCGAGGTGGCGGTAGGGAGGTACGTGTCCGCAGATACCTCCTTACCTCGGTTCAAGCATGGGCGAAAGAGCTGTTTCGCCGCATTCCCTATCCCCCAGAACCGTCCCTTCTGGTTATAGCCACCCGTCACATCGTGGAAGATCTTCAGCGTGTTGGGTGCCTGATCAGAGGCCCGTGCCTCCTCCACCGCTTTCTGGTAGTTCTCCTGAAACAACATCATGAAACAGTGTTATAACTTTTAGAACACATACTATCACGTGGTAATTTTCATGCCTAGTATATTTTTTAAAAACATTACTACTACTCACCACGATCTCCGGTCCTCTAGGGTCTATCCACTTGCCGTCTTTCCCCTTCTTCGTCTTCTCCAAGAGATCGACCGGGGTTGCAGTTGGGCCCTTCATATAACAGTGTTAAAACTTTCAGCATTTATTTACCAATAGTATATATTGAATTATACTCAAACTTTTTACTTGTTTTATAAGCACTTACCAACGCCGCGAAGGCTGTTGCTGCACTCCTACTTCCGAGGCAGCTGGTGGGTTTCGCCACCCCGTCCACCTGCCCACCTCTCCTGTTCGACGACTTAATCGCCGATTTCTTCTTGAAAGCTGGGTCGGCAGCGTTCTTCTTCAATATCTCCCACTTCTCTTGCGGAATCCAGTCCGCCTTGTCGACCCTCGGGACAGCTCGCTGGAAGAGGTCGGTTATCTTCTTCTTTATCCGAGTCTCAAAATCCGACCTGAGGTCGTACCCCAGGTCTATACGCACTCTCCTCTATTTGTCAAAAAAAAGATTCGTTAGCGACAATTGAATGTATAAATCGTGCAACGAAAACCTTAGAAACACAGACGAGGTAATTACCGCGAAGTGCATATACATCGCATCCCGAGCTTCCGGTGGTGCCTCCGTCCAGCTACAGTAGGCGCCAGGCGTGGACGCATACGTCATGACTACGGCATCCCGCAAAAAATCCGAGTACTTCTTGTCGTCCCACCTACACAAGTCAATTATGATAATTTGAAGCAAATAAATGAGTGAAAATTTAGAAAAGAACTGGTTACAACAACTACAACTCACCAACTAGCTTCCCTCACTTTCTGCCGTGAAAGGTACGCTTTCCCAGGCATGGCAACGTAAACCGTCGCCCCGACTTCCTGGACAGCGTCCACACCATGTATGACAGGAGGCCTAGGCACGTCCTCCTCCATGTGGTCACCATGGCTGCTGCCTCCCGTCAGCATCTCGCTGCTACCTGCCATAATCACGTCTACAAAATATGTTTGCGCAAAGTTAAACTGTAGAGTCAGTTCGTTTAGGGTAAAGCAGGAATTTCATTAAGTACCAAAATAGTCTTCAATTACAAATAATTAAATTACAACAAATTAAATTACAACTTATGCGAATAAGATACAAACAACTACATAATTGCTAATTATCGTCACTGTCACTGTCACTGTCCGCGTCGGTGTGCGGTTCAATGAACCCCTCGTCCCCGTCTTCATCATCATCGTCCCAGTCAGTATTCACCTCATCACCGTCATCTTCATCGTCGATGACCAAGTCGTCGTCCTCATCACCCTCTCCCTCAGGAACAATCCAGTCGGCAAACTCGTCGTCCTCCCCTACAGCACCAGCAACTTCGACTACATATTCTTCTTCATTGACGTCAGTGTCTTCGATCAGAGTTGATGACATCGGCTGATTATTACCAACCACACTCTCTTGGTAGACGTCATCGTCGATGATAGGATTATCAACTTGTGATCTTGCCTTGATTTTGAAAACCGCAGACCAATTCGTACTCTTTTTTCCCTTTGGGTAAGGTGCATAGCAGACTTGATTGACTTGATACGCCAACACAAAAGGGTTGTGCCCTCGCAGTTTTCTAGTCAGGTCGACATCCACAAGATTGTAGTTCTCATGAACAGTGACTCCGTGCGGGGAGTTGTCGATCCAATCACATTTGAACAGTACGGCCTTGCAGTTTTTGTGGCTGTCGTAGTAGTCTAGCTCGATCACCTCCATTAGTGTTCCATAGTAATCTGACCCTTCGGTGGACAACACACATACGCCGTTACTTTTGGTCAGTTTCGGAACATCAACACCCTCGGTAAACGCACGGAACTTGTACCCGTTAATTGTATATCGCCTCCAAGTTCTGACTCATGAAGACTGCCCAGTGACTAGTGGTCTTACCATGGGATCCTCCAGCGCTTCAGGCTATTGTCAACATAAAATTCGTCGAAAAACAATGCAATTAAATTTTGTACCAAACACATACACAATTTATAATGATCAAGCAAATAGCATTTCAACATACTTGAGTACGTAGCCATGAGGGAAACAGTGACTCATACGCCACCCAAACATCTTCAGATGTTTTCACTCCCGCATGTTCTGCCATAATGAAAGCCTCGAATTTCCTGAAATTTTCAGCAGTTGTACTTAAGCACACATACTACCAATTATGAGGAGGGTATGTTGTACGTGAGTTACTTACTCCTCGTACGGTCTGATTACAGGGCCACAGTTTCTCAGAACGTAGGAGTGTGCCTGCTTGTACTCAACATCGGTCAACCACCTCTCCTTACATTTTCCAGTTGTACTTCCAACATCAGACTGAAAGGGTTCCACCTCTATTTGGTGGTCTTCATGCGCACCCACGTCTAGGTCTTTGGCTTTTGTGTCAACGTGCTCTTCGAAGTAGAAGGAGCAGAAGTTTGATGTCTCCTCTAACAAATACGCGTTACATATTGAACCCTCAACACGTGCTTTGTTACCAATTTTTTTTTTCAGATGGTTTAAGAACCTGCAAATTAAAATATTAGCTCTCATGTAAGACTTAATTGGTAATCAATGCACGGAAATTCACACGAAGGACAGTTGAGGACGTTACCTTTCGAATGGGTACATCCACCTGTACTGAACAGGACCGCCAACCCTTGCCTCATACGGCAAATGAAGTGGGAGGTGCTCCATCGAGTTGAAGAATGACGGAGGAAATATTCTCTCCAACTTGCAAAGGATCTCGGGAATACTGTTCTCAAGTCGATTCATGGACTCGACTGACACCATAGTGGAACACAAATCTCGGAAGAACTGACTGATCTCTGTCAATGCATTCCACGTGTTCATTGGCAGCAGCTGCTTCAAAGCTACTGGCATCAAGCGCGACATAAACACGTGACAGTCGTGGCTTTTCATGTCATGCAAAATTAACTTGGACTGGTCCACACACCGGGATAAGTCGGATGCGTAACCATCCGGAAACTTCAAACCACTCACCCAATCGCACAAAGCCTTCCTATCATTTTTGTCCATAACAAAGGACGACGATTTGGGTCGCCCAAGACACAGTTCCTTGAAATCTGCTTTGCCTTTTGGTCCGAAGGCTGTCTTGTTCGGTACATCCATCACGGTGTTGATAATCTGCTCAAAGAAATTCTTCTCGATATGCATAACATCAAGGTTGTGTCTGATAAGCAGAGTGTGCCAGTACGGAAGTTCCCAGAATATGCTCTGCTTCCACCAACCTTCCTTCTTGTCCTTCAATTTTTTCAACTATTGGTGGGTAGCGTGTACTATTGTAGGGTACTTCTGCACATCTGTCCATATCTCATCGCCTGTTAACCGTTTACATGCGATCCTAGTTTCATCGGGTTGTTTCTTCAGAAAACTCTTACAGTTATGCCTAAATGGATGGTCGGAAGGTAGAAATTGTCTGTGACAGTCAAACCAAGATACCTTTCCGCTATTTTTAAGCCAAAAGGATTTTTGATCCTTCGCTTGACAGTAAGGACAAGCACGGTAACCCGCTGTACTCCAACCAGACAACATCCCGTAAGCTGGGAATTCGTTGATGGTCCACATTAGTGCAGCTCGTAAATTGAAACTAGTTTTCCTAGACACATCGTACGTGTAAATCCCATTATCCCACAAACTTTTTAACTCCTCAACAAGTGGTTGGAGATACACGTCCATATTGGCTTTCGGGTTCTTAGGGCCAGGAACAATAAGTGACAGGAGCATAAATTGTCTCTTATTGCATAACCACGGCGGTAGGTTGTACGGTGTCAAAAGAACCGGCCAACACGAGTACGACTTGCCGAACTGCCCGTAGGGTGAGAAACCATCTGTGCACAAACCCAAACGTACGTTGCGCGGTTCTTTCGCGAACTCGGGATGTTTGATATCAAATGTCTTCCAAGCTTCACCATCGCTAGGGTGTGTCATCATACCACTAACTCTGATTTTGGAGTTACTGTGGTGCCAACTCATCTCGCCCGCAATTTTTTTTGTCGCATACAGT
Source organism: Agrostemma githago (assembly GCA_958450325.1). NCBI lineage: Eukaryota > Viridiplantae > Streptophyta > Magnoliopsida > Caryophyllales > Caryophyllaceae > Agrostemma > Agrostemma githago. The sequence continues at coordinate 34,343,527 of OY288256.1, forward strand.
CTTTGGAGCCTCGGACCAACTGGGAAGTAAGTCAAGACCTTAGTTGGTACTCTCTTCCCCCTAGTATTTTTTGTTCGACTCTTGTACCTCCCGGATCCACATTTCCTACACGCGTCGAGGTCCGAATCTCCCTTCCAGAACAGCATGCATCCATTCGGACACGAGTCTATCTTTTCGTGGGGGAGTTGGAGGCCCTTCAACAAATTTTTGACCTCGTAGAAATTATTTGCCATGACATTCTCCTTAGTGCCTCGTAGAATGTCAATTAGCAGTTGGATCCAACCGTCTAAATGTCTTAAGGCCATGTTGCTCTCGCACTTCAAAGTCAGCATCCTTGAAGCGACTTGCAACAGACTCATATCGCACCCGCTGAAAACTGGGAGTTCGGCATTTTTTAGCATTTCGAAAAAGGAAAGGACTTGTGGGTTAGGTTCATGTTGTACTTCTTCGTCGCTTAAGTTGTCTGGGTTACGTTCCTCCTCCATGATGTCCTCAACCGTCGTACGCAGTGCGTCCTCTACGAAGTCCCGGTACGGATTTTCGCGAACAGGTTCTTGCAGGCGACTACTTTCATTTTCACCATGATACGTCCACACGTAGTAGTTCTCAACAAAACCGTGCTTGTATAGATGCTGTTTGACATCTACTTCATGTTTTAAGGCACGGTTTTGACATTTTCTACATGGGCACCTAAGCTGCTCGCTGGTGTAGTGGGGGTTATTATCTAAGGAAAACTTGATGAACTCCTCCACACCGTCTCTAAATTCTATTTTCGGTCGCTTATTGTCGGACAGTCTCTCGTACATCCAACTTCGTTCTACTCTATTCATTCTATATGGATTGAACTACGAATGATTAGGTTATGTACACATGAACAAAATGGCGTGGGGGAAGAAGTCAACAACATGGAATTTGAAGAAAAGTTCGCGAATTTCAGTTGAAGTTGGAACTCTCACAACCATCACTTTAAAAACGATTCATCACCGGGGACCTTATCACTCCAACCTAAACCCATTCTTGTGCGTTCCATGTCACTGATAAACACGAAATTGTGTGATGTCAATAAGAGCAAAATTCGGCAGCAATTCGCCTCAGTTCTCCAAAAGCACAATGTGGAATATATGAAAACTCCACATATGCAATCGAAGAACATTGAGGGAATTGTCACCGAATTTTGCTCCTACCAACACAACACAATTTCATGTTTACCACCTAAGTGACATGAAAGGCACAAGAACAGTCCCAAAACGGGGACTGTCCAAGAATTACTCCTAATGAGTAACTCTTGAACGGGCACTAGATAGGTCTGGGTAGATTTCAAACAATGTTCATGCACAGTACACAACGAAAGCAAATAACAACAACAATGAAATCTCAACACAGTAATTCAAAACATTAATACTTACTATAATTACAACCACTAACTGCTGAAATTTAAGAAAAAAAACGAATTTCCCCTTTTTTTAGTATTGTTTATGTAGTAGTAGTTTAGTACTTTAGTAGTAGTAGTAGTAAAAGTAGTAGTAAATTAGTAGTAGTAGTATAGTAGTACTAGTAGTATAGTAGTAGTAGTAGTAGTAAAAGTAGAAGTAGTAAATTAGTAGTAGTAGTTGTAAAAGTAGAAGTAGTAAATTAGTAGTAGTAGTAGTTTAGTAGTAGTAGTAGTAGTTTAGTAGTAGTAGTAGTAGTAGTAAAAGTAGAAGTAGTAAATTAGTAGTACTAGTATAGTAGTACTAGTAGTATAGTAGTAGTAGTAAAAGTAGAAGTAGTAAATTAGTAGTAGTAGTAGTAGTATAGTAGTACTAGTAGTATAGTAGTAGTAGTTGTAAAAGTAGAAGTAGTAAATTAGTAGTAGTAGTAGTTTAGTAGTAGTAGTAGTAGTAGTTTAGTAGTAGTAGTAGTAGTAGTAGTAGTAGTAGTAAAAGTAGAAATAGGAAATTAGTAGTAGTAGTAGTTTAGTTGTAGTAGTAAAAGTAGTAGTAAATTATTATTATTAGTAGTAGTAGTAGTTTAGTAGTAGTAGTAGTAAAAGTAGAAATAGTAAATTAGTAGTACTAGTATAGTAGTACTAGTAGTATAGTAGTAGTAGTAGTAAAAGTAGAAGTAGTAAATTAGTAGTAGTAGTATAGTAGTACTAGTAGTATAGTAGTAGTAGTTGTAAAAGTAGTAGTAAATTAGTAGTAGTAGTAGTAGTAGTAGTTTAGTAGTAGTAGTAGTAGTTTAGTAGTAGTAGTAGTAGTAGTAGTAGTAGTAAAAGTAGAAATAGGAAATTAGTAGTAGTAGTAGTTTAGTTGTAGTAGTAAAAGTAGTAGTAAATTATTATTATTATTATTAGTAGTAGTAGTTTAGTAGTAGTAGTAGTAGTAAAAGTAGAAATAGTAAATTAGTAGTACTAGTATAGTAGTACTAGTAGTATAGTAGTAGTAGTAAAAGTAGAAGTAGTAAATTAGTAGTAGTAGTAGTAGTGTAGTAGTAGTAGTAGTAAAAGTAGAAGTAGTAAATTAGTAGTAGTAGTAGTAGTGTAGTATTAGTAGTAGTTTAGTAGTAGTAGTAGTAGTAGTAGTAAAAGTAGAAGTAGTAAATTAGTAGTAGTAGTAGTAGTAAATTAGTAGTAGTAGTAGTAGTGTAGTAGTAGTATTAGTAGTAGTTTAGTAGTAGTAGTAGTAGTAGTAAAAGTAGATTTGGAGGCCGGTGCAAGTGTGAGGGTCAGGGAGAATGCGGTCGCGGTCTTATCTGGCAAAGTCTATTCGTCTTGCTTGCAAGTACAGTAATAATTTCGATTCCAATATATGGTTTAGAACAAAGACAGACAGACAAGTCACAGCTGCATAATCTAATGATTTGAAACCATTTCAGAAATATAATCAGCACAACGACTTTACAACCATTCCATGACATTACAACCGCTGGAATTTTGCAGTAAGCAACACCGCCATTCCTTGAAATCATAACTATATCATACGCCTTGCCCATACCCATTCCCATACCCTCTCTGAATGGTACGGTACATACGGAGTATAAAAGTAGGGGTTGGATGATTAAATCTTGGCAAGTACTCGTAGTAAATGGCATGAGAAATGAACAAATGTGAAGACACTGACATTTACATTTAGAGACAGGTAGGCTAATTACAGTTAGAAATTTTCTACAATGAAGCAACCTTTCCATTTCCATTTCCATACAATTATGTGGATCATAGGATTCATAGATACAAGAGCAATAAGACAGAGTACTACTTGACAATTACACACACAAGTAGACAACCTATTCGGTTCATGAATAAGAATGAGATGAATCTGACAAAGGACCAGAACTCAAATGACTCCGACTTGGCGAGGAGAAGTTGTAGGAACTCATCCCACTGTCAAGAATGTTCATCAAAGCCTGGGCCCTTACTTTCCCCTTTGCACTCCCGCAATCAACAACCTCCCCTAAGCCATCGAAAATCAAGCCTAATCCCACCGCCCTGATATCCTCGGCAACCCCCTCGCCCCCGAACTCCACCAACCTCAACAAGGCCGCGACCGCATTCTCCCTGACCCTCACACTTGGGTTGCTGACAATTTAGGGGAGATTTGAAGGAAATCTCCTCTAGTTATTTTAATTTTTGGGTTTTTATTTGTTAGTTTAGTTAGTGATGGAATTTGTACTCCATCGGCTTTTTTAGATGGCTAAGTACGTACTTATTAATACTAGTCGACTAGTACTAGTACTACTATTACTGAGTACTGACAGAGATCAAAACTGTGTATAGTAATTACTCTAGTAGGGAAAGAGATTGATCTTAAGAGACTAAAACTCAGAAAAATTCACTTAATCTCCGTAATTCACGAGTAATTCAGAAAAATTCACGAGTAATTAAGAAAAATACTCAATCTCCGTAATGCTAGAAACGAGACAGCAAAATCCGAGACCATTACAGCGAATCAAAACAATTAACTTAATTAAGTACTAAGTATCATACCTGAGAATTGAAGGGGGGTCGGTTTAGGGTTTTTCTGGGTTCGTCGGTTTCTGGGTTCGTCGGTTTCTGGGTTCGCCGGACGGAGCAGAAAGATTTAGGGTTTCGATTTCGGTTCGCCGGAGGGGCTGGAATTCAGGTTCGCCGGAGGGTTTATGGGATTCGGGATCGCGCGTGGAGGCTCGCCGGAAAGAGGGAAGGACTCGTCGGTTTCTGGGTTCGCCGGACAGAGCAGGAATATTTAGGGTTTCGATTTCGGTTCGCCGGAGGGGCTGGGATTCGGGTTCGCCGGAGGGTTTATGGGGTTCGGGGTCGCGCGTGAAGGCTCGCCGGAAAGAGGGAAGGAGTCGGGTTTGGGGTGTCGGGTTTGGGGTTTGCGAGATTGGGGTGAGAGCGAGATTGGGGTGAGCGAGATTGGGGTGTCGGGTTTGGGGTTTGGGGTCTGTTTAGTTGTTGCCTATTTTTTTTTTTTTTATATCAAACAATTTGCGTGGGAATAGCCGACGCAACCAGACGCAGATTTCAAGTTTGCGTCGGCTATTCCGATGCAGACCTCGATATTTTTTTTTATATTAAAAACGTTGCGTGGGATTAACCGACGCAGACCAACGCAAAATTCAAGTCTGCGTCGGCTAATCCGATGCAAAACATTTAATTATGGTTTTTTTTAATTTAAACACATGCTGCATCGGATTAGCCGACGCAATCAGACGCAATATTAAACATTGCGTCGGCTAATCCGATGCAAAGCTATTAATTCTGTTTTCACTTTGACGCATACTGCATCGGATTAGCCGACGCCATCAGACGCAATATTAAAATTTGCGTCGGCTAATCCGATGCAAAGCTATTAATTCTGTTGACTAAATTTTTATAATTTTGACGCACACTGCATCGGATTAGCCGACGCAATCAGACGCAATATTAAAATCTGCGTCGGCTAATCCGATGCAAAGCTATTAATTCTGTTGACTAAATTTTTTTATTTTGACGCAGGCTGCATTGGATTAGCCGACGGAAATTTTGTTTTTGCGTCTGGTTGCGTCGGCTAATCCCACGCAAAACCTTTCACATAGTGGCGCGAACCCAAAATTATTGGCGCCTGTATCATGGAGTCGGATAGCGTCGGCTAGTCCCACGCAATGTTATTGCATCGGATTAGCCGACGCAAATCGACACAGTTACGCCAGTTGCGTCGGATTTACAATCCGACGCAACTTATCCGACGCTATTTCCGCTGTTTTTATTAGTGTTCAAGAATTCCCTTAATACAAAGATTTAACTAAGATTAAGGATTAACTAAAGACTAATCTACACTAATCTAAGCTAATCTAGGCTAAAAAATGTCTAGGGTTTCATAAGATAGTGTATAGTCCATAAACAATACAAAGGGAGGGTATTTATAGGGTTACAAGAGCAAAGGAGAAGAAAAAAAGTGACGCGGAGCTGAAGGTGGGCCATCCCGGCCGAGAAGAGATGATCTCATTCGGGAAGGGACCCATCCCGGCCGAGATGACCTTCTTCTCGGTCGGGAAGGCTGGTCAGTGGCCGTGCTTTGCTTTCCTTCTTCATCCCGGCCGAGATGGCCCTCATCTCGACCGGGATGGGTCTTGTAGGCCTCAAATATGATCACAAGGGTCCCTACTTGCTTCTCATGGTCTTCTCATCGGTGCTTGGTGCTCGGGATTGAGTCTAAGGGGCTCGGGAATGGGTCCCAAGGTCTCGGGATCGAATCTAAGCCACCGAGTGATCGTCGCTTCTCTTTGTTGGCTCCAAATGTGTCGGAAACGAGTCGGAATCATTCTAATTCTCCATGATTGGTCTTAGGAGCCTAAAACAAACTAGAAGAAGCATAAGTAGCCCCGAAACCGCTCCAAGGAGCGAATCCACAAGAGAAACCGGGACCAAACACAACAAATAAGCACTACAAAACACACTTATCAATACTTGATACGAATTTGTTTTTGTAATAATAATATCGATATTAGAAACGAAAGAAGAAAATAAACAAAAAACGACGCGAATGACGAAAAAGACGGACGAACGGAGGGGAGAAGGGAAGAGAGAAAAGGGAGAAGTCGGGATTGAATTTGCACCCTCAACCTACATGCTTTATATTCTCGGAACGGGGCTCATCTAGTTGTGGCTTAGTGATAAGTTAATCGTACACCTATCAAAGATAACCAACTTAGGTCTAACTAGAAATATAGCCAGGGAAGTCAGGATCGTATCCACAAGGAGACAAATAAATTCTACTCGCGATTAAAGTTTATCTGAGTAACCAAATCGGGGGTTTGTAATTGGGTTAACTAATCTAAAAGTAGTGAAAGAAGAGAAGTAAAAAGAAGAATAACTACAATAAAAATAAGGATGAATAAATATAGATGGAAAACTAGGATCGTCGGTTCACCATGAATTTCCTACGGTCACAGTCTAGGTCACAGGTCTATCGCTGATATTGGTCTAAGGGGTAGTGAAAAGGTTCTTCCGGTCCGCTATTCACCCTAGAATGCTTCTAACGACTTCCGATCTTATTAGGGCAAACTAATGTGTTGTAGCAGGTCTAACTCTTACCAGGCTTCCGATCTTAGGTTCGAGTTCACCAATTCAATTAATCAATTACGTCGACTTAATCAATTAATCTCAATTAAATGCTACAATTAACAACATAGACACAATATCATTGACAGATCTGTAAACTAATTAGCAATCGTATTCAATTCATGGATCCCCTAAACCCTAGCAAGCAAAATTAGGTACTCATAGAAAAATTTAAGACAACAATAATAAATATGACAAATAAATTAAACATAGCGAATAGATCTAAAGAGAAATTAAGAATAAAAGATAAAAGAATTAATAGGATTAAGAGAGAAAGAATTAAGAACAAAGAGAATAAGAAAGAACAAAGAAAGAATTAGATTACCGAGTTAAAGAAAGAGTAAGAATTCACAAATCTAGATCTAAAAGTTTAGAGTAGAGAGAAATCTAAAGAGAGTAGTTTTAAAGAAAAGTCTAAAGAGAATTAGAAGTATAAAAGAAGAGGTTGAAGAGAAAAGTTGGAGAAGTATGGAGAAATATAAAAGAAGAGGTTCTTAGAATTCTAGTCTAATAGTTTCTTAAATAATAAGCTAAAACAAAAGCCCAAAAATCTTATTAAACCTAAACATCAATTAGGAAAGTCTCGGTCTTCGTCCAGTCTAGAGAATAGTCGGTCGACTATTGTGAATAGTCGTTCGACTATTATTGATCTGTTTCCGTTCTCAGCACTGCGCGCTCAACTTCAAACGCTTGCCATTTCTTTGTTACTTCTTCAAATCGGGCGTGTAATATACCATTGGAAAGCTAAGGGAATTAGATTTCCAACGCAACTACAATCAGCCCAATTGGAGTTGTAGAACTCAGGATATTCGCGTTTTAAGTAGACCCATTTGAAAACGATCATTCTCCTTTCTTATTTCGCATAGGATTTCATCTTTAAGCACGATTTTTGCCTTGTTTATGCGTCCATGGGTTCAAACCTGCATATGGCGCGACATGACCAGAAAGTATCAAATTCGGGGGAAAATAGTGGACAATGCTGCTCGATATGCATGGAAATGTGTGCATAAAAGACGGAATAATCAAATATAAATAGCACGCATCACTTAGGCACGGGAGCTTCGAGATTATGTATATGAGTTATGGTGGTTTAAGGTAGGAGAAGGATGAATTGTATGTGCAGAGAGTTGTATTATGGCTGAAAAGTTGTATGGGAAAAAGTTGTGAATTATGTTGAGGGGGGTGGGGTATTTATAAGAAAATACCCCGGTTTTAGGATAGAGAGGTTTCTTAGAGATAAAGTTTTATCTCTAACGAAGAGGTTTAATTGCTTGGACGCAGCAGATATTTTTGTGTCGGTTTTGTCCCTGCCCGGGTTTTGACCCGGTCGCCAAAAGACGGCTTTACCCTCGGTGTCAGTTTTGACCCAAATTAGTCTTATTTGACTGGAAACGACCCACTGGGCCTGAATTTGAGGTCAATTTTGTGGAATTTGTACTCCGTAAAAAGCCCAAGCCAGAAACTAACAATCTTGAGCCCATATTCGAGTATGCTAAAGCACGTTCATGTCCGATCATCATCGGGTATTTTTTGGAAATTGTTATAGACACCTAGCAGCCAAATGTGGGTGTCTACACCTTCTAATAGTCCTAGCTCCTCCTATGCGATCCAAGGTCGTCTCAAACACTTGTCCATCATAAAAACTTCAAAGGTCCAACGGGCTCAAGAAAAAGTACGACATAAACAAAAAGAGACAAAATCAACCAAGACTAAGATGGAACAGGTGGGTGATACATAAGACTAAACGAACGGAACGAAAAACAAATGGAGTTTTAACAAAACGAGGGACGAGGAAAGGATCGACGTAATAAAAGGAGAAGGGAATTGATATCGAAATTAAGATGGATTAGGTTCTAAATCGAGATAGAGGATCGAGCTCGAAAGCAGCAACATAGAAACGAAGCAAACCCAAACGGAATGCCACAACTCGGCCACAAGAACGGAAAAAGAAATAATGGAGTAGAGGAATGAAGGAGACACAACTCAAAGCATCAAATGCACGTATTAACCGACAACAGGAAGACGGTCAAATAACCATCAGAAAATGAACAAAGCAGCAGCGAGGAGTAATGAACAACAACAACAACAACATGCCCCGACGATAACATGAACAGAAAGATTGACTAGGCAAACAACAACAACGAACAAGAAAAATAAAGGAAGAGGAAAGAAACGGAGTAAAAGGACGAGCTTCAAACTCGAACTGAACACGACATCAGGCAGAAAAAAAAAAGATTAAGAAGAAGAAGAAGAAGGACGAGCATGGGCACAATAGCAGCGATAGCAACATCGATCGGTAACGCAACAGCAAACACGTGACAAATACACACGGACAGCAACAGCACAAAACGAAATGATGACCGAAACGTAAGGACAACAACAACGACAACAACAAAACGTACACAGCATCAGGGATGACGAAACAACACAATCAGCTGCTGCAACGTACTGGAGCATCAACTTTCATCAAAAGCAACAACAAAGACAGAACGAAAAGGAAGAAGAAAAAGGAGGAGAAGAAGGAAACGGAGAAGGGAGCAACGACGAACAAAACTAAGAAGAAGAATATGAAAGGAAGAAAAAGGAAGAAAATAGAGCAACAGAGAAAAACATATTTGAAACACTAACCAAATCATGAGTTCGAACCAGCCACGACACAAGAACGAACGAGAGAGAAAGGAACATAAGTTACCTTACAATACCAGGCAGCAATGGTCGACTCAACTGGAACAAAGGAGGAAGAGCGAAAATCACCATGGTTGATCGATTGCTGATGATGGCTGAACGAAAAGGAGACCAAAAAGAAGGGATTGAAGCAGATGAAATAGATAAAGGAAGGTAAAAGGTGGTGCGTGAATGAGAGCAGGAAGGCCAAGAGGGATGAATGATGAGGGTGAGTTGAACGTGAAATGGGAAAATGAAAGAAGTGGTGGAACAACAAAAAAAAAGGAAAAGAGGGATGGATAAAGTGGGTCCAAAGCTAAGTCAAATGTGGGTTAGGAAAACCGTTAATCGAATAGGTACAAGTAGGAGACGGTTTCCGAGACAATAAGTTGACTAACCCACGAAATCGAATTATAATCAAATTTATAAAAATAATTGGGTCGACTAATAAAATGAGTAAAATAAACGTTTCTCAAGATATAAATAATTATTCGAGACGAAAATGAGGTTTACAGAAATAAATAATTAGACGATGAAATAGTACTTCTCGATAAATAATAAATCTTCGATAAAGTGAATTAAATTGATTTCTCGAGGAAAGGTAATACTCCGTAGATGTTTTGACGAAACTTAAAATAATTGAGCTTCGATCTGAAAATAGGAATTTGAACTTAAATATAAATAAATAAAAAGAATTTAGAATTTAAATCGCCGAAATAGACTTTCGATAAGAATTAAATTAAATGAATGAAATAAGTCGAAACAGAAATAAAAATATATTTTAAATATAAGAAGAGTTTCCGAGTCAAATAGAATTTTAGGAGTTTGAAACGATTAACGATAAATTCGTTTTATAATAATTTTAAGAATTATGGATTAAATCATAAAAATAAAAATACAAACAAAATTTTAATTTAATTTAATTTATAAAATGTAATCCCCTAGAAATTCTAACGCGATACAGTGGTGGAAACACTGTAGAGTCGGGATTAAACACGCTGTAACTATGTCTTATAAAAATTAAAACGATAAAGTCAAACAATAGGCCTAAAATAAAATGGTCAAAATTTAAACAATCCACAAAAGAGGTTTAACATTCCACAAGACATAATAGTTAAAAGAAAATGAGCAGGATCCACATTGCCCGCTAGCCCACACCCGGAAACAAGTATACCTGCCATGTTAAACATAACAGCCACAATTAGTGGGGAGCAATGTCAACATTCTCCCAGCCGTATGACAGGATTTTAAAACTGTAATTACTTTAATTCCCATTTGTACCCTCTAAGTTTTCACTTTTCTCAGTTGTACACCTGCGTATAAGCAATCTCCAACTGTACCCCCGAACTCTGTTAATTACTCTCAGCCGTGACTAAACTATAATTAGCCGTTAAGTATGGCTGTTAAGTGCCAACTTGCAATCCTAATCTAATGACATGGCGAGTGATATGTCGGTCTAGTAGCCTTTTGGCCTTCATTAATCCCTAATTACCCCTTCATTCTAATTTCGAGTTTTCGCCTCGTCGAAATCAACAACAACATGCAATAATAAGTGAGAAAAGCAACGGAGAATATGATGATGATGATGATGATGATGGTGATGATGATGATAGTACATAGAGGAAGAATGACAGATGATATGGTGATGATCAGTGAATTCGAACAGGGGAAGAAAGGAAGGAAGAGGAAGGGTTTGTAGTTTGAAATAAGAATGAAGGGGTAATTAGGGATTAACGAAGGCCAAAAGGCTATTAGACCGACATGTCACTCGCCTTGTCATTTGATTGGGACTGCAAGTTGGCATTTAACAGCCATACTTAACGGATAATTCTAGTTTAGTCACGGTTTAGAGTAATTAACAGAGTTCAGGGGTACAGTTGGGAATTGCTTATACGCAGGGGTACAACTGGGAAAAGTGAAAACTTAGAGGGTACAAATGGGAATTTCCCTTACTACTATAAAAAAGTAGCAAAAATGGAAAACAGTAAAAACAACATATTAAAAATAAGCTTTCAGCGTAAACCAAAGTAATAAAATGGGTTTCCGAAGAAACATAAAATATTTGCCAACCCGCAAACAAATTTACATCGATAATAATTAAAATAATCAAAGTGGCGTTATGGATAGGTTAATGTGGAATCTAGACTTTCATTAGGACAATACTAGAAACTAGCTTCGAGAACTGTAAACTTAACTCATAACAGAATCCAGTCTCTAACTAGGCAACTCAACTATAACAGGTCTGCGTGCAGTAGCGAGGTCTTGGTTTAAGTAGTGCACAGCCCTCCTGGATACAAACCATATCCAGTTCAACCCGGCGCGACTTATACGATGCGATATCTAAGTTTAAGGTAATATACACTCTCCTGAACACAAACCATCACTACAAGAGAATTGCAATTTAGCTACTAATTTAGCAACCGCCTAAAATTCAGTCGCTAAATATATAAATTAGCTACTACTTTTGAGACATAAATATATTTAGTCTCTATTTTAGATACGAAAATTTCCCATGGTACCCTCGAACTATGTCCCGTTACACATGGCACCCCTGCTTTTAAGTTTGTTCACATGGTAACCTTGAGTTTTATAGTTTAGTTCCCGATTTGCCCTTTCCCAAATTTCTGTCATGACACCGTTAAATTATTACCAAAATTAACAACTACTTTTCTTCAAAAAGAGAGATGTTCTCATGGTACCCCTAAGTTTTCATAGTTGTTCCCATGGTATCCTTAAGTTTTCATAGTTGTTCCCATGGTACCCTTAAGTTTTCATAGTTGTTCTCATGGTACCCCTGAAAAAAAAGCAACGACTCAGTGAAGCAAAGCAACGATTAGTTTAATGAACTAGCTGTTACACAAGGGCTTACAAATCACTCTCCTTTATATTTTGGCATAAGAACATCAAACCATTCACACTCACTCACTCAACCTTTTCACCTACTTCTTCACTTGTACAAAAAAATTGAAAAACTTCATCACCATAACTTTGAAGCTCGATCATCCGAAAACATTAATTTTTTTCCATTTTTTTGTACAAGTGAAGAACGAGGTGAAAAGGTTGAGTGAGTAAGTGTGGATTGTTTGTTCTTTTTCTGCCAAAATAGAAAAAGAAGTGAATTTATAAGCACTTGTGTAACGGCTAGTTCATTAAAATAGTCGTTACTTTGCTTCAATGAGTTGTTGCTTTCCTTTCAGGGTACCATGGGAACAACTATGAAAATTTAAGGGTACCATGAGAACAACTATGAAAACTTAAGGGTACTATGGGAACAACTATAATTAATTTTGGTCATAATTTAACGACGTCATGACAGAAATTTGGGTAAGGTCAAATTGGGAACTATACTATAAAACTCAAGGTTACCATGGGAACAAACTTATAAGCAGGGGTACCATGTGTAATGTGACATAGTTCGAGGGTACCATGGGACTTTTCCCTTTTAGATATCAAAATATAGTGGTAGCTAATTACGTCACTATTATAGAGACTAAATAAAGTCGATAGCAAATTTGGTATCTAATTTAAGTTTTTAGATACGGAAAAACGTCAGTAACTAAAGTTGTATCAATATATATCGACATAAAATTGCGAATAATGTATTTAGTTTTTATATAGGAGACCAAAGTAAATTTGTAAATGAGTAGAAATTTTAGTATAATATCTAATTTAAATTCTTAGCTACAGAAATAATTTGGTAGCTAAATTTAGTTGTCGGTCGTTGCTATCATGTATTTTTTATAATTCTTATGATATTTTTTTTTTATTTTTTAATATATGTATACATTTTAATGATCAATTTTACCTTTAAGTATACATTCATTGTCCGAATAAACATAAATCTTCAAGTGGCCCAATGGTTTGACACTTGGTCAAGTTTTTGAAGGTTATGGGTTCGATTCCTCTTGCGAACTTAAATCATCAAATTCTATACTAGAGGCGGTGGTGTGGTGCGTGGACGTACATGCGTGGTTTAGTGAGCTAGGGGTAACTCTACGTGCGGTATGGTGGGCTAGCTAGGGTGATGTTGCGGGGTAGGGGTATGACATGTATTTCTTGTTTTTTCGTGACCATTTTAGATACCACAAAATTGCGTCGCCAATTTTGCTACAACTGAATCGGTCTCTAAGTTCGTCCCTAAATTAGCTACTATACAATTTGCGGTCGCTAATGTAGCTACTCGAATTTTCGTCTCTATTATTGTCTCAAAATTTGCTACCACCCTTTCGTCGCTAAATTGGTAGCTAATTTTGATCGCTAATTCAGTAGCTAAATTAGCGACAAGGCGTTTAGCTACTAATGAAATTTAGTCGCAAATTCAGTCTCTAAGCTAATTAGCTACGGAATATTGAAGATTTGTTACTAAAACCTCCGACTCTAAAGTGACTTTACCTTGTAGTGCATGCTCAGTTCAACAACCAATGCGCCCCATAAAGACACACCAGCCTTACAGTTGATGGCAAAACGTACATCCCAGACTATATTACTCTAAACCCACACTTATCCTTATTCCATAACTCCAAAACCAAGTCATTATCGATACTTAAAAGATATAATCATTGTAAACAATATGGAGATAAAAGGAGTAATCATAATGTTCTAAAAGAGGAAACTTTCTATTTTAAGAAACTTCTATTTTAGGAAACTTCTATTTTTAGAAACTTTGCTAAAAATAGCATCATATCAAAATAGCAAAAATATTAGTTTATACTAATTCAACATTTTTAGTAAACGATATAGATTTATAAAACTAATACTTTCGGCCTTAACGATATTAATTTCTAAAACGAGAACAATCGGGTTTATGACATTATTAAAATATCGTACGAGTGTTATGAAATGATTAGAAAAAATTTCTTAAGCACTATAATATAACCAGGGTGTTTTCAAAAGTTACAAGGCCAAAATTCCCTGATTATTATTAGTTTCGACAACACGATTACAAATAGGATTTTACGGCAAATGTTAAATTAAATCTTTTAACGTCTTTCATTTAATTAAACCACTGAATATATTTAGAGTATGTTAAGGGATGATTTAACTCCTAAAGTTTCAGATTTATATCTTTTCAAAATTGCTGGAAAAATAATTCTTTTAGGTAAGACGAAGCCTTTTAACGATAAATCGTAATTTGTCCAAAAATCGCTACTATTAATTAAAGACTTCACTAAATAGTACAAAAATTACGTAAAATAACTAAAATATATTTATGGACATTCTGTCCAGAAAAGAAAATTTTCCAGAATACTTAGACTCGGTTTTTAAAGGGTTTTTTCGTTAATCGTCTAAATCTCGACAATAACGATTAATAAAAATAGTAATTACAAAACGATTTACGTATTAATATCCAAAAATTATTATTAAACTTAAAAATTATTATTTTCCAGAAACTACTATCTTTCCAGATTTCCAAAAATTCCAGATTTAATAAATTCCGTTAAAACCGTCTTTTAAACTCGTTTTCACAATTAACGATTCCATTAATAAAACTTATCGTTCCTAACATTTTATTAAAGCACTAAAAATCATAAAATAAAATTTTATTATGAAATAATCAGAATCATATTTTTTTTCCAAATTTAATCATAGGACCAGAAATCGAGAATTTAAACGACAAACGCGGTTTTATCGATAAACGATGATTTAAAGTGATTAATTAATTCATCCACTTATCATATCCGAACAATTATAAAAAATTTCAGAAAATTCTATTTCATCATAAAGTTTCACCACATCAAAATCAGATTAAAATAAAATGTTTAAGTACTAGAACTAAAAATCGGCTTTTAATCGTTTTAGTTCGTAAACGGTAATAATTCAATAATCGATAACGAAAATATCAGAAAAATACTAAATTAATAAAATCATCAAAAAATACATTTTTACAGAATATAATCATATATTATAAGTTTAGGCCAAATATTACGATTTTACAAATTAGTATAACAATTTAATCGTTAATCTCGTAAAAGCGATAAAAATACCGAAACATGCAAATTTTCAACTTTTAAAAATTTTCCAGATTATATGACATACATATGTTGTCAAAAATGAAATATAAAAATATACATGCAATTACACAATTAAAAACACGAAATACCGAGTAACATCGACGTTACCTCTAATCCAAGTCTGAATCGAAATATACTCGTCAGTCTCGGGATCGTCCACGAATCCTACAATATATATAAATCATGGCAGAAAAATACCATGAGAAAAGCTAAAAAAAATCAAGGTAAATAATGATCGAAACAACATCGATTATTACCTTAACGAAGGAATTGGAAAGAGGATTGATTCGACGATAAGAATGCGACGATTAGGACTTGATTTAAACAAAAATCAGCCTAAGGAGGATGGAGAGGGTACACGGCCAAGAGGGAGGAAGAGAGGAAATGTTTTACAAATTTTTGTTAATGCACAAAATGAATGTAGAGTAAAGGAGGAGAAGGAGGTTACTACACTTAAAGAGCGTAAATGATAGTAAAATAGTTGAATAATCCTAAGTGCATCTAGACAAATTTAGTCGGCCAATGAGATAAGAAGAGGAGTAAGAAGAGCTTGAGTATTAATGTCTCAATTCAATCAAAAGAAAAGAATCCTATGTTTACGGTTTAATGTGATAAAATGAAACGTATTAATAAAACGTAGTTAAATTGTGACAATAAGCTTTGTTGGTCCAAAATATAAGGAAAAGGTCTCAAATGATTTATAAGTTGATAAAAAGTATAATCGTAAAATAGTTAAAGGCATTTTAAAGCAATTTGAGTAAACCTCGCATAAGAAAATAATTATTCGCGAAGCTTCGTAATAAAATCATAAATGGCTAAATTTTCGTAAATAAAAATATTTACTACTTGAAAATATTATATAAATGTATTTAAACATTTTTAGGAAAAAGAGTAACTTAAATCCGAGCTTTAAAACATCAATTCAAAGAGAAATAGAATTCCTCGCGGAAAATTAATTAGCTTATGAAGAAAACCAAATAAATGGATTTGAGAGAATTAAAATCTTTAACAATGAAAATTAAATATCATTAACCTAAAAAACAAAAATAAAGTTTGGAAAAAAGATGAAACATGAGCCAAAATTTGATAGAGTTATAACGATGTCATAACGGAAAGAATAAAAACGCTAGGAAAATAGCGGGTGTTACAATCCTCCCCACTAAAAGAAAGTTTCGTCCTCGAAACTGAGAATAAGCAGAAAGGAAATCGAGGTTTACCTTACTCGAAAAGATGAGGATGCTTAGCTCGCATCGAAGACTCGGTTCCCACGTTTATTCCTCAAACCGATTACAGCGCCACAGAACTTTTACAAGGGGTACAACTGTAGGCACTAAAAATTTAATAAAGTGTCGAACAAATTAAATTAATTAATTATTTTGAGCTAATACGAAATTTTAACTCAATTTAATTATTTTGTCCCGAGTAAATGAAATATGGGGTCGATCCGGATTACAAATTGGCTTATTTGGATCATTAAACCCGAAAATAAGACAAATTGGGTCAATGTCACTCATAAGTCCATAAACGGGACTGTGACTACAAAGTCCACCAAGGAGTTCCAAAACTCCATAAATAGAGTCATTCTCATTCATTTGAAGGCAATTGTAAAATTCTGAAGCAAAGGATCCAGAGAGAAAAAAAACAAGAAGTCGCTACAAGCTTTCCATCAAATCCGTCGCAAGCAGTCAACAAGCACAACAAATCGTGCCGCCTGCTCAGAAGATCCAGGACAAATTCAAACATTCAAGAGAGATTCAAGTCCAGGCGACCCTCTCAAGAATATCAAGCTACACCGCGCGCGGAGCATTACAAGTCAGCTACGCACGCGTCCCTCACGTGTACTGCGTACACGTGTTCCATAAATGGCGTTAGTATCAGAGGATACATTAGAGATTGTACACGAACTTTTTGATAAATAATTAATAAAATTTATTTGTTTCCTTGTTTTGTATTTCAGTTAGCTGCGATACAAAATTTGTGGTTATAAATTTTGGTGAACCCGACGTGAAAATCTTTACCTCTCATCTCTACCGCCAAAGCAACCAAGACTACTTCTCAAGAAGATGTCTACCAAACAAAGCAACACCTTCAACACCCTCAAGAAGGCCTACGTTGACATTCTCCAACAGTCTCCTGGCGTCGTCACTCAATCCAGTGGCATGGTCACCAGGGCGAAGGTGAAGAAGGCTACCCTTGACGCCACTGCTGCCAGCCTACGCGCTGCCCACGTCCCTACTAGGCCGCGTAAGATCTCTACTGCCTCAATTGCTGCTGCTGCCGAAGCCATAATTGCGGCCTCTACTCCTTCACGGAAGGATAAAAGCTCCGAGAGCAACACCACCTCCCCACGCAAGCCTAAGGCGTCGCCAAGGAAGAAGGAAGTCGTCACTCCTATCAGCGCTTCGGTGATGATGGCTAGTGGGTCCAGCATTGAAGATCAAGTCTTGAAGCTGACCAAGCTTGTTGAAAAAATGCAAGAGGAGAATGAAGAGAAGAACAAGAAGATCGAGGATCTTCAAAAAGAAGTGAGCGAGCTCCGTGAGAAGAAAAACTCCAATGAGCACAGTGACACCGACAAGGACACCGTTCACAAAAGCGACATCAAAAAGGAGGATGAAGATGACGAGAAAAAGGATGGTGAGAAGCCTCCAAACGAGAAAAAAGATGGTGAGAAGCCTCCAAAGAACAAGACCAGTATTTTGATAAGTGTAGTTTGTAGTGCCTTTTTAACTATGTTTTGGTCCCATTTCCTTGTGGAATCGCTCCTTGGGAGCGATTTATGGGCTTCTTATGCTTCCTTTAGTTCGTTTCAAGTTCCCGAGACCGATTTGGAAGAGTTGGAGCGATTCCGACTCGATACATACACATTTTGGAGCCAACGAGATAAAGGAACGATGACTCGAGGCCTTGGAATCGACCCCGAGAGCTTGGGACCCAATCCCGAGCCTCCGAGACCCGATCCCGAGTCCCGAGAATTGAGGAGAAACCCATGAGAGGCAAGGAAGGACCAAAAAGCTCTTAAGGGAGGCCTACAAGACCCATCCCGATCGGGAAGGCCTCATCCCGTTCGGGATGGGGTGCACATTTAGAGGTGCTACTGTGAGGAGCCCGTCCCGGCCGAGAAGGACTCGTCCCGGTCGGGACCATCTCGTCCCGGGCGAGACCATCTCGTCCCGGGCGGGAAGGAGCAGAGGCAGCCGCGCATCACTTTCTTTCTTCTCCTTCATTCTTGTACCCATATATATACTTCCCTCTTGTATTGTTAAGGGATCTTATCATAGTTTAGACTTTATTAAGCCTCTCTACAACTCTAAAACCCTAGATTTAGTTTCATCAATTTAGATTAATCTTCCTTTAATCCTTGTTAATCTTTAGTTAATCCTTGTAATTAGTTCTTGTATTAAGAAGATACTTGAAGAATTCTCCAAGCTTGACATCCTTGGGTTTTATTTGGGTTCTTATTTATACAAGATTGCATCTTTTCATCATCTTAGTGTTGGTATAATCTTCCGTTCTCTTGTTTATTGTTATTTATTCAAATTTCATCTTTTACATATTGTTATTGTTCTTATTGTTCATTATGGATGTTTGGATGTTCATGTTGTTTTCTCTTGTTATTGTTGTTTTGTTCTTCATAATGAGTGAGTAGTCTTCTTGTGGGGTTAGTAGGGGGATTAAGGGTAGATATTGGGTGATTAGGGTTGATTAGGGGTAAAGGTTACATCTTGGTTGTTAGACACATAATAGGCACTCTATGTGTTTGTTGATATGCTTGTGTGAGTTGTAGTGGCCATGCTTCCCATACTTGTGTTCATCTTCTCATTGCTTGTCTATTGTGTGAGCATGTTGAGAATAGTCGTTGTCACGAGAGTGCGGACTAGGGTCTACGTAGCGAGAGCCCGGACCCACCTTGACATCGGTCTACGTAGCGAGAGCCCGGACCGACTCTAGCAACTAGGAGACACCTATACCCTTGATCACCCAGTTACCCATCTACACTTATGAACCCGACCTACCCCACTTCCTTTCATATTTGAGTTCACCCTCTTAGTTAGTCATCTTTCCATTAGTTTCATTGTTTAGTTTGTCTCTAGTTACTTCTCTTAATCTTGTTTTAGCTAGTTCATCATTAGTCTAGTTCTTACTTCTCCTCCACCATAGTTTTCCAATTATCGCTTTCTTTGTGTTTGTCTTGGTAGCATAGTCTCGTTTTAGGTAGACATAGTCTAAACTTCGCAACACCGTCTCCGTGGACACGATCCCGACTTACCCTAACTCCCCTTAGGTCTAGCCGGTTGTATTATTGACGGTGGGGACGTGACAAATCACTACCATCAATTTGGCGCCGTTGCCGGGGACGGTGCATTGTTTAGACTTAGTTTGCTTATTTTTAGACTTAGTTACCCTTCTTTGTGCTCTCCTATCTTCTCTTGTGCATATTTTCTAGATTCTTCTAGTCTCTTTAGTTTATTTCCTCCTCTTTTTTTTTTTCTTTGTCTCTAGTTGTGCTTGTTTATTGTCGTTGCCTAGTGCCCATAAAGCACTAGGTGTTCTCACGTTTGCTCTAGTGTGAGTGTATGCCTAGGAGGGGAGGCGATTTCTTTCTCTTCAATCCAGAGCCGGAGAGACTCTTTAGAGCCTTTCGTCAACGGACGATTGATCGGGTTAGACACTCTCAACCGGGTACTAGCAATATCCATCAAGAGCAAGCTCAAGGATCCGACTTTAGCGAGTCACCTCGAGAGACGGCCGGAGGGACCTTCATCAATCCCTTCGGTAATTCTAGTCCTAGTTCCCCCTCTTCATCTACTTCAACACCGTATACACCACCATCTTCTCCCTTATATCCAATCATGCCTAAGTTTTCTTCTCACTCAACCTTCACGGAAGACGTTTTGCCGGGTCCATCCACTTTACCGGAGGCATATACCGGGAATTTTGTGGCGAAAACGCAATTTATTCAATTGGTCGAGAGAAGTCAATTTAGTGGTTTGCCCACCAAAGACCCGCACCAACATATGGAGACCTTCTCCGATTATTGCGATGCTATTTCCCAAACCGGGGTTTCACAAGACCAAATCCGTTTGGTATTATTTCCATTCTCATTAATTGGAAAGGCAAAGCAATGGATCAAGAGTCTTGATCGGGCAACCATGGGGATCGATACTTGGAAAAAGCTTGCCTTGGCGTTCTACCAAAAGTTTTACCCTCCGGAAAAGACCAATTTGCTTAGGGCCTCCATCACCGGGTTCCAACAAAGGGATGAAGAGAGCCTTTATGAAGCTTGGAAGCGGTTTAAATCTTTGGTTAGGTCATGCCCTCACCATGGACTCTCACAATGGTTCTTGGTGCAACAATTTTGGAATGGTCTTTATGAGGACTCGAGAGCTATACTTAATATGGGCTCCAATGATAGGTTCACCGAGGTCGATGACGACCAAACTTGGGCGAGAATCGAAGAGATGGCGGTGCATAATTCGCAATACTCTAGGCCTAGGAAGGCACATCGAGGAGGTATGCATGAGGTCGATGCTATCACTAAGTTAAGCATTGACCTTGGAGCTCAATTGAAAACACACATGGAGACTATTGACAAAAAGCTCCAAAGCCACCTCAAGCAAGTCCAAGGCCCTAGTTCCCCCAACCATCAATCGATTCAAGAAGTGAATGCTTTAGGGTTTGCACCTCCTTTGCCTTATTATGGAATGTGTGATACTTGTGGAATCGTTGGTCATGATCCTATGCATTGTAGAGGAAGTATTGAGCAAGTGAACGCCTTTCAAGCGTTCAAGCAAGGTGCCTCCTATTCTAATCAATACCAAGCTTCCAATCAAGTCCCTCAACAACAAGCCTTTCAACATCAACAACAACATCGTCCCTATGTCCACCTCCCTTAAGGGACAACAATCAAGGTTATCAAGGTTATGTGGGTAATCGAAGACCCTTCAACAACTTCAAGCAAAATAACCAAGGTACCTTCCACAACAACAATCAAGGGTTCCAACAAGGGAACTTCAATCAAGGAGGTTTCCAAGGAAACCAAAACTTTCAAGGACACCAAAACCACAACCAAGGCCTTAATCAAGGCAATTCCCATGGGTTCCAAGGGAACCGTCAACAACAAGCTACACAAGGTAATCAACAACAAAGCAAGCCTAGGAGCCGGTCTCTTACTCATGATTATGGCATTCCTCTCGCCATCACCGATACTCCGCATAATCCGTCATCTCCACCTCAGGAATTCAACATTCAAAAGACTATGACGGATATGCAAAAGAGTCAAATGGAGATGTCAAAAACCCATCAAGAGCTCTTTGCTTATATTCAAGGGGAAAACGCGGTAAGAGATGCCCGTATGAAGATGCTTGAAACTCAAGTATCTCAACTTGCTTTGGGGAGCTCCTCAAGACAAAAGGGGCAACTACCTTCTCAAGGTGAAACAACGACATTTGAGCATGTAAATGCTATCACCACAAGGAGAGGTACATCTTATGACTCCCCTTCATTCCCTAGTGAGCAACAGCCAATGCAAGAACCGACAAAGAAAATGGCATCTCCAATTCAAGAAAGCTCAAGCTTTGATAATCCAATGGAGGAGCAAGTCCTTTGGGAGATCGAAAAACCCATTGAAAACAAGCCCTCCCCACTTCAAGCACAAGAAAAGGGTAAAGGGAAAGTGTCAAGTGAGGAGTCCACCCCTATTGAGCAAAACAAGTACCAAATCAAGTTGCCTTTCCCAACAAGGCAAATGAAGACTAAGGTGGATGTCCAATTTGACAAGTTCCTTAATATTGTGAAGCAATTGGATGTGAGTGTCCCGTTTACCGAGTTACTTACCCAAATCCCGGCATATGGAAAGTTCATGCGGGAAATCCTAGCTAGGAAGAGATCCATCGACAAGGAAGAGACGATAGCGTTCACGAGGGTGGTGAGCGAGCTTATTCAAGGTTCCACGCTTCCAAAGTTGAAGGATCCGGGTAGTTTCTCGATCCCATGCACCATAGGCAACTATGAGATTGAGAGAGCTATGTGTGATTTGGGTGCGAGTGTGAGCATTATTCCCTACACTATTTGTGAGAGATTAGGAATGAAGGAGCTCAAATGTACGTCCATTACACTCCAAATGGCCGATAAATCATTTAACCGACCATTAGGGATGTTAGAAGACGTACCGGTACGAATCGGGAAATTCTTCATTCCGGTCGATTTCATCGTGCTTGATATGCCGGTAGATGCCAACACTCCCATTATCCTTGGGCGCCCATTTCTACACACCGCCGGCGCTATGATCGACGTGAAGAATGGTAGGATCACCTTCGAGTTGGGGGAAGAAAGGTTAGTGTTTGACCTCCAAGGCAACACTTCACCCACCAACGATTAGTCTTGCGATATGATCCAAGCCACGAAAGACATCGATCTAGGGAGTGAGCCGGGACAAAGCTTGAGGAAGTACTCTTATGTACTTGAGGATGCTGACTCCGATTTGGAGGAGGATGAGTGCCCATATCATGGGCTTGATGACAAGATGAAAAGCAAGGAGCAAGATGAGCCTTCCTTGGGGCCGCATGAGGACAAGTGGACGTTCGGGTATATCCCGAAAGATCAAAAGTACAAGTTCAAGCCATTGAACTTGGAAGATCGGGATGCCCCGGGAACGTCAATGCAAGGTCATGGAGAACCTTGGTTTGTGGACGGTTATATCTCGAGCTTGATTGAAGACTTTGCTAGGGCCTTCGACTTGTTCTTACATGCCCTTGATGGAGATGAAATGAGTTATGGTTGTTGAAAAAGATTGAAGAATGCACCACTTTGGTTTGACGGAGTTCCACAAGAACCGTCTCATTGTATATATCTCCTACTTGTAGTTAGTTTGAATTTTGTGAATTTCTTGTTATTTGGATTATTGATGAGCGGTGTGAGGGAGAGAATTTGATGTGTGTATGAGCTTTGTTGGAGAGGTAAACTAATGATGATTCCTAGAGAGGAATGGCTATGATAAAGCTTGGATAATAAGCATGAGGATCGGGTTTTTGAAGCTTAAAGTAAGCTTTTGGGATTGTGGAAGGTCAAGAAGACCCATCCCGACCGGGAAGAGGCTTCCCGACCGGGAAGGGTACGCCATCTCGACCGGGAAGGAAGCCATCCCGATCGGGATGGAGGTACACATTTTCGTGCTCACTGGAGGTCCGTCCCGACCGGGCAGGGAGCGTCCCGATCGGGACGAGTAATACATCTCGACCGGGACCATCCATCCCGACCGGGATGGTTCCCTGCTCCCTTTTGTGCTTCTTCGACTTATGAGTCCACCCAACCATCATGTACCCCCTCCCAACCTCCCTAACTATCCTTGCCTTATCATATGCCCCATATACTTCATTGTCTTGCCCTCGCTTCATTTCCTATCCATTTTACACCGACTCTCATATCAAATCCCACCCCTTACCATTACTACCTCTACCATGAGTTCTTCTCAAGTGTGAAGCGAGATGGCAACCGAGAAGACAAGCAACGTCCTTATAATGATCATTGAGACGATGGAGCGAGTGAGTTACTAGCCGCTTGATTTTGGTAACTATCCTTACTTTTCCGTCTTTTGACGCTTGTTTTCTCTTATTTGCCCCCTTCACCTTGAGTCATGGTATCTTAGTGGCCTTCGAGGCCGTAGTATGGTTGCTCCCGACTCCCGATGACGTGATTACGTCGGGAGTCGATCGATTAATCCAATTGTACAAGATTTCACCCCTTTTTTAGTAATTAGTCGGATTTGGACGGAATCTGGGCTAGGTGACTTGATTACACCTAGCCCTCCCCTCCCATTTCCTTTTATTTCTTTCTTTTTATTTTCTTCCCTCATCCATATCTTTTCTTGTCTCGGCCCATGGTGACTTGACTACACCCCGGCCGGACGCATTCTACCTTTTCTTCACTTTTCTTTTTGATTTTTAGTTTTATTTTCGTAGTTTATTTTCTTTTCTTTTGTCTCTCCGCACACTACGATCGAGCATGAGGACATTGCTCGGGTTAAGTGTGGGGGAGCGATATTCTATCATAGTTAGCTTTATTTTCTTAGTTTTTTCGAAAAAATCTTAAAAATCCCTAAAAATTTGAAAAATTGTCATAAAAATCAAAAATATTTTCTCTTTTGTGTTCTCCTTTAGTGTCTTTGTGTCGTATGTTTGTTTTTTTGCGCGTTTTGCCTCCCTTTTCCTTATAGGTTGCTTAAATCGCCGCTAACTTTGGAAAGCTTTCAAGACTTCCGGTAACGCCTTTTATCCCTTTTCCCTCTTTACCTCTTGCGATGTTCGGAGGAGATTTGTGATGATGTGCGCTCGGGAGGAGCTTTGTAAAGTTTGGTGTTGGTTGGTTGCTTATTTGGATGTTCGGGGTGGTGTTTGTTATATGTTTGTTTTGTTTTTGTTTTTGTTTTGTTGCTTTTGCTTCTTTTTCTTTCGTTCGTTTTCGTCATGTCTTTGTTTTGTGTTGTGTTGTGTGTCATGTGTGTAAACCGTTTTCGAAAACCCGGTTTAGGGGCTAGTGTGCGAGTGTTTACTTTCCCTTCCTAGTAGTGTAAATCGAGTCTTGGACTTTAGCCTAGTAGAATGACCCTAAATCAATGATTTCGTTGGTCTTTTACTATAAGTCCACCTAGCTTACTAGGGATTTACTGCGGGATTTTCACTTTTGACCATTATGACCACCCACGGTGTGAAAAAGCCTTGGTTACCGAGTCCCGTCCCTTAGGTGACCGTGTTTAGGATCGTTTGATTAGTCCAAGTTTTCCCCTTTTTTGTGGGTTTGAAGGGAAGGACGCTCCCCGACTCACCCATTTACCTACCTCCTACACATATCCACACAATAAGTTGCAATTTGTTGAATTCTCCCTTTCTTGTCATACAAGGAAAAGCCAAAAAGCCAAATCAAGCCAAAAGGGCAAAGAAAAGAAAAAGAATGAAAATGAAAGAAAGAAAAGAATGAGGAAAAAGAAAAGGCACAAAAGCCAAAAAGAAAATAGAAAAGAAGAAAAAGAAATGGCATGGCAACAAACAAGGCAAAAACGCGAAAGAAAAGAGAAAATGCCAAAAGAAAACCCGTCTCACAAAAATAATCCCAACATCTCAAAATAAGCCTTTTTCCGACTTTTGCCTTGAAGAGCCTATCAAAGGACCGAGTCCCTAGGAAGGATGATAGCGGTAATGGTCGGTCTTCCTTCATTTTGCAATATTTTCTCCCTTTTTACTTGGACTAATTAGGCGGTTTAGAACATGGGACGACCCTCTTGGCTCATTGCTAAAGGGGGCGGGGTCTCACCTACCTACAGTGTCGACTAACACCGTGGTTCATCACTTTTCCACTCCGCCGATCGTCCCGTAGTACGTTCTTAAAAAGTTAGGAGGACCTAGGTAAGTTACCAACGTTTTTGTTGCTTTATCGTCATACTATTAGGGTTTAGTTCATATCGATTTGTATGATTAGCTTGGGAACGTTGTCACTTGCCTCGAGTCCTAAACCGGTGCTTCTTTTCACCGCTTTTAGAGGGAAGCGGTATTTTTTTTCTTTTGGGTGCAACCGATTATTTGTTTGTTTTTGTGTTTGTTTGTTTATGTGTTGTTGTGTCCGGTTGCATCCACGGTTTTGTCGCAAGACCCGACTTGCCTTGCGGAATGCACTTTTCCTCTAAGTGCACTCGCATGAGTTGAAAGGGCGTAGGGTGCGCTAATACCCACTCGGCTAGTTTAGTATTTAGTATGTGCTTACTCGAGGGCGAGTAAGGGTTAAGTGTGGGGGAGTTGATAAGTGTAGTTTGTAGTGCCTTTTTCACCATGTTTTGGTCCCATTTCCTTGTGGAATCGCTCCTTGGGAGCGATTTATGGGCTTCTTATGCTTCCTTTAGTTCGTTTCAGGTTCCCGAGACCGATTTGGAAGAGTTGGAGCGATTCCGACTCGATACATACACATTTTGGAGCCAACGAGATAAAGGAACGATGACTCGAGGCCTTGGAATCGACTCCGAGACCATGGGACCCAATCCCGAGCCTCCGAGACCCGATCCCGAGTCTCGAGAATTGAGGAGAAACCCATGAGAGGCAAGGAAGGACCAAAAAGCTCTTAAGGGAGGCCTACAAGACCCATCCCGGTCGGGAAGGCCTCATCCCGTCCGGGATGGGGTGCACATTTAGAGGTGCTACTGTGAGAAGCCCGTCCCGGCCGAGAAGAACTCGTCCCGGTCGGGACCATCTCGTCCCGGGCGAGACCATCTCGTCCCGGGCGGGAAGGAGCAGAGGCAGCCGCGCATCACTTTCTTTCTTCTCCTTCATTCTTGTACCCATATATATATACTTCCCTCTTGTATTGTTAAGGGATCTTATCATAGTTTAGACTTTATTAAGCCTCTCTACAACTCTAAAACCCTAGATTTAGTTTCATCAATTTAGATTAATCCTTCTTTAATCCTTGTTAATCTTTAGTTAATCCTTGTAATTAGTTCTTGTATTAAGAAGATACTTGAAGAATTCTCCAAGCTTGACATCCTTAGGTTTTATTTGGGTTCTTATTTATACAAGATTGCATCTTTTCATCATCTTAGTGTTGGTATAATCTTCCTTTCTCTTGTTTATTGTTATTTATTCAAATTTCATCTTTTACATATTGTTATTGTTCTTCTTATTGTTCATTATGGATGTTTGGATGTTCATGTTGTTTTCTCTTGTTATTGTTGTTTTGTTCTTCATAATGAGTGAGTAGTCTTCTTGTGGGGTTAGTAGGGGGATTAAGGGTAGATATTGGGTGATTAGGGTTGATTAGGGGTAAAGGTTACATCTTGGTTGTTAGACACATAATAGGCACTCTATGTGTTTGTTGATATGCTTGTGTGAGTTGTAGTGGCCATGCTTCCCATACTTGTGTTCATATTCTCATTGCTTGTCTATTGTGTGAGCATGTTGAGAATAGTCGTTGTCACGAGAGTGCGGACTAGGGTCTACGTAGCGAGAGCCCGGACCCACCTTGACATCGGTCTACGTAGCGAGAGCCCGGACCGACTCTAGCAACTAGGAGACACCTATACCCTTGATCACCCAGTTACCCATCTAAACTTATGAACCCGACCTACCCCACTTCCTTTCATATTTGAGTTCACCCTCTTAGTTAGTCATCTTTCCATTAGTTTCATTGTTTAGTTTGTCTCTAGTTACTTCTCTTAATCTTGTATTAGCTAGTTCATCATTAGTCTAGTTCTTACTTCTCCTCCACCATAGTTTTCCAATTATCGCTTTCTTTGTGTTTGTCTTGGTAGCATAGTCTCGTTTTAGGTAGACATAGTCTAAACTTCGCAACACCGTCTCCGTGGACACGATCCCGACTTACCCTAACTCCCGTTAGGTGTAGCCGGTTGTATTATTGACGGTGGGGACGTGACAAATCCCTACCATCATATTTACACTCCGGAGCAGTTGCAGAGTCTAATAGCAGACGCGATCAAAATCCAACTCGGTGAAGATTCCCCCACTGCTGAACGATATATCAAGCCTTACACCAAAAGAATTGATGGCCTACGCATGCCGTCCGGATATCAACCCCCGAAGTTTCAACAATTCGATGGGAAGGGTAACCCGAAGCAACACGTCGCGCACTTCGTGGAGACATGCAACAATGCTGGAACCGATGGCGATCGCCTAGTCAAAAAATTCGTGCGCTCTCTCAAGGGAACCGCTTTTGACTGGTACACGGATTTGGAAGCCGAATCAATCGACAGATGGGCCCGTATGGAAGACGAATTCCTAAACAGGTTTTACAGCACCAGGCGCATCGTTAGCATGAGCGAGCTGACAAACACTTCCCAGTGGGATGATGAGCCCGTGATTGACTACATCAACCGTTGGCGCGCCCTCAGTCTTGAATGCAACGAGCGTTTAAATGAAACTTCAGCGGTCGAAATGTGCATCAGCGGGATGAATTGGGATCTCCTCTACATCTTGAATGGGATCAAACCAAAAAACTTCCAGGAGTTAGCAACGCGAGCTCATAACATGGAAATCACAATCAACGGCCACAAGCAAAATAAGGCAACACGTTCCCGGAGACAAGACCATAAGGAGATTAGTGAAGGCATCAACACGACATCTAAGGAGTCCATGGTCGTCAACGTCAACAATATACCTGCGAAGACATCAAGAATTCCAAGATCAAACAACAATAAGAATGAATCTACTTTAAAAGAGATGTTAGGCAAAAAGTATCCGTTTGATGATTCTGACCTGTCAAATATGTTGGATGACCTCCTCAAAAAGAACGTGATACAACTACCGGATTCAAAACGACCTGAAGAGGCTAACATGACGAACAATCATAATTACTGTCGCTATCACACGTTGATTAGTCATTCTCTTGAGAAATGCTTAACTTTTAAAGAAAAGATCATGCAACTTGTTAAAGAAGGAAAAATTGTCCTGGATCTAGGAGAAACAGTAGCAACCAATCAAACTACTGCGATCTGGGAGACAGTAATGCACAAGAAATCAAGGGGGCAAAAGAAGCTCAAATCACAGCATGTCCATCATCAAAGAAAACAAGGAAGGAGAAACAGAACGTATCCTCCAAAAGAAATGAAGTTCTTTCCTGTAAAGACTATCAACCACGTCAGTGTCAACACAATCTTCGTCCTGGAAAGCAAAGAGGATGGAAATGAAAATAAAGCACATCCATCAAAACTCTCAGTCTTTGATAGGATACGCTCACCCCTGAAGAGATCGAATTCTTCCGTGTTCCAGCGATTGGAAAGAGCTGCGACTAAAGAAAGACATCAACTTCCTCCGAAGAATCGTCTGTCCGTCTTCAATCGGCTAGGCATATGTGAAGGGGGCAATAAGTTCGTCATCAATCCATCAACTTCAGGTGGAGAAATATCAATGCTCAAGCGCTTAGATTTGCCTAAAAGTGGAGTCTTTAGTCGCCTAGAGGTATTCACAAGGACAAGTGGTAATGTGCCTTCCTCAGGTGAAGATGTCAAACAAGTGAAAGTTGGCGATGATATCAAAAGTCTCGTCCCTTCTAGCATGAAGCGTATGGAGGTACTAGACATCACTCAAGTGCAACCCCTGAAAGCAAAAAGGCGGATTGTAGTTCTCACAAATCAACAAAAATCTTCAAAATCTCATAAAAATGAAATGGTTGAAAACATCTCGTCTCCATCAAGCGCCAATGTGAGGGTGGACGAGGGCGAAACATCTTCTACCTTTTGATAATCAAGAACCCTCCTAAGCAAGAGGCTAAACTGCAAACCCTCCTAAGCAAGAGGGTAAACTGCAAAACCCTCCCAAGCAAGAGGGTAAACTGCAAACCCTCCTAAGCAAGAGGGTAAACTGCAAGCTCTCCTAAGCAAGAGGTTGTTAAACTTCAAGCTCTCCTAAGCAAGAGGTTAAACTCTAATGCTCCTAAGCAAGAGGATAAACGGCAAGCAAGACTCCTAAGCAAGAGGCTAAACTGCACATTAAAAAAACAACAAAAAAAACCACAAAGAAAAAAAAAACACCACAAAAACAAAAACAAAACCCACAAAAATTTACCACCATGAACTACATTGGCTTGATCTTGTAAAACATCATCCATGTTTTGTAAGTACGTAGGCAGCTCGAGTGAACATGTAGCTTGAGTGCAGCCACCCCTCCAAAAATAAAAAATAAAATTGCTCCTGGCCTGCAATAGTGTAAACTATTAACGGCTGAAGAAAAAAAATCATCATCAAACGAAGCTTCACAAAATCATCGTTGAAGAAGCTTCGCAAAAATCATCATCGAGGGGAGTTTCCCAAAAATCATCACCAAGAGCCGCTTCATAAAATTCATCTTCAAACCGGAGCTTCATGGAAAAAATCCTCAAATTGGAGCTTCGTGAAAAAAATCCTCAAATCCTAGCTTCGTGAAAAAATCTTCAAAGCGGGGCTTCACAAAAAACCTTCATCGAGAGCTTCCCCTCACCGGAAAATCATGATGGCCCAAACGGGTTCCCTCATGACAACTCAAGTAATTATAAGGACAGTCTTCAGACGAGGGTTCCTCCATGGCTTCCTCCATGCGAGCGTCGTGATGACCCGAACGAGTTCACCTCATAACAACTCTGGGCGCTCCCTCCGTGGCTGCTCCTCAACTCTGGGTACTCCCTCCATGACTCCTCACGAAGAAGTCGCGATGACCCAAACGGGTTCATCTCATGACAACTTAAGTGAGGACAAAGAATTTGACGGGTACTCCCTCCATGACTCCTCACAAAGAAGTCGCGATGACCCAAACGGGTTCATCTCATGACAACTTAAGTGAAGACAAAGAATTTGACAGGTGCTTCTTTCGTGGCTCCTAGAAGTCGCGATGATCCAAACGGGTTCATCTCATGACAACTCAGTTGAAGATGGAAGATCATAGGGTGAATTTCTCCATAAGAGTCGAATCGAATAAAATATGCAGGAATCGACAAACAAAGATGAGTAACTCCCAAATAACTTGAGAAGTAAATAAAAGGAGTTGTACCTAGATATATCATGAAACCTGCACGTAGATTAACAACGAACTAAAAGTACAAAAGGAATTAGGTGGTGATATGAGGCCATCTTAGCTAAATCATTGGTCCTTGGTTGTCCGTAATGTTCGATATCATGAGCTCATGGAGTAATGTTGAACTGTAAAAAAAAAAAAAGAGGGTCAATAAAATTCAATCCAGCTATGACAGTTTCACTCCCAAAATCGAGGGTCGGGTACGACGACGAAAAGTGTACAGCAAAGTTCGAGGAGAGGAGCACCATGTTGCCATGTTTGTCCAAATTTGCACCTGAATTTGTTGTCATACCGTAAGGCAAATAACCAAATCAAGGCAAATATGAAATAAAATTGCAAAGATCAATATGACAACACCAGGCATTACATCAAGCACGAGCTACACGAAGTATTTATTATTAGAAAAAAAAAAGAGGTGCACATTGAAACCATGTCAGTGAATGAAGCACATCAATACAAGTCCATCATAGTTGGGTGGGATTATGTACCAAATCTTAAGATAAGCATGCATGGATGATTATAATAAACAAAGAAGTACGCATGGATCGATGATTATAATTGCAATTGGATGTCCAATGTCTTGAGTGAACACTGAAGTCAACGACGTGAGAAGAAACAAAGAAAAATTACCTATGGCCGTGTAAGGCTACGGTGAAGCACGAAGATGAAAGAACGCTTGTGCTCAATAATGGGATTTGTCGAGACTTTTGGAGGAGTTGAGGCAAACCTAGTTTGCTTATATAGGTATGGGAGTCCTCCTAACCTATTCCTAAAGGAATAAGGAAAATATGACATCTCTTTCATATTTTCCTTAAGAAAATTATTCATCCCAATCCGTGTCAAATAAATTTACGGGATTCTTAGGTCATCCATCAAGTTAGATAAGGATAGGGTGACGGTGAAAAAAAAGAGCTACCTGCACGACAAGTTCGGCGCTCGTCGACTTCCAAGCCAAAGCAAATTCACAGGACCCCCAGGTTGTCCGTCAAGTCAGATAATGACAGGGTGACGTTAAAAAAATAGAGAGCTGCCTATACGACAAGTTCGGTGCTCATCGACTTCCATGTCAAAGTCAAACAAAAAAAAGTTCAAGACCTCGCCACTCCAAAACATCCGGGCTGTGTACGTGACAAGGTCCCGAGGGGGCAATTTGTAGGCACTAAAAATTTAATAAAGTGTCGAACAAATGAAATTAATTAATTATTTTGAGTTAACACGAAATTTTAACTCAATTTAATTATTTTGTCCCGAGTAAATGAAATATGGGTCGATCCGGATTACAAATTGGCTTATTTGGATCATTAAACCCGAAAAGAAGATAAATTGGGTCAATGTCACTCATAAGTCCATAAACGGGCCTGTGACTACAAAGTCCACCAAGGAGAACAAAAACTCTATAAATAGAGTCATTCTCATTCATTTGAAGGAAATTGGAAAATTCTGAAGCAAAGGATCTAGAGAGAAAAAGACAAGAAGTCGCTACAAGCTCTCCATCAAATCCGTCGCAAGCAGTCAACAAGCACAACAAATCGTGCCGCCTGCTCAGAAGATCCAAGACAAATTCAAACATTCAAGAGAGATTCAAGTCCAGGCGACCCTCTCAAGAATATCAAGCTACACCGCGCACGGAGCAGTACAAGTCAGCTATGCACGCGTCCCTCACGTGTACCGCGGGACGTGTTCCGTAAACGGCGTTAGAATCAGAGGATACATTAGAGATTGTACACGAACTTTTTGATAAATAATTAATAAAATTTATTTGTTTCCTTGTTTTGTATTTCAGTTAGCTGCGATACAAAATTTGTGGTTACAACAACCTTGTTCCTTAAGCGCTTCTCACGGCGATCAGTAATCTTCACCGGTCTTTCTTCATAAGTCAGATCTGGTTCGAGGTCCACAATCTCGGGTTCTAACACGTTCTCGGGGTCACTAACATATTTCCTCAGCTGAGAAACATGAAAGGCATCGTGAATTTTACCCATGGAAGCAGGCAATTCAAGCTTATAAGCAACTACGCCCACTTTCTCGACCATAGGGTATGGACCAACGAACTTAAGGCTGAGCTTGCCCTTAATCCCGAACCGTTTCACCCCTTTCATAGGTGATACCTTCAGGAACACGAGATCATCAACTGAAAACTCCATAGGTCGGCGACAGACATCTGCATACGACTTCTGTCGATCCTAGGCAGACTTCATCCTAGCTCGGACCACATTCACCACATCAATAGTCTGAGCCAACAGATCCGGACCCAAAATCTTCACTTCACCGGGAATATCCCAACAGACGGGACTACGGCACTTACGACCATATAGTGCCTCGAACGGGGACATCTTAATAGAAGCATGGTAGATGTTGTTATAGGAAAACTCTACCAGCGGAAGATGTCGGATCCAATTCTCTTGGATATCCAAAGCACAAACCCGTAACATATCCCCAAAGTTTGGATCGTTCT
Organism: Agrostemma githago; assembly: GCA_958450325.1. NCBI lineage: Eukaryota > Viridiplantae > Streptophyta > Magnoliopsida > Caryophyllales > Caryophyllaceae > Agrostemma > Agrostemma githago. The sequence continues at coordinate 34,376,761 of OY288256.1, forward strand.
CTCGGACTGTCCATCAGTAGTAGCATGGAAAGCGTTACTCATCAATAATTTGCTTCCCAAAGCATCTTGCAATGCCTTCCAGAACTTAGAGCAGAATCTCGGATTCCGATCAGAAACAATCTCGAGCGGTACGCCATGATGACGGACAATCTCGGCAACATAAACCTCTGCGAGCTTATCCAGACTCCAAGTGTCACGAATAGCGATGAATCGTGCACACTTGGTCAAGCGATCCACCGCAACCCAAATAATGTTTCTTCCATTTACGATTCTCGGTAATTCCATCACAAAATCCATCGATATACACTGCCACTTCCATTCTGGAACAAGGAGTGGTTGAAGCAAACCTCCTGGCTTCTTATGCTCGAACTTCACTTGCTGACATACATGTTAAGCACTTACTCACAAACTCTGCGATGTCCTCTCTCATATGAGGCCACCAGAAATGGAGCTTCAAATCCCGATACATCTTGTCACCACCAGGATGAATAGAGTAACTCGTCTTATGTGCCTCGGTAATTAGAACTTGCTTTCTCACTTCAGCATCACTAGGGACAACCCAGCGGTTTTTAAACTTCAGTGAACCACTGGAATCCACAGAAAAATCTAGAGCCTTACCAAGATTCATCTTCTCTCGGATACCGGCCACAAAAGGATCTTCCAACTGCTTCTCACGAATCTCTCGGAAAAGAGTTGGTTCTGCAACAAGGGCATTGAGGTGACCCTTATAACACTCATCAACCACATCAATAGACATCTTGGCGAAATCTCGAGCCAACTCCTCAGATAAGCCAGAACACGGAGTTAGGGAATGGAGGGTTTTTCTACTAACAGCATCAGCAACCACGTTAGCTTTACCCTCACAATACACCAATTCAAGGTCATAGTCATTCACCAACTCGATCCAACGTCTCTGTCTCGCATTCAGCTCTTTCTGCATGAAGAGATATCGCAGACTCTTATGGTCAGTGTGAACCTTGCATCTTACTCCATACAAATAATGCCTCCAAACTTTCAAGGCATGCACCACAGCTGCTAACTCCAAGTCGTGGGTAGGGTAATTCACCTCATGAACTTTCAATTGTCTCGAGGCATAAGCGATCACCTTACCACTCTGCATAAGGACACAACCCAAACCATTCTTAGAAGCATCACAATATACATCGAAACCAACGTCTTCTTCAGGTAGGGTAGGGATAGGAGCATAAGCTAGCTTTCTCTTGAGCTCAGGAAAAGCATCTTCACAGGCTTGACTCCACAAAAATTTATTCTCTTTCTTGAGTAATTGAGTCATGGGCCGTGCTATCTTAGAAAAATCTTACACAAACCTTCGATAATAGCCAGCAAGACCTAGGAAACTTCGGATCTCGCCAACATCTTTGGGACTTGCCCACCTCTCGATAGCTGAAATCTTAGCAGGGTCAACTTTAATACCTTCCTTGGTGATAACATGCATGACCCAGAAAAGCTACCTCGGAAAGCCAGAACTCACACTTGGAAAACTTAGCATACCACTTTTTTCTCGTAGAATGCCAAGAATAATCTTGAGATGTTCTGCATGCTCGACTTCCGACTTGGAATATATCAGGATGTCATCAATAAAGACAACAACACACTGATCCAAATACTCCCTGAAAGTTCTGTTCATCTGATCCATAAAAACAGCAGGAGCATTGGTTAGTCCAAAAGGCATGACTTTGAATTCATAATGTCCATACCTCGAACTGAAAGCCATCTTTGGAATATCTGATTCTCGGACGGGAATTTGGTGATATCTAGACCTTAGATCGATCTTGGAAAACACAGAAGCACCCTTAAGTTGATCAAAGAGATCATCAATTCTGGGCAAATGATATTTGTTCTTGATCGTAACCTTGTTGAGATCACGATAATCAATACACAAGCACATCGAACCGTCTTTCTTCTTGACAAAAAGAACAGGAGCGCCCCAAGGGGAAGAACTTGGACGAATGAAATCTTTCTCAATCATTTCATCCAATTGCTTGCGCAACTCTTGCAACTCAGCAGGAGCCATTCTGTAAGGTGCTTTGGCGTTGGCGATCGAGCTAGTACCAGGCACGAGTTCAATAGTGAATTCCACATCTCTTTCGGGTGGAATACCTGGTAACTCCTCGGGAAATACATCTGCATAATCACACACTATATGTACTTCCTCGAGTTTAGGGAGTTCAACAGTTACAGTTACCGTACATAAAAATGCTTGGCAACCTTTTCTCTGCTGATAGCCTTCATGGCAGAAATAATTTTGATACCCTTCTGTCTTCGACCACCACGATAAGACACTCGAACACCTTCGGGAGTCTTCAGAAAAATCTTCTGATCTCGACACTGAAACCTTGCATCATATTGAGCTAACCAGTCTATTCCCAAAATAACATCGAACTCAGCGAGAGGGAACTCAAGGAGAATAGAAGGAAGAATGGTACCAGCAAAGAGAATAGGTACATTTTGATAAGCCTTGGAACAGTCAACAACTTCGCCAGAAGGAAGGGTAACAACTATTGGTTCAGCTTGACAGGGGGTTAAGGATAATTTTGATGCCAGAATAGAAGATATGACAGATGTAGAAGCCCGTAACCATAAATCAGAAACAGCGCCAGGATTAGCCTCAGCGTCGGCACGGCTCATCAGAAAGATACGCCCTTTACAAGGAGCGGGAGTAGTAACAGCGCCAGCTGCAGTAGCGGTGTTGGTTCTTGTTTTCTTCAGCCAGTAGGTAGAGCGGTGCCCCACTTCTCCACAGTGGAAACAGGTAACAGGGTTTCCTTCACAAGTCAAACCTGGATGATAAGCCTTCTTGCATTTGAAACATGTAGAATCCTTCTTGTTGTTGGTCTTCGAGTTGAAATTATTTTTCTTGTAACCACTACCTGTAACATCATGCAGTAGAGTCAGAACTTTTTAGGAGAAAAGAAGATAAAAGAAGAAGGGAAAGGAAAAGTAATCCAAACCTCCAGAGTTGAACTTCTTTGAAGAAGATGGAAGAGTTATTCCCAGAATGGGGAAAACGTCGTTTATAACCAGAGGATGGGTTCATAGATTTCACCCGCTCGATTGAAGATTCTGCGTACAGCGCGGCATCATAGAGCTCATTAACCGTTGTGAGACTCCGACGAATATTTAGGGTGATATCGGCTCGGAGTCCTCTTCGATAATAGAAAACTCGGGAATTCTCGTTGGGTAGCAGGTCTCCAGCATAATTTGCCAGGAAATGGAACCGAGTAGTGTGTGCTTCTACAGACATGGTGCCCTGGCGTAGAGCGCTGAATTCAGTCATCCTTTGATGCCTCAGCTCCTCAGGATAGAATCTTCGTTCTAAAAGGGCCTTGAATTGAGTCAAGTTGAATCCTGAAGTTTGAAGTGTAGTCGGGCCAACCTGGGTCCACCATCGGTCCGCTTCGTCTAACAGGTACAACACAGCCAAGCCTACCTTCTGGTCCTTGAGGGCGGAATAAATCCCGAACTGTCGTTCCAACAGTCGAAACCAACGGTTCATGATTTCAGGGTCCACGGAGCCGTCATAAAAATCCAACTTACTTTTGGCCATTCCTTCAGCTGCGTGAGAGAAGCTAAAGGGTCTCTGGTGGTTCCGGTTGTTCATCTCGTTCATAATCTGCGCTATGTTGCATAGCGAGTTAGCCAGTGCCTCGAATCCTCCTGGATCATCGTTGTTGTTGTTTCGGTTGTTTCGGTTGCCCCTCCGGCCATCTTGAAGTTCACAAACAACAACATATAATCAATGCTAGTCATCGAGTTCAGGAACAGATAATCTTAACAGTTAAGTCCTTATTTGTTTCTACCCATTTCTAACAATATTTTTATTTACTGTTTAAATAATTTACTGATATTTTTTCCCTAATTTCAGGTGTAAGCGTTGAGAGCAATGATGCTCAGATACCAACTGTAATCCTCTAGAAATTCTAACGCGATACAGTGGCGGAAACACTATAGAGTCGGGATTAAAACACGTTGTAACTATGTCTTATAAAAATTAAAACGGTAAAGTCAAACACTAGGCCTAAAATAAAATGGCCAAAATTTAAACTATCCACAAAAGGGGTTTAACATTCCACAAGACATAATTGTTAAAAGAAAATGAGCAGGATCCACATTGCCCGCTAGCCCAAACCCGGAAACAAGTATACCTGCCATGTTAAACATAACAGCCACAATCAGTGGGGAGCAACGTCAACATTCTCCCAGCCGTATGACAGGATTTTAAAACTATAATTACTACTATAAAAAATAGCAAAAATGGAAAACAGTAAAAACAACATATTAAAAATAAGCTTTCGGCGTAAACCAAAGTAATAAAATGGGTTTTCAAAGAAACATAAAATATTTGCCAACCTGCTGTAGACACCCACATTTTGACTGCCAGGTGTCTATGGCAGTTTCCAAAAAACACCCGATGATGATCGGATGCAAACGTGTTTCTACGCGCTTGGATATGGGCTCGAAACCATTAGTTGTTGGCTTATGCACTTACGGAGTACAAATCTCACAAAACTGACCTCAAATTCAGGCCCAGTGGGTCATTTCCGATCAAACACGACTAATTTCGGTCAAAACAGACACCGGAAATAAAACCGACTTTTAGCGATTGGGTCAACTCCGGTCAAAGTCGTTTCCGAGACACATAAACACAGCCACATAAACATCAAAAGTCCAACCCAAGATGCAATATCCACAAAATACCCAACTCAAGGTCCAAAAACCGGACCCTTGCGATCCAGCTGATCCACTCGATCGAGTGTCAGCTCCACTCGATCGAGTGGGCCTTTAAATAAGCCCGACTGCAGTCGCACTGGGCCACTCGACCAAGTTAGCCAGTTACTCGGTCGAGTAACCCTAGACGGGTTGTGGAACCTACGGTTTTATATTTATGTCTTGATTATATTTATATTGGTTTTGATTATGTCAAGATAAGTGTCACGAGTATTACTTGGTAGTTTGCAAATAAGTTTTTCAGTATTACAAGACAAAGACAGGATTCAAGAAGTCTTCATATAAGACGGAAGAAGAAACACGAGGAAGTGAAGTCTAGGATCTAAATGTAAAGGGAACAAGGAAATTATATGACAAAGTTACATTAACCTCGCGTCTTTAAGCGACTAAACACGAGCCAAGACTTACAAAGGGATTTTATAAATGAGTTTTTAAAATATCATTTTAAATTTCGGCAGATTCAATTACCAAAATAACAAAGTCTCCAAAATGATCCTCAAAGATATTTTACTTTGTAAAATATAAATGAATCATTTAAAACAAGGAAACTTTGGGATTTTATAAATGAGTTTTTAAAATATCATTTTAGATTTCGGCAGATTCAATTACCAAAATAACAAAGTCTCCAAAATGATCCTCAGAGATATTTTACTTTGTAAAATATAAATGAATCATTTAAAACAAGGAAACTTTATTAAATTGATCTAATTGATATCTCTTTGATCTCTTGAAATCTCTACCTACCAATCTCTTTGATCTCTTGAATTCTCCACCTACCAATTAACTATATCTCAAAAGGAAATTTTCCATCAAATGATTTTATTTTATTTGATAAAATTATTCATTTTTGCGGATATATATATCCACCTCTACCTCTTGGCAAAATACGACTTTCACCATCAAAAATTCTTCATTTTGTAAAAGTTCATGATGGGTAAGGATTTGTCGTGAATCCCAACCGTCAAATAATAACCGGCTAAACCTAGTGGGTAGCTAGGGTAAGTCGGGTCGAATCCACAGGGACGGGAGGTCGGACTAAGGTATGCTACGGTTCTAGACTAGGTTCGAGACGAGCTATTCTAAGGGGGAGACTAGGACTAGTCTAAGGTCTAAAACTAGGACTAAGGGAAACTAGGATAACACTAAGAAGGAAGACTAGGGTTAGGTCGGGGTCAAAGAGGTAATGGAATGGTCGAAGGAGAACTAGAGTGAAGGAGGTAGTAGGGTAATCTAGGTAATGCCCGGGCTCTCGCAACTTAGAGTCACCTAGAGGTTCAACCTAAAACCCACCTTTGCGACACAAACGACAAACGGAGTACTAGCATGCTATAGGCCTAGGTCGCATCCGGGCTCTCGCAACTTAGACCGACCTAGGGGTCGTCCTCACCGGGCTCTCGCGACTTAGTGAGGGAACCGAACCCACAAACAAACTATCACCCACAAGAGAAAAGTAAGAAAAACAAGCATATGCACATACTAGTCATTCAAGCATTTCAACAAACATGTGATATGCATCAAACCAAGGGGAAACCCAAATCTTCCACCAACATCTCCAACAATCCCTTAATCATCCAATTAACACCCTAATCACCTTACTAACCCTAGCAAGATACTACTCTAACATATCTAATCTAAAACTAACACTAACAAGATGAAACAACATAACAATCAAAACAAACATGAAGAAACTAACAAGAACTATGGACTATGAACCATACATTCAACAAAGAATCAAACTTTAATGAAAGAACAAGGATTAAGAGAAAGGAAAAGAGATTATACCAAACTAGAAGATGAAAAGAAGAAAGAAACTTGCATAAATGGAAGAACCCAAAACAAACATCCAAGTTTGTCAAGCTTGGAGGAGATCTTGAGGAATTCCCAAATTACAAGCATTAATCTAAGATTAACGATAATCTAAAGACTAATCTACAGTAATCTATGCTAAAACTATCTAGGGTTTAGTCTCTAATGAAAGGCATAAGCTTAACAAAACAAGGGAAGAGTATATATTGGGTTACAAGTGGAAGGGAGAAGAAAGAAAACAAGGCGGAGCTGCAGCAGGCCCGTCCCGGCCGAGACGGGGTGGTCCCGGTCGGGAAGGGGTGGTCCCGACCGAGACAAGGTTGGTCTCGGCCGAGACGGCTCTTCACAGCAACCTCCTTAAACGTGCACCTCTTCCCGACCGAGATGGAACTTGGTCTCGGTCGGGAAGGCTCTGTAGGCCTCCAATATGCTCTCTATGGTCCCTCCTTGCTTCTCATGGGCTTCCCATCGATTCTCGGGACTCGGGATCGGGTCTCGGAGACTCGGGATTGGGTCCCAAGGTCTCGGGGTCGACTCCAAGGCATCGAGTGATCGTTCCTTTACTCCGTTGGCTCCAAAATGTGTATGTATCGAGTCGGAATCGCTCCAACTCTTCCAAACCGGTCTCGGAAACCTGAAACGAACTAAAGGAAGCATAAGAAGCCCCTTAACCGCTCCCAAGGAGCGATTCTACAAGGAAAATGGGACCAAAACACTACAAAATAGGCACTACAAATCATACTTATCAACTCCCCCACACTTAACCCTTACTCGCCCTCGAGTAAGCACATACTATCTACTAAACTATCCGAGTGGGTATTAGCGCACCCTACACCCTTTCAACTCACGCGAGTACACTTAGAGGACAAGTGCACTCCGCAAGGCAAGTTGGGTCTTGCGACAAAACTGTGGATGCAACCGGACACAAAACACATAAACAAACAAACACACAAACAAACACATAATCGGTTGCACCCAAAAGAAAACAAATACCGCTTCCCTCAAACAAGCGGTGAAAGAAGCACCGGTTTAGGACTCAAGGCAAGTGACAACATTCCGAAGCTAATCATACAAATCGAGAAGAACTAAACCCTAATAGTATGACGATAAAGCAAAAAAAACGTTGGTAACTTACCTAAGTCCTCCTAACTTTCTAAGAACGTACTACGGGACGATCGGCGGAGTGGAAGGTGAAGAACCACGGTGTTAGTCGACACTGTAGGTAAGTGAGACCCCGCCCCCTTTAGCCATGAGCCAAGAGGGTCGTCCCATGTCCAAAACCGCCTAACTAGTCCAAGTAAAAAGGTGGAAATAATGCAAAATGAGGGAAGACCGACTAATGCCGCTATCATCCTTCCTAGGGACTCGGTCCTTTGGTAGGCTCTTCACGGCAAAAGTCGGAAAAAGGCTTATTTTTGTGGGGATTTCTTTTTGTGAGACGAGTTTTCTTTTGGCATTTTCTTTCTTTTCGACGTTTTGATTTGTTTGTTGCCATGTCATTTCTTTTTCTTCTTTTCTATTTTCTTTTTGGCTTTTGTGCCTTTTCTTTTTCTTCATTCTTTTCTTTCTTTCAATTTATTTCTTTTTCTTTTCTTTGCCCTTTTTGGCTTGATTTGGCATTTTGGCGTTTCTTTGTATGACAAGAAAGAGAGAATCCAACAAATTGCAGTTTATTTTGTGGATGTGTGTAGGAGGTAGAGTAATGGGTGAGTCGGGACGGCGCCTTCCCTTCAAACCCACAAAAAGGGAAAAACTTGGACTAATCAAACAATCCTAAACACGGTCACCTAAGGGACGAAACTCGGTAACCAAGGCCTTTTCACACCGTGGGTGGTCAAAATGGTCAAAAGTGCAAATCCCGTAGTAAATCCCTAGTAAGCTAGGTGGACACAAGGTAAAGGACCAACGAATTCATTGATTTAGGGTCATTCTACTAGAGTAAAGTCCAAGACTCGATTTATACAACTAGGAAGGGAAAGTAAACTCTCACACACTAGCCTCTAAACCGGGTTTTCGAAAACCATTTACACACAAGACACACAACAAAACACGAAACAAAGACACGACGAAAATGAAAGAAAAAAAAAGACAAAACAAAATGAAACAACATAAACATATACAAACACCACCCCGGTATTCCATACAAGTCACCAAATCATCCACCAATATGCACAAAGCTCCACCCGAGTACACAACATCACAATCTCCTCCAAACTCCACAAGAGACAAAGGAGAGAAAGAAGGGATAGAAGAGGTTACCGGATGTCTTTAAAGCTTTCCAACGTTGTCGGTGATTAAAGCAACCTATAAGGAAAAAGGGAGGCAAGCACACACAATACGACAAATACCCGACACAAAGACACAAAAGGAAAACACACAAAAGGAAAATCTTTTTGATTTTTGTGAAAAAATTTCAAATTTTTAGGTATTTTTAAAGGTTTTTTCGAAAAAGGGAAAAATAAAACTAACTATGATAGAATATCGCTCCCCCACACTTAAACCGAGCAATGTCCTCATATGCTCAATCGTAGTGTGCGGAGAGACAAAAGAAACTACAAAAATAAAGCTAAAAATCAAAAAGAAAAGTGGAGAAAAGGGTAGAAGGTGTCCGGCCGGGGTGTAGTCAAGTCACCATGGGCCGAGACAAGAAAAGATATGGAAGGGGGAAGAAAAATAAAAAGAAGGAAATAAAAGGAAATGGGAGGGGAGGGCTAGGTGTAATCAAGTCACGTAGCCCGGATTCCGCCTAAATCCGACTAAATCCTACGAAAAAGGGTGAAAAACTTGTAAAATTTTGGATTTTGAAATGACTCTCGATGTAGTCACGTCATCGAGAGTCGGGAGCAACATATACCAAGGCCTCGAAGGCCACCATGACACAAATATAAGGGGAAGGGGAGTAAACAAAGGAAAACAAGCAATAAAAGACGGAAAAGAAAGGATAGTTGCCGTACCAATAGGATAGCAACTCACTCGCTCCATCGTCTCGTAGATCAATATAGGCACTTGCTTATCTTCATCATTGCTATTCCGCTTCATTCTCGATAAAACGCATGGTTAAGGTAGTAATGGTGTGAGGGGTGGAAATTGATGTGAAGGTCGGTGCCAAGTGGATAGAAGATGAATTAAGGGTATGAAAATGAATTATATGGGTGGTATGATATGAGAAAGGATAAGTAGGGAGGTTGGGTGGGGGTATACAATGGTTGGGTGGGCTTAAATGTCGAAGAAGAGGTACCAAAAAGGAGTAGGGGACCATCCCGGTCGGTATAGATGATCCCGATCGGGATGATAAACCAACCTTAGACTAGGTAATGCCCGGGCTCTCGCAACTTAGACTCACCTAGAGGTTCATCCTAGAACCCACCTTGCCGACACAAACGACAAACGGAGTACTAGCCTGCTATAGGCCTAGGTCGCATCCGGGCTCTCGCTACTTAGACCGACCTAGGGGTCGTCCTCACCGGGCTCTCGCGACTTAGTGAGGGAACCGAACCCACAAACAAACTATCACCCACAAGAGAAAAGCAAGAAAAACAAGCATATGCACATACTAGTCATTCAAGCATTTCAACAAACATGTGATATGCATCAAACCAAGGGGAAACCCAAATCTTCCACCAACATCTCCAACAATCCCTTAATCATCCAATTAACACCCTAATCACCTTACTAACCCTAGAAAGATACTACTCTACCATATCTAATCTAAAACTAACACTAACAAGATGAAACAACATAACAATCAAAACAAACATGAAGAAACTAACAAGAACTATGAACTATGAACCATACATTCGACAAAGAATCAAACTTTAATGAAAGAACAAGGATTAAGAGAAAGGAAAAGAGATTATACCAAACTAGAAGATGAAAAGAAGAAAGAAACTTGCATAAATGGAAGAACCCAAAACAAACATCCAAGTTTGTCAAGCTTGGAGGAGATCATGAAGAATTCCCAAATTACAAGCATTAATCTAAGATTAACGATAATCTAAAGACTAATATACACTAATCTATGCTAAAACTATCTAGGGTTTAGTCTCTAATGAAAGGCATAAGCTTAACAAAACAAGGGAAGAGTATATATAGGGTTACAAGTGGAAGGGAGAAGAAAGAAAACAAGGCGGAGCTGCAGCAGGCCCGTCCCGGCCGAGACGGGATGGTCCCGGTCGGGAAGGGGTGGTCCCGACCGAGACAAGGTTGGTCTCGGCCGAGACGGCTCTTCACAGCAACCTCCTTAAACGTGCACCTCTTCCCGACCAAGATGACACTTGGTCTCGGTTGGGAAGGCTCTGTAGGCCTCCAATATGCTCTCTATGGTCCCTCCTTGCTTCTCATGGGCTTCCCATCGATTCTCGGGACTCGGGATCGGGTCTCGGAGACTCGGGATTGGGTCTCAAGGACTCGGGGTCGAATCCAAGGCATCGAGTGATCGTTCCTTTACTCCGTTGGCTCCAAAATGTGTATGTATCGAGTCGGAATCGCTCCAACTCTTCCAAACCGGTCTCGGGAACCTGAAATGAACTAAAGGAAGCATAAGAAGCCCCTAAACCGCTCCCAAGGAGCGATTCTACAAGGAAAATGGGACCAAAACACTACAAAATAGGCACTACAAATCACACTTATCAGTTCACTACATTTCTATTTAAAAGGTTTTTTGCAAAAAGTTTCGAAAAAGTCTTGGCTATTTAAATCGTGTTTTATTGTTTATATATAAAAGTCATATAGTTTCTCTATTCTCTCTAGACAATTGAATTGTAATATTAACTAGAGAAATATTGTAAACTAGAAGTACAGTAAAGTATACGGGTCGAGTAGTGGTTTGCTCAATCGAACGATTAATCTCGTTCACACCTTGAACGCTTCACATCGTTCAACCACCGAGGGCTTCACATCCCTCTCACCGAAGGCTTAACATCCTTCATAGTCGTGGGCTTAACATCCCTCTCACCGAAGGCTTAACATCTTTCACAGTCGTGGGCTTAACATCCCACAAACCGAGAGCTTAACATCTCTCAAATCGAGTGCTTCACATCACTCTCACTATCACGATTAGAGTTAATCGTGAGAGCATTTATTTGTAAGGTAATCTGAAGAAGGTACTCTTATAAATAAAGACACCGGTGGACGTAGGCTTTTCAATTGGGCCGAACCACGTTAAAATTGCTCGTGTTATTTACTTTACGCATTTTAATTATCTTTGCTATTTCTTATACTTATACTTTTTAGTAGTAAGTATAATAGCAAATAAATCGTGACTTCATTTAATTAGCCGTACTAAATACGTAATATTACATTATACCTTTTATAATAAGGTTTAGGTGTAATGAATCGTTAACATTTTAAAAGGAACGTAAATACTCTATTCACCCCCCCCCCCCCCAGAGTATTTTATAGGATCGCTAGATTCTACACGAGTGAGGTGACCAATGCCTATATAAACACCCTCATGCACACACATGCACACAACCTTTTACACTTTTGACACATCTTTTTCACCCTAATCAAACCCTAATCAAACCTTAATCGCACACTTGCAAATCCTAACCCTAGCATCTAGCAATCAAAACCCTAACCACCACAACTTAGCTTACATCTCGATACTCACATGCAAGCCACATCTAACGAGTCTCGTCCGAGAATAAGAACATGTAGGTTGAGAGTGCAATAACCTCGTTCTTCCCTTTCTCTCCTTCTCTTCCTCGTGTCGTTGTCCGTGTCGTCGTCCGTGTCGCCGTCCGTCGTTGTTTTTTATTTTGTTATCACGTCTAATATCGTTAATAATTACTAGTATAAAATACTAAAATATTCGTCAATTCGTGTCGAGCGTGAGTGATGACGGGATAAGAAAACTCGAATATACAAGGGTATTGCACCCAGCGTTGCCGGTCGCTTATCCCGACACCCCGATCGCTTGATTGTTGAGACGAGTTAACATCAACCATAATTTTCCTATTTTTCACATCATCATTAATCGCCTATTTCGTCAATTCTAAAACTTTTTTTAAAACAATTACTTTTTAATTAGGGGTCGAAACCTTTTGATGCGGATCCGACATCACACAATTCGTAAGAATTAATTATGATGTCGGGATGCGGAGGGAATCAAGTCGAATTTTTTTTAATTCAAGCGTCGATCTTTTAGATTTGATACCAATTCGATAATTGGATGTCAAATCTAACGGTTAGTCAAATAATTTAACTAACACGATTTCTCGTTGATGCTAAAATAGACGTCATCTAATTCGCCAAGAATTAACGCGGCGCTATAAACGCGGAGGGGATCTATATCGTTTTGGTTAATTTAAAAACAACTTACAGCAACTTTTTTTTATCTCGCTCTAATATCCGATGTCGATTCAATAATCGCACGTTAGATATGACGAGTATCATACACACGAATCGAGCATAAATCATACAATATTTATGCCCAATTTAACAAAATCAACGATTTATCAAAATCCGAATCGAGCATAAATTATACAATATTTATGCCCGATTCGGCAGAATCATCGAATTAGCAAAATGAAAAGCAATTTCGAAATCAATAACAAAATTGCAAGCGAACCCTAGTTGGTACAGGGGGCACTCGACTGAGTGCCTGGCCCACTCGGTCGAGTGGCACCCCAAAGACCGGAACAGAAGGTTTTTTCGACCTCCGCTCGGCCGAGTCACGCAATGACTCGATCGAGTGGCAACGTACTCAGTCGAGTTCACCAATAACTCGATCAAGTAGGATCTGAAATACGGGACAGAAGCTTTTTCCGAGGACCTCTCGGTCGAGTCCGTCAATGACTCGATCGAGTGTCCTTATCACGACAAATACCGTGAGTCCTACATTGCTTTTCTGGTCTCGTTTAATACTTCTTTATGACTTAGGTCAACACGTGCCTAATCTATCACGTGAAACATCACTTTTCAAAACCATGCATCATCTTATTCACGTCTTTCCATATTATATTATCATTCGCAAACCGTTATTACCGTTATACCATTACTAACATGTTTGTTTCCATCTTTGTCGATTTTATTTTGGTTGTTTATTTTATTGTACTAAAATGAACCCACATGCTAAATTTAACTTTGACGTTAGAATTATTTGCATTAAATCGACCTAGAAACCCGTTCAATTTCTCGCATGCTTAGGGAAAACGATGTTTGCATATCATTTAACCGAACTACTAACGCGCGTATTAGAAAATCATTCGATATCTTAGTAGAGGCCGCTAATGTGCGGGCGGGGTTGGGTGTCCTTAGTGGGCTTCCCAACACGTACCCTCACCCCTTACTCAGAACCTCGGTTTCCAGATGCCCGAAACCGTTGGCGCACGAGAGTCATTCAATACACGATATCCGATAATGTCGGTATCGGTATCAAATGCAAAGGGACGAGCCCAATAAACTCTGACATCGGAAATGGGCCATACTTTGTGCATGGCCCACTACGACATAGAGTGGGTTCGAACGGGCCCGAACTCCCACAAAGTTCGGTGGCGACTCCACTTCGATTTAAATTTCAATTCGATCCATTCTCATATGGAGATTCATTCGCCTCCCCAAACCCGCGCGTGGCCGCGTCAGGGGGGACCTATGTCATGTCCACAATTTGGTGACTCCGCTGGGGATTAACTGATGCGTGACTTACCATCGGCATCCTCAGGGTGAGACTCGAATAGAAATCGTTTGACTAGTACAAGACGCGTTTTAGTTTTACGGTTCATGCATAACCCCATATTTTCCCGGGACGGTACTGGTGACCAACGTCCCACTATACCGTGATGTACTCCAATATGGATATGTCAAAGGTGTCCATAGTCGATTCGAGTGGGTTTCGCGGCATGTTCTAAGCTCAACTCGACTTAGAAAGTCCATCCCAATCAACGTCTAGGCTATGTGCACTGGTATAGACCCTTATAGACCGACCGAGACATAGTATAGAGCATACATGGTGTCGTCATAATGCTTGCGTGACTATGTGCTACTTGGTTTCCGTGTCGTTTTCAAAAACCGTCATTTCAAAAAGTGCATCTTTCCAAAAATATTCAAATTTTCAAAAACCCGGATGCTACCGAAATTAGGACTCACGATTTGACTCAAAGTAGCCTATTTTTAGCCGGTATTCTATCCATTTCAAAAAATTCAAAAATTCCCAACTTTTCAAAAAGATTCGGACCTGACGGCATTTACGCCGATTTTAAGAGTCGGGATCCTGCTTTCGATTTTCAAATTTTCGGAAATTCATTTTTGATATTCAAAATTCCGAAATTCCAAAAATGCATCTTTTCAAAAAAAAATCCAAAACTCGGAAAGCTGCTGAAATTTAGGACTTATGATTTTACTCAAAGTAGCCTATTTTCTAGCCGGCATGCTGTCCATTTCCATATTAAAATTCTCGATCCGGGAAGCATACCGAATTTAGGACTTATGATTTTACTCAAAATAGCCTATTTCTAGCCGGTGCTCTGCCCATTTCAAAACCCGGGACGTATACCGAATTTAGGACTTATGATTTTACTCAAAATAGCCTATTTCTAGCCGGTATTCTGCCCATTTCAAAACTCGAATATATTTTCGAACTCT
Source organism: Agrostemma githago (assembly GCA_958450325.1). NCBI lineage: Eukaryota > Viridiplantae > Streptophyta > Magnoliopsida > Caryophyllales > Caryophyllaceae > Agrostemma > Agrostemma githago. The sequence continues at coordinate 34,391,899 of OY288256.1, forward strand.
CAAAATCGAGGCCCGGTACATTTTTTTCGATTTTCGAAAAATCGGGCCCCTCCACCGTTTTTTCGGATTTTTTCTAAAAATCCTTTTCAAAACTTTCCTCTTCTTAGGACTTCTCGTATTTAGTAGTGTCGGGTCGTGTCTTAAGTCATCGAAGTCTCTAGCGTCGAAACTCTGTCGATCCTACATCACGAGTTTCTTCCCTATCCAAGTCCGCTTTATTAGACTAAGGCAAGGCCCACCTACATAGGACATACTCCTACAAAGGAGGACCCATCTACACAATCGAGTCCAAAGTCTGAGAAATATCTCACATGGACCTTCCTTCGAACAGGACTCGGCCCACATGCCGAATTCTAAGGGAGGCCCACCTTTCACAAGTCACCCGTCTAGGTGTCCTTTCTGAGTCAACCTTTTACAAGGCTTAGCCCTATAACAAAAGGTTCGTGGTCCTTACGTCTAAGGGTCACTCGTCCGACACTCGAGTCTTAAAAAAATCTTCAATCCCACTCGGGGGCTACCCTTCAGCAGAGCGATCAACCACGGTTGCTCTAAGGGTCATGTCTTACACGTATTGTCTCACGTACCCCACTTTCGAGTCACCTAGATGTCACACCATCTGAATCCTATCTGAGTCCTTAGTCTCACTTGAGGGCTATTCTCCGATGGAGCGATTAATCACAGTCACTCCAAGAATCATACCCTACACATTTGTCTTAGGAGAGTGTAACTCGAGTCAAACCGAGTTGTCTTTTCTCCCGCGCTAGTTCCTATGCCTTGGTGTATTTGGGTTCCGAAGCAACTTTACTGATTACGCGGTATTGTAGACACCCGCATTTTGACTGCCAGGTGTCTATGGCAGTTTCCAAAAAACACCCGATGATGATCGGACGCTAACATGCTTCTATGCGCTCGGATACGGGCTCAAATCCATTAATCGTTGGCTAACACACTTACGGAGTACAAATCTCACCAAACGGACCTCAAATCCAGGCCCAGTGGATCATTCCGAGTCAAACAAGACTAATTTGGGCCAAAACCGACACCGGAATTAAAACCGACTTTTCACGATTGGGTCAACCCCGGTCAAAGTCGTTTCTGAGACACACAAAACAGCCATAAAATCCTCAAAAGTCCAAGTCAAACACAAAACCCATCAAACATCCAAAGTCAAGGTCCAAAAAAAACTGATGTGCGCGACCCAGCTGGGCCACTCGATCGAGTGACCCTCCCACTCGATCGAGTGGGCCTATTTCGAGCCCGACGGCTGGCATAACGGGCCACTCGACCGAGTTGGCCTCCTACTCGGTCGAGTAACCCTAAACCGGGTGCCCTAGCTTTTCTTATATAAGCAACCCCCATGCACACATCTTCAACACTTTTTACACATCCTTTTACAACCCTAGCAAACCCTAGAGCAATCATACACACACTACGTCCCTACAAACCCTAATCAAGACCTAGTAATCCTACACTAGAAAAAAACCCTAAACCTAGTTTTAGGAAATCAATCCCGAGCCACCATAACTTGATCTACATAAAACCTCGAAGACTCTTGTGTTGAAGTCACGGTTACGAGTCCGCACCGAGACAAGAACATGTAGGTTGAGGGTGTCAAAACCCTCTTTTCTTCTCCCTTTCTCCTTGTCGTCCGTCCTCCTCTTCTCCATCTTTTTTCGTTTTTTTTATTATTTTATTTATTGCACCGTAATATCGATAATACTACTAATATTAAAATACTAAAATATTTATCGATTTGTGTCGAATAAGAAGGATACCGGGATAAGGAAAACCGCATATACAAGTGTACTGCACACGCGTCGTCGGTCGCTTATCCCGGTACCCCGATTATTTGATTATTGAGATAAATCAACTTAAACAACAATTCGTTATTATTTCTCGTCATCATCACCAATAATTTTGCTTCCATCAATTTCCTTAAAATCTATTTTAATAAGGGTCGAAACCTGTTGACACGGATCCGACATCACAATCCCTAGGGATTTATTTCGATGTCGGAGAAGTCGAGGGAATCAAGTTTTTATTCTAGTAGAGCGTCGATTTTAGATTTGATACGAATTCCATAATTGGATATCGAATCTAACAATCAAGTCATATGAATTAATTAACGTGATTTGTTCATATCACGATAATTAATTTAAAACGACTAAAATCAATTTTTTCTTTTATTTCACTCTAATATTCCATATCGATTCAAATAATCGAATATGGGATACAACGAGTATTCAAAATTAGAATCGAGTATAAATTCAACAAATTTATATTCGGTTCAACAAAATTCGCGATTTATAAAAAAACCAAGTCGAACATAAGTTGTGCAATATTTATGTCCGATTCGGTAAAACCGTCGAATTATCAAAAATCAAAAGCAATTTCAAAATAAATAATTAATTTGCAAACGAACCAAGTTCGAACAGGTGCCACTCGACCGAGTGCCTTAGTCACTCGATCGAGTGACATCACAAAATCGAGTCAGAATGCATGTCACGACCACCACTCGGTCGAGTCTCACAGTGACTCGATCGAGTGGCCACGTACTCGACCAAGTTGGTCAGTAACTCGGCCGAGTACAGTCTGTAGCGCAAAACAGAATCGTCTTTTACAAGTCCACTCGATCGAGTCCATCGACCACTCGATCGAGTGACCCATAACGATTAACACAATAAATCGTACATTATTCTATTTTCAAACTCGATAGTATTTTTTCGACTTAGGTCAACACATGTTTAATCAATCATGTGTATTTACTATCTTTTCAAACCACACATCATAATATTTGCATCTCGTTTACATCATTCAACTCAATTCATCATTTGCACAAACCGTTATTATTCGTTATTTTATTACATCGTTACTAACGCGTTTGTTATTTCTTTTGTCAATTTAATTATTGTTCGTTTATTGTACTAAATGAACCCACATGCTAAAATTCCACTTTGACGTAGAATTAAATTGCATTAAATTGACATAGAAACCCTCTTTTCAATTTCATTCACATGCCTAGGAAAAACAATGTTTGCATAAGCATTTTTCCCGTTTTACTAACGCGCGTATTGTAAGTCATTCGAATTCTTAGTAGAGGCCGCTAATGTGCGGGCGGGGTTGGGTGTCCTTTGTGGGCTTCCCAACACGTACCCTCACCCCTTACTCAGAACCTCGGTTTCCGGATGCTCGAAACCGTTGGCGCACGAGAGTCATTCAATACACGATATCCGATAATGTCGGTATCGGTATCAAATGCAAAGGGACGAGCCCAATAAACTCTGACATCGGAAATGGGCCGTATTTTGTATACGGACCACTACGACATAAAGTGGGCTCGAATGGTTCCGAATAACCACAAAATTCGGTGGCGACTCCACATATACCTAAATTTCAATTCGATCCATTCTCATATGGAGATTCATTCGCCTCCCCAAACCCGCGCGTGGCCGCGTCAGGGTGGACCTATGTCATGTCCACAATTTGGCGACTCCGCTGGGGATTAACTGATGCGTGACTTACCATCGGCATCCTCAGGGTGAGACTCGAATAGAAATCGTTTGACAAATACAATACGCGTTTTAGTTCTACGGTTCATGCATAACCCATATTTTCCAGGGCCGGTACTCGCGACAGACGTCCCACTATACCGTTGAGGTACTCCAATATGGATATGTCAAAAGGTGTCCATAGTCGATTCGAGTGGGTTTCGCGGCATGTTCTAAGATCAACTCGACTTAGGAAGTCCGTCCCGATCAAGTCTAGACTATGTACACTGGTATAGACCCCTTATAGACCGACCGAGACTTAGTATAGAGTATACATGGCGTCGTTATAATGCTTGTGTGACTACGTGCTACTTGGTTTCCGAGTCGTTTTCAAAAAACCGTCAACTTTTCAAAATTGCATCCTTTTCAAACTATTCGATTTCAAAACCCGGGACACATACCGATTTTAGGACTCGTGATTTTACTCAAAATAGCCTATTTTCTAGCCGGTATGCTGCCCAAATCGAAACTCAAACTTTCAAAACCCGTGGCCCAATGACTTTTCGTCATCTTTTTCGGAAATTTGGGCCATCCACCGAGTTTACTCGGTCCTTTTTTGCAAAAACCATCAATTTTCAAAACCTTCCACTTCTAGGACTTCCCGTATTTAGCAGTGTCGGGTCGTGTCTTAAGTTGTCAAGGTCTTTAGCGTCGAAACTCCGTCGATCTTACATCACGAGTTTCTTCCCCTTCCCAGTCCGCCTTATTAGACTAAGGCAAGGCCCACCTACGTAGGACAAACCCCTACAAAGGAGGGCCCGTGAACACAATCGAGTCCATAAAGTCTGGGGATGTCTCACGTAAACCTTCCTTCGAACAGGACTAGGCCCACCCGCCAAATCCTAAGGAAGGCCCACAATTCACAAGTCACCCGTCTAGGTGTCTTTTCCGAGTCATTTCCCTTTTAGTCTCGTTCGGGATGTACTTTCTATTTCGGGATTTTGGGCTAGTTTCTGATTACGTGGTGTTCTTACAGACAGGCCACCCGAAACCAGACATCAACGCAAAATGGACGAGTTGAAAAATGCTTTGACCATGATCGAGACCCAACTGGCCGCCATCCAGGCCAATCAAGCGACCTTGTCCACCCGCCTAAGCACCGTAGAGAAGACGGTCCCTAACGAAGGAGGTGAGCCCGTCGGGCCTATGGCCGAGCTGGTTAGTATCGTTCGTAGGCTCGAAGAACAGGTCCACCTATCGACGAACAACTCGATCCACACCGAGAATGCTCGTACCTATTCACCTTTGGATAACGAGCTACCCGCTAACCTCAACTTAACGGGAATTCCTATGTTTGAGGGTACCGAAGACCCGGTCCACCACATCCGGGCTTTCAAAGACTTCATGGCGGTCAAGGGAGTGAAGTCAACTATGTTCAACCACTTGTTCTTTTCTTCCTTGGAGAAACATCCTAAGGCTTGGTTCTACAATCTCGATGCCAAGAAATACAAAACTTGGGACGATGTGGCTACCGAGTTTGCTCGGAACTACGCCGATAACACTGAAATCCACACTACAATGCGTACTCTGGAGAAAATGGCCCAAGAGCCCAAAGAAGGGTTCACAAAATATTTGCAAAGATGGAGGGCCGAGAGCGTGAAGATGGTCGAAAAGCCCAGCGAAAAAGTGCTGGTGGAGGCCTTTGTCAAGAATCTCTTCCCATCCTACCGGGTCCATCTCCGGTATGCTATCATCCCCAATTTTGCTGCCCTTACTGAAATGGGCACCAGGATCGAAGATGACCTAAGGTTAGAGAGCCTGACTAAGGCCTCTACCAAAGGCTATCAAGGGGCTAGTTCGTCTACAAACAAGCCCACACCTGCAGCTGCAACCCGCAGCATCTTTGACGAGGTAAATCTGCTCGACACCTCATCCAAAAAGAATACACCAAATCGGGTATTCACAGATATAGGGACTACCTATACTTATGCCTTACAGAGGCTATCTTCGAAGGGTCTGATCCAACCAATAGGCCCAACTCCAGAGACTCCAGTAGAGAAGAGGTCCAAATACTATAATGCTCAAGCCTACTGTCAGTATCACCGAGGTAACGGACATGATACTGAAAAGTGTTGGAAGCTAAAGCACCTAATCCAAGACCTTATCGAGAGCGGGAAAATCCCATTGCCCGGAGACAAGCCGAGCAACAAAGAAAACCCGTTCAGCGCCCACGCCATATTTACAGGAGAGGTAATTGACTGTTCTCACCTCATTTCCCCGTTTATCCCACAAATCAACGGGATATGGTTTGACGGTGAGGATGATGTGTACCTGGCCAAAGGGGAAGCTGTCCCCGTCACCAGAGAAGAAGTCCGAAAAGCCAAGTCCAGGGCCTTGGCCACCAATCACCTCGCCACTGTTGGGCGCGCCACTCCAACATCCGTCACTGAACCTGCCAGGACGGAACCAACCTCCGAGGAACTAAGCAATGACACGGTGTAGACACCCAAAATTTGACCGCCAGGTGTCTATAGCAGTTTCCAAAAAACACCCGATGATGATCGGACGCTAACATGTTCTAACGTGCTCGGATACGGGCTCGAAATCAATAATGTCCGGTATGGGTTTTTAACGGGATACAAATCTCACAAAACCAACCTCAAAACCAGGCCCAATGAGTCATTCCGAGTCAAACAAGACTAATTTGGGCCAAAATCGACACCAAAAATAATTCCCGTCTTTTAGCGATCGGGTCAAAACCCGGTCAAGACAAACCCGACACAAAAAGCGCCCGGATACGTCTCGAAACTTGCGCCACAATCCAAAAATCAGCCAAATCAATCATAATCAATTAAGCATAAATCAAGGGCAATCACGCCCAAAATAGCCCGGCCTAATTGATCCACTCGGTCGAGTGGATTGGCCACTCGATCGAGTGGAGCCTCAAAAAAACACGTCCAGGTTCATTCACGAGGGCACTTGACCGAGTGCACCCGCGCCACTCGGTCGAGTAACCCGGGGTCGGGGCTCCCTATAAATACCCCATGACCCCATGCACAACATACAACTTTCATCCATCACAACTTTGGAACACCGACAACTCTTACAACTCACACAACTCTTCCACAACCCTTTAGCACACATTTTTCATCCATAAACACCGTCATCCTTGCACGCATTTCGAGAGCACAAACTCGTAAAAATCCATACAAACCAAGTCATATACACACCATCAACTCCTCCTACATATCTCGACGTTCCCGCGCCATTGCCGCCATTAGACGAACCGTATCCCGAGAAGCAAGAGCATGTAGGTTGAGGGTGTAACAATTCAACACCAATTTCTCCTTCTTCTTCCTTTCTTCTCGTTCTTTTTTTATGTACATTCATTTATGCTATAGTATTATATTTAGTCGATAGTAACGACATGATTAGTAACACTAACATTTTACCTTTTGCATTTAATCATTGTTATTATATTTTACTATAATATCGTATGTACCGTGTATATATATAATAATATCAAAACTTGGATCCAAACTCGTTTGACTACGATGATCATTGTTCTAAAGGTTCGTTCATTAACACGATCCCGATCATTCGTAGTTGAACGCGTATGAATCCATTTCAAAGATTAGTATGGAACCCGTTGACACGAAAACCGACGTCACATAATCCGTAAGGATTAATATCGACGTCGTGACGTAGAGGGGCACAATTCCGTCACTAATCAAATTTTTATCAAACAATAGCCTTTTCTACAAAATTCCGATAACGGTATTATAATCATATAAGACATGATTATAATACCGACAAACCGAGTTAAATTTAAATCCGTCAATATTTTTATTTGACTCGGCCAATCATCGATTTAAAACACATTAAAACAAACGAGTCACAACTCGTACAGGTGCCACTCGACCGAGTACACCTACTACTCGATCGAGTAGCATCCATAAAAACGGGCAGTAGCTACGTCTAAGGACGCACTCGACCGAGTCAGGCCATGACTCGACCGAGTGGGTCCTGCAGCCCAGAAACCGAGGGCTCTTCTTTTTATCATTCGAGCCTCGTCTTTTTTAAGCGAACTAGTCGACACGTGTAAAGTCAATCACGTGGCTTTTCCAAAATTCATGCATATCACTTCACTTAAACGATTTTGATCGACGGTCTCACATTATTAATTTTATGTCGACGACTCTTTAGTCGTATCCGATGTAAAATTAATTTAGACTCAATTTCTCGAGGTGATAAGTCGGGACAAGGCATCGAGGTTCGAGATCGGGCTAGCACCACGTCTAGGTCTCGAACCTCCGTCCTTTGATTAATACGCAAAATAATGTGTAACTAATTAAAGTTCGTCCACCTACACAAAATCACGGTCTAGTTTATACACGGGTCCGTTTACAATTATTGCTCATCATTTCAATTGTATATTTCAATTGTTCTATTTTATTGTACGCCGTATTGTGAATTCCGGGTTGTATTCCGCCCGTGTAACTTGTAATCGATTTATTTTTGCTTTGCCTTATTTATTTGCGTTTTACCGCTTTTAAATGAACCCTCGCATGCTAAATCACTTCGACAATAAATTAGATGCATTAAATTGACGTAGCTCACATTTAATTTGCATGTTTAGCTAAAACGCTGTTTGCATAACATTTCACCGAACTACTAACGCGCATATTAAAAAGTCAAACGATGTCCTAGTAGAGGCCGCTAAGAGCGGGCGGGGTTGGGTGTCCTTAGTGGGCTTCCCAACACGTACCCTCACCCCTTACTCAGAACCGTGGTTTCCGGATGTCCGAATCCATTGGCAACGAGAGTCATTCAATATACGATTAACCGCTCAAGTCGGCATCTATATCGATATGCAAAGGGACGAGCCCAATAAACTCTCAAACCAAAATGGGCCATACTTTGTGTATGGGCCATGGCGATGTAGAGTGGGCTCGAACGGTTCCGAATAACCATAAAATTCGGTGGCGACTCCATTTCGACTTAAATTTCAATTCGATCCTTCTCATATGGAGGTGCATTCGCCTACCCAAACCCGCGCGTGGCCGCGTCGGGGTGGACCTACGTCATGTCCACACACGGCCTTGGTCCAACAAATGAAGAGGGTTCGAGCTGATTTAACTATATGGCAACTACTGGTTAGCTCACAAGCTCATCGGGAAGCACTGACTAAGGCTTTCGATGAAATCAAGGTCGATTCAGAAGCTACCCCTGCTGAAATGGTAGCTACTATCATGCCCTACCTCAAGGGCAAGTCCAAGAACGAAGGCCCACTCATAACCTTCGCCGAATCGGATCTGCCATCATTTGGGCCCAATCACAATCTGGCCCTATACATCACAGCCATCTGCAAGGGAAAGTACCTCCCGATGACTCTTATAGACGATGGATCAGCCGTGAACGTCCTACCCCTAAGGACCGCTAGGGCCCTCGGCATCACTGATGTTGACTATCTCCCGACAGCGCAAACCATTCAGGCTTTCGACGGAAGCCCAAAACCGGTAGCTGGGGCCGTTAAACTGAAGATCATAACGGGCCCAATCGAGAAGGAGTTGTAATTTCAGGTGATAGATGTCACCTCATCATTCAATCTCTTACTAGGAAGGCCTTGGATCCACGCAGTCAAGGCCGTATCATCTACCCTCCACCGAAAAGTCAAGATGCCACTCAAAGACGGTATCATCACACTGGAGCCGACCCCAATAAACGTGGCTAGCTGTAATGCCACGAACCGGGCCGAACCACGAGGATTCGACTTCGTGGGTATGATCGAGGATGAATATCTCTTCAAACCCTATTTCTCCCCTAGCATCGACACGATGCTACAAAATATGGTTACCTACCCGGAGCTACCTCAAGACCATATCTTCCGGCAGGGAAGATCATCGAGGTCCTAGACAATGCAGAATCCCGACTCGGATTAGGATATACTATAAGATCGGAGAATATGGGCCGGGCCTATGCAATCAAATTTGTCACTCCAGTCTTCGGAGCTATTCAAGTGGGCCTCTACCAACCCACCATCACATATCCCGAGACCAAAACGGCTCGGGAATGCAACAACATCCCCGATGATATATTCACCATCATCCAAGCAGAATCGGAGAAGGGTGAAAGCGACTCCGAGCCCGTGCTGGGGCTCTTATTTGGAGAAGACAAGACCATTCCTGCTCCAAAAGATGACTTGGTCAACTTGATCCTCCGCAGCGATCGGTTCGACCCAACCAAGCTAATCACCGAGGTCGGCGCCAACACCGAGACGAGGGCTTGGAGGAAGACCGTAAAATAGACCGACAGTCAAGGACGGGTCTACAAGCTGACCACCGGCAAGGGAGACATGCCGGATACCGAGTCCGAGTCTGAGTCTGAGTTAGAGTCGGAGTCTGAGTCCGAGTTTAGAGGGTCTGGTGCTGGAGTCGAGTCTGTAATCCCTCTTCCCTTAGCCACTGAGGTCTCGGGGTCTGTCCCAAGATCTCTCCCTATCCCGCCACTGAACAACGATCTGATGGTCGCTCTATTCGAGCTATTTTCCAAATTTACCATCAATAATAATAACGAACACCGTTCTGCTTACGACTTGTCTTATTTCAAAAAATTTCTCAATTTCAAAATTTTTATATGCAATGACATTGAGAAACCCGACGAACAGGTACCTCTACCACAGCATCTAGTCGAGCAGCTCGAGCAAAGGGAATCCCGAGATCCGGTAATTGAAGACACGGAGTCCATCAACGTGGGAACCACTTTAGAGCCCCAGATGCTTAAGTTGGGCCTATCTTTAGATCCAGAGGAGAGACAACAGCTCGCAGACCTCCTCCTAGAATTTAAAGACGTCTTTGCATGGTCCTACAAGGACATGCCAGGAATAGATCGAGAAATAGCAGAACACCGAATACCCATCAAAGATGGGTGCAAACCGGTAAAACAGAAGCTCAGAAGAATGAAGCCCGAATGGTCTCTTAAAGTCAAGGAAGAGGTCGATAAACAATTCAAAGCGGGTTTTATACAAGTGTCTGAATATCCAGACTAGGTTGCCAACATCGTGCCAGTACCCAAGAAGGACGGCAAGGTGCGGGTATGCGTGGACTTCCGGGACCTAAACAAAGCTAGCCCAAAAGATGATTTTCCGTTACCACACATCGACATTTTGGTGGATAATACGGCCTACCATGCCCTTCTATCGTTCATGGACGGGTATGCCGGATACAATCAGATTAAAATGGCAGAAGAGGATATGGGTAAGACCACCTTCATCACACCATGGGGTACTTACTGTTACACCGTCATGCCATTTGGGCTTATCAACGCCGGGGCTACTTATCAACGGACCGCCACTACTTTGCTACACGACATGATGCATAAGGAAGTGGAGGTCTATGTGGACGATATGATCGTCAAATCCAAGGACCGAAGCGGGCACATTCCGGCCCTAAGAAAGTTCTTCACCCCGCTACGTAAATACAACATGAGACTGAACCCACAAAAATGCAGTTTTGGGGTAACGTCAGGCAAATTACTGGGCCATATCGTTAGCCAACGCGGCATCGAGGTCGACCCAGCTAAAATCAAGGCCATCATCGAGATGAAACCACCTAAGACCGAAAAGGAAATAAGGGGGTTTCTCTGGAAATTCCAATACATCAGCCGGTTCATTTCGAAACTAACCATGGTATGTGAACCCATCTTCAAAAAGCTAAAAATCGGAGAACGGGTGCTATGGGACGATAAATGTCAAGCGGCTTTTGACAAAATCAAGGAGATTCTGTCTGCTCCGCCGGTATTAATGCCACCTCAACACGGTCTGCCTTTGTCGTTATATCTAACAACAATCGAGACAGCCATGGGGCTATGCTAGCCCAGACAGTTGATTCAGAAGAACGGGCTATTTACTACATCAGTAAAAAGTTCCTCGAATATGAATGCAAATACACAATGCTCGAGAAGACGTGCCTAGCATTGGTTTGGGCCACTAAAAAGCTCCGACATTACATGCTCAGTCACGAAGTACATGTGTTATCCAAAATGGATCCAATCAAGTACTTATTCGAGAAGCCCATCCTCAACGGCAGGATGTCAAGATGGACTTTAATGCTGTCCGAGTTCGACCTCAAGTTCGTACCATTAAAAGCCATCAAAGGCCGGGTAGTTGCCGAGTTCCTCGCTGACAGCCCGATATCCAAAGAAGGCCACACTGATACTTGGGCCTTTCCTGATGAAGACATATTCCATATCGATACCGAGACATGGGATTTGTATTTTGATGGAGCATCCAACTTCCGAGGATTTGGGGTCGGAATTCTGTTAATCTCACCCTGAGGGGAACACACTCCCTTATCCATCAAGTTGGACTTCGACGTGACCAACAACGCAACCGAATACGAAGCATGCATTCACGGGTTGCAAGCCGCCGCTGATTTAGGGGTAACAAACCTCCGGGTCCACGGTGATTCATCACTGGTCATCAATCAAGCACTCCAAAAATGGAAAACTCGGAACGCCAATCTCGTGGCTTATCAAGCACGAGTACGGGTTCTAGAGAAACAATTCCAGAAAGTAGAATATATCTACCTGCCTCGGGAAGAAAATCAGTTTGCAGATGCACTTTCCAAATTAGCATCTTTACTGAACATCCCGGATCACCTGAACAGCATGCCAATCTGTGTCGAAAGGCGGTCAGAGCCGGCCTACATTCATGCCATTCAAGATATCGAGATAACTGACCCAGAACCTTGGTATCAAACCGTCCTAACCTACCTGACAATGGGAGAATACCCCGCTGGAGTTGAAAATCGGGTCAAAAAGGCCCTACGAAGATTGGCAACCCAATTTATTCGTACTGATGACGGGCAATTGTACAAAAAGACGGCACAGGGGGCTCTCCTCCTATGCATCGACAAAATACAGGCCGAAAAAGTCATGGCCGAAGTCCATGACGGTGAAAACGGCCCGCATATGAACGCCCATATGCTATCCCGTAAAATCATGAGGCTCGGGTATTAATGGAACACCATGGAAACAGACTGCCAATTATACGTCAAGCACTGCCATAACTGTCAGATCTTTGGTAATGTACAACATATGCCTTCTTCCCTATTATATACCATGACATCACCATGGCCATTTTCGACATGGGGTATAGACATAATTGGGAAAGTGCATCCTTCCGGGACGGGAGGACATTGCTTCATCTTGGTGGCCATCGACTACTTCACCAAATGGGTAGAAGCCGAGTCATACCGTGCCTTGAACGCCAAGCACGTGGCCAAATTTATCCAAAATAAGATCATATGCCGATACGGGATCCCGCATGAATTTATCAGTGATCACGGGACCCATTTCCAAGCTGAAACTACCGCATTACTGGCGAAATACAAAATTCAGAGGCATACATCTTCACCTTACCGACCACAAACAAATGGAGCGGTAGAAGCGGCCAACAAAACAATTGTCACCATACTAAAAAAGATGGCTGAGAATTATCGGGATTGGCCCGACGAGATACCTTTTGCCTTATGGGGGTACCGAACTTCGAATCGCACCGCAAGCGGAACAACTCCATATTACCTGACATATGGAATGGAAGCAGTCCAAGCGGTCGAGCTAGGAGTACCATCCCTAAGGATTTTGCTTGAAAGCCAAGTACCCGAAGCAGATTGGGTCCAACCCCGATACGATTCGCTAGTCCTTTTGGATGAACGGCGATCCCGGACCCTCAATAATATTCAAGTGTATCTGTAGACACCCGCATTTTGACTGCCACGTCTCTATGGTAGTCTCCGAAAAAAACACCCGATGATGATCGGACGCAAACGTGACTTGGTATACTCGGACTTGGGCTCGGAATCAATAATATCCAACATGGACTTTTAGCGGAGTAAAAATCTTACAAAACAGACCTCAAATTCAGGCCCAGTGGGTCGTTCCGAGCAAAATAAGACTAATTTGGGTCAAAACCGACACCAAAGATAAATCCCGTCTTTTAGCGACCGGGTCAAAACCCGGTCAAAGATGAAACCGTCTCACAAATCAGCCACATTCGTTCTCGAAAGATGGCGCAAAAAATCAGAATTCAAAAAAACCAATCAAATCAATCAAGGATAATCTTTCCTTATTTGTCTCGCCTAATTGATCCACTCGATCGAGTGGATTGACCCCACTCGGTCGAGTGGAGCGTCTTGAACCGGGTTTGACCCGTTTGCAAGGGCACTCGATCGAGTGCACTAGGGCCACTCGATCGAGTGCCCCTATGTCGTGGGGTAACGCCTATAAATACCCCACGACTCCCTCTCATTTCAAAAGGTTTTTTTTCCTAAGGTTTTGACCTACATCATTTACCCTACATTTACACCCTACATCATACTACACTACAACCCTAGTGACACTAAGCCAAAACCCGAGCCCTTCGTCCCTCGGAAACTGGCGAAACACACACACACACACACATACACACCATAACTCGAGTACATCCTCGATACTCCGGCGTCCCGTCGCTATTTACGAGTCCATTTCCGAGGCCTATACCTAGGATGTATGTTGAGGGTGTCTTAAACCCCATCTTGATCTCTACTATCTCATCTCATCTCTATTTACTTTGTCATATTTTGTATTGTAATCATAATCGTAGTAGTAACACTAACACTAACACTAACGTTATTATACTTTTTGCATTTTCATTTTTGTATCATCTTTTATTACTAATATCGTCATCATACCGCGTATATATATATTAATATCAAATCTCGGTTCTAAATCCGTTTGACTATGATGTTTGCCTAAAGTCCGTCTAATCCCTTTACGAGCAACGACGGAGGTGGGGCCCTTTCGAGGAGCCCCGCCCCAACGTACTCAAGGGCGTGACGCGATCGCAATCGGTCATAGTTGAACGTATTCAATCCCATTTTTATAATTAGTGCGGAACCCGTTGACACGAAAACCGACATCACGTGATCCGAAAGGGTTAGTTCCGATGTCGTGACGTAGAGGGATGCATTTCGTCACTAATTCAAATTTTCTAATCTAACGAAAACGTTTTCATAAAACTCCGATAACGGTATTATAATCGTTCATACACGATTGTAGTACCGGAAGCCAAGTTAAATACGAATCGTGTGATATTCGTGTTTGGTTTGGCCGACCATCGATTTTAAGTCATAAAACAAAACGAGTTACCACTCGTACAGGGTCTACTCGACCGAGTACATATGCTACTCGATCGATTAGCACCCAAAAAAGTGGGCAGTAGCTGCGTCTTAGGACGCACTCGACCGAGTCAGGTCACGACTCAGTCGAGTGGGTCCTGTAACTCATAAAATCGAGGGCTTCGACACACACTTCAAGCCCCGTCCTTTTATCGACTTTAGTCATCACGTGTAAAGATCATCACGTGATCTTCCTATTTTCAAAACCACACATACCACGACACGTAGAACGACTTTGATCGATCTCCTTCGAAGTGATAAGTCGGGACATGACTACGGGGCGTGGGATCGGGCTAGTAATACGCCACAATCCCACGTTTCCGTCCTCCGTTTAATATACAACATAATGTGTATTTAATCGGGGTTAGTCCATCTACATATTTTTGCGGTCTAGTTTACATACGGGTCCGTTTCTATCATTTTATTACCTTTTATTATTTCGTTTATTATTTTTACGTATCGTTGTATTGTGAATTCCGGGTTGTATTTCCGCCCGTGTAACTTGTACGTTATTTATTTCCTTTTGAGATTTATTTTTTTACTTGCTTATCGCTTTATAAATGAACCTCGCACGCTAAATCATTTCGACCATAATCAAGATGCATTAAATGACGTAGCTCACATATTATTCACATGCTTTAGCCCGAAAACGCTGTTTGCATATCATTTAATTATTTTACTAGCGCGCGTACACGAACACGAACGATGTCTTAGTAGAGGCCGCCATGTGCGGGCGGGGTTGGGTGTCCTTAGTGGGCTTCCCAACACGTACCCTCACCCCTTACTCAGAACCTTTGGTTTCCGGATGTCCGAAACCATTGGCGCACGAGAGTCATTTTATATACGAAAGCCGGTGTAAACGGTATCGATGTAACAATGCAAAGGGACGAGCCCCATAAACTCTGAAATCGAAGTGGGCTTACTTTGTGTATAGCCCATGACGACATAGAGTGGGCTCGAATGGTTCCGAATAACCACAAAATTCGGTGGCGACTCCATTTTGACTTTCATTTCGAACCCGAGAACAATCTTACCACGAGATTCATTCGCCTACCCAAACCCGCGCATGGCCGCGTCGGGGTGGACCTACGTCATGTCCACAATTTGGCGACTCCGCTGGGGACACCTGATGTACCACATGTCATCGGGGTTCCTAGGGTGAGACTCGAAGAGAAATCGTTCGTAGATTAGTGTGCGCGCATTAGTTTAATGATTCATGCATAACCCAAATTTGCCCGGGCCGGTTACTTGTGACCGACGTCCCACTATACCACGGTGCATTCCTACATGGGTGCGCTAAAGACATCGATGGTGGAACTCGTCTGGGTTTTGCGGCATGTCCTAAGACCAACTCGGCTTAGGGAGTCCGTCCTAAACACGAGAAAGCCATCGTTGTTAGTAGAGACCCTATTTTGACCGACCGAGACTTAGCGTAATGCATACATAAGCGTCGTTATAATGCTTGTTTGACTACGTGCTACTTGGTTTTCGTGCCATTTTTAAAAAAAAAACCGTCATTTCAAAATTGCATCTTTCCAAAAATACCCACCTTTCAAAAAACCCAAAATACTGTCCATTTCGGGACCCGACTTTCCAAAACACCCAAATTTGAAAAACCCAAAATGCTGCCCATTACGGGGCTCACCTTTTCAAAATATCCAATTTTCAAAACTCGGAATGCCGCCGAAATTTAGGATCAACGATTTGACTCAGAATATCCTTTTCTTTAGTCGGCATGCTGTCCGTTTTAACTCTCGAATTTCCGACACCGTTTTGATTTTCTGAATTTTCTTCAAAATTCTAATCTTGGTTTCTGAAATTCCGCTTTCCATTTTCGAACTATCGGAAATTCACCCTTTACATATTCCAACTTCAAACCTCCAACTTTCCTAAAATAGACCTTCCCTATTATAGGACCTACCATCTATCCGTGTGTCAGGTCTTTGCATAGTACGTAGAGGGTTTATAGCGTCGAAACTCCGTCGATCTTATATCACGAGTTTCCCCCCTTTCCCGAGTCCGCCTTATTTGTCAAGGCACGACCAACCCGCGTGGGGCATACCCCTACAAAGGAAAGTCCGTCCATACACTCGAGTCAAAAGTCTTGGGAATAATCTCACATGGACCTTCCTTCGAACGGGACTAGGCCCACTAGGCCAAAATCCTAAGGAAGTCATACCACCTACGAGTCATCCATCTAGGTGTCTTTCTCGAGTCTTTTCCACTCACTCCTTTTCTTTTGGGTCGCTCGGGATGTACTTTTTTCTATGATTCCAAGATCTGGGTTCGGTTTCTGATTACGCGGTGTTCTTACAGACAGGCCACCGGCAACCAGACACACTCGCAGGATGGAAGCTACTTTAAGCAGTCTGAAAACCTCTGTGGACGCCATGGTCGACAAACAGGCCGACATCGAAGCCCAACTGAATGAAATGAGGGCTGGTCAAGTTGCTATCGTCACTCGTTTGGCTGCAGTGGAGCACAGGACTCCAAATACTGGGGTTACGAAACCTCTGGCTGAACTGGTTAGCTCGGTTCGCCGATTGGAAGAGCAAGTTCATTTGACTGGGAGTAACAATATCCACCGGGAGAGTAGTCGTGAGTATAACCCGTTAAGTGACAAGCTGCCCGCAAACCTGAACCTCACCGGTTTGCCCATGTTTGAAGGGACTGAAGACCCGTTACTACATGTACGGGCCTTCAAGGAGTTCATGGCCATCAAAGGGGTGGACTCTACCATGTTCAAGAGCCTTTTCGCTGCGTCTCTTGAAAAGCACCCTCGGGCCTGGTACTACAGGCTAGACCCGAAGAAATACCCTACTTGGGATGATGTGGCCACCGAGTTCGCTCGGAACTATGCTGACAACACCGAGATCCAAACCACAATGAGATCTCTGGAGGTTATGGCCCAAGAGCCGAAAGATGGTTTTACCAAATACCTTCAACGCTGGAGGGCCGAGAGCGTGAAACTGGTCGACAAGCCCAGTGAGAAGACTTTGGTGGAGGCTTTTGTCAAGAACCTCCTCCCCTCCTACCGGGTTCACCTCCGATATGCTGTCATACCCAATTTCACCACCCTTACTGAAATGGGTATGAGGATCGAAGATGACCTAAGACTGGAAGGCCTCACTAAGGCCGCTGCTAAAGGGTATCAAGGGGCTTCTTCCTCCACTACCAAGCCCCAAGCTGCTACCCGTAGCATTTTCGACGCGGTTAATCTACTAGATGCCCCGTCCAAAAAGAACACCCCACCTCGGGTTTTTACTGATATAGGTACTACCTATACTTATGCCTTACAAAGGCTATCCTCGAAAGGCCTAATCCAACCGATAGGCCCAACTCCTGAAGTTTCGGTCGAGCGACGCTCCAAGAACTACAATGCTCAAGCCTATTGCCAGTACCACCGGGGCAATGGGCTTGATACCGAGAAGTGCTGGAAGCTGAAGCACTTGATTCAGGACTTGATCGAAAGCGGTAAAATCCCGCTACCCGGAGATAAGCCCAGTAACAAGGAGAACCCTTTCAGCTCCCACGCCATCTTTACCGGGGAGGTGATTGACTGCTCTCACCTTATCTCTCCATTTGTCCCGCAAGTAAACGGGATCTGGTTCGACGACGAGGATGAAGTCTACCTCGCCAAAGGGAAAGCTGTCCCCATCACCTCCGAGGAGATTCGAAGGACTAAATCCCGAGTCCTAACCAGTAACCACTTTGGTCGTCCCTATCAAGCCACAAGCTCTAGGGACACCCCCATCCCGACAACCGTCATTGAGCCACTCAGGACGGAAGTCGCCCCTGAGGAGCCGACTGCTGAAACGGCTCTCGTGAAGCAGCTGAAGAAGACCCGAGTTGACCTCACTATATGGCAACTCCTGGTTAGCTCACAAGAGTATCGAGAAGCACTTACAAAGGCTCTCGATCAAATTAAGGTTGACTCTTTGGTTACCCCTGTTGAAATGGTAGCCACGGTCCTGCCCCACCTAAAGGGCAAAGCTAAGGAAGGAGGCCCGATGATCACTTTCTCCGTAGCCGACCTACCGCCATTTGGGGCCTCCCATAATCTGGCCCTCTACATTACGGTGGTTTGCCAAGGGAAATACCTCCCTATGACCCTAGTTGATGACGGGTCCGCTGTGAATGTCCTTCCACTAAGGACCGCCAAAGCCCTCGGCATTACCGAGGCCGATTACATCCCGACTGCTCAGACCATCCAAGCCTTTGATGGGAGCCCAAAGTCGGTAGCTGAGGCCGTGAAACTGACCATCATAACCGGCCCGATAGAAAAGGAGCTCGAATTCCAGGTGATCGACGTCACCTCGTCATTCAACTTGCTCCTAGGTAGGCCTTGGATCCACGCGGTCAAGGCGGTGTCCTCCACCCTCCACCGAAAGATCAAGATGCCTCTGCTTAACGATGTCATCACTTTAGAGGCAACACCAATGACTGTGGCTAGCTGTAACGCCACGGGACGCACGGACCTCTGGGGGTTCGATTTTGTGGGGATGATCGAGGAAGAGTACCTCTTTAGGCCTTACTTCACTACGAGCATCGACACGATGCTCCAAAACCTAGGGTACTTTCCGGGGGCTACCTCTCGACCCGATCTTCCAGCTGGGAAGATCATCGAGGTCCTCAAAGATGAAGAGTCTCACTTTGGTCTCGGGTATGCCATAACTCCCGACAATGTTGTCCGAGCAGGAATTGAGAAGGCCTGCAACATTATTAAGGGTATCCACTTGAGCCCTTACAGCCCACGGTTGGCTAACTACTTTGTCACACGGTATTTGGGGCTATTCAGGTTGGTCTATACCAACCCAATGCTGTGCAGCTCGGGGCCCACTTGGCCCTGGACTGCAACTATATCCCAGAGGATGTGTTCGCCCTCATCCAATCCAACGGAGCTGAAGATGCTGAGCCCGCGCTAGGGCTACTATTTGGGGAAGACACCATAGCCCCAACTCCAAAGGAAGACCTGGTCAACCTGATACTCCGCAGCAACAGGTTTGACCCGACCAAGCTGATCTCGGATGTGGGCACCGAGATAGGAAACAGGGCCTGGAGGAAGACAGTCAAGTGGACTGACGGTCAGGGAAAGATCTACAAACTGGTCACCGGAGAGGGAGACATGCCTGAGTCTGAGTCTGTGTCCGAGTCTGAGTCGGAGTCTGAGTCAGAGTCTGAGGTCGAGTCTAGGGAAGTCGGTGCTAGAGTCACTCCTGTAACCCCTCTCCCCTTTGTCATTCTTGCTGCTGGCACTTCGGGGTCTGTCCCGAAGGCCTTACCAATTCCGCCACTGACCAATGATCAGATGGCTGCTCTCTTTGAGCTGTTCTCCAAATTTTCAATCAATAATAACAACCGTTCTGCTTACGACTTGTCTCTATTAAATTCTGCTTTCAAAAATGATTTATGCTATGACATTGAGAAACCAGACGAACAGGTACCTTTACCTCCACACCTGATCGAGCAACTAGAGCAAAGGGAGTCCCGAAACCCGGTGATCGAAGAAACCGAGTCCATAAATGTGGGAACAACCTTAGAGCCTCATACACTTAAGATAGGGTTATCCTTAGATCCCGAAGAGAAACAACAGTTCATAAACCTCCTCCAAGAGTTCAAGGATGTCTTCGCGTGGTCCTACAAGGACATGCCGGGGATAGACCGGGAAATAGCCGAGCACCACATACCAATCAAAGACGGGTGCAAACCGGTCAAACAGAAACTTCGCCGAATGAGGCCCGAATGGTCTTTCAAGGTAAAAGAAGAAGTCGACAAACAGTTCAAAGCCGGCTTCATACAGGTGTCCGAGTATCCGGACTGGGTGGCAAACATCGTGCCGGTTCCTAAAAAGGACGGTAAGGTACGGGTATGTGTAGATTTTCGGGATATTAACAAGGCAAGCCCGAAAGATGATTTTTCGTTACCACACATCGACATACTGGTGGATAACACGGCCGATCATGCCCTTCTATCATTCATGGACGGGTATGCCGGGTATAATCAAATCAAGATGGCGGAAGAAGATATGAGTAAGACTACTTTCACAACACCTTGGGGTACTTACTGCTACACCATCATGCCATTCGGTCTCGTTAATGCCGGTGCCACATATCAGAGGACCGCTACCACTTTATTACATGACATGATGCATAAAGAGGTAGAAGTTTATGTAGACGACATGATCGTCAAATCCAAAGAACGGGACGGTCACATCACCGCCCTAAGAAAATTCTTCACCCGACTGCGCAAGTACAACATGAGGCTAAACCCTCAAAAATGCAGTTTCGGGGTAACATCAGGCAAATTACTGGGTCATATCGTTAGCCAACGAGGTATCGAAGTCGACCCATCTAAAATCAAAGCCATTACCGAGATGCAACCTCCTAAAACCGAAAAAGAAATAAGGGGATTTCTTGGGAAAGTCCAGTACATCAGTCGGTTCATTTCCAAGCTAACCATGGTGTGTGAACCAATTTTCAAGAAACTGAAAGTAGGAGAACGGGTACTATGGGATGACAAGTGCCAAGCTGCTTTCGACAAGATCAAGGAAATTCTGTCTGCTCCGCCGGTCTTAATGCCACCTCAACCCGGTTTGCCTCTGTCGTTATACCTAACGACGACCGAGACAGCCATGGGGGCTATGCTAGCTCAGACGGTTGACTCCGAAGAAAGAGCCATTTACTACATCAGCAAGAAGTTTTTAGAGTATGAATGCAAGTATATCATGCTCGAAAAGACGTGCTTGGCTCTAGTCTGGGCCACTAAGAAACTCCGGCACTATATGCTCAGTTACGAGGTCCATGTGCTATCCAAAATGGACCCGATCAAATACATCTTCGAAAAGCCCGTTCTCAACGGTCGAATCTCTAGATGGACTCTAATGCTGGCAGAGTTCGATTTGAAGTTTGTATCGTTAAAGGCTATTAAAGGTCGAGTAATAGCTGAATTTCTCGCCGACAGCCCGATAACCGAAGAAGGACACACCGACACCTGGTCCTTCCCAGACGAAGATATTTTCCATACTGATACTGAAACTTGGGATTTATACTTCGATGGAGCATCCAATTTTCGAGGGTTCGGAGTCGGGATCCTCCTAATTTCACCAAAAGGGGAGCATACTCCCGTCTCCATCAAACTGGACTTTGATGTTACCAATAATGCAGCAGAGTAAGAAGCATGCATTTACGGGCTACAAGCCGCCGCCAATCTGGGGATCACAAATCTCCGGGTACATGGTGACTCATCCTTGGTCATTAACCAAGCACTTCAAAAATGGAAGACTCGAAATGCTAATCTTGTGGCCTACCAGGCACGAGTAAGGGATCTCGAGAAACAATTCCAAAAGGTAGAGTACATATACCTACCCCGGGAAGAGAATCAGTTTGCAGATGCACTCTCAAAATTGGCATCTTTGCTGAACATTCCCGACCACGTGACCAGTATGCCGATTTGCGTCGAAAGACGCTCCGAGCTGGCGTACATCCACGACATCGAAGACATTGAGATAACTGATCCCGAACCATGGTATCAGGCTGTGTTAACGTACCTGACAAACGGAGAATATCCTCCCGCACTACTACAAAACATAGAAAAGATTACGGTTCAAAAGCGTCCTTGAATAAGATTATAACCGTCATATAGGTCACCGTGATCGTTGATAATCAATCACGGTTTAAAGCGAGTCAAAACGTCCTCTTTGTTGTTTATCAAGGATCGCGGTTGAACTACAGAACCGTCATTGTTGTTTTACTTTCAGAGCACGCTTTCTTTCTGAAACCGTCATCTTTGTTATTCTTCTGAAAGAGGACAATCCCTTGTCAAAACCGTGATCTTTGTTGCCCTTCTAAAACAATGCTTTGTTGTAACCGTCATCTTTGTAAAAAAAAAATTAAAAAAATCACGATTGGTTTGTATCATACAGACCAACCGCAACATTGTTACATATTTTGGTTTACATAATTTGTTTTCAATTATCTTGACCATATAATACATCCTACAATCCAATAGAGCCCAACATCGCACTCCGACAAATAAAGTTACAAAAGAAACCGCGATTTCATGAACTACAACATATATTACTCGTACAAAACAGTAGGAATCCTTAAAAAAATTCACACATATGAAGGTGACTTGCAAGAACTTCAATATCTACAAGCAAAATACATATTCTTGCAAAAACAAACCAAAATACATCAAAATAGCAACTTATAAGTGCACGGTCTTTGCAAATCAGTGAATCCCACCAAAGTCAATCCACTCCAAGTGCCGGATGACTTTGTGTAGAAATTGCGGATACGCTGGAGAATGAAGAAAAACCATAAATGAAAGTTTGCCCAATCTTTGAGCTTCAAAGTACAACAATGATTTGGTTATCACATCTCTATAATATGTTGAAAGAACTCTATTAATGAAGACAAAATATAACACAATAAACAACATACATCAAGATGTTTATCATGGATGTCATCTTATATTCTTATATATATAGAGTACTAAAAAAAGGTGTTGGTAAAAAGCTTACTAACCTTGCCGGCCTTTGAAAAAAAAATCATAATCAAAGTATATCTCTACCAATCTTTTTAAAACATAAAACTAATGTATCTGTGATACAAGATGAATACAGAGTTCTAAGATCTTTTCATTTGATTATTTTACACTTTCACAACTGAATACTAAATTGGAAGGAAATAGCATATTCGTTCATATAGCTAGCAGATACAGTTAACAAGAAAAATAAATGCCCAAGCACCAAGCAGCAAAATAAACCCATTATAATTGTTGGTTTTCTTAATCAAATGGCATTGTCTTCTTAAAACTAATGAAGATCTTATTTCTCATTGGAATGGTGACACAAACCCAAACCGATATCTAAATCACACACAAAACGAATAGGGTTTAGATAATATACCTAATCAACGACGGAGACAGAATGTGAGGAGGCTAGACGTTATCTTGGTGCCGGAAGTGAAAAGAGGCCTCTTTAAGCATTTTTTTTGTGATGATTTCGGACTTCGAAGAGGGCTAATGATGGGAGAAACTGGGCATGATAGATGTTTTGACCTGAAAAAAAGGAAGCACACGGAACATTAGAGAGCACGAAACAGACGCTTGAAGCCAAACCCTATGAAATGTAAGACACGAAGATTCAGAACTCGAGAGAGAAACTTGGATTTCGATGTAAATTTGAGACTTCTAGGCAACCGTTCAACAACTCCTTCCAAATCTAAGCACACAACTTTATCAGCGTAGTCCGAGCCTTGGAAAAACCCGTGTTTACTGTTTAGAAAGCTTGAGAAATAACTCTGACTGAAATGAAACGATTGATTCCATGGAAGAAAGACGGACAAGCATTTACCTCTGAATTTAACAAACTGCTTCGAGTGAGAGCTGCGTTTTTCACAAAAGGATGGTCTAACAGTTGAGCAGCTGTGGGTCGATCAACAAGGTTACGCTGCAAACACTTGAGCACAAAGACTTTACCTTCCTTTGAGAGATGATCAGGGATAACAAGAATCTCTTTGCTGTTTCATACCTTGAAGAAAGCCGCAATCTTCACAAAAATGAAATCGTCAAAATTTGAACTTCAACACGTTTCACGAACCATGGATGAACAATAGAGACTTACTTATGGACTTACCCCTTCGTATTGGCTCCAAGGTGGTTTCGCTATCGCCATCTCTATGATAGTACAACCCAGACTCCATATATCAACAGCGATATCTAAACCACACACAAAACAAATAGGGTTTAGATAATATACCTAATCGATGACGAAGACGGAATGTGAGGAGGCTAGACGTTAGCAACAACAACTCAGGGAGCAATACACAACTCCGAGAGCAGCAACCTGAATCAAATAAACAAAAAACAAAAGGAAGAAGAGGGAAAGTGATCAGTCAGCGTGAGGGAAAGGGAGAGGCAATCGAGGAGGCGACGATGATGGGTCGCCGGAGAGGTAAGAGGAGAACCGGTGGTGGGAGCAGTGGAGATCCAGACATTTAGGTCGGCAGAAATAAAGAAAGAACAAAAAACATAAAAAAGAGGTAGAGTGAGGAGGAGAACCGGTGATGGAGGGAGGTGAGGTGGTTCGCTGGCAGAGGGGAAACGACGGTGAGTGGTGGCAGAGTGGCACCTGAGGGAGAGGGGTGAGGGTTTAGGGTTGGGGTTGATTTGGGGAGGGAGGGTGATTTCATATCTGAAATCTTACAAAAAAAAAACAAAGTAGAATAGGTTCGAAAGAGGTAGCGTAGCGTAAGAATTGTTTGTTTTTATTTTTCTTTATTAACATTTATGTCACTTTAACAAATAAAACAACCTCTTTGTCTATCATAGAGGTCGGTTTTCCTTCCCAACCGGTTTCTTACATAACAGAGTACGGTTATTTTGACCAACCGACCTCTTTGTTATACATAAGATCTCACTTTTCTAGCTCAACCGTCCTAATTGTTAATTTTTTATCTAGAGCACGGTTCGGTGTGTGACCATGATCTAATAAGCGTCATCGTAGGCTAGAATTGTAGTAGTGCCGGGACGAAAGGTCGAGCCAAGAAAGCCTTAAGAAGGCTAGCCACCCAGTTCATCCGTACCGACGACGGTCAGTTATACAAAAAGACGGCACAGGGGGCTCTTCTCCTTTGTGTTGACAAGTATAAGGCTGAAAAGGTTATGGCCGAAGTACATGATGGTGAAAACGGCCCACATATGAATGCCCACATGCTGGTCCGGAAAATCATGAGGCTCGGTTATTACTGGAATACCATGGAAGCCGACTGCCGGTTGTATGTCAAACATTGTCATAACTGTCAAATCTTTGGCAATGTGCAACATATGCCGTCGTCACTGCTGTATACCATGACGTCACCCTGGCCATTCTCAACATGGGGTATCGACATAATCGGGAAATAAATCCCTCTGGTACCGGTGGGCATTGCTTTATTTTGGTAGCCATCGACTATTTCACCAAATGGGTCGAAGCTGAATCATATCGCATTCTCAATGCTAAGCATGTCGCAAAGTTTATCCAGAACAAGATAATTTGTCGATATGGGATTCCTTATGAATTTATCAGTGATCACGGGACTCATTTTCAAGCCGAGACTGCGGCCCTGCTGACCAAATATAAAATCCAAAGGCATACTTCCTCGCCTTACCGCCCCCAAACTAATGGAGCAGTAGAGGCGGCTAATAAAACAATTGTCACCATACTCAAAAACATGGCTGATAATTACCGGGATTGGCCCGACAAAATACCTTTTGCCCTATGGGGATACCGAACGTCAATTCGCACCGCAACCGGAGCAACGCCGTATTACCCACTACAAAAATCGAGCCCGAATTGCGTCGGACAAATCCGACGCAAAATGGCAATATCCGACGCAAAATGCAAATTGCGTCGGATTAGCCGATGCAAACGACCGCCGTAATATTTTGACGCAATTTTTTTTTTGCATCGGTTAATCCGACGCAGATGAGTTGCGTCGGCTGCTCCGATACGAACACATGGAGGTCAACGCCCTGTCAACGGGACTTTGCGTGGGATTAGCCGACGCAAAGTCAACGTTTTTGTTGACTTTGCGTCGGCTAATCCCACGCAAAACCGTTGACTGAAATCTGATTTAGGGACTTTGCATCGGATTAGCCGACGCAACTTGACGCAATATTAAAATTTGCGTCGGCTAATCCGATGCAAAGCATTTAATTCTGTTTTCTTTTTTTTATTCAACACACGCTGCATCGGATTAGCCGACGCAGTCAGACGCAATATTCAATTTTGCGTCGGCTAATCCGATGCAAATCAATTAATTCTGTTGACTTATTTTTTTTATTTTGACGCATACTGCATCGGATTAGCCGACGCAACTTGACGCAATATTAAAAGTTGCGTCGGCTAATCCGATGCAAAGCATTTAATTTTGTTGACTAATTTTTTTAAAATTTGACGCATCTTGCATCGGATTAGCCGACGCAAGCAGACGCAATATTAAAATTTGCGTCGGCTAATCCGATGCAAATCTATTTATTCTGTTGACTAAATTTTTTTATTTTTGACGCACATTGCATCGGATTAGCCGACGCAATCAGACGAAAAAAGAAAATTTGCGTCGGCTAATCCGATGCAAAGCTATTAATTCTGTTGACTAATTTATTTATTTTTTACGCACCCTGCATCGGATTAGCCGACGCAAATTTTCTTTTTTCGTCTGATTGCGTCGGCTAATCCCACGCAACACCTTTCACATAGTGGCGCCAACCCAAAATTATTGGCGCCTGTATCATGGAGTCGGACTGCGTCGGCTAGTCCCACGCAATATTATTGCATCGGATTAACCGACGCAAATCGACACAGTTACGCCAGTTGCGTCGGATTGTGAATCCGACGCAACTAATCCGACGCTATTTTTGCTGTTTTTAGTAGTGACCTAACCTATGGGATGGAGGCAGTCCAACCAGTTGAGTTAAAGGTACCATCCCTCAGAATTTTGCTAGAAAGCCAAGTACCCGAAGCTGACTGGGTTCGAGCACGATATGACTCGTTGGTTCTACTAGACGAACGACGATCTCGTGCCCTCAATAATATCCAAATCTACCAGAAGAGGATCCAACGGGCCTTCAACAAGTGGGTAAGGCCCAGGCACATTAAGGAAGGCGATCTAGTCCTTAAGTCAGTTCGAGCTCTACTACCAGTCGACCCAAGGGGAAAATTCAAACCCAATTGGGCTGGTCCATATCTGGTGAAGAAGATCCTATCAGGGGGAGAAGTGATGCTGACGGACCTGGACGGGAATGAATTTGTCAACCCAACCAGCCTGGACCAACTGAAGCGTTACTACCCTTAGCCTCTTCTCAATCTCATTAGCAAATTTTATAAAAATCATTCTTTTCAAAAAGAAAGTCAATAAGCTAGAATTACTTATTCTACTGTCGCAAACATCTTGAACCAATAGTCTTGGTGTAATTCGAAATTGCAAATTTACTAAGCCTGAACTACGTTTGGTTTGATTCTGCTAATCGCGGATACGTAGGCAACCCCTCAAAAGGGTAAAACCAATGCAATTGAGAAAAGACAGGAGCGGTTTAATAATAAACTTCTTCTATTAATTCAAAAAATCCCGATAAACTCGGGAAATTACAAAAGTGCAGGAATTCAAAAAAAATATACAAAAAAGCACACGACAAAATAATAATAATACTTAAATAATATTAAAGCTAAAGGACTCGGCATTTAGAGCATCTTGCCCTTCCCCTTCTCCTCGGCCTCCTTGGCCGTCCACTGGCGACGACGCGGAGGTGAGCGTTCCCGAATCACCACAGGAACCTCTCTAGCTCGGGCTCGATTGTTTGAGCCCGACTCCTCTATCACATCAATAGGCCCAAGTCGGGCCCTCACGGGCTCAGGGAGCCGGTCACGCGGACCTAATCTGTCCCGGGCCGCCAACCTTGGTCCAAGGCGTCTCTCCAAGTCAGTCTGCCCCCGAGTGCTGCTAGAACCGACTTCCTTAGATCGAGTCTTAGTTTGTGACTTAAGACCCGATTCCTTCCGGACTGTAGCTTCAGGAATATCTCCCCCGGTGAAGAAGTCCTTGTTGTCCTTCGCCGTCTCGCGGTGAACCAATTCAAAGGCCTCATCGAGCTTCAAGGCCTTGCGAGCTTCCTCGGACTCCTCAGAAATCCATTTCTGGTAAGCCCGTGACACCCAAGCGGATTGGCAAGGGCTGGGTATAGTCCATGTAGGACGAGTGAACCATCTTTGCAACCAGGTGTCGCACATAGCGTCCGTCAATTGGAGCGAGACGCTGATAATGGCTTCAGTCTCAGGGATGCGCTGAGACAAACTGAACTGCCTCAGGAGACGGTCCGGGAAAATATGAATTGTCCAGTCTAGGGACAGAATCACCAGGTAGCGAGCTTGGTCTCTCTTGACCAGGCCAGCCAACTTCGAGAGGAACCACCAAGCAACGGTCCACCTAATCAAGGGACCCCCGTGAAACACTAGCTCTTTATCCTAGTAAGCTCGGTTTATTTGATGACTCGAGCTTATCCGCCGCCTTCGAGAGCTGATCTGACTGCTCTGATAATTGGGAATGCTCGGAGGGGTCTCTATGATTGACAGTCGTTCCGACAACCATATCTGAAAAGTATACATAAGCTTCGTAAGCAACCGGATGGTCCGCTACAGCCCACTCGTTCGAGTACAGCAGCTAACTCGATCGAGTAAGCCCTATAAAAACGGGCAGTAGCCCGACGAAGATGTCACTCGATCGAGCGACAGGTCCACTCGATCGAGTGACTTATGGACTTCAGGAATTTCGCGAAAAAAAAAAATCGAGGTGTATACCTGCAGAATACGGGTACTTCCCGTAAGCTGTCGGGTTGGGTCAAGCCGCCTAGCGTCCAGACCCATGATGATCTCCCCAGTGGCTAGCCAAGCAGGGCTATGACCAATCTCCATCTGGTCAACCACTCCAATCAGTCTGATTTGACCCCTGCATGAGTCAAGTTCCATCAGCCCTTCAAAGACATAGCAGTGCAGCATGCAAAAGGCAAATGCCCTACGCCTGTGAGCAGGGGTGGCCCTCACATCCCGGGGATTCATAAATTTGTCAGCCAGGTCGAATAGGGAAACAGTATCCCCCCGCACCATCCGATCTGTCTCAGCATGAGACAGACCTAAGAATTCCCTTAGCCTCCTTCTCGGGTCCGGGTAGAACGGAGGAATAGCTGGCTGAACAGCAGGGCTCCAACCACCTATAGCCGCAACCTCCTCGGGTAAAGGGCATATTTCTCCCCGCGGGAACGCGAATACGTGATGGGTGGTGTCCCAAAACGACAAGCAGGCGTCCAGGAAATGCGAGTCAGTTATTAGACGTTGGAGAGGGAATAGATTGACAATTCCCATCTGGGTCAGTCGGACCTTTTCCTCATCCCGAAAATATTGGGACCATGCGAGAAGCATAGCTGTCAAGTGATCGATACCCATGACAGGAATTTCTAGCTTTCTTGAAAGTCTAAAAGATTTTTAGAAGGAAAAGAAGAATTTGAGTTGAGATGCAGAAAACTGAAGCAGGGATTCTCATATTTATAATGAGAAAACCTAACTGAAAACCTAACTACTTTGTCTCCTCAGCAAACTGGGCCCTATGCGCGCGCAGGCCTGATTTCAAACTAGAACCCAGAATAGGAATCAAGCCGTCCCGAGCTTTCCTAAGAGTCTCCAAAAATTTTCTGTGATAAAATTTCTTCGCGATAAAAAATTTCTTTTCAAAATTTTGTCCCTTCAAAAATTCAAATATTTTTTATCTCCCCAGCACGTGTCAGTGTTTTGCCTAGGTGTTACATACAAATTGTTATGTGTCAGCATACAGGTACACTCCAGACTTCAGAAGCAAGTCTCCGCAAAACTATTAAATTCCCCAACGAAGTCAGCTTTTCCCCGGTATGCTACATCCAAGGTGTGATTTGTCGGCATACGGGTACACCTACTCCCCACGGAGCATCATCATCAGCTCAGGTACGACTCAAGGCTTCGAAAGCAAGCTCGTACAGCTCATATATTTCCCCAGCGGAACGCCCGAAGAGACATTTTTTTCCCGAAATGGTACGGGATGGGCCCACTTATAGGCGCGCCCATGACTTATGCTACGAGTCTGACTCCCCGCGAAGCTATCATCATCAGGACAGGTATGACCCTCTGCTTATGGCTGGCCAGCCCTTCACGCGAGTCCACTGGACTATAAACGACCCGACCGAAAGTCTACCAGGTCCTAACGGGCTTGGTAGCTACTCTGACTTTCGCCTTGTCCAAGCCTCAGTCAGAGTGGGGGCTCTGTAGACACCCGCATTTTGACTGCCACGTGTCTATGGTAGTCTCCGAAAAAAAACACCCGATGATGATCGGACGCAAACGTGACTTGGTATACTCGGACTTGGGCTCGGAATCAATAATATCCAACATGGACTTTTAGCGGAGTAAAAATCTCACAAAACAGACCTCAAATTCAGGCCCAGTGGGTCGTTCCGAGCAAAATAAGACTAATTTGGGTCAAAATCGACACCAAAGATAAATCCCGCCTTTTAGCGACCGGGTCAAAACCCGGTCAAAGATGAAACCGTCTCCCAAATCAGCCACATTCGTTCTCGAAAGATGGCGCAAAAAATCAGAATTCAAATAAACCAATCAAATCAATCAAGGATAATCTTTCCTTATTTGTCTCGCCTAATTAATCCACTCGATCGAGTGGATTGACCCCACTCGGTCGAGTGGAGCGTCTTGAACCGGGTTTGACCCGTTTTCAAGGGCACTCGATCGAGTGCACTAGGGCCACTCGATCGAGTGCCCCTATGTCGTGGGGTAACGCCTATAAATACCCCACGACTCCCTCTCATTTCAAAAGGTTTTTTTTTCCTAAGGTTTTGACCTACATCATTTACCCTACATTTACACCCTACACCCTACATCATACTACACTACAACCCTAGTGACACTAAGCCAAAACCCGAGCCCTTCGTCCCTCGGAAACCGGCGAAACACACACACACACACACATACACACCATAACTCGCGTACATCCTCGATACTCCGGCGTCCCGTCGCTATTTACGAGTCCATTTCTGAGGCCTATACCTAGCATGTATGTTGAGGGTGTCTTAAACCCCATCTTGATCTCTACTATCTCATCTCATCTCTATTTACTTTGTCATATTTTGTATTGTAATCATAATCGTAGTAGTAACACTAACACTAACACTAACGTTATTATACTTTTTGCATTTTCATTTTTGTATCATCTTTTATTACTAATATCGTCATCATACCGCGTATATATATATATATATATATATATATATATATATATATTAATATCAAATCTCAGTTTTAAATCCGTTTGACTTTGATGTTTGCCTAAAGTCCGTCTAATCCCTTTACGAGCAACGACGGAGGTGGGGCCCTTTCGAGGAGCCCCGCCCCAACGTACTCAAGGGCGTGACGCGATCGCAATCGGTCATAGTTGAACGTATTCAATCCCATTTCTATAATTAGTGAGGAACCCGTTGACACGAAAACCGACATCACGTGATCCGAAAGGGTTAGTTCCAATGTCGTGACGTAGAGGGATGCATTTCGTCACTAATTCAAATTTTCTAATCTAACGAAAACGTTTTCATAAAACTCCGATAACGGTATTATAATCGTTCATACACGATTGTAGTACCGGAAGCCAAGTTAAATACGAATCGTGCGATATTCGTGTTTGGTTTGGCCGACCATCGATTTTAAGTCATAAAACAAAACGAGTTACCACTCGTACAGGGTCTACTCGACCGAGTACATATGCTACTCGATCGAGTAGCCCCCAAAAAAGTGGGCAGTAGCTGCGTCTTAGGACGCACTCGACCGAGTCAGGTCACGACTCGGTCGAGTGGGTCCTGTAACTCATAAAATCGAGGGCTTCGACACACACTTCAAGCCCCGTCCTTTTATCGACTTTAGTCATCACGTGTAAAGACCATCACGTGATCTTCCTATTTTCAAAACCACACATACCACGACACGTAGAATGACTTTGATCGATCTCCTTCGAAGTGATAAGTCGGGACATGACTACGGGGCGTGGGATCGGGCTAGCAATACGCCACAATCCCACGTTTCCGTCCTCCGTTTAATATACAACATAATGTGTATTTAATCGGGGTTAGTCCATCTACATATTTTTGCGGTCTAGTTTACATACGGGTCCGTTTCTATCATTTTATTACCTTTTATTATTTCGTTTATTATTTTTACGTATCGTTGTATTGTGAATTCCGGGTTGTATTTCCGCCCGTGTAACTTGTACGTTATTTATTTCCTTTTGAGCTTTATTTTTTTACTTGCTTATCGCTTTATAAATGAACCTCGCATGATAAATCATTTCGACCATAATCAAGATGCATTAAATGACGTAGCTCACATATTATTCACATGCTTTAGCCCGAAAACGCTGTTTGCATATCATTTAATTATTTTACTAGCGCGCGTACACGAACACGAACGATTTCTTAGTAGAGGCCGCCATGTGCGGGCGGGGTTGGGTGTCCTTAGTGGGCTTCCCAACACGTACCCTCACCCCTTACTCAGAACCTTTGGTTTCCGGATGTCCAAAACCATTGGCGCACGAGAGTCATTTTATATACGAAAGCTGGTGTAAACGGTATCGATGTAACAATGCAAAGGGACGAGCCCCATAAACTCTGAAATTGAAGTGGGCTTACTTTGTGTATAGCCCATGACGACATAGAGCGGGCTCGAATGGTTCCGAATAACCACAAAAATCGGTGGCGGCTCCATTTTGACTTAAATTTCGAACCCGAGAACAATCTTACCACGAGATTCATTCGCCTACCCAAACCCGCGCGTGGCCGCGTCGGGGTGGACCTACGTCATGTCCACAGTATTAAAAGAGAACCCAACGGGCTTTCAACAAAAGGGTTAGGCCCAGAAAAATCAAAGAAGGTGATTTGGTCCTAAAATCGGTTCGTGCCTTACTGCCGGTTGACCCAAGGGGAAAATTCAAGCCCAATTGGGCTGGGCCATACTTAGTCAAGAAAATCCTATCGGGAGGAGAGGTGATGCTAACGGACCTAGACGGTAACGAGTTCGTCAACCTGACCAACTTGGACCAGCTGAAGCGCTACTACCCATAAGCCCAATCTCAATGTCATTTGCAAAAATTTATAAAACTGTCTTTTTATAAATTTTCAAAATTCTAGACAAGTCAATGAGTTAGAATTAATTATTCTACTGTCGCACATCTCGAATTAATAATCTTGATGTATTTCAAAAATTGCAAAAATCAAAAAAATCAAATTTTGAACTACGTTTGGTTTGATTCCGCTAATTGTGGATACGTAGGCAACCCCTCAAAAGGGTACAACCACTGCAATAAACGAAAAGACGGGAACGGTATTCAATAATACGTCTTTATTAATATCTCGATAAACTCGGGAATAAAAAAAAACGCCAAACACGGCAAAAAACACACAAAAAAAAACGCACCACAAAAATAATAATAATATTCAAATAATAAAATAGGAGACTAATATCCCGGCATCTTCCCCTTTCCCTTGTCCTTCGGGTCGCGTGGAGCCCGAGGTCGTCGAGGTGGGGACGAGCGTTCCCTAATCACCAGGAGAACCTCCTTAGCACGAGCCCACTTCTTGGATGACGGGTCTTCAATCACACTCTTCGGCCCAAGTCGGGCTCGCACATGCTCGGGTAGCCTATCCCGTGGGCCAAGTCGGTCCTGCACGGCTAGTCTAGGGCCCAGTCTCCTTTCCAAGTCCGTCTGGGGGCTCACTTTCCCCCGAGCACCTCTAGCACCGGACCCTTCAGCTTGAGTCTTAGCCTTCTTCTTTTGTCCGGACATTAGACGAACTAGGGTAGCTGGAGTGTCTCCCTCATCAAAAAACCCTCTGTTGTCTTTAGCTTGCTCCCTTCTCAGCAGGTCGAAAGCTTCATCAACCTTCAAAGCGGCTCGGGCCTTGGCATCACCTGCTTTGGTCCACTTCACATATGAGTCCGAAACCCAGATCGAATGCCGAGATTTGGGAATGGGCCAAGTATGCCGGGTGTACCACCTTTGAGCCCAAGTATCGCACATCACATCAGTCAATTGGGTAGGGTCACTCACAATTGCCTCTATTTCTGGTATCCGTTGAGTTCGTCCATACTGCCTTAGTATGTGATCCGGGTAAAGATGAACCGTTTGGTTGAAAGACAAGATGACTTGGTAACGGGCTCTCTCCCTCGGGTCCAAACCTGACCAAACGTAGATGTGCCACCATGGCACAACCCATCGAATCAGCCGCCCACCATGGATTGATAGCACCTCATCCCAATATTTCTGGCTAATCAGGCGAGAAAAATCAATGGCCCGCCTCCTCGTCATCAGTTGGTTGTGACGATAATTGCTAGCATCAAGGAGAGGATCTATCACAGATAGCCTCTCATATAGCCAAATCTGAAAAAAAGAAAACAAAAGCATCAGATCTTGAGACGAAGCAGACGACACTCGATCGAGTGCCCAGGTGACTCGATCGAGTGGCGTCACTGGAAGCAAACAGAAGCCTTTTTACGAAGGCACTCGATCGAGTGCCAGGGTGACTCGATCGAGTGCCCACTACAGTAGCCAAATCCTCGAAAAAAATCCAAAAATCGAAAAAAGTAAAAAAAGGAAATAAAAATTCGACATACTTGCAACAAACGGGCGCTTCCGGTGAGACGAACGGACTGATCCCTCTTGTGGTTGTCCAAGCCTTGGATTATTTCCCCCGTGATCAGCCAGGCTGGGCTATGTTCTGTCTCCATTAAATCAACAACGGTCAACAGACGGATATGACCCATACAAGACAATAAATCCATGTGACCCTCAAAGGCATATACATGGAGCATGCAAAAAGAGAAAGCCCTACGGCTATGAACTGATCTCACCCGGACATCGTGTGGGTTCATGAACTTTTCAGCCGGATTGATCAAGGAGACTGTGTTGTCATCCTTGGTCATGCGAGACACCTCATTGTGGGAAAGCCCTAAAAATTCTCGAAGCTTCCTCCTCCGGTCATGGACTGAATACGGGACGGCAGGGCGGAGCATCGGGTTCCATCCTCTTATAGCTGCAATCTCCTCAGGTAAAGGGCAGATTTCGCCCCGAGGGAAAGCAAAGACATGATATGTGTCATCCCAGTAAGCCAAGCATGCATCCTAAAAGTAACGATCAACCACCATCTGACGGAACGGGTACAGCTGAATTATACCCGTCTGATTCAAGACCACCCTATCAGCATCCCTAAATTGACGGAACCACGCCTGCAACATAACACTCAATCTATCGATTCCCATGTTGGATTTCTTAAGAGGATAAAGAGACTTTCTTTTTGCCTTAAGGGAAATAAAAGATTTTCTTGTGATGGAATTATGAAGAAAATCAAGAGTACAGAAGGCTATATATAACATTAGCCTTGCAAATCTCTTCCCATATCACTTCTAGGAAAAGTTTCCTAAAATTCCAAAAGGGAATTAACCCACAAGCCTAGTCCCGATACTAGCGAGGATAATCATCCCGAACTTTCCTAAATTCTTTAGGAGTCGATTTCAAAAACCTCAAAATTTCAAAATTTTCAAAATTTCAAATTTTCAAAAATTCAAAGAGTCTTTTTCCCCAGCACGAGTCATTTTACTACCTACGTGTCGCAAGCATTCTATGTGACTTATACAGGTACGACTCAAACAGGGACATGCAAGTCATCAAATCTCCCTAGCAGCATTTTCCGGGATAGCACGGGATGGGCCAACACACAGGCACACCCAGGGCTTACGTGACAAGCCCAAAGTCCCCACGGAGCGCAGGTATGATCTCTGCCTTATGGCTGGCGAGCCCTTCAGGCGAGTCCAATGGACTATAAACGACCCGAACGGAAGTCTACCAGGTCTTAACGGGCTTGGTAGCTACTCTGACTTTCGCCCTGTCCAAGCCTCAGTCAGAGTGGGGGCTCTGTAGACACCCGTATTTTGACTGCCAGGTGTCTATGGCAGTTTCCAAAAAACACCCGATGATGATCGGATGCTAACATGCTTCTATGCGCTCGGATACGGGCTCAAATCCATTAATCGTTGGCTAACACACTTACGGAGTACAAATCTCACCAAACGGACCTCAAATCCAGGCCCAGTGGATCATTCCGAGTCAAACAAGACTAATTTGGGCCAAAACCGACACCGGAATTAAAACCGACTTTTCACGATTGGGTCAACCCGGTCAAAGTCGTTTCCGAGACACACAAAACAGCCATACAATCCTCAAAAGTCCAAGTCAAACACAAAACCCATCAAACATCCAAAGTCAAGGTCCAAAAAAAACTGATCTGCGCCACCCAGCTGGGCCACTCGATCGAGTGACCCTCCCACTCGATCGAGTGGGCCTATTTCGAGCCCGACGGCTGGCATAACGGGCCACTCGACCGAGTTGGCCTCCTACTCGGTCGAGTAACCCTAAACCGGGTGCCCTAGCTTTTCTTATATAAGGAACCCCCATGCACACATCTTCAACACTTTTTACACATCCTTTTACAACCCTAGCAAACCCTAGAGCAATCATACACACACTACGTCCCTACAAACCCTAATCAAGACCTAGTAATCCTACACTAGCAAAAAACCCTAAACCTAGTTTTAGGAAATCAATCCCGAGCCACCATAACTTGATCTACATAAAACCTCGAAGACTCTTGTGTTGAAGCCACGGTTACGAGTCCGCACCGAGACAAGAACATGTAGGTTGAGGGTGTCAAAACCCTCTTTTCTTCTCCCTTTCTCCTTGTCATCCGTCCTCCTCTTCTCCATCTTTTTTCATTTTCTTTATTATTTTATTTATTGCACCGTAATATCGATAATACTACTAATATTAAAATACTAAAATATTTATCGATTTGTGTCGAATAAGAAGGATACCGGGATAAGGAAAACCGCATATACAAGTGTACTGCACACGCGTCGTCGGTCGCTTATCCCGGTACCCCAATTATTTGATTATTGATATAAATCAACTTAAACAACAATTCGTTATTATTTCTCGTCATCATCACCAATAATTTTGCATCCATCAATTTCTTTAAAATCTATTTTAATAAGGGTCGAAACCCGTTGACACGGATCCGACATCACAATCCCTAGGGATTTATTTCGATGTCGGAGAAGTCGAGGGAATCAAGTTTTTATTCTAGTAGAGCGTCAATTTTAGATTTGATACCAATTCCATAATTGGATATCGAATCTAACAATCAAGTCATATGAATTAATTAACGTGATTTGTTCATATCACGATAATTAATTTAAAACGACTAAAATCAATTTATCTTTTTATTTCACTCTAATATTCCATATCGATTCAAATAATCGCATATGGGATACAACGAGTATTCAAAATTAGAATCGAGTATAAATTCAACAATATTTATATTCGGTTCAACAAAATTCGCGATTTATAAAAAAAACCAAGTCGAACATAAGTTGTGCAATATTTATGTCCGATTCGGTAAAACCGTCGAATTATCAAAAATCAAAAGCAATTTCAAAATCAATAATTAATTTGCAAACGAACCAAGTTCGAACCGAACAGGTGCCACTCGACCGAGTGCCTTAGTCACTCGATCGAGTGACATCACAAAATCGAGTCAGAATGCATGTCACGACCACCACTCGGTCGAGTCTCACAGTGACTCGATCGAGTGGCCACGTACTCGACCGAGTTGGTCAGTAACTCGGCCGAGTACAGTCTGTAGCGCAAAACAGAATCGTCTTTTACAAGTCCACTCGACCGAGTCCATCGACCACTCGATCGAGTGACCCATAACGATTAACACAATAAATCGTACATTATTCTATTATCAAACTCGATAGTATTTTTTTGACTTAGGTCAACACGTGTTTAATCAATCATGTGTATTTACTATCTTTTCAAACCACACATCATCATAATTGCATCTCATTTACATCATTCAACTCAATTCATCATTTGCACAAACCGTTATTATTCGTTATATTATTACATCGTTACTAACGCGTTTGTTATTTCTTTTGTCAATTTAATTATTGTTCGTTTATTGTACTAAATGAACCCACATGCTAAAATTCCACTTTGACGTAGAATTAAATTGCATTAAATTGACATAGAAACCCTCTTTTCAATTTCATTCACATGCCTAGGAAAAACAATGTTTGCATAAGCATTTTTCCCGTTTTACTAACGCGCGTATTGTAAGTCATTCGAATTCTTAGTAGAGGCCGCTAATGTGCGGGAGGGGTTGGGTGTCCTTTGTGGGCTTCCCAACACGTACCCTCACCCCTTACTCAGATTCTCGGTTTCCGGATGCCCGAAACCGTTGGCGCACGAGAGTCATTCAATACACGATATCCGATAATGTCGGTATCGGTATCAAATGCAAAGGGACGAGCCCAATAAACTCTGACATCGGAAATGGGCCGTATTTTGTATACGGACCACTAGGACATAGAGTGGGCTCGAATGGTTCCGAATAACCACAAAATTCTGTGGCGACTCCACATAGACCTAAATTTCAATTCGATCCATTCTCATATGGAGATTCATTCGCCACCCCAAACCCGCGCGTGGCCGCGTCGGGGTGGACCTATGTCATGTCCACAGGTATTCTTACAGACAGACCACCGGTAACCAGACGCTAGAAAATGCAAGAAAATTTGGACCAATTGGCAGCCTCCCTAGCTAAGCTTGAAGCCCAATTGACGGCTATCAGGACCGACCAAACAACCCTTGCCACCCGTTTGAGTGCCTTGGAGAAAGGGATTCCTGTTGCTGGATCTGAGCCCACTGGGCCCATAGCTGAACTAATTAGCGTTGTTCGCAAGCTCGAAGAACAGGTCCACTAGTCAACAAGCAACTCGATCCATACGGAGAATGCTTGTTCCTACTCGCCTCTGAATGACGAGCTACCTGCTAACCTCAACCTCACGGGAATACCGATGTTTGAGGGTACTGAAGACCCGGTCCACCACATCCGGGCTTTCAAAGAATTTATGGTTGTCAAGGGGGTGAAGTCCACCATGTTCAGACACTTGTTCGCTTCTTCCCTCGAAAAGCACCCCAAAGCCTGGTACTACAGGCTCGATTCCAAGAAATACCCGACTTTGGATGACGTGGCAACAGAGTTTGCTCGGAATTATGCTGATAATACCGAGATCCAGACTACGATGCGTACTCTGGAGGTTATGGCTCAAGAGCCCAAAGAAGGTTTCACCAAGTACCTTCAAAGGTGGAGGGCCGAAAGTGTGAAGTTGGTAGACAAGCCCAACGAGAAGACACTAGTGGAGGTGTTCATCAACAACGTCCTACCTTCCTACCGCGTTCATCTTAGGTATGCCGGCATTTCAAACTTTGCGGTGCTTACCGAAATGGGCATTAGGATTGAAGACGATCTTCGACATAATGAAGATCTGGGCGAAGCTTCTACTGAAGGCTATACTGGACATCAACTCGAGTCCTTAGAAGCCGACGACTAATGACAACATCGTCCGAGAGTCCGGATTTGATTTAAGTCCGAGTCTGAGTCCGAGTCTAGGATGTGCTATCTCTTCCAAAGTCAAAGTTAGAGTCAGAGTCAGTTGTATTCTGTCCTCTTTTTCAAAACTCAATAAAATCAGCTTTTCTATTTCTCATATATACTTTCTTTATGTGTTTCCGAGAACATGATGAACACCATCATACACTGTGAGCACATGCACGTGACTATTATAGGCACATCTATAATGACTGCAGGATATTGAGACCCGTGTTTTCCCTTTACCTGTTCCATGTCTGACATAGAAAGCCACAAAACTACACTTAGCAGGAGCGGTATTGAATCCTATGACGAATCTAGGTAGTCTCCTAGTTTAGGTTCAAGACGGGAGGCAAGCCCATTTCCCACAATAAACACCCCTCCAATAAGACTGACCATCCCTACCTTAGGTGTTAGTCTGACTAACCGGAAAAAAAAAAACAAAAAAAAATGGAAAATAAAAAAAACAAAGGTCCAAGAAAAAAGCAAAAGCCGAAATAAAAAAACAGGCAAAAGAAGCACCCATGACCGGGACTAAAAAAAAGAAAAAAAGCAAAAGGCCCAAAACAAAAGAGCTGGCCATGATCAAAAAGAACTTCCAAAAACCCATGACCATGATCAACGGTCAATTCAAGTGAAAGTTCCATGACTAGGGTACGGTCAAAATTCATACCATCAAATAAGGAAGAGATAATCAAGTTGGTCAGCTAACACCACATCTTGCATTCCCACATTGCAACCCTCAAGACCTTCTCGAGACCTAGGCTAGAGGCAGCCCGGAATTTCGAGGATTCAAGCTCCATAGGATACCCCTAACCATTAGGGCCAGACATGGAAACCAGATCCCGCATTATCAAACCTACCCCAATCGAAGTTCGAGCCATTTTTTACTCGACTTCCCCCTTGCAAAACAACTACAACACAACACCACACGACATAACCAAATTCACAATCCCGAGAGCAAAACTCGTCAAATCCCTTACCTAATCATACACAATCCCGAGAGCAAAACTCGTCAAATCCCTTACCTAATCATACACAATTCCGAGAGCAAAACTCGTCAAATCCCATCCCAACTCTTCTCATCCAAACTAGTTACCAACCCCGAACACGGGAACTCAACCTGCGGTCGGCATAGAACATGCTCAAATAGTTCACACCACCTCTGGGGGCTATCCCGGAGAACGCTCACAGTCACAGGAGCAACATCCTAACTACTCTAACCCTTTGATCAAGACATCATTGGGGAATGCACCCAGCCTACACCATCATTGTGGCTAGTTACACACAAAGTCCTATTAGACTAGGCACTATAATATATCTTCCAATCCACTGAACTACGGCTTGGTTTGATTTCACTACACGTGAATACGTAGGCAGCTTGTCAACAGAGGCACAACCACTCACATTGACACACATTAAAAAAGCACTATCATTCCGGTCACGACATTGTCATGTTCTCAGGAGCTAGCTTTGTCATCCTGGGGGTTTCTCTTAGGCAGAAGTTCTCCATCAACTCACATAATCCAGATAAATTCAAAAAATTTAGCCTCCTTTCTATAGTGTGTTTTAGTACTCAGCTCAGTCGAAGACGAGAATCTCTCAGGACTCGAAGCAATACCTACTTTGGAAATGTACCCTAAAATCAAAAATCCAGAAGAACACTAGAATACCACAGTCTCATTACAGGCTATTGTAATTCCCCTACAACGCATCCTTCCCATTTCGATGTATGACCGTGTTGCCACTCGCCAAGGCTACAGAATAGCGCAACTTAAGAGTCTTGTTAGGTGGCCCACCCCCTACCGAGTCACGGTCCAACCCCTCGAGAGTCTAGTCGTGTCTGTCAACTCGTCCGGTCACGTCCTGAGTCGAGTCTGTCGGTATACCCCTCTCTTCAAATTCTCATTTTAAAATTTGCAAAATTTAGTCATTTGAAAAAAAAATCCTTTTCGACAAGATCAAATTTCAGTCTATTTAAACTGCAAATTTCTTTCCTACCCCTTCCCATTTTGAAAACCTATCTCCTAGTACGTGAGTTGCTTTCACGATTTCGATTTCAAAATGAAGCAAAAATCATTTTCCCCAACGCGAGTCGTGTTTTACCTACGTGTTGCATGCAAAGATTTATGTAACTTATACAGGTACGATTCAAGACCGCACAACTCACATATCTCCCCAGCGAAAGGCCCAAGGCGGCATTTCTCACGGGATGGGTCCACATATAGGCACACCCGGGACTTACACGACAAGTCCAAATTCCCCCACGGAGTTATCGTCATCAGCTCAGGTATGACTTCTATCTTATAGCTGGCGAGCCATTTCACGCAAGTTTAATGGACTATAAACGACCCGACCGGAAGTCTACCAGGTCTTAATCCTCGATTGACCTGGTAGCTACTCTGACTTTCGCCTTGTCCAAGCCTCAGTCAGAGTGGGGGCTCTGTAGACACCCGCATTTTGACTGCCAGATGTCTATGGCAGTTTCCAAAAAACACCCGATGATGATCGGACGCAAACGTGTTTCTACGCGCTCGGATATGGGCTCGAAACCATTTGTTGTTGGCTTAAGCACTTACGGAGTACAAATCTCACAAAACTGACCTCAAATTCAGGCCCAGTGAGTCATTTCCAATCAAACAAGACTAATTTGGGTCAAAATCGACACCGGAAATAAAACCGACTTTTAGCGATTGGGTTAAACCCGGTCAAAGTCGTTTCCGAGAGACATAAACACAGCCACATAAACATCAAAAGTCCAACCCAAGATGAAATATCCACAAAATACCCAACTCAAGGTCCAAAAACCGGATCCTTGCGATCCATCTGATCCACTCAATCGAGTGTCGGCTCCACTCGATCGAG
The DNA here is from genome assembly GCA_958450325.1 of Agrostemma githago. Taxonomy (NCBI): domain Eukaryota; kingdom Viridiplantae; phylum Streptophyta; class Magnoliopsida; order Caryophyllales; family Caryophyllaceae; genus Agrostemma; species Agrostemma githago. The sequence continues at coordinate 34,434,575 of OY288256.1, forward strand.
TGGGCCTTTAAATAAGCCAGTTACTCGGTCAAGTAACCCTAGACGGGTGAGGTGACCAATGCCTATATAAACACCTTCATGCACACACATGCACACAACCTTTTACACTTTTGACACATCTTTTTCACCCTAATCAAACCCTAATCTCACACTTGCAAATCCTAACCCTAGCATCTAGCAATCAAAACCCTAACCACCACAACTTAGCTTACATCTCGATACTCACGTGCAAGCCACATCTAACGAGTCCCGTCCGAGAATAAGAACATGTAGGTTAAGGGTGCAATAACTCCGTTCTTCCCTTTCTCTCCTTCTCTTCCTCGTGTCGTTGTCCATGTCGTCGTCCGTGTCGCCGTCCGTCGTCATTTTTTATTTTGTTATCGCGTCTAATATCGTTAATAATTACTAGTATAAAATACTAAAATATTCGTCAATTCGTGTCGAGCGTGAGTGATGACGGGATAAGAAAACCCGAATATACAAAGGTATTGCACCCAGCGTTGCCGGTCGCTTATCCCGACACCCCGATCGCTTGATAGTTGAGACGAGTTAACATCAACCATAATTTTCCTATTTTTCGCATCATCATTAATCGCCTATTTCCTCAATTCTAAAACTTTTTTTAAAACAATTACTTTTTAATTAGGGGTCGAAACCTTTTGATGCGGATCCGACATCACACAATTCGTAAGAATTATTTATGATGTCGGGATGCGGAGGGAATCAAGTCGAGTTCTTCTTTAATTCAAGCGCCGATCTTTTAGATTTGATACCAATTCGATAATTGGATGTCAAATCTAACGGTTAGTCAAATAATTTAACTAACACGATTTCTCGTTGATGCTAAAATAGACGTCATCTAATTCGCCAAGAATTAACGCGACGCTATAAACGCGGAGGGGATCTATATCGTTTTGGTTAATTTAAAAACAACTTACAGCAACTTTTTTTTATCTCGCTCTAATATCCGATGTCGATTCAATAATCGCACGTTAGATATGACGAGTATTATACAAACGAATCGAGCATAAATCATACAATATTTATGCCCGATTCGGCAAAATCATCGAATTAGCAAAATCAAAAGCAATTTCGAAATCAATAACAAAATTGCAAGCGAACCCTAGTTGGTACAGGGGGCACTCGACCGAGTGCCTGGCCCACTCGGTCGAGAGGCACCCAAAGACCGGAACAGAAGGTTTTTTCGACCTCCGCTCGGCCGAGTCACGCAATGACTCGATCGAGTGGCAACGTACTCGGTCAAGTTCACCAATAACTCGATCGAGTAGGGTCTGAAATACGGGACAGAAGCTTTTTCCGAGTACCTCTCGGTCGAGTCCGTCAATGACTCGATCGAGTGGCCTTATCACGACAAATACCATGAGTCCTACATCGCTTTTCTGGTCTCGTTTAATACTTCTTTATGACTTAGTTCAACACGTGCCTAATCTATCACGTGAAACATCACTTTTCAAAACCATGCATCATCTTATTCACGTCTTTCCATATTATATTATCATTCGCAAACCGTTATTACCGTTATACCATTACTAACATGTTTGTTTCCATCTTTGTCAATTTTATTTTGGTTGTTTATTTTATTGTACTAAAATGAACCCACTTGCTAAATTTAACTTTGACGTTAGAATTTGTTGCATTAAATCGACCTAGAAACCCGTTCAATTTCTCGCATGCTTAGGGAAAACGATGTTTGCATATCATTTAACCGAACTACTAACGCGCGTATTAGAAAATCATTCGATATCTTAGTAGAGGTCGCTAATGTGCGGGTGATGGTAAGGATTTTGTCGTGGGTCCTAACCAACAATAAATAACCAACTAATCCTAGTGGGTAGCTAGGGTAAGTCGGGTTGTGTCCACGGAGACGGTATTGTAATGTCTAGACTAGGTCCACTAAAAACTAGGCTAAGTCACAAACAAACACAAGAGACTATAATTGATAAACTATGATGGTTGAGGAGGATGAGAATGGACTAACAATATACTATGTATGACATAAACTAAATGAAGCAACTAGGATTAACTAAACAATGAAACTAGAGAAATGATGACTAACTAGAAGGATGAATCAAATAAGGGAAAGAGTAGGGTTAGGTCGGGTTCATAAATGTGGTAGAATGATTGGGTAATCAAGGGTGTAGGTGTCTCTTAGTTACTAAGGTCGGTTTGCGCTCTCGCGCCGAATCCAAAGTCCGCACTCTCGTGTCAAAGACTAGACCCGAATACTCATGCTAGATGCTACTCAAAATACAAGCATTCAATCACAAACCAAACATACAATGAGTAGAGAAAGACAAGTATGAGAAGCATTGGCCACTACTACCCACACAAGCAATTCAACAAACACATAGAGTGCCCAATAAGTGACTAGCAACAAAGAAATCACCTTTACCCATAATCAAACCCTAAACACCCATAATCCACATTTAATCCCCCTACTAACCCCACAAAGGATCTACTCACACATTATGAAACTAAATCTAAGAATAACAAGAGAAATCAACATAACAATCAAAACATCCATTATGAACAAACAAGAACAATGAACAATATGTAAAGATTCAAACTTGAATCAATAAACAAAGAACAAGAGAAAAGAGATTATATCAAGTACAAGATGATGAAAAAGATGAGAACTTGTATAAATAAGAAACCCAAAACAATCTCCAAGGTTGTCAATCTTGGATGGGTCTTCAAGAATCTTCTTAATACAAGACTTATTAAACTAGATTAAACTAGGATTAAAGAAAGATTAAGCTAATGAAAGGAGAATTAAATCTAGGGTTTTAAACAATGTAGAGAGGCCTAAGAGAGTTTAGGGTAATGTAAGATAGTTCAACAATACAAGAGAGAAGTATTTATAAGGTTACAAGAGTGAAGGAGAAGAAAGGAATCAAACACGGGCTACAGCATCCTCATCCCGACCAGGACGAGATGGTCCCGACCGGGACGGAGTGATCCCGACCGGGACGGCATGGTCCCGACCGGGACGGACCCAAAACAGACCCATCTTCTTTTGTGCACCTCATCCCGGACGGGATGAGGTCCTTCCCGACGGGGATGGATCTTGTAGGCCTCCAATAAATCTTTTTGGTCCCTCCTTGCTTCTCATGGGCTTCTCATCGATTTTCGGGGCTCGGGATCGACTCTAAGGGGCTCGGGATCGGGTCCCAAGGTCTCGGGATCGACTCCAAGGCATCGAGTGATCGTTCCTTCACTTCGTTGGCTTCAAAAAGTGTATGAAACGAGTCAGAATCGTTCCAAATTCTTCATGAACGGTCTCGGGAACCTAAAATGAACTAAAGGAAGCATGAGTAGCCCAGAAATCGCTCCAAAGAGCGATTCCACAAGGAAAATGAGACCAAAACATAACAAATAAGGCACTACAAACTACACTTATCAGCGGGCGGGGTTGGCTGTCCTTAGTGGGCTTCCCAACACGTACCCTCACCCCTTACTTAGAACCTCGGTTTCCGGATGTCCGAAACCGTTGGCGCACGAGAGTCATTCAATACACGATATCCGATAATGTCGGTATCGGTATCAAATGCAAATGGACGAGTCCAATAAACTCTGACATCGGAAATGGGCCATACTTTGTGCATGGCCCACTACGACATAGAGTGGGTTCGAACGGGCCCGAACTCCCACAAAGTTCGGTGGCGACTCCACTTCGATTTAAATTTCAATTTGATCCATTCTCATATGGAGATTCATTCGCCTCCCCAAACCCGCAAACCAATTTACATCGATAATAATTAAAATAATCAAAGTGGCGTTATGGATAAGGTTAATGTAGAATCTAGACTTTCACTAGGACAATACTAGAAACTAGCTTCGAGAACTGTAGACTTAACTCATAACAAAATCCAGTCTCTAACTAGGCAACTCAACTATAACAGGACTGCGTGCAGCGAGGTCCTGGTTTAAGTAGTGCACACCCCTCCTGGATACAAACCATCTCCAGTTCAACCCGACGCGATTTATACGATGCGATATCTAAGTTTAAGGTAAATATACACTCTCCTGAACACAAACCATGCTCAGTTCAACAACCAATGCGCCCCATAAAGACACACCAGCCTTACAGTTGATGGCAAAACGTACATCCCAGACTATATTACTCTAAACCCACACTTGTCCTTATTCCATAACTCCAAACCCAAGCCATTATCGATACTTAAATGATATAATCATTGTAAACAATATGGAGATAAAAGGAGTAATCATAATGTTCTAAAAGAGGAAACTTTCTATTTTAAGAAACTTCTATTTTAGGAAACTTCTATTTTTAGAAACTTTACTAAAAATAGCATCATATCAAAATAGTGAAAATATTAGTTTATACTAATTCAACATTTTTAGTAAACGATATAGATTTATAAAACTAATACTTTCGGCCTTAATGGTATTAATTTCTAAAACGAGAACAATCGGGCTTATGACATTATTAAAATTTCGTACGAGTGTAATGAAATGATTAAAAAAATGTCTTAAGCACTATAATACTACTAATCATGGTGTTTTCAAAAGTTACAAAGCTAAAATTCCCTAAGGTTGCGTTTGGTAACTCGGAATTGATTTGAATTTCAAGAATTCAATTCCTGTATTTGAATTTCTAGAATTCAAATCTAAATCCAAATCCAAAATGGTGTTTGGGTACCCTTGGATTTGGATTTCGGACGGGTGGAGCCGGATCAAGGTCACTAATTTTTGTTTTTAAAAATTTTTCATTAGGAAAATGTAAATGTTCAAATACGGGAAAAAATAAAGAAAAACAAATATTATGACAAGATTATGCGAAAAAACAAATAAACGACAAGTGACGGAATTGAAATGACTACCATCTACTAGGAATTTGAGAAAAACCAAATTTGAACTAGCTTGGATTTGGTCAAAATTTCAAATCCAAATCCAATGGATTCCAAACGCTCAAAATATTTCAAATTCGGAATTCAAATCCAAATTCAAGTTCCCAAACAAGCTATAATTATTATTAGTTTCGACAACACGATTACAAATAGGATTTTACGGCAAATGTTATAACGTCTTTTATTTAATTAAACCAATGAATATATTTAGAGTATGTTAAGGGATGATTTAACTCCTAAAGTTTCAGATTTTAAATCTTTTCAAAATTGCTGGAAAAATAATTCTTTTAGGTAAGACGAAGCCTTTTAACGATAAATCGTAATTTGTCCAAAAATCGCTACTATTAATTAAAGACTTCAATAAATAGTACAAAAATCACGTAAAATAACTAAAATATATTTATGGACATTCTGTTCAGAAAAGAAAATTTTCCAGAATACTTAGACTCGGTTTTTAAAGGGTTTTCTCGTTAATCGTCTAATCTCGACAATAACGATTAATAAAAATAGTAATTACAAAACGATTTACGTATTAATATCCAAAAATTATTATTAAACTTAAAAATTATTATTTTCCAGAAACTACTATCTTTCCAGATTTTCAAAAATTCCAGATTTAATAAATCCCGTTAAAACCATCTTTTAAACCCGTTTTCACTATTAACGATTCCATTAAGAAAACTTATCGTTCCTAACATTTTATTAAAGCACTAAAAATCATAAAATTACATTTTATTATGAAATAATCAGAATCATATTTTTTTCCAGATTTAATCATAGGACCAGAAATCGAGAATTTAAACGACAAACACGGTTTTATCGATAAACGATGTTTTAAAGTGATTAATTAATTCATCCACTTAACAATTCCAAAAAAATATGAAACATTTCATAAAATTCTATTCCATCAGAAAGTTTCACCACGTCAAAAATCAAAATAAAATAAAATGTTTAAGTACTAGAACTAAAAATCGGCTTTTAATCGTTTTTGTTCGTAAACGGTAATAATTCAATAATCGATAACTAAAATATCAGAAAAATAAAAATTAATAAAAATTATCTAAAAATTTCATTTTTACAGAATATAATCATATATTATAAGTTTAGGCCAAATATTACGATTTTACAAATTAGTATAACAATTTAATCGTTAAACTCGTAAAAGCGATAAAAATACCGAAACATGCAAATTTTCAACTTTTAAAAAAATTTCAGATTATATGACATACATATGTTGTCAAAAATGAAATATAAAAATATACATGCAATTACACAATTAAAAACACGAAATACCGAGTAACATCGACGTTACCTCTAATCCAAGTCTGAATCGATAATATACTCGTCAGCCTCGGGATCGTCTACGAATCCTACAATATATATAAATCATGGCAGAAAAATACCATGAGAAAATCTAAAAAAATCAAGGTAAATAATGATCGAAACGACATCGATTATTACCTTAACGAAGGAATTGGAAAGAGGATTGATTCGACGATAAGAATGGGACGATTAGGACTCGATTTAAAAAAAAATCAGCCTAGGGAGAATGGAGAGGGTACACGGCCAAGAGGGAAGGAAGAGAGGAAGTGTTGTACAAATTTTTGTTAATTCACAAAATGAATGTAGAGTAAAGGAGGAGAACGAGGTTACTACACTTAAAGCGCGTAAATGATAGTAAAATAGTTGAAGAATCCTAAGTGCATCTAGACAAATATGGCCGGCCAAAGAGATAAGAAGAGGAGTAGGAAGAGCTTGAGTATTAAAGTCTCAATTCAATGAAAAGAAAAGAATCTTATGTTTACGGTTTAATGTGATAAAATGAAACGTATTAATAAAACGTAGTTAAATTGTGACAAGAAGCTTTGTCGGTCCAAAATATAAGGAAAAGGTCTCAAATGATTTATAAGTTGATAAAAAGTATAATCGTAAAATAGTTAAAGGCATTTTAAAGCAATTCGAGTAAACCTCGCGTAAGAAAATAATTATTCGCGAAGCTTCGTAATAAAATCATAAATGGCTAAATTTTCGTAAATAAAAATATTTACTACTTGAAAATATTATACAAATGTATTTAAAAATTCTTAGGAAAAAGAGTAACTTAAATCCGAGCTTTAAAACTTCAATTCAAAGAGAAATAGAATTCCTCGCGGAAAATTAATTAGCTTACGAAGAAAACCAAATAAATGGATTTGAGAGAATTAAAATCTTTAACAATGAAAATTAAATATCATTAACCTCAAAAAAAAAATAAAGCTTGGAAAAAAAGATGAAACATGAGCCAAAATGTGATAGAGTTATAACGATTACATAACGAAAAGAATAAAAACGCTAGGAAAATAGCGGATGTTATATAAAATCTGGGGTGTTACACCTCGGGCTCCAGTCGAGACGAAGAGGCACTTCAACGTCTCTTGCAGGCCATCCGGGGAGTCGGGGAACTCGAACCGGAAGCATTGCCGGTCGTGCGAACTATAGGGACCTCGCCAGAACGTATCATGCAGCCATGCCATCTCCAGCTGTAAGGCAAAGCAAAATAAACACCCCGAGTCAAGTCAAGACAACTCAAACAGGTCAAAATAAGCTCAAATTTTTAAGCAAGATACCAAACTTCCGAAAAGCCCATACCTATTTCAACCCCGGTCGCAATAAAAGTGGTTTCGGGAAAATCCAACAACGTTACGGTTTCATTTGGTCCCTTGTAAGACTCACACAAAGTGACCTAGAGTGCATTCCGGGTCACGAAAATTGACATACAAGCTACCTACAATGTCATAAGCAAGAAACTAGCAAGTTACAAGAGTCAAGTACGGGAACAATCGGGAAATTGGTCCCTAAACTCTAATTTTTGAGATTTGGCCATGGGAGGCCATTAAAGGACCTTCAAGCTTTCATTTCAAGCAAATAACTACACCTACAAGTCCTATACTACCCTAATTTGAAAAGGGAACAAAGAAAAAGTATCAAAACGTAGCAAGAACAAAACACCCAAACCGATTTCTAGGGTTATGCAAATTCAATTCAAAATCACCCGATCAAGTTCAAATCGACAATAGTGAGTATAGGACACTTACTAGGGGTCAACATTATCAAGACTGAGCGAAATTCGAGCTTGAAGTCGTTAATAATGGCGGAAAGACAAAAGTGGGACGATGGAATGTAGGCGTCAGGTTTTTGAAATAAGGAAATCGTCGCCCCTCAGATGACACTTTTATCCTGGGTCGGTAAAACAAAACTTCGACCGCCTCATGGCAGACGCTTGATTTCTACAGCGCAAGAGTCCATGCGCCTCTGTATTGGGTCGTCCGGTGACACGCGCCTAACCCTTCAGCGTAATACAAAGTCGGGTTAATCCAAACATATTTATCAGTACCCGAATGACGTACACTCATCGATTAGCAAAGAAACAATAAGCAAACCACATTATCATCCCCAGCAAAGCCATTCAAACTACACTATCCCCAGCGGAGCATCCCGTAAGTCGGCACAGCCCGTTATGCAAACCAATGAAAATCCCCACCGGTACCCATCAATTCAAAATGCCAAGTTCAAATAGCAAACCCTTCAACAGAATTACAAGTACAAATCGATTGCTCCTAGCAAATCTTTAAGCAATCAACCTACATCCCCAGCGGGAAACCGTGAGCTCCAATCCAAGATACAAAAGTGCAAGAAGCAATACAGATACAATTATACGCTCGCCAAGAGTTTATGCAACGATCCCAGAAAAAAAAAATCAAAATGCAAATACAACTACCAAAAATACTATACAGCTACTCGTCGATATGCAAAAGCCCGGGAATAGACAGGACCTATTCCAAAGAATACTGATGCAAATGCGGAAGCGGTTTAGAATAAGAAATGCAGTTGGGTTGAAGGTAACCTTGAGTGATGACGTGGGTTTTGGAGGGAAATTCAACTAAGGTTAATGTAACCTTGGTTCAAGGTTAAGGTCTTCCGAAATATGGTCGTTTGTGACACGCCTAATTTAGGAAGGGAAATACTTTGAATTACGTATCGATTTTGTGACGGTATGAAAGATAAACATAACCAAAGATATTTAGCCCAATTCGACCTTGAATCCAAACCTAATAACGTAGAGATTGGCACACTAATTCCTCAATGCGATTTTGAAGTACTTTCTCGAAATAGAAACACTAGAATTGATTTAAATCAAAACTTTGCTGAAATTTTATTGCTTAATCGTTGAATGCCTTAGACTCACATGGAGCGTGGCTTTTATAGCCCTACACGAGTATATTACTCGATTATACTTGACTTTAGTACGAGATACATAATCAAATTAAAACTAGTAACTAATCTAGATAATATAATATCTTATCCTAAGTATATCTTGAAATGATCTTGAAGAGATCATTATTATTCTTGTTGCCTTATTAAACTAAGATTGTATCCCTTTATTTGGAGATTGGGATACACGAAATCAGCTCAAACATCTTGGAAATATTGCTGCCAAATCCTTTCTCATATCATGGTGATTCCTCCAAAGTATCCTTGATTTTCTTGCCTAAGTAGAAGAGGTGGACATGGTCTATCCAAGGGGTAAATCCACGCATATCTTGACCCAAAATCAGCATCTAATTTGAGTTGATCTCCCTCTATATTGTTGCTAAAAAGAATAAAATTGCATTGGTTTACTTGGGTAACGATCCCACGCATATCCTCTTGTGATAACACACAATTCTTGACAAATATTGGCAGATATTTTATCGTGAGTGTTGGGCTAATTAATAACGTGTGTGAGCATACACACACCGAGCTTAATTCGGCTTGGTTTGAATAACCCAAGTGAGTGCATGGTCTCATAGTGGGCTTTATTCGGTCCTAGCACAATTGGGTCGGGCTCGAGCTTACCCGTACCATCCCCTCCTTCTTCGAAAGGAATTGAGCTCAATTCCGTAAGGCCATCATAGCTTAAGTACGGACTTAAGTCTCCTACATTGAATGTAGCGTGGACTCCATAGTCTCACGGAAGTTCGATCTTATAAGTGTTGTCATTTACCTTGGTAACAACCTTGTACGGAACCTCGACCATAGACATAAGCTTGTTCTTTCGCTTTCCCATAAATCTTTCATCGCGTAAGTGTAACCACACCAAGTCTCTGGGTTGGAATACCTTAGTCGGTCTGTTTTTGTTAGCTCGCCTTTTGTAGGTTTCGTTCACCACCTCAATTCTATCTCGAACTTGATCATGTAGCTTTGTCGTTGCCTTAACCTTGTCCTCCGCGTCCTTGTGAACGAATTCCCCTTTAGGGATGGGGAGTAACTCAATATGCAAATACGGGTTGATCCTATAAACTACCTCGAAAGGAGAGTGCTTAGTTGCATAGGTTGGTGATCGATTATAAGCGAACTCCGCATGTGCAAGCTTAAGGTCCCAATCCTTTTGATTTTTACTCACCAAACCTTGAAGAATAGTCCCTAAGATACGGTTTGTCACTTCTGTTTGCCCATCAGTTTGAGGGTGATGCGAAGTGCTAAATAGTAGCTTCCGACCTTTCTCTTAAGTGTCTTCCAAAAGTAACTCAAGAATTTTGAATCACGATCAGACACAATGGTTTTCGGGACTCCATGTAAATGGACTCTCGTGATAATAATGATCTGCGACGTTACTAGCATCATTTGTCTTATGGCAAGCCAAGAAATACGCCATCTTCAAAAATTTGTTAACGACCACCATAATTGCATCCCTTCCTCTTGGAGTACGATGTAAGGCCACAATAAAGTCCACCAACACATCTTCCCATGGTCGTTCCGGAACCGTCAATGGCATGTAGGCTCTCTCTTTAAAATATCTTTTCACCATGTGACAAGTACCACACTTGCTTATGATGTTTTGGACATCACCATTCATTTTCGACCAATGAAAGTGCTCGCGTAAGATCTCGAGCGTCCAATGATCAAGTGCTCGAACGATCGCGTATAACTCTTTGTCGTATGTAGAGTAATTACAACGAGCGCCCCCTAGTTTCTCCGAAAAGTAAGCAGTGGGTCGTCGAGCTTGGATTAGTACAACCCTAATTCCCACGCCACTTGCTTCACACTCAACTTCGAATCGTTGAGAGAAGTCGGGAAGAGCGAGTATAGGTGCATTGGATATATAACAACTCCTTGATCTTCTCGAACGCCTTTTGAGCTTGTTCGTTCCCATCAAACGCTCCCTTTTTCAAGCAACCCGTGATTGGGCTCATAACCGTGCTGAAATCACAAATAAACCGTCGGTAGAATGAAGTCAATCCATGGAATGATCGTAGTTCAGTCACCGTACTAGGGATAGGCCAATAACGAATAGTCTCCACCTTTTCTTGATCCACGGCAACTCCATCCTGAGATACAACGTATTCAAGGAATATAACTTTGTCGACCAAGAATGAGCAATTCTCAACTTTGCCATATAGTTTTCGCACCCTGTTGTGTGCTAAATTTACACCATTTTTCCTCCCATTTAGACCTGTTTTCCCTCGTTTTGCGAGTCTTGAGTGCGAGTATTGCCATATTTTGCGTATTTCTCGCATTAGCGTCCCTCTCGTGTGTTTTACGTATTTTTGGTAGTTTTTCTATCATTTTGATAGGATTTGGCACCGAAATCACGATTGAGCTTCCACGAGCACAAGAGAAGGGAATACCGTCCAAAGAGCAAAGCACACAACTTAAAGTTTGAAGCCATCCAATCATACGACGAAGAATGAGACGAGAAAAGAGACCGGAAAAATGACCGGGCGAAATTTCACCCGGTGAGACACCGGGCGAAATTTCACCCGACGGTAAAAATGCCTCCCCGAAGATTTTCCGAGACTCCCTACAGGGCGAAATTTCGCCCACCGGGTGAAATTTCGCCCGATGGAGAGAAGAGTCGGAAACCGCGAAAAAAGAAGAAAATCTCATCGGGCGAAAGTTTCACCCGGTGGGATTAGTCGTCAAGTCCGCAGGGCGAAGTTTCACCCCATGAAGATGCTAAGGGTGATTGTCTCACTAATGGAGCAAAAAGTTGGATTTGGGCTTTAGGTTAAGTACCTATTAAGAGATCACTATATATATGTTACCCTAGTTGCCCAAGCTACCATCCTCATATCATTCATTAGTGTAGTATTATCATCCACCCTTAGTGTAGTAAAATACCATCCTTTTAGTAGTATTCTTAGTAATTCTCTATAATTCTAGTAGTAATTAATAGTAGATCTACATAATTTCCATCAACAATTCTCTAGTTTTACATTCAAGTTTGTAGAAGATTATTATTTCAAATTTTATTTTGAAGATTTGTGAGGTTTATTGAAGAATTAGTGACAAGTTCTTCATTTTCTTCATCAAAGATTCAACCTTTATTTATTCCAAGTTTTATTTGAAGATTTGTTGGGTTTATTGAAGAATTAGTGACAAGTTCTTCACTTTATTCATCAAAGATTCAATCTTTATTCATGCAATCTTATTATTTCTTATAGATCTTCATAGTTGGTATATTTCTCTTCCACTCTCTAATCTCTAGTTTAGTTTTTATGTTAGTTTTCTCATCATTGTCTTGTTTAGATCATATTAGTGTTGTTAGTTTCTCTAGATTTTATTTATGATGTTTTAGATTATTCTCTAGTTTATTTTGTTAGATAGTGTTTCCTTCATAGTTTAGTGGGTAATTGTTAGATCATAGTTTTCTCATAGTTTTGTTGTTAGTTTCCTTAGATCTAGTTAATATCCATGTTGTAGTGATTTTCTCTTTAGTTAATGTTTTATTGTTTTCCATTATGATTAGTGAGTAGATTTCTTGTTGGGGGGTTTAGGGATGAGGACTTGGATTATTTGAATATAGGGATGTTGATGGGTTGCTTGCTTGTTGGTTTATCTTTTTTATGGTTGTAATGTCATTGTTGTTTTAGTCCGGCCAACTAGACCGACCTTGACTAGTTTCTATCAATATGGGGAAACTCGGGGTAGAAATTACCATAGCTAGAGACTTACCCTTATTCGCCGCGAAAGCGGGTTTTTAGGTGAGTTACGTGAAGAAACCGAAAGGTGGCATTCTCCTTTATCAATGTTGCAACAAAAACTCGATTCCGACCGTCTTAGACTCCAAGTACCGAATCCCGTAACACCTTTTCCTAGATTGATTATCACCCCTAGCTATTTCTCTAGTTATTTCCCTAGTTTAGACTCGACCCCTAGAAAACCCCCATCTAGACATCAAACACACCGCTTTAAACTTAACGTCACACTCCGTTCCCTGTGACCGACCTCGACTTACCACGATTACTCTAGTAGTTTTTGTGTTATTCCGAGTCTATAAATATCGTTTGATCCCCCGTCCTTCGTTAACGACCGATCCGATTGGGAGGCAATCAAATGGCGCCGTTGCCGGGGAACGGCGAGTAGTTATCGTGTTTTTAAGTTGTTGTGTTTGATTGTTTTCTCTTCTCCCTTTTCCCAGTACCGCGAGGTGCTAGGAGTCTCGCCGCTTAATTGAGTTTTATGCCCAGGAACACGTCATCGCCCTTGTGGTTCAATCCGGAGCTAGAAAGGACATTTAGAGCATTGCGTTTTCAAGGAAATAACTCAACCACCATCATTCCACATCCTTCATTATCACCTCCTAACCTTAATCTCACTCTACCACATACACCTTCTACACCTTCTACGTCACATAACCCTATTCCAAATAATCCTTCCATACCTTCCACTTCACAAAATTCACCACCACCACCATCACTGAGAACACCACCATCAAATCCATCCCCTCCAAATTCTCCAAATTCACCAAATTCAAATCCACCATCACCACCAATCCATCCAATGGCGACCCTAGGTTCACATTCTCAATTGACACACGAAGAAACACCTTCTCCCGTCGATTTCGGAGAGATTCCCGAGAACTATGAATTGAAAGCCTCTTTAACTAATGCGGTCCAACAAGATACTTTTCACGGTTTTTCTCAAGAAGATGCTTAAGAGCACATCGCTTCATTTAAAGAAAAATTAGTAGGAGCCCGTCTCAATGGATTAACTTCATGCCAATTGCATCGTTTATTATTTCCGAAGACCTTGAGAGATGGAGCTCGAAGATGCTTCAAGGCCATCCCGCTAATACATTTACAACATGGACTCAATTATCCAATGCCTTCTTGGAGAAATATTTTCCGCCGTCAAAGACTAATCAATATCGCATGGAGATACAAACATTCAAGCAAGATGAATTTGAAAGCCTAAGTGAGGCTTGGGAAAGATTTAGAGATTTGTTGCGCAAATGTCACATCATGGAATACCCGATTGGCTAACCACCCAAACGTTTTATAACACCCTTTCATTGAGAACCAAGGAAAACCTCAATTCGGCCGCCGAAGGGGACTTTTCTTCCCTTACCGATGAGGCATCTAAGAATCTTATTGAGAAGATGGTAAGGAGTGATTCTAGAATGGGTCAATCGGGGGATTCTAGAAAGAAAGTTGAAGTGAACTCATCTACTAGTTCTAATGAATTGAAACTTCAAGAAGAAGTTGAAGATTTGAAAAGGAGAATGGATGCCATGAATTCTAAGCCCACTCCTAGAGGTATGTACCAAATTCAAGGGAGTGTTCCACCAAGGGAACCGTCTCCTCCAAAGCAATTAACATGGGAAGTTCAATGTGATCATTGTGGCAATTATGGCCATGATTCTAGCTCTTGCATTCCTAATGAAGAAGTTTATGTTGAAGAGCCAAATGAAGTCCAAGCTATACAAGTATATGGGCAAAGACCTCAATTTGATCCTTTTTCTAATACCTACAATGCCGACACAAGGTTTCATCTTAATTTCTCTTATGGAAATCAAAATGTTCAAAACCCGGTGCCACGTGCCCAAGGGAGTCAAATGAGGTCATTCAATCAAAGTCAACAAAGGCCCTTTAACCAAGGTCCTCCAAAGATGCCCCCATATATGCCTCCTCATCAAAGGAGCAACTTCAATCAACAAGGTAGCAACTTCCATGTTTCTAACAATTACAACAATTATCAAAGTCAACATGGTAATCATTTCAATCATGGATACAATCAAGGGTTCCAAGGTAACTTTCAAGGAAATCAAGGTTACAATCAACCACCATTCAATCAACCCTCTCAATCTTATGGCCAATCAAGCAATTTTCAATATGGTCAAGGGGGACCTCCATGGGATAACTATAATGATTTGCAAAGAACCGTTGGCCAACTATGGAATGAACATCAAGATACTAAGGCAAGGCTAAAGGTTTGGGAATCACAAGAAGCAACAAATGCCTTAGCCGCCCCTATTCATCCACCCCATGGTTTGCCCGGTCAACCCCAAAACCCAATAGACCCTTCACACCAAGCAAAATGCCGTCATTTTGAGAGGTGGCACAGAACTTGAGGACCCATTCAAGAACTTGAACTTAAACACCAAGAGTGTCCCATCCAAAGTGAATCAACCAAGTGCACCACAAGAATCATCTCCCACTTCCCCCAAACAAAACCGGGGAATACAAGAGGAGTTTGATATCCTCCAAAATGCGGAGAATGAACAAAGAGAACAAAGAAAGAAGAAAGAGCAAATGGAAGCCGAAGAAGCAAAAAGAAAAGAGGCGGGGCGATTAGTCGAAGAAGAAGAAAAATCTAATGTTCCACCGCCTCCCACATTTGTCCCTCCATTGCCTTTTCCCGAACGAGCTAAGCCACATAAAGAGAAGGCCCAATTTAGCCGTTTCGTGGATATGTTGAAGAAAGTAGAGGTAGCTTTACCCTTCACCGAGGTAATTTCTCAAATGCCCCTCTATTCAAAGTTTTTTAAAGAAGTCTTGACTAAAAAGAGAACAATAGAAGATAAAGAATGTATTTCTCTCACGGGTCAATGTAGTGCCATTCTTATGAATCAAATGCCAAAGAACCTAGAGGATCCCGGTAGCTTTTCCATCCCTTTTCGGGTTGGAAATGTTGTTGTTAATCAAGCTTTATGTGACCTAGGGGCTAGTGTTAGTTTGTTACCTTATTCTATTGCTAAGAGACTTAGTGTGGGGGAGATGAGACCCACTAGTATGTCGATTCAACTTGCGGATAGGTCCGTCAAGTACCCACTTGGGATACTTGAGGATGTACCCGTTCAAGTTGGTAAGTTCTTCATCCCCTCCGACTTTGTTGTCATGGATATGCCCGAAGACACTATTACCCCCATTATCTTAGGTCGACCTTTTATGGCTACCGGAGGTACTATAGTTGATGTAAAGAATGGAAAGTTGTCATTTAACATAGGGAACGAGTCGGTAGAGTTTTCCCTTTCTCAAGCTCTTAAACAACCAAAGATTGAACAAATGCATTCCATTGAAGTTATTGATAGTTTGGTTGAGTATAGCTTGATAGATGATGATAAGCAAGAAGATGAACCAATTGACTCTCCACCTCTTGAAGAAGAATGTTTGCATGATGAAAAGGTAGAACCACTACCGGTGGGTAAGAGTATGGTATCTTCTCCTCCTAATCTTGAGCTTAAACCACTCCCCTCTTCCCTCAAATATGCTTTTCTTGAAGGAACTAATTATCCCGTTATCGTCAATGCTACCTGATGCGAGGATTTTGCCGTCAATCCTACCAAACAAGTAAAACCAACTATTCCTAACTGGGTAGATAGGGCAAGTCGGGTCGAATCCACAGGGACGGGGTGTCGGACTAAGGTGTGCTACGGTCTAAGACTAGGTTCAAGGTTAACTACACTAGGGTGATGGCTAAGATCGACTAAGGACTAAGCTAAACAAGTAACTAATGACAAAAGGAAACAAATAAATCAATAAGAAGAAACTAGGGCTAGGTCGGGTTCATGGATGTCAAGGAGATAAAAAGAAGGAAACGGGGTTACTAGCATGCTTTCATAGCCTAGGTTCCGATCGGGCTCTCGCTACTTAAACGGCCTAGGGGTCATCCTCACAATGCTCTCGCTACTAGTGAGGGAACCAAACCAACCAACCAAACAAACACATACAAGAGAAGAGGCAAGAAAAACAAGGATTGATCATCTCTAGTCTCACAAGCATTTCATCAAACATGTGGAGTGCAAGGTAAATGGGAAGCAACAAAAACAACATCTAGTACCACCCATATCACCCTAATCATCCCTAATCACACCCAATCCCCCTACTAACCCTAGGGGACAACTACTCACACATATCTAAAATAAAACAAACACAAACAAGAGAAACAATCACAAGAACAAAAGAAACATTCATAATGAAGAACAAGGATGAACAACAAACATAAACAAAGATGAAAACTTGAATAACAATAAAGATTAAAAGAAAAGAGTAGAGAATGATTATACCAAACTACAAAGGATGAAAAGATGAGATCTTGTAGATAAAGAACACCCAAAACATCCACCAATGTTGTCAAGATTGAATGGATTCTTCAAGAGATCCCTTAATACAAGATTAACTAACTAGATTAAGGACTAATTAAGGACTAATCTACACTAATCTAAGCTAATCTAACCTAAAGTAGTCTAGGATTTAGTGGGTAATGTCTAACATAACATAAGATAGTGTAACAATACAAGAGAGGGGTATTTATATGGATACAATGAATAGGGAAGGCGGAAAAGCGAAACAGCCTTGAACTGGGCCCATCCCGGTCGAGATGAGGTGGTCCCGATCGGGATGGACCTGGTCCCGGCCGGGATGGAGCTCCAGTAGCTCGTCTTCCTTTGCTTCTTCATCCCGGTCGAGATGGGGTCCTTCCCGACCGGGATGGGTCTTGTAAGCTTCAAATATGATCCCATAGGTCCCTCCTTGCTTTTTTTTAGGCTTCTCATCGATTCTCGGTGCTCGGGAATGGGTCTCGAGGGCTCGGGAATGGGTCCCAAGGGCTCGGGATCGAGTCTAGGCCACCGGGTGATCGTCGCTTCTCTTCGTTGGCTCCAAATGCGTCGGAAACGAGTCTTAATCGTTCCCTTTCTCTATGATAGGCCGTTGGAACCTAAAACAAGCTAGAAGAAGCGTAAGTAGCCTCGAAAACCGCTCCAAAGAGCGATTCCACAAGAGAAACCGGGACCAAACACAACAAATAAGCACTACAAACCACACTTATCAACTCCCCCACACTTAACCCTTACTCGCTGATCAACGCATTTTATATCGTATTTTATTGTCCCCCGACAACCGTTTTTGAGCTTTTCTTCTTCCATAATTATATGTTTGATGTTGATTTCTATTAGAAAGTCGATACTGTCGGTCCTCGTGCTATTTTGTAGGTTAAGTGCAATTTTGAGCATATTTTGGAGTAATAACCCGGATAGCCGAGACGAGGATGGAAGACGAGGAAGAAAACGAAAAGCCGAGAAGTAAAGGAATAACTCGATCAAGAGCTCAGCAGCATCCACTCGATCGAGTGGCGTAAAGCACTCGATCGAGTGCCATATATCCAAAGTCAACCTGAAGCATTCACGCATCCACTCGATCGAGTGGCATTGCGTGCACTCGATCGAGTGGCATTGCGTGCACTCGATCGAGTGCATTATACCCAGGCCGCGGATCAGATTTTTATTTATTTAGAATTTTGGGCCTGTTTTGTAAGTCCAACTGATTTCTTTTAAATCAGTTGGAGGAGGATTGTCAGACACACTTTTTTACTTATCACTTTTTCTATTTTTCTAGACATCACGTTATATGAGCCTAGGGTAGAAACTACGTTCGTTTTGGTTTTTCCTCGCAAGATTCATCGTATTTCGTTCTTCCTTTTTCAGATCTCAAATTGTTCGGTATCGCTACTTTAATTTTAATTTTAATTTTAATTTCAATTCTCTAGTTTAATTCTTGTCTTAATTCCCTAGTTTAATTCTTGTCTTAATTCGCTCTTAGTTTTCATAGTTATCTGATTTCAGTCTCGTAGTTTAATTTAATCCGCATTCATCATGTTTAATTGCAATTCATATTTTGTTAATTTAATTATAATCATCATGAGTAGCTAATTTTTATCTAGGGTTTAAGGGGATCGATGAGTGTTAATTGGGTTATAGAAAATTGACCTGTCTCTGATTATATGAACTGTCGCCTGAATATTGTTTTTAATTCTGATTGATTAATTACTGGCCAGGATTAATTAGTTAGTATCACAATTAGGACTTTTCGCCGACCGGGTTAAGGACTAATTAGGTCATGATATTTTGGGTAGACTAGCTTAATTCTAGCGACCGCAGGTTAAGTTTAGTACTAAAGTTTGTAGTAGTACCGACCGGACCTACACCTTAGACAGTTCGATTATTGACCTGTTAATTGACTCCCTGACCCGATTGACATTCATTGTGAACCTGAGACCCTAGACCTTTTTATTATTGATTTACCTCATAGCAATTAGTTGATAGTCCACTCAAACAAATAGAAAAACAGTGACCCGTAATCTTTAGTCTAGACCTTAGAACGAGTAATTGAGTCCCGTCTCCTTGTGGTTCGACCTCTACTTCACTATCTACATTAGTTAGTGGACCTTAGGGTATCTTTGATTAGGGATACGACTACCCCTATCAAATTTTGGCGCCGTTGCTGGGGAGACGGTGTTATTTATTTGCTTGTTTTGTGTTTTAGTCTTTAGATTGCTTGTCTCGAGGAACTTCAGTTCCTTGAGACCGTTTCTCACATTTTTTTTGTAGTTTCCTCGTATGCCCAGGTCCTCTCGAATTTCAGGCTACGTACCACCATTCGATCCTGAACCAGAGAGAACTCTCCGCAGGTCTAGGAAATTCTACGAGGAGATTGCTGAGACAGAAAGATCAGAAACAGTGGAACATTCGGACGACGAGCATATATCCGAAGCACTGTCCTTTGAAGAGGATAATTCCACTACTGCCCCCGAGACACCGCTAGTCAAGATGCCTCCCAAACTTGCTAGCCATTCCGAGCCGGAGCAAAGTGCCCTACCGAAACCATTGAAGAGGCCCACGGCCACTACAGGTACGTTTGAGATTCGCCCCGCTTTCATTACGTTGGTGGAGCGAAATCAATTCGGTGGTGGTCCTGATGAAGACCCGGCGAAGCACATGAAGCTCTTCACCGATTATTGCTCAACTATACCACTCCCTGCGGGAGTGACACAAGAAGAGGTGATGGAGATGCTATTCATGTTCTCCCTACGCGATAACGCGAGAGACTGGATCACGGATCTAGACAAAGAGACCGAGGGAATCACAGACTGAAACTCCCTAGCCTTAGCTTTTTACAAGCACTACTACACGTCGCAGAAGACCAACATGTTGAGGAGTCAGATTACTAACTTCCGACAGACATCTCACGAGAATATCTACGAGGCGTGGGTAAGGTTTAAAAAGCTAGTTAAGGAGTGCCCACATCACGGATTCGAGGTATGGTTTTTGTGCAATCAATTCTATAATGGTTTATATGACGATTGCCGAGCTACGCTCGATTCTGAAGCTAATGGCAGGTTCCAAAACAACGTTGATGATGATAAAGCATGGAAATTGATTGAAGATATGGCTACTCATCACTCACGTTGGGGAAATCCACGAGGTAACACCCGGGGAAATAGTGGTGACTCCGAGTCATCGAATGCCATAGTTAGCCACCTAGCCGCTTTAACTAAGCGGATTGACTCCATGGAGCTTTCTAGAACCCAAAACCAACAACAACAAGGCGGTATGTACCAAGTTAATGCAATGTCTGAGGTTGTTTGTGAGAACTGTGGGAATATGGGTCATTATACCCAAGAGTGTGTGAGTTTAGAAACGGCGAATGCATTTCAATCCATGAGACCACACCAACCCTACATGAACCAACCGGGCTATGACAAGTCCTTGTTGTCCTATAAGAGTCAAAACGTGCTCAACCCACCACCACCCGGCGGTAACAAAACCGTCCCATATGTAGCACCCCATAACCGACCCTCCCAAAGCCATAGCAATAACCGACAACAATTCTAAGGAGGGCAACAAAATTGGGGTAACCAACAAGGATGGGGTAACCAACAACAGTGGGGTAATAACCAACCTTGCGGCAACCAACCTTGGGGTAACCAACAAGGGTGGGGGAACCAACAACAATTTCAGCCGATCCCACAAAACCAAAACCAAAACCAAGCTCAAGCTCAAGCTCCAACCAACACCGAGTTTGCGGGGATTAAAGCATTGTTGATGCAAGGTATCCAAAGTCATAATAAGCTAGAAACTCAAGTCAATCAGATATTTGCCCATAACAAGATGCTAGATACCCAAGTAGCACAACTTGCCGCCCAAAAGCAAGCTAGGCCACCGGGTACTTTACCTCCTCAAGGCGAACAATCACACGAGAAAGCCAATGCGATCACATTGAGAAGCGGAACCCAATATGACGGTCTAAAGATGCCCGAGGAGTATGTTGTGGTTGATGAGACCGAGTTGGAGAAGCAAGAGCTAGCCGAGGAAGCGTTGAGCAGGCCACGAATTGAGGCTACTCGATCGAGTAACACCACCTCACTCGATCGAGTAGACCCCCGAAAACTTGGCAGAGAGCAGTCTAGTGTACCACTCGACCGAGTGGTATTAGCCCACTCGGTCGAGTAGACCCTCCAAAAGGGGTCAGTAACCCCCCAGTAATGCCACTCGGCCGAGTGCCTACGGGTGACTCGATCGAGTATGATGACACTCGACCGAGTCAGCCTGTACTCGATCGAGTGGATAACGTAACGCCTAACTCCGCTTCTTTTCATCCCCAGGTTTCAATTAAGGATGCTAATTCTTCTCAAGCGTCCCCGTCTCAAGCCAAGGAGCCTGCGATTCCGATCATACTTCCATTTCCCCACCGACAGCGTAAGACAAAGCTTGATCAACAGTTCGGTAAGTTTATGGAAGTCGTTAAGAATCTGCAGGTAAGTGTTCCTTTTACTGATTTGATCACTCAAGTTCCTACTTACGCGAAATTCATGAAGGAAATACTAACTCGTAAGCGATCTTTTAGTGAGACTGAGATAGTTGCTTTCACAGAAGAATGCAGCGCACTACTACAGAGTCGTACTCCGCCAAAGCTCAAGGATCCAGGGAGTTTTTCTATCCCTTGTACTATAGGGACATTAGCTATCGATAAGGCCCTGTGTGACTTAGGAGCTAGCGTCAGTGTCATGCCGTATTCTATTTGTCAGAAATTGAATATGGGTGTTTTGAAATGTACTAATATGACTCTGCAGATGGCTGATCGATCGGTTAAATATCCTTAGGTGTCTTAGAGGATGTTCCGGTCCAAGTAGGGAAATTCTTTATTCCCGTAGACTTTGTTGTCTTAGACATGGCTGAGGATGCCATAATACCTATTATCCTCGGTCGCCCTTTCCTACACACGGCAGGGGCGATCATCGACGTCAAGAATGGGAAGCTCACACTCTCCGTAGGAGATGATACCGTGACTTTTAGTCTCGATCAAGCTCTTAAGAAGCCCATGATACAGGAGTCCTGTCATAGTATAGATGTCATTGATTTGGAAATAGAAAATTATATTGACGACTATCTTGGCAGGGACCCTTTGGAGAAATTGCTAATATCCGGCGATGCTGATGCCGAGAAGAGATCATGGAGCGCGGAAGTAGATGAGCTGGAACGCATGATAAACGGAAAGGAGAGCACTATAGAGAAGGTATACAGTCTCGGCACCCCTAAAAAGGAGGTCGAGGTAAGTAAACCTGAACTAAAACCCCTCCCCTCTAATTTGAAATATGCATTTCTAGATGATAAGGGTCTAAACCCCGTAATTGTCAACGCTGCACTCACAGATAGCCAACTTTCGGAGTTGTTAGTAATTTTACGACGACATAAGAAGGCTATTGGGTACAGTATTGATGACCTACGTGGTATTAGTCCCGAGTTTTGCATGCATCGCATTCACTTAGAGGGAGACCATAGACCATCCATTCAGGGACAACGTAGGTTGAACCCGAACATGCAGGATGTGGTTAGGAAGGAGGTTATGAAACTCCTAGATGTTGGCATTGTCTATCCCATTTCCGACTCTAAATGGGTTAGTCCAATCCAAGTGGTCCCTAAGAAGGGTGGGACCACGGTTATCACGGACGGGAGGAATGAACTTATTTCTACTCGATTAGTGACGGGATGGAGAATGTGTATTGACTACCGTAAGCTGAATGTAGCTACTAGGAAAGACCATTTCCCACTCCCCTTAATTGACCAGATGCTAGAGCGTCTTGCTTGCCATAAGTACTTCTGCTACTTAGATGGCTACTCGGGATTTTTCCAAATCCCAATTCACCCAGACGACCAGGAGAAAACAACTTTCACCTGTCCCTACGGCACCTTCGCATACCGAAGGATGCCTTTTGGCCTTTGTAATGCCCCGGCCACTTTCCAACGTTGTATGATGTCCATATTTTTGGACCTTATCGAGTCTGTCATGGAAGTCTTCATGGATGATTTCAGTGTATATGGCACTGATTATGATGCATGTTTACTTAATCTTACACGGGTCTTGCAACAATGTGAGGAGACCAATTTGGTCTTAAACTGGGAGAAATGTCACTTCATGGTGACTGAGGGAGTCGTTTTGGGTCATTTAGTGTCCGAACGCGGCATCCAAGTGGATAAAGCGAAAGTCGAGGTGATTGAGCAATTACCATACCCCGTTAATGTTAAGGGTGTGCGGAGTTTTCTTGGTCACGCGGGTTTTTACCGCCGTTTCATCCAAGATTTCTCCAAGATTGCCAAGCCTCTGACTCAGCTGCTCCTTAAAGATGCCCCGTTCATCTTTAATGACGAGTGTGCTCGAGCTTTTGACAGGATTAAGCAGGCTCTTGTTTCCGCACCTTTATCCGAGCTCCCGATTGGGATTTTCCTTTCGAGGTTATGTGCGATGCTAGCGATTACGCTGTAGGAGCCGTGCTCGGGCAAAGGAAAGACAAGGCTTTACATGCGATCTACTATGCTAGTCGGACGTTAGATATGGCGCAGATCAATTATGCTACCACGGAGAAGGAGTTATTAGCCATCATCTATGCTCTAGACAAGTTTCGGGCCTATCTCATTGGCTCGAAGGTGATAGTGTATGCAGATCATGCAGCCTTGAAGTACCTTCTAGCGAAGAAGGAGGCCAAACCGAGACTTATTAGATGGATCCTATTATTGCATGAGTTTGACTTGGAGATCCGTGATAAGTCCGGGGCCGAGAATGTCGTAGCCGATCACCTATCCCGGCTAAGATATGATGGTGGGGATCTCGCTCCAATTGACTATTCATTCCCCGATGACCATTTGCTCGCTATTACCATGGACACTCCATGGTTTGCTGATTATGCCAACTTCCTAGTTGGAGGTACTCTACCTCCCGACCTTCAGTATCTGCAGAAGAAGCGATTTCTACATGATGTGAAGAGGTATTTTTGGGACGACCCGTATCTCTTCCGAGAATGTGCAGATGGCTTATTCAGGAGGTGTATTCCCGAGAGTGAGGTACATTCTATCCTTACTAGGTGTCATTCCTCTCCTTATGGTGGACATCATGGTCCTTCGAAGACATTCGCGAAGGTAATGCAATCGGGTTTCTATTGGCCCACTATTCTCATAGATGCCACCACTTTTATCCGTTCTTGCGACGCATGCCAACGAACGGGAAATATTTCTCGGCGACATGAAATGCATCAAACCGGGATTCTTGAAGTAGAACTATTTGATGTTTGGGGTATATATTACCAAGGACCATTCCCTTCTTCTTATGGGAATCGGTATATTTTGGTCGCCGTAGATTATGTTTCTAAGTGGGTGGAAGCCATCGCTTCACCCACTAATGATGCTAACGTGGTGATCCAACTCTTTAAGAAGACAATATTCCCGCGTTTTGGGGTCCCACGGGCTGTTATTAGTGATGGTGGTTCACATTTCATGAACGCCAACTCACTAAGCTATTGACGAAATACGGTGTTCACCACCGTATCGGGCTAGCCTATCATCAACAAACTAGTGGACAAGTTGAGATCTCGAACCGTGAGATCAAGTCTATTCTCGAGAAGGTTGTCCATACTTCGAGAAAAGATTGGAGTTCGAAGCTCGATGACTCTCTTTGGGCTTACCGGACCGCATTCAAGACTCCTATCGGGACATCCCCGTATAGGCTTGTTTATGGCAAGGCTTGCCATCTACCCGTAGAGCTCGAGTTTAAGGCTATGTGGGCCTTGAAGGAGCTCAATCTCGATCCGAAGCTAGCCGGAGAGAAGCGCCTCATGCAATTGAACGAACTAGATGAATTCCGTCTCCATGCTTATGATAACGCGAGAATTTATAAGGAGCGGACCAAAAGATGGCATGATAAGCGCATTATCCCCCGAGAGTTCCATGTCGGCGATAAGGTACTTTTATTTAATTCCCGACTTAGACTCTTTCCCGGGAAACTTAAATCCCGATGATCGGGTCGGTTACACTCACTACCAACAAAGGCGAAATATTCAAGGTGAACGGTCAACGCCTCAAGCTCTATCACGAAGGTGCATATGTCGGTGTCGTAGAGGCCATGGACCTCAACGACACTCTCGATTCCACCTAATCCAAGTGAGGTAAATCGGTCGAGCGGGACCGTAAAAACCAGCGCTAACCGGGAGGCAACCCGGCACCACTTGTATAAATTTGTAATTTCCTTTTCCGCATTTTTTTTATTTTTTATTTTTATTTTTATTTTTATTTTTAGCTTGGTATCTCTAATTGGGAGTTAGTATTATTTATCGAGTAAGGACGAGGGAATTTTACGGTTTAATTGATTTAATTTCAGGATTTTGAAGCAATTTAATGGAAAAAAGGCGAAGAGTAGCAGGTGCAGTGGTCACTCGACCGAGTGGGCCATGCACTCGGTCGAGTGCACTTACGGAGCATCTACTGCCCAGTTTCCAAGGGTTCACTCGATCGA
Source organism: Agrostemma githago (assembly GCA_958450325.1). Taxonomy (NCBI): domain Eukaryota; kingdom Viridiplantae; phylum Streptophyta; class Magnoliopsida; order Caryophyllales; family Caryophyllaceae; genus Agrostemma; species Agrostemma githago. The sequence continues at coordinate 34,460,328 of OY288256.1, forward strand.
GTGGCCCCTGCACTCGGTCGAGTGCCCCTGAACCGGGTCCACCTTCGGTTTTTTCGTCCTCCTTTAATTGTTTCCTACTCTTTTTTGTTCAAATCAGTTTTCTAAATTAAAACCCCTCCCCCCTCACATTACCTAAGAACCCTAACCCCCAATTCACCCAAATCATTCTTAATTCATCAAATCTTCACCAAAACTCACGATTTTTGCTTCTAATTTACAATTAGTAGTATCTATTTGTGTTCCTTGGTGTTATTTTGTGAATTTTTCGTCCCTCTTCCCCCAGTTTCGAGATTTTCGTGCCCCCTCAAGGTTTATTTCGGGTTTTTGATTTTCTCACTTCTTTTCTTGGTTTTATGGTATAAATTCATCCTTAGTTATATACTAATCCCATTGCATGCTTGATTTTGTGTTAATTTCACCACTTTATGCTCAAAAATTGATTTTTGTGTATAGGGTCTGATTTTGGCCGAGATGTTGTATTTTTTGTGGGATTTTTGTATAATTCTGTTTTGTTATTATGCTATAGTCATGGCAGGAAGAAGGAATCCGCCCCGAAACAACAACAGAAACAGGAATGCAAGACAACCAACTGTTCAGCCTGTGCCAGGATATGAAGAAATTGAATGCAGGGACGAGGCCCAAAGAGCTCGTTTAGTTACCTTGATACCTAGGACGATGGAGGCTACCCAGTGCTGCTCGTCGCAATTCGCAATCGAGCTCGGTTTGAACGAGCAATTATTGCATCTCTTGTCCATGACCGGATTCGGTGGCTTATGGACACTACGTGAGTTATCTTACCGAGTACTCACTTTAGAATTTTTAAGTTCATTTGAATTTGATAGACAAGAGAGTATGATATCTTTTCGGTTAAACAATGAGGAGCAATCCATCTACCTTAGTACATTGTCCGAGTGTCTTAGACTTACCTCTAACCAGGCTGAAGACATCCTAGACATACCCGAGAGTTCGAAAGCACCTCTCTGTTTTAAGTTATTTTCGGGTCGTGGTGCAACTGTCACCGCTATGGCGCTCAACGCCATCCCACACCCTACTATCCGCCTCTTCTTGCGGATTTTGAGTCATGTGGTTTTTCCACGCTCCGACATGAGTAAACTTCACTCATTGGAGGTGTTGATTTTAGGACACTACCTAAACCCCTTTAGGCAATCCCTGAAGGCGTTTAGTGCACCGGGTATGATCTGTGTCGGAATCCAGCGCCAGATCAGTGGATCTGGACCGATCGATTGTGGAGCCATTGTCACCGCGCTAGCAAAGCGCTATGTTATGGGTTTTGGGGATACAGTCACTTTTTAGAGTCTCACGGACCGCGTCCCTTTGCTAGACCGTGGCTACCTCTTCTCCACTTTGAAGTGGATTCGGGGCAATCCCCCGGAATTTTTGTGGCGCGTCCGAGACAAGGTTTGGATGAAAATCCCGGTTGTCGAAGGGACAATCCTACCCCCACTACTTGCATTACCACCCACTGCCGAGGGCGATCCCACACCCGACCCACTGCGCTACCTCATTCCCGAGGAGCTTTTCATTTTCGACGAGGGTGGTGTTCAACCCCCTCGACGTAGAGTTCGTGTAGAGACCGTACCCGATGAGACCGAGCCCCCCAGGGCCACACACACACACACCCCGACCTTCCTGTTTCAGACTCCGGGTGCCGAGTTTCCGCACCCGTATCCATTTATGTATGATCCAGTTTATGAGCACCAGAGACGGGTACACGAGGGGATTAATCAGAGCATCGTCAACCGCGAGATCCACGAGTACATGCTTACTCAAGGCATCTCGGCGCCTCAGCACCCGTCCTACTAGAGAGGTCCGGGAGATACTAGTGGTATTTTCCACGATTATGGGGTTGATCCAGCTGCTTGGGGTCCGGACTACGGGCACACCTACGGCGGCCTAGGAGCACAGTGGTTGAGAGGCTTGCGACAGTCGGGTCAGCAAGGTGGTGCTAGCGGCTCAGGCCAGGGCGATACTGGAGCCGGTCCCTCTGGGACCGGTGGAGACGATGAGATGGCTGATTAGCCGGTTTAGGGGAGCTACCATTGTATATACACTTTCTTTCCTTTTTATTTCTATTTTTATTGTTTTCTTAGATTTTTTCTTCCCCTTAGGTCGAGTTGTCCTTAGGATTGACTGTGGATTTGTTTGTCATATATGCTGTAGAGTCACATTGAGGACACTGTGACATTTAGGTTTGGGGGAGGATTTGTGTGTTTTTGTGTGCTTTTATTTTCTGTTGTGTGCTTTCAAATTTTTAAAAAACTCAAAAAAATTGAAAAATCAGAAAAATCCAAAAAGATTTTATTTTTGTGTGCTTTGTGTTTGTCTTGTGTCTGTTGTGAAACATGCAAAACGACGATGATGACAGATTTTACATGACCTCTCCTAATTGACAGCTAAATTCGTACCTGAATGCATGTAATACTTGAGATGAAATAATTTTGATATGATGGCCTATTGAACCGTTAATTGCCAAATGAGTAAATTTGACCATTTTGTCGGCAAACCACAAAAATTCTGAGGATTTAGAGCTTCCTAGGCCAGTAACATCTATAACTGGTCTCATTCATATTTAGGAATTGAGTGGTTTCTCCTTATGGGATGTGTAACATATATTTGCATAAATATGACGTCTGTCTCTTGATATTGAATACGTGTTTGGTTTGAGGAGGAGGTACATGAGGAAAGGCATTTCTGTTTTTGACGAGCTCCACATAGCCAAAATGACCCATTTTTACTACCTTGTAGATTTAGGTTATTTTTCCTCTGTTTAGCCCGTTTCAGCTGTTGTAAGCCAGTTTTCATGATATTTATATCAATTAGCTACAACCCAGAACAGCCTACCTTACCAGGACAGTTGCAGTGAGCTTAATTAGGAATTATTCCACTACTCGGTCATAATTTGGATTTCTATACCTTCTGGATCTTAGTGGGTAATACTGTTATGTGACTTTGTATTCGCCTTCCCCTTGTCTGAATTGGGAAAAAATATAGAAGCATGAAAAAGAAAGAAAGAAAGAAAAAGAAAAAAAATGGAATTAGAAAAAGAAGAAAAAGAAAAGAAAAAACATATATGCTTCTTATAATATTTCGGGAAACGGTCGAGATTTTGTAACTAGAATTGAATTATAATTAGGAGGATGACAAAATTCCCTCTTATGCTCTTTTGAGTTTTATTTCTAGTTAGTGGCCAGAACTCATAGTTGAGGTTTTTGGATGGATAGTTTTTATTGTGTAGCTGCGACTACTGGTCTTAGCCCCACATTTCCATACGTGCTTTAGGCACAATCCATTTTATTCCCTCACATATAAGCCACCTTTTGCAAGTCCTTGCCATGTACTATGGTCCTGATTGGTGGAACACGTGTTTAATTGGGGAGATTGATTTCATATTCGATTACATGCATATTTCATAAGTCGAGTGAGTGTCTTTATTCTTTCCTATCTTCACATATATACTTACCCGTACTTATGAGTGTCGAGCGACAACCGTAAGGAAGTCCGACATTATTGGTCTTGCAAGATTGAAAGTTTGGCAGGCAATTGTTTGATTATGGCATGATTATTGATCTCGTTGCATTCTCGAGCATTACGTGTTTTCTCGTCGGTTTTAGTCGATTTTAGGAGAATGATTGTAATTCAGCTCTGAGTCGTGTTTCACATTACTTGTCCTCGTTTATATATATTAGTTGTTTGCTTGAGGACAAGCAAGGGTTTGGTTTGGGGGAGTTTGATCAACGCATTTTATATCGTATTTTATTGTCCCCCGACAACCGTTTTTGAGCTTTTCTTCTTCCATAATTATATGTTTGATGTCGATTTCTATTAGAAAGTCGATACTGTCGGTCCTCGTGCTATTTTGTAGGTTAAGTGCAATTTTGAGCATATTTTGGAGTAATAACCCGGATAGCCGAGACGAGGATGGAAGACGAGGAAGAAAACGAAAAGCCGAGAAGTAAAGGAATAACTCGATCAAGAGCTCAGCAGCATCCACTCGATCGAGTGGTGTAAAGCACTCGATCGAGTGCCATATATCCAAAGTCAACCTGAAGCATTCACGCATCCACTCGATCGAATGGCATTGCGTGCACTCTATCGAGTGCATTATACCCAGGCCGCGGATCAGATATTTATTTATTTAGAATTTTGGGCCTGTTTTGTAAGTCCAACTGATTTCTTTTAAATCAGTTGGAGGAGGATTGTCAGACACACTTTTTTACTTATCACTTTTTCTATTTTTTCTAGACATCACGTTATATGAGCCTATGGTAGAAACTACGTTCGTTTCGGTTTTTCCTCGCAAGATTCATCGTATTCCGTTCTTCCTTTTTCAGATCTCAAATTGTTCGGTATCGCTACTTTAATTTTAATTTTAATTTTAATTTTAATTTTAATTTTAATTTCAATTCTCTAGTTTAATTCTTGTCTTAATTCCCTAGTTTAATTCTTGTCTTAATTCGCTCTTAGTTTTCATAGTTATCTGATTTCAGTCTCGTAGTTTAATTTAATCCGCAATCATCATGTTTAATTGCAATTCATATTTTGTTAATTTAATTATAATCATCATGAGTAGCTAATTTTTATCTAGGGTTTAAGGGGATCGATGAGTGTTAATTAGGTTATAGAAAATTGACTTGTCTCTGATTATATGAACTGTCGCCTGAATATTGTTTTTAATTCTGATTGATTAATTACTGGCCAGGATTAATTAGTTAGTATCACAATTAGGACTTTTCGCCGACCGGGTTAAGGACTAATTAGGTCACGATATTTTGGGTAGACTAGCTTAATTCTAGCGACCGCAGGTTAAGTTTAGTTCTAAAGTTTGTAGTAGTACCGACCGGACCTACACCTTAGACAGTTCGATTATTGACCTGTTAATTGACTCCCTGACCCGATTGACATTCATTGTGAACCTGAGACCCTAGACCTTTTTATTATTGATTTACCTCATAGCAATTAGTTGATAGTCCACTCAAACAAATAGAAAAACAGTGACCCGTAATCTTTAGTCTAGACCTTAGAACGAGTAATTGAGTCCCGTCTCCTTGTGGTTCGACCCCTACTTCACTATCTACATTAGTTAGTGGACCTTAGGGTATCTTTGATTAGGGATACGACTACCCCTATCACTCGCCCTCGAGTAAGCACCAACTAACTACTAAACTAATAAAAATTAAAATACTAGCCGAGCGGGTATTAGCGCACCCTACGCCCTTTCAACTCACGCGAGAACACTTAGAGGATAAGTGCTCTCCGCAAGGCAAGTGGGGTCTTGCGACAAAACTGTGGATACAACCGAACACGAAAACACATCGACAAACAAACAAAGAATCGGTTGCATCCAAAAAAAAAATACCGCTTCCCTCAACAAAGCGGTGAAAGAAACACCGGTTAAGGACTCAAGGCAAGTGACAACGTTCCCAAACTAGTAATACAAATCGAAATGGACAAAACTCTAATAGTATGACGACAAAGCAATAAAAACTTTGGTAACTTACCTAGGTTCCTCCTAACCTTCTAGGAACGTACTACGGGACGATAGGCGGGATGGAAAAAGGATGAACCACGGAGTTAGTCGACATTGTAGGTAAGTGAAACCCCGCCCCCTTTAGCGATGAGCCAAGAGGGTCGTCCCATGTCCAAAATCGCCCAACTAGTCCAAGTAAAAAGGTGGATAAGGTTGCAAAGTGAGGGAGGACCGACTATTCACCGCTATCATCCTTCCTAGGAACTCGGTCCTTTGGTAGGCTCTTCACGGTAATAGTCGGCAAAAGGCTTATTTTGAGAGGGGAGAATTCTTTTTGTGAGATGATTTTCTTTGGCATTTTTCTTTTGCATTTGGCTTTTGAGTTTCTATGTCATTTCTTTTTCTTCTTTTGTATTTTGTTTTTCATTTGTTGTGCCTTTTTCTTTTTCTTCTTTCTTTTCTTTCTTTCTTTTGTTTTTCTTTCTTTTTCTTGGTTTGCCCTTTTGGCCAAATTTTTGTTTTGTAGGCATTCATCGCAACCAAGTAAGAAGTTTGACAATTTGCAACTTATTTGTGGAAATGTGTAGGAGGTAGGGAAACGGGTGAGTCGGGACGACGTCTTCCCTTCAAACCCACAAAAAGGGGAAACTTGGACTAATCAAAGCAATTTTGAACACGGTCACCTAAGGGACGGGACTCGGCAACCAAGGTCTTTTCACTCCGTGGGTGGTCATAGTGGTCAAAATGCAAATCCCGTAGTAAATCCCTAGTAGACTAGGTGGACTCAAGGTAAGAAACCAACGAAATCATTGATTTAAAGTCATTCTACTAGACTAAAGTCCAAGACTCGATTCATACCACTAGAAAGGGAAAGTAAACACTTGCGCACTAGCCTCAAAACCGGGTTTTTGAAAACCTTTTATTACACAAGACACAAACTTAAACAAGATAAAACAAGGACGCAACAAAAACGAAAGAAAATGAAACAAACACAACGAAACCAAACAAAACAAACACACAATGAAACAAACAAACACCACCCCGAAACTTCCAAACAAGTAACCACATCAACCACAAACTCCAAAAAGCTCCAGCCGAGCATACACCATCACAAAACATCCTCCAAACTCCACAAAAAAGGAAAAAGGAGAAAGAGATAGAAGGATATTACCGGATGTCAAGAGCTTTCCGAAACTTACGGCGATCAAGCAACCTACAAGGAAATGGGGAGGCAAAACACACAAAACACAACAAATATACGACACAAAGACGCGAAAGAAAAAGACACAAAAGAAAATCTTTTTGCTTTTTATGAAATTTTTCAAATTTTTATGAATTTTTATGATTTTTCGAAAAAACTACGAAAATAAAACTATACTCTACTAAGATGTCGCTCCCCCACACTTTAACCGAGCAATGTCCTCATGCTCGATCGGTAGTGTGTGCGGAGACACTAAAAAGAAAAGAAAAAGGGAAAATAAAGCTAAAAATGAAAAAAGAAAGTGAAGAAAGGGTCGAATGTGTCCGGTCGGGGTGTAATCAAGTCACCAAGGGCCGAGACAAGAAAAGATATGGATGGATGAAGAAATAAAAAGAAGAAAATCAAAGGAAATGGGAGGGGAGGGCTAGGTGTAATCAAGTCACCTAGCCCGGATTCCGCCTAAATCCGATTAAATTCAACCAAAAGAAAATAAAAACAAGGAAAAAGTGAAAGAACTTGTTAATTTGGATTTTTCAAATGAATCTCGATGTAATCACGTCATCGAGAATCGGGAGTAATGACCACCAAGGCCCCGAGGGTCACCACGACACCAAAATGATAAAGGGAATGGGAACAAACGAAAAAAGACTAAGCAACAAAAGACGGAAAAGAAGGAGAGTTGCCTTACCAAACAGTTAGCAACTCAATCAACTCCATCGTCTCAATGATCGTTATCGGCACCTTGCTTGTCTTCATCATCATTATTCCTCTTCCTCAATGTAGTCTCAAGTATCGGGCTTGCATAGGTGTAATGAGGTTTGGATTTTGGGAAAACTCGGTGTATAGTGATGAGAAGATGAGATGAAGGTGTATAATTGAAGTGTAAGGGTCAAATGATAGAGGCTAAGGTTAGTAGGAGGGTTGGGTGGGGGTAAAAAAAAAGTGGTTGGGTGGGCTCAAATTTCGAAGAAGAGGCAAAAGGAGTAGCTGGGCACCATCCCGGTCGGGACGGTTCCTTCCCGGTCGGGATGGACTTGATCCCGGTCGGGATGGCACATCAGAGAACCCACTTTTCAGCACACTCATCCCGATCGGGATGACATCCTTCCCGGTCGGGATGAGTCTTCTAGCCCTTCATTTTCTTGATAGCTTCACCCACAAGACCACCAATACAACGAGATCTAAAATCTCGTCCCCAAAAGCTTATCAAAAGCTTCAAAAACCAACTTCCTTGCCCAAAATCCAAGCTTCTATCATCAACTACTTCTCTCAAAACTTCATCTTCACTATGACCTATCAAATGACCTCAATAAACATCATCAAACTCCCTCCCTCACATCGCTCAAGAAAATTCCAAATTACAAGATTTCCACAAAAACTAACAAATCCTAGAAACCAAACTATCCAATCAAACAAATACAAAGACAAAAGCTAAAAAGAAAAGAAAAAGATATTTACAATAAGATACTCTCACCATCTACGCCTTCATAGCCATCAAGAGCTCGAAGGAGTAAGTCAAATGCCCTAGCATCATCTTCATTAATGCTCATGTGGCCGCTCCTAGCCATCAACAAGAGTTTCCAAGTCGGAGTCGAGAAGCAATCATCTATTCCATTACGCTCGGGTTTCTTGTGATCTTCCGGATCTTCCGAACCATGATAGCAACGACTCTTATGACCATCCGGTAGGTATTGTCGTCTAAAGCCATGCTTGGCGTTGTGATTTGGGAGATCACACCCTAAGGGTGTTGCTTCTTCTATGGGGTCAAGAGTAGCACTCTTTTCCACCGTCCCACAAGGATCCTCTTCATCAACCGTCTCACAAGACAAGGGACTCGAAATCAAGTGCGGTAAAGGAGGTGAAGACGTCAAGTTTTCTTCATTGGAGGCTTTAGGGGGGACCTCATCGTTGTCCTTACTAGAATTCTCACCATGAAGAAACTCAAGGCCCTTGATGGCAGCCTCAATTTCTTCGACGGTTAGGTCTAGCATAGCATCTCCAAATCCCCTAATCGACTCCTCCAATTTCTCATTCAAGGCAAGTTCTAAGACATATATCTCTTTCTCCCAAGTATTACCTTCCTTTTAACTCATCTTCTTTAGTTGGCCTAGAGGAGTCTTGTCTTCACTTGGCTTTGGATTGTCAAGATCCGGTTCATCACGAAGAAAATCGTACAAAACCAATTTGATAGCCAATACATTGGCTCCTCAAGAGTTACCTTGAGAATCATGTTCAATTCCCTCCTCATTGTTGACCCTTGAAGCTTCAACTTCCTCCATTCTTCCCATATCTTCACCATCCAAGCAACACTCAACAATGATCTCTTGATTGACCCTCTCTTCTTCATTCGTGGCTTCATGATCGGGTTGACTTTCTTGTGGGGACACCCGACCTTCTTGCCCAAATGAACCTTCCTCAACAAGTTGTGGAGCTAGAGTGGCCAACCTCGTAAAACGAGCCATGAGTGCATTGATTCGAGCATCTTGCACCTCTATTTGGGCCTTGAACTCCTCTTTATCCCTTTGCATTTTGATCATCATCTCTTGTTTACTCTTGTGCAATTAAATCATCATCTCTTGTTGACTCTTTTGCATTTGAATCATCATTTGACAAAGCTCAAAGTTGAGGATTTTTGGTTGTGGGTTATGTGAGGGTATTTGGTAGTTGTTAGGATGTTGGAATGATTCTTGACAACTTTCATGGTAGTCATATGAAGAGGGTTCATAAGATTCTTGATGAGATTGGTATGGTTGGTAAAGTTGTGGGTCTTGGCAATTTGCCCCATGATTGTCCCATGACGATTGATGGTAGCTTGGATGCCCCATTGTCGTAACGTTGCCTTGATACATTGAATGCACTAGAAGCACTTGAGCAAACGTTAGTAGCCTAGTGCTTTAGAGGCACTAGGAAGAGAGATAAGCACACAAGAAGTAGAACGGAGATACACAAGGAGAAGGAAACACAAAAATCAAGAACAAAGTCTAAAACTAAGCACGCAAAAGTCTAAACTACGCCGTCCCCGGCAACGGCGCCAAATTGATGGGAGGATTTTGCCGTCAATCCTACCAAACAAGTAAAACCAACTATTCCTAACTGGGTAGATAGGGCAAGTCGGGTCGAATCCACAGGGACGAGGTGTCGGACTAAGGTGTGCTACGGTCTAAGACTAGGTTCAAGGTTAACTACACTAGGGTGATGGCTAAGATCGACTAAGGACTAAGCTAAACAAGTAACTAATGACAAAAGGAAACAAATAAATCAATAAGAAGAAACTAGGGCTAGGTCGGGTTCATGGATGTCAAGGAGATAAAAAGAAGGAAACGGGGTTACTAGCATGCTTTCGTAGCCTAGGTTCCGATCGGGCTCTCGCTAATTAAACGACCTAGGGGTCATCCTCACAACGCTCTCGCTACTAGTGAGGGAACCAAACCAACCAACCAACCAAACAAACACATACAAGAGAATAGGCAAGAAAAACAAGGATTGATCATCTGTAGTCTCACAAGCATTTCATCAAACATGTGGAGTGCAAGGTAAATGGGAAACAACAAAAACAACATCTAGTACCACCCATCTCACCCTAATCATCCCTAACCACACCCAATCCCCCTACTAACCCTAGGGGACAACTACTCACACATATCTAAACTAAAACAAACACAAACAAGAGAAACAATCACAAGAACAAAAGAAACATTCATAATGAAGAACAAAGATGAACAACAAACATAAACAAAGATGAAAACTTGAATAACAATAAAGATTAAGAGAAAATAGTAGAGAAGGATTATACCAAACTACAAAGGATGAAAAGATGAGATCTTGTATATAAAGAACACCCAAAACATCCACCAATATTGTCAAGATTGAATGGATTCTTCAAGAGATCCCTTAATACAAGATTAACTAACTAGATTAAGGACTAATTAAGGACTAATATACACTAATCTAAGCTAATCTAACCTAAAGTAGTCTAGGGTTTAGTGGGTAATGTCTAACATAACATAAGATAGTGTAACAATACAAGAGAGGGGTATTTATAGGGATACAATGAATAGGGAAGGCGGAAAAGCGAAACAGCCCTGAAATGGGCCCATCCCGGCCGGGAAGGAGGTGGTCCTGATCGGGATGGACCTGGTCCCGGCCGGGATGGAGCTCCAGTAGCTCGTCTTCCTTTGCTTCTTCATCCCGGTCGAGATGGGGTCCTTCCCGACCGGGATGGGTCTTGTAGGCTTCAAATATGATCCCATAAGTCCTTCCTTGCTCTTGTTAGGATTCTCATCGATTCTCGATGCTCGGGAATGGGTCTCGAGGGCTCGGGAATGGGTCCCAAGGGCTCGGGATCGAGTCTAGGCCACCGGGTTATCGTCGCTTCTGTTCGTTGGCTCCAAATGCGTCGGAAACGAGTTTTAATCGTTCCCTTTCTCTATGATAGGCCTTTGGAACCTAAAACAAGCTAGAAGAAGCGTAAGTAGCCTCGAAAACCGCTCCAAAGAGCGATTCCACAAGAGAAACCGGGATCAAACACAACAAATAAGCACTACAAACCACACTTATCACTACCCTTGATGGACCTCAATTGGAAAAACTTTTAATCGTTTTAAGAAAGCATAAAAAGGCCATCGGGTATAGCATTGCCGACCTCCAAGGCATAAGCCCAAATGTTTGCATGCATAGGATCATCCTTGATGATGACCACCGTCCTTCGGTTGAGGGTCAACGTAGGTTGAACCCCACCATGAAAGAAGTTGTCATGAAGGAAGTCCATAAGTTGTATGAGGCTAACATTATATACCCAATAACCGGAAGTAAATGGGTTAGCCCCGTACAAGTTGTGCCGAAAAAGGGAGGAATGACGGTTGTTAAAGGAGAAAAAGGTGAGTCAATTTCCACTAGGACTATTAGCGGTTGGCGCATGTGTATAGATTATCGCAAATTGAACACAGCCACCATAAAAGATCATTTTCCCCTTCCTTTTATTGATCAAATGCTTGAAAGATTGGCACATCATTCTTATTTTTGTTTCCTCGATGGTCATTCCGGATTTCTTCAAATTCCTATTCATCCCGATGACCAAGAGAAGACCACTTTCACATGTCCCAATGGCACCTATGCTTATAGAAGGATGCCATTTCGATTGTGTAATGCGCCGGGAACGTTTCAAAGATGTATGATGGCTATTTTCTCCGATTTCATTGAAAAATCCATGGAAGTTTTTATGGATGATTTTAGTGTCCATGGTTGATAAGTGTAGTTTGTAGTGCCTATTTTACTATGTTTTGGTCCCATTTTCCTTGTGGAATCGCTCCTTGGGAGCGATTTATGGGCTTCTTATGCTTCCTTTAGTCCGTTTCAGGTTCCCGAGACCGATTTGGAAGAGTTGGAGTGATTCCGACTCAATACATACACATTTTGGAGCCAACGAGATAAAGGAACGATGACTCGAGGCCTTGGAATCGACCCCGAGACCTTGGGACCCAATCCCGAGCCTCCGAGACCCGATCCCGAGTCCCGAGAATCGATGGGAAGCCCATGAGATACAAGGAGGGACCCTAGAGCTCTTATTGGAGGCATACAAGACCCTTCCCGGTCGGGATAGTGGTATTCCCTATCGAGAAGGGGTGCACGATTAGGAGTGCCACTGTGGGTCCGTCCCGGTCGGGTTGAACCCTTCCCGATCGGGATGATCCGTCCCGGTCGGGATGGGCTACAGCTCACCCGCATTGTTTCTTTTCTTCTCCTTCATTCTTGTACCCCATATATATACTCCCTTCTTGTAATGTTAAGAGATCTTATCTTACCCTAGACTAGTTTAAGCCTCCATTAACATTCAAAACCCTAGATTAGTGCTACTCTCATTAGTTTTAATCTCTCTTTAATTCTTAGTTAATCATTGTAATTAGTTCTTGGATTAAGGAGATCTTGAAGATTGTTCCAAGATTGACAACCTTGGGATTGTATTTGGGTTTCTCATTAATACAAGTTTTCATCTTTTCTTCATCCTATTGTTGGTATAACCTTTCTTACTCTTGTTCTTAGTTATTTAATCTTGTTTCCATCTTTTTATGTTGTTATTGTTATTGTTCTTGTTATTCATAATGAATGTTTGGATTGTGAGTTTGTTTTCTCTTATGATTGTTAGTTTGACCATGATAATGAGTGAGTAGTGATCTTGTGGGGTTAGTAGGGGGATTAGGGGTAGATTATGGATGATTAGGGTTGATTATGGGAAAAGGGTGAATCTTTGTTGTTAGTCACATTGTGGGCACTCCATGTGTTTGTTGATATGCTTGTGTGAGTTGTAGTGGTCATGCTTCCCATACTTGTGTTCATCTTCTCATTGTTTGTCTATTGTGTGGAAATGTCGAGAATAGTTTAGTCGCGAGAGCGCGGACTAGGGTCTAAGTTGCGAGAGCCCGGACCCACCTTGGCATCGGTCTAAGTTGCGAGAGCTTGGACCGACCCTAGCAATTAGGAGACACCTATACCCTTGATCACCCCAATTACCCTTATACTCCTATGAACCTGACCTACCCCACTTCTTTCCATATTTGAGTTCATCGTCTTAGTTAGTCATCGTCTCATTAGTTTCATTGTTTAGTTTATATCTAGTTAATTGTTAGTCTAGTTCTTATCTCTTCTCCATCATAATTTTCCATTCATTGTTTCTTTGTGTTTGTTTGGTAATCTAGTCTCGTTGTAGGCCAACCTAGTCTAAACCTTGATATACCGTCCTCGTGGATACGATCCCGACTTGCCCTAGCTACCCACTAGGTTAGTCGGTGTTTTATTGATCGGCTAGGGACGAACCATGGTGTTAGTCGACACTTTAGGTAAGTGAGACCCCGTCCCCTTTAGCGTGAGCCAAGAGGGTCGTCCCGTGTACGTTTTTAGAAAGTTAGGAGGACCTAGGTAAGTTACCAACATTTTTGTTGCTTTATCGTCATACTATTAGGGTTTAGTCCACCTTGGTTTGTATGTCTAGCCTGGGAACGTTGTCACTTGCCTCGAGTCCTAAACCGGTGCTTCTTTCACCGCTTGTCTGAGGGAAGCGGTATTTCTTTTGTTTTGGGTGCAACCGATTATGTGTTTGTTTGTGTGTTTGTTTGTTTTTGTGTTTGTGTCCGGTTGCATCCGCGGTTTTGTCGCAAGACCCGACTTGCCTTGCGGAGTGCACTTTTCCTCTAAGTGCACTCGCGTGAGTTGAAAGGGCGTAGGGTGCACTAATACCCATTCGGCTAGTATAGTAGTTAGTATGTGCTTACTCGAGGGCGAGTAAGGGTTTAGTGTGGGGGAGTTGATAAGTGTAGTTTGTAGTGCCTATTTTACTATGTTTTGGTCCCATTTTCCTCGTGGAATCGCTCCTTGGGAGCGATTTATGGGCTTCTTATGCTTCCTTTAGTCCATTTCAGGTTCCCGAGACCGATTTGGAAGAGTTGGAGTGATTCCGACTCAATACATACACATTTTGGAGCCAACGAGATAAAGGAACGATGACTCGAGGCCTTGGAATCGACCCCGAGACCTTGGGACCCTATCCCGAGCCTCCGAGACCCGATCCCGAGTCTCGAGAATCGACGGGAAGCCCATGAGATACAAGGAGGGACCCTAGAGCTCTTATTGGAGGCATACAAGACCCTTCCCGGTCGGGATAGTGGCCTTCCCTATCGGGAAGGGGTGCATGATTAGGAGTGCCACTGTGGGTCCGTCCCGGTCGGGTTGAACCCTTCCCGATCGGGATGATAGAACCCATCCCGATCGGGATGATCCGTCCCGGTCGGGATGGGCTACCGCTCACCCGCATTGTTTCTTTTCTTCTCCTTCATTCTTGTACCCATATATATACTCCCTTCTTGTAATGTTAAGAGATCTTATCTTACCCTAGACTAGTTTAAGCCTCCATTAACATTCAAACCCCTAGATTAGTGCTACTCTCATTAGTTTTAATCTCTCTTTAATTCTTAGTTAATCATTGTAATTAGTTCTTGGATTAAGGAGATTCTTGAAGATTGTTCCAAGATTGACAACCTTGGGATTGTATTTGGGTTTCTCATTAATACAAGTTTTCATCTTTTCTTCATCCTATTGTTGGTATAACCTTTCTTACTCTTGTTCTTAGTTATTTAATCTTGTTTCCATCTTTTTATGTTGTTATTATTATTGTTCTTGTTATTCATAATGAATGTTTGGATTGTGAGTTTGTTTTCTCTTATGATTGTTAGTTTGACCATGATAATGAGTGAGTAGTGATCTTGTGGGGTTAGTAGGGGGATTAGGGGTAGATTATAGATGATTAGGGTTGATTATGGGAAAAGGGTGAATCTTTGTTGTTAGTCACATTGTGGGCACTCCATATGTTTGTTGATATGCTTGTGTGAGTTGTAGTGGCCATGCTTCCCATACTTGTGTTCATCTTCTCATTGTTTGTCTATTGTGTGGAAATGTCGAGAATAGTTTAGTCGCGAGAGCGCGGACTAGGGTCTAAGTTGCGAGAGCCCGGACCCACCTTGGCATCGGTCTAAGTTGCGAGAGCCCGGACCGACCCTAGCAATTAGGAGACACTTATACCCTTGATCACCCCAATTACCCTTCTACTCCTATGAACCTGACCTACCCCACTTCTTTCCATATTTGAGTTCATCGTCTTAGTTAGTCATCGTCTCATTAGTTTCATTGTTTAGTTTATATCTAGTTAATTGTTAGTCTAGTTTTTATCTCTTCTCCATCATAATTTTCCATTCATTGTTTCTTTGTGTTTGCTTGGTAATCTAGTCTCGTTGTAGGCCGACCTAGTCTAAACCTTGATATACCGTCCTCGTGGATACGATCCCGACTTGCCCTAGCTACCCACTAGGTTAGTCGGTGTTTTATTGATCGGCTAGGGACGTGACAAATCCCTACCATCAATGGTACATCTTTTGATTCTTGTCTTGAAAATCTTGATCAAGTGTTAACTCGATGTGAAGAGTATAGACTTGTTTTAAATTGGGAAAAGTGTCATTTTATGGTTGAACAAGGTGTTGTCCTAGGTCATATTGTGTCTAATAGAGGAGTTGAAGTCGATAAGGCGAAAGTCTCCGTGATTGAGAACTTGCCACCACCTACAAATGTTAAAGGGGTGAGGAGTTTTCTAGGTCACGCCGGTTTTTATAGACGATTTATTAAATACTTTTCTAAAATTGCTAAGCCTTTGACTTCTTTGCTTATGAAAGATGCACCTTTTGTTTTCGATGACTCGTGTCTTGAGGCCTTTTGCAGGATAAAGACCGCTCTCACTACCACACCAATTATCAAAGCTCCCGATTGGAGTCTTCCATTTGAGATCATGTGCGATGTATCCGATTTTGCCGTTGGTGCCGTTCTAGGTCAACGGGTTGATAAGAAGCTTCATGTGATTTATTATGCAAGCAAGACTCTAGATGAAGCCCAATCGAGGTACACCACAACCGAAAAAGCGATGCTTGTCGTTGTCTATGCCATGGAGAAATTTCAAAATTATTTTACCGGTTCCAAAGTCATTATTCATACCGATCATGCGGCGATTCGTTATATCATGTCCAAAAAGGAGACAAAGTCCCGACTCTTTCGGTGGATGCTCCTTTTACAAGAATTTGATATTGAGATTAAAGACAAAATCGGATCGGAGAACTTGGTAGCGGATCATCTTAGTAGACTAACGGTTGGTAAAGAAAGCAATGAAGAAGATGGTATTCCCATCAATGAAGTTATGAGAGATGAGGCCTTGATGGCCGTTGAAACTATTACACCTTGGTATGCCGATATCGTCAATTTATTAGTGTCTCATTATATTCCGGACGATTATTCCAAGCAAGAGATGAAGAAACTACGTTATGAAGCCCGACGCTATTATTGGGACGAGCCCTATTTATTTCGCCGATGTGTAGATGAAATTTACCGACGATGTGTTACGGCCGAAGAAGGATATAATATTGTAAAGCACCTTCACTTGACATCTTATGGTGGACACTTGGCCAATCAAAAGACAATTGCCAAGGTTCTCCAAAGCGGGTTTTGGTGGCCTTCCATGTTCTAAGACATTCGAGCTTTCATTCTCACATGCGATGCATGCCAACAAAGTGGCAATATTACAAGAAGAAATGAGATGCCCCTTCAACCTATCTTGGAGATTGAATTGTTCGATGTTTGGGGCATTGATTTCATGGGCCCGTTCACATCCTCTTTTGTTAACAAGTACATTCTAGTCGCGGTTGATTATGTCTCAAAATGGATCGAGGTCGTAGCTTCCCCCACAAATGACTCCAAGGTTGTAATCAAGCTTTTCAAGAATGTAATTTTCCCGAGATTGGGTATGCCTAGAGCCATAATTAGTGATGGAGGCTCTCATTTTAGGAAAGATACCTTTGAACACCTTCTTAGGAAATATGGTATCACTCACAAGATGTCCTTAGCCTACCACCCTCAATCAAATGGGCAAGCCGAGATCTCCAACCGTCAAATCAAGGGAATTTTAGAGAAAGTTGTAAATACACACCGAAAGGATTGGTCATTAAAATTAAATGACGCCCTTTGGGCATTGAGAACGGCTTACAAAGCGCCGATTGGAACCACTCCTTATCGTCTTGTGTATGGTAAAGCTTGTCATTTACCGGTGGAATTAGAACACAAAGCCAAATGGACAATCAAAGAGTTAAACTTCGATGAGAGTGTTGTAGAAGATAATCGCCTTCTCCAACTACAAGAATTGGAAGAACTAAGACTTGAAGCCTACGAGAATTCAAAGATCTATAAAGAACGAACTCGCCAATGGCACGATTCTCGAATACTTCGTAAGGACTTCTTCTTTGGTGATAAGGTATTACTCTTCAACTCTCGTTTTAAGCTCTTCCCCGGTAATTTGAAATCAAAATGGTCGGGTCCATTCGAAGTGACTAAGGTGCAACCATATGTCCTCTCGTGCGTTTTACGTGTTTTTGGTAGTTTTTCTATCATTTTGATAGAATTTGGCACCGAAATCACGATTGAGCTTCCACGAGCACAAGAGAAGGGAATATCGTCCAAAGAGAAAAGCACACAACTTAAAGTTTGAAGCCATCCATTCATACGAAGAAGAATGAGACAAGAAAAATGACCGGGCGAAATTTCACCCGGCGAGACACCACCGGGCGAAATTTCACCCGACGGTAAAAATTCCTCCCCGAAGATTTTCCGAGACTCCCTACAGGGCGAAATTTCGCCCACCGGGTGAAATTTCGCTCGATGGAGAGAAGAGTCGGAAACCGCGAAAAAGAAGAAAATCTCACCGGGCGAAAGTTTCACCCGGTGGGATTAGTCGTCAAGTCCGCAGGGCGAAGTTTCACCCCATGAAGATGCTAAGGGTGATTGTCTCACTAATTGAGCAAAAAGTTGGATTTGGGCTTTAGGTTAAGTACCCATTAAGAGATCACTATATATATGTTACCCTAGTTGCCCAAGCTACCATCCTCATATCATTCATTAGTGTAGTATTATCATCCACCCTTAGTGTAGTAAAACACCATCCTTTTAGTAGTATTCTTAGTAATTCTCTATAATTCTAGTAGTAATTAATAGTAGATCTACATAATTTCCATCAACAATTCTCTAGTTTTACATTCAAGTTTGTAGAAGATTATTATTTCAAGTTTTATTTTGAAGATTTGTGAGGTTTATTGAAGAATTAGTGACAAGTTCTTCATTTTCTTCATCAAAGATTCAACCTTTATTTATTCCAAGTTTTATTTGAAGATTTGTTGGGTTTATTGAAGAATTAGTGACAAATTCTTCACTTTATTCATCAAAGATTCAATCTTTATTCATGCAATCTTATTATTTCTTATAGATCTTCATAGTTGGTATATTTCTCTTCCACTCTCTAATCTCTAGTTTAGTTTTTATGTTAGTTTTCTCATCATTGTCTTGTTTAGATCATATTAGTGTTGTTAGTTTCTCTAGATTTTATTTATGATGTTTTAGATTATTCTCTAGTTTATTTTGTTAGATAGTGTTTCCTTCATAGTTTAGTGGGTAATTGTTAGATCATAGTTTTCTCATAGTTTTGTTGTTAGTTTCCTTAGATCTAGTTAATATGCATGTTGTAGTGATTTTCTCTTTAGTTAATGTTTTATTGTTTTCCATTATGATTAGTGAGTAGATTTCTTGTTGGGGGGTTTAGGGATGAGGACTTGGATTATTTGAATATAGGGATGTTGATGGGTTGCTTGCTTGTTGGTTTATCTTGTTTATGGTTGTTATGTCATTGTTGTTTTAGTCCGGCCAACTAGACCGACCTTGACTAGTTTCTATCAATATGGGGAAATTCGGGGTAGAAATTACCATAACTAGAGACTTACCCTTATTCGCCGCGAAAGCGGGTTTTTAGGTGAGTTAGGTGAAGAAACCGAAAGGTGGCATTCTCCTTTATCAATGTTGCAACAAAAACTCGATTCCGACCTTCTTAGACTCCAAGTACCGAATCCCGACTTCCCCCTAACACCTTTTCCTAGATTGATTATCACCCCTAGCTATTTCTCTAGTTATTTCCCTAGTTTAGACTCGACCCCTAGAAAACCCCCATCTAGACATCAAACACACCGCTTTAAACTTAACGTCACACGCCGTTCCCTGTGGACCGACCTCGACTTACCACGATTACTCTAGTAGTTTTTGTGTTATTCCGAGTCTATAAATATCGTTTGATCCCCCGTCCTTCGTTAACGACCGATCCGATTGGGAGGCGATCACACCCTTAGCGTTTCGAACACTTGTCTTAAGTGTCGTAGGTATTCTTCAATGCCCTTGCTGTATACTAGGATATCGTCCAAGTATACGACCACGAACTTTCCAATGAAGGACTTTAAAACCTCGTTCATAAGCCTCATGAAAGTGCTCGGTGCATTAGTATGGCCGAAAGGCATGACCAACCATTTCAGATATGTAGTGATCCAGATTTTAAAATCATACTCTGATATTGTATAATTAAATGACTTAAATTAATTAATTTTTCGCATTATCTATTAATTTAAGCCATCAAAAAATCGGGTTGTTACAGATTCAGTTTAACTATTTGCGTAACTTAAGGGACCTAATCACTACAATTGAAACCTAAAGGGTTCAATTTCACAATTGGATGTAGTAATGGGGCTTAATTACCACTTTCGCGAGATTCGAAGATAGTAAACTACAAAATCTAATATTCCATTAAATGACACCAAATGAACGACTTTCATTTGATTTTGTAGAAGTGTGAATACATCATTTAGAAAGCTGAAATCAAATAATTGTTGCAATTTAACAATAATTTTGATGTTCACCAAGCAACATTAATACTCGTATTAAAAATACGTAGTTGCTAAATCATACCCAGCTTTTACTCATTCATACCCAACTTTTCATTATTTTTCCTATTACTACCCTTTTCTCTTAGAAAAAACACTCTCCCAATCCCCTTTGAACTTAAGAAATTTCATCCTTTTTAATTCATCGAAACCTAACAAAATTCTTTGATAACTACGCTAATTTGTACCTGAGACAAATCATTTTCTTGTTTTTATTAATATTTTCACTTTTTAATATATTTATGGGATTTTATCTTTTTTTTTTGTTTAAAACCCTAATTATTTTACTGATTAATTTTTTTGTTTAATTTCTAACTAAACCCTAGTTTCATGTTAATGTAACTTTAGAATTACGGATCAATACAATTGGTTCGTTGTTTCTATTAATAATTTACTTTATAATATAATCATTGGATTTAATTTTCTAATTAAACCCTAATTAGGATGGTTAGACCAATTTATTGATTATTTTTTTTCGAATTAAACCCTAATTAGGGTGGTTGTTAGGGTGGTTGCTGAAGGTAAGAGGCCTAAGGGGTGGACGCGGTGGTTAGGATTACGGACAATATCAATATGGGGTGAATTGATTAAGATTTGAGTAAGATGGGAGAAAAGATTGAAACTAGAGATTGTGGGGTGGATTGATTGAAGAAAAATGAGGAGGGTAATTTGGAAAATGTGGGTATGAATTAGTAAAATGTTGGGTAAGATTTAGCATGTCCCTAAAAATATGTGCAAATATGGTACTACATGGATATTTCAAAATGCCTATAAAAGTGATATTAACAGTAACTATAATTAGTCAATTAGGATCATTATTAATATTAATATATTAATCAATAATCAAATCAGTCAAACCAATGGTAATGTCAAATTAATGTGATCTTCGACAGAAAGTATATACTATTTCGAATATTAATTTAAAAAATCGTTTATTTTTATATTTTAATATACATCCTTTTAATTGTTAAATATTAGTATGATCATTATTCATTATGACTATAATATAATATTAAAAAAAATGATTTACTATTAATGATATTGTTTTTCATGACTTATATAGTGGTAATATAAAGCAACTACTTTCTCGTCTTTTTAATGCTTAAAAACCCAAGATAAAATATGGGTAAATGGTGTCACGTGAGACAATCTTAATTTATAAAATGTCAATTAATTTGTTCTTGATAAATTAATGAACGCTAATATGGAATGATGACCGTAATTTACAACGAAACTCTAACTTAAGTTATCAATTACTTGAGCGATTAAACGATATCCGTTTGACTCCTTTGAACGGTATGAACTGAAATTTTTAAACATATGTAATATATAATTGTAAATTTGTAATCATATAGGAGTATATTCTAGGTTTGCAATTTGAATACACTTAATAATGAGTTATATTAGTATTAGTTGTTTGGGGTAATAAGAACAATAATTATTGTGTAAACTATTGTACCATGCGACAATAGTAAAAATTTGCAATTCATGATAAAAATTGATCATTTTAGGTTAGTTAGTTACCACTTTCATATAAATAGTTACCACTTTTTCATATTAAATCGTGGTTAATACTTAACTTAAAGTGGTCATTAAATAATGTGAAGTGGTAAATTTTTACCATAAATTCCTAATTTTAAGACCCGTCGCACGATACAACGGTTGTACGGAGTATAATATAATTTCTGTAAGAATTGAAGATGATATAATATAATTTTTATAATTGATTAGTTAATTATGGTAATTTCTCTTGGGATGACATGTGACACTTCACAAAGTTATTGATTATTGTTTTAGTATGACTAGTCGCGGGGTCGCGCGCGATGCGCGCGGTTTCCGAGGCGTTAGTCGGTAGGTGAGAATCCGTTACCGGACTTGCGGGGACCGCTATGGGAACTGCGTGGGGACGCTGCGCTGGTTTCCTGGAGGTGTAGCGTGAGGTGTGCTTGTATGGTAAAAGACGAGTGACCCCTATAAATTAGGTATATATATAAATAATCATCACGTGCAACTAAGACGGGAAAGAGTCATGAACGTACCCTACGCCGAGAACATACTAATCTACGATAGTACATTAAGACACCAAGGTGGCAGGGAAACAGGGTATAGCACACAGTATTCATCACAAAACGCTCCCAAGCAAAAACAAAGACAGCTGAACCCCCTGTTTGCAGCCTAAGAATACCAAACTTCTCCCAATTCGAGCAGCCTAAGTGTCTCCTCCCATCTCCTTCTACCTCTACTATCTTCACCACCTCCTCTAATATTGTACCCTCCCTTCTTCCCTCGGTACCTCGGTACACTTCACCTCCTCCATATCCCTTTCTCTTTCTTCTCCCCTTCCTTGTCAAAGACCCGTCCTTAACTATGACTTTCTTTTTGTCATCTAGTTCAGTGATGACATCCTCCCTTAAAAACCTCTAAACTCTCCTCTTCACTCCCCCTTCTTCTCCCATCTCCCTCCTAATGACATTTCTTTTCATGTTCATCCTTCCCTGCCTACTAAAATCACTCCTCCTCCTCCACTTTATCTTATCTTTCCCCCATATGTGTCTCCTTAATAAGACCTAAGTCTGAAAGACTCGATTCATGCAATCAATAGTGTAAATCTTCAATAGTAGACCAATTTTCATAGTTATTACTCGTAGTATTTAGGATACATAATGCACGCTAGCTAATTCATGATGTTAATCTTCGATAAGAATAGAGGTAGTGAATATATATTATAACGAATAAAACTATCTCTAATCAGCTACTCGACCGCTTCATCTCGCGTTCAGGTTGCTCATGAACTCGCTTGGTTTTTTCCCCGAGACCTTGGACGGTGAGTGTGGGAAGACAATGGGCCGAACAATGTTGAAGCTCTTGTTTTGAGTGATTATATCATCAATCAAGTTAATCCCGAGTTTGTGAATTCCAAAAAAACAAAAAAAGAATCTCGATATTCGATTTAAACTTAAAATAAATCTAAATATTTGACAGAGTACGCTTGTTTTAATCTACTAAGAACAATTCTCATGTTCCTCTACCTTAATCACCAAAAACACAATGACAAGAGACTTTTCAAATTTAGCATACTTCCTCTACCTTAATCACCAAAAACACAATGACCTAAACAAGGTGCAATTATATCACGTAGTCCCCTTTATTCTTCCTCCCTTCTCCCATATTGGTCATCCTCTTCGATATCCCTCCCTTTTATTTTAATCTACTAAGAACAATTCTCATGTTCCTCCACCTCCACTATATCCCATTCTCATTTCTCTTCCCCTCACCATCCTTCCTTGTCGCCTCTCATTATGACTCTCATTGGTTTGATCTATTTTACCGCACTTTAGTGCCGTTACTTCAATACATCTCACCTCTTCCACATTCCCTCCTCTTCTTTCTTTTCATGTTTCTCGTTCCCCGTCTACTAAAATCGGTTTTTTCCCTGCACCATCTTCACCACATTCCCTTCCCCTCCTTTTTTCTCTTGCACTGCCTCCACCACATTTCCTTCTCTTTCCCCTTTCTCTTATTCTCCTCTTCCTCTTTACTTAAGATCAATACTTAAATATGACTTGTTTGCATATAATTTAATGAGAATGTCTTCCCCCGGCTCGTCTCCTTCTATCCTAACCATTTTCACGCTCTCCTCCGATCTTGCACTTTTCCGTCTTTTCTCCTCCTCTAACGTTGCTTTTATTCATGTTCTTACTTCTCTATTTACCTACTAAATCTATTTTAATCTTCCCCTCCTTCCCCTCTTTCTCATTTTTCCCCACCTCTCCCTCTCTTGATGGTAGGGATTTGTCGTGGAATCCCAACCGTCAATAATATAACCGGCTATTCCTACGATAGATAGGGCAAGTCGGGTCGAATCCACGGGGACGGTAATGTATAGCCTAGACTAGGTCGGCCCAAATACAAGACTAAGTCAACGAGCTAAGCTAAACTAGAGAATGATAGAAGGGGAGAAAGCTAGACTATGACTAAGGTAACGAAGAAAACAAACAAAGGAAACGAGCTAGGATTAGGTCGGGGTCAAAGGGGTAATGGAATGGTCAAGGGAGAACTAGAGAGAAGGAGGTAGTAGGGTAATCTAGGTTGGTCCGGGCTCTCGCAACTTAGACCCACCTAGAGGTTCCACCTAGAACCCATCTCGGCGACACACATGACAAACGGGGTTACTAGCGCGATATCGGGGCCTAGGTCGCATCCGGGCTCTCGCTACGTAGACCGACCTAGGGGTCGTCCTCACCGGGCTCTCGCTACTTAGTGAGGGAACCGAACCCACAAACAAACTAACATCCACAAGAGAAAGGCAAGAAAAGCAAGTATTTGCAACTACTTAGTCAATCAAGCATTTCAACAAACATGTGATGTGCACCAAACGAAGAGGAAACCCAAATCTTCCACCAACATCTCCAACAATCCCTTAATCACCCAATTAACACCCTAATCACCCTACTAACCCTAGCAAGAACACTACTCTAACATAATTATACTACAACTAACAAGAACAAGAGGATTCAACATAAGAACCAAAACATACATAAACAAACTCAATCAAACTAACAAGAACAAGAACAAACAATAATAAAGATTCAAACTTGGATTAATAAAACAAGATTAAAGAGAAGGAAAAGAAAATTATACCACACTAGAGAGGAATAAAGGAAGCAATCTTGCATAAATGGAAGAAAACCCAAATTCATCAACCAAGGTTGTCAATCTTGGTTGGATTCTTCAAGAATTCCCAAGTTACAAGACTAAACTAGAATTAAGAACTAATTAAGAACTAATCTACACTAATCTAATCTAATCTAACCTAAAGTAGTCTAGGGTTTTTAGGAGAAGTGAAGAATATAACATAAGATGGTGTCTTAATACAAGAGGGGGGTATATATAGGGTTACAAATGGAAGGGAGAAGAAAGAAAACAAGGCGCGGGTTACAGCTAGGCCGTCCCGGCCAAGACGGGATGGTCCCGGTCGGGACGGGGTTGGTCCCGGTCGGGAAG
The DNA here is from genome assembly GCA_958450325.1 of Agrostemma githago. Lineage (NCBI taxonomy): Eukaryota > Viridiplantae > Streptophyta > Magnoliopsida > Caryophyllales > Caryophyllaceae > Agrostemma > Agrostemma githago. The sequence continues at coordinate 34,485,355 of OY288256.1, forward strand.
CCATGTTCCCGATCGGGATGGGCCCTGGTCAGTAGCCTCCTTGTTTGTGCACCTCATCCCGAACGGGATGAGCTTATCCCGAACGGGATGAGCCTTGTAGGCCTCCATTATGATCTTTTTGGTCCCTCCTTGGTTCTCATGGGCTTCTCACCGATTCTCGGGACTCGGGATCGGGTCTGGAGGCTCGGGATTTGGTCCCAAGGTCTCGGGGTCGACTCCAAGGCATCGAGTGATCGTTCCTTCACTCCGTTGGCTCCAAAATGTGTGTGTATCGAGTCGGAATCGCTCCAACTCTTCCAATTCGGTCTCGGGAACCTGAAACGAACTAAAGGAAGCATAATAAGCCCCTAAACCGCTCCCAAGGAGCGATTCTACAAGGAAAATGGGACCAAAACACTACGAAATAGGCACTACAAATGACACTTATCAACTCCCCCACACTTAACCCTTACTCGCCCTCGAGTAAGCACATACTACTACGAAACTATCCGAGTGGGTATTAGCGCACCCTACGCCCCTTCAACTCACGCGAGTACACTTAGAGGAGAAGTGCACCCCGCAAGGCAAGTCGGGTCTTGCGACAAAACTGTGGATGGAACCGTACACAAAACACATAAACAAACAAACACACAAACAAATACATAGACGGTTGCACCCAAAACAAAAGAAATACCGCTTCCCTCTAAAAGCGGTGAAAGAAGCACCGGTTTAGGACTCGAGGTAAGTGACAACGTTCCCAAGCTAGCAATAAGAACCAAGGTGGACTAAACTCTAATAGTATGACGATAAAGCAATAAAAACGTTGGTAACTTACCTAGGTCCTCCTAACTTTCTAAAAACGTACTACGGGACGATCGGCGGAGTGGAAAGTGAAAAACCACGGTGTTAGTCGCCATTGTAGGTAAGTGAGACCCCGCCCCCTTTAGCGTGAGCCAAGAGGGTCGTCCCGTGTCCAAGACCGCCTAACTAGTCCAAGTAAAAAGGTGGAAAACATGCAAAATGAGGGAAGACCGACTAATGCCGCTATCATCCTTCCTCGGGACTCGGTCCTTTGGTAGGCTCTTCATGGCAAAAGTCGAAAAAGGCTTATTTTTGTGGGGATTTCTTTTTTGTGAGACGGGTTTTCTTTTGGCATTTTCTTTCTTTTTTTGCATTTTTGCTTTGTTTTGCCATGTCGTTCTTTTTCTTCTTTTCTATTTTCTTTTTGGCTTTTGTGCCTTTTCTTTTTCTTCATTTCTTTTCTTTCTTTCGTTTTTTTTTCTTTCTTTTTCTTTTCTTTGCCCTTTTTGGCAAGGTTTGGCATTTTTGGCATTTCCTTGTGTAACAAGAAAGAGAGAAATCAACAAATTGCATTTTATTTGTGTGGAATGTGTAGGAGGTAGGTAAATGGGTAAGTCGGGGTTGTGCATTCCCTTTCAAACCCACAAAAAGGGGAGAACTTGGACTAATCAAGCGATCCTAAACACGGTCACCTAAGGGACGAGACTCGGTAACCAAGGCCTTTTCACACCGTGGGTGGTCATAATGGTCAAAAGTGCAAATCTCGTAGTAAATCCCTAGTAAGCTAGATGGACTCAAGGTAAAGGACCAACGAACTCATTGATTTAGGGTCATTCTACTAGATTAAAGTCCAAGACTCGATTTACACTACTAGGAAGGGAAAGTACACACTCACACACTAGTCTCTAAACCGGGTTTTCGAAAACCATTTACACACAAGACACACAACACAACACAAAAATGAAGACAAGACGAAAACGAACGAAAGAAAAAGAAACAAAAGCAACAAAACAAGAACAACACAAAACGAACACATATATAACACAAACACCACCCCTAGCTTCCAAATGAGCAACCAACCAACATCAAACTTTACAAAGCTCCTCCCGAGCACACCTCATCACAATCTCCTCCAAATTCCGCAAGAGACAAAGAAGGAAAAAGGGATAGAAGTTGTTACCGGACATCTTGAAAGCTTCCAAAGTTAGCGGTGATTCAAGCAACCTATAAGGAAAAGAGGGCAAACACACAACAAAACAAACAACACAACGCAAAGACACAAAGGGAAAACACACAAAAGAAAAATCTTTTTGATTTTTGTGAAATTTTTCAAATTTTTATGGTTTTTAAAGATTTTTTCGAAAAAAACTAAGAAAATAAAACTACTATGCTAGAATATCGCTCCCCCACACTTAAATCGAGCCATGTCCTCATGCTCGATCGTAGGGTGCGGAGAGACAAAAGAAAGAAAAAGAAACTACGAAAATAAAACTAAAAATCAAAAATAAAGTGAAGAAATGGTAGAAGGTGTCCGGCCGGGGTGTAATCAAGTCACCATGGGCCGAGACGAGAAAAAGGTATGGATGGGGGAAGAAATAAAAGGAAGGAAATAAAAGGAAATGGGAGGGGAGGGCTAGGTGTAATCAAGTCACCTAGCCCGGATTCCGCCTAAATCCGACTAAATCCTCAAAAAGAAAGTGAAAATCTTGTAAAGTTTGGATTTTTCGATTGACTCTCGACGCAATCACGTCGTCGAGAGTCGGGAGCAACCATACTAAGGCCTCGAACGCCACTAGATACCATAACTCAAGAGAAGGGGGCAAAAAATGAAAAACAAGCGATAAAAAGACGGAAAAGTAAGGATAGTTACCCAAACCGAGCGGCTAGTAACTCACTTGCTCCATCGTCTCAATGATCATTAGAGGCTCTTCGCTTGTCTTCTCGGTTGCGTCTCGCTTCACACTTAAGAAGGACTCACGGTCGGTGTAGTAATGGTGCAAGGGGATGAAAATTTATGTGGATTTCGGTGCAAGGTGAGGTGTACGGGTCATATGATAGGAGGAAGGAGGAGTAGGGAGGTTGGGAGGGGGCATAACGGATGGGTGGAGTCAAGCGCCTAAGAAAAGGCTCAAAAGGGAGAAAGGGGACCATCCCGGTCGGGATGGTCGGTCCCGATCGGGTTGATAAACCCTTCCCGATCGGGAAGCTCTCGTCCCGGTCGGGAACGCACTCCAGTGAGTCCGAATTTTAGCACCTTCATCCCGATCGGGAAGGCTCCTTCCCGGTCGGGATTCCTCATCCTTCCCGGTCGGGAAGCCCTCTTCCCGGTCGGGATGAGTCTTCATGGCCCTCTCCAAACCCAAAAGCTTATCATAAGCTTCAAAAACCGACTTCCTCGCTCGTAAACCAAACTCCATCGTCAACCATTCCTTTCTAGGAATCACATGCACTTCACCTATCAACAAAGCTCCAACGCACATCAAATTTTCTCCCTCACATCGCTCATCAAAAAATCCAATATTACAAGAATATCACAAAACTACCAAAATCAAGAGATAAAACACAAATACAAGCACAAGTACTCTAAAGAGGAGAGGAGGGGAATATACAACATGACGGTTCTTTAAGAACTCCGTCAAACCTAGGATGGTGGACTCTATTCTTCAACCATAGCCCTCAAGGGCATGGAGGAGCAAGTCGAACGCGCTACCGACATCATAGTGAAGGCCCAAGAAGCGCTCGAGCTTAACCGACCTCCAGGGCCTCCAAGGAGGAGGCAAGAAGTAGGAATCCCAAGACCCGACATCATCTTCAAAGTAGTCCCCGGGGTCTATCCATCCTACGAGCCTAACCGACCTCTTCTTCCCTAAGCATTGCCTCCAATCACAAGCAAGCTTCATCTCCAAGAATCGAGGCACAAATAGCGGTTTTGGCCTCATCTCTTCATTGCACACCCCCACACTTTCCTCAAGTTGTGGTTCCCCATCTTCATCACTCGGCCCCACATCATCATGGAGGAGAGAATCGAAACTTCTACCGGCGGTTTCGATCTCTTCCAAACCATCTCTCGGTGTACTAGCAAGGGGCTCTTGATGCGTAGTCACATTCTCGGACATGGGCAACTCGAGGCTAACAATCTCACCCAACATCCTCACAAATTCCACCAACCCATCCAACTCACTATCCTCCTCCAATACCTCACCAACGATGCCTTCACCAAGAGTCATCTCCTCATTCGTCTCTTTTTGGGTAGACGATTGAGGTTCTTCAAAGCAAATCTCTCTATCAAAGGGAACTACATCGGCGGCTTCGTAATTAGGTTGCTCCTCTCTCTCAAGTGGGCATCCTCCATCTAAATATGATGCTCGGGATAAAGACATTACGGTTTGAACCGCTAATGCATTTAGTTGAGCATTCCTCGCCTCGTTTCCCCTTCGAATTTGGGCCATTAATTCCTCTTGTTCTTTTCGCAATTGAATGGCCGTTTCTTGGATGCTCCTTTTCATTTGAAGCATCGATTGATGAAACTCTAAGTTTGACGATTGGTGGTCATTGGGGTCTTGTATAGTTCCTTGAAAATCTTGATGATGCCCAAGGGGTGGGGCATCATATTGTTGGTAGTGAGGTTGAGGTGATTGGTAGTATTGTGGGTCATAGGGTTCATATTGTGGTTGGGGTGGAGGGTAATATGGTGGGTTTTGGGGGTATTGGCTTCCATAAGGTGAATCTTAATTGAACATGGTGGGTTCACAATCATAGCTCGAGTAATAACCACCATGGTCGTAGGAGTGATAATCATTCACTTGTTGGTAGCCATATCCATACTCTTGAGGATCATACCCATCTTGATTACCCCAAGAAGCTTGATTATGGTAGGGGGACGTCATGTCATACCCTTGGTTCATGGAAGAAGAGTGGTAGCTCATATCGGCTCCCGAGTGTGTGGAGTTTAGATCAAACCCCATGCTTGCTCGAAAATCGTAGTCCATACCCGGTTAGAAACCACTCATTCTAGCAACCGTCCGTTAAAGCGACTCTGAGTTGCAAGAAGAAGATAGTCACCACCTCTAAGCACAAACTGTAGACTAAGAACAAGCGTGAGAAGCCTAGTGCTTTTTGGGCACTAGACAAGAGAGAAATAAACTTCACACACACAAGAAGCAAGGTAACAAAAAAGAAAAAAGAAAACACAAACACAAAGACAAAGTCAAGTAAATAGGAAAACAAAGTCCAAACTAGCACCGTTCCCCGGCAACGGCGTCAAATTGATGGTAGGGATTTGCCGTGGAATCCCAACCGTCAATAATATAACCGGCTATTCCTACGGTAGATAGGGCAAGTCGGGTCGAATCCACGGGGACGGTAATGTATAGCCTAGACTAGGTCGGCCCAAATACAAGACTAAGTCAACGAGCTAAGCTAAACTAGAGAATGATAGAAGAAGAGAAAGCTAGACTATGACTAAGGTAACGAAGAAAACAAACAAAGGAAACGAGCTAGGATTAGGTCGGGGTCAAAGGGGTAATGGAATGGTCAAGGGAGAACTAGAGCGAAGGAGGTAGTAGGGTAATCTAGGTTGGTCCGGGCTCTCGCAACTTAGACCCACCTAGAGGTTCCACCTAGAACCCATCTCGGCGACACACATGACAAACGGGGTTACTAGCGCGATATCGGGGCCTAGGTCGCATCCGGGCTCTCGCTACGTAGACCGACCTAGGGGTCGTCCTCACCGGGCTCTCGCTACTTAGTGAGGGAACCGAACCCACAAACAAACTAACATCCACAAGAGAAAGGCAAGAAAAACAAGTATTTGCAACTACTTAGTCAATCAAGCATTTCAACAAACATGTGATGTGCACCAAACGAAGAGGAAACCCAAATCTTCCACCAACATCTCCAACAATCCCTTAATCACCCAATTAACACCCTAATCACCCTACTAACCCTAGCAAGAACACTACTCTAACATAATTATACTACAACTAACAAGAACAAGAGGATTCAACATAAGAACCAAAACATACATAAACAAACTCAATCAAACTAACAAGAACAAGAACAAACAATAATAAAGATTCAAACTTGGATTAATAAAACAAGATTAAAGAGAAGGAAAAGAAAATTATACCACACTAGAGAGGAATAAAGGAAGCAATCTTGCATAAATGGAAGAAAACCCAAATTCATCAACCAAGGTTGTCAATCTTGGTTGGATTCTTCAAGAATTCCCAAGTTACAAGACTAAACTAGAATTAAGAACTAATTAAGAACTAATCTACACTAATCTAATCTAATCTAACCTAAAGTAGTCTAGGGTTTTTAGGAGAAGTGAAGAATATAACATAAGATGGTGTCTTAATACAAGAGGGGGGTATATATAGGGTTACAAATGGAAGGGAGAAGAAAGAAAACAAGGCGCGGGTTACAGCTAGGCCGTCCCGGCCAAGACGGGATGGTCCCGGTCGGGACGGGGTTGGTCCCGGTCGGGAAGCCATGTTCCCGATCGGGATGGGCCCTGGTCAGTAGCCTCCTTGTTTGTGCACCTCATCCCGAACGGGATGAGCTTATCCCGAACGGGATGAGCCTTGTAGGCCTCCATTATGATCTTTTTGGTCCCTCCTTGGTTCTCATGGGCTTCTCACCGATTCTCGGGACTCGGGATCGGGTCTGGAGGCTCGGGATTTGGTCCCAAGGTCTCGGGGTCGACTCCAAGGCATCGAGTGATCGTTCCTTCACTCCGTTGGCTCCAAAATGTGTGTGTATCGAGTCGGAATCGCTCCAACTCTTCCAATTCGGTCTCGGGAACCTGAAACGAACTAAAGGAAGCATAATAAGCCCCTAAACCGCTCCCAAGGAGCGATTCTACAAGGAAAATGGGACCAAAACACTACGAAATAGGCACTACAAATGACACTTATCATCTCTTCATCATAAATTCATCCTTAGATATGACTTTCTTTTTATCGTCTGATTCACAGAGCGTCTTGTCTTTTTAAATCCTTTTACATCGCCTCCTCATTCACTTCCCTTTTTCTTCTTCACCCTTAATGTCCATCTCTTCATGTTTCTCCTTTCACGTCTACTAAGATCAATTTTCGTCCTCCACTTTCTCTCATGCTTCTCCTTCCCCCTCCCATTTGTCTTCTCCTCCTCTTCACTCTTAAATATGATTCGTCATTGTCTGTAACACTTCAGCATTATAATACCATGAGTTTAAAGAGTATATACTGGATATGGTGCTCAGAGGAGCGTGTATTGTATATGGTTTAAGAGGCTCGGATGAGTGCTTAAAAGGATTGATAATACTACTCATGTCAACGAAGTGCACTTTCTTTTCTGGTTTCTCCATGATAAGAACTCCACAGTTAAACGTGCTTGACTGGGAGCAATCTTAGGATGAGTGACCTTCTGGGATGGTTTTCTGGGGTGTTACACTGTCATCTAGTTCAGCATGAGCGTCGCTCTTCACCTTCTTCTACCCTTTCTTTCGCACTTCTCTTTCTCCTCCATCCCCTCTACCTTAAAGCTCCCTCTTCAGATCCTACTTATCAAGCTACTAAGATAAGTCTTGCTTTTGTTATTTAGTTTAGCGAATGTGTTGTCCCTTTAGCTCATTCACCATCTCCTCTTCTTCTTTCCCTATCTCCCTCAATATTCCTCTTTATCCTTTCTTCATCCCCTTCTTTCACCCGTTTTCGTCCTTAAATATGACTTACTTAAGATCATACTTGTCAATTTACTATGATTAGTCTTCCATAATCACATGCTTCATATCGGTGTCATCTCCTTAACTTATTTTACTCCTCCCATTTTGAATCCCCTTCTTCTCCCTCTAACATTCTTTCTTTTCATGTTTCTCTTTCACCGTCTATTAAAATCAATTTTTTTCCTGCTCCATCTCCACCACATTCCCTTCCCCTTTCTTTTTCTCCTGCACTACCTCCACCGCATTCCTTTCTCCTTCCCCTTTCTCTCATTCTCCTCTTCCTCTTTACTTAAGATCAATGCTTAAATATGACTTCTTTTCATATAATTTAATGAGAGTGTCTTCTCTCGTCTCCTTCTATCTCTACCATTTTCACCCTATCCTCCGATCTCGCACTCCCCCCTCTTCTATCCTCCTCTAACGTTGCTTTTATTCATGTTCTAACCTCTCTATTTAATTACTAAATCACGCACACTATATAGCAGCTGCAAGTTCCTTTGTCATAAAAAAAATGAAGCCCTTTGTAACAACTTCCAAAATATTGTTGATCATTGGAATAAGAGTGGGAAAATCCCAATGAGATGAAGAGTATTGGATTTTAAATCTATACTTGAATAATATCACATTCCACTCAATTTCATTACTTTATTTTGACTAAAACGATCCGTAAAATTAATCTACACATAAATAAGTGGAAGCATCAAATCAAATCGAAAACAGTAAAGAATATTAGACGAAAGAATCTCTTACGTTATAGAAATCGTAAAACTTTAGAAGAGAAGGTTTCAAATCAGCGTCAATAGGAGAACTCTCTCATAATGATGAATCCTAGACCGTCTCTTATCAAACCTACGAGAGTATAAGCTAAGGAATTACTATTGACACTCGATTATGGGTTAAAAAAATCCCAACATTCATTTCATTAATTAATTCTCACTTTTCACAATTTAATGGTATCCGTCGGTGTAGTGTTGACATCGAAGAACCATCACCATGACGTGGCGAAGGATCATATTTACTCTATGAAGAGCAATTAATCTTGTTGTGTCCGAATATTCGCTTAAATTTTAAACGGGTCAAATAAACACCGTCTTTTTCAGATAGCTCTACAATTTCAGTCGAAATGCAAAAATGACGATACAAAAAAATCAGTTCAAATTCAGACGGAGTCTTTTCTAATACTTGTAACAGCATATCGATTCCATTCGAAACAATTTAGAAACTACAGCTAAGCAAAAAAAATTATCTGGTTCTGCCATTAATACACTTCTAGAGTTCCGAGTATCAAAATTCTGAAAGAAATCCCTTTTCTACAAAGGAGGGCAGTTTCTTGTGGTATTTTCCACACCGGAAAAACATTCCGTGTAGACGATCCCACGACCGTTATTCATGCACCATATCGCTAATATAAATAAATATATTAAAAAATCCAAACTTGGGCGATGCCAAAACTCGGACTACTTAATAAGTTAGTAGGTGTAGGCGTGTAGCCCTTGACGAACATTCCCTTCTTGGAAACCGATCTCTTAGAGTTACGCTAAGAGACCATTTTTACAAAGAAACTGGTCTCTTAGACTATTTGAAAAAATTTTAAAATGCAAATAACAAAAAAAAGATTTCAAATTTTTATTAGTTACAAAAGTACATCTATTAAAAAATTATACTCCGTATTTAAGTTCTTGCAATTTAAATGTACAAATTATATTGATAATAATAACCAAATACACAAATAGCAGTTTTTCTCTGAAAATAACATCTACACTTGCAGCAAACTACACCTGCTCAGCTAATTTGCCGCTTGAAATGAACCTTATTTAGCCTCAGATTAACAGCAGCCCTTACTTCATTCACCAAGACACAAAGTAGCCTAACTTCAGATCATGCCTCCTTCAATTACGTTCCAACCGGATGGCGAAGATCGTAGCCAAAACTCCAGCAAACACTTCCTCTTTCCTGCAGAGATAAAATAGAGAACAGACCACAGCCGTCCGCCCATCCAGTATACTTACAATTGCATTACAAGACATAAGACAGAAACCTGCTTCAAGCCTATTATACCGTAGAGATGCCACATTATGCAGCTGGTATGACTTACGAGTCACGCCTGGTTTCTGGACAATATAAGTTTCCATTCATCATCTTTCACATCATTAAGCCTGGAAGCGCAGTGTGCGAATTTCCTTATTCCAAATTAAATTCGAGGAGTCTTCCTTTTATTCCCACTCGCCCCTAAAAAAAGTTGTCTATCGAACAACCAGAGGACATTGTTCTAAAACGCAATCTAACCTCAAGTCGAAAATGATAAGAGGCGTACACCAAGAGAAAAATAAAACAAAATCTCATACCTAATCGAAACGATAAAAAAGGACCACATTTTCGATCTGTGGGCGAATCATCGAAACAAACAAACATGACTCAAAGATCATACTTTTTTGGTAAACAATGAGTAGAAAATTAGATCTAGAAGCTCAACTCAAGCTCTCGCATCGTTTATCTTAGTTTGCTGGCTAGAAATGAACACAAACCCATCAGGCAAAATCCATTCAAAATCATGAAAAAACCCCAAAAAAAAAATTATTAAAACCCAAATCATTCAAAAAAAACTATTAACCCTAAGGTAAACAGTTAAAAAATTTAATGGAAATTACTTTTTTTGCAACCTAATTGACATAGTGAGATTAACCCGACTCGCCTCGGCATATGATCAGACCTTGCCCTCAACAATAACAATTAAAGTCAGTCAAGCAAAATTAAAATCGACCCAAGCTCGGTGACTATCAATGATTATAATCATGGCTTGTTTTTCTATGTTTGGGATTAGTTGTACCTTCTATGTAGATGATGGTTAGCCTTGTCGATACTAACCAGATCCTCGACTGGGTTTTTCATCTCTTCACATTCTCCTACCATGGCGCTCTACTGAATTTCCCACCTAATCGTCATCATCTCACAAAATCCCACAATCAAAACAAAAAAATTGATCAATCAATAAATTCGGAACATAAAAAGGCACCTTCTCCAAAACAAGAACACACGAAATTAAAGTCATAAACAACGACTAAGGTAAAAAAAAAGATCGAATTTATCCATATCCAAGATCAATTTACCTGAAACAGATCTAACAACCTGCAAAAACCCAAATAAAATTTCTGTAAAATCAACAAAACCCATGTCTTCGAATCACCAACGAAACCAATAAATTCGAACACGAAAAAATACATGAAGACAATCCTGATCAATATATAAATCAATAGAGAACATCAGAGCAGCGAGTAATCAAAGGATGTAGGTCGTTGTACCTCGAAGAAACTTAGATCGGACTGCGATGAAGCTCAAACATGATGATGATGATGACGATCACTGATGTGGGATCAAGTCGAACATCTGCGATGATAATTAATAAAATGAGCACAACTTCAAAAACAAAATAAATCGAATCGATTAGACTCTGATTACCTGATCACCCATAGTCAGTCCACAGAAAAGCTGAAACAACGATCGACGAACGATCACCGCGAATCACTAAACAAGGGTCGATCAAGCAGCCCAGACATAATAATAATCTCAATCAAATCAAATCAGCAAAACAAAGAACAAGCTTCCTTTATATTCTCCTCCTTTAACCCTACATTGATCAGAAGAGCCTTAATTCATCATCAATCAATTAAGTATCCTCAAATCCCAGATAACAATTCTAAAATGGGAAAATCTAAAAGTTAGATAGAAGTTTAGGGTTAGGAACAAATTATTCAATTGAAACCCAAATGCAAGGCAAAATACCATCTAGTCTGGAACAAAAATGAAGAACAGATCAAATGAAATCAAAAAAAAAAAAAAAAAACTAAATCACCTGGAAAACCCAAACTTGGAGATCTGGTATTGGCATCCGCGAGAAGAAAGATATGAACCGCTTCCCTCTTTGTTGCCTCGTCTTGTGGTGGTGTGATTAAATGGGTTGTTTCGGCACAACTACATATTGGAGGATAGGGAGACAATGAAAATGTGTGATACAGAAAATGGAGGAAGAGAGTGGTAGGAAGGAAAAGGGCAAAGAAGGGGCAAATTCCAACAGTACAACAAAAACACAAAAAGTTCTAACAAATGCAGAAAACACAAGATCATGAAAATATATGGGATATAAGCAAGGTTCACAGACGGAATGGGAATAATACTTGGGCTATAAAAGCATCTTGGATTGTTACCTGAGATATAGAAGCATTCAGTTTTTTAGAAATTGAAGTCTCGAGATCGGAAAATAACCCATCGATAGTGACAAATCCTCCCATTGTTTATCAATCATCATATACACCTGGGTCAAAAGCCATGATAAAATATTAGAGTAAAACATCAACAATGAAGATGCAAATGGCGTCAGCTGACAGAAGTCGTTAGTATATAAGATTTTTCGCAAATGATACCAAATAAAATAATTTCGACCAGTTAACAGCCATGCATGCACTGAGCAGAAGTTCATTATTAATCCCTTTGGGATAATCCCGCCAGGTTTATGAGAAAGACAAGTACATTCGACGTACCATTTTTTCACGAATTAACCGAGAAAAAAATGATTCCATATCAAATTAACCGAGACACAGTACAATATAGCAGGTGAATAAAGTTACTGAACGTAATGAAAAAAGAAAGAAAAAAAAGAAGTAAGATTGGTGAATAAACCTGTGCCAAAAACTTGGCAAGTATATGTTTCAAGCTATCCAATATATTAACCCTCTCAGCAATGAAATCGGATGCAGTGTGGAACAGAATCTGAAAAGAAGAATCTTCGGCAACGAAGTTCCGCACAAGCTCACGGCTTTCACTAACTAAAGCCTGTGGCCCTCTCTGGAAAAGCATAAAGTATGCTTTCTGAGCATTTGATCCCTACATCGAGAAAACGGGTTGTAGTAATTCATATTTCTAGTTCCTGATAGAATATGGCACAAAGCAACAAACATACGATCAAGTATCGACCTCCTCTTTGATCTGCCAATAATGCAAATCTTTCTGACCATAATGCATGTTGGAGAATAATTGCTCCAAAATATCCTTCAAGACTTCGAAAATTCTAGACGCTTCAGTCATAATCCTGCAGTTAGCACAAAAAAGACCCTCAAAATAGAGTATAAATAAAGATGAAGACATCGATGCGAAGCATCAGCTTCACAAAAGTTATTGTAAAATCCTCCAACTCGAGGATCAGTTGATCGAATAATATCCTCCAAGACATTGGAGAACATATGATTTCGGCGAAAATACCTAGTCTATAGACAGCAATATCAGCTTAAAATCAAAGCTCTCCACTCAAAGCTAACAATCATTTAACAGAAACCGCAAATCATCACTGTGTCGAAAAGCTCTCACGCATTACAGCGATATTGTACAACAAAGAACTCGTTCTAACAAAAACGAAGATATTAGGCAGCATATCAGCTCAAAATCACAGTTTTTTAGTAATCAGCAGCGAAACTGCAATCAACGACGAATGTAGAGAAATACAAAATCAAATCTCAAGGCTAGCAATTATTGAACTAAACACGAACAAAAAACAGCAATATCAAAATCGAATAAGCGACTAAAAACGATAAACAATCAGTTAACAACAACAAAATCAGAGAAACTACACTGAGAAGTGAGACAAATGTATTAGCTAGCAATCGTCAAATGACGAACAATTAGCTCATAACCGGAAATCAACAACAAAATAAATAACACAAATTCGAGAAATTACAGCGAAGAGTGGAACAATATCAACTTTAATTAATCACCAATGAAACCACAATTGATGACGAATATAGAGAAATTAAAGCGAGAAAATCACGAAGCTAGCAATCATCGAACTAAACACAAACAAAAAGCATCAATATCAACTCAAAATCAAAATGAGCAGCCCAAATCGATGAAAAATCAGCCAACAACAACAACAAGATCAGAGAAACTACAGTGAGAACAATGAATTAGCTAGCAATCATCAAACGACTAACAATCAGCTCAGAAATCGGAAATCAACAACAAAATACGAATAAATAACACAAATCAGAGAAATTACAGCGATGAGTGTATTTACCTCCAAATCTCATTGTTCCAGTTTTTCTCAAAATCATGCATCCTACAAATTCCCCAGATTTGGAACTTATTATCATAATTCATGTTCATAAACCCTAAAATAACTATTTAATTGATCATAACAATAACCTGATCATCTGTTGAACCACAGAAAGCGACAAATGGAGATTTCCAATGGCCAGCGCATCCTGCACAATTAAAATCAATAGCACCGAATCATCGTCATAATCAATACACAGATGAAAAGTAACCCACACAAGAAATCATCGAATCATCGTCATTATCCAAAAAGCAACCTAAAACAAAAAAAAAAATCATAATTATTCATCAACAACTCAAACAAATCACTTAGAAAAGCAGCCTAAAACAAACCAAAAAAATCATAATTATTCATCAACAACTCAAACAAACCACTTAGAAAAGTGACATAAAACAAACAAAAATAAGTCATAAGCTTACCGGAATCGATGAAGGTCACCTGAAACGAAGGGCAAAGAAGCAACATCAAGACAAAAAAAAACGCAGAGCAGATAACTAAACCCGGAGGAGAAAACCACCTGCTCATCGGAAGCACCATCACCGTCACCGCCGGAGGTCCGATCAACCGCCGCCGTCCGCCGTCCGCCGCCAACACCTATTTCGTCAACGGGAAACAAGAGCCATAAACAACAACCAAAACCGGAACCCAAAAGACGAAACCAAATCCCAGGGAACGGGGAGAAACGAACTACACCTGGATCACTTGAATCCCTGAAGAACAGCAAACCCACTGGACGATCCGACTACCTGAGACGAAAGGAGAGCAAGCAAGATCAGAAAAAGCAAAAAGAAACGAAAAAGGAGAGCGAAAAATAAGGGCGATTAGAAGGAGAAGCGAGGAAGGAGAGTAGAGAGAGGACCAAGGAAGAAGAAATGGACGGAAACACAGCATTTATATATATATATATATATTTTACTGTAGTTGCTGTAGCTCCAGTTTCTCTCTTTTTAAAGGGTAGAGGATATATACCATATGATATGATATGATGGGTGGAACACTTAGCATCCGTTCAAATCTAAATGATACACTTTCGTTTTGGGTACTATTCAACACTAAAGAGAATCACTAATATTTCCGACAATTTATAAGAGAAAATATAGTCAAGTTTATTTCTAGACAAATGTAAAAAAATAAACATATACGAGTCCTTTGGATTTTTATATAATGCTTGTACAAGAGGTCTCCGTATAAATAAGATGAGTGGGGTCGCAGCATATCTCCACCAACATACAAATCGCCGTATTTCTCGCTCTTCCATTTTTTAAGGTTTGCTTTTTTTCTTTCTCCTCCTACTTCTTCCTTACTTATTTTCCATCACTTATTCTAATTCTAATCAATTCTTACTCACTCAACTAGATTTTGCGAATTTTAATGATTTAATCTTTCACAAAAATTCTGTTTAAACTTCCAATGATTATACACCAGTATGATTTTTAACCAAATGTTTGAATCCACAAGACAAGATTATTGGAGTAATATCAGCAAATTTGATCCTTTCAAATTTATTGAAATGAAATGTTGAGGAGTTAATGGTTGATTCTTGGTTATGATTGAATGTTTGAGCGATTTGAGTGGATAACTTCATCCGCCCGGTTCCATTGATTATTAAAGCCAACTTCACCAGTCCGTTTCAATTGTGGGTCGGGTTAGTAAGAGAATCCTAAGGATCCGGGTTTGATGATGTAGGGTCATCTTGTTCGTTTTATTTGCGGGGGACTGTTCTGCTCGGTCATTGGTAAATTCCATAGAGTTCGGGTCGCGGTGGTCATCTCATAAGGTAACCGTGACGCGACGATACTACTGTATCATTGTTGAATTTGTTGCTGGTTTCATATCAGTTATCATGTCCTATCTCATGAATAACTCGAACTAGCACAGCTTGTACATTGTTACCCCGTCTATTTCTGACTCCTGTTGCCATGTTGTAACTTGTAACCACCTTGATATCATAAGGAGTCGTAGACTTAAATTTGATATACTGTAGACGGGTCAGGTTGTTACCTTACTCAGGTTGTATGCTGGTTTGCTCTTGTAATTAATTCACGCTGTATTTTGTTGCTGCCCGTGTAATGTTGTTGCTGCTGTTTGCGCCTTCTCCAGGCTGCCCGTCCGGGTCATGTCCACCTTTCCTCTACCTCTTTCACTTGCGTTTAGCGCCTGGCTTATGAGGCTTATGAGGTTGCTGTAGTTTTTTCGATTATATGGTTAAATGTGTCACTTTGTTATTACATGATTTTTTTGTGACTTGTTATATCCGCTTTCGGTCCACCTGATGGTCTCTGTGTACGAGAAGTATCTCCATTACTGCTCAGGTTGTGTGGGCCATGTATTGAGTCTACGGAGGGGATCAGTCAGATTGTAGGCTGTGTGGGCTAGGTTTCCGCTGTGGAATTGGGTTATGTTTAATACGAGAATCTGGCCAGGTTTTGGCTAGGACTGTATATTATCGTTGTCCTATCGTACTGATCTTTCTTTGTCACGATTTTATCTAATAATGCCTCTGTGATTGCTTTTGATATCTGTTATTTCAATAATGTTAATTGGTCGTGAGTCTTACAACTTCTCACCAGTGATCTGATTTGGACTAGTTGTTTGGCCTTAACTCTTTTATGTCTTACACATCATACACTGTCGTTTGGTCGTATGCGTAGTGAGGCTTATATGGTGATGTCTTGTCGTACGACGTCGTTGTGGTTATATGCCTCGTATGTCCTATATGATTATGCCATGATGTCTAAGTTGGTTGTAGTTGCTTGTAATGCGAAATATATCTTGTAATTGAGTTGTCTGCTTGGGTTTAATTTGAATTCATTTAGAATGGATTGCCGTCTTAACCCAAATGGTTGAGGCGTTTACTCTCTTGGGTGGTCGGTTAAGCTGTATAGCCTGAGGTAAGTTTGATAGTGCTACTTAAATGATATTATGTCATCAGGTGACCAGGTCTACATATCTTACATATCAAATGTAAAGAATCTGCACTTGTTTGTTGTTATATTATTTTGTTGTAATACGGCTGTCATTCATTTATGACTGAGAGGTTTTAGAAGATTGAATGATCTACTAAATGCTGGGGTTGTATGGGCTAGCGAGCGAGTTGCTAAAATGCATGTAGTCGTAGTATTTCAATTTGTAATTTGTAAATCATGTAAAAACATTGTATTGAGTTTAGTAATAATCCGGATCATCCCGGTGATTTCGTCACGGAGGTTCTTTTGTTAAAAGAATGTCACATTGTTTATCTATATTTCCATTGTATGGTAATCCGCGTTGTTACATGGTAAGTTTCTTGCGATTTGGTAGTATCGGTCATATAAGTTTACGATTTTTTTGTACAACCGTTGGTGTTTTATACAACAACTGTATCTCTGAAGCGATGGCTTCTTTTAGAAATTAATAGCTTATATCTTGGCTTACCATGTCTGTTTTTTTGGCTTCTTTTAACAATATGGCAGTATGTTCTAACTGTGTTGATTAATTGGAAATTTCAACCTAGGTATACTTTTTAATTTTTTTAATACCGTGTGTGTGTGTGTGTCACCATTCAAACTGAGTTAGTAGGTATTCTTTCTATAGAAAGAGCGAGTCTGCCCGAATCGGTAATGTTATGATATTAAGGTATGTTTAAGATGTATTAAAGCGATGCTTCTTAATCTTGCGTTTTGCTTTTGGTAAGACAATAGATCTCTTGGCATGTTAATACACGAAAAGTTTAAAGATTCTAGTGAATAAATATACTTTTATAATTGATCTCATTTATCTGAGGCCATTTGTACTATTGTATTCCATTCTGCTAATTTGTTAACCCACATTCTATTATGAGTTCTTTGTATTTTCGGCTTTTTTTCCCTTTAATCGGACCTGTTGAACTTTTCAAGTGGACGAATATTTATGAGCTCTAATCTTTCTTCCAGGTGTCCTGGTGCTCTTTTCTTAGACGAATGCCTGGTTTGCTCAAATTTTTTGACGGAGTTCGATAGCTCTTTTATCTCAAGTTGTAATTGATTCTGTCAGCACACTATGTAACATCATAATTATCCTAGTATTTGATGTGTATATTTTTATCTGTAAAACATGCAGAAGGAACATCAATATATCAAGTGTATTCACTTATTGAAATAATTGGAGCTTGGTGTTGATGTTTCTGTGATGTTCATATGATATCTTTTGCATTTTGAGAATTGGAACTTTGTTTAGTAATCTGCATCTATACACTGCTTTTGCATTTTCGTGCGAAATTTGCAGATCTCGGTCATCTATATTTGGGAAACAAGAGGGCGTGTTTAATAGTGTACCGCTTGGTGCTTAATCTTAATTTGTGGGATTCAAACTTCGTCACTTACATGGAAAACTTGGCACAACTGGAAGCCTTGTGTGGGAGGCTTTATGAATCTCAAGATTCTGCCGAGAGGTCTTATGTTGAAAACACCTTGGGAAGCTTCTCTCGGGATAGCAACAGCATTCCACAGTTGCAATATATATTTGAGAATGCAAGAAACCCTTATACAGTTTTATTTGCTTGTTCAAGCTTGTTGAAGCATGTCACAGAAAATAGTCTTCCCCTGCAGCTGCGCATTCAAATTCGTAATTTTCTGTTTTTCTCATCAAACCATGTCTTCTATAATTATCAAAGTATTTATTTAAAAATTTTAATATTATGGTATTATTTATCTTCTTGCAATGTTTGTGCGTTACAATTTTTACGGGGGATTTAATCAGGTACGAGATCACGTACTTGATTAAAGGAGGAATCTTTGTGTGTTAGAAATCTATTTGTCTTATTAATAGCGAGGAAAAATAAATTCACAGTTTCTCAAAAGGAAGAAGTGTGCTTCGTAGTCGGACCTTTGATAATAAATTTGCTGCAATGGTCACATTATTCTCCACCTTGACTTATTAGCACGTCATTCTCTGAATGGCTGGTTGCGCTCCTTTCTAAATTGGCCTCTGTGTCTGCTGAAGGCAACCTTGCGATCAACTATCTGGCTGCTAGAGGTGCTGAGTTGGAACATTTCATAACGAGTTCTGTAATTCAACTTCTTTGTCGAGTGACAAAGATTAGCTGGTCTGACGAGGACATATTCAGGGAAATCGTGAAAGATACTAT
This sequence comes from Agrostemma githago, assembly GCA_958450325.1. Lineage (NCBI taxonomy): Eukaryota > Viridiplantae > Streptophyta > Magnoliopsida > Caryophyllales > Caryophyllaceae > Agrostemma > Agrostemma githago. The sequence continues at coordinate 34,504,045 of OY288256.1, forward strand.
GAATTTTTTTAATCAGGTTAGTTCGTGACACCATTGTTTACATTTTCTGTACAAAATTATTTGAGGGAACTTTTAGCCTGTCCTACTATGCTTCATTATTGTAGAACATTGAAATACTACAGCTCGAGTAAGGTTTTAATTGTTAGTGATGAAAATGTGCTGTTCTCTTTTATGTCCTTGTTACCTTAACAGAGGAAATACTTGGGTGGATTTTCGTGTATTTAGACACGGGAGATCTAAAATAAAAAGAAAAATGTTTTATTTGCTAAAAATTAGTAGCTTTACGTAGTGCAATCTTATCCCACTTCTTAAAATGTGAAAGACCTACCAAATGTGTGACATGGGTAGTCTGTTATTGATTCAGGTCTTTGATGTTGGCTACATTTTTCATATTCAGGACTTGTGCTCTTTTATGATCAACTTTTTTTTGCCATCTTCTTTTATGCTCTTGTATGCGTTTAAAGAGCTACACTCATCAAATAAGTCTGATCCTACTTGTCTGCAGGATTCATGTTTTAGTATTGTTGTTGACTTCTACTATTAGATGAACATGGCGAGCTACCAATCTCGTAAACTCTGTTTTCTCTTATTGTTAAGTTGCATCAATATACTTTGAAAGTTGAATGACAGGAAGCAAAGCATTATGCAATTGGTTTAAAGGCATTGTGTCAGCTTGTCAGTGAGATGAATCAGGTACATATCGTCAGACATCAGTTATGATATACATATATTAAATTATCCTGTTAATGTCTGTTTTGGGTTCTGGCTAGGATACATGTAAAATGGTAGCGAGTTTGCAGTTCTTAGAGGTTTTTTTTTACCCTTTTAGACATTTTACGTTTCCCAGTTCTTCAGTCATTATTCTTTCTTTCTCTTTTTTTTTTCCTTGGTGGTTTGTACTTATTTAAAATTTAGTATGAATCAATGAATCATTAGTGGGTATCCATCCAGATACTAAGGAAACAAATGTTTATACTTCAGTTGAGGTAGGCATAGTGACTCTATTTTTCTTCTGAAATTCAACTGAACTTATTTAAATTAAATAAAAGGTTAACCGGAACGAAATTGAGAATTCACATGAAATTGAATTATAGGCCCTGGAGTATGTATTGAAAATTGGTGTTTTTGATGAAATCTGTGCTACAATGATCATCGTGTCCGTACTAACTACAAAAGTTCTAGTACGTGTAACTAAAGAAGTAAACAAAAATAAAGCTAAAACGTAATCAATGCAATAAAAAAAATATAACATACGATTTGATCATAAACAATAGGATTAATCGCTTAAAACTACCTATCATAATCGACCTGTTACAAATAACCACCTAATATTTCTTTTCTTCAAAGAACTACTTAATAAGTTAAAAAATAGAGATATGGTTGTAAATGCTACGAAATAATACAACACTAGTCTTAAAACCCGTTGTAAATGCTAAGAAATAATACAACACTAGTCTTAAAACCCGTGAAATTCACGGGTCAACAATATTAACTTGTGATAGATTCGTATTTAAAATTTGGAATAATAACGAAGTTAATTGGCGTTGTCGTTATATTTAGTTGTCTCGTCACGTCGATGGGATATAGGTCGAATTGTCGATAATCTCACACATTGTTGTCCCTCTGTATTTATACCCATTCATGTAGACCTATCAAAAATTGACCCAACCGAAACCACCCGAAAATTACGCGAACCCGAAATTGACCCCACCGGATAATGATCCGGATATTTTGGGTCAGAACCCGCTCGACCTTGTGACCCGACCCGAAAATAGGTAAATTACAAAATATTAGTAATATTATAGACTAAAATTTCTTAAAATAGTAAGATTTTTATTTTATTTTTAAAAGTTTAGGAAATAATATTTTTATAGAGTATACGTCTAAAATCATATTTTTATCACATGGTTATTATAATAATAAAAAAAATCAATAAAGCAAGTCAAAGTTTGTCATATACGTGTAACAAATTTAAGTTACAATATATTCGTACTTCCTATAAAAATGTAATATCAATGTTTATTAAAGAAATTATTGAATAAAACATGTTTATTCTTACTAATATCATACACATTAGTATTAAAATTAAATGTTTAAGAAAGTTACGAATAAAATTGTATTTACGATCCATTAACGTTTTTAAAATGCGAGTAGTTGACCTAAAATCCGTATTTTCCAAACTCGGAATGCACCTGACCCTAAATGCCGACCCTACCTGGAACCCGATCACATATTCTCATCATACTATACACCCGTAATTAATTTTTTACTTTAAATGGTAACCAAAATAAGTCACTTTAATCATGATATTTATTATACTAAATTAAATAAGAAGTATCATATGATTATTATTATAACACAAGTTATACTATACAACCGTTGTACCGTACGACAAACCTAATTTATGGTAAAAAATTACCACTTTATGTTATTTAGTGACCACTTTAAGTTAAATAGTGACCACGTTTTAATATGAAAAAAGTGATAACTATTTATCCGAAAGTGGTAACTAACTAACCTAAAATGGTCACTTTTTATCGTAAGTTGCAAACTTTTACTACTGTCGCATGGTACAACGGTTGTACACAATAATTACTGTTATTATAATGGGTCACTTTAAGCATATTATTTGTTAATTTTGACCTAGAATAAATTTGATCTATATGTAACAACATACTCCATACTTTAATGCGATCACTTAAGGAGTTCCAGTCATTTTAACAAATTTTATACGGAGCATAATGCTTTAAGATGATTTTTGTGTAACTTTGTTTTGAAATCGTGGTAATTTGATTACTTACTCATCTTTTAAACTACATAAGTATAAGTACATCAAGTACTAAATTTGATAAGATATTAATAATAATAAGAGATATTCGCTCATTCTTGAATAAGCCCCATAAGGTTTGGGCACAAAGAACAAAGAAATAACAAAAGGTGAGGGTATTTGTGGTCTTTTTAACCATAATGAAGGTAGATAAAGGTAATATAAAAAGGTTGATAAGGACAATATGGTCACAAAATTTTAAGGACTTTGACTTATTGAGAAATGAGGCTAACTAAAAATAAACTCATAAAAGGAAAGTGAGGCTTATTCAAGAAGAAGAGAGTAGGATTAATTTGCATTTTTTTTTTCGATTTTAAATATGATATGGAAAAAATGTTACGAAGTACTTCGTATAAACTATTTTTAACTCGTATTATGATCTTAACTTAATCTATAACACATTTGATGACCCTCCTTGAAACTTGAATAATGCAACCCAATTGACATTTATTAAGGATTCCTCGGACCCTAATCCAACACGTGACCCGTATAACCCGACATGTATTTGACCCGACCCATATTCGACCTGACACCCGTCTAGACTTATGCATTTCAAGAATGTTACTATATCCTAAAATTTGGGATAAAATCATCCCCTATTTTTATTATCTTATTATTAATAAAATAATTGCAGCGTAAGCTAGTAATATTAGTAGGAATGATGTTTTCTCCTATTGAGATTTTTTTTTTCTTTTTTTAATGTTCGTTCATTATGCTGTCGCTCGTCAATTTTCAATTTTATTAGAGTAAATTAACAAATATACCTCATACACACTTTTCTAATATTACTTTTTTATGATTTTTTTTTTAAATTATGCCCAAAATATTTTTAAAGTACAAATTTATCTCAAATTGCTATTTATATGTTTTATGACGAAAATGTTGTTACATCTTTATTTCTTACTTGTGAGTAGACATATCAAACGGGTCGGACGGATAAGGTTATGAGTTGGGTCATAATATGGGTCGAGTACTCTGATCTCAGATAGTTATACAATAACTGATTAATTCTTTTGGAATGCATGTTCCGCTTCATGCATTGTGAAAAATGCGGTCGGTTATATGATTTTTGTCAATCATAAATTCATAACGTCATGAGTCGTTCAAAACTTCAAATGCGGGTTCGGGCTGGGCTAAACGCTAAGAAGTTGTTTTGAGATACAAAAGCGGTTGGGCTAAGCTAACGGGCCAAATTACTTGCCCTTACCCGCCTGTTTATACAAAAACGGACAGCTATCGGGCCCACATTATTAAGCGAATGAAAAATTCGATTTTATTTATTTTTCGAGAGTTAAAAAGAAACTAATTTTTTCATGGTTTAAATGTATGGATATTGTTGATCATTAGAGAATTCTACATCATTTCACATGTTCCAAGTATATATATAATCACGTCTACATTTTTCTATAATGTAGGAAATTATTTTTATTCAAATAATTATATTTGTAAAATATATTTATAATGGACCGAGCAGGCTAACCTGTTTAAAAATTGCCGTGTTTAACTTCAGGTCGGACTACTCTTTATCCATTTAAAATATTTCCGTTGTCCAAGCCCGTTAAAAAGTTGGGCCTATTAGATGGGCCAATCGGACAGTACAACCAATGCTGAGCTCTACACCCAAACTCAAGACCCGACTTTGACATGTAATTGGAATCGACCTGACTTGACCTGGATTTTTATCACAACCTACGGACTGTTATTCCCGAAAATGTTAGAAATAACATACCCGAAAATGACAACATACGAATTGTTATTCCTAAAATTATTAAAATAGCAAACCTAAAAATGACATGGCTCGACCCGAATAAACCTGACCCAATTGTACTCTTTACCAGGTTTAGCCGTTTGTGGTCGTCAATGATTGGTGATGTTTACAATGTTGTGCTAACTTGATGACAAAATTGGTAGATAAACTATATATAGCAACACTATTATTTAAAATATCATTAGTAATGTGATTGTAGCTGAAATTGTAGAGTGCCATGTAAGCAACTATTGCATTGGATTGATATATGTAGATTAAATATCCATATTTCATTTTGTTAGTCAGGGGTTGGGAGCTAAACAGAACATAACATTTATACTGTTGTGGCATTCCTTTATAGGTATACCATCCGTTTACAACTTCCTTAGTATAGATTAATGAGTTCGGAAACTAGCACCTAAAAAGTGAGGCTTATTCTGGTCAGTATATAAATTAAGAGTTACGGACTAATACTTTATTAGATTTGTTGCCTAGATTTTTTTTTTTAAATAATGATGTAAAATGAGTCCATTTTGGATCTTGCTGGCGAAGCTGATGTCGGGTACAAAGTTGCTCACTGAGAAAGCGACATTAGAATAAGCCGCTTAGGGAGTGAGGGACTTGGGTTGAAATTGAGTTGGGGAAGTCCCTAACTGAGACAACGAAAGATAGCAACTTCACATGTAGTCGTTGTCGTAGACTTCATAGGAAGCCGCTGTGAACTTCATAGAAAGTTGATGTCTACGACAACGACTTTTAATAACCTATGTTATTTAGCTTGATGTTGTATGAGTTGGGTCTAGTCTCCAATTGAGACAATGACTTCCTACCAAACCTAGCACATAGCTGATTGTATCTATTTTTGATAAATATTTCCAAATGAACCGCCTTTTGATAATTCTTTACGGCATGATTTATAAAAGAACTCCAAGGTTACCTATATGGATTTGCTAAAAATTTCTAAATATATTGCAAGTCTCCTCTACAGTTGACAAAGCGAACAAATAAGTTTGATGGAGGATGCAAAAGTGATCAAGAAAAAATAGACTACAATGACATTGATTAATATAGGTTCCAGTAAGTAATTGACGTGATTAATAGGAGTATTTTATTTTGGTTAACACTATTTTTTCTGCGATTGGTTATCATGATCACTTTTTGATGACCATGCCTTACTTTTGCCACAGATTTTTTACCGAATATGAAATCCTCAATGTCTCTAATTTTATCCTGAATAAAAGAGAGCCATACTTCCCTAAAATACAAACTACAAAGTGTAACAAAATCAATTATCTCCCTATATTAGAGATTACATTACCATTTGAAAAGCTAAACTTCTTGTTGACTTTGAAAATGAGACCAGAAGCTGATGTCTGATGTTTAGGTAGGGGTCCAACCCTCTGTCATCTTGGTTATGCATCATTGTTAGCTTCTAGTTCACATTACAAGTAGTTTTACATGGTCAGCTTACTTTATGTGTTGTAGGTCTATGATTGAACTTTGGCCCTCAAATATTTTTGCCCAACCTTCAAGTTTTAACCTAAATACAGCAGGTGCAAGTGTGTAACATTTATAATAATCTGGAAAGCGTATCGTGATCACAACAAAAGTTATTTGCAGGTTCTTGTTATATAGTGGAGTAATTGTTAACACTAAGAACAAATCAATAACTTGCAAACTCGTGTGCTATGAATGATGTGTGCAAAATGAAAAATTGAAGGCAGCATACAAATTGCATCTAAGAGACTCATTTTTCTTAATCTGCATGCTGATTTGTGTCGAAATCTTGATTAACAGAAAATTGCAGAACTATCTTTAGTCGACCATCGGAAGGTGACAATTAAGTTCAGAGATGAAGCTCTTCTCCAAATTTATGAGATCTCTCTTACATCATTGCATGGACTTAGAAATGATGGTAATAGTTAAAAAAGTTTTTTGGGCATCTTGTCTTGTACTGTAACTTTTATGTGTGCAGTTCCATCATCCTAACCACCCAAGGTATGTAGCTCAACCAAAATTGCAGGAATTGGCCCTTTCACTTTCACTACAATGTTTATCTTTTGATTATGCTGGAATGTCAATCGACGAGACTTCAGATGATGTAGGTTCAATACAGGTACGTTTACAAATAATACAGCAATGGTTATTCTATTATAGTAACATCAAATTGCTATTCGGAATTTAGTCCCATCAACTTTGATTGTATTTCAATTGTATTGATAATTTGAGTTGACAGTTGCCAGTTCAGTGGAAACCAGTTATAGAGGAACCTTCTACTGTAAATATTTATTTCGAGTATTATGCCGCTGCAAACCCTCCTCTTACAAAACGTGTAAGTATTCTCACCTGGTCAAGCAATCAAGCAATATTATTACTTATGTTTCCTCTACTGGAAGGAATGTGTGTCATAGGGGGATAACATGTGATGATGACATTGTCCAGTGTACCGAGTCTGAGTTGTAAATGGTATCAGGATAATGTTTCATGAGGATAATGTTTAGGATGAAACTATGGTAGTTTATGAGAGTATTTACTTGCGAGTTGTGCTTGGGGATCTACGTCCACACATTATCATCAAGACTATTTCTTTAAGTGTGTGTGCTGTGTAGTCTTACACTTGGGATAAGGATGGAAGAGAATTCAAATTCGCTAACCGGACTTTGCAGCTGTAAACAGGTTCTGTTTGCCGGCTCCTTACATATCCACTCATCCTGTTGCCATTATTGGAAAATTTGGGCACATGAACCTTGTCTGAATTTCTGGGCTTGAATGAGGAGTCAAGGACTTGTCTCTATGTACAAGTTGGCTTATAAGCTCCATATTAGAACTCGTATAGAGAGACAAATGGTTCTTTAAGCTTGAATATTTATAACTCTTATAGAGAGACAAAAGTTATTGGTTTATAAGTGACGTTTAGAGATAGAAAAATGACAGAACGTGAGATGCAAAATTGGTACAATTTTGTTTCTTCTCTTTCTCTTACAGCCTTCTGTTGTATTGCATGATTGTTAGACTGTGTAGTTAATGGTTTGATACTAAGTGTTGGACACCCTTATCCTTTTGTTTTTCATTTTGGACTGTGGAGTGTGGACACAAGTATGTCTCCCCAAAGTAATGGCGCCAATAAAAGTACAATCTAAATAAGGAATTTCTGTTTGGTAGCATTAACTGTCGTAAAATGTGGCAGGCCCTTTCAACTTTGTTTTTCATTGGATGGTCAGATCTCATTTACACCAGAGCTGTAGCCTATTAATTTGTTGTTACTCATTTATACCTTGCTTTCTATTAGTGGCAAGCAGTTTAAAATCCTTTTATGTCCCATATAACTTATAAAAGGATAAATGTTTGGTAAGTGTTAGGTACATCTTAATTCTTATTTTCTTCCAATGTATAGTACTGTATTGGAGACATGTGTGCTTTGTAGTTTGTACATGCTGTTGTTCTATGTCATGTTTGCAACAACTCACTCAAAAAATAACATATTTGCCACAAACAGTTTGTAGCGGATATGTGAACTAGTATTTCGGGTAAATTAATTTCTGTCAATTGGTTTGGGAGAGAAAGAGTTCAATTTTGCTGAATATTGGATGCATTTATTTTAGATTCTGCATGTATGATACTATGATGTATTGGTAGTTTTCCTCTTTACTTATGGCATCTGGTTCATCTTCATGACTTCCACCTTGGGTTTGTTGGATGGGCATGCAGCAAAAACCCTAAAGATTTGTGTACTCTTCTGAGTTATGTCTTGTGAAACTACTAATTCTAATGAAGTACTTGTAAATGTAGTTAAGCTAAAAAAGTTTTCCACATATGTTTCATGCTCTCTCTTGTTTGCATTCAGGAATAAAGCATGCCTGTCGGATGAAACTTTCTGTAGTCAGCATATCAGCTGTTTCTTTGTTTCATATACGAGTAGTTCATAAGTTGAGGCTATTCTAGCTTGTTTTATCTGACATAGAAGATGGTTTACTTCGTCTTGTCTGACATGTTTGACTGAAATTTCATGTTTTAAGTCCCTGGAATGTCTGACGCTGCTGGTTTCTGTAAGAAGATCGTTGTTTACAAGCAACACTACACGTATGCAGTTCATCAATTCATTGCTCGTGGGCACTAAGGATATTTTGGAGAAAGGAAGAGGTGAGTTTGATTACAAATTGAAGAGATCTTCATGTTGCCTTGTTTGTTTAATGCAGATTATTATCTCCTTGCTTTCTGATATGCTCTGGTGCTTTATTGTTATAGTCTTACAATATGAGTAAGCCCTGTCTACACTTTATTCTTACTCCGGAATTATGAATTATCTTGCAAGTAATTTAAGATGTTGAATGCTGTTTTGGAGATCCTTGAGACTTGTCTCAGACGGTCTTATTTAAAGTTATATTTTTAGCATAATTATAACTTAAGGCTTGGGTCTGCTGGCCAGGCTATGATGCTAGGTCATCTGGATCCTTTTATTGCCTATATTGTAGAGTGTTTGGCGCATTTGACCGAGCAAATAGATTATGAATGGAGAGTTATCTCTATGCTTAACATGAGCAGTACTTCCTCCATTCCAATAGATTGTATCCACATTTATTTTGGTTTGTTCCATTTGATTGTATACGTTAATAATTTTGGACAACTTTTAAGCTTAAAGAGACCGAATTGCCTTGCTGCAATACCTTGTTTTCTTTGTTGACCCACCTTTAATCCCACCACCATCAAGCCCCGCCTTCACCATTTACCCCACTCCACCACCACCACCACCAACAACTAATCCACACATCTACACCTTACCCCACCGCTGCTAACACCATCATCCCACGTCAGCCTCTACCCATTCCACCCATACCCACCCACCTCCCTGATCCTATCTCACCCACCACGAATGCCAGCACAACTTCACCTTCGCTGCGTCTTTAACCCCAATTTTGCCTATTTAACCCCAACTTACAGTCATCCCGCACCTAACCTTTGTCGTCGTCCCCCCCCCCCCCCCCACTTTGCCGTTGTCGTCTCCCTTCAACCTGACCTCGTTGTCGGTCGTCTCCATCTAACTATGATGGCATGTGGGCGGTCTGTGCAAGGCTGACGGAGAAAATGAAAACTATACTCAGATCTACAATTTGGAGTGGCGGTAGAGATGAAATGGATGTTATTGCTGGGTGAAATGGATGAGTGTGAGAGAGTGGTAGGTGAATATGGAGAGGTACATATGGAAATCAACATTAAAATAACAGTTATTTAGCCTTCCTTTAAATATTTGCGCAAAAAGCAAATGTATACAATCTTTTGGAACGGAGGAAGTATTAGTTTAAAAATGTGCACCTCAGGCGTGCTTCACTAACCAAAATGCCTCGGTGCGCTTTGTAGACTAGGCACAGCCACCGAGACATACCATGAAACTGGGGTGCAATTTTATTATATACTTCTGTTTCTTTTACACCTTCCATATTTTTTTCTTCTCGTTATTCACACTTTGTAAGTGATCATGTAAAAATCATTCTGCAAATCCATATATATTTCTTTCTTGCTCTTTATTAGGCCCTCTACTGTGAAAATCCATTTTTTTTCCTGGTCTTTATTATTCCCTTCTATTTGCCACCTGCACTGTAAACTATAGGGTTCACACAGAATCTAGGACGAAATGTAAGATATAGATGAAACACTTAAATTCCACAGCAAAGCACTGGAATTAAGTGGATCAAATTGGCTTTGTCTAGACACTCCCTCACAGCCTAGCACAGAAAAGAATGAATAAACACACACACACACATATAATTGGACCTAGTATGATGGCTAGGACCCTCCAAAGTACCATGGTTCATCATGTTTGGACCCTTGTCCTTGTGGCTTAAGTCTTATTTGTCCCATGTAATAGCTCCTGCTGCAACACCGTCCTTAGCTTTTATGCCCTCAGTATTTTTAATCCTTACATGTTAGTCCTCCTAAAAAATCCGGAAGAGGATACCATTGCACCAGAAATTATAAATGTGTGTAAAAGCATTGCCCCTTATATTTATGACGTGTATGCTATGCCTTCACATTAGGAGCCCTTGTTGACTTGATTCATCTATAACCTACTAAAAACTAAGGTCTTGCATTTTTTTACATTGTTTAAGCCTTAAAAACAAATATAACGGGTGGATTTCGAACTTCAGAATTACAGATAGGCTTTGTGGAAACTGATTTGATTAGATTCGGAAAGGATGATTTGGGAATGTCAACTTCTTTCACAACATGTCACCTGCATTTCCACTGATTTTTCTAATCCCCTAAAAGTTAATTACTAGAAGTTGGAAGTTTTGTGTTCGTGGGATATCATTTCTGGAATAGTCTGCCAGATGGATTATTGGGAATCGGAATGTACTCCTTCCGTTCATATCCAAAGTGAAGATTTGCTTTTTGCACAGATTTTTAGGGTGTCATAATTTTTTTTAATAAAGCACAACATTTAGACTACTTTACTTTATTGTCAGATTAATTTATTCATTGTGCTTAAAAGAGAAAAATAATGTGGACCATAGTAGGGGTATTTGACGTAAATAGAATAGAAAGGTAAGGATAAAGTTGTCCTAATAATTAACCAAAAAGGGAATGTGACAAGTGGATTCGAATGGACTAAAAAGGATTATGTGCACTTTGGATATGAACAGAGGGAGTGATATTTATCCCTTCATAGGTCCATAAGTTTTAAATATGAATTTGTAGAAGTCGTTAACTAACATTATAAAACTAGTAAACTGAATTCCAATATTATTATTTCTATTGGCACAGGTCTTAATGATCACGATAACTATCATGAATTTTGTCGCCTCCTTAGTCGTTTTAAAATCCATTACCAGGTATGTATTTCTTACCTGAATATTAATCTATGTTTTAGTTTTTAACTTGTTGCCTGGTCTGAGTGCCCCCATAACTGCAACCGTGACCATATAGCTTTTCAAGCTTGGTTGTCTCTTTTAACTAGTCATAATTAATTAATCATGTAGATTTGATAAAAGAAATGAAATCTGTTTTGTTTGGCTTCTTAAATCAGTTAGAACATTGATGCTAAGTGAAGCCTTTGATTAGTTTTGTGTCGAAAATTGAGAGAAAATTTGGGTGTTGAGAGGGATCAAGCAAGAATGAAGTTTGAGGGACGTCTGGTTCATCAATTTTGAGGATGAGGTATGAGTTTGGATTGAGCTAAAACCATACCATGTGTTTGTTTGCACACGAATTAGTTTTCATACCAATACCTCAAACCCAATGAGCATTGGCAGATCTTGAGAATAAAATTAAGGGGGCCATATTTATTGTTCATAAATTACCACTCCGTAAATTTTTGTCACTCGTCTGAATTTCTAATTTTTTGTATCAAATCACTCTTTTAAATTTCTAATTTTTGGTATAAGTTAAAATTTACACATGTAATAATTTTTTGGGTTATTTAACAGGAATAATACCAACTTTGGGTGGTATTCCATCAATAAAACCAACTTTAATTAATATGAGAATAAAATGAAGTATGAGACATATTACAAATTGCCTCTTAAATGACCGGATGAAGTCGGTTTTGACATATTATCTTCATGAGACATATGGAAATTGCCTCTTAAATGACCTATTACACGAGAATGAAATTGGCATATTATCTTCATCTTCTTCATTGCCCTAAATCAAATTCTCTCTCCTAAAACATCCTTTCTCCAAATCCATGGATAACTCATCAATTTCAATTAAACCAATTATAAAAGAACACTAATTGGACACTTAAAACCCCAAATTAAACCCAGAAAAATCGAAAACTGTTAAACCCAGAAAAATAGAAAAAAATCGAAAACCCTAATTTCAACCCAGAAAAATCGATTTAGGGGGAATTAAAAAAAACACTAACCGTTGACATTGTCGAACCACAAGATTGAGGAATGAACTTGACAATACCCCTGAAAATTGATTTTCGACAAAATTAATGACAATTACCTTCGACCAAGTTTGATAAAAGTTTGAGAAAGATAAAAAAAATAAAAGTTCCGTAAAAATTACCTTCGATGAAGCACGGCTGAAGTGATGAATGGATGAAGAAGACGTTTTGAATTGATGAGAATTGATGAATCGAGAAGATGAAGTTTAAAGTTTGGGAGTAAATGAGGTTAAAAGTGAGGTTAAAAGTTTGGGAGTTTCCGAGTGTCAGTAGAATTTGTGTTAGTGGTAATGTTAACGGGTATAGGCGGTAGCTGGTAAGCATATTTCATTCTCGTGTAATATGACTCATACTTGGTTTTATTCCCGTATTAATTAAAGTTGGTTTTATTGATGGAATATCACCCAAAGTTGGTATTATTCCTGTTAAATACATATTTACTTTAAGAGACACATGAAATTTACTACTCCATCCATATTTATAAGTTCGTCCATTTTGTTTAATATATGTAAGGAGTATTATGTTAAAAGTGGACGAATATATAGATACGGAGGAAGTATTTTTTAAGGGTCGTGCTTTTTCCTAACGAGTTTTTACTCAATTCTAACGACATTTTACCGATTTAGGCTTATCATTTTATCTATCCTCAAAAGTTAATTTGTTTCTCTCTAAAAAGTCTCAAAATTAAATCAATCTATACACATGCCCTAACAACCACAAGCATCAGACCATCCGGGGTCGGTGGGGGAGGGATTGCTGAAGTTGCGGGTGGTGGTTGGGTGGATGAGGGTTGGGTCGCGGGTTGGTGATGGTGGCTTGCCGGCTCGGTGGTTGGGTATACGTCGGTGATCGTGGGTGTTGATTGGGTCGGGTTTGGGACTCTGGCCGGTGGTTGGATGGTTGAGGGTCGGGTCTGAGTGGATGGGTGAGGGTGGTGGGGTGAACGGGGGTTGGGTAAAAGGTCGGGGTTGGGGTGATACGATTTCAGCTAAGAGCATTTAAATCCGAGTCGCTCCAGGAATTGCAAACATGAAGCGTATTTCATTTTATTAGTTAATAAAATACCTTATTTTCTTAATAGTTTTTTATTGTAATTTATTTAGTATTAATTAGCTAGTTTTAATAACCTTAATTAGTTAGTTAATTGCTATCATTCTAGGTGCCTTTTGGATGACTAAATCGTCTTTCTTCTTAGGCTATTTATAGCCATTAGTTGCTTGTAATTAAGGGCATGATGAAAGATAATGAAAATCACAAAAGTTGCTTGTTAGCATACAAATGTCATTTTTATTCAACGTGTCTTTGAATATTAACTTGTTCGATCTCAATAGGTCTTGAGATTCGTCCGCCATTGATGAGTTATAGGTCTAATTCATCAAATATCTCATTGTTTTGTGTGAGTGAGTTTAGGTTCGTTTACAAAACCACACAAAAACAAATATCTTTACCAAATTCATTTCCGTTGTTAATTTGCATAAGTGGTATTAGAGCGATTTGTGTCGGAGCCACTTGGATTTAAATACATTGATGAAATAAAAGGAAATTTGTGTCGCTCAATTAAACGTGTGCTACGTTTATTTGTGAAGCTCGGATTGTTGCGATAATCCAAAACGTAATAGTGATTATTTAGGACGCGACTCCTTATTGATACTCGATTGAAACCAATAGGTCTTAGTTAGCCAATCTCGTTCATCAAGTTATAGGTCTAACTTGGTGTCTGCCTATCCCTTTCATTTCGGTTCAATCTGTTCATTTTCGCTTCTGCATGTCGATTCGCATTAAGTGGTATCAGAGCTACTAACTCTTAATTTTCTTAAAATTAAGACGGTCCAAGGACGTGTCGAAACCAAGTCATTGGTTGAATTTTCGATTGCGATTGGAATTCAATGGTTAAACTCGAGTGAGGTAGTTCGAGGGTTAATCGGTTTTGATCATCTAGTGGTTCTTGTCGGAGTTCCGATTAGTTTATTTAAGTCAAATTTTTGCAAAAAAAAAAAAAAAAACTGTCCACGTGTACTGTTCACTGTGACAACAAAAAAATGTCAGAAATTTTCTCGTTTGAAAACGCTTACGAGGAAAGCTTGGTTTTTGATCCGCTGTTACCTCTCTTTTATGATGATTATAGGGATGAGGAGGTGGTTGTTGCTTATGAACCCCAAAGTAAAGTCATTTGTTTTTGGGTTGATTTTGTAGCAACTATGGAACCTTTCTCTTGTTCAATATTCTCGATTGACAAAGAAACTCTTGAAAAATTAAATGGAAGGAACGAGTTGTGTATTAGCATCAAGAGTGATTCGAGTGTATGTTCAAGTTTGTTAGTGAGTGAGTGTATTAGGAAAAAACAAATAACTCATCGTTTCGTGTGAGTGGTTGAGTCTTTTAGGTTCGTTTACAAAACCACACAAAACAAATATCTTTACAAAAATCCTTTCCGCGGTTAATTCGCATCATGGGGGTTGCAACTTTTAGGTTTTTTTTTGTTTAATTTTTAAAAAAAAATGTAAATATCCTTTTTCATTTTTTCCTTTTTTATTATTATTATTTTTTTCCTATGTTTTTTCCCCTTTTCCTTTTTATTTTGTTTCCTTGTTTTTATATTTTTTTCTTTTATTATGTCAAAAATTAAAGTTTCTATTATGAATTATCGTATAAGCCTTAAACAATTAAGCCTAAATAATTAATCAAAAAATAATCATACAATAAACAAATAATTAAGTAAATAAGTAATCGAAACTACGTCATCGAATCATCGGTAATTGAATTAGAATTCACGATCGGATTCAGAAGCGTTGATTGACTATGTAAATTGATACGTAGCAAAACAAAGAAAAGTTTAATTGAATTTTAGTGTAATAATCTCAAGGTTTCTGAAGGGGTAGAATGAAATTCATGATCAGATTCAGAAGCGTTGATTGACTATGTAAATTGATACGTAGTAAAACAAAGAAAAGTTTAATTGAATCTTAGTGTAAAAATCTCATGGTTTCTAAAGGGGTAGAATGGAATTCATGATCAGATTCAGAAGCGTTCATTGACTATGTAAATTTATACGTAGTAAAACAAAGAAAAGTTTAATTGAATCTTAGTGTAAAAATCTCAAGGTTTCTAAACGGGCGGAATGAGATTTTTTTAGAAGAATTCGTTTAGATTGAGTAAACGCTCGTTAGGAAAAAGTAATCTCGTTTTTTAAATCCAAAAAATGGATAACATTTATAAAAAACATCGATAGAGCTTATATATGGAGTACCTATTTTTTATTGGGAAACATATAAAGTACTAATTATAAAATTACGCTGATAAATACTTTAAGGAGAAATAATACATTTACATATTGAGAATAAACGGTAACTATTTAAAGAAATAAAAAAATTGCATAATATAGGGGAAGACAAAATATGCTCTTGATCAAACCATTTAATTAGTACAAGAGCTCCACGCCAAATGTGACACAATAGACAAGTGATAAAGAGTCTAGTTAACTTGTTTTTATTTTAAAAAAACTACTTGGGCCAAATCTAACCTGTGACGTAGTGCACTATTCTTTAAGCAAAAAAAACTACTTAGGCCAAAGCTACAAGTTATGTGATTGAGCCGGGGCCGGGCCCCCGCCCTAAGGGTGAACAAAAATATACGATACGGTTTTATTATACGTATACGATACGGTATACGCTTTCAATTATACGAATTTCCGGATATCCGATACGAATAATCGGATATATGATACGGTTTTACTTAAAACCGTAGCGGATACGTATCAGGGAAAATTGAAACCGGATATCCTAATATGCATTATACAATAAAGAATTCAAAACTCACCAATTATTCTCAAAGGTAAAAAAAGCAAAACTATTAGTGCATTTATGATATTATGTAATGAAACGTAATATTTTGTTAGAATAATGGTACCGTAAGACATGTATACCAATTTTTTTTGAGGTTTTTTAATGTATTTTTATAATATCAATTTATATAAAACGAACGTTGCTTAAAAATCAATTAACTACTCTTAATTAAAGATGAAAAATTGTTTAAAAAAAAGAAAAATATAAAATCGGATATCCGATACGATTTACAAAATCGGATCGGATATCTGGTTTTGCTCACCCCTACCCCGCCCGACATACCCAAGATCCACCCCTGCCAATGACGTATGAGGGAGGTGGGTATTTTTAAGGATAAAAAAGAGGTGATACTTATATGGAATGCATTAAATGAAATTTATTTGATGAAGTAATTTTCATGACGCTAAAGTATAAAAAGTAATTATTTAAAATGTGGTATTTTGAATGTTTTCTTACCTGTACCACCTAAAATTGAAACAACATAAGGTATGAGGAATCAAGTTCTAACCCCATTGTAATATGATTCCTTATTCGGAATCCATACCTAATTACATATGCACGAACAAATGCTCCCTTGATGGGTTGTTGGGAAGGATTAAGAAAGGATGAAAAAAGGAACCAGCGCCAAACGCACGCCAAAATTGTCTTCTTTTACGAAAATATAGTACTATGATTTTTAAAGGTTGGTGCTTTACAAACTTTGTTTTGTATAAAAGGTTGGGTTCATATAATGTTTTATTAAAGATTGTGTTTGATAAAAAAAACCTTAGAATAAATAACTAGAGAGTACGTTTGATTTTACTGGATGAGATTTGATTAATTTTCCGACTTTTTTAATATAAGTATTAACCCAAAGGATTGATGCCGATATTCAAAACAAAATATAAAATTGGGATGATGTCCAATATGAAAAATAGATCGAAGTAACTATGCTCTAAAGCATGATATTAGATTTAAGAGCATGTTACCAAATCACGACCGTGTTGTGAAGTTTGAAGATCATGGTAACCATATTTTACCATATTTTGCGCTGCACGGGTTAGTTGGCTCAATTACATTGAAAAAAAAGTTATAGAGTAAAAGTTATATTTAAACTATGTCATCATTTGTTTACATTGAAATAAAAGACATCATATAAAGCTTATACAATTAAGGAAAAATTGATATTTTATACCTTAAATAACATCATTTTTCAACCTTTATAGTGTTATGAGCTTTTTTAACACTTAAAAGAGACAATTTTACTTAAGTTTATTATAGTCTTAAAAGTTTTTCTAGAACTCAAAAGATGTTTGTTTAATATCTATGAAATTCATGAATTTATAATAATTTTTCGATGTGGGTAATTTTACTCAAGTTTATAGTTTTAAGAAATTTTTTTAAGACTCAAAAGTGTGATAATTTTTACTTAATTAAGTTTATGGTCTTAAGGACTCTTTTTAATAATCAAAAGAATTAGTTTTTTCATCTAACTTATTAAGGACGGACGATTACTCTTATTTATATAACAGAATTAGAATATAATATTAATTATATTAAAAATAGTATTAATTTTTATTGTTATATTAATATTAATTATAATAACATTATTATTGTTGTTGTCGTCGTCGTCGTTGTCGCTGCTGCTACTACTACTATTACTATCACTATTACTATTAATTATTATTATTATTATTTATTTATTTTTGTAATGAAATGGAAGCTATTTTAAGAAGAAAACAAATTGCAAGAAGTTAGTGGGTAGTCGAGACACAATCTGGACACCCACTCCCTTAGCAATAGAAAAGCTAATCTTAGTAAAAATGAAAGTAGCTGGCGAGCCTCATCATCCTGAGAGATAGAAAACTTTTGAATCCGCTTGAGCAACGCAACAGCCTCCGAGTTATTGTTATTGTTATTGTTGTTATAATTGTTATTGTTATTGTTATTAGTGTTAATGTTCAAAGGAAATTATTGAAACAAGTAAGCAACACCGTGCTCACTCTCATACCCAAAATCAGTAACCCAGAAAGTGTGACCCAATTTCGACCCATTGCTTCTGCAACAATATCTACAAATGCCTTTCTAAAGTCATTTCTGGACGTCTTGGAGCTATTTTGCCAGAGATCATTTGCCCTAGTCAAAGTGCTTTTGTGAAGGGGAGAGATATTGTGGAAAACATATATATTTACCAAGACCTAGTGCGTTTATACAATAGGAAGCAGTGCTCCCCTCGTGTTGTGATGAAGATAGACTTGCAAAAGGCTTATGATACCATTGAATGGTCATTTGTTCAAGGAATGCTTGATGATCTGAAGTTCCCACTTGAATTTGTTAACATTGTCATGGAGTGCCTCACTTCCCCCAGCTATACTTTGACGCTCGATGGGGAAAATTTTGGGTTTTTTAAGGCAAAGAGAGGACCGAGGCAGGGAGATCCACTCTCTCCTCTTCTTTTCACGGTTTGTATGGAGTATTTGAGTCGTATCATCATGGTGATTAAGGAGAAAGCAGATTACAGATTCCACCCATTGTGCAAGCAGATTAAACTTCGCCATCTGTGTTTTGCAGATGACTTAATGCTATTTTGCAAAGGTAATGCGTTTTCAGTTAACTGGTTAATGAGAGCTTTTGCTCTATTCTCTAATGCTTCTGGCTTCACCATGAATCCGAATAAGTCGAGCATTTACTATAATGGCATCAAAGGGGCGAACTGTCCACAAATTGTAGATGCTACAGGCTTGGTTAAGGGTTCCTTACCCTTCAAGTACTTGGGGATCTCCATGTCCCCTAAGAAGATCTCAGTTCTTGAATGCCATATCCTAACTGAGAGTGAGAGGATAGTGAGCAGAATTAGAGGAATGGGGGCGCGGAAATTATCTTACAGTGGGAGATTAGTATTGGTACAAGCTGTTTTAAGCAACCTGCATATGTATTGGTCTCGCATATTCATTATCCCTTCCTCAGTTATAGCTCAGATTAATGCTATATGTAGGAACTTTCATTGGCAAGGTAGTGAGCACTACCAAATTCCTCCTCTGATAGCATGGGACAGGTTTGTTGCCCTAAACTAGAAGGGGGTTTGGGACTAAAACACCTACACACTTGGAATATAGCAGCAAATGGAAAGTATGCATGGTGGGTGACCTGCAAGGTGGAGCATATGTGGGTTAAATGGGTTCACGCAGTTTATCTGAAGGATAGGGATTGGGCCAATTATCAACCCCCTCTAACTCCAGCTGGTCTCGGAGGAAGATTTGCTGGGTTAAGGACAAATTCTACTCCAATAATTACTTTCCTACTCTCCTGGCGCAACATAGAACTTATGTAGTGGCTGAAGGTTATGAATGGTTGCGCACTCAAGATCAGAGGGTGATGTGGGATAAATTGGTCTGGAACAGGATCAGTCTCCCTCGTTATGGTTTCATAGCCTGGCTAATTAGTTATAAACCTTTACTAAGGACATGCTTGCTAAGATGAGTATTGTGGTGGACGTTGAGTGCAGCATTTGTGGATGAGCGGATGAGACCCATGAGCATTTGTTCTCTCAATGTGTGTATGTACAACAATGCTTCAAGTTGCTATCTTTATGGGTGGGGTATCCTATTCCCCATCAGAATACATCAGACTGGTGGACGAAGTATCGTGCTAAATCTCTTCTACTAAATTAGTGCTAGTGCTAGTGCTACTGCTACTGCTATTGCTATTGCTAGTACTATTACTGCTACTATTATTATTAGTACTACTACTCCTACTAGTATTATTATTATTATTACTACGTGTTTCAACTTAACTAAACTAAACACTGAACGAAACTGAACTGAATGAATGAGTGAAGATGAGTCTTTGAAATCAAAGACTCAACTTCAGACTTATCTGAGTCTCAAACCGTATAACTACTTTAATCAGGTATGAGTCTCAGACTCAAAGACTCAAAGAATCAGAGCCTTAGACTTTACTTAGATCTGGCTAAGCGTCAGACTCGTACCAACCATACTCATAATAAACTCTTACTCAGACTCTTGCTCAGACCTTCTTTAAACTTAGCCTTACTCCTACTATACAACAACTTCAAGAAGGCCTGCTGAACTCTCCACACATAAATGCAATGTCATCTAATAATAAATGTTGCATTTCTGTGTAAGTGCACCACTCCACTATAATATCGTGAACGGTTGATGATTCATGTGTACAGTTAACCTTTTTCTTTCTGCCTTCCTTGCCATGGGCAAATAGTGCTGTACTTATAAATTTTGTTAACTGCAAATATGATAAGATAGGTTATTCTAGGTTCCCTCTCAACATGGTTGGGCAAAGCTTTCATGGCTGTAGTTTGTAATTTTTTTGCATGCTATTCTAGATTGCTTCCATGTCCTACGTGTTTTATGAGTTAAAAAAAATGAAATTATCATTAAAGCATGTAGGCAATTTCTCAGTTTCAATTGAAAAAACATTGAAAAGTCGTGTAGTTGCGACATCATTAGGTTCTCGACATCACTAGGTAATTTGGAATTATTTCACATATAATGAAGTCAACAAGATGAGCATATACTCCGTACTTTATTAGATGCTTTGAAGCTAAGCTTCCAATATTTTTGCAACAGATGTCAGAGCTGATGAGCATGGAAGGCTACAATGCATGGATATGCCTAATATCAGATTTCACACTTGAGTCCTTGAAGTCTTGGAAGGTAATTGAACTTGCATGCTTAGCTGCGAATGATTGCAGCATAGAGGTTATTCACCCCGTTCCCCCTCCCACACACACACAGAAAATATTTGACTGAGAGAAAAAAATATGAAAGAAAAAACGTCATTCTTTGACTACTAGTCTACTACTGATTAATTTGAATGCTGGATTTGTGTTTCAGTGGGCAAGCACCAGTGTATACTACCTTCTTGGACTGTGGTCGAGAATGGTACAATCTTTACCGCATTTGAAGGGCGATTTCCCTGGTGTTGTCCGTTTAGATGAGCTTGTGCCTAAGATTTTGGAAGGATTTATTTCTTCTCGTTTTGCTTCCCTACAGGTTTTGGTATTTTGATGATGTAGTTATTCTTTTGAAGCCTTGTGTAACCTTCTCTTATGCTTTTAATGGTTAAATTATTTGTGTATAATCGACAGACTGAGTTTTCAGACGACCTTGAGGAAGATCCTTTGGATAAGATTGACGTGATGCAGGATCAACTTGACTTTTATCCGCACCTGTGCAGATTCCAGGTTTATTTCTTTTTGTATATTTTCTAAAATGTATGTCTAGCTGTTTAACAGCAAGGTCAGCAACCAAGATCCGCAAATCAAGTTAGATTTATGTTCGGTTACGTATTCTTTTTTAAATTTGGGACATGATATTGCACTGCAAACATTATCCAAAAATTTATCATGACCAAATTTTGAGGTACTGTCTCCCATATGGGTTGTCCAACAACTACAGGTAGGTAGCTGCAAACTCGATGTTTATAACTATGCTGATACAGTAATGGTACCCATCTAGTATAGCCTCTGACTGTCTGTTTCTTCTCTTTTTGGTTACAGTATGGTAGCTGCAGTACTCACCTGTTAAGTGTGATGGACCCCCTCCTGCAAGCGTACATGGTAATACATGGCATTATACTTAAGTGTCCACTTTGGTTGGGCTCGATTGTTAAATGTTTGCTCTCATTGTATATCTAGGAAGGTGTCACTCAACTTGATCATTTGACTACTAGCAATATCGGAGTTTTGGAAATCAAACTTGCATGGATGGTGCACATTATTGCAGCCATTTTGAGGATAAAGAGCTCTGGGTATTCTTTTTTCATTTTTGTTTCCTTCCTTTCTGATACTACCTCCTTTTTTTTTATCTTCCCGTCTTGTTCTTCACTTTTTTTTAAGGAAATTGCTCAAATGCCTATCCTGCCCTTACACTCACGTCATTTTCTACCCTTGCCCGTCAGAAGCCCTCACTCGCCGCATTCCCACAGCCACAGCCACAACCATTCACCCAACATACCACTACAGTAATTAACTCTCGTCCCTCACTAACACCACAACCATGACCATCCAATTATCAGCCCAACGACCACCACACCACCCTTCACAATCACCATATCAGCACCCCATGACCACCTACAACCATATGAACCCCTAAAAGCATCACACAAACCACCCTAAAACCATTACTTGAAATCTTCAAAACACCACACAACCGGTAGGGAGGCTATGATAAACAAGAGGTTTTCTGGTGGTAGTGGGCGGTAGGCTGTTGTGTTGGAGAGGGAGTGATATTTTAGTAATAGTTTTTTCTGTAATGACACGAAAGTCATTAATAGGTTACTTGGGTAAAAAAAATATGAAAACGTTGCCAAAAAAGGAAAGACAAAAGTGGAAGGAAAAGAAAAAAAATATGTAGAAGGATAATAGGATTATGGAGGAGGGAGTACTAATTAATTATCAGCAATCGTACATCAACATGAGTATGTTATGTGAAGCATTCTTTGTTTACTCGTCTTGCAGGGGTTCACCGAGTGAAATTATTGATGCAGAACTCTCGGCTCGTGTTTTGCGGTTGATAAATGCCATGGACTCTGGAGCATATGTCCAGGTATAATTAACTGCCTAATAGGCAAGATGTTTAAATTGAGCTCTCGACGTGAGGTTTTGGTGTTAATTTAAGGAGTATTCATAAACATATTATTGCTGATTTGTTAGAGTATCTCATTATTTTGCTTTTCTTTATGATACATCTGATTTCGTATGGTTTTTCTATTCAGTTAGTCATACGAGGTTGTAAAAGACTGTATGTCAATGAATATTGCCGTCATAGTGTAGACTGCCAGTTTTCTGTTCCTTAAGTCAGTCTGGAGCTCTCACATATTTTACTCTTTCCTGCAATCGTTAGAGATATGGTGAGCTTAGCCGCAAAAGACTTGAGCTTGCTGTTTTAAGTTTCTTTCAGTCCTTTAGGAAGACATGTATTGGTGATCAGATGATGCATTCTTCTAAGGTATGTCTACGCTATGAATGGGATCACTTTCATCGTAATAAAAAAGTGTTGCATTATACCATCTGTGTCATCAGTTTTATTTTTCTCCCCCTTGCAGCAGTTATATGTTCGATTATCTCAGCTTCTTGGATTACACGATCATCATTTGGTCTTGGATGTCATGGTTCGAAAGGTTGCTACAAATCTGAAGTGTTTCTCGGAGGTATGATTCTAATTCTGTAAGTGAACAGCATAATTGACTCAAACCATATTGATCTGACGAACCCACCTTTTCCTGGCAAGGAGGAAGGGAAAGAGACTTGTTAAATGGAAATGTAATTGTTTGATGCATATGTATAAATACATGCTAGAATTCACATATCTTGTGTCTTTTCTTATTTGCAGAACGAGGAAGTTCTGGATCAAACACTAACCTTATTCCTGGAAATGGCATCAGGGTTGCTTTATGCTGCTAATCTTAATCTGGAAACTTAAATATTTTATTGTCCAGTGCTCGAGTTTGTTCTGATATAATATAATGTCAACATTGTGTAGGTATATGACGTCAAAGCTACTATTAAAATTGGAGTCCCTTCAGTATATAACAGCAAATCACAATGTAATAAATTGTCCTGAGTTTTTTTTCTTCCTATTTTCTCTTTTTCTCCAGCTCCCTACTTCTGTTAAGTCCTCTTCCCCTTCCCTACCTTTTTTACTTTCCTTTTTTACCAATCTTTCTTACCATTTTAATCACAATACCCCCATGTGTACGGTTACTTAGGGGGCTTGATATATTCTTACATTTTGGCCATTGATTTTAGTGGCTGATCAATATTCCTGCTACGATTGTAATTAATTCTGTTGGATGTTGGGCGTCCTTTTGTCAATCAGAGACATTTTCATTTTCTTGAAGACTACCGATCTCGTAAAAGAACAAAGTTCTATTGCATTATTGGCTCTCTAGTGTTCATGGAAGATAACATCATCAAGTTTAGGCAATTAATGGATCCATTCTTGCAGGTATGTATTGAGTTCTCAAAATGAAAATGCTGTTACAAAGTTCTGGAGTTAGGAGACCGTCGTATTGTAGTTTTATGCTAGTTTATCAAAGTAACTCCTGAGTAATCATTAACATAAGTCCTTTGTTTTTATTTTGTCTCTCCATTATGATGACTTTGAAATTTCTTGATGATTTTTATCCGTATTGTTTGTAATTTCACTTAGGTTTATGTAAACCTTGAGTCGACTTCTGATGCTCTCTTCCGGAGTGAAACCGTAAAATGTGCTTTAGCGGGATTGATGCGAGATCTCAGAGGAATTGTCATGTCCGCCAACAGGTTGTAGGTTTACATTAATGTGCTTTTCTATAGTGGGATTTTGATTCCGAGTTTGTTTCCTTTTGAAGTTGAAATGGCTAATTTTGTCTTCGACTTATTTCAGCCGCAGGGCCTATGGGTTTCTTTTTGATTGGTTATATCCAGCTCATACACCGCTTCTTTTAAGAGCTGTTTTGACTTGGGCTGATGCTCCGGAGGTACTGGCCTTTCCTTCACCTTTCCTAAAGTATATAGACTTGTGTAGTAATTATTGCGATTTTCATTGATTTCATACAAGATGGTTTTGAAATCTTTTTGTATGGGCATTTCATTGCGAGCCATATGTTCCCTTTCCAATGGAGCCATATAGTTGTTCTTTAGTACTTGCTTTCCCTTGACCTTCGCTGAAGTATGCAGACTTTTGAATTAATTGTCGTGATTGTTATTGATTTCATATGGAATAATGGTTTTTGAATCGTTTTGTATGGATATTTCATTCCAAGCCATGTTTCAGTGGAGCCATAGTCGTTCTTTGGTAGTCTATTACGCTGGAATAAATCGAAAAGCTTACTAAACTGGTTGCGCTTCTTAATAATGTAATCTAGTTGTCATCAGTGTTGAGAAAGGGTAGCATCTGGATAGGAACTTTTAAGATCCAAATTCGAATCCTTATATTATATGGTACATACGGATTCATTCTAGATTCTCTGGATAAAACATTTGTCCCTAGGATTAGGATTTACCATGTATCTATAATATTAAATAATGACGTTATTTAAATTTCACAAAAAATTAATATTGATATCTTAATACTCCGTATTTCTTAATGGGAAAAAGTTGGACTGTAAAACTATATTTTAGTTTATGAGAAAACAATTTGTAAAGTTACCATTCCCTTTGACTTAATTTTTATTTTTTTGAAGAAAAAAAAAAGTATCTGAGGTATTTGGACCTCAACATCCATATCCATGTCCTTAGGATCCAAAATATTGCGATCCAGACTCCAACTTGATCCATGATTTCATTGTCATCCCCATTTGTCATGTCATCACGGCCATGCAAAATTAGTCCCTTTGTATACCACCCGAATCCCATAAAATCTTACCTCGCCATTTGTCGAAGGGCTTCAGGGTATGTTTGTTGTATTTCATGATGGGCAATTTGTGTGCTGGTAGCAAATTGATATGATTGTGTGCGTTTGACCCTCTTACCATATGTTGCAGCTAATGTGGTTGATGTAGTTGCTGTTAGTTTGATGTATTTGTTTATTGTTGGTCGGATGCTAATATGCTAGTACTGTGTAGCAACATTAGCTTAGGTAGCACTCCAATCATAGCCTTAGTAAGATTGTGAATGGTTATGGTAGGTGCTTTTATTTTTTTTTGTCCAAAGATGTTTTAATCTAGTGATTAAGACGGAGTTAGTGCGGACAATAGATTTCATGTTCGAATCCCCCTCCCCGCCTTCTATTTTAATGGGGCTAACTAAAAGCTTCGTTGGACCAATTTTTTTTCAAACTTAGTTAGCTTTTTTTTCCCGTCCTAATTTTTAGGAGGTCTTTTTTGTGGAGATTCTTTAAAGTTCAATTATGAAAAATTCAGTTCTTGTGATCTTTACTTCTCACCTTTTTTTTTTCATTTGATTGAATTATACATCCCATTATTCACACGAATCACACCTCCAGGATCTAATACTCTTGTTGTTTTTTTTCCCATTCTGTTCAACCAGTTGCCAGTTTGCCCTACTTATCTTTTCTTTGACCTCTTCCACTACGTGCTCCCATACCCAAATTCATACAATGATACACACTCTGCTTGTAGTAAAAGGAATAAGATCCTATCACTCAGTGTTTCCATTGGCCTATTGTTTGATATCCCGAGTGGAGGAACAATGAGGAGCTTAGAGAACGATTGCAGTATTTTGATATGGTGGTTGAAACATTGTAATTAAGAACAAATCGCATTGTAATTTAAGAATAAATAACACAAATTTCCATTTTATGGCCTGATAACTTCACGATACAGGATATTTAAGTTCTTTGATTTATTTCATCATCGTGCTATAATAAGAATAATAGGATATAAATATAATAGTTGGGCTCAATCATCACCTTAAGGTTTTGGTTGAGATGGTTCATCTAACAAAGAACATCCATGAAATGTCGACCCTGAACATGGTTACATATTTCACTTTAGTATTTTTACAACTAATTTAGTTGGATCTGTTCTCTCAAATTGTAGATGGAGTGTACCTATATTTTTAACAAATGAGGAATCTGTTATGCATCTTATTCACTTTTCATTGCATTGATATCGTCAATCACTAAAATTGCAGGTAATGAACCCACTACTGAAATTAATTGCAGAGCTGGTATCAAATAAATCCCAACGATTGACTTTTGATCAATCATCTGTCAATGGGATACTGCTATTCCGAGAAGTTAGCAAGTTCCTTGTGGGCTATGGAACTAGAATCCTCGGTGTTTCTGGCCAAAGTGATGTATACACTTCTAAATACAAGGGAATGTGGGTATCCCTTGTTGTTCTTTCTAGAGGTACATACTGAATTTAGAATACCCCTATCAACCATACATCTAGGCAACACTGCTGAAAGTTTCTTTACTTGCTCTATATCACCCATCTCTCTGCCTCCTTTTGTGCCCGCTAAATTCAAAATGCATGAAATGTTAAGGTTTTTTTTACTTGTAAGTCTTAACACTTTTACAGAGAGTAGATTGTTCTGCATAGGGCTTGAATTTAATCATGTGATGTAGGTATGGGAGCAGTAATAATTTTGTTTAAGGCGTGTCTCATGCCTGAAATACCCAAGCATTATATGTGGCATATGTGACACTGCTTCCACATGTGCGTGGATCAGTATCACTAAAGCTATTTTATTCCGTACTCCTATTGGCTCTTTACTGTGTTTTATGATGCTTTCTATTGTTGAGTGTTGGTAATCTGTCTTTGAATCACAGTGATTGATGGGAATTACGTCAACTTTGGCGTGTTTGAACTGTATGGTGATAGAGCTCTTTCTGACGCTCTTGATATTGCTTCGAAGATGATACGATCAATTCCTTCTGTACATATGTTATCATATAGAAAGGTATCACCATCTTTTTCTCTTCTGTATACCCGTTTCAAAATTATTGGTTTTATCCGTAAAGGTTTTTTTTTTCTTGATGATATGTTGTCATGTGCATTTCTGAGTAGGTTATTTACTGCCTTGTTGTGTAAATCATTTCGTCACCTGTTGTTTCTTATTGTCATATCACTGTTCCTGTTTCTCTATTTTATATTCTTTCTGGATGGTTGCTGGAGATGGTGGACTAGGTAGGGTGCTAAGTGCTGACTGAAGAAGGATGTAATCACTTGTAGCCAATGATTGAATGTAGGATGATTGTCCCTAAATTTTTTGGTTTCAGGTCGCCGAAGCTTACTTCAGTTTTATAGCAATTATACTAGATAAGTATATCAAATTTGCTTTAGAACTCGATGCAAGTACTTTTGAGTATGTTGTCAGATCTCTCCTCTCTGGCATGAAGATTCTGGACTCCAATTTGGTATCCAAGGTATGAGTTTAAACTATTCTTGAGATTTTTTTTTTGTTTTTTTCTTGGAAATTAAAATGTATGGA
The DNA here is from genome assembly GCA_958450325.1 of Agrostemma githago. Lineage (NCBI taxonomy): Eukaryota > Viridiplantae > Streptophyta > Magnoliopsida > Caryophyllales > Caryophyllaceae > Agrostemma > Agrostemma githago. The sequence continues at coordinate 34,532,248 of OY288256.1, forward strand.
GTACTCTATTAATTTATAATTATGGGCATCACACCATTTTATCTTTTGTATGTGGATGTCCACCACCTTGGTATCCTTGAATGAAGACTGTGTTTTCAAAACAAAACACGCTTCCTCACTTGTTTGGCTGCTATTGAAATCAAAAGGATTATTGCCAAATTTTAGCAGTGGCCAGTGTATATGCCTGTGGAGTAATGTTACGTACTTCGTAGTATATAACAAGAGTACCTACATTGTCTGAAAGTTATTTGACTTTCAACTCTCAGGCTATCCTGATTCCCTTTACTTGAAATGTGAAAAATGCTAGCCACTGAACAGAAGAAATAGAGAAAGTAACAGTTATGAGTTGGAGGATTCATAATTTTTTTAGGCTATCCTGCCGAAGAGAGGGGTTGAAAAGATCAACTAGACATTAGCTAATAAAATGTTCTGTTTTTTTCAATTTGACACTGCACAAGTTTACATCCATAAATCCAATACATATGTCCTTTCAGTGTGCTGCTGCAATCGATCACCTGGCAACATTTTATTTTAACCACATTTCGATGAAAGAATCTCCATGTACGCCGCGAATACTTAACTTTGCTAATCAGATTGCCAACTGTGCTGATGTTCTTCATGAGGTAATTGGGACTTACTGTCCTCTTCTCATTCTTGTTTTATAGTAGGAGTATATTTTTTGGTCGCTCTCTAGCCTTAACTTTGCATTTATTCTGCGTTGCTGTTGTTTTTAAGTTTATCACTGTCAAACTAGTGTTAAGAGCTTTTCAGTTCTAAATTGTACTCCAATGGACAGCTGTATATTAATTGATAAATAGTACTCGTATCAGTTCTATGCTAAATTTTCAAAACTCGTTCCTGGTATAAATGTCTCAAATTCTACCTTTTATATTCAATTACCCAATCTCATATCTAAAGTCTTTTTTTGTCAAATATAAAAACATTACTCCACCATATGCCCAAAATAGGCTTTTAAGATGAAGTAAACACCATTCATAATTGATAGTTACCTGTCTGACCAAAACTGACCTTTAGGAGCTTTGTGGGGAATGCTCATTAAAGATAGAGTTTCATTAGTAGGAGGTTTGAAAGTGGTTCTATAATAGGTGTACTCTTTTAATTAAATTAAATTTAATAATTTAAGTGACATTTTGTCAGATATTGAAAACACTATTCGAGATTTTTTTGTTTGAAGACACATGCAACCAGTGGAGTCTCGGGAAGGCGATGCTGAGCCTCATTCTTCTCAGTGATGAAGTAATGATCTTTCTTTAAGTTGGTATTGTAAGTTTTACTTTTTCTGGGTATTCTGAGACTCTACTTTCATTTCCACAGATGTACACAAAATTGAAGACTCAAATTCTAACGTCACAAGTATGTTTTCCTAGAATCAAGCTCTCCTCCTCCCTCCAAATTTGTCTTGAATAGTATGTAGTATATGCAATTGTCTTTGCATTTCTTTAGTTTTGTACTTCGGATAAAGTGGCAGTGAATATCTAATATATACCCTCAACCCTTGAAAGTTTGTGTATAATACTCCACAGTAGTGTTAGTGATTAGTGAAGTGATATAGACTCTGACCAGTAGTTTTTCATAATGTAGAATAGCTGGAACTTTTTATAAATGAAGTGAAAGGTGTTTTGCTACACGAAACATGACAAATTTTACATGTTACCTACTATTTTCTCGGGCTTGGCTATACTCTGGCATCATATCTAAAACTACTCATCACCCGGTCTTCAGCTCTAAGACCACTCAATTGTAACTCAAGCGTGGCTTACATTAGTATAAACAGAAGTGCGCAGGGAAAGTATAAAAGAAACCAACTCTAATTAGAAGCTATTCTAAAAAAGCGTCGTACTTAAAAAAAAAAAAAACTACTCCGTATTTACTACGGAGTTATTTTCCCACTGCTCTTTTGTCTTCACTGCATTCATATATCACCAAGCTTGGAATTCTTTTTAAATGGGGCTTGTAATAAGACTAAAATAATTGCTTACAATCAGGCAGTCATCAAGAATTTAACCTGGGAAAGTTTCTGGAGAATCTTCATATATACTTCTTTCTCTTACAGATTTAATGTGGCCCTTGTTCATTAATATAGCTCCATAGAAATTTGTCACTCTCTTGCGTTCTTGCAACACGTAAGAACCATATCGCGTTAGGGACTCATTTAGTGAGCACTGAGCAGCACTTACACAATTTGAATGTGATGTAAGAAAAGCTATGTGTCAAGCTTGAGTGGAAGGAGAGAACCTTGGCGTAGTTTGGGAAATGTAAAAGTTTTGCAAAGTCTTCCTTACTATGACCATCATTCCACCTTTTTTTATAGTACTAAGATTGGAGCACCCACAATAATAGTAGTTTTTAGTCTTGGGTTTGTCACCAAGAATTTTATAAATAAAAGTTTTTCCATCGTGGAAATAATTTATGTAGAGAATAAAAATAATAGGGTTATTTAATAGGAATAATCCCAACTTTAGGTGGTCTTCTATAAATAAATCGAACTTTATTTAATAGGAATAAACTCAAGTATTGGACATATCTTACAGGAACCGGGTAACCGGCTACCTGTTAAATCCTTCCACTTTTTAATTACATTAACCATTTTCATTTTCAATTTTTTTTTTATATCATACCGTATCGATAATCTGGGAATAAACCATGACTCTTTGAAAAGTTAACCTAAATTTACAAAATAATTCTCATCATGTCTTCTTCTTCAACTAATTGATTTTTCATTTTTTCTCTAAATTGATTTTTATGGGATTTGCTTGCTGCGAGATTTGTTTGTTTAGAATACACTTGCATATTTCATTTGCAGAAAACATCCTTCGATATTTTAGATCCCAAAAAATTTGCAGAAAAAAATTGTTGGGTTTTAACTCAGAAAAGCTTTATCGAGTCCAACAAAAGGATGAAAAAACAATTTGCTTATAAAAAGATGGGACCCACAGTAACTTGGTGTATCAGGTCATTTTAGACGTAATTCCATTAGTGTACGATATGTCCAATACTTGAGTTTATTTTCAGATTAAATAAAGTTTGGTTTATTATAAGAATATCACCCAAAGTTGGGATTATTCTTGTTAAATAATCCAAAATAATAAAGGGTCCGATTTATGAACAAAATAACAAGTTCTTCCATGGTAACTAATACTCCGTAGCTCTTATACTTGGATTAGAGTGAAAAATGACATGGCTTCCATTGCTATTGCTTCTAGCGGTTAAATTGAATCACTTGACCACAAAAGTTGAATGGAGACAATTAAGTTTTGGAATTGGAATGGATAGTACTAACATTTACTGATCTCTTTGTGCAATGCAGCCCACTGATAAACAGCATCATCTTCTTCACAGCTTTGATAATCTCATAGGAGATATAACTCGGGGTTTAGATACAAAGAACCGGGAAAAGTTTGTTCAAAATCTTCGAAAATTCAAGAAAGAATTTCAAGGAAAGTAAACAGGTCTCTCTTCTAAAAGCAGTTGCCATTTGCAAGCGATCGAGCTAAGGGGTTTAATCGTACCGCCTTGTACATTGTTGTGGTACTTCATCGTTGGAAATGCAGTTATTGGCTTCATTTCTTCTGCTCCCTCCCAATTTTAGACCACACTTGACGTTTCGTAAACTGTAGTCACAGAAAGGAAAATTGGTTTCCTTGAAATTTTGTTACAGGAGGGTTAACATTACCTGGGCAATAGAAGTATGCGTCCCGGTATTTCGATAGACCTTATGTTCAAACTTCATTGTATTTTAGTGTTCGTTAGATACTGACTAATGAGCATTCATGTAATGTAGTCCTTCAATATTTGGAGGATATAGGAAAATTACCTTGGAAGTCAGTCCAGTACATAGAAGTACTTCAGTGTTTCCGATCTTTGAGCATTTCCAACTTAGAGTTTCCCTCTAACTCTTGAATTTTCCTCTCCTAGATTTCTTACAACTCATCTTCTCTTTCATTCAACTCATTTTTTTCATTACCATTATCTTTTACCCAATTTTTTTTTACAATAAAGAGGTAACCTCTTCCTTTAATTTGACCCCATCATATTAAAACATCCACCATTTATTTTGGGTTGTGTTTTTGCCTATCCAGTGTTTTATCTCTACAAAATCCCAAAATCTCAACATCCCATAAACATACCCCATGAACAATCACTGCCCAAAACACAAGCATTGCGGTGGACTTGGTGGTGCGGGGTAGTCGGACTAGGTAGGAGTATAGGGGTGGTTGATGGTGGTGGACTGGTGGGTCCGGGTGATGATGTAGGTGTGGATGGTTGTGTCATTAAGGGTGGGTGAGGATGGTCAAGTCATACTAGGTGGACAAAGATAATGGTCAAGTCAGATCGGGCTGGGTGGGTGGTGGATGGGTGAGGGTGGTTGGGTCCGTGGGAGGTGGAGGATTGTGGGGGTGGGGCGTGATTTAGGGTATTGTTGGTTTTTTTTTTGTTTTCTAATGTAAAATTTCCTACTTTTGTTGTTATTCTCTCTTTTTTTTTTCTTTTTCTTTATGTAAACTTCTTTTGGTTTCATCAGTCCAATTTAAGTAATTATAACTGTATTAAATCCATAATCAAATTCAGAATCGTTATTGAGTATGTAAATTGATAGAACGAAAATGAGGTAAATTCAATTTTGTGCAAACCCTAATTCTTTATAAAGGGTAGAATTAGAATAGTCGGGAAAATTCGTTGGAATTGAGAACACACTTGTTAGAAAAAAGTAATTTTGTTTCTTTTCAATAAACATCATAAAACAAAATAATTTCATAAAAACTTAAAACTAACTGATAACGTGCTTTCGTGACATATACTTGTATAAAAATTATTACATACATGCTCAACCAATTGAAGCTAAAGTGTTTCTAGCTCGCCATTTTCTGAAATGTTTCATTTTTTTCAAACGTGATTAAGTGTGAAGTTAACACCATTATACTTCATTTGATACAAAGGCAACGGCACAAGCTTTGAGGGAGAAGGCATGCCTAGAAGGGATCGACAAGCTAAAGAAACACCTCAAGTCTATAGCTTTGAAGTCATCTTTGAAAGATATGCCAAGAGTTCATGAGAAAATCCCTTACTTATAATGTTCTAAGTTGGGATCTTTTGAACCTAAGTCCACTTATGAGTCTCTAAGGACCGCCACAACAAAGATGAGAGCTTTAGCTCTCATAAGGGTCGGGGAAGGAGGAAAGGATGAATTGGTCACCAACAAGGTTGGTACGGGCGAGTCTTGTTCAAACCCTCACAAAAAATGTCCTACCCACTGTGTCACAAACCAAGCTCTTGTGAGCATGAAATCATTATTCGACCCTTACAATCCAAGGGAAGGTTGGCTGTAGGAAAGGTCGGGTGCATGGTCCAAGGAAACCTAGGAGTTGAGGAGACAAGGGGGAATGAAGAACTCGTCCAAAACGTGGGTGTCACCTTAGTCCTTGAGGAACCCCACTCAATAGTGTGGGAAGAAGAGCAATCCCGACAAACTATGGTCGATGAAGGTCAACAAGATCTCATGTCAAGGAGTAGAGATCCACCCCAAGAAGAGACCGGTAACCCCATTGTCAAGGGTGCATGGGTTGATGATACGGGATGGTCAAGCAAGAAGAGTGAAGTTGAAGCTCATGGTGTTGAGGACAAATTCAGGGACGAGGGATTGAAAAGCGAGCTTCCCTACTTAGGTGCTCTAAGAAGCAAGGTGTTCTACACAAAGGTGTGCCAAAGGTCCACACTTTATCCGGTCCCTCTTGAAACGAAAGGGGGGGAGAGTGGCGCACATCGAGGATAAGGTTCATTGAAACCATGACGTCTCGAGTTGTTTCTCTAACGTTGTCACTCCCCTAAGGATATTTGATCCCGGAGGCAATGGGGGTTACCGAGGTGTGATGGAATCCAACTATCATCCACCGAATTTGAGGGAAATTCCTTTCCAACCTCGGGAGTTTGCAACAGGAGTTAAAGGAAGGCCTTATCACTTTTTCTACACTAATCTAACCCTCAACAGAAGAGTGATTCAACCAAGGGTTTGGTTAAGTTAGACGAGTGATTCAACATGGAGTTCAAGGATCTTAAATCTCTTTAAATAACAACTAATAAATCTAGGACTACACTACTTAAGACTCGAAGAATTGATAGAGAAACCGGCTAAAAAAACAATGGTGAACGAAAGTAGGTGGAGCGATGCAACTCAAGCGTGGTTAACAAGAGGAGGGTGAAGCAACCAAAGCATGGTCCCTTCCTCTCTTCCTAAGACCTTAAAACGACCAAATCAGGTTAGAAGCATGCATGCCATGCATGTGAAGCAACCGAAGCACATCAAGACAAGTCTTGGGCGCGCCTCCAAGACCACAAATCACCAATTATACCAACCTTAGTTAATGTGTTTGCCCTTATAGGTAGAGCATTGTAGGACGTTCATTTTAGCTTCATCTACACCGTTGCTTGTAGCCTTAGGAGGCTATGTAAGGACTTCATTATGCTTTGTAGGAAATAACCGTTTATGAATGAAAAGAAAACTTTGAGGAGTTGAAATCTCTCTCTACAAATCCTTTCACAAAATCGGAGTTTAGTGTAAGGTTAGGTCTAGTTAATCTTGTAGGGATTAGACTAGTCAACTAGTATAATCCCCCTGCTGATGTCTCTTGGTCCTGGAAGACCATCTGTAAGGTTAAAGAAAAACTGAGGAATGTTTATGCTAATGATCAATGGATTGGCTCATTGTGCCCAATGTGTTGACTTGAAAGCTCCATGCTACCTTGTTAACAGGCTGCTACTATAACATTTGGATACAAAGGAATAAGACTACAGCTTGTGTCAGGAGTAGGATCACGATCAATAGTAAGGATTGTTTCAGTTCTACTGATATTATGTATTTCAGAAGCATAAGGTACAATTGTTAGTCCTTAGGCTCCTGTTTTTTGCATTGTTGATATACTGTTGTACAGAATAAGTGTTGTAATTGCCTAATTTTTTGATGAATGATACTACTCACATTTCACCAAAAAAAGACTAGCCACTTACTCTCGTTGTTAGCTTGAGCATACTCGGGCTAATAGCGTGGATGGGTTTTGAACCATTGTTGCTCGGGTCTAGGAGTGGTTTAAAGCACACAAAACCATCTCGATTCGTCTAAACCTTGGATGTAATCCCCTAGAAATTCTAACGCAATATAGTGGCGGAAACACGGTAGAGTGGGATTAAAACACACTGACAAACTATATCTTATTAAAAGAAATGGTAAGTCAATACAAAGACCTCTTTTTACAAAAGGGCTAAAAGTAAAATCTCCAAGAGGGTTTATACAAATCCATAGAATTAAAAGAATAAAGAAAGAGTAGGATCCACGCTACTCGCTAGCTCACACCCAAAACCCAGCAGCAATTACCTGTCATGTTATAAACATAACAGACGTGTAACATAACAGCCACGTCTGTGGGGAGTAACTCGGACGTTCTTCCAGCCATATTATATCATATGGAAAAATAGTAGTATTATTATTATATCAAAATATTTAAAAAGAGAAAACATTAAAACAATATAATAAAAATAAGTTTTCAGCGAAACTTAAAGCACTTGCCAACCTGCCAGTCAAAATCAATCGATAATATAAATATTCAAAAATGGCGTTATGGAAATTCGATCAGTGTGCACAAGGCTAGACTTTCACTAGGATAATACTGGAAACTAACTTCGAGGACTGTAGACTTAACTCATAACAGAATTCAGTCTCTAACTAAGCAACTCAACTATAACAAGACTGCGTGCAGCGAGGTCCTGGTTTAAGTAGTGCACACCCCTCCTAGACAACAAATATGTCTAGTTCAGCTGACGACGACTAACACGATGCGATATCTAGCTTAAGGTCAAAACATACACTCTCCTGGGCGAAACTACGCCCAGTTTAACGACCAAATGTGCCCCAAATAGGCACACCGGCTTTATAGCTGATGGCAAAAACGTACATCACAGACTATATTACTCTAACCCCACACTTGACTTTATTCCATAACTCCAAAACAAGCCATTATCGATATAGAAAAATAAATATAATCAATATAAATAATATGAGGATAAAAGGAATAACATTTTATATTAAAAGGGAAACTTTCCATAAATAGAAACTTACTAATTTTAGAAACTTACTTAAAACAGAAATATGGTTATAGAAAATACGTAAGTTATTAAAATAAGTGAAAATGTATAAAAATAACATTTCTAACGAAATTAACATTTTATTATTATCGTCGTTATCGTAACTTTAATATATTTCTAAATTCGTTACTCAAAATACAAATAAAATATGATAAGTCAATATACAGTATTTTATAAATATTTAGGAAATCGAGTTAAAACTATAAATTTTCAGAAAAGAGATGTTTTAGGAAAAACGATATCAAATTAATTGAGTCAACGAGTTTTATAAATGAAATGAATTTTAGAAAGGTTTCAAATTATTTTTAGCAAATAGCTTTTATTAATACTCCCTCCGTTTCATTGAAAGATTCCATCTAAAAAAGGGCACATTTTTTAAGGATAATAATAAAATATTCAAAATGAGAGAGGGTGTAAAGTAGGTGGGTCACCTAGGTAAGAGTGAAAGAGTTATACCAAAAAAGAAAGTGGAAGCTATCAAAGAAATTTACGAAAAAGGAAAAGTGGAAGTTTTCAATGAAACGGAGGGAGTAAATAATACGGATTTTAATAAAAATAGTCAATCGGAAACAAATAGGAAATTATTAGCGAAAATAGTCTCGACTAAAAAATATATTTAAAATAAAATCGACTATTTTCTCATTTATTAACATAAGTCGTAAAACGAAATTAATTTATTGAACAAGTATACAAATCTCGATTATAATATAAAAATACGATTTTGAGTTAAAATTATAAATTAACGAAATATGACGAAAATATGAAATCGATATTATTTAGTTACTAGTGTCACGATAACCAACAAATATTATAAACGATCATAAATAATAAAATTATTAACGATTTATAAAACGTTATCGAAAGTTGTAAAATATTTATAAAGCATACGATTTAAAATTAAACTTTTTAGCAAATAATACGTAGCTAATAAAAATAGAAAACCGAAGGTAAACTATTTACTACATACTACTACTCAAACATACGATATAAAATCGAGTAACGTCCTAAAGTTACCTTGAGTTGATACCCGCATCAATCACGTACTTGACTCCTCGTATGGTCCAGGCTCATGACTTCAATATTAACGTCTTTAAGCTCCGAGTTTTAGAACCGACAGCCTCAAAAGCGTGCTCCACCAATAATCGAGAAGATAAAAGAAAATAATGAGACAAGGGTATTCGGCACAAAACGAAAAGGGAATTGACGTGCCAAATAGAAACCCGAAGATTGAACTTAATAGAGTCGAGTACGACAAAGTAGGGATGAAACAACAACCATGACAAGATGAAATCGACAAGTAAATGACAAACAGCAGCATGTTGAGCAGTGCAGAAATACCCATAACCGTAGCAGTAGTTTGGAAGCAACAATCACGAATAGAACATGAGGACAGAAGGAATAGCATCATCATCAAACAGTAGCAGTAACGACCCACAAACAGAGCAATAGCATCGACGGAAAATGAAGTGGAAGATGAGCATATAACGACAAAACAGCAGCAGCGGCAGAACAGCAGTACGAGCAGATCAAAAGGGAACGAGACAAAGGAGAAGAACGGTGGATTACCTTTCCGAATCAGACGACACCAGAACCGACGTCGGAGCCGAGAAAAACAGCAGCTACACGACAGTAACAACAATAGAAGAAGGAGAAAAGGAAAAGAATGAGATGGCTACGAAAGAAACTAATCGACGAAAATGACGACACACAAATCTAAGATACGAAAAAGGGAACAAGAACAAGCCGACGCACAAGGACGAAAAGGAAGCCGAACAGAAGATGAAGAAGAAAGGAAAAACAGAGAGTAGCAGCAACACACACGCAATAGAAGAATAAGAAAACAGAGAAGAGGAACGAAGGGGAACAAAGGTGCGGGAAACAGGACAACAACCGTGCACTGCAGACGAAGAGATGATAGAAGGAGCACCAACAGCGACAACGGAAGCAGCAAAATGTACAACGACAGGTAGCAACAATCGATGACAAACAAGCGAACAAAAACGGAAGAGGAACAAGAAAAACGAAGGAGAACGAGAGGGACCCAGCTCGATTAACAGTGGCGGCAGCAGCGAGCAGGCAGGTACAGCAGCAGTAGCGGTGACAGGACAGAGTAAAAGCCGAGGGGTCGAGATGTCGCAGAAAAAAATAAGAACCAGGGAGACGGAAAAGTAGCACGATGAAAGACAGCAGATGAAGGGGAAGAATGAAATGAATTATGTGGGGATGAAACAAGGAAAAAGGGATGAATATAGAGGGTGAAACGGTGGGGAAATGAACGAGTATAGGGAATGAAGAGCTGACAAGGGGTGCAAGTGAATGAAGCGGTGGAAGTGAGAAAATGAAAGGCAAGGGGTGTGAATGTGTGTGTGTGTGTGAGGGGGGGGGGGGGGGGTGTACAGATAGTGGGAATACAAAGAGTTAAAAACAATACAAAATGATTTAACAAATCGGTTAGGAAACGAATTCTGCACGATAAGTTGTCTGACTCATGAGTTGAATTAAAAACGAGTCCATAAAATTGTTAAATAATCGGACCGTCAAATATAATGGGTAAATAAATTATTCGAGACCAAAACGAAGCTAAAAAAAATATAATTAGACGATAAAATAGTATTCCCGATAAATAATAAATCTTTGATAATGTGAATTAAATTGATTTCTCGAGGAAAGGAAATAAATGTTTTGACGAAACTTAAAATAAATGAATTTCGAGCCGAAAAATAGAAAATTCGAGTTTAATATGAATACATAAAAGAATTAGAATTTAAATCGTCGAAATAGACTTTCGATAAAAATTAAGTTAAATGTATAAAATTAATCGAAATAGAAAAAATACGTTTTAAATATAAGAAGAGTTTTCGAGTCAAATGGAATTTTAGTAGTTTGAAACGATTAAACGATAAATTCGTTTTATAATAATTTTAAGAATTACGAGTTAAATCGTAAAAATAAAAATACGAACATAATTTTAAATTAATTTAAATTTATAAAATCAGGGATGTTACATTGGAGGGGTGAGGGTGGGTTGTTTATATCTTGTTAGCTCCCATTGTTTTGAGTGTTAACCCCCGTAGTTTATACTCCACCTCCCTACCCCAGGGTAATCCCGTGATCACCCCGAAATTCTCCAACGTCATACCGACCTCTCTGAACGACATATGAAATGTCGAGGTCGTATCGTGAAAGCGATCCACCATCGCCCTAATCACCATTAGGTTGCTCTTAGTATGACAATCGACCAACCGAGTCCAAGGCTCAACTACGGGACCCAAAGCCGTCCTCCTAACCAATTCCTTAGCCTCAGGGCTCAGCTTCTGCGAGTACACCTCAAGACACGTCGTGAACCCCGGGAAAGTCCTCATCGAGCCTGGGGGTTGCAAATCATGGCAATACAAGAATATAAGTGGACCTTACAAATACAAGGGTACTCACCTTGCCGTCTTAGTACGGCTCGACATATGCTGGTTCGGACGGAATACCAATTGCCGTCCATTCCAATCCCTAACCCAAGCGGGATCCACATAAGACACTTCCTCGGCCTCGTCTACCGGCCTAGGCACCCGTCGCCTCCTCTGAATCGTCATTGGCAAAACCTGTTGTAGACACCCAGACTTTGAGTTGGTGGCTGCAAGGGTGCTCGACAAACACCCGATGACGATAGGACTGTAACACGACGCGAGATTACGATGTTTTAGATAGTTTTTCTATTGAACGGATCAAATAATTACTCGGAAAAATTAATTCAACATCAAAATGGTCTTAGTCGTGTCATTACGGTCGCGTCGACAGTAAGTAGAGTCAATTTCGACACCGGGACTCCGAATCGGTCCCGAAATATGCAAAGTCAAACCCGAGTCAATGCGTAGGGCCGAGCAAACCTCGAGACACGCGTCCGAGGCCCACCTGGCGCTCGACGCTAAGGTTAACGGGAAGCCTTAATCTCCAAGAAAGCCTAAGATACGCACATTCTTCGTTTTGGAAAGTTTTGAAATCGGATCTTCAAGATTTCAATCGCGTGAGTTGAAGCGTCTGAGAACTCAGCTGCCTCACACCAGGCGTCCGAGTTCTGAGCGGCTAGAAACCAAGCATCCGAGTAGTCAATTTGAACTGCGCGAATGATGGTCGGTTCTCGCCGCGTCCCCCATCGTCAAGTAAAGTCCAACCTATCCTAACGGTTGATAGGGTAAGTCGGGTCGTGTCCACGGAGACGGTTATAGGTGTCTAGACTAGGTCTACCCAAAAACTAGGCTAAGTCACAAACAAACACAAAGAAGACGACAATTGACAAACTATGATGGTTGGAGGTGAAGAAAGTGGACTAACAATGTACTATGTATGATAAGAGCTAAATGAAACAACTAAAGATTAACTAAGCAAACGAACTAGAGAAATGATGACTAACTAGAAGGATAAATCAAATATGGAAGGGAGTAGGGTTAGGTCGGGTTCATAAGTAGGTTTCTCTATGTCACTAAGGTCGGTTTGCGCTCTCGCGCCAAAGCCTAAGTCCGCACTCTCGTGTCTAAGACTAGACCCGAATACTCATGCAAAGTATTACCCAAAACATAAGCATTCAACCACAAATCGATTACAAGATGAGGAGATGAAAACAAGCATGAGAAGCATGGCCACTACAACTCAAACAAGCAATTCAACAAACACATAGAGTGCTCAAGTTGTGACTAGCAACAAAGATTCCACCTTTTCCCTTAATCAAACCCTAATTACTCATAATCCAAACTTAATCCCCCTACTAACCCCACAAAAAATCTACTCACTCATAATCCAACTAATACTAACCTAAACAAAAGAAATCAACATAATAATCCAAAAATCCATAATGAACAAACAAGAACATTAAACAATATATATAAAGATTGAAACTTGATAAATAAACAAAGATTAAGAGAAAAGAGATTATACCAACTAACAAAGAGATAAAAAGATGAGAACTTGCATTAATAAGAAAACCCCAAATAATCTCCAAGGTTGTCAATCTTGGATGAGTCTTCAAGAATCTCCTTAATACAAGACTAATTAACTAGATTAATCTAAGATTAACAAAAGTTTAAAGAAAGATTAAGCTAATGAGAGGAGGAACTAAATCTAGGGTTTAGAACATTGTATGGTAGTGTAAGATGGTTAAACAATACAAGGGAGGAGTATTTATAAGGTTACAAGAATGAAGGAGAAGAAAAGAAGAGTCACGCGGCTACAGCACCCCTTCCCGGTCGGGAAGGAATGGTCCCGGTCGGGATGGGCCATCCTTCCCGGTCGGGACGACGAAACAGCAGCCCTTCTAAACACGCACTCCTTCCCGGTCGGGAAGGCTACTCTTTCCGCCCGGGAAGGACCTTGTAGGCCTCCAATATGAGCTCTAAGGTCCCTCCTTGCTTCTCATGGGCTTCTCATCGATTCTCGGAGCTCGGGATCGAGTCTAAGGGGCTCGGGAATGGGTCCCAAGGTCTCGGGATCGAAACTAAGGCACCGAGTGATCGTTCTTTCTCTACGTTGGCTCCAAAAGTGTAGGAAACGAGTCGGAATCGTTCCAATTCTCCATGAATGGTCTTGGGAACCTAAAACGAACTATAGAAAGCATAAGTAGCCCAGAAATTTTCACAAGAGAAACCGGGACCAAACATAACAAATTAGGCACTACAAACTACACTTATCAACTCCCCCACACTTAACCCTTACTCGCCCTCGAGTAAGCACCAACTAACTAAAAACTAAAAGAAACTAGACTACTAACCGAGTGGGTATTAGCGCAACCTACGCCCTTTCAACTCACGCGAGTACACTTAGAGGAAAAGTGCACTCCGCAAGGCAAGTAAGGTCTTGCGACAAAACTGTGGATGCAACCGGACACAAACACACACAAACAAACAAACATACAAACAAACAAGTAATCGGTTGCATCCAAAAAGAAATAAATACCGCTTCCCTTAAACAAGCGGTGGAAGAAGCACCGGTTTAGGACTCAAGGCAAGTGACAACGTTCACAAGCTAGTAATACAAATCGAAATGAACAAAACTCTAATAGTATGACAACAAAGTAATAAAAACGTTGGTAACTTACCTAGGTCCTCCTAACCTTCTAAGAACGTACTACGGGACGATCGGCGGGATGGAAAAAGGATGAACCATGGTGTTAGTCGACACTGTAGGTAAGTGAGACCCCGCCCCCTTTAGCGATGATCCAAGAGGGTCGTCCCATGTTCAAAACCGCTCAACTAATCCAAGTAAAAAGGTGGATGTGATTGCAAAATGAGGGAAGACCGACCATTACCGCTATCATCCTTCCTAGGGACTCGCTCCATTGGTAGGCTCTTCACGGTAATAGTCGGTAAAAGGCTTATTTTTGAGAGGTGAGGATTCTTTTTGTGAGGTGATTTTCTTTGGCATTTTCTTTCTTTTGCATTTTTGCTTCTTGTGTTGCTATGCCATTTCTTTTTCATCTTTTGTATTTTCTTTTTCTTGGCTTTTTGTGCCTTTTCTTTTTCTTCAATCTTTTGTTTCTTTCATTTTCTTTTCTTTGCCCTTTTGGCTAGATTTGAGTTGTAGGCATTTCTTTTTGCAACTAAGAAAGAAGATTTCAACAATTTGCAACTTTATTTTGTGGATATGTGTAGGAGGTAGGGGAATGGGTAAGTCGGGGGTCGCGATCCCCCTTCAAACCCACAAAAAGGTGGAGAACTTGGACTAATCAAACAATTGCAAACATGGTCACCTAAGAGACGGGACTCGGCAACCAAGGCCTTTTCACACCGTGGGTGGTCATAATGGTCAAAATGCAAATCCCGTAGTAAATCCTTAGTAGACTAGGTGGGCTCAAGGTAAAGGACCAACGAAACTATTGATTTAAGGTCATTCTACTAGACTAAAGTCCAAGACTCGATTCATACTACTAGAAAGGGAAAGTAAACACTTGCACACTAGCCTCAAAACCGGGTTTTCGAAAACCTTTTTACACACTAGACACAACTACACATCACAAAACAAAGACACGACAAAATCGAAAGAAAAAGAGACAAAGGCAACAAAACAAAATAAAACAAAACAAACATATAAAGAGAACAAACACCACCCAGGATTTCCAAGTAAGCAACCAATCAACCACAAATCTTCACAAAGCTCCACCCAAGCACACATCATCACAATTCTCCTCCAAACTTCACAAGAGATAAAGAGGAAAATGGGATAAAAAGGTATTACCGAATGTCTTGAAAGCCTTCCAAAGTTAACGGTGATTAAGCGACCTACAAGGACAAAGGGAGGCAAACACGCACAACACAACAAATATACGACACAACGACACAAAAGGAAAACACACAAAAGAAAATCTTTTTGATTTTTGTGAAAATTTTCAAAATTTTATGGTTTTTTTAAGATTTTTCGGAAAAACTACGAAAATAAACTAGACTATACTAAAATATAGCTCCCCCACACTTAAACCGAGCAATGTCCTCATGCTCGGTCGTATTGTATGGAGACACAAAAAAAAAGGAAGAGAAACTACGAAAATAAAGCTAAAAATCAAAAAGAAAGGCAGAGAAATGGTAGAATATGTCCGGCCGGGGTGTAATCAAGTCACCATAGGCCGAGACGAGAAAAGATATGGATGGGGGAAGAAATAAAAAGAAGGAAATAAACGAAAATGGGAGGGGAGGACTAGGTGTAATAAAGTCACCTAGCCCGGATTCCGCCCGAATCCGACTAAATCCAATCAAAAGAGAGTAAAATCAAAGAAAAAGTGAAAATACTTTGCAAGTTTGGATTTGAAATGACTCTCGATGTAGTCACGTCATCGAGAGTCGGGAGCAACGACTACCAAGGCCCCGAGGGCCACCATGACACAAAAGTGTATAAGGGGAAGGGAACAAAGAAAAGAAGACAAGCAATAAAAGACGGAAAAGAAAGGATAGTTACCGTACCAATCGGTTAGCAACTCACTCACTCCATCGTCTCATAGTTCGATATCGGCACATAGCTAGTCTTCGTCATTGCTATTCCTCTTCATTCTTGATAAGCCCGCATGGTTGAAGCATATAGGTATAAGGAGGTGGGATTTGATGTGAAAGTCGGTGTGTAGTGAAGATAAGATGAGGTGAGGGTATGTATATGAAGTGTAGGGGTCATATGATATGTGCAAGGATAGGTAGGGAAGTTGGGCGGGGGTCTAAAGTGGTAGGGTGGGCTCACACGACAAAGAAGAGGCCAAAAGAGGAGCAGGGCTCGTCCCGGTCGGGATGGATGGTTCCGGTCGGGATGACACACCCTTCCCGGTCGGGAAGCTCCAACAGAAAAGTCGATTTTTGGTACCCTCATCCCGATCGGGATGACTCCTTCCCGGTCGGGATGGCTCATCCTTCCCGGTCGGGATGCTCTCTTCTCTGCCGGGATGGATCTTCTAGCCCTTCATATCCCCAAAAGCTTGTCAAAAGCTTCAAAAACCGACTCCCTTGCTCAAATCCAAGCTTCTATCATCATCTACTCTCCTCGAAACTTCATCTTCACTAAGTCCTATCAAATAAACTCAAATAACATTCATCAAAATCCCTCCCTCACATCACTCATCAAAATGCCAAACTACAAGAATTTCACAAGACTCAAAAGAATTACAAGAAAGAGATATATACAATAAGACGGTTCTTTTGGAACTCCGTCAAACCAAGGATGGTGCATTCTTCAATCATTTTTTTAACAACACTTGGCTAATTCCATCGTCATCAAGGGCACGAAGAAACAAATCGAAGGCTCTCGAGAAATCTTCGATCAAGCTAGTGGAATACCAACCTCCACTCCAAGGATCATCACATCCTAGCCTCGACGTTCCCGGGGCATCCCGATCTACTAAGTTCAAGGGCTTGAACTTGTACTTGCGATCCTTCGGTATATACCCAAACGTCCATCTATCTTCATGTGGCCCCAAGGGAGGCTCAACTTTCTTCTTGCCTTTTAACTTGTCCTTAATATCATGATATGGGCATTCATCCGCCCCAAGCTCAGAATCATCATCCTCAATCCCATAGAAGTTGTTCTTCAAGCTTTCACCCGACTCACCCCCTATATCGATGTCCTTCATGGCGTGGATCATATTACAAGATTCATCATTAGTAGGCGAAGTGTTGCCTTGGAGGTCAAACACGAGCTTCTCGTCGCCTAGCTCAAATGTGATCCTACCGTTCTTTACATCAATCATAGCACCGGCGGTATGGAGAAATGGGCGCCCAAGGATAATGGGAGTGATAGCATCTTCCGGCATATCAAGCACGAGGAAGTCGACCGGAATGAAGAACTTCCCGATTCTTATTGGCACATCTTCTAACATCCCCAAAGGTCGGTTGAGTGAACGATCAGCCATTTGGAGTGTAATAGCAGTACACTTGAGCTCTTTCATCCCAAGTCGCTCACAAATGGAATACGGGATGATGCTTACACTCGCACCCAAATCACATAACGCTCTCTCAATTTTCAAGTTGCCTATGGTGCACAGGATCGAGAAACTACCCAGATCTTTCAACTTGGGAAGTGTAGAACCTTGAATGAGCTCGCTCACCTCTCTTGTGAACGCTATGGTCTCTTCCTTGTCGACGGATCTCTTCCTAGCCAAGATTTCTTTCATGAATCTTCCATAAGCCGGGATTCGGATAAGTAGCTCGGTAAAAGGGACACTCACATCCAACTTCTTCACAATATCTAGGAACTTGTTATATTGAGCGTCCACCTTGGTCTTCATTTGCCTTGTTGGGAAAGGCAACTTGATATGTACCTTATCTTGCTCATTAGGGTTGGTGTTGTGTGCCAAATTTGGACCGTTTTTCCTCCCATTTAGACCCGTTTTTCCTCTATTTTGTGAGACTTGAGTGCGATTATCGCCGTATTTTGCGTAATTCTCACATTAGTGTCTCTCTTTTGCATTTTACGTGTTTTTGGTAGTTTTCTGTCTATTTTGATAGGATTTTCGACCAAAAACGTGTTTGAGCTTCTACGAGCAAGAGAGAGATATGGTCCAAGAGCAAAGCACACAACTGAAAGTTCAAGTAATCCAACTGATCGACGAAGAAAAAGACCGGTAAAGAGTCAATGGACCACCGGGTGAAGTTTCGCCCGACGATATTTTTTTTGATCCCCGAAGATTTTCACGGCGACATGACCGGGCGAAATTTCGCCCACCAGGTGAAATTTCGCCCGATGGTGAAACCGGGCCTGGAATTGCATTTTGAGAAGAAAATCTCACCGGGTGAAATTTCACCCGGTGGAATTATTATGTCAAGCCGCGGGGCGAAATTTCACCCCATGAAGATGCAAAGGGTGAAGGTCTAGCTAAATGAAGAGAAATCGGATTTGGGCCTTGAAGTTTGTGCAACCCATTAAGCAACTCTATATATACCCCTCTTAGGGTTTTGTGCCTCCTTGAGCCTTAAGTGTGCCTATTAGAAGTAGGGTAGAAAGCTCTCTAATAGTAATAATAGTAGTTTGTAGAAAAACTCTATTAGAAAATTCTCCAAACAATTAGTAGATCTACTTAGTATTAATATAATTACTCCATAATTAGTAGTAAAACTTCCATCTTTATTGAAGAATTGGTTTTATCGTTGAAGATTCAAGGGTTTTACAAGAGTTTATGTGACAAAACCCTTGCTTTATTTCTTGAAGATTCATATTTATTATATTGAAGATTGAAGATTTATGCATGGATAAGTGACAAATTCTTGTGTATTTCTCTCAAGATTCAATCTTTATTATTATCTTCATCTTCTATCTTAGTTTCCTCCATTGTTGGTAAAATTCTTTCCTCTCCCTCTTCTCCATTAGTTAATTAGTTTTGTTATTGTAGTTTTCCAATAGTTAGTTTATGTCTTACTCTCACCATGCTTAGTTTCTCTCCTAGTCTCTTTAGTGTTAGTTTTATTATGGGTAGTGAGTAGATCTTAGTTTTTACCACTAGGCTCCACCTAACAACTGAGAGAGAAGTGAAGGCGATTGGCCGGAAGACTGCGACACGATGGTCCGGTCATCTTCGTCGAGATCGCCGGCACTCAATAACATCACTACACGAAAGAAAAAAAAGCGCTCGGTGGTTCGTGAACAGTCGGATGATAATGAAGAAAGGAGGAATCCTGCCATGGATGAACCACTACGTGAGAAATCCATGCAGGATATTATGGGAATTCCACCTTATGACATTCAGGATGATTTTATTGATGATGATGTGGTTGGTTTGACGGATGATACTGTGATACCCTTGACGAATGAAGGACAAGATGCTGTCTATACAGAAAGTCGCCAAGCGATACAGGAGGATGATGATGAAGGGCCTTGGCTCATTAAGCAAGGGCATAAGGCTGTTCAAGTCCAGAATGAAGATGAAATTATGCAATTGTCTGTCGAGGACGTCCAGCCTGAAATTGAATATTGGAAATCCTCGATCTATGGATTTGTAGTGGGGGCGAACCCTCCTTGGCAGGTGCTCGAAGGATACTTGAAGAGGATATGGAAACTCCATAACATAGACAAGATATCCTTTTTCCCGAATGGAGTTTTTCTAGTGCGATTCCCGACAGAAGCTATCAAGAATATAGTTTTACAGGCGGGTTACCATCTCTTTGATAACAAGCCTCTAATCATCAAGGAATGGCGCCCTGATATCGACTTGGAAAAAGAGGAAGTTAAGGTGTTACCCACCTGGATTAGACTTCAGAAATTGCCTTTAAAATTTTGGGGAACTAGTCTTAACAAAATTGCGGGGCTCATTGGCCCGATGATTAAGCGGGATGAGGCTACTGCACAGAAGACAAGACTTGGTTTTGCGCGTGTGCTTATTGAAGTCACTTTGGGACAATTTCTCCCGGATGTTGTGCAATTCAAGGATGAAATGGGTAATCTGCTTAAGATTAAGGTTGATTATGACTGGAAACCCACACTCTGTGAGAGTTGCAAGAAAATGGGTCATGAGAAAAAAGAATGTAAATCGAAGGGGGTTATTCCAGTTGCGAGGAAACAGATGGTTTGGAAAAGGGTAGATAAAAGGGCTGAAATTCCGGTAACTCAGTTGCAGAAGAATCATAATGACAATATTGAGCCAGCTGCAACAGTTATTAATTACCCAGATTTACCTAAGAAGGGGATTGTGCAGGCGAAGGAGCAAGTTACGGTTGATCCTAACAAAAAGAAGAGTGGGACGGAGGAGAATGGCCTTGAACAGAGTACTTCTGTGAAGGCTGATGCTGCGGATAATCAAGAGATTACTAGTCCCTCTTATATATAGATACTCACAAGGAAGCAGGGCTCTTATGGAGGTAATAAGGTAACCCCTAAAACTACCAATAATCCATGAATTTTGGCTTTTGGAATGTGAGGGGGATGAATAGGATGGAGAAGCAATGTGATATAAATAATTTTTTAGATTCGAATAAAGTTGGCTTGTTTGATTTACTCGAGACCAAGATTAAGCCTCAGAATGTGCATAAGGTGATGAGTAATAGCTTCAATAAGTGGAGTATCTCCACAAACAGTCATATGAATCGGAGAGGTCGTATTTGGGTTCTGTGGGATCACCAGCAATGTGTGATTCAATTTCTCAAGTATACTGATCAATTGATACATTGTTCAGATCGGGACATTGCTAGGAATATAAACTTTTGTGTCACATTTGTCTATGCTTTCAATGTTCTAGCGGATAGGGACGATTTATGGAGGGATCTGATTCAGATTGGTAGTGCTACTCATGGAGCTTGGGTCGTGATGGGAGACTTTAATTGCGTCCTTTCTCCAGAGGAACGATTGGGTGGGAGTTTTAATCCCAACGAAGCTTACCCATTTCAGAATTGCATTACTCAGTGTGAGTTAATAGATTGTCCGGCGACCGGTGCGTACTATACTTGGAACAACAAACAACCACCGGAAGATAGAGTCTATAGTAGGTTGGATAGGGTGCTTATTAACCATGATTGGACTACTGTGTTCGAGGAGTATAGGGCTCATTATTTGCCGGAAGGTTTATATGATCATAGCCCATGTGTAATTAGGAGAGTTGGGGGAAATACGAGACATCGTAGAGTGTTCAAGTATTATAACATGTGGAGCCAATCTCCTGATTTTATACCCATTGTGACGTCGTCTTGGAATTAGGAGGTAGATGGGACGAAGATGTTCAAAGTTGTCTCAAAACTCAAAAGACTTAAGCAGCCATTGAAACTGTTGGACAAGGATAAATTTGCTGATATTGAGAAACAGACGGACCTGGCGCAGGTCAAATTACTCGACATTCAACGTGCTTTATGTACAGATGTGCATAACCATGATTTAATCAGGGCGGAAATAGAGGCAGCTGAGAATTTCAGGCGCTTGGACAAGGCGAGATTGTGCTTCCTTCGCCAAAAGGCCAAATTGCATTGGCTCAATGAAGGGGATGCTAACACAGCTGCGTTTCATGGGTCACTTAAGGCTAGAAGGGCGAGGAACTTGGTGAATCAGATAGAGGACAGCCAGGGTATCTTACATTCAAATGCGGATTCTATCCAAGAGGCCTTTTTATCATATTATAAAGGTCTTTTGGGTGATCGGAAGAATACCACAAAGGTTGTAGAGCATGTTATGAATTTGGGGCCTAAATGTAATGCTGCTCACTGGGACATTCTTAACTCGCCGGTCACCAGTGACGAGATACGTGACACGATGTTTAGTATTCCGAATGATAAGGCTCCGTGACCTGACGGGTATTCAAGCAAATTTTTCAAGGATGCTTGGGATGTTGTGGGAGAGGAGGTTTGCACTGCTATTTTGGACTTCTTCGCGTCTGGGCGAATGTTGAAGTAGCTTAACACCACAACTATTACTCTTATCCCCAAAATTGAGAGACCGGTTTCGGTTCTCCAATTTCGTCCGATAGCGTGTTGCAACACTGTTTACAAATGCATCTCGAAGATACTCTGTTCCAGACTTGCGAAAGTTTTGCCCGACATCATCTCGCCTGTGCAAGGTGGGTTTGTTCGAGGACGAAGCATAGTAGAGAATATCCTCATATGCCAAGATCTTGTCCGATTATATTCGAGGAAAGCTGTGTCTCCGAGATGTATGATTAAAATGGA
Source organism: Agrostemma githago (assembly GCA_958450325.1). Lineage (NCBI taxonomy): Eukaryota > Viridiplantae > Streptophyta > Magnoliopsida > Caryophyllales > Caryophyllaceae > Agrostemma > Agrostemma githago. Next base: position 34,554,495 of record OY288256.1, read on the forward strand.
TATGCAGAAAGCGTATGATACGGTTGAATGGGATTTTTTAGATCAAATGCTACGGTTCCTGAATATTCCTCAATCGATTCGATTCCTTCTGATACAATGTGTCTCCACGGCTTCGTTCTCGCTTAGCCTGAATGGAGATACATTTGGGTTTTTCCAGGGTAAACGAGGTTTGAGGCAGGGGACCCTTTATCCCCATTGTTGTTCACTATTTGTATGGAATACCTGACGAGACTGCTCAAATATACCACGGATACCATGGATTTCAGGTACCACCCGCAATGTAAGCAACTGAAGCTCGCTAATCTCATGTTTGCTGATGATCTCTTATTATTTAGTAAAGGGGATGTAGCGTCTATGATGATGCTCCTGCGAACATTTGCTACGTTCTCCCAGGCCTCCGGACTCCAACTCAGTAAAGGGAAATCGAATATCTATTTTAATGGAGTGAAGAAGGAGGTTCAGCAGGATATACTGGCTGTTTCGGGCTGTACTGCTGGGAAGCTTCCTTTCAAATACTTGGGAGTTCCCATCAAAGCTTCGAGACTTACGATCCAAGATTGTCAGCCGTTGGTACACAATATTACTGAACGGATAAGAAGGTTGGGGGCTAGAAAATTGTCTTATGCGGGTAGACTAGTCTTGATTAAGGCTGTTTTATCCACGCTTCATAATTATTGGGCGAGCATTTTCCTCCTTCCCACTGGTATCATTAAACAGATTGAAGGGCTATGCCGGACTTACCTTTGGGAAGGAGGAACAACGTATACTAGGTCCCCTCTGGTTGCTTGGAAGAAAGTGTGTTTGCCATACAAAGAGGGCGGGCTGAATCTGAACCAATGTTCCAACTGGAATAAAGCAGCAATAGGGAAACTGGTTTGGTGGGTTGCGAATGATCCGACCAGGCTATGGGTATCGTGGGTACATTCGGTCTACCTGAAAGGACAAACATGGATGCAGTACGAGCCTCCGACGGACGTTGGATGGGGATGGAGACGGATATGCAAGGTGAAAGACAAATTCAAAAGTGGCTTCGAGGGAGGAGAATGGAACGAACATAAGCGATATACGATTGCCCAAGGTTATAATTGGATCAGAGATAGGGAGAATGAAGTGGATTGGTATAGGCTAGTGTGGAATAAGTGGACTATACCGAAGCATCGTTTTATGGCGTGGATGTATCAGCTCGATGCTATGAACGTGAAGGTCAAATTATTCGGCCTCAATTTGATCTCTGACGACCTGTGTTGTATTTGCCGCGAGAAATCGGAAGATAAGAGCCATCTGTTTTGGGATTGTGAATATAGTCGTAAAATCTTGAAGAGCGTAGGGGATTGGCTGAACCACGATTTTAGCAAGACTCTCACCAACGTACAGCGTGATGGGATGAAGGGAAGTCGTCTACAACGTGCTGTGATTAACAGTGTGATGAATGCATCCATCTATTATATTTGGGAGCAAAGAAACAAATGTAGGATCGATGATTGTCTACTTAGACCGTTGATTGTTAGTATGAACATTATTAAAGAACTGAAAATGTTTTTTAATAATGTCCAGAAAGGGAATCTCACCATTAGAGATGATAGCTTCATTTCTAGATTGACAAACTCATAATGTATATTTGATTGATTTTTTGATTAATATACTTCTTACACTTACCCAAAAAAAAAAAGTGAGTAGATCTTAGTTGGGGGGCTAGGGGAGGAGGAATTATAGATAAAGATTTCATCTTTGTGAGATTATTGCATTTGAGGGTGATATTGTCTTAATGGGATTGTTGTGTTATGTTTGACTTAGCTTGATCACCTAGGTTGACTTAACTCACCCGGACCAATATGGGGAAACTCGGGGTTTGGGCAATTCCGTCTAGAGACCTTAGTTTATTCGTCGCGAAAGCGGGCTTAGACTTGGTTGGTAGGGAAACCGAAAGGTGGAACCTCCCTTATACATCTTGCGATAATTCTTGTGTTACTAGACTCTTGTCTTTATTTTCGACTCCCCGACTCTCCATCCCTAACGCCTTTCCCACCAATAGTTTCTCGCCTTAGTTTCATAGCTCGTTTAGTTAGTCTAGTTCGACTCGTCCAAAACCCCCCTTCTCGACCCAATCAGTCCTAGACTTTGACTTGACCGACTACCCCTCGACTGTCCCTGTGGATCGATCTCGACTTACCGCTACTACGTAGTAGTAGTATTCCGGGGTTTATAAATATTGTTTGACCGCGTTGTATAGACGACAATTCGACGCGCATCAAAATGGCGCCGTTGCTGGAGACGGTGATCAGTTAGTTGTGTTCTTGTCATTGTGTTTGAGTAATTGCTTTCTTCTCTTTCTACCCTAGTACGGCTCGGTGCTAGGAGTCTCATCTTTGAATTGAGTTGTGTTCAGGAACGAACAATCATATTTGGCATTGCTTATTCCATACCGGTGCAAGCGAGACGATATTATTATTTCGGACTTCAAATCAACCAAAGTGAACCCTCATCCATATCTTACACCAACTTTTCACCCATCCACCATTCTCAAAACTCTCACAAAATTCCCTTTCCCTCTTCTCTCTTCAAAAATCACCTCTACAAACAAACATGCCTACCTTGAGATCTCACTCCAACCCACCCATGAACAAACTTCTTCTCCCGTCGCATATGGAACCATACCCGATAACTTTGAGCTCAAGACTTCTTCAATTGCCATAGTCCAACAAGACACTTATCAAGGGCTCCCACAAGAAGATGCTCTAGAACACATAGCGACATTTAAAGAGAAGCTAATTGGAATGAAGTTGAATGGACTTACTTCATGCCAATTCCATAGACTTTTGTTTCCCAAAACCCTTCGTGATGATGCTAGGAGATGGCTACAAAGCCACCACGATGATACCTTCCAAACTTGGAATCAATTAGCCAATGCATTTCTAGAAAAGTACTATCCTCCTTCCAAGACCAATCATTATCGAATGGAGATTCAAACCTTCCGACAAGATGAAAATGAAAGCATAAGTGAAGCTTGGGATCGATTCCAAACTCTACAAATGAAGTGCCCACATCATGGTATCCCTCATTGGCTTTTGCTCCAAACATTTTTTTATTCCTTATCCGCCGATGCTAGGGACATTCTTAATGCGACCGCAAAGGGCGACTTTTTTCTACTCAACGAGAATGAATCCCATGAGCTTCTTGACAAGATAGCCAAAAGAGATATGTTTGCTAAGGAATCGCAAGAGGGTGAATCAAGGGGAGACTCGGAATCATCAAATGACATGGAGGCCACTCTCGAAGTACAACTCGCTCAACTACTTGAGAGATTTGAAGCTATGGTTGCTAGGGACACCCTCCAACCCGAAATGAGGCCCCCACCAAGAAGAGTCTCTCCACCGAGAAGAATCACCCACCAAGAAGAATTACACCACCTAGGTGAACATCTATCTTGCCTCCAAAGCCATATAGGGTAGATATCCCTTGTGATCATTGTGGAAAATATGACCACGACTCCAACTTTTGTGTGAAAAAGGAGAGCGTTCATCAAGTCAACACTCAAGAGACATATGAAAAGCCTCAAACGAGCAATCCTAATTTGGGGACCGGATTTCATTCCACGCCGACTCAAGGATCATATCCTTTTCCAAGAGCCCCCAATCAAAGGGTTTATCCTAATTCATATGGACCTCATTATCAACCGAGACCTCCTCACACAAATCAATTCAATCAAGGCTATTTCCATCCTCAAGGACCGCCTAGACCGAACTATGGTCCTCCCTTTGGAACTCATCCTCCATTTAATCGAGGTCCTCCTTTTGGAACTCATCCTTCGTTTAATCAAAGTCCTCCTTTTGGAGCTTATCCACCACCTAATCAAGGTCCTCCAAGGAACTTCCAAGGTAATTCTCAACCCTTTTATGACATTCAAGAAACTATCAAGTTCTTGTTTAGAGAGAATGTGTCAAACCGAGCTAGACTTGAAGCTTTAGAGGCACGTGCCGCATCCCAAGCTCGAACTCCTCAAGAGCCGACCGATTCTTTCAATCAAGCATCCGTGAATGCCATTAAGGTAATGAGCAAAAAGGAACTGGTGAAAACCTTAGACTCACAAGCTCTTACATCTCATCCCTCAATCAAAGAATTCGATGAGAATGTGGTCAAGGATGTAACCTAAAAACCAAGAAGAGATCCATCAAAGTATCTTGTAGGAGACCTTGCGTTTGTTATTGAACAAATTCCAATAGAGGATACGAACTTACTCTCTAGGATTGAGGTACCTCCTTTGAATGACAAGCCACCAAACCTATTCAATGATCAAGCTTTAGGAATGATAACCTTCACAGATCTTATTGAGAACATTGATACAAGCCCTTCTATGCCTACCCCGTCCGATTACATCCGAGACATCATTTTGAAACCCACCGAGACGGAAAGAGCTCCCATTTCTCCAAGAACTAACCCTAGAGTCACAATTCCTATCAAATTAGGTGATCCGGGTAGTTTTGCCATTCCATGCTCCATCGACCACGTCTTGATAGATCGAGCTCTATGTGACCTTGATGCCGACATTAGCTTGATGCCCTTGGACATCGCTCGTACTATCTATGTTAAACCGCGAATGTGCAAATGGCCGATGGAACCACTAAGGAGCCCTATGGGTTGGCCCGTAACCTCATGATTAATGTGTGGAACTTATATATCCCCACCGATTTCGTCATTTTGGATATGCCAATCGAGGAGCGAAATCCTATCCTTTTGGGACGACCTTTCCTAGCTACCGGTTGGGTGATTATCGATGTAAAGCGAGGACGTTTATCCTTCAATGTTGCCAACGAGATGGTCCAATTTGTGCTTCCCGCGTTCCTTCCCGAAGATCCTCCTAATTTGGAGTTTTGGAACCAAATGGTGGAGTTCCCATCAAACGAAGAACCTTCTACCGAAGATCTTGAGTACGATGACGAAGAAGATGACGGTGCCCTATTTATACTTGGTGCAACCTCCGATGAAGACATTCCCGACGAGTTCGCAATGCTTCCCGAGGTAGCACAACTTATGGGTATGCCGGAATTTAGAGAAAAGCTCAAGACCGGTAGTGTAGAAATTAGAGCCAATGATCAAGACCCTTCGGGTTGCTTTTTAAGCAACCCCAACTAATCTCAAACATTCAATTCGGTTTGGTGGTGTCCATAATAACCACCTTTGTAAATATTTGTATATTCTCGTCTCTTTTTATCTTCTTCGAACAATAGCTTTTAGATTTTTCTTTTTGGGAGTTTGTTTTCTCTTTGGTACTTGTAGGAATCATGAAGATTTCTCTCGGAATTTTTGGAGTTGCGCTTTAAATGATTATAAACAAATTGGATTGAGAAGATAAGTTATATTTTTGAAGAAGCTAAGGATGTTTGGACCAAGTCTTAGAAAAATTTTCGTAGCAAAGAAGCTTATTCGGAGTGGAGGATCTCACCGGGCAACGTTTTGCCTAGTGGAATTGTGGCCCGAGGTCCGTCGGGTGAAACTTCACCCGATGGTGACTTGCTCGAACCTAAGGAATTGACGAAAAATCCGTCGGGCAAAACTTCACCCTTGAAATCTCACCGGGCGAAATTTCGCCCTGCGGTGAAAATATTTTACGACTTGGAATTTGACGGAAATCCGACCGGGCGAAATTTCGCCCGGTGGTGAGTCTGCGCGGAAACGACGAAATTCGACCCGAAGACCGTCGGACTAAATTTCGCCCGATGGTGACCCACCGGGCGAAACCTCACCCCGCGCCACTTACCCAACCAAACCTCCCTTCCCATCTTCATTATTCATTTTTCTTATCTCTCTCCTCAACCAAAACCCCAAAAACCCAAGCAAACCCCAAATTCTCCACCTTAAACCACCTGTAATCCCTTCATTCCTCCATTAAAATTCAATCAAATTATATATTCCTCATCCTCATCACATTCCTAACACTTCCTTGGAGTTTGTTTTGAGAAATCGCTCAAGTTCCGACAAACCCCAAATCGAGACCGTCAACACATAATCATTAAATTTCAAGCATCAAGGATGAGGAAGGTAAATCAAATGGTAAGGAAACAGATTTCTTCAATGCTTAATCGTAGTTCGGGGTCAACATCATCCTCAAGGTCCGAGGAGTAACCGGCCGAGGCTGGGCACAAATCTGTCCCGATGCCTCTTCAAACGCAAGGATCCGTTCCGAGCGAACAACCTGTTCCGCTCGAGGTATGCTACCCAAAAATTCGTCGTAATTTCCGTGAACCTTTATCTGGTCTCTATTTCGCTAAAAAAGCTCATGTTGATAAATGTAAAATTTTTTGGGTCTGTCGTCTCGAGCCAACTCATTGGGCGGCTCGAGATGTACTTGAGCGTATGGGCATAGAATCGCAGGTGCGAGCAATGTGCCGAAGTCTTGGCCTCATCAATTTTTATGCCTCTAAGGAGGAAACTTTTCTGAAGTTGACGTGCGAGTTTTTCGCAACTTTCGAGCTAAGTGGTGATGATAATACCACTGTCTCTTTTCAGTTGCGAGAAACTTCGTACGTCCTCAACTTGAAAGACTTCGGTGCACTGCTTGGTTTACCTTCTTCAGTCCTTGGAAGGCCTAGGGCGGACCAGACCCGGGACAATAAATTCGGCCGAGATCAATTCTGGTTTAAAATTGCCCGCCAAAAGACTTTCAAGGGAGGAAAGATGCGTTCTTTCTCTATCCGAAACCCCATACTCCGGTATGTGGCGCGTATTATAGCCAACTCATTCTTGTCGAGCTATGATACGCATCACAACTGTAGTGCTTTAGCTGTTCAGCTTTTAGAGGATGCAGTTTTGGAGAGAGGCCCGTCGATCGATATGTCTAAGGCCTTAGCTACTCATTTCGCTCAGATTGCGAAGGGCGGCCGCAAGAAAATATCTTGTGGAGGTGTTGTAACGATGCTAGCTAGAACCTTAAAAGTCGATTTTAGCGATTTGGCATCGGTTGATGGAGCGGGAATTTTCATAGATGAAGTATATTGTCCTTTTCTTGTGTGGGCCCAGAAAGGGGATTATGACAGTTTGTTTTTGTATAAGATAACTGAGCTGCGAGCCATTGTCATGCCTAGCCCCAATTGGGTTAGGCTAGATATTGAAGAGAACTTCGGCATGCCGAAGAGGTCCGAGGAGTACGTTCGGGGTGGTACCCGTGGTAAGTTTTCTCAGATTGAATACCCCGAGGGACCCTTAGACTTTGGCGACGATGATATAGAGGTCGTAGACGTGTCGGAGGAGGAACCGGAGGTTGGAACCTCTCGGGATGAGGGTTATAGGACTTTACCGTCATCATCACATGGACCCTCTTCCTCCCATCAACCCGAACCCCAGACCTCACAATTTTTCACCCCAAATTTCTCAGACTTTGAACCACACCGACACTCCACGTTCACCCAGTCTACCCCAGGTTTTCAGGAGGACGTCAACATGAGTCCTCCACGACACTCCTCGTTCTTTGGATCGGAGGACTTTTATAACCAATGGGGGGAAGTCTATAACCGTACACGTCAGACTTGGGAGATGTAACCCCCTAGAAATTCTAACGCAATACAGTGGCGGAAACACTGTAGAGTTGGGATTAAAATACACTGACAAACTATATCGTATCAAAAGAAATGGTAAGTCAATACAAAGGCCTCTTTTTACAAAAGGGCTAAAAGTAAAAATCTTCAAATGGGTTTATACAAATCCATAAAATACAAGAATGAAGAAAGAGTAGGATCCATGCTACTCGCTAGCTCACACCCAAAACTCAGCAGCAAATACCTGTCATGTTATAAACATAACAGCCACGTCAGTGAGGAGTAACTCGGACGTTCTCCCAGCCATATTATATCATATGGAAAAATAATAGTATTACTATATCAAAATGTTTAAAATGAGAAAACATTAAAACGGTATGATAAAAATAAGTTTTCAGCGAAACTTAAAGCACTTGCCAACCTGCAAGTCAAAATTCATCGATAATATAAATATTCAAAAATGGCGTTATGGAAATTCGATCAGTGTGCACAAGGCTAGACTTTCACTAGGATAATACTGGAAACTAGCTTCGAGAACTGTAGACTTAACTCATAACAGAATCCAGTCTCTAACTAGGCAACTCAACTATAACAGGACTGCGTGCAGCGAGGTCCTGGTTTAAGTAGTGCACACCCCTCCTAGACAACAAATATGTCTAGTTCAGCTGACGACGACTAACACGATGCGATATCTAGCTTAAGATCAAAACATACACTCTCCTGGGCGAAACTACGCCCAGTTCAACGACCAAATGCGCCCCAAATAGGCACACCGGCTTTATAGCTGATGGCAAAAAACGTACATCCCAGACTATATTACTCTAACCCCACACTTGTCTTTATTCCATAACTCCAAAACAGTCATTATCGACACTCAAAAGATATAATCATTATAAATGATTTGGATAAAAGGAATAAACATTTTTATATATAAAGGAAATCTTTCTATAAATAGAAAGTTAGTAATTTTAGAAACTTACTTAAAATAAAATATTTTTATAGAAAATACATAAGTGATTAAAATTAGTGAAATGTATAAAAAATAGCATTTCTAACGAAATTAATATTTTATAATTATCGTTGTTATCGTAACTTAATATATTTCTAAATTCGTTACTCAAAACATAAAGAAAATATAATAAGTCAATATATAGTATATATAAATAATTAGGAAATCGAGTTAAAACTATAGATTTTAGAAAAGAGATGTTTTAAGAAAAACGATATCAAAATTAATTGAATCAACGAGTTTTATAAATTAAATGAATTTTACAAAGGTTTCAAATTATTTTTTTAGAAATAGTTTTGATTTATAAATAATACAAATTTTAATAAAAATAGTCAATCGGAAACAAATAGAAAATTATTAGTGAAAATAGTCTCGACTTAAATGTGTTTAAAACTAAATCGACTATTTTCTCATTTATTTATTAAACGAAAATTAATTTATTAAAAAAGTATACAAATCTCGATTATAATATGAAAATACGATTTTGAGTTAAAAATTAGAAATTAACGAAATATGACGAAAATATGAAATCGATATTATTTAGTTACTAGTGTCACGATAACCAACAAAATATTATCACGATCGTAAATAATTAAATTACTAACGATTTATAAAACGATATCGAAAGTCGTAAAACATTTATAAGGCATACGATTTAAAATTAATATTATTAGCAATAATAAATAGCTAAAATTAGAAAACCGAAGTTAAAATATTTACTACATACTACTACTCAAACATACGATATAAAATCGAGTAACGTCCTAAAGTTACCTTGAGTCAAAAACCGAAATGATCACGTATTCGTCCTTGATCAGTCCAAGCTTTAAATCAGCAGAAATGTCGTCTTTAAGCTCCAAGTTGTAGATCCGTCAGTCTTCCGAGCATGATTCACTAGGAAGGTCAACTTTCAACGAGACTGGTTCGGAGAGCGCGTACGAACCCACAACAGCAGCAACACCGTAGCAGCAGCAGTGCAGTAGCAGTAGTACGCAGCAGCAGTGCAGTAGCAGCAAAACCACGCGCAACGACTGGAAAAAAGAGGAAAAACAGGGGCAACGGAGGAGGAAGCGCGAGAGAGACAACAGAAGGTGAAGGGTGAAGGCAGAACACTCAGAAAAAGGGGAAGAATGAATGGGAAAAATGAAGCGGTGGCAGTACAATAATAAGAAAAGAAGGTGAAAAGAAGAGGGGAACGTAAAGCGGTGGAGTAAGGCAAATGGGAAAGTATCAAAACACAAGTGGACTGAATGTTACAACAAAAACAAATGGGAAAGGGGGGTGAACGTATAATGGAAAAAACAAGGGGTTAAAAGAATACGGATTGGTTAAATGAATTGGGTGAGAAACGAATTCCGTAACTAAGTTGGCTAACCCACGAGTTGAATCAAAAACGAGTTAATAAAATTAATAAATAATCGGACCGTAAATTAAAATGTGTAAATAAATTATTCGAAACGAAAATGAAGCTTATAAAAATAAATAATTAGACAATGAAATAATATTTCCCGATAAAATAATAAATTTTCGATGAAGTGTATTAAATTTATTTCTCGAGGAAAGGTAATAAATGTTTTGACGAAACTTAAAATAAATTAACTTTGAGCCGAAAATAGAAATTCGAGCCTATGTATAAATAAATAAAATTTAGAATAAAAATCGCCAAAATAGACTTCCGATAAGAATTAAATTAAATGTATAAGATAAACCGAAATAGAAATAAAAATATAATTTAAATATAAGAAAAGTTTCCGAGATAAATAGAAATTTAGGATTTTGAAACGATTAAACAATAAATTCGTTTTTATAAAAATTTTAAGAATTACGAGTTAAATCGAAAACAAAATAAAAATACGAAGATAACTTTAATTTAATATATTTTTATAAAATCAGGGGTGTTACAGGAGAACTCGACTACCCCACTTAACCTGGCCTAGGATGCCTACAATGTGTCCCGGGATGCGCGCGATACTACGCATCATCTATACTCGTACTCTTGGGAAGGTTTTGAGTACGCCCAGACCAATTTTGAGATGGCTAGGGAGGCTGCTAGGGATGCCCAAGCAACGAGGTTGGCGGCGGAGGAAAACCAAAGGATGTTGCAACAGCAACAACACTACTTTGATAGATTTTTCGGTATGCCTCGGCTCGGGTCTTACTACCCACCACCACCTCGTCCCCCAGGTCCTATGTGAGTGGTCGAGTGTCGTTAGTGTTAGTGTGGGGGTGTTAGTTGTCGAATGTCAGTCGTCGGTCGTATGTTCTCTTGTCTCAGTTATCTCGTTCACTGTCTATCCTTGCAGCGCCAATTTTTGGCATTTGATAAACTATGTTGTTGGTTGATTTATAATGAGTTATTTTGTTGATTTAAGGAATTGTAAGCCCCTCCGTGACCCTACTTGGGTTGTTACACACGTGAGGTTTATTGCAGGTGCCTTAGAGAAGAAGGACCTGATTATTGCTCCCGGTCTTCGGTGACTTGATCGCACCAAGACCATTTGAAAAATCCAATTTTTGTTTCTTTTAATTTTCCCGATTTGTGCAGAATCCGGGCGAGGTGACGTGATTACACCAACGTTCTTTTTCTTCCCTTATCGATTTTTCTTATTTTTCCTCTTTCTTTTTCATTTTTCATTTCTTTTCTTTTTATTCCCTTAATTTTCAAAAAATCCAAAAACATTTGAAAAATCATCAAAAATCCAAAAACATTTGAAAAATCATAAAAACTCAAAAAGATTTTCCGTTCTTTTCTCTTTTTCTTCTTTTTCGATTCTTCCTCTACTTATGCATTGGGGACAATGCACAGTTTTAGTGTGGGGGAGGGATCTACTATCCTTTTTCTTCATTTTCCTTTAAAAACCAAAAATCCAAAAAAATTTCATTTTTTTTCTTTCTCTTTTTAGTTTTCTTTTCTTTTATTTTCGTTTTTGTGTCATTAGTATTGTCTTGCGTTCTCCTTCTTGTAGGTACACCGCCAACCATTTAGCATGGATATGTAAGGTAGCGAAAATGGAATGAAGACCGCGCGGTAATATTTTCTACCTTCGTTTTATCCCTTTCTCTTATGCATGGAGTTTGGGCATATATGCTATTTGGAGGTTCACTTGGTGAACATTTTGGAATTGGTGGTTATGGATTGTGTTGACTTAATGGAGTATGGAGTGCTTGGCTATACTTGTGTATTTGTGTTGTTTTCGTATTGTAATCCCCTAGAAATTCTAACGCAATACAGTGGCGGAAACAGTGTAGAGTGGATTAAAATACACTGACAAACTATATCTTATTAAAAGAAATGGTAAGTCAATACAAAGGCCTCTTTTTACAAAAGGGCTAAAAGTAAAATCTCCAAACGGGTTTATACAAATCCATAAATAAACATGAATGAAGGAAGAGTAGGATCCACGCTACTCGCTAGCTCACACCCAAAACTCAGCAGCAAATACCTGCCATGTTATAAACATAACAGCCACGTCAGTGGGGAGTAACTCGGACGTTCTCCCAGCCATATTATATCATATGGAAAATAATAGTATTATTATATCAAAATACTTAAAATGGAAAACATTAAATAATATAATAAAAATAAGTTTTCAGCGAAACTTAAAGTACTTGCCGACCTGCAAGTCAAAATCAATCGATAATAATAAAAATATTCAAAATGACGTTATGGATAGGATTAATGTAGAATCTAGACTTTCACTAGGATAATACTAGAAACTAGCTTCGAGAACTGTAGACTTAACTCATAACAGAATCCAGTCTCTAACTAGGCAACTCAACTATAACAGGACTGCGTGCAGCGAGGTCCTGGTTTAAGTAGTGCATACCTCTCCTAGACAACAAATGTGTCTAGTTCAGCTGACGGCGACTAACACGATGTGATATCTAGCTTAAGGTCAAAATATACACACTCCCAAACACAAACCATGCTCAGTTCAACGACCAATGCGTCTCAACATAGACACACCACCTTTATAGTTGATGGCAAAACGTACATCCCAGACTATATTACTCTAAACCCACACTTGTCCTTATTCCATAACTCCGAAACAATCCATTATCGATATAAACAAAAGATATAATCATTATAAATAACATGTAAATAAAAGAAATAAACCTTTTGTACTAAAAGGGAAACTTTCTATAAATAGAAACTTACTAATTTTAGAAACTTGCTTAAAATAGAAATATTCTTATAGAAATACGTAAATCATTAAAATTAGTGAAATATATAAAAATAGCATTTCTAATGAAATTAATATTTTATTATTATCGTCGTTATCGTAACTTTAATGTATTTCTAAATTCGTAACTAAAATATAAATCAAATAGAATAGGTCAAAGTATAGTATTTTATAAATAATTAGGAGAATCGAGTTTAAAATTATAAATTTTAGAAAATAGATGTTTTATGAAAATGATAGCAAAATTAAATGTGTCGACGAGTTTTATAAATGAAATGAGATTTACAAAGATTTCAAATTACTTTTAACAAATAGCTTTTACGAATAAATAATACGGATTTTAATAAAAATAGTCAATCGAAAACAAATAGGAAATTATTAGTGAAAATAGTCTCGACTAAAAATATATTTAAAACAAAATCGACTATTTTATCATTTATTAGAATAAATCGTAAAACGAAAATTAATTTTATTAAACAAGTATACAAACCTCGATTATAATATAAAAATACGATTTTGAGTTAAAATTATAAATAAACGAAATATGACAAAAATATGAAATCGATATTATTTAGTTACTAGTGTCACGATAACCAACAAAATATTATAACGATCATAATTTATAAAATTACTAACGATTTATAAAAACGATATCGAAAGTTGTAAAATAATTATAAGGTACACGATTTTTAGAAATAATATTATTAGCAGATAATAAATAGCTAAAATTAGGAAAAACCGGAGTTAAAATATTTACTACATACTACTACTCAATCATACGATATAAAATCGAGTAACGTCCTAAAGTTACCTTAGGTCGACAGCCGAAACGAACTCGTACCCGTCCTTCTTGATCAACCCAAGCTTCAAATTAGTAGAAAAGTCGTCGTTAAGCTCGAAGTTGTAGAACCGCTAGTCTCCGCATACTTCACCACGAAAAGCGAGTTGACAAAAAAAAAAGAATGAGACGACAAGGATATTCGACACATGACGGAAAGGGAATTGATGTATCAAATAGTAACTCAAAGGCCGAATTTAATAGAGTTGAATACGACTACATAATGACCCAAAATAGCTCGCAACCAAAGCACCAAACGAATGAATACTACTACAATGACGCACAACCAGACTACGAAACAGAGTGAGAAGAATGAGTAGTAGATGAATATAGAATAAGATGGAGGAACGAGTACCGTACCGACCTGAACAAGAACAACATCAAGAGGAAGGACATAGGAAGAACAAAATCAAAGGAGGATGAGAAGAAGAAGAAACGAAGATGGATAACAGCCACAACAATAGCAGTAGAAGCAAACAAATGGATATGAACCGTGATTATACGGCAAACAACAACGAAGAAGGAAGATTTTCATGGAAATAAATAGAGATGACGAAGAGTCCAAAATTGGATAGAAAATGACAATAGCCACACGATACTAGTGGACAACAGTAATACAAAACAGTAAACGACAAACTCGACATCGAGACCGAGTGAAACAGGGCATGAGATGAGATACAACAACAGCATAGAACTGCAGCACAAAACCCACAACATTAGCGAGCAACAATAACGGTGCCATCAAGAGCATCGACCTAATACAAGGCAGCAAACGCAGCAGACAACAACAATAATCGAACAGAACAGCAGCAGAGAGCAGCAACACAACAAGAACGAAAAGGAAGAAGAAGGAGAAGACAAAGGCGATCGTAGAATCAGAGCCAAAAACAACAACGAGAATCAGAAAACAGCGAAGAAGAACAAGAGAAATGGACGGTTAGGCAAACACAAAAACGGGAAGAGCAACGACACTCTGATAACTGTGGTCACGCACTAATCAACACAACATGAGACAGCAACAACGATACAAAGAAGTATTAGCAGCAAAACGAGTCAACGACTCAAGGCAGAAAACCGTGGACAGCAACCAGAATACACGAGAAAGAAAAGAAAGGAAGAAGAAAGGGACGAAAAACAGCCGTAGCAGTACCGTGACAGCAGCAGTAGTAGAAGCGTAGCAGCAGCAGGAATCGATGAAGGCTTGAGAGGGAGCGAAGAGGAAGGCTGGTAAGGCGAATAGATAAAAAAAAAAGAAAGGGGAGATGGCAAGAACACGCAGAGGAAAAACAGGGGTCCGAGGATGAAGATTGATGATGGAGGCAGGTAATATGCGTGAGGGAGGAAAAAAAAAGAATGGAGTTGTAAACGTTAGATTAGAGGAACGAAGAGGTTAAGGATGGTGTAAAGGGAGATGAAATGAAGCGGTGGATCAAAAGATTGGTAAGGGGAAAAGGACGTAATAAGTGGAGAATGAATGAAAAGCAAATGGGGTGTTGAACGTTACTTAGAGGGAAAAGAAAAGATAGTCATCTCATTAAGTGAGTAAGAAATACAGATTAAATGAATAAAACGAAAAGATTAAATGAATTAGGTGATAAATGAATTCCGTAACGATAAGTTGACTGAGCCACGAAATCGAATTAAAATCGAGCTAATAAAACTAATAAATAATCGGGCCGTCAAATAAAATGAGTAAATAAAATATTCGAGACGAAAATGAAGCGTATAGAATTAAATAATTTAGACGATGAAATAGTATTTTACGGTAAATAATAAATCTTCGATAAAGTGAATTAAATCGATTTCTCGAGGAAAAGTAATAAATGTTTTGAAGAAACATAAAATAAATGAGCTTTGAACCGAAAATAGAAATTCGAGCATAAATAAAAATAAATAAAAGAATTTAGAATTTAAATTGTCGAAATAGACTTTCGATAAGAATTAAATTAAATGTCTAATAATGAATCGAAACAAAAATAAAAATATGTTTTAAATATAAGAAGAGTTTCCAAGTCAAATAGAAGTTTAGGAGTTTGAAATGATTAAATGATAAATTCGTTTTATAATAATTTTAAAGAATTACGAGTTAAATCATAAAAATAATAATACGAACAAAACTTTAATTTAATTTAATTTATAAAAATCACGGGTGTTACAATCTTCCCCACTAAAAATAAGTTTCGTCCTCGAAACTAACAAAAACATGATAAAACTGGGTTATATCGCTTGAACAAAATGAGAATGCTTAACTCGCATCACAATCTCGATTTTAAAATTTTACAACTTCAAACGTGATATGAAATCGAAGACAAAATTTATTTCAAGAAGAGTTGGGCTCAATTCCCAAAGTTTAAAACCATTTAAATTAAATAAATCGCAAAAAAAATAAAAATTAATGACAATAAATAATATTTGTAAACGAACTCGAGGGGAAAGAGTACCCAAATATTTTCAAAACAACGGTAAAATGTTTTGATTAAGGAATTCGACGATATTTTGTTTTTCGACTAAACAAAATTTTGAGAAATCCAATTTTGTAGTTATTAAATAAAAATCGAACCAGTCGTCAAACATTTTCAATAACAGATTTAAAGTCTATTGACAATGAAACAAAGACTTAGACATACGATGTTTTTTCAAAAATGTTAAATCGTTTAACATAATAATCTTATAGAAATCAAAATTTTAGCGATTATGAAAGTTTTCGTAAAATTCAAACCGCTCGAACATAGAAATTCGAAACAATTTCGAAATACTTTAAAATAAATTATTTAGACCCTTTGAAACGGAACTAAAAATAAAACAAAAATGAAATACAAAGTTTTGAAATTTATAACTCAAAATGTTAAAATTTCATGAAAATCAAAATTTTTAAATTAGTCTAACTTTTCATAACATAGGTTCGGGAAAAAGGTAACGATAAATAGAGTCAGAGTCAACAACAAATCGAAACAAAAATTTTCAAACCCAAAAAAGAAGGCGAAGGGATTGGCCGAAGAAGAAGTAGCAGGATTAAAGAAAAGCTAAGGGGAGGAACGAAATTGAGAGTCAAACGGAGCTCTCAAGGAATTACAGAAGAAGTTAACCTTCTCGAGATTCCCGGTACGACTTCCACAACACGGGTTCCTAATTTCCATCAAATAACGTTAAGTCCAACATTAGGCACTAGGTGGTACTACTTGGTCACAATCTCTAAAAAGGTCTTACGTGACTATCCATTCGCTCAAGTCACACGATACTAATCCACAAATGCTTTAGAATCAAATCCATAATTAAGATTCCAACGGTTAACAAAACATACCCAAACCTTTGATCGATAAGGCTCCTAATTTCAAAACTCATAAGGTTTGAACTCGAGGTATGCTCCAAATTTCTCGAGTAAGGAACACTAAACAAGGTCCACCAATATAACAATGCTCGGGCACAGAATCCTCAAAATGATTACCAACATGTTTATAATGCCACAAGTACAGAAGTTGGGGAAAGTATAACAAATCTTCAAACACGCTCAAACCTATAGGTAATGGCGCAAACACTAACATCTTCAACACGTCATTCGACTAAGGTTTCTGAGAATCCCATCAAATTTCATATCGTACCATCAAATCCACCAAAATATTTATTAACTCAACGAAGCCACAATCTCGTTGGTCTAAGGGTTTTGAATTATAAATCTATTAAGATGCTTGACATCAAAGTATTCCCCAAACCAACACCAGAAACCGTGATTGTGTAGGATAGCTCTCTTCTTCAAGGGTAACAACAATTTATCCAAGTTAGACCACTCAACTCCAAAGTTTATAGGTTACAACCTTAAACAACGATCGACGATCAAATACATAAAAAACACGGGTAATCTATGTCCACCAAAATTGCTAACAACATTAATGAAAACCTTCAATGGTACCACAACACTCATGCTAACACTTAAACAATACTCTCAGATCCCAAATATTCACGACGCATCCATCAAATGTGTATTAGGTAAGAATCCCAAGTAATATTATCAATTACATTGTTCGGTTCTAGGTTCTAGGTTAGGTGCTCGGTATCCATCAAATATGATATAATTTTACTACTCCAAAGTATATATCATTCAACTCTAAGTACTCCAAAATAACAAAACTGACCTATAACCCAAAGTTTGGTGTCCAAAGTATCAACCTAACTCCATTAATTAATCAACTAATATCGTTCAACTCAATCCTCGAAAATTTCTTTCATGCCTTAGAAAATAAGGTATAACTCACAATCCTCAAACCAGGTAACAAGGGTATACTAAACCTCAAATATCTATAACTTAACTCTCACGGGGTTTACTAAGACAGAACCGGTCACACCAAAGAATCTCAAGAGCGAAGACGGTAAAATAAGAGAATTAATCAAATATTTATCACAAGAATGAAGACGAGAGTTAATAAGAGAAGAATTGGAAAAGGCAGAAGCAGGATGAAAAGAATCAATGATTCTAGATGATAAAGACCTAAAACGAGTAGGGAAAGTTTGGACCTCTAAGGTTCACGAGGAAACCAAAAAGATTACTTCATCTTCTTATAGAGGAACGAGCACACAAGTTCTGGGTCGCTCCATCTGGATCTACTGCAACATCATAGAACAAAAATCTACTCTTGATCATCTAACCCGTAGCTTGAGCGAACTAAATCGGAGCTGAAAAGTCACCATCGACATCTTTCTTGGAGCACCAAGTTGTCCACTCGAGTCAGCTGGCGTTGAGAGTTCCAAGCAGGTCTTGTCCCGATTTGGAGCAACATCATATCAACATCTTGTTCATTCATCTTCTTCCAGACAAAAGAAGCAAATATCCAATGCTAGTCATTGAGTTACAAGAACATATAAACCTAACAGTTAAGTCCTTAATTTGGTTTCTACCCATCTCTCGCTAATATTTCTTTAATATTCAAATTGTTTACTAGTATTTTTCCTAGAATCAAGTGTAAGCGTCGGGAGCAACAATGCTCTGATACCAACTGTAATCCCCTAGAAATTCTAACGCAATACAGTGGCGGAAACACTGTAGAGTGGGATTAAAACACACTGACAAACTATATCTTATTAAAAGAAATGGTAAGTCAATACAAAGTCCTCTTTTTACAAAAGGGCTAAAAGTAAAATCTCCAAACGGGTTTGTACAAATCCATAAATAAACATGAATGAAGGAAGAGTAGGATCCACGCTACTCGCTAGCTCACACCCAAAACCCAGCAGCAAATACCTGTCATGTTATAAACATAACAGCCACGTCAGTGGGGAGTAACTCGGACGTTCTCCCAGCCATATTATATCATATGGAAAATAATAATATTATTATATCAAAATACTTAAAATGGAAAACATTAAATGATATAATAAAAATAAGTTTTCAGCAAAATTTAAAGTACTTGCCAACCTGCAAGTCAAAATCAATCGATAATAATAAAAATATTCAAAATGACGTTATGGATAGAATTAATGTAGAATCTAGACTTTCACTAGGATAATACTAGAAACTAGCTTCGAGAACTGTAGACTTAACTCATAACAGAATCCGGTCTCTAACTAGGCAACTCAACTATAACAGGACTGCGTGTAGCGAGGTCCTGGTTTAAGTAGTGCATACCCCTCCTAGACAACAAATATGTCTAGTTCAGCTGACGGCGACTAACACGATGCAATATCTAGCTTAAGGTCAAAATATACACACTCCCAAACACAAACTATGCTCAGTTCAACGACCAATGTGTCTCAACATAGACACACCAGCTTTATAGTTGATGGCAAAACGTACATCCCAGACTATATTACTCTAAACCCACACTTGTTCTTATTCCATAACTCCGAAACAATCCATTATTGATATATACAAAAGATATATTCATTATAAATAATATGTAAATAAAAGAAATAAACCTTTTGTACTAAAAGGGAAACTTTCTATAAATAGAAACTTACTAATTTTAGAAACTTACTTAAAATAGAAATATTCTTATAGAAATACGTAAATCATTAAAATTAGTGAAATATATAAAAATAGCATTTCTAACGAAATTAATATTTTATTATTATCGTCGTTATCGTATCTTTAATATATTTCTAAATTCGTAACATCAATACTTTATTATACTTTATTATCGTAACTTTAATATACTTTATTATCGCAACATCAATCAACTCAATACAATGCTAGACCACGTCAAAGAACTCCAGGCCACCATGGCCCAAATGACCGTCATGCACGATAACATCATGCTTCAACTCGGCAGGTTGGAAGGGACTGCCGATAAAGCAAAAGACCCAACACCCGACTACCCACAAGAGGTAGATGAAAAGCTTCTCATCCCTAGGGAAAAGATGAGACTCAAACTGGCCAGGTTCATCCCAGCCCATGGGGGACGTCACTTTAGGGGCCTAACAGATACTCCGAAGCTCTAAAAAGGCTAACCGAGCAAGGGAAGCTCGAACCCATAGGCCCTACCCCAGAACCATCCGCGGATAGAAAAGGAAAGTCGTGGGATGCCTATAAATATTGCCATTACCACCGTGGCAATGGGCATGATACCGCATCTTGCCTTCGACTCAAACATGTCATACAAGACATGATCGAAAAAGGGACGATTCCTCTCCCTCCACCCGAGAAACCAAACAATACCACAAACCCCTTTAGCGTTCACGCTGTCTTTGACGACACCATCGATTGTTCCCACCTTGACCCTATAGAGGAGGATGTCCTAAATATCGAGGAAGATCCCGAAAACCACACGGAACACAAACCCGTTGACCCCACAGAACATGCGACGATTGAGATCCTAACCCGCCTAGTTTCACAAATACACCCTCTATTGTTAAGAATTGAAGCTAGAATAGCACGTATCGAGGAAAAACTCGGAGAGCTCCCCGAACCTCCTACTTCGGATTGCAACGGGTCCATCAGGGGAAGTAATGTAGCTTCGCCTAAAACCTTAGAGCCAAAGAAAAAGCACACCCAAATGGGGGTAAGCCACGTATATGCACTCCGAAGATTAACATCCCTTCGTCTCCTGCGACCTATAGGACCAATGGCCGACCCCCCCCGTTAAACCATTGATCCCGCCACTGGTCTAAAGAAAAGTACTGTCATTACCATATGGGTAACGGTCACGACACGGAGTCCTGCGCACTCCTAAAGGATAAAATAGAGGGGTTAATAAACACGGGAGTCGTGAAAACCGCACTACTGATAAAAAGGCCAACCCACTTCCTCACGGACAATTCCGAGGAAGGAGGTCTCCGACTCTTTGAACACTTCGGGCTATCCCACGACCAATCTCTAACAATGTTAACAGCCGACGGGATCCTATATCCCCTGGCTCCAACGCCCGATCCACCCGCCGGTAGGAGGCAAATACATTGGAATGGTAGCAAATGGTGTCGATACCACCAAGATCGTGGGCATGACATCAGTGAATGTCGCGAATTCCGATAACAGGTACGTTACCTCATCCAAGGGGAAAATTTTGGGGTGTATCCAGAATACGAGAACACACGGGCACCTGCCAAGAAGAGTAAATCTCTGTCCGAGTCAGAGTCTAGTTCGTCTTAGTGCCTAGACCTAATAATATAACAAATGTCGTTTTGTTTTTCGCATCAAGTCAAGAGGTACGAAGGGACCTGTACTCCACCTTCCCAAAAACAATGTCTCGGGCACATAGCCCGCTACTATCAATAAAAAAGGAATCAACCTTTCTTCTTTACAATGCGCCTCGACAATCGCTTAATTGAAAATAATGCACTTTTTTGCTTAAAACTTGATACTATGTCATTTATCGATAACAATCAAACATACCTCAAAACAACGAGGAATTACAAGAACTGAGATCCCGTATTTTTTTACCTATTCCATGTCTAGCATAGAAAGCCACAAACTATCCCTTAGAACGAGCATTCCTGAATCCTATGACGAATCTAGATAGTCACTTAGCTTGTGATCAAAGACGGAAGGCAAACCCATTTCCCACAATAAACATCCCTCTAACAATGACCAACCAATCCACCATAGGTGCTAGTCAAACCAAAAGTCTGAAATGGCTTAAAGGGGCCAAAGAAAAAATGAAACCAAGGCCAAACTAAACCGGCCAATTTTAATGATCAAGACCAAACTCAATGGTCCAAACATCCAATTCGATTTCAAATACAAGTCCGAACAAAGAGCAAAAATGAACAGACCAGTCAGCTAGCACCAAATATTAGCCTCCCTACATTACAACCCTTAAGACCTTCTCGAAACACTTGTTAGGAGACAGTCCGGAAATTTGAGGATTCAAGCTCAATAGGATAACCCCAACCGTTAGGGTCAGACATGAAAATCAGATCCCACGTAATTTGCATCCCGCCCGATTGAAGCCTTAGTTATTTTTACTCAGCTTCCCCTTTCCTACCACATCACAAAACCGTAACCCCATACCCTTAACTCCACAAAAATCAAGCTCCAGATTTTGGTTCATCAAAGCCACTCACTACCTAGCTCCACATTCCAAAACAGTCCAAGCCAGTCGCCCTACCCAATCACTCCACCTTAGTTCTTTAACTAGGGTGAATACACTCTAAACATCTCACATCGATAATTGGCATAACGAGTCTAAAGCAAAATCACTCACATCTATTATGAACTACAAACATGGTTTGATTCCGTCTAAACACGGATACGTAGACAACCTCTCCAAGGGTACAACCAACAAAAATAGCGAAATCGATTACTCGATTCGCTTGCAAATCAAAACCACCCCTATGTTACGATTAACGAGTGATTTCAATGATGAAGCACAAACGACAAGCCGAGGACGGGGTGAAAACCCGAAAGGGCGCCCCGGTCAAAATGAAGAAACGAGTTGCGAGCCATCATAAAAAAAAGAAAGACGAGCCGAGGACGGAATGAAAACCCGAAAGGGTGCTCCGGGCAAAATGAAGAATCGAGTTACGAGCCGTAAAAAAAAAGAAATCGAAAAAAAAGAGCAAAAGAAATGGTGAGCCGAGGACAGAGTGAAAAACCGAAAGGGCGCTCCGGGAAAAATGAAGAATCGGGTTTCGAACTACCATAAAAAAAATTGTGCTTCTCATTGATGCAAAATCAGTTAAATCAAGCCTTTCTCGAGGCCATTTACATCGAGCATCTAATATACGGCTACCCCGGAAAACGACAAAATGTCAAGCAAACCCTACAAAAACTAGTACTAATACGCCACATAATATCAATTAATACAACATAGTACTAAACGGGTGGGCTCTACCGGTCCAACTTTTCCTTTCCCTTGCCATTCGGGTGTGCTTGCTCAGGTCTCTCACCATCGACCCTCTGAACACAAGATTCCACCACCCTAGCTAGCCAAAGGCGAGTCCAGCCAATCCCACTTTCCCTCCTCACTCACATTTTCAATATGGGTTCTGCCAGTCTTGGCCCGTTTAGATGAACTGACGGCACTATAGGATCAGTAATACGGTCTTTGGTCGAGCGCTTAGTGACGTTAGCTCGAGTCGCCTCCTTATCCTTTAGCATGAATCGCGGTCTTCCTAACATTCGACTTGTCCTGTCCTGACAGACATCCGTAAGCTCCCCGTCGGAAACAAGTAGGGTCTAACGGTCGAGAATTTTCTATAATAACAGGACGAGAAAACCTCTGTCTCCAAGACATCCCAAACTCCCTGAGAGAACTTTCCATCCACGGATAAGACTTAGGGGGATCATCAGCAGTAACCTCTAATACAGCTCGCCTTCTCCTCCTCTACCGCACTCGATGTCTAGTCCCTTGTCTTGTGAGACGGTTGGTGAAGAGGATCATTGTCGGGCGGTGGAAAAGAGTTCCACTCTCGACCCCGTAGAAGAAGCGACACCCCTAGGGTGTAATCTCCCGCATCATAATGCCGAACATGACTCTAGACCACTATACCTACCGGATGGTCATAAGAGTCGTCGCTATCATGGTTCCGAAGACCCGGAAGATCACGAGAACCCCGAGCTCAATGAAGATGATCGCTTCTTCCCTCCGACTTGGAAGCTCTTGGAAGTGGCTAGGCTAGGGCATGTGAGCTTAAATGAAGATGTTGCTAGGGCATTTGACTTGCTCCTTCGAGCTCTTGATGGCTATGGAGGCGTAGTTGGTGAGAGTAGTTAGTGTAAATATCTTTTCCCTTTTCTATTGTGCTTGTATTTGTGTTTTTGTTTGTTTGGATAATTTGGTTTTTAGGACTTGTTAGTTTTGGTGGAATTCTTGTAATTCGGTATTTTGATGAGCGATGTGAGGGAGGGAATTTGATGTTGTATTTGAGCTTGTTTGCTAGATATGAAGTGAAGATGAAGTCTTGAAAGAGTAGTTGATG
Source organism: Agrostemma githago (assembly GCA_958450325.1). Lineage (NCBI taxonomy): Eukaryota > Viridiplantae > Streptophyta > Magnoliopsida > Caryophyllales > Caryophyllaceae > Agrostemma > Agrostemma githago. The sequence goes on from OY288256.1 coordinate 34,578,402, forward strand.
ATAGAAGCTTGGATTTGGGCATGGGAGTCGGTTTTTGAAGCTTTTGACAAGCTTTTGGGGACGAGATTCTATGTCTCGATGTATTGGTGGACATGTGGGTGAAGCTAGCAAGGAAATGAAGGCCTAGAAGACTCATCCCGACCGGGAAGGATGTCATCCCGATCGGGATGAGTGTGCTGAAAATTGGACATTCTGGAGTGTCATCCCGACCGGGACGGGTGTGTCATCCCGACCGGGATGGTCCCCTTCTCCTCTTTTGGCCTCTTCTTCATCATGTGAGCCCACCCTACCACTTTATACCCCCTCCCAACCTCCCTAACTTTCCTTGCTCATATCATATGACCCGTACACCTCATTTACATACCCTCACCTCACCTTCTCTTCACTTTACACCGACTTTCCCATCAAATCCCACCCCCCTCACACCATTACTACCTCTACCATGCGGTTTTATCAAGTTTGAAGAGGGAGGACGATGAAGAAGACAAGCAAAGTACCTATATTGATCTATGAGACGATGGAGCGAGTGAGTTGCTAACCTATTGGTACGGCAACTATCCTTTCTTTTCCGTCTTTTATCGCTTGTTTTCCTTTGTGTTTGTTCCCTTCCCCTTGTACACTTTTGGGTCATGGTGTCTTGGAGGCCTTCAAGGCCTTAGTACGGTTGCTCCCGACTCTCGATGATGTGAGTACGTCGAGAGTCAGTCAAAAATCCAATTTTACAAGATTTTCACCCTTTTTTTTAGGATTTAGTCGGATTTAGGCGGAATCCGGGCTAGGTGACTTGATTACACCTAGCCCTCCCCTCCCATTTCCTTTTATTTCCTTCTTTTTATTTCTTCCCCCATCCATATCTTTTCTCGTCTCGGCCCATGGTGACTTCACTACACCCCGGCCGGACACCTTCTATCCTTTTCTTCATCTTCTTTTTGATTTTTAGCTTTATTTTCGTAGTTTCTTTTCTTTACTTTTTGTCTCTCTGCACACTACGATCGAGCATGAGGACATTGCTCGGTTTAAGTGTGGGGGAGCGATATTCTAGCGTAGTTAGTTTTATTTTTTTAGTTTTTCGAAAAATCTTTAAAAAAACCTAAAAATTTGAAAATTTTTCTCAAAAATCAAAAATATTTTCTTTTGTGTCTTTTTCTTTTGTATCGTTATGTCGTATATTTGTTTCATTGTGTGTGTTTGCCTCCCTTTTTCTTTTTAGGTCGCCTAATCGCCATTGACTTTGGAGAGCTTGCAAGACTTCCGGTAGCATCTCTTCACCCCTTTTCTTCTTTATTCCTTGTGGAGTTTGGAGAAGCTTTGTGATGTTGTGTGCTCGGGCGGAGCTTTGTAAAGTTTGTGGTGGATTTGGTGGCTTGTTTGGATGATCGGGGTGGTGTTTGTGTTGTTTATGTGTTTGTTTCTCCTTGTTTTGTTTTGTTATCTTTTGTTTCTTTTTCTTTCGTTTTCATCGTGTCTTTGTTTTGTGTTGTGTAGTGTGTCATGTGTGTAAATCGGTTTTCGAAAACCCGGTTTAGAGGCTAGTGTGCAAGCGTTTACTTTCCCTTCCTAGTAGTGTAAATCGAGTCTTGGACTTTAATCTAGTAGAATGACCCTAAATCAATGAATTCGTTGGTCTTTTACCTTGAGTCCACCTAGTTTACTAGGGATTTACTACGGGATTTGCATTTTGACCATTATGACCACCCACGGTGTGAAAAGGCCTTGGTTACCGAGTCCCGTCCCTTAGGTGACCGTGTTTGGGATTGTTTGATTAGTCCAAGTTCTCCACCTTTTTGTGAGTTTGAAAGGGGATGCGCACCCCCGACTTACCCATTTCCCTACCTCCTACACATTCCCACGCAATAAAGTTTGCAAATTGTTGAAATCTTCCTTTCTTGTTGCAAAAAGAAATGTCTACAACTCATATCAAGCCAAAAAGGGCAAAGAAAAGAAAAAAGAAAGAAAATGAGAGAAAGAAAAGATTGAAGAAAAAGAAAAGGCACAAAAAGTCAAGAAAAACAAAATACAAAAGAAGAAAAAGAAATGGCATAGAAACTCAAAAGCCAAATGCAAAAGAAAGATGCCAAAGAAAATCGCCTCACAAAAAGAATCCCCCCACAAAAATAAGCCTTTTTCCGACTTTTACCGTGAAGATCCTACCAAAGGACCGAGTCCCTAGGAAGGATGATAGCGGTAGTGGTTGGTCTTCCCTCATTTTGCATTCATAACCATCTTTTTACTTGGACTAGTTAGGCGGTTTTGGACACGGGATGACCCTCTTGGCTCACTCTAAAGGGGGCGGGGTCTCACTTACCTACAGTGTCGACTAACACCGTGGTTCTCCACTTTTCCACTCCGCCGATCGTCCCGTAGTACGTTTTTAGAAAGTTAGGAGGACCTAGGTAAGTTACCAACATTTTTATTGCTTGATCGTCATACTATTAGGGTTTAGTCCACCTTGGTTTGTATTGCTAGCTTGGGAACGTTGTCACTTACCTCGAGTCCTAAACCGGTGCTTCTTTCACCGCTTGTTTGAGGGAAGCGGTACTTGTTTTCTTTTGGGTGCAACCGATTATGTGTTTGTCTGTGTGTTTGTTTGTTTGTGTGTTTTGTGTCTGGTTGCATCCACAGTTTTGTCGCAAGACCCGACTTGCCTTGCGGAGTACACTTTTCCTCTAAGTGTACTCGCGTGATTTGAAGGGGCGTAGGGTGCTCTAATACCCACTCGGATAGTTTAGTAGATAGTATGTGCTTACTCGAGGGCGAGTAAGGGTTAAGTGTGGGGGAGTTGATAAGTGTGGTTTGTAGTGCCTATTTTGTAGTGTTTTGGTCCCATTTTCCTTGTAGAATCGCTCCTTGGGAGCGGTTTAGGGGCTTCTTATGCTTCCTTTAGTTCGTTTCAGGTTCCCGAGACCGATTTGGAAGAGTTGGAGCAATTCCGACTCTATACATACACATTTTGGAGCCAACGGAGTGAAGGAACGATGATTCGATGCCTTGGAATCGACCCCGAGACCTTGGGACCCAATCCCGAGCCTCCGAGACCCGATCCCGAGTCCCGAGAATCGATTGGAAGCCCATGAGAAGCAAGGAGGGACCAAAAAGGTCATAATGGAGGCCTACAAGGCTCATCCCGAACGGGTATGGCCTCATCCCGTCCGGGATGAAGAAGGAAACGAAGATGAGCCTACTGAGGGTCCATCCCGACCGGGACCATGGCGTCCCGACCGAGACCGACCTCGTCCCGACTGGGACCACCCCGTCTCGGCCGGGACGGGCCTGCTGCTGCACGCCTTCCTTTCTTTTCTTCTCCTTTCATTCTTAAACCCTATATATGCCCTTCCCTTGTTATGTAAAGGAGATGCCTTTCATTAGAGACTAAACTCTAGATAGTTTGAGCATAGATTAGCATAGATTAGTGTAGATTAGTCTTTAGATTATCGTTAATCTTAGATTAATACTTGTAATTTGGGAATTCCTCAAGATCTCCACCAAGCTTGACAAACTTGGATGTTTGTTTTGGGTTCTTCCATTTATGCAAGTTTCTTTCTTCATTTCATCTTCTAGTATGGTATAATCCCTTCTCCTTCTTCTTAATCTTGTTTTTATCATTCAAGTTTGAATCTTTAGTTCTTGTTTATTGTTTTGTTCTTCATTCTAGCTAGTTTCATATATGCATCCTCTTGTTCTTGTGTTGGCTCATCTTGTTAGTGTTAGTTATAGAATAGATATGTTAGAGTAGTGTTCTTGCTAGGGTTAGTATGGTGATTAGGGTGTTAATTGGATGATTAAGGGATTGTTGGAGATGTTGGTGGAAGATTTGGGTTTCCCCTTGGTTTGATGCATATCACATGTTTGTTGAAATGCTTGAATGACTAGTATGTGCATATGCTTGTTTTTCTTGCTTTTCTCTTGTGGGTGTTAGTTTGTTGTGGGTTCGGTTCCCTCATTAAGTTGCGAGAGCCCGGTGAGGACGACCCCTAGGTCGGTCTAAGTTGCGAGAGCCCGGATTCGACCTAGGCCACCATAGCGCGCTAGAACCCCGTTTGTCATGTGTGTCACCGAGATGAGTTCTAGGTGGAACCTCTAGGTGGGTCTAAGTTGCGAGAGCCCGGGCCAACCTAGATCACCCTACTACCTCCTTCTCTCTAGCTCTTCCTCGACCATTCCGTTACCCCTTTGACCCCGACCTAATCCTAGCCCGTTTCCTTTGATTGTTTTCTTGTTTTAGACCTTAGACTAGCCTTAGCCTTCTCCCCTTAGAATAGCTTGTCTCAAACCTAGTCCTAGACCGTAGCATAACCTAGTCCGACCTCGCGTCCCTGTGGATTCGACCCGACTTACCCTAGCTACCCTAGTTAGGTTTTGCCGGTTTTATTTGACGGTTGGGATTCACGACAAATCCTTCCCATCAATAGTATGAGCCGATGATGAGAACGGGAACTCAACCTTGCCAATAATATGCCACCACGGGATTATCCACCTGATATAAACCCGCCCTTTAGCCTGTAAGTAGGAACACCATCCTTCTTCAGTATAACCGTCGTTCCATGGTTGCGCCATCTTACGACCCGTGAAACCTTTATAGCTATAGCCCTTGACGAACCGAGGGGGCTCGATCAAACCAAGCCTCTCTTGTACCCAAACCTGCATAAACCACAAAACAATGTCAAACTTTCGAACTAAGGCAAGTTTCGAAAAAGGAAAATAGTACCCTGACATACCTGCAAAATGATCCTAGAACCCCGAAAGGGAGCATGATGTATCCGTGCATGAGCGTCGAGACACGTGATAAGCTCACCTAGAATAAGCAAAGAGAGTGATCGCCCGTGTTCCATCCCCATTACAACATCCAAAACCCATGGACTACCCCAACCTTCATGCACCGACGCATCCTCGAAAAGATAATAGTATGCTACCGCGATATTAAAAACCCACTTACAAGCCAAAGGCGAAACATCACGAAAGTCTTTCTGTGAGAATGTCCTAACAAGCAACTTTAGGTCAATACCACCCTTCCCGAAGACAGCTTTGGCCCCCTCTAAAGAAATGTCCAAAAAATGACGAAATCGTTCCACGAAAATATCATCTCCTAGGGGTATACAAGGTCGAACCGAACACCATCCACCTATGTGATATATATGGCTAAAGTCGTATTACCAAATCATGTTATATATCCTAATACTACTAACAAGAAGCAAGTAGTAAGTTGGGAATCGTATCCGTAGGGAGAAGGTCAAACTGTTAGAAGCTATGGCGATTCTTAATTGCTCAAACGGTTGGGTTGATCGATTAACTAAGACTATAAATACGTAATTAAAATATGAATTAATCAATTAAAGGAAAATCTAGGGCTATGGGTTCACAATGAGTAGACAAATGATCATGCAAGAATAAACGATAAACACACAAACATGCTAGTTGGCTATAATACGTCCTCTCGGATCGAAATCAACCTAGGAAGACACTAACAGGTTCTCGCTACTTATTAGGCTTCTTACCGAATCACATGCGGGTCTAATCTCAACTCGGCTCTCGCACATGAATTGAAATTTCCCTAATTTGATTAACAAGTTGTGGCAATTAACAAATTAATCATCTTTTAGAGCATGTAAACAAGGCACTAACATATATATGAATTCACCAAATATTGAACAAGAACTTAAATTCTATCCATCGATCTCCCTTGACCCTAGTAACGGAATTAGCTATTCATAATTAAATTGACACGAAATAAACAATTGATAATGAAATGTGTAATGATCGATATGGAAAAAAAGAAAACTAATAAAATCAATACTATAAATGAAAATAAACAATCAAGAACATAGAAGATGAATAAGTATTAGAAACTAATTGAAATGATTACCCATTGGAAATTGTAGCAAGAACAAGAGTAAATCTTCAAGGTAGAGAATGAAAAAAGTAATATTGTTCTAATACTATGCTTAGGGTTCTTAGGAATGAAAAAGGTTACGTTCCAACTGAATTACAAAGCATTCTTATGTAGCCAAAGAAAGAAAAAGCTGAAAAGACACTACAGCTATGTCGTCCCGAATAGGGATGGAGGCCGTCCCGATTCGGGATTAAAGTCGTCCTTATTTGGGACAGCTGAAACATCCAATTTTGCTCTATTTCTTCAATTTTGCCGTGAATGAGACAATAGGGATGACATCCATCTCTAGGGACGGACTTAGGGACCAACAAAAAAGACTTCTCTAGTCTTCTAAACTTCATGATATGGTTCCAAATCGACTCGGGATCAATCCAAGACATCCATGCAACCTCGGTAGCAACACCTAGCTTGTGATAAATAATCACCGACCTCCATGTGAGCCATGATGAATGGGAAAGGCGTCCATATCACCTATTTTCCCACAGAACCAATAAAACACTACAAAATACACTAGAGGAGAAGATTAGTTCCCAAAACTGCTTCTAAGAGCGCATTCAACACGATAAATACATGGGAAAAATAGGATAAAAGCATATGAAATATTAACACATCAAAATCCCCCAAACCGGACTCTTGCTTGTCCTCAAGCAAGCATCGTCAAACATTACAAAACAAGAGCGGTAAACAAAACCAAGTATCCCTGAAATGACAAATCCCATTGACATGCTTTAGCAAGTTCACAATTCAATCTTAATCCAAACACGGGATGCAAGATAAGAACATAAGTTTAGAATTACATGACAAAAATATGAGGACGACAAGTACTAAGACATTTCAACTCTTGCATGATCTTTATTGACATCGGACTCCTCACGGGTTCACTCTTCACTCATTTTGTGAACGGGTCGTATATTGTGAGAATACTCACCTACTACGACTCATAAGAATGCGCCCGCGATGTAGGATGGTAAATATTCTAAACTCCATTGAAAATTTATCACAATTTGCACAAAAGAAGTTAAGAAAAGGACAAGAGAAGGATCGGGTGAAGGGTAGAAGGTGGACAAACGTTATGGACATGTAGAGCTAAAGGTTAAACTAGCAACAATCCAAACGCGCTAAGAATGCTCAAACCACGACAAACACCACTTAGTCATTATTACATCAGTACAAAGCAGCATATGTACCGAATTATAACTTCAACCAACATCACTTCCCAATTCAATAACAGTTATAAACAACTTGGAAGTAACATTATCTTTTCTTTGACTTCTTTTTTCATATTTTTTTTTCTTTTTTTTTCATCTTCTTTTTCAACATATTTTTTTCTTCTTTTTCCTTCAACTTCATTTTTCATTTTTCCACAAAAAAAACTGATAAGTGTAGTTTGTAGTGCCTATTTTGTTGTGTTTTGGTCTTGTTTTTCCTTGTGAAATCGCTCTTTGGAGCGATTTCAGGGCTACTTATACTTCTTCTAGCTCGTTTTAGGTTCCCGAGACCATTCATGAAGAATTGGAACAATTCTGACTCGTTTCATACATTTTTGGAGCCAACGAAGAGAAGGAACGATCACTCGGTGCCTTGGATTCGATCCCGAGACCTTTTGGACCCATTCTCGAGCCCCTTAGACTAGATCCCGAGCCCCGAGAATCGATGAGAAGCCCATGAGAAGCAAGGAGGGACCAAAAAGATCATATTGGAGGCCTACAAGGCCCTTCTCGGGCGGGATAGTAGCCTTCCTGACCGGGAAGAGGTGCACGTTTATAGCAGCTCCTGATTTGGGGCCGTCCTGGTCGGGACCACTTCGTCCCGGTCGGGACCGTCTCGTCCCGGACGGGATGGACCATCTGCAGCTCCGCCTCACTTCTTTTCTCCTCATTCACTCTTGTAACCTTATAAATACTTCCCCCTTGTATTGTTTAAGCATCTTACATTACCCTAGATTATTTTAGACTCTCTACATTGTTCTAAACCCTAGATTTCGTTCTCCTCTCATTAGCTTAATCTTCCTTTAATCTTTAGTTAATCTTAGTTTAATCTAGCAATTAGTCTTGTATTAAGGAGATTCTTGAAGACTCATCCAAGTTTGACAACCTTGAAGATTATTTTGGGTTTCTTATTAATGCAAGTTCTCATCTTTTTATCTCCTTCTTAGTTGGTATAATCTCTTTTCTCTTGTTCTTTGTTTATTTATCAAGTTTGAATCTTTACATATTGTTCATTGTTCTTGTTTGTTCATAATGGATGTTTTGATTATTATGTTTAATTCTCTTGTTAGTCTTAGTTTAGATTTCATTATGAGTGAGTAGACTCCTTGTGGGGTTAGTAGGGGGATTGAATGTGGATTGTGGGTGATTAGGGCTTGATTTTGGGTAAAGGTAATTCCTTTGTTGCTAGTCATATGTTGGGCACACTATGTGTTTGTTGTATTGTTTGTGTGGGTAGTAGTGGCCAATGCTTCTCATACATGAGTTTTTGGGTCTAGTCTTAGACACGAGAGTGCGGACTTAGGCTTTGGCACGAGAGCGCAAACCGACCCTAGTAACTAAGAGACACCTACACCCTTGATTACCCAATCATCCTACCACATTTATGAACCCGACCTAACCCTACTCCCTTTCATATTTGATTTCTCTATCTCTTTAGCCATCTTCTCTAGTTTGTTAGCTTGTTTAATCTTTAGTTGTTCCGATTACTTTATATCGTACATAGTACATTGTTAGTCCAATTTCATCACCTTCAACCATTATAGTTTGTCAATTATCGTCTTCTTTGTGTTTGTTTGTGTGACTTAGCCTTGTTATTAAGTCGACCTAGTCTAGACAACCTATAACCGTCTCCGTGGACACGACCCGACTTACCCTAGCTACCCACTAGGATTAGTTGGTTAATTACTTGACGGTGGGGGACGCGGCAAGAACCTACCATCAATTTGGCGCCGTTGCCGGGGACGGTGCATTGTTTAGACTTAGTTTGCTTATTAGCTAGACTTAGTTACCTTTATTTGTGCTCTTCTTTTATCACTTGTGTATACTTTAGGCTTTTTCTTTGTTTTTATCGTTTTCTTTCTTTTTTGTCTCCCGTTGTGATTGTTTATTGTTTTTGCCTAGTGCCCATAAAGCAATAGGTGTTCTTACGTTTGTTCGAGTGTGTAGTGTATGCCTAGGAGGGGAGGCGATTTCTTTCTGTTCAATCCAGAGCCGGAAAGACTCTTTAGAGCCTTTCGCCAACGAACGATTGACCGGGTTAGAATCTCTCAACCAAGTGCTAGCAATACCAATCAAGAACAAGCTCAAGGTTCTGACTTGAACGAGACACCTCGAGAGACGGCCGAAGAGAATTTCATCAATCCTTTCGGTACTTCTCAACCTAATTCTCCTTCTACTTCTACATCAACACCGTCTACACCGTCATCTACCGCATATCCAACAATGCCTAAGTTCTATTCTCATTCAACCTTTACGGAAGACGTTTTGCCCGGTCCAACCACTTTACCGGAGGCATATACCGGCAATTTTGTGGCAAAAACACAATTCATCCAATTGGTCGAGAGAAGTCAATTTAGTGGGTTACCAACCGAAGATCTTCATCAACACATGGAAACCTTTTCGGATTATTGCGATGCTATCTCACAAACGGGAATAACCCAAGACCAAATCCGATGAGTATTATTTCCTTTCTCTTTAATCGGTAAAGCTAAGCAATGGTTCACGGGGTTAGACAAAGCAACTCTTGGTATTGATACTTGGAAGAAGCTAGCCTTAGCTTTCTACCAACAATTTTATCCCTCGGAGAAGACAAATCTATTGAGAGCCTCTATCACGGGATTCCAACAACGTGATGAGGAAAGCCTCTACGAATCATGGGAAAGATTCAAAGCCTTGATCCGCTCTTGTCCTCACCATGGTCTAGCACAGTGGTTCCTAGTTCAACAGTTTTGGAACGGGTTATATGAAGACTCGAGGGCCATTCTCAATATGGGATCGAATGGAAGGTTTACCGAGGTGGATGATGACCAAACTTGGTCAAGAATCGAGGAGATGGCGGTGCACAACTCCCAATACTCAAGGCCTAGAAAGGCGAATCGAGGAGGAAGGCACGAGATCGATGCCATTACATAATTAAGCATTGATCTTGGGGCTCAACTAAAAACCCACATGGAATTTATAGACAAGAAGCTCCAAAGCCATTTTGATCAAGGTCAAAGTGCAAGTGCCTCCCACCAACATTCTATTCAACAAGTCAATGCTTTGGGAGTTGTATCTCCTACACCTTATTATGGGATGTGCGATATTTGCGGGATAGTTGGACATGAGCCTATACATTGTCGAGGTAGTATCGAGCAAGTGAACGCCTTTCAAGCGTTCAAGCAAGGTGCCCCTTATCCTCATATGTTCCAAGCTTCCCATCAAGCTTCCCAACAACAATCTTTACAACACTGTCCATATGTGCCACCTCTCTTAAGGGACAACAACCAAGGTTACCAAGGTTATATGGGCAACCCAAGGCCATTTAACAATTTCAAGCAACATAACCAAGGTAACTTCAATAACAATCAAGGGTTCCAACAAGGAACTTCAATCAAGGTGGTTTCCAAAGAAACCAACACAACCAAGGACACCAAAACTACAACCAAAACACTAAAGGCCTTAATCAAGGCAACTCTCATGGGTTCCAAGGGCATCATCAACAACAACAAGCAACCCAAGGTAATCGACAAGAAAGCAAGCCACGGAGCCGGTCTCCTATTCATTGTTATGGTACTCCCTTAGCCCTCACCGATACTTCGCATAATCCACAATCTCCACCTCGAGATTTTGACATGCAAAAATCTATGATGGATGTGCAAAGGAGTAATCCAGAAATGCAAAGAAGCCAAATGGAAATGTTAAGAAACGAACAAGAGTTCTTTGCTCATCTTCAAAGGGAGAACATAGCAAGAGATGCTCATATGAAGATGCTCGAAACCCAAATATATCAAGTTGCTTCGGGACGCTCTTCAAGGCAAAAGGGGCAACTACCTCCTCAAGGTGAAACGGCGAAATTTGAGCATGTAAATGCTATTACCACGAGGAGTGGTGCATCTTATGATTCCCCCTTATCCCCTAGTGAGAAAGAACCCATGAAAGAAGTTGTATCTCCAACTCAAGAGAATTCAAGCTTGGGAAATCCAATGGAGGAAAAAGTCTTGTGGGAGATTGAGAAACCCCATGAAGACAAGCTTCCCCCACTTCAAGGAAAAGACAAGGGTAAAGGGAAAATGTCAATTGAAAAGTCCAACCTTAGTGAGAAAGACAAGGTGCATTTCAAGTTGCCTTTCCCAACAAGGCAAATGAAGACAAAGGTGTATGTTCAATATGACAAGTTCCTAAACATTGTGAAGAAATTGGATGTGAGTGTCCCGTTTACCGAGCTACTTACCCAAATCCCGGCATATGGAAGATTCATGAAAGAAATCTTGGCTAGGAAGAGATCCGTCGACAAGGAAGAGACTATAGCGTTCACAAGAGTGGTGAGCGAGCTTATTGAAGGTTCTACACTTCCTAAGTTGAAGGATCCGAGTAGTTTCTCGATCCCGTGCACCATAGGCAACTTCAAGATTGAGAGGGCACTATGTGATTTGGGTGCGAGTGTAAGCATCATTCCCTATTCCATTTGTGAGCGACTTGGGATGAAGGAGGTCAAGTGTACTTCCATTACACTCCAAATGGCCGATAGTTCATGATGGCAGGGGATTTGTCACGTCCCTAGCCAACAATAAAACACCGACTAACCTAGTGAGTAGCTAGGGCAAGTCGGGATCGTATCCACGAGGACGGTATATCAAAGCTTAGACTATGTCGGCCTACAACGAGACTAGGTCACCAAAACAAACACAAAGAAGCGATGTAAGGAAAACTGTGAGGGAGGAGGAATAAGAACTAAACTAGCACTAGAGACTAACTAAACAATGAAACTAACGGAAATAATGACTAACTAAGAGGTGAACTCAAATATGGAAGGAAAGTGGAGTAGATCGGGTTCATAGGAGTAGAAGGGTAATTGGGGTGATCAAGGGTATAGGTGCCTCCTAGTTACTAGAGTCGGTCCGGCCTCTCGCAACTTAGACCGATGTCAAGGTGGGTCCGGGCTCTCGCAACTTAGACCCTAGTCCGCGCTCTCGCGACTAAACTATTCTCAACACTCCCACAAAATAAGCAATCAATGAGAAGATGAACACAAGTATGGGAAGCATGGCCACTACAACTCACACAAGCATATCAACAAACACATAGAGTGCCTACAATGTGACTAACAACAAAGATGTAACCTTTTCCCCTTAATCAACCCTAATCATCCATAATCTACCCCTAATCCCCCTACTAACCCCACAAAGAAACTACTCACTCATATTCATGAATAAACTAACATTCACAAAAGAAACTAGAACAAACATCCAAACATTCATCATAAACAAACAATAACAATCTAGATTGAATAACTAAGAACAAGGGTAAAGAAAGATTATACCATACTAGATGAAGAAAAGATGCAATCTTGTATTAATGTGAAAACCAAATACAATCCCAAGGTTGTCAAGCTTGGAACAATCTTCAAGAATCCCTTAATCCAAGACTAATTACAATGATTATCTAAGGATTAAAGAGAGGATTAAACTAATGAGAGCAGCAATAATCTAGGGTTTTAAATGTTAATGGAGGCTTAAACTAGTCTAGGTTAAGATAAGATGTCTTAAAATTACAAGAAGGGAGTATATATATGGGTACAAGAATGAAGGAGAAGAAAAGAAGAAGCCCGTGCTGCCTATGTAGCTTCCCGACCGGGACGAATCATCCCGATCGGGACGGCTCTGTCATCCCGATCGGGACGGGTTGGTCCCGACCGGAATGGGCTCACAGCAGCCATCCTAATGTAGCACCCCATCCCGAACGGGATGAGGCCATCCCGAACGGGATGGGCCTTGTTTGCCTTCCTTAAACACTCTTTGGTCCTTCCTTGCCTCTCATGGGCTTCCCACCGATTCTCGGAACTCGGGATTGGGTCTCGAAGGCTCGGGATTGGGTCCCAAGGTCTCGGGGTCGATTCCAAGGCCTCGAGTCATCGTTCCTTTATCTCGTTGGCTCCAAAATGTGTATGTATTGAGTCGGAATCGCTCCAACTCTTCCAAATCGGTCTCGGGAACCTGAAACAAACTAAAGGAAGCATAAGAAGCCCATGAATCGCTCCAAAGGAGTGATTCCACAAGGAAAAAAGGACCAAAACACAACAAAAAGGTACTACAAACTACACTTATCAACTCCCCTACACTTAACCCTTACTCGCCCTCGAGTAAGCACACACTAACTACTAAACTAGCCGAATGGGTATTAGCGCACCCTATGCCCCTTCAACTCACGCGAGTGCACTTAGAGGAAAAGTGCACTCCGCAAGGCAAGTCGGGTCTTGCGACAAAACTGTGGATGCAACCGGACAAAAAACACATAAACAAACAAACACACAAACAAACACATAGACGGTTGCACTCAAAACAAAAGAAGTACCGCTTCCCTCTAAAAGCGGTGAATGAAACACCGGTTTAGGACTCGAGGTAAGTGACAACATTCCCAAGCTAGCAATACAAACCAAGGTGGACTAAACCCTAATAGTATGACAATAAAGCAACAAAAACGTTGGTAACTTACCTAGGCCCTCCCAACTTTCTAAAAACGTACTACGGGACGAACAGCGGAGTGGAAAAGTGAAGAACCACGGTGTTAGTCGACACTGTAGGTAAGTGAGACCCCGCCCCCTTTAGCGTGAGCCAAGAGGGTCGTCCCGTGTCCAAGACCGCCTAACTAGTCCAAGTAAAAAGGTGGAAAACATGCAAAATGAGGGAAGACCGACTAATACCGCTATCATCCTTCCTCGGGACTCGGTCCTTTGGTAGGCTCTTCACGGCAAAAGTCGGAAAAGGCTTATTTTTGTGGGGATTTCTTTTTGTGAGACGGGTTTTCTTTTGGCATTTTCATTTTTTTTTTGCATTTTCGCTTTGTTTTGCCATGCCATTCTTTTTCTTCTTTTCTATTTTCTTTTTGGCTTTTGTGCCTTTTCTTTTTCTTCATTCTTTTCTTTCTTTCATTTTTCTTTCTTTTCTTTTCTTTTGCCCTTTTTGGCATTTTCATTGTATAACGAGAAAGAGAGAATTCAACAATTTGCAATCTTATTGAGTGAATGTGTGTAGGAGGTAGGTGAATGGGTAAGTCGGGACGGGCCAAGACCCTTCAAACCCACAAAAAGTGGAGAACTTGGACTAATCAACCGATCCTAAACACGGTCACCTAGGGAACGAGACTCGGTAACCAAGGCCTTTTCACACCGTGGGTGGTCATAATGGTCAAAAGTGCAAATCCCGTAGTAAATTCCTAGTAAGCTAGGTGGACTCAAGGTAAAGGACCAACGAATTCATTGATTTAAGGTCATTCTACTAGACTAAAGCCCAAGACTCGATTTATACTACTAGGAAGGGAAAGTAAGCACTCACACACTAGCCTCTAAATCGGGTTTTCGAAAATGGTTTACGCACATGACACAAATACAAACATAAAACAAAGACTCAACGAAAACGAACGAAAGGAAAAGAAACAAAAAGGCAACAAAATAAAACAAATCAAAACAAACAAATAACAAGCACCACCCCGATAATCCATACAAGTCACCAAATCCACCATAAGAATGCACAAGCTCCACCCGAGCACACCTCAACACAACCTTCTCCAAACATCACAAGGAATAAAGAAGGAAAGAGGGTTAGAAGATGTTACCGGATGTCTTTAGAGCTTTCCCAAGTCATTGGCGATTAAAGCAACCTATAAGGACAAAGGGAGGCAAAACACAAATATACGACACAAAGACACAAAATGAAAACACAAAAGAGAAAATCTTTTTGATTTTGATGAATTTTTTTTTTCAAATTTTTAGGTATTTTTGAAGATTTTTTTTCTTCGAAAAACTAAGAAAATAAACTAAGCTATACTAAAATATCGCTCCCCCACACTTAAATCGAGCCATGTCCTCATGCTCGATCGTATGGTGCGGAGAGACAAAAGAAAGAAAAAGAAACTACGAAAATAAAGCTAAAAATTGAAAACAAAGTGGAGAAAAGGTAGAAGGTGTCCGGCCGGGGTGTAGTCAAGTCACCATGGGCCGAGACGAGAAAAAGATATGGAAGGGGGAAGAAAAATAAAAAGAAGGAGATAAAAGGAAATGGGAGGGGAGGGCTAGGTGTAATCAAGTCACCTAGCCCGGATTCCGCCTAAATCCGACTAAATCCTCAAAAAGAAAGGGTGAAAAACTTGTAAAATTTGGATTTTTCGATTGGCTCTCGATGTTATCACATCGTCGGGAGTCGGGAGCAACCACTACCGAGGCCTCGAAGGCCACCATGACATCAAGACACATAAGTGTACAGGGGGAAGGGAATAAACAAAGGAAAACAAGCAACAACAAAAACGGAAAAGAAAGGATAGTTGCCGTACCATAGGTTAGCAACTCACTCTCTCCATCGTCTCATAGATCGATAAAGGCGCTTGCTTGTCTTCATCATTGCTTTTCCGCTTCATTCTCGATAACATCGCATGGTAGAGGTGGTAAAGGTGTGAGGGTGGTGGGATTTGATGTGGATCTCGGTGTAAAGTGAGGTGTATGGGTCGTATGATAGGGACAAGGAGGAGTAGGGAGGCTGGGAGGGGGCATAAAACGGGTTGGGTGGACTTGATTGCGAAGAAGAATCACAAAGGGGGAGCAGAGGACCATCCCGGTCGGGAAGACTGATCCCGATCGGGTTACCTCACCCGTCCCGGTCGGGACCACCTCATCCCGGTCGGGACGGACCCACAGTGAGCTCAAACCTTGGTACACTCATCCCGATCGGGACGGCTCCTTTCCGGTCGGGATGCAACACCCGTCCCGGTCGGGACGCCCTTATCCCGGTCGGGACGGACTCACAGGAAGCTCTATATACGGCGCACCCATCCCGATCGGGACTGCTCCTTCCCGGTCGGGATGCCATACCCTTCCCGGTCGGGACGCCCCATCCCGGCCGGGATGGGTCTTCTTCAACTTCCACAATCCCCAAAAACTTGCTCCAAGCTTCAAAAACCCGATCCTCGTGCCTACAACCCAAAGTATATCATAGCCAATCTTCTCTAGGAGCGTTCTCACTTCACCTATCAAGCAATACTCAAACACACATCAAACTCTCTCTCTCACAACGCTCATCAATCAATCCAAATAACAAGAATTCACAAAAATCCAACTAACTACAAGAAAGAGATATATACAATGGGACGGTTCTTGTGGAACTCCGTCAAACCAAGGTGGTGCTTTCTTCAATCTTTTTCAACAACCAAAACTAGTTCCATCTCCATCAAGGGCACGTAAGAACAAGCCGAAGGCCCTAGAGAAGTCTTCAATCAAGCATGTCATATAACCGACCACATCCCAAGGCTCCTCATGGCCTTGCCTTGACGTTCCCGGGGCATCCCGATCTTCCAAGCTCAAAGGCTTGAACTTATACTTTTGGTCTTTGGGGATATACCCAAACGTCCACTGGTCCTCATGCGGCCCCAAGGGAGGCTCATCTTTTTCCTTGTCATTGTATTTCAACTTGTCATCAAGCCCATGAATTGGGCCCTCATATTCCTCACTCTCGGAGTCATAATCATCAAGTACATAAGAGTACTTCTTCAAGCTTTGTCCCGATCCTTCCCCTAGATCGATGTCTTCCGTGGCATGGATCATATTACATGTCTCGGTCATAGGCGAAGTGTTGCCTTGGAGGTCAAACACTAACTCCTCGTTGCCTAGTTTAAAAGTGATCCTACCCTTCTTCACATCGATCACGGCACCGGCGGTGTGTAAAAATGGGCGTCCAAGGATGATGGGAGTGTTAGCATCCTCCGGCATGTCCACCACAATGAGGTCGACCGGAATGAAGAACTTCCCTATTCGCACCGGCACGTCTTCCAACATTCCCAATGGTCGGTTAAGAGACTTATCGGCCATTTGGAGTGTAATGGACGTACATTTCAACTCCGTCATCCCTAATCGCTCACAAATGGTGTAAGGAATAATGCTCACACTCGCACCCAAATCACACATAGCTCTCTCGATCTTGTAATTGGCGATGGTGCATGGGATAGAGAAACTACCCGGGTCCTTCAACTTCGGAAGTGTGGAACCTTGAATAAGCTCGCTCACCACCCTTGTGAACGCTATCGTATCTTCCTTGTCGATGGACCTCTTCCTAGATAGGATATCCCGCATGAATTTCCCATATGCCGGGACTTGGGTAAGTAACTCGGTGAATGGGACATTAACATCCAATTTCTTCACAATGTTAAGGAACTTTTCAAATTGGACATCCACCTTAGTCTTCATTTGCCTTTTTGGGAAAGGCAACTTGATTTGAACCTTGTTTTGCTCAATATTGGTGGACTCCTCACTTGACACTTTCCCTTTACCTTTTTCTTGTGCTTGAAGTGGGGAAGGGTTGTCTTCTTGGAGGTTTTCGACCTCCCAAAGGACTTGCTCCTCAATTGGATGATCAAAGCTCAATTCTCCTTGAGTTGGAGACGCCATCTCCATTGTCGGTTCTTGCATTGGCTCTTGGTCAATAGGATACGGAGGGGGGTTGTAGGATGTACCTCTCCTTGTGGTGATAGCATTTACATGCTCAAATATCGGTGTTTCACCTTGAGAAGGTAGTTGCCCCTTTTGTCTTGAGGAGCTCCCCGAAGCAAGTTGAGATACTTGAGTTTCAAGCATCTTCATATGAGCATCTCTTACCGCATTTTCCCCTTGAACATAAGCAAAGAGCTCTTGTTGGGTTTTCGACATATCCATTTGACATTTTTTCACATCTTGAGTATTCTTTTGCATATCCATCAAAGTCTTTTGAATGTTAAAATCCCGAGGTGGGGATGATGGATTATGTGGAGTGTCGGTGATGGCGAGAGGAATGCCATAATCATGAGTAGGAGACCGGCTCCTAGGGTTGCTTTGTTGTTGTTGATTTTGAGTTGCTTGTTGACGGTTCCCTTGGAACCCATGAGAATTGCCTTGATTAAGGCCTTGATTGTGGTTTTGTTGTTGTTGGAAGCCTTGGTTTCCTTTGAAACCGCCTTGATTGAAGTTCCCTTGTTGGAACCCTTGATTGTTGTTGTGAAAGGTACCTTGGTTATTTTTCTTGAAGTTGTTGAAAGGTCTTGGACTACCCATGTAACCTTGGTAACCTTGGTTGTTGTCCCTTAAGGGAGGTGGAACATAAGGACGATGTTGTTGTTGATGTTGAAAGGCTTGTTGTTGGGGGACTTGTTGGGAAGCTTGGAGTTGATTAGAGTAAGAGGTACATTGCTTGAACGCTTGAAAGGCGTTCACTTGCTCGATACTTCCACGGCAATACATTGGATCATGTCCAACTATTCCACAAGTATCGCACATCCCATAGTAAGGTGTAGGAGGTGCGAACCCCAAAGCATTCACTTCTTGAATCGGTTAATGGTGGGATGAACTAGAGCCTTGGACTTGGTTGAGGTGGCTTTGAAGCTTCTTGTCAATAGTCTCCATGTGTGTTTTAAGTTGAGCTCCAAGGTCAATACTTAACTTAGTGATAGCATCGACCTCATGCATGCCCCCTCGGTGTGCCTTCCTAGGCCTAGAGTATTGTGAATTATGCACCGCCATCTCTTCGATTCTCGCCCATGTTTGGTCGTCATCGACCTCGGTAAACCTACCATTGGAGCCCATGTTGAGAATGGCTCTCGAGTCCTCATAAAGTCCATTCCAAAATTGTTGCACTAAGAACCATTGTGAGAGTCCATGATGAGGGCACGATCTTACCAAAGACTTAAACCGTTCCCAAGCTTCATATAGGCTCTCTTCATCCCTTTGTTGGAACCCGGTGATGGAGGCCCTAAGCAAGTTCGTCTTTTCCGGAGGGTAAAACTTTTGGTAGAACGCCAAGGCAAGCTTTTTCCAAGTGTCGATACCCATGGTTGCCCTATCGAGACTCTTGATCCATTGCTTCGCTTTTCCAATAAGAGAAAACGGGAAGAGTACCAAACGAATTTGATCTTGAGTAACCCCGGTTTGAGATATAGCGTCACACTAATCGGAGAAAGTCTCCATATGTTGGTGCGGGTCTTCGGTGGGCAAACCACTAAATGGGCTCCTCTCCACAAGTTGGATAAATTGAGTCTTTGCCACAAAATTTCCGGTATAGGCTTCCGGTAATGCACTCGGTCCCGGCAAGACATCCTCGGTGAATGTGGAGTGAGAGGAAAACTTAGGCATTCTTGGATGTAAGGGAGAAGATGGTGGTGTAGAGAGTGTTGATGTAGATGAAGAAGGGGAACTAGGAGAAGAATCACCGAAGGGATTGATGAAGGTCCCTCCGGTCGTCTCTCGAGGTGAAATGTTCAAGTCGGCTCCTTGGGCTTACCCTTGATGAGTATTGCTTGCACTCGGTTGAGAGATCCTAACTCGATTAATCGTCCGTTGGCGAAAGGCTCGAAAGAGTCTCTCCGGCTCTGGATTAAAGAGATAGAAGTCGCCTCCCCTCCTAGGCATACACTACACACTAGAACAAACGTAAGAACACCTAGTGCTTTATGGGCACTAGGCAACGACAAAAGCAAACACAACTAGAGACAAAGAGAAAAAGAAAGCTAAGGAAAGAAGAGAAACTAGAAAATATTCACAAGAGAAGATGGGAGAGCACAAAGAAGGGTAACTAAGTCTAGAAATAAGCAAACTAAGTCTAAACAATGCACCGTCGCCGGCAACGGCGCCAAATTGATGGCAGGGGATTTGTCACGTCCCTAGCCAACAATAAAACACCGACTAACCTAGTGAGTAGCTAGGGCAAGTCGGGATCGTATCCACGAGGACGGTATATCAAAGCTTAGACTATGTCGGCCTACAACGAGACTAGGTCACCAAAACAAACACAAAGAAGCGATGTAAGGAAAACTATGAGGGAGGAGGAATAAGAACTAAACTAGCACTAGAGACTAACTAAACAATGAAACTAACGGAAATAATGACTAACTAAGAGGTGAACTCAAATATGGAAGGAAAGTGGGGTAGGTCGGGTTCATAGGAGTAGATGGGTAATTGGGGTGATCAAGGGTATAGGTGCCTCCTAGTTACTAGAGTCGGTCCGGCCTCTCGCAACTTAGACCGATGTCAAGGTGGGTCCGGGCTCTTGCAACTTAGACCCTAGTCCGCGCTCTCGCGACTAAACTATTCTCAACACTCCCACAAAATAAGCAATCAATGAGAAGATGAACACAAGTATGGGAAGCATGGTCACTATAACTCACACAAGCATATCAACAAACACATAGAGTGCCTACAATGTGACTAACAACATAGATGTAACCTTTTCCCCTTAATCAACCCTAATCATCCATAATCTACCCCTAATCCCCCTACTAACCCCACAAAGAAACTACTCACTCATATTCATGAATAAACTAACATTCACAAAAGAAACTAGAACAAACATCCAAACATTCATCATAAACAAACAATAACAATAACAATATGTAAAGGATGAAACTTGATTGAATAACTAAGAACAAGGGTAAAGAAAGATTATACCAATACTAGATGAAGAAAAGATGCAATCTTGTATTAATGAGAAACCCAAATACAATCCCAAGGTTGTCAAGCTTGGAACAATCTTCAAGAATCCCTTAATCCAAGACTAATTACAATGATTATCTAAGGATTAAAGAGAGGATTAAACTAATGAGAGTAGCAATAATCTAGGGTTTTAAATGTTAATGGAGGCTTAAACTAGTCTAGGTTAAGATAAGATGTCTTTAAATTACAAGAAGGGAGTATATATATGGGTACAAGAATGAAGGAGAAGAAAAGAAGAAGCCCGTGCTGCCTCTGTAACTTCCCGACCGGGACGGATCATCCCGATCGGGACGGCTCTGTCATCCCGTTCGGGACGGGTTGATCCCGACCGGGATGGGCTCACAGCAGCCATCCTAATGTAGCACCCCATCCCGAATGGGATGAGGCCATCCCTAACGGGATGGGCCTTGTATGCCTTCCTTAAACACTCTTTGGTCCTTCCTTGCCTCTCATGGGCTTCCCACCGTTTCTCGGGACTTGGGATCGGGTCTCGGAGGCTCGGGATTGGGTCCCAAGGTCTCGGGGTCGATTCCAAGGCCTCGAGTCATCGTTCCTTTATCTCGTTGGCTCCAAAATGTGTATGTATTGAGTCGGAATCGCTCCAACTCTTCCAAATCGGTCTCGGGAACCTGAAACGAACTAAAGGAAGCATAAGAAGCCCATGAATCGCTCCAAAGGAGCGATTCCACAAGGAAAAAGGGACCAAAACACAACAAAAAGGCACTACAAACTACACTTATCAGTTCACTCAACCGACCATTGGGGATGTTAGAGGATGTGCCGATAAGAATCGGGAAGTTCTTCATTCCGGTCGACTTCCTAGTGCTCGACATGCCGGAAGATGCTATCACTCCCATTATCCTTGGGCACCCATTTCTACATACCGCCGGTGCTATGATTGATGTGAAGAACGGTAGGATCACATTTGAGTTAGGAGAAGAAAAGCTCATGTTTGACCTCCAAGGCAACACCTCGCCTACTAATGATGAGTCTTGTAAAATGATCCATGCCATGAAAGACATCGGTCTAGGGGATGAGTCGAGTAAAAGCTTGAAGAACGACTTCTATGAGCTTGGGGATGATGATTCCGAGCTTGGGGCGGATGAGTGCCCATATCATGAGTTTGAAGACAAGTGCCAAGACAAGAATAAAGATGAGCCTCCCTTGGGGCCACATGAAGGTAGATGGACGTTTGGGTATATACCGAAGGATCGAAAGTACAAGTTCAACTCATTGAACTTAGTAGATCGGGATGCCCTGGGAACGTCGAGACATGGTTGTAAAGAACCTTGTAGTTTAGATGGTTACACCACAAGCTTGATTGAAGACTTCGCAAGAGCCTTCGATTTGTTTCTTCGTGCCCTTAATGGCGATGGAATTGGTTATATTGTTGTTGAAAAAGAATTGAAGAATGCACCATCCTTGGTTTAACGGGGTTCCAAAAGAACCGTCTTATTGTATATATCTCTTTCTTGTAGTTCTTTTGAGTTTTGTGAATTCTTGTAATTTGGTATTTTTGATGAGCGATGTGAGGGAGGGATTATGATGAATTTTTTGAGCTTATTTGATAGGTGTGAAGTGAAGATGAACCAAAGAGAGGAATGGTTGTGGATAGAGCTTGGATTGTGAGCAAGGGAATTGGTTTTTGAAGCTTTGGATAAGGTTTTGGGGTTATGGAGGGTTAGAAGACTCTTCCCGGCCGAGAAGAGAGCACCCCGACCGGGAAGGATGCGTCTTCCCAACCGGGAAGGAGCCATCCCGATCGGGATGAGTGTACCAAGAATCGAGCTTTCTGGAGTGTCTTCCCGACCGGGAAGGACATGTCATCCCGACCGGGACCATCCATCCCGACCGGGATGGTCCCCTGCTCCCCTTTTTGCCTCTTCTTTGTCTTGTGAGCCCACCCAACCACTTTATACCCCCTCCCAACCTCCCTACCTATCCTTGCACACATCATATGACCCATGCACCTCATTTACATACCCTCACCTCATTTAATCTTCACTTTACACCGAGTTTCGCATCAAATCCAAACTCCTCGCACCATTGCAAGCTTACTACCTCAACCATGCGATATTATCAAGTTTGAAGTGGAATGACAATGAAAAAGACAAGCAAAGTGCCTATATTGATCATTGAGACGATGGAGTTCGTGAGTTGCTAACCTATTGGTAAGGCGGCTCTCATTTCTTTTCCGTCTTTTATTGCTTGTCTCCCTTTAAATATTTCCCTTCCCCTTGTCATTGTGGCCCTCGGGGCCTTGGTAATTGTTGCTCTCGACTCTCGATGATGTGACTACATCGAGAGTCATTTGAAAAATCCAAATTTACAAGAATTTTGCCCTTTTTGTAGGATTTAGTCGGATTTGGGCGGAATCCGGGCTAGGTGACTTGATTACACCTAGTCCTCCCCTCCCATTTCCTTTTATGACTTTCTTTTTATTTCTTCCCCCATCCATATTTATTCTCGTCTCGGCCCATGGTGACTTGACTACACCCCGACCGGACAATTTCTACCCTTTTTCTCTGCTTTTCGTTTCGTTTTTTTAGCTTTATTTTCGTAGTTTCTCTTCTTTTTGGTGTCTCCACACACTACGATTGAGCATGAGGACATTGCTCGGTTTGAGTGTGGGGGAGCGATATCCTATCGTAGTTAGTCTTATTTTCATAGTTTATTTGAAAAATCTTTGAAAACCCTAAAAATTTGAAATTTTTTCACAAAAATCAAAAAGATTTTCTTTTGTGTGTTTTCCTTTTATGTCTTTGTATCGTATGTTTGTTTTGTTGTGCATGTTTTGCCTCCCTTTTTCCTTGTAGGTCGCTTAATCACCGTTAACTTTGGAGGGCTTTCAAGACTTCAGGTAACATCTTTATCCTTTTTTCTTCTTTATCTCTTGTGGAGTGTGGAGGATATTTGTGATGATGTGTGCTCGGGTGGAGCTTTGTAAAGTTTGATGATGATTTGGTTGCTTATTTGGAAATTCGGGGTGGTGTTTGTTCTCTTTATGTGTTTGTTTTGTTTTGTCTTGTTTTGTTGCTTTTGCCTCTTTTTCTTTCGTTTTCGTCGTGTCTTCGTTTTGTGATGTGTAGTTGTGTCTAGTGTGTAAAAAGGTTTTTGAAAACCCGGTTTTGAGGCTAGTGTGCAAGTGTTTACTTTTCGTTTCTAGTAGTATGAATCGAGTCTTGGACTTTAATCTAGTAGAATGACCCTAAATTAATGGTTTCGTGGGTCCTTTACCTTGAGTCCACCTAGCTTACTAGGGATTTACTACGGGATTTGCATTTTGACCATTTTGACCACCCACGGTGTGAAAAGGCCTTGGTTGCCGAGTCCCGTCTCCTAGGTGACCATGTTTGAAATTGTTTGATTAGTCCAAGTTTTCCACCTTTTTGTGGGTTTGAAGGGAAGGCGCCGTCCCGACTCACCCATTTCCCTACCTCCTACACCTCTCCGCAAAATAAGGTTGCAAATTGTTGAAATCTCTTTCTTAGTTGCAAAAAAAAGAAATGTCTGCAACTCAAATCTAGCCAAAAGGGCAAAGAAAAGAAAAAGAAAGAAAATGAAAGAAACAGAAGATTGAAGAAAAAGAAAAGGCACAAAAAGCCAAAAAGAAAATACAAAAGATGAAAAAAAAAGGCATAGCAACACACAAAGCAAAAATGCAAAAGAAAGAAAAGTGCCAAAAGAAAACCGTCCCACAAAAAGAGTCCCCACATCTCAAAAATAAGCCTTTTGCCGACTATTGCCGTGAAGAGCCTACCAAAGGGCCGAGTCCCTAGGAAGGATGATAGCGGTAATGGTCGGTCTTCCCTCATTTTGCAATAATATTCACCTTTTTACTTGGATTAGTTGAGCGGTTTTGAACATGGGACGACCCTCTTGGCTCATCGCTAAAGGGGGCGGGTTCTCACTTACCTACAGTGTCGACTAACACCGTGGTTCATCCTTTTTCCACCCGCCGATCGTCCCGTAGTACGTTCTTAGAAGGTTAGGAGGACCTAGGTAAGTTACCTACGTTTTTATTGCTTTGTTGTCATACTATTAGATAGGGTTTTGTTTATTTCGATTTGCATTATTAGCTTGGGAACGTTGTCACTTGCCTTGAGTCCTAGACCGGTGCTTCTTTCACCGCTTTTTAGAGGGAAGCGGTATTTATTTCATTTTGGGTGCAACCTTTTGTTTGTTTGTTTGTATGCTTGTTTGTTTATGTGTTTTGTGTCCGGTTGCATCCACAGTTTTGTCGCAAGACCCCACTTGCCTTGTGGAGTGCACTTTTCCTCTAAGTGTACTCGCGTGATTTGAAAGAGCGTAGGGTGCGCTAATACTCGCTCGGCTAGTTTAGTAGTTAGTTTGTGCTTACTCGAGGGCGAGTAAGGGTTAAGTGTGGGGGAGTTGATAAGTGTAGTTTGTAGTGCCTATTTTGTTATGTTTTGGTCTTTTTTTTCCTTGTGAAATCGCTCATTGGAGCGATTTCGGGGCTACTTATACTTCTTCTAGCTTGTTTTAGGTTCCCGAGACCATTCATGATGAATTGGAATGATTCCGGCTCGTTTCATACAATTTTGGAGCCAACGAAGAGAAGAAACGATCACTCAGTGCCTTGGATTCGATCCCGAGACCTTGGGACCCATTATTGAGCCCCTTAGACTCGATCCCGAGCCCCGAGAATCTATGAGAAGCCCATGAGAAGCAAGGAGGGACCAAAAAGATCATATTGGAGGCCTACAAGGCCCTTCCCGGGCGGGATAGTAGGCTTCCCGACCGGGAAGGGATGCGCGTTTACAGCAGCTCCTGTTTTGGGGCCGTCCCGGTCGGGACCACTTCGTCCCGGACGGGACCGTCTTGTCCTGGACGGGATGGACCATCATCATCTCCACCTCACTTCTTTTCTCCTCTTTCACTCTTGTAACCTTATAAATACTTCCCCCTTCTATTGTTTAAGCATCTTACATTACCCTAGATTATTTTAGACTCTCTACATTGTTCTAAACCCTAGATTTCGTTCTCCTCTCATTAGCTTAATCTTTAGTTAATCTTAGTTTAATCTAGCAACTAGTCTTGTATTAAGGAGATTCTTGAAGACTCATCCAAGCTTGACAACCTTAAAGATTATTTTGGGTTTCTTATTAATGCAAGTTCTCATCTTTTTATCTCCTTGTTAGTTGGTATAATCTCTTTTCTCTTGTTCTTTGTTTATTTATCAAGTTTGAATCTTTACATATTGTTCATTGTTCTTGTTTGTTCATAATGGATGTTTTGATTATTATGTTTAATTCTCTTGTTAGTCTTAGTTTAGATTTCATTATGAGTGAGTAGACTCCTTGTGGGGTTAGTAGGGGATTGAATGTGGATTATGGGTGATTAGGGCTTGATTTTGGGTAAAGTTAATTCCTTTGTTGCTAGTCATATGTTGGGCACACTATGTGTTTGTTGTATTGCTTGTGTGGGTAGTAGTGGCCAATGCTTCTCATACTTGTGTTCCTCCCCTCATTGTTTGACTAATATGTGATTGAATCCTTGTGTTTTGAGTAGCATCTAGCATGAGTGTTCGGGTCTAGTCTTAGACACGAGAGTACGAACTTAGGCTTTGGCGCGAGAGCGCAAACCGACCCTAGTAACTAAGAGACACCTACACCCTTGATTACCCAATCATCCTACCACATTTATGAACCCGACCTAACCCTACTCCCTTTCATATTTGATTTCTCTATTTCTTTAGCCATCTTCTCTAGTTTGTTAGCTTGTTTAATCTTTAGATGTTCCGATTACTTTATATCGTACATAGTACATTGTTAGTTCAATTTCATCACCTTCAACCATCATAGTTTGTCAATTATCGTCTTCTTTGTGTTTGTTTGTGTGACTTAGCCTTGTTATTAAGTCGACCTAGTCTAGACAACCTATAACCGTCTCTGTGGACACGACCCGACTTACCTTAGATACCCACTAGGATTAGTTGGTTAATTACTTGACGGTGGGAGACGCGGCAAGAACCTACCATCAGAAACCTCGGGAATCAACAAACCCGGAAAAACAATTCTCACATTATTATCAACATTCACGACAATAATCTTAATGAGCACCCATAACGCATCCGACAATTACTAGCTTAACAAGGTAGGCATATATTTGTAGCTAAATATTGTGGGATATAAAAATAAGCATGTGGGCTCAAAAGGCTAAGATATATTATGTGAGAAAACAACAATATAGCTTCAAGTGCAAACTGATCAAAAACATCACGGAAAATGGAACAAAAACTATTCATGTGTGTAATTATGCAATGCATACCACGAGGAGACATACTCTCATCTAAAGAAGATCGATTAAACATGAATCAATCCAAAAGGCTCTAAAACTCGCATTTTGTAGCTTACCAACGTCAAGGATCAAGTATACTTTGTTTTAGTCTCATCATCACATACAAAAATGCCAAAACATCACCAAAATGTACAAATCCTGAAAACGAAGCTTAAAATGAGATATGAACGGAAAGCCGCAAAGCTATGCAAGGAGATAAGCACAACGGGATAACAACAAACCCGTCGACTGATAGCAACAAACCCATGGACTGATTTTGATTTTTTTTCTTTTTTTTAGAAACTGAATATGTAAAACTATAAGTAAAATAAAAACTAAAAATACGAGAAAACTCCCCCAAACCGAACTATACAATGTCCTCATTGTGGCAAAACACAACAAACTTAAAAATAGGCTTCTAGCGCAAAAGGCCACAAATCAATCATAGCGTGCTAAAAAGAAAGATGAGGATTGACAAATAAAAGAAAAACTAACCGAAGACACATATGACATTTGTAGAAACCTTCCCAAGCTAGCTTGAAAACGGGCATTGTTCCATTCCATTCATTCGAGCATCATTACGCCATGATTCTCGAGTACCTGAAAAGGACAAGGCTAATACAAAACTAATAAAACAAAAACCAAAAACCTATTGTCCGATCAATTACAACAAAACCAAATTGTCTAAATCAAAGCAAAACAAGTCCAAAAAACGATAAAAGGAAAAAGTAGTCCGAAAATCCAACAAAAAAACAAAAAAGAAGATAAAAATCTCAAAACTACTCTAAAAACACGGGTTCTCTCCCGCATTGTTTTATCGTTCTGCATGACTTGTTTTTTCTCCTAAACGGCACCATCTTCCTCTTTCTTTAAAAATCCCATCAATGCCCGTAGTAGCAAATCATATTCCTACGCATGAGAAATATGAAAGCAATCATAAGTCATTGACAAGGTATAAACGGTAAAAATCAAGAGGAATAGATTCAATATCTTATCAAACCCGACATTAGTTCTAACACGAACACTCCACTCATCAGCAGGAGATGAAGTATAAAGCTTGTCATCATGACACACAATGTTAAAATCCACCGGGAAATCATTTTCAAAATTTAAATTAGATGGATTAGTAGATTTACCTTTCATCAAATCAAATGAAATGAGGAAAATAGGAAAGGGTTTACCAACATTGATGTCAAGCAGTTCATTGGCGCATAATGGTAGTAGGGAAACTAAACATGGAGGCAGATCGGGAGTGCGCAGTGGTGACACTAGACATGGAGGAGGATAGAGTAAAGAAGCTGAGGGAACTACTTCCATATGTATGTTGGGAGAAAAGGTAATCGACACAAAACCCAAAGAATTCTTCAACCCAATGTTATTTCCATTATTCCCTCGAACCTCAATTAAATTCAAAATCAAGAGATTCCGTGGTACCCGCATCACCAGAATCCTCACTAAAAAGGCTCATGGCTCCTCAATGGCGTCAATAACTAGGGACTCGAGGAGGACCTCATCACAGCAAGCCTCAACGGTGGTCTCAATGTAATCCTCAATAGTAGTAATAGCATCAACAAAGGGTTTCTTAGGCACAACTGAAGGAGTTCCTTCAAGAGACTCAAAAGGGGTTATTATATTGACTTCTCTAGGAGGATGCTCGTTATGGTTCACTATCTCGGTTGACTCGACAACAACATGGGTCATCTCAAGGGTAGTAGTTTCAACATTATGGGGGATTGGGTCAAAGGTAGATGGAATATTAAACCAAAAACTCGGTTCATCATCATCATCATCATCGTTGTCCAACAATTCATGATTATCAAAAATTTGAGACTCACATGGAGGAGCATGATAAGCACTAAGATAAGTGGTTACCGTATGTCGAGCCGTATTACAAGTATCCTCGCAAGCTTGTTGTCGAAACATCGCGTCACTCGCAACCTCATTTTGGAACGATGCGTTATTGTGAATAAAAGCTAATGGCTCACTCTCATGAACCACATGATCATTAGGCACAACGTCAATAGGCACATTTTCACTTGCCATCTCCTTTAGCATTCTGTCAATTCTAGCCTGATTGACGTAGAATTCTGTTTCAAAGCTTGTTGTAGCCAAATTTGGTTTTACCACCTAGCGGGCTTGTGCTTGGGATATTCAAGCTAAATAGTACAAGAGATCCCATAAATCCCTTGTATTTTTATCGTAAATACCTCCCGTGGTCATGTTAACGGCTAATTCCCAACATTCGTGATTCATTCCTGCAAAAACAGAATGACCCAATTCGAGCTCATCATAGAAATATCCGACGAAAATAAGGTTATTAACATATTCCTTGAATCGATCAAGATACTCACGAAAAACTTCGTGCTTGCGTTGTGGGGAGATAAGAGATATATTCATACCTGAAAAATACTAAAACTAGAAGAAAACGGTGAGATGGATCCCATGTTTCTTGGGAGTAGAATGAAAGCGTAATGGGCCATTAAAGCATATACAAGGAACTAATGAAATCAGTTTCGAGGAACTTTTGTTCCCCGAAACGAAAGAGAGTAATAAAAAAACAAGCTAAAAGCAGTAAAAGACCGTCTCCCCAGCAACGACGCCAAATTTGATATGGCTAAAGTCGTATTACCAAATCAAGTTATCCTAATACTACTAACAAGAAGCTAGTGGTAAGTAGGGAATCGTATCCATAGGGAGAAGGTCAAACTGTTAGAAGCTATGTCGATTCTTAATTGCTCAAACGGTTGGGTTGATCGATTAACTAAGACTAGAAATACATATCAAAATATGAATTAATCAATTAAAAGAAAATCTAGGGCTATAGGTTCACAATGAGTAGACATATGATCATGCAAGAATAAACGATAAACACACAAACATACTAGTTGGCTATAATACGTCCTCTCGGATCAAAATCTACCTAGGAAGACACTAACGGGCTCTCGCTACTTATTAGGCTTCTTACCGAATCACATGCGGGTCTAATCTAAACTCGGCTCTCGCATATGAATTGAAATTTCCCTAATTCGATTAACAAGTTGTGGCCTTTAACAAATTAATCATCTTTTAGAGCATGTAAACAAGGCACTAGCATATATATGAATTCACCAAATATTGAACAAGAACTTAAATTCTACCCATCGACCCCCCTTGACCCTAGTAATGGAATTATCTACTCATAATTAAATTGACACGAAATAAACAATTGATAATGAAATGCGTAATGATCGATATGGAAAAACGGAAAACTAATAGAATCAATACTAGATATGAAAATAAACAATCAAGAACGTAAAAGATGAATAAGTAATTTGAAACAAATTGAAATGATTACCGATTGGAAATTGTAGCAATAACAAGGAGTAAATCTTCAAGGTAGAGAATGAAAAAAGTAGTATTGTTCTAATACTATGCTTAGGGTTCTTAGGAATTAAAAAGGTTACGTTCCAAATGAATTACAAAGTATTCGTATATAGCCAAAGAAAGAAAAAGCTGAAAAGACACTACAGCTATGTCGTCCCGAATAGGGATGGAGGCCGTCCCGATTGGGGATTAAAGTTGTCCCTTGGGATGAAGGTCGTCCCTATTCGGGACAGCTGAAACATCCAATTTTGCTCTATCTCGTCAATTTTGCCGTGAATGAGACAATAGGGATGACATCCATCCCTAGGGATAGACCTAGGGACCAACAAAAAGGACTCTTTTAGTCTTCTAAACTTCATGATATGGTTCCAACTCGACTCGGGATCAATCCATGACATCCACGCAACCTCGGTAGCAACACCTAGCTTGTGATAAATAATCACCGACCTCCATGTGAGCCATGATGAAAGGGAAAAGGCGTCCATATCGCCTATTTTCCTACAGAACCAACAAAACACTACAAAACACACTAGAGGAGAAGATTAATTAGTTCCCAAAACCGCTTCCAAGAGCGCATTAACCATGATAAATACATGAGAAAAATAGGATAAAAGCATATAAAATATTAACACATCACTATGGCATCTATCTCCTTGGGAAAAGGGCAAACATTATCTCCCGCGAATGCAAAAACATGCTAACAAGAAGTCATCTTGCACTTTAACCTTCCTTAGCGCGGTAACCATAGACAAACCATCAGCTGGATAAACCTCAAGGTCACACTTCCTAAGATGACCCATCCACTCGGTTAAGAGATTCTTAAAACCCGACATGACTTAAAATAATACTAGGAAGCTATAAAGACACTATGGGTGATCTAGTATGTCCTGAACGAGTACCCATAACCCGTATATATAGCCCTAATCCCACAACAATTAGGAAATTACGGAAAATTTCCATAACCGAGAGTCGGGCTGCCCAAACCCAAGCGACCCAGAATCATGCCGCCCCGCCCCATGCGTCGAAGCTCTGGGTCATCAACCTCCCAAGCATCCGAATTCTACGCTGTCAGCCATGCTTCACCCAACCAGTTATCACTTGACAACCCCGGACGTCAGGAACGACCTTCTGAAGTCACTAAAACTCTTTCCAAAAGCCCAAATGCCCGTGCAAGAATAATAGGTCCACACGGCCGACGCATTTCGTCCATCGGATCCACCGGACTTAGACATTTTTTAAATCTTCTTTTTAGGGGGATAAGCTACCCCACCTAGGTGTGTTGTAGCCACTAGTGGCACCGTCAATTCGCGTCCGTAGCCCAATATGGCATTATCGTTAAAGTATAAGTATAAAAGGTGGTCTACTTTTTTTTTTCAAAAGTGGTCTAGCCTTTTTATTTTCGCCTCATTTTACATATAAATGTCGAGACAGTTACAATCGTCTTACAGCATCGAACACGCACCCGGTCGAAACATTATTTTTAACTACGAAGCATTTCTTACATTTTTGCACATCTCGAATCTAACATTTTAATCGACGTACTACTTGATCCAACTCCCGACTTAAACGAATGCATTTTCAAAATTCCAAAAAGCATTTTCGTACTCCCATGCAATCTTAACTCATTCATAATGTCCTAAACAACGACGAAACCGCAAACAAACGAAACTTGAAGTGATTGCTTGTCATCTAAGTGATAAGTGTGGATTCTAGTGCTTATTCCTTGCGTTTGGTCCCGGTTTCTCCTGTGGAATCACTCTTTGGAGCGATTTTCGAGGCTACTTACGCTTCTTCTAGCTTGTTTTAGGTTCCTAAGACCAATCTTGGAGAAATGGAACGATTCCGACACATTTGGAGCCAACGAAGAGAAGCGGCGATCACTTGGCGGCTTAGACTCGATCCCAAGCCCTTGGGACCCATTCCCGAGAACCGAGAATCGATGAGAAGCCTAGGGAGAGCAAGTAGGGACCTATGAGATCATATTTGAAGCCTACATGACCCATCCTAGTCGGGAAGACATTCATCACGATCGGGATGAGAAGTAAAGGAAGGACGACCCACTGGAGGTTCATCCCGGCCGGGAACAGGTCCATCCCGACCATGACCACCTCATCACAACCGGGATCACCTCCTTCCCGGCCAGGATGAGCCCAGTTCAGCAGCTGATTCGCTTTTCCGCCTCCCTTATTCATTGTAACCCTATATATACCCCCCTCTTGTAACCATTCATTATCCTTGACATTACCCACTAAACCCTAGACTACTTTAGGTTAGATTGGCTAAGATTAGTGTAGATTAGTCCTTAATCTAGTTAGATTACTCTTGTAATATTGGATTTCTTGAAGAATCTACCAATCTTGACAACATTGGTGGATGTTTTGGGTCTTCTTTTATGAAAGTGTTCATCTTTTCATTCCTTTAGTTTGGTATAATCTTTCTCATCCCTTTACTTTTAATCTTTATTGTTATTCAAGTTTTCATCTTTATATCTAGTTTGTTGTTTATCCTTGTTTTTCTTTATGAATGTTTTTGTTCTAGTGTTGATTTCTCTTGTTAGTGTTAGTTTTAGTTTACATATGTTTGAGTTGTTATCCCCTAGGGTTAGTAGGGGGATTGGGTGTAATTAGGGATGATTAGGGTGAGATGGGTGGTACTAGTTGTTGTTTTTCTTGTTTCCTTGTTACCTTGCACTCTACATGTTTGATGAAATGCTTGTGAGACTTAAGATGATCAATCCTTGTTTTTCTTGCCTCTTCTCTTGTATGTGTTTGTTTGTTTGGTTGGTTTGGTTCCCTCATTAGTAGCGATAGCGTGGTGAGGATGACCTATAGGCCGTTTAAGTAGCGAGAGCCCGATCGTAACCTAAGCTACGAAAGTATGCTAGTAACCCCCGTTTCCTTCTTTTGATCTCCTTGGCATCCATGAACCCGACCTAGCCCTAGTTTCTTCTTATTGATTTAATTCGCTTCTTTTTGTCATTAGTTGTTTGTTTAGCTTAGTCCTTAGTCGACCTTAGCCATCACCCTATTTTGATTAGCCTTGAACCTAATCTAGAATCGTAGCACACCTTAGTCTGACACCCCGTCCCTGAGGATCTCGACCCGACTTACCCTTGCTACCTATCTTAGGTTAGTTGGTTTATTTTGACCAGCGGGTTCCATGACAAATCCTTCCGTCAAATTGGCGCCATTGCCGGGGACGGCGTAGTTTAGACTTTTGTGTGCTTAGTTTTAGACTTTGTTCTTGAGTTTTGTGTTTTCTTCTCCTTGTGTATCGCCGTTCTTTCATTGTGTGCTTATTTCTCTTATCCTAGTGCCTCAAAAGCACTAGGCTTCTAAAGTTTGCTCAAGTGCTTCTAGTACATTCAATGTATCAAGGCAACATTATGGAAATGGCACGTCCAAGCTTCCATCAATCGTCATGGGACAATCATGGGGCAAATTGCCAAGACCCACAACTTTACCAACCATATCAATCTCATCAACAATCTTATGAACTCCCTTCATATGGCTACCATGAAAGTTGTCAAGGATCATTCCAACATCCTAACAACTACCAAATACCCTCACATAACCCACAACCAAAAATCCCCAACTTTGAGTTTTGTCAAATGATGATTCAAATGCAAAAGAGTCAATAAGAGATGATGATTCAATTGCAAAAGATTTAACAAGAGATGATGATTCAAATGCAAAGGGACAAAGAGGAGTTCAGGGCCCAAAAAGAGGTGCAAGATGCTCGAACCAATGCACTCATAGCTCGTTACACGATGTCGGCCACACGAGCTCCACAACTTGTTGAGGAAGGTTCATTTGGGCAAGAAGATCGGTTGTCTCCACAAGGCAATCCAAGCGATTATGAAGCCACGAATGAAGAAGGAAAGGTTAACCGAGAAATCATTGTTGAGAGTTGCTTGGATGGTGAAGCTATGAGAATAATGGAGGAAGTTGAAGCTTCAAGGGTCGACAATGAGGAGGAAATTGAACATGATCCTCAAAGTAACTCTTGGGTAGCCAATGTATTGGCTATTAAATTGGATTTGTATGATTTTCTTCGTGATGAACCGGATGTTGACAATCCAAACCCAAGTGAAGAGAAGACTCCTCTAGACCAACTTGACAAGGTGACTGAAAAGGAAGGTAATACTTGGGAGAAAGAGATAGATGCCTTAGAACTTGTCTTGAATGGGAAATTGGAGGAGCCGATTAGGGGATTTGGAGATGCTATGCTAGACCAAACCGTCAACGAAATTGAGGCCGCCATCAAAGGCCTTGAGTTTCTTCATGGTGAGAATTATAGTAAGGACAAAGATGTGGTCTCCCCTAAAGCCTCCAATGAAGAAAACTTGATGCCTTCACAATCGCACAAGATTTCAAGTTCCTTGTCTTGTGAGAAGGTTGATGAAGTAGATCCTTGTCGGGCGGCGGAAAAGAATTTCACTCTTGACCCCGTAGAAGAAGCAAACCCCCTTAGGGTGTGATCTCCCAAATCATAACGCCAAGCATGACTTTAGACCACTATACCCACCGGATGGTCATACGAGTCGTTGCTATGTTGGTTTGAAAGACCCGAAAGATCACGAGAACCCCGAGCATAATGAAGATGATCGCTTCTTATCTCCGACTTGGAAGCTCTTGAAGATAGCTTGGCTCGGCCACATGAGCCTTAACGAAGATGTTGCTAGAGCATTTGACTTACTCCTCCGAGCTCTTGATGGCTATGGAGGCGTTGATGGTGAGAGTACCAAGTTGTAAATATCTTTTTCCTTTTCTTTTGTATTTGTATGATTGAATAGTTTGATTTCTAGGATTTTTTTGGTTTGTGTGGAGTTCTTGTACTTTGGAATCTTTCTTGAGTGATGTGAGGGAGGGATTCTTGATTGTGGTTATTGAGCTTACTTGATAGGTTTGAGGTAAAGATGAAGAATTAGAAAGAGTGTTGATGATAGAAGCTTGGAGCTTGGGCAAGGAAGTTGGTTTTTAAGCTTTTCATAAGCTTTTGGGGACGGGATCTTAGATCCCGAGGTAGTACTTGTCATTTGGGTGGAATGCTAATATTGAATGAAGGCTTATAGGCTTGGGAAAGGTGCTATCCCGACAAGGATCATAACCGTCACGACCGGGAGGAGATGAGCTTGAAAGTAGGAGCTTCTGGTGGAGCCATCTCGACCGGGATCAAGGTTTTCTCGACCGGGAAGGACTCCTCCCAACCGTGATGAAGTCTGTCACGGCCGAGAAGGGTGTCAGCTTCCTCTTTCACCTTCTTTTCTTCATTTAAGCCCCACGCAACCACTTTATACCCCCACCCAACCTCCCTACTCACCTTAGCCTCTATCATTTGACGCTTACACTTCAATTATACACCTTCATCTCATCTTCTCATCACTATACACCGAGTTTTCCTAAAATCCCAACCTCATTACACCTATGCAAGCCCGATACTTGAGACTACATTGAGGAAGAAGAAGAATATCGATGAAGACAAGCAAATGTGCCGATAATGATCATTGAGACGATGGAGTTGGTTGAGTTGATAACCGTTTGGTAAGGCGACTCTCCTTTCTTTTCCGTTTTTTATTGCTAGTCTCTCTTTGTATGTCCTCCTTCCCTTTTATGTATTTGGTGTCTTGATGGCCCTCGGGGCCTTTGTGGTTATTGCTCCCGATTCTCGATGACGTGATTACATCGAGAATCATTAAAAAATTCCTAATTGGCAAGTTCTATTCACTTTTTCTTTTTTTACTTTTGGTAGAATTTAGTCGGATTTAGGCGGAATCCGGGCTAGGTGACTTGATTACGCCTAGCCCCCCCTCCCATTTCCGTTTATTTTCTTCTTTTTATTTCTTCCCCCATCCATATCTTTTCTCGTCTCGGCCCTTGGTGACTTGATTACACCCCGGCCGGACACATTCGACCCTTTCTTCACTTTGATTTTTGATTTTTAGCTTTATTTTCCAATTTTCTCTTCTTTTTAGTGTCTCCACACACTACCGATCGAGCATGAGGACATTGCTCGGTTTAAGTGTGGGGAGCGATATTGTAGTCTAGATTAGTTTTATTTTCGTAGTTTTTTCGAAAAATCTTAAAAATTCCTAAAAATTTCAAAAAAACCAAAAAGATTTTCTTTTCTGTCTTTTTCTTTTGTGTCTTTGTGTCGTATGTTTGTTGTGTTGTGTGTCTTTTGCCTCCTCATTTCCTTGTAGGTTGCTTGATCGCCGTGAGTTTCGGAAAGCTCTTGACATCTGGTAATATCCTTCTATCTCTTTTTCCTTTTTCCTTTTTCCTTTTTGTGGAGTTTGGAGGATGTTTTGTGATGGTGTATGCTCGGGTAGAGCTTGTTGGAGTTTGTGGTGGATTTGGAGGCTTGTTTGGAAGTTTCGGGGTGGTGATTGTTTATTTTGTGTGTTTGTTTGTTTTGTTTGGTTTCGTTGTGTTGGTCTCATTTTCTTTTGTTTTTGTTGCGTCCTTGTTTTGTCTTGTTTAAGTTTGTGTCTAATGTAAAAAGGTTTTCGAAAACCCGTTTTTGAGGCTAGTGCGCAAGTGTTTACTTTCCCTTTCTAGTGGTATGAATCGAGTCTTGGACTTTAGTCTAGTATAATGACTTTAAATCACCAGTTTCGTTGGTTCTTTACCTTGTGTCCACCTAGTCTACTAGGGATTTACTGCGGGATTTGCATTTTGACCACTTTGTCCACCCATGGAGTGAATAGGCCTTGGTTCCCGAGTCCCGTCTCTTAGGTGACCATGTTTGAAATGGTTTTGATTAATCCAAGTTTCCCCCTTTTTCCCCGCCTTCTACACATATTCCACAAAATAAGTTGCAACTTGTTGTACTTTCTTACTTGGTTGTGATTGAATGCTTACAATACAAGATTTATCCAAAAGGCAAACCAAGTCAAAAAGAGAAAGAAAAAGAAAGGAAAAAAAAGAAAGAAAAGAAAGAAGAAAAAGAAAAGGCACAACAAATCAAAAACAAAATACAAAAGAAGAAAAAGAAATGGCATAGCAACTCAAAAGCAAAATGCAAAAGAAAAATGCCAAAGAAAATCATCTCAAAAAAAAATTCTCACCCCTAAAAAAAATAACCCTTTTACCAACTGTTATCGTGAAGAGCCTACCAAAGGACCGAGTCCCTAGGAAGGATGACAGCGGTAATAGTCGGTCTTCACTTTGCAACCATATCCACCTTTTTATTTGGACTAGTTAGGCGATTTTTGAGCATGGGACGACCCTCTTGGCTTAACGCTAAAGGGGGCGGGGTTTCACTTTACCTACAGTGTCGACTAACTCCGTGGTTCATCCTTTTTCCATCCCGCCGATCGTCCCGTAGTACGTTCTTAGAAGGTTAGGAGGACCTAGGTAAGTTACCAACGTTTTTATTGCTTTGTTGTCATACTATTAGGGTTTTGTTCATTTCGATTTGCATTATTAGCTTGGGAACGTTGTCACTTTCCTTGAGTCCTTAACCGGTATTTCTTTCACCGCTTTGTTGAGGGAAGCGATATTTGTTTCTTCTTGGATGCAACCGATTGTCCGTTTGTTTGTTTGTTTGTTTGTGTATGTATTTTCGTGTTCGGTTGTATCCACAGTTTTGTCGCAAGACCTCACTTGCCTTGCAGAGAGCACTTTTCCTCTAAGTGTTCTCGCGTGAGTTGAAAGGGTGTTGGGTGCGCTAATACCCGCTCGGCTAGTATTTTAGTTCTTATTAGTTTAGTAGTTAGTTCGTTCTTACTCGAGGGCAAGTAAGGGTTAAGTGTGGGGGAGTTGATAAGTGTGGTTTGAAGTACTTATTCCTTGCGTTTGGTCCCGGTTTGTCTTGTGGAATCGCTCTTTGAAGAGGTTTTCGAGGCTACTTACGCTTCTTCTAGCTTGTTTTAGGTTCCTCAGACCAATCTTGGAGAAATGGAACGATTCTGACTCGTTCTGACACATTTGGAGCCAACGAAGAGAAGCGATGATCACTCGGTGGCTTAGACTCGATCCCGAGCCCTTGGGACCCATTCCCGAGCACCGAGAATCGATGAGAAGCCTAGGGAGAGCAAGTAGGGACCTATGAGATCATATTTGATGCCTACATGACCCATCCCGGTCGGGAAGACATCCATCACGACCGGGATGAGAAGCAAAGGAAGGACGACCCACTGGAGGTCTATCCCGGCCGGGACCAGGTCCATCCCGATGGGGATCACCTCCTTCCCGGCCGGGATGAGCCCAGTTCAGCCGCTGATTCGCTTTTCCGCCTTCCTTATTCATTGTAACCCTATATATACCCCCCTCTTGTAACCATTCATTATCCTTGACATTACCTACTAAACCCTAGACTACTTTAGGTTAGATTGGCTAAGATTAGTGTAGATTAGTCCTTAATCTAGTTAGATTACTCTTGTAATATTGGATTTCTTGAAGAATCTACCAATCTTGACAACATTGGTGGATGTTTTGGGTCTTCTTTTATGAAAGTGTTCATCTTTTCATTCCTTTAGTTTGGTATAATCTTTCTCATCCCTTTACTCTTAATCTTTATTGTTATTCAAGTTTTCATCTTTACATCTAGTTTGTTGTTTATCCTTGTTTTTCATTATGAATGTTTTTATTCTAGTGTTGATTTCTCTTGTTAGTGTTAGTTTTAGTTTAGATATGTTTGAGTAGTTATCCCCTAGGTTAGTAGGGGGATTGAGTGTAATTAGGGATGATTAGGGTGAGATGGGTGGTACTAGTTGTTGTTTTTGTTGTTTCCTTTTTACCTTGCACTCTACATGTTTGATGAAATGCTTGTGAGACTTGAGATGATCAATCCTTGTTTTTCCTGCCTCTTCTCTTGAATGTGTATGTTTGGTTGGTTGGTTGGTTTGGTTCCCTCATTAGTAGCGAGAGCGTGGTGAGGATGACCCCTAGTCCGTTTAAGTAGCGAGAGCCCGATCGTAACCTAAGCTACGAAAGCATGCTAGTAACCCCCGTTTCCTTCTTTTGATCTCCTTGGCATCCATGAACCCGACCTAGCCCTAGTTTCTTCTTATTGATTTAATTCGCTTCTTTTTGTCATTAGTTGTTTCTTTAGCTTAGTCCTTAGTCGACCATAGCCATCACCCTAGTTTAGTTAGCCTTGAACCTAGTCTAGAATCGTAGCACACCTTAGTCTGACACCCCGTCCCTGAGGATCTCGACCCGACTTACCCTTGCTACCTAGCTTAGGCTAGTTGGTTTATTTTGACCGGCGGGATCCACGACAAATCCTTCCGTCACTAAGTCAATATTTCAAAAAGAAAAACACAAGACTAACAAATCTGTCAAAATACTAAAATTTTTAAAGAGTAAATTAAAAATTACTCCCATTTAAGATACCAATTTTAAAATTTACTCCCTTTTAAAATTTTTGTTAAAAATAACTCCCAAAATCTATAAAAAGTTTAAAAATTGCTCCAAAATATAATTTTTGGACGAAATGCCCCTAACTTTTGTATGTTATATTTCTTCACCTCACCCTCTAGCCAGGGGCATTTTTGTCCTAAAAATAAATTTAGGAGCAATTTTTGAACTTTTGATAAATTTTGGGAGTTATTTAATATTTTTAACAAATTTTTTAAAAGGGAGTAAATTTAAAAATTGACATTTTAAAAGGGAGTAGTTTTTAATTTACTCAATTTTAAAATATACAAACTATACAAATCCAAATACAAATCAAGCTTAAAAACAAGGGAGGACCCCTAGAGGCTGCGTCGACAGCCAACAAAAACTCACCGATGTTATCATCTAGATCTAAATCATCCAGATCCTGGAGAGGAGACTCGGAACCCCCAGCATCCTCGGTAGCTATCTCGGGAATCCCCCCAAGCATCCTCGGTAGCGTCCATAGCATGACCCTCAATATCAGCCTCAGCCTCAACCTCCCTCTCAGCCTCAGTCCCGAACCTAGCCTCACCCTGCGCCAAGGTCACGCCCTGAGTCCGAGCCAGCTGCTTCTTAAGCGTAGCAATCTCATTATCCTGAGATTGATGGAGTAGGAGAAACTCGACTTCCTTCGTCTGAAGCTCGGTCACCCGCGTCCCCAGCTACCTTATCATATCCGGAGTATCTGATGGGAGGGATTTGTCGCGAATCCCAACCGTCAATAATATAACCGGCTATTCCTACGGTAGATAGGGCAAGTCGGGTCGAATCCACGGGGACGGTAATGTATAGCCTAGACTAAGGTCGCCTAAATACGAGACTAAGTCAACGAGCTAAACTAGAATGATTAAAAGAGGAGAAGGCTAGACTAGGCTAAGGCTAAGGAGAAAGCAAACAAAGGAGAACGGGCTAGGATTAGGTCGGGGTCAAAGGGGTAACGGAATGGTCAAGGGAGAACTAGAGTGAGGGAGGTAGTAGGGTTATCTAGGTTGGTCCGGGCTCTCGCAACTTAGACCCACCTAGAGGTTCCACCTAGAACCCATCTCGGCGACACACATGACAAACGGGGTTCTAGCGTGCTATGGTGGCCTAGGTCGCATCCGGGCTCTCGCTACGTAGATAGACCTAGGGGTCGTCCTCACCGGGCTCTCGCAACTTAATGAGGGAACCGAACCCACAAACAAACTATCACCCACAAGAGAAAAGCAAGAAGAACAAGCATATGCACATACTAGTCATTCAAGCATTTCAACAAACATGTGATATGCATCAAACAAAGAGGAAACCCAAATCTACCACCAACATCTCCAACAATCCCTTAATCACCCAATTAACACCCTAATCACCCTACTAACCCTAGCAAGAACACTACTCTAACATAATCAAACTATATCTAACAAGAACAAGATGGATCAACATAAGAAAACAAAACAAACATGAACAAACTAACAAGTATGAAGAACAAAACAATAATCTAGAACTAAAGATGGAAACTTGAATAACATAAATATTGATTAAGAGGAAAAGGAAGAGGAGAATACCATACTAGTGAAGAAGAAAGAACAAAACTTGCATTAATGAAGAAAACCCAAAACAAACACCCAAGGTTATCAATCTTGGATGGATCTTGAACAATTCCCTAAATACAAGGCTAAACTAGGATTAACTACTAATTACCGACTAATCTACACTAATATAATCTAATCTAACCTAAATTAGTCTAGAGTTTAAGGTCTAATGAAGTGCATAACATTAACAAAACAAGGGAAGAGTATATATAGGGTTACAAGTGGAAAGGAGAAGAAAGAAAGGAGTGCGGCCTGAACTGGGCTCATCCCGTTCGGGATGAGTTGGTCCCGTTCGGGATGGACCCTTCACAGAACACCTTTCTTTTGTGCACCTCAACCGGTTCCGGTTGAGCTCAACCGGAACCGGTTGAGTCTTGTAGGCCTCCTTTAAGCTTCTTTCGTTCCCTCCTTGCTTCTCATGGGTTTCTCATCGATTCTCGGGACTCGGAGGCTCGGGATTGGGTCCCAAGGTCTCGGGGTCGATTCCAAGGCATCGAGTCATCGTTCCTTTACTCCGTTGGCTCCAAAATGTGTATGTATCGAGTCGGAATCGCTCCAACACTTCCAAATCGGTCTCGAGAACCTGAAACGAACTAAAGGAAGCATAAGAAGCCCATAAACCGCTCCCATGGAGCGATTCCACAAGGAAAATAGGACCAAAACACTACGAAATAGGCACTACAAATCACACTTATCAACTCCCCCACACTTAACCCTTACTCGCTCTCGAGTAAGCACATACTAACTACTATACTAGCCGAGTGGGTATTAGCGCACCCTACGCCCTTTCAACTCACGCGAGTACACTTAGAGGAAAAGTGCACTTCGCAAGGCAAGTCGGGTCTTGCGACAAAACTGTGGATGCAACCGGACACAAAACACACAAACAAACAAACACATAATCGGTTGCACCCAAAAGAAAACAAATACCGCTTCCCTCAAAAAGCAGTGAAAGAGGCACCGGTTTAGGACTCGAGGTAAGTGACAACGTTCCCAAGCTAGAAATACAAACCAAGGTGGACTAAACCCTAATAGTATGACGATAAAGCAACAAAAACGTTGGTAACTTACCTAGGTCCTCCTAACTTTCTAAAAAGGTTCTACGGGACGATCGGCGGAGTGGAAAAGTGAAGAACCACGGTGTTAGTCGACACTGTAGGTAAGTGAGACCCCGCCCCCTTTAGCGTGAGCCAACAGGGTTGTCCCGTGTCTAAAACCGCCTAACTAGTCCAAGTAAAAAGGTGGAAAACATGCAAAGTGAGGGAAGACCGACCCTTACCGCTATCATCCTTCCTAGGGACTCGGTCCTTTGGTAGGCTCTTCACGGCAAAAGTCGGAAAAAGGCTTATTTTTGTGGGGATTTCTTTTTGTGAGACGGGTTTTCTTTTGGCATTTTCTTTGTTTCGATTTGTTTGTTGCCATGCGATTTCTTTTTCTTCTTTTCGATTTTCTTTTTGGCTTTTGTGCCTTTTCTTTTTCTTCTTTCTTTTCTTTCTTTCATTTTTCTTTCTTTTCTTTTCTTTGCCCTTTTGGCTAGATTTGGCTTTTTGGCATTTCATTGTGTAACAAGAAAGAGAGAATCAACAATTTGCAATTTATTGTGTGTATATGTGTAGAAGGTAGGGAAATGGGTAAGTCGGGACGGCGCCTTCCCTTCAAACCCACAAATAGTGGAGAACTTGGACTAATCAAACAATCCTAAACACGGTCACCTAAGGGACGAGACTCGGTAACCAAGGCCTTTTCACACCGTGGGTGGTCATAATGGTCAAAAGTGCAAATCCCGTAGTAAATCCCTAGTAAGCTAGGTGGACTCAAGGTAAAGGACCAACGAAATCATTGATTTAGGGTCATTCTACTAGACTAAAGTCCAAGACTTGATTTACATTACTAGAAAGGGAAAGTAAACACTTGCACACTAAAGTCCTCTAAACCGGGTTTTTGAAAACCGTTTACACACAAGACACAAAAAACACACAAACAAAGACTCAACGAGAACGGAAGAAAAAGAAGTAAAAGCAACGAAACAAAAGCCACACAAAATGAACACATACACAACATAAACACCACCCCGATCATCCGAACAAGCCACCAAATCAACAACACACTTTACAAGCTCCGCCCGAGGACACCACAACACACAACTCCTCCATACTTC
The DNA here is from genome assembly GCA_958450325.1 of Agrostemma githago. Lineage (NCBI taxonomy): Eukaryota > Viridiplantae > Streptophyta > Magnoliopsida > Caryophyllales > Caryophyllaceae > Agrostemma > Agrostemma githago. The sequence continues at coordinate 34,621,752 of OY288256.1, forward strand.
ACGCGGAACAAAGAGGAAAAAGGGGTGAAGAGATGTTACCGGAAGTCTTGAAAGCTCTCCAAAGCTAACGGCGATTTAAGCAACCTATAAGGAAAAAAGGAGGCAAACACGCACAACAACACAAATATAGAAGACACAGACACAAAAGGAAAACACACAAAAGAAAATCTTTTTGATTTTTATGAAAATTTTTCAAATTTTTAGGGATTTTTCAAAGATTTTCCGAAAAACTAAGAAAATAAAACTAACTATGCTAGAATATCGCTCCCCCACACTTAAACCGAGCAATGTCCTCATATGCTCAATCGTAGTATGCGGAGAGACAAAAGAAAAATAAAAGAAACTACGAAAATAAAGCTAAAAATCAAAAATAAAGTGAAGAAAAAGGTAGAAGGTGTCCGGCCGGGGTGTAATCAAGTCACCAAGGGCCGAGAGAAGAAAAGATATGGATGGGGGAAGAAATAAAAAGAAGGAAATAAAAGGAAATGGGAGGGGAGGGCTAGGTGTAATCAAGTCACCTAGCCCAGTGATAATTGTCGTTTGTAGTGCCTATTCTGCAGTGTTTTGGTCCCATTTTTCTTGTGGAACCGCTCTTTTGGAGCGGTTTATGGGCTTCTTATGTTTCCTTTAGCTCGTTTCAGGTTCCCGAGACCGTTCATGAAGAGTTGGAGTGATTCCGACTCAATACATATGCATTTTGGAGCCAACGAAGCTAAGGAACGATGACTCGATGCCTTGGAATCGACCCCGAGACCTTGGGACCCAATCCCGAGCCTCCGAGACCCGATCCCAAGTCCCGAGAATCGATGAGAAGGCCATGAGAACCAAGGAGGGACCGAAAAGTTCATATTGGAGGCCTACAAGACTATTCCCGATCGGGTATGGCCTCATCCCGATCGGGAATAAAGAGGAAAGCAAGGAGCGACTACTGTGGGGTGTTCCCGATCGGGAACATAAAATCCCGATCGGGATTCTCCACTTTCCCGATCGGGATTGTCCCAGTTCAGCCCGTGTTCATTTCCTTTCGATTCCTTTCATTCTAAAACCCTTTATATACCCTTCTCTTGTAAGAGGACGAGAATTATCATACCCTAGACTAGTTTAAGCCTCAAAAACCCTAGATTGATTCTCACTCATTAGCTTTAATCTTCTCTTAATTTTAGTTAATCTTTAGTTAATCCTTTGTAATTAGTGCTTGTATTAAGGGATTCTTGGAGATTGTCTCAAGCTTGACAACCTTGGGATTGTATTTGGGTTTCTCATTAATGTAAGATTGTTCCTTTTCTTCATCTAGTGTTGGTATAATCCTTTCTCATCCTTGTTCTTTGTTATTTATACAAGTTTGAATCTTTTCTTAGTGTTATTGTTATTGTTCTTGTTTGGATTTATCATTATGGATGTTTGGATGTTTGTCTTAGTTTCTCCTTTGATTGTTATTCTTCCTTTCATCATGAGTGAGTAGTCTTCTTGTGGGGTTAGTAGGGGGATTAGGGGTAGATTATGGATAATTAGGGTTGATTAAGGGGAAAGGGTGAATCTTTGTTGCTAGTCACATTGTGAGCACTCTATGTGTTTGTTGTTATGCTTGTATGAGTAGTAGTGGCCAATGCTCCTTGTGCATGTGTTCATGAATCCATTGTTTGCCTATGATGTGGGAATGTTGAGAATAATCGTAGTTGCGAGAGCACGGATTAGGGTCTAAGTTGCGAGAGCCCGGACCCACCTTGACATCGGTTTAAGTTGCGAAAGCCCGGACCGACTCTAGACACTAGGAGACATCCATACCCTTGATCACCCCAATTACCCTTCTACTTCTATGAACCCGACCTACCCCACTTCTTTCCATATTTGAGTCATCTTCTAGTTAGACATCGTTTACTTTAGTTTTCTAGTTAAACCGATCATTAGCATTGTTTAGCATCATTAGTCTAGTTCTTACTCCTCCTCATTTGTTTCCTTTTATAGCTTTCTTTGTGTTTGTTCGTGTGACTTAGCCTAGTTTTAGTGGACCTAGTCTAGACCTTACTCTACCGTCCCTGTGGATATCGACCCTACTTGCCCTAGCTACCCACTAGGAATAGTCGGTTTATTATTGACGGTTGGACTCACGGCAAATCCTTACCATCAATTTGGCGCCGTTGCCGGGGACGGTGCATTGTTTAGACTTAGTTTACTTATTTCTAGACTTAGTTACCCCTCTTTGTGTTCTCCCATCTTCTCTTGTGTATATTCTCTTGATTTTTCTTCTTTCTTTAGTGTTATCTCTTCTTTTTCTCTTTGTCTCTAGTTGTGTTTGTTATTGTCGTTGCCTAGTGCCCATAAAGCACTAGGTGTTCTTACGTTTGTTCTAGTGTGTAGTGTATGCCTAGGAGGGGAGGCGACTTCTATCTCTTTAATCCAGAGCCGGAGAGACTCTTTCGAGCCTTTCGCCAATGGACGATTAATCGGGTTAGGATATCTCAACCAAGTGCAAGCACCACTCATCAAGGGCAAGCCCAAAGAGCCGACTTGAGCATTTCACCTCGATAGACGGCCGGAGGGACCTTCATCAATCCCTTCGGTGATTCTTCTCCTAATTCTCCCTCTTCATCTACATCAACACTCTCTACACCCCCATCCTCTCCCTTACATCCAAGAATGCCTAAGTTCTCCTCTCACTCCACATTCACCGAGGATGTCTTGCCGGGACCGAGTGCATTACCGGAAGCTTATACCGAAAATTTTGTGGCAAAGACTCAATTCATCCAACTTGTGGAGAGGAGCCCATTTAGTGGTTTGCCCACCGAAGACCCGCATCAACATATGGAGACCTTCTCCGATTATTGTGACGCTATATCTCAAACCGGGGTTACTCAAGACCAAATTCGTTGGGTACTCTTCCCGTTTTCTCTTATTGGAAAAGCGAAGCAATGGATTAAGAGTCTCGATAGGGCAACCATGGGTGTCGACACTTGGAAAAAACTTGCCTTGGCGTTCTACCAAAAGTTTTACCCTCCGGAAAAGACCAATATGCTTAGGGCCTCCATCACCGGTTTCCAACAAAGGGATGAGGAGAGTTTATATGAAGCTTGGGAGCGGTTTAAGTCGTTGGTAAGATCGTGCCCTCACCATGGACTCTCACAATGGTTCTTAGTACAACAATTTTGGAATGGACTTTATGAGGATTCGAGAGCCATTCTCAACATGGGCTCCAATGGTAGGTTTACCGAGGTCGATGACGACCAAACATGGACGAGAATCGAAGAGATGGCGGTGCATAATTCGCAATACTCTAGGCCTAGGAAGGCAAATCGGGGAGGTAGGCACGAGGTTGATGCTATCACTCAATTGAGCATTGACCTTGGAGCTCAACTAAAAACGCACATGGAGACTATTGACAAGAAGCTCCAAAGCCACCTCAACCAAGTCCAAGGCTCTAGTTCATCCCACCATCAACCGATTCAAGAAGTGAATGCTTTGGGGTTCGCACCTCCTACACCTTACTTTGGGATGTGTGACACTTGCGGAATCGTTGGCCATGACCCTATGAGTTGTAGAGGGAGTATTGAGCAAGTGAACGCCTTTCAAGCGTTCAAGCAAGGTGCTTCTTTCTCTAATCAATACCAAGCTTCCCAACAAGTCCCCCAACAACAAGCGTTTCACCATCAATAACAACATCGTCCCTATGTTCCACCTCCCTTAAGGGACAACGATCAAAGTTACCAAGGTTATGTGGGTAACCAAAGACCCTTCAACAATTTCAAGCAAAATAACCAAGGCAACTTCAACAATAAGCAAGGGTTCCAACAAGGGAACTTCAATCAAGGATATCAAAACCACAACCAAGGGTTTCAAAATCACAATCAAGGAAATTCTCATGGGTTCCAAGGGAACCGTCAACAAGCAACTCACAATCAACAACAACAAAGCAAGCCTAGGAGCTGGTCTCCTATCCACGATTACGGTACCCCATTAGCCCTCACCGATACTCCGCATAATCCATCATCTCCACCACGTGATTTTGACATACAAAAGACTATGATGGATTTGCAATAGAGCAATCAAGAAGTGAAGAACAATCAAATGGACATGTCAAGAAACCATCAAGAGCTCTTTACTTATGTTCGAGGGGAAAACGCTATGAGAGATACCCGGATGACGATACTCGAGAATCAAATAGCTCAACTTGCACCGGGAAGTTCCTCAAGGCAAAAGGGACAATTACCTTCTCAAGGCCAAGCACCGTCATATGAGCATGTAAATGCCATCACCACAAGGAGAGGTACATCCTATGACCCCCCTCCATTCCCTAATGATCAAGAGCCAATGCATGAACCAACAAAGAAATTGGCATCTCCAAGTCTAGAAGACTCAAGCTTTGATCGTCCAATTGAGGAACAAGTCTTAAGGGAGGTCGAGAAGCCCCAAAAAGACAACCCTCCACCACCTCAAGAGAAAGAAAAAGGCAAAGGGAAAGTGTCGTTTGAGAAGTCTATCCCCATGGAGCAAAACAAGTACCAAGTGCAATTGCCTTACCCATCAAGGCAAATGAAGAGTAAGGAGGACACTCAATATGACAAATTCCTTAATATCATGAAGAAGTTGGATGTCAATGTCCCATTCACCGAGTTACTTACCCAAATCCCGGCATACGGAAAATTCATGCGGGAAATCCTAGCAAGGAAAAGATCTATCGACAAGGAAGAGACGGTAGCGTTCACGAGGGTGGTGAGCGAGCTCATTCAAGGGTCCACGCTTCCGAAGTTGAAAGATCCGGGTAGTTTCTCAATCCCTTGCACCATTGGCAACTTTATGATAAACAATGCATTATGTGACTTGGGTGCGAGTGTAAGCGTCATTCCCTACACTATTTGTTGCCGACTCGGGATGAAGGAGTTGAAATGCACATCCATTACGCTCCGAATGGCCGACAAGTCTATTAACCGACCATTGGGAATGGTTGAGGATGTGCCGGTGCGAATAGGGAAATTCTTCATTCCGGTCGACTTCATTGTGCTCGATATGCCGGAAGATGCAAGCACTCCCATTATTCTTGGGCGCCCATTTCTACACTCCGCCGGTGCCATGATCGATGTGAAGAGGGGTAAGATCACATTTGAGTTGGGCGAGGAAAAGATAGTGTTCGACCTCCAAGGCAACACTCCACCCACTAGTGATGAAACGTGTAAAATGATCCATACCACGGAAGACATCGATCGAGGGAGAGACCCGGGACAGAGCTTGAAGAAGTACTCATATGTACTTGAGGATTCTGATAGTGAGGAAGATGAGTGCCCGAATCATGGGCTTGATGACAAGTTGCAAAGCGAGGAAAAGAATGATGAGCCGCCCTTGGGGCCGCATGAGGACCGGTGGACATTTGGGTATATCCCAAAAGACCGAAAGTACAAGTTCAAGCCATTGAACTTGGAAGATCGGGATGCCCCGGGAACGTCTAGGCAAGGCCATGAGGAGCCTTGGTTTGTGGATGGCTATATTTCAAGCATGATTGAAGACATCTCTAGGGCCTTCGACTTGTTCATACGTGCCCTTGATGGAGATGGAGCCGGTTGGAGAGTTGATGAAAAAGAATGAAGATTTGCACCACCTTGGTTTGACGGAGTTCCACAAGAACCGTCGCATTGTGTATATTTCTTACTCTTAGTTAGTTTGATTTTGGTGATATTCTTGTTGTTTAGACTTTTTGATGAGAGTTGTGAGGGAGAGAATTTTATGTGTGCTTGAGTTTTCTTGATAGGTGAAGTTGATTTGAGCCCTAGAAAGGGTGGATTGTTGAGGCTTGGTTTGTGAGCGAGGAAGTCGGTTTTTGAAGCTTGTATCAAGCTTTTGGGTTCATGGAAGGTGAAGATGAAGAATCCCGATCGGGAAAGCCTTATCCCGATCGGGAATATTGATGCCAAGAATTCGGACTCACTGGAAGGTGATCCCGATCGGGAACACAAAATCCCGATCGGGAATTCACATACTCCCGATCGGGAATTCCCTTCCCGACCGGGAATGTCCTCTTCCCCATTTTGAGTCTTTTTCCTAGGCATTTGATTCCACCCATCCATAATACCCCCTCCCAACCTCCCTACTCCACTCTACTCCTATCACATGACCATACACCTCACCTTACATCGAAACCCACACACCCCTTACACCATTACTACCCCGACCGTGAGCTCTTGAATATGAATCGAGATGGCAACTATGGAGACAAGCAACAAGGCCCTCATGATCATCGAGACGATGGAGAAAGTGAGTTACTAGCCGCTCGGTTTGGGTAACTATCCTTCCTTTTCCATCTATTATCGCTTGCCTTTCCTTGTTTGCCCCCTTCCCTCGAGTCATGGAGTCTTAGTGGCCTTCGAGGCCCTAGTATGGTTGCTCCCGACTCTCGACGACGTGATTACATCGAGAGTCCATCGAAAAATCCAAATTTACAAGATTTTCACCGCTTTTTATTAATGCCATTGGAACCTATCAAAAGGAACCGGTTGTAAGAACAAGAGGTTCCTTAGATGACCAAAAAAATGATTGGCACCTGTTGTAAATTGAACCGGTTCCAAAGACCTTATCAATGGAACCGGTTGTTCACTAAAAGAGGTGCCAAAGGTAGTGTCTAAAATTTTTAGACCATATTAAAATACTTTGGCACCTTTTGTAGGTTCAACCGGTTCCAAAGACCTTACCAATGAAACCGGTTGTTAACTAAAAAGAGGTGCCAAAGGTACATGTTAAAATTTTTGAATCTTATTAAAAACTTCTCCATCAATGGAACCTATTTTCCTAACAAATGGTTCCAAAGACTTCTAAATTACAAATCATAAAACATAAAATCCTAAGTTCTCTTCTTAGAAATTGAACCTTAAATGAAATACTAAAAATAACCCACATATGAAAATAATCATATGAAAATAATCAAACAGAAAGGATAGAACCCTAGCTGATAAGCTACCAGCACCAAAACAAAAACGCTACCACGAACAACCCTAATTTTCAGAAGTAGAAGACGAATTGGGGACACGAAGAACCCTAATTTTCAGAAGTGGAAGACGAATTGGGCGACATGAAGAACCCTAATCGGGCGACACAAAGTAGAAGACGAAGACGTCATATCAGAAGAAGACACGAAGGAGAACTCGACATTTCAGAATCTTTCTCAATGGGCTTGGCTCTAACATTGGCAGATTTCCGAACCAGCAAGTGAATGACAGCATTACTATTTCTACAATACTCTTGAATTTGACACTGGTCCTCGAGCTCCTCACCATCACGAATCAACTCTTGATCTTTGAGGCCAAAAAGCCTTTTCGATTTTGAATCCTATGCTTCGCAGAAGCAACAGTTTCAAACTCTAGAACACGGATTGGAATAACTGAGCCGCCTACGGTCAGGTATATTAGGATTGAATCGCCACCACGAACATCCGCCATTGATTTTCTCCGCTTTTTTTCGTTAATTTTCTCTGTTTTTCTTCTTTAATTTTCTCTGTTTTTCTGCTTGTTTTGCGAATTTTGTGCTTCGATTGATCGTTTTGTGTATTGTTGAAATTGATTGAGTTAGTGAGTTTAGCTTGAAAATGATACGAAATGTTCGCGGTTAATTTCCTCTGTTAGGTGTCATATATGAGTACAAAGTGGTCCAAATCGATACTAATTGCCATAATTGCAAAGGAATAAAACAGGATCTGTATAACTTACAGCAAATAATCACTTGCAAGTTGCTGGTATGTTGTAAGGTCTGTATTGCACTAATCTGCCAGTTCAACTGTACTTTGTCTTTAGAAATGTAGTCGATTAATTGGGTATGATGATGATGATGATGATGGTTATGCAGGCATCTGATCGGGTTCTTCTTTTTCCTGTCGTTGACAATATACACAGCAAATAGAATTCCTGTTGTCGTTGATAGTCATTGTCTCCAACATCTTCCCGATGTTTTCCAAATTGGAGATCTGCATCAGTTGCAAACTGATCTGTTGACTTGTTTTCCTACATTGCCTACCATGTCTGATCTTCATAAGATCCTTTCCGACTGTTTGCCAGAGCGCTTTTCTAATGAAAACCACACCGATTCCTGTATTTTGGTAACCTCCTATCTTTAACTCTTTTATTCATCGTGCAGGTCGACCATTATTGACCAAAAAACTCAATAATTTTGTATTTTGAATGCGATTGTTTGTTCTTATTGCAGCGTATCATGTCGGATGATCTGGCAAACACGATAGCACCCCTAGGTAGAAGACCAATAACTCAATGGCCATTCTTCGCGTTCTTAGGAGGAGCTATGTTTTGCGTACATGCCATCTATGATACTGTCCCTCAGAACGCTTAGCCTACTTCATGCTAAGGCTAGATTACGCAGGAATAGCCGCTCTAATTTCAACCTCATTCTACCCTCTAGTCTACTACTCCTTCATGTGCTACCCCTTACCTCGAAACCTCTACATGGGGTTCATCACAGTCTTAGGCCTAGCAACCGTGATCTGCTCCCTCTTCCCCGCCTTCCAAAAACCAGAATATCGAACCTTAAGAGCTGTTCTATTCTCTGGGATGAGTTTGTCAGGTGTACTCCCGATTTTGCACTTTGTACTCATATATATAAAACTTTGATTGGATAGTTTGAGGGCATTCAAAACTTTTATTACAAGCTTGGGGAAGGTATAAACTTGATGTTTTGTATTATTTTCAATTATGTTAAAATCTAGCATTAGTTTTATTATATGTATGTTCTATATATTCATTTTGAATGTTTACTCTATGTTCTTAAAATAGGTTCCTACATGATTATGGACAAAAATTAGGAGTGACAGAAGAAGGTGTCGGCTTCATGTGTCCCGTGTGTCTTAGTTCATACTTGTATGATCCACGGTCGATAGAAAACTACATCAAAGATGTCATGCTAATTCAAGAAGACAAGAAATATGTGATGGGTGCTTTCTATGCAAGGCAAGTCTCCAAGGTTCTTTAAATTAATTACTTAGTTATTTTATATTATTTCATACTTACTAATCGTAGGTTGTATTATATACAGCAAGAATTGGTTACTGCTTGTCATTTGCCCTTGGGACAACATAGCATATATCTTTGACTCGAATAAAGATAAACATGAATTGGACATCGTAATATATACTACATTTGCAATTGTAAGTTATGTTTATTAATTAGTCATCAAAATACTATCTTAAGTAAAACCTTTACAAGAAAAATAATAGTCTAATAATTTTTAATGTTTATAATGTAAGGGCTTGGAAAATCTATACAGTGAGTGGCGGGAGACGTCATACGATTAAAAAATATAGTCTCGAAGTGAAAATGATCGAGGTAAACAACATTATATTAAGCTTTAACTTGTTTAATTATTTCATTTTTTTACATGGGTTAGTTGTTGTCATTTAATTTAAACTTAATACGTTGATTGAGATAGTTCATGAAATCAGGTTAATGATTTTGAGTTCTTAAAAAATGTTTACTCCATTATAGCTATCTCATTGTTGTCTTTTGTTATCGTACAAATTTTGTGTCGAAGATGACTAAATTAAAGCAATGATTATAGCGCAATTGATGAATTAAACTATCTTAATGAATAATGATTTATAACACCTTTTTGGTTCATACAATTTCAGTGTCCTCAACAATCTGGAGCCTTTAAATGTGGATACTATGTCATGAAGTGGATGTACGACATCACCGTATTTTACTCTAAGAGTCAAGAAAGCTTAATTCAGGTTTTTTTTACTTAATCTTAGTTTTTCTGTTATAAAGTAATTATGGGTGTAACCGCTAATCCATCGTTACTATTCTTTTTATTTGTTAGTGTGTTTCAAAATCAAGAATGACGACGAAAGATATGAACCAAGTTCGTGAATATTGGTCTCAGAAGTGCATAGAGTTGATGATGTAGTACGTGTGTGACTTTGTTAACTTTTGTGGTTAGATATATATTGTAGTCATGTTGATAGCTAGACGTGGGGCATTCTACTGGAGATGTTACTTAAGTAGTTGGAGGTGTGGATTGGTTATGAATTTGGTTGTGCTTTTTAAACATTGTAGTGATATGATTTTGATTTAGGTTTAATTAAATTGTAGGGAGGTGTTGCCCAATTTTCGACAAATATTATAATTGACGTGCTTTGATTTGTTTTTTATATACCATTCTCAGAGATACGAAAATTCAATTTTGTAATTAAAATGAATAACATTTGTCACCGGTTTCAAAATATAAATAAATAATAAAATGACATGCCTTTGGAACCGCGTCTAAATGATCATAGGTTTCAATGAGGTACCCTTTGGAACCGGTTGTGAATCGCAACAGGTTCCAATGAAACACCCTTTGGAACCGGTTGTGAATCACAATAGGTTCCAATGAAACACCCTTTGGAACCGGTTGTGAATCACAACAGGTTCCAATGGTATACTTTTGGAACCGGTTGTGAATAATAACAGGTTTCAATGGTACACCCTTTGGAACCGGTTGTAATTACAATAGGTTTCAATGGTACACCCTTTGGAACCGGTTGTAATTACAATAGGTTCCAATGGCATATCCTTTGGAACCGGTTCCAACAACAACCGGTTCCAAAGGTCATCTGTGGAACCTTCTTACAACCGGTTCCAAAGCTCCGGACCTAAGGAATCTGTGGCAGTAGAACCTTTGAAAAAAGGTTCCAAAGGGTAGTTTACAACCGGTTCCAAAGGGTAATTTTCTACTAGTGAAGGAAGAGTCCACCATCCTCGGTTTGACGGAGTTCCTAAAGAATCGTCATGTTGTATATTCCTCTTTCTTCTTCTTTAGAGTTCTTGTGTTTTTATTTGTGTGGTTTGTCTCTTGATTTTGTTTGTTTTGTGGAACTCTTGTAATTTGGAATTTTCTTGAGCGATGTGAGGGAGGAATTTTGATGGTGTTTATTAAGTTCATTTGATAGGTCTTAGTGAAGATGAAGTTTTGAGAGAAGTAGTTGATGATAGAAGCTTGGAGTTTGGTGGAGGAAGTCGGTTTTTGAGCTTTTGACAAGCTTTTGGGGACGAGATTTTAGATCTCGATGTATTGGTGGCCTTTTGGGTGATGCTATCAAGAAAATGAAGGGCTAGAAGACTCATCCCGACCGGGAAGGATGTCATCCCGATCGGGATGAGTGTGCTGAAAAGTGGGTTCTCTGATGTGCCATCCCAACCGGGATCAAGTCCGTCCCGACCGGGAAAGAACCGTCCCGACCGAGAAGAAGTCCATCCTGACCGGGATGGTGCCCAGCTCCTCCTTTTGCCTCTTCTTCGACATTTGAGTCTACCCAACCACTTTATACCCCATCCCAACCTCCTACCTACCCTTGCAACTATCTATGACCCATATATGATGGTAGGGATTCACCGTGGATCCCCACCGTTCAATAAATAACCGGCTATTCCTAACAGTAGCTAGGGTAAGTCGGGTCGAATCCACGGGGACGTAAGAGGCGTCTAGACTAAGGTCACCCAAAAACAAGACTAAGTTCACGAGCTAAGTTAAACTAGAGTGATAACAAGGGAGGAAGGCTAAGACTACTACTAGGGTAACGAAGGAATCAAAAATAAGGAAAACTAGGGTTAGGTCGGGTTCATGGATGCAAAGAAGACAAAAAGGGGGAAACGGGGTCACTAGCATGCCTTCGAGGCCTAGGTTCTGCCGATCGGGCTCTCGCTACGTAATCAGCCTAGGGGTCGTCCTCACCGGGCTCTCGCTACGTAATGAGGCAAACAAACCAACCAACCGAACACATACATACAAGAGAAGATGCAAGAAAAATAAGGATTGATCGTCTTTAGTCTCGCAAGCATTTCATCGAACATGTGGAGTGCAAGGTTAATGGGAAACAACAAAAACAACATCTAGTACCACCCATCTCACCCTAATCATCCACAATCACATCCAATCACCCTAATAACCCTAGAAAGAGTCTACTCAAACATATCTAAAGGAAAACTAACACTAATCAAGAGAAACTAACATAAGAATCAAAACATACAAACATAATGGAAAACTAACAAAGATGAACAATGAACCAAAACCATGAACAATGAACAAAGAATGAAACTTTAATGATAAAACAAGATTAAGGGAAGGGAAAAGAGAGATTATACCAAACTAGAGAAGATGAAAAGAAGAAATCTTGCATATATGGAAGAAAACCCAAAACAATCTCCCAAGGTTGTCAATCTTGGTTGAATCTTGAAGAATCTCCTTAATACAACAGTTAAACTAGGATTAACGATAAACTAAAGACTAATCTACACTAATCTAAGCTAATCTATGCTAAAGTAGTCTAGGGTTTAGTGGGTAATGTCTAACATCACATAAGATTACAAGAGGGGGTATATATAGGGTTACAATGAATAAGGAGAAGGAAAAGAAGTGACGCGGGTCTGCCAGCTCTCCATCTCGGGCGAGAAGAGGGCATCTCGGCCGAGATGAGGTGGTATCGGCCGAGATGGTGGTGGTCTCGGCCGAGATGCCACTCCAGTAGCTCGGTTTTGCTTGTACTCTTCATCCCGACCATGATGGCTCTTATCTTGACCATGATGGGTCTTGTAGGCCTCAAATATGATCATTAAGGTCTCTCCTTGCTTCTCATGGGCTTCTCATCGACTCTTGGTGCTCGGGATCGAGTCTAAGGGGCTCGGGAATGGGTCCCAAGGTCTCGGGATCGAATCCAAGGCATCAAGTGATCGTTCCTTCTCTTCGTTGGCTCCAAAAGTGTATGAAACGAGTCGGAATCGTTCCAAATTCTCCATGAATAGTCTTGGGAACCTAAAACGAACTAAAGGAAGCATGAGTAGCCCAGAAACCGCTCCAAAGAGCGATTTCACAAGGTAAAAAGGGACCAAACACAACAAAATAGGCACTACAAACTACACTTATCAATATACTTCCTATATACACCTTCACCTAATCTTCTCTTCACTACACACCTAGTTTCACATCAAATCCTACAGTCATTATACCATTGCAAGCTTAGTTCTCCAACCATGCGACCTTATCAAGAACGAAGAGGAATAACAATGAAGAAAACTAGCAAAGTGCCAATATCGAACATTGAGACGATGGAGACTTATGAGTTGCTAACCGTTTGGTAAGGCAACTCTTCTTTCTTTTCCGTCTTTTGTTTCTTGTCTCCCATTGTTTGTTCCCCTTCCCCTTATCATTTTTGTGTCATGGTGGCCCTCGGGGCCTCGATAGTCATTGCTCCCGATTCTCGATGACGTGACTAGATCGAGAGTCATTTCAAAATCCAAATTTACAAGTCCTTTCATTTTTTTCCTTTAATTTTACTTTCTTTTGATGGAATTTAATCGAATTTAGGCGGAATCCGGGCTAGGTGACTTGATTACACCAAGTCCCCCCTCCCATTTCCTTTTATTTTCTTCTTTTTATTTCTTTCCCCACCCATATCTTTTCTCGTCTCGTCCCATGGTGACTTGATTACACCCCGGCCGGACACATTCTACCCTTTCTTCGCTATTGTTTTCGATTTTTAGCTTTATTTTCGTAGTTTCCCTTCTTTTTAGTGTCTCCACACACTACAGATCGAGCATGAGGACATTGCTCGGTTTAAGTGTGGGGGAGCGATATCCTAGTATAGTTTAGTTTTTATTTTCGTAGTTTTTTTCGAAAAATCTTTAAAATCCCTAAAACTTTGAAAATTTTCATAAAAATCAAAAATATTTTCTTTTGTATCTTTTCCTTTTGTGTCGTTGTGTCGTATTTTTGTTGTATTGTGTGTTTTGCCTCCCCAATTCCTTATAGGTTCCCGGATCGCCGTAATTTTCGGAAAGCTCAAGACATCCAGTAACGTCATTCTATCCCTTTTCCTCTTTGTTTCTTGTGGAGTTTGGAGGAGATTTGTGATGATGTGTGCTCGGGTGGAGCTTGTTGAAAGTTATGGTTGTTTTGGTTGCTTATGTGGATGTCTCGGGGTGGTGTTTGTTTTGTTTGTATGTTTGTTTTCTTTTCTCTTATTTTGCTTTGTTTTGTTGAGTGTGTCTCATTTTCTTTCGTCCTTGTTGTGTTTTGTTTAGTTTGTGTCTTGTGTAATAAAAGGTTTTCAAAAACCCAGTTTTGAGGCTAGTGTGCAAGTGTTTACTTTCCCTTCCTAGTAATATGAGTCGAGTCTTGGACTTTAGTCTAATAGAATGACTCTAAATCAATAGTTTCGTTGGTCCTTTACCTTGAGTCCACCTAGTCTACTAGGGATTTACTACGGGATTTGCATTTTGACCACTATGACCACCCACGATGTGAAAAGGCCTTGGTTGCCGAGTCCCGTTCCTTAGGTGAGCGTGTTCGAAATTGTTTGATTAGTCCAAGTTTTTCACCTTTTTGTGAGTTTGAAGGGAAATCGCGACCCCCGACTTACCCATTTCCCTACCTCCTACACATCTCCACAAATAAGTTGCAAATTGTTGAAATTCTCACTTGGTTGCAAGAAATGCCTACAAAACAAAATCATCCAAAAGGCAAGCCAAGTTAAAGAAAGAAAAAGAGAAAAAGAAAGAATGAAAAAGAAAGAATGAAAATAATGAAGAAAAAAAAGGCACAACAAGTCAAAAACAAAATACAAAAGAAGAAAAAGAAGTGACATAGCAACACAAAAGCCAAATGAAAGAGAAAAAAAAATGTCAAAAGAAAACCATCTCACAAAAAGATTCTCACCCTCTAAAAAATAAGCCTTTTTCCGATCGTTACCGTGAAGATCCTACCAAAGGACCGAGTCCCAAGGAAGGATGATAGCGGTAATGATCGGTCTTCCCTCATTTTGCAACCATACTCCCCTTTTTACTTGGACTAGTTAGGCCGTTTTTGAGCTTGGAACGATCCTCTTGGCTCATCGCTAAAGGGGACGGGGTCTCACTTACCTACAGTGTCGACTAACACCGTGGTTCATCCTTTTTCCATCCCGCCGATCGTCCCGTAGTACGTTCTTAGAAGGTTAGGAGGACCTAGGTAAGTTACCAACGTTTTTATTGCTTTGTTGTCATACTATTAGGGTTTCGTCCATATCGGTTTGTATTATTAGCTTGGGAACGTTGTCACTTGCCTTGAGTCCTTAACCGGTGCTTCTTTCACCGCTTTGTAGAGGGAAGCGGTATTTATTTCTTCTTGGGTGCAACCGATTGCTTGTTTGTTTGTATGTTTGTTTGTTTGTGTGTTTTCGTGTCCGGTTGCATCTACAGTTTTGTCGCAATACCTCACTTGCCTTGCGGAGTGCACTTTTCCTCTAGGTGTACTCGCGTGAGTTGAAAGGGCGTAGGGTGCGCTAATACCCGCTCGGTTAGTATTCTAGTTCTTTTAGTTAGTTTGTGCTTACTCGAGGGCGAGTAAGGGTTAAGTGTGGGGGAGTTGATAAGTGTAGTTTGTAGTGCCTATTTCTTGTGTTTGGTCCCGGTTTCTCTTGTGGAATCGCTCTTTGGGAGCAGTTTCGAGGCTACTTACGCTTCTTCTAGTTTGTTTTAGGCTCCTAAGACCAATATTGGAGAAATGAAACGATTCCGACTCTTTCCCGACACATTTGGAGCCATCGAAGAAAAGCGACGATCACTCGGTGGCTTAGGCTCGATCCCGAGACCTTGGTACCCATTCCCGAGCCCCTTAGACTCGATCCCGAGCATCGAGAATCGATGAGAAGCCTATTAAGAGCAAATAGGGACCTTCATGATCATATTGGAGGCCTACAAGACCCTTCCCGGGCGGGAAGAGTAGCCTTCCCGGTCGGGAAGGAGTGCAAGAAAGAAGCGTCTTGTGATGGGCCATCCCGACCGGGAAGGAAGCTTCCCGACCGGGAAGGATGTGTCATCCCGACCGGGACCATCCATCCCGACCGGGAAGGGCCAAATACAGCACCGCGTGACTTCCTTTCAATTCCTTTGCTCTTGTAACCTTATAAATACCCTCCCTTTGTATTGTTTAAGCACCTTACACTACCATACTCTATCTTACTAAACCCTAGACATTATTTAGCCTAGATTAGCTTAGATTAGTGTAGATTAGCCTTTAGTTAATCCTTAATCTTAGTTTAATCCATGTATTAATTGAATTCTTGAAGATCTCTACCAAGATTCACAACCTTGGTTGATGTATTTGGGTTTTCCCTTTTATGCAAGTTTTCATTCTTCCATTCATCTTCTAGTATGGTATAATATCTTTTCTCCCTTCTCTTAATCCTTTATTGTTATTAAAGTTTCAATCTTTATCTTTTGTTCATTGTTCATAGTTGTTCTTCATTATGTATGTTCTTGTTCTTGTGTTGATTTCTCTTGTTCTTGTTAGTTTTAATTTAGATATGTTTGAGTAGTCCTCTTGCTAGGGTTAGTAGGGGGATTTGGTGGTTTAATGGGTGATTAAGGGTTTGTTTAAGATGTTGGTGAATGTTTGGGTTGCTTCTTGGTTATATGCATAGAACATGTTTGATGAAATGCTTGAATGACTTGTAGTTGCAAATGCTTGTTTTTCTTGCCTTCTTCTTGCGGTCTTGTATGTCGCTAAGATGGGTTCTTGCGCGAGAGCGAGGAACCTCTAGGTCGGTTTAAGTAGCGAGAGCCCGGACTATACCAAGATAACTCGACTACCCTTTCATTTGTGCTTTCCATTGATCATCCCATCACCCTTGAACCCGACCTAATCCTAGTTCTTTTCCTATTTGTTTTCGTCTTCTTCTTAGCTATTATTCCTTTAGTTAGTTGAATCCTTAGCCTTAGTTGTTATACCTAGCTCGTTCTTAGTCATATTTTTATCCCCTTCTTATCGTTCTAGTTTAGTTTAGCCTTGAGACCTAGTCAAGTCTTTAGGTGAAACTTGGTTTAAACACTCTTTACCATCCCCGTGGACTCGACCCGACTTACCCTTTATACCCAGTTAGGATTAGTTGGTTATTATTTGTTGGTAGGAATCCACGGCAAATCCCTCCCATCAGATGCGTAGATGATTGAGAACAGATCTCGAAACTACTCGGGTTTAGTTAGGGTGTTTTAGTGTTTATGATTGAAGTTGGGGACATTACATATGTTTATAACGTGCCATGGACCTAGTGTCCAAACTAGTCGTACTCGACGTTATCGAAGTGCATAAATAAAGAATACGGAATGTAAAGTTTTGCTTAGATGACAACCTAGTGACGATACGACTTTTTGGCGGATCCTCCTAGCTTTCTGCGTCAAATCCGACAGAGCTTCGCTTCGGTATTTAGAGGTGGCTAGTCAGACACAGTTGCCTCTTTTCGTTCAAATCGAGTTAGGTTGATTTGCGAATCACTTAGAGGAGTAGTGTTGATTCGCGAATCGGGACAAATGATCGAGTGGATCGTACTTAAAGTCGGAGTGTGACCTATGTTAAAAAGAAGCTCGTAAAGAGTAAGAGGGGAAGAGAATTGAAGTTGAGGTGTTGTGTCGAATGAGCGGTGATAAGTGTGTTTTGTAGTGCTTATACCTTGTGTTTGGTCCCGGTTTCTCTTGTGGAATCGCTCTTTGGAGCGGTTTCGAGGCTACTTACGCTACTTCTAGTTTGTTTTAGGTTCCTAAGACCAATCTTGGAGAAATGGAACGATTCCGACTCGTTTCCGACACATTTGGAGCCAACGAAGAGAAGCGACGATCACTCGGTAGCTTAGACTCGATCCCGAGCCCTTAGGACCCTTTCCCGAGCCCTTTAGACTCGATCCCAAGCCTCGAGAATCGATAAAAAGCCTATGAAGAGCAAGTAGGGACCTATGAGATCATATTGGAGGCCTACAAGACCCATCCCGATCGGGAACACATGCATCACGACCGGGATGAAGTGACGAGCAAACAGGCGCTTCTGGAGGTCCATCCCGGTCGGGATCAGTCCCATCCCGGTCGGGACCAACCCACCCTGGTCGGGATCAACCCCTTCCCGGCCGGGAAGGGCCTAGCTATGCCCGTGTTTCATTTTTCCACCCCCTTTGCTTATGGAACCCTATATATACCCCCCTCTTGTATTGTTTTAAACATCCTTGACATTACCCACTAAACCCTAGACTAAATTAGGTTAGATTAGCTTAGATTAGTGTAGATTAGTCCTTAGTTACTCCTTAATCTTAGTTTAATCCTTGTATTATTGGAATTCTTGAAGATCTCTATCAAGATTGACAACCTTGGTGGATGTATTTGGGTTTTTCTCTATATATGCAAGATTTCTTATTTTTATCTTCTCTTGTTTGGTATAATCTCTCTTTTCCCTTCTCTTAATCTTTTATTGTTAGTCAAGTTTTAATCTTTATCCTTTGTTTATTATATTGTTCATCCTTGTTGTTCTTCTATATGAATGTTCTTGTTCTTGTGTTTGTTTCTCATGTTTGTGTTAGTTTAAGTTTAGATATGTGTGAGTAGTCTCTTGCTAGGATTAGTAGGGGAATTGGGTGTCTCCATGGGCGATTAAGGGTTTTTATAGATTCTTGGTGGAAGTTTTGGTTGCTTCTTAGTTGTATGCATATGTCATGTTTGATGTAATGCTAGAATGACTTGTAGTTGCAAATGCATGTTTTCTTGCCTTCTTCTTGTGACCTTGTATGTTGCTAGGATGGGTTCTTGCGCGAGAGCGAGGAACCTCTAGGTTGGTATTGGAGCGAGAGCCCGGATTATACCTAGATAACTTGACTACCCCTTCACCTTTACTCTTCCTTGATCATTTCGTCACCCTTGAACCAAACCTAATCCTAGCCCTTTTCCTATTGTATTCTCCATCCTTTTAGTCATTGTTTATCTAATTAGTTGAATCCTTTAGCTTTAGTCGTCATACTTAGTTTGCTCTTAGTCATAGTCTTCTCCCCTTTCTTAGTTTTAGCTTAGTTTAGCTTGTTGACCTAGTCAAGTCTTTAGGTGACCTTAGTCTAGACACCTCTTTCCGTCCCCTTGGATTCGACCCGACTTGCCCTATCTACCCAGTTAGGATTAGTTGGTTTTACTTGATCGGTGGGATTCACGGCAAATCCTTCCCATCAATCGCTCTCGCGCAAGAACCCAACCTAATCCTAGCCCTTTTCCTATTATATTCTCCATCCTTTTAGTCATTGTTTCTCTACTTAGTTGAATCCTTTAGCTTTAGTTGTCATACTTAGTTTGCTCTTAGTCATAGTCTTCTCCCCCTTCTTAGTTTTAGCTTAGTTTAGCTTGTTGACCTAGTCAAGTCTTTAGGTGACCTTAGTCTAGACACCTCTTTCCGTCCTCGTGGATTCGACTCTACTTGTCCTATCTACCCAGTTAGGATTAGTTGGTTCACTACAAAAAAACAGGTCAATTTGCGGCGGAAAAATCTGCCGCAAATACCTTAATTCCGACGCAAATCGACGTTTGCGTTGGACTCACCGACGAAAAGGATCTGCCGCAATATTTCGTCGCAAATGGAATTTTGTGCGTCGGACCTGTCGACGCAGAGGCTAATTGCGTTGGATATGCATCGAAAAAACCGACGTACATTGAAAAAGTCAAAAAATAGTGAAACTGATTTGCGTCGGAATTGCCGTCACAAATTCCGTCGCAAATTTTTGTTTGCGACGAAATGTACGACGGCAATTCCGCCACAAATCGTGGATTTTTTTTATATATAATACAAACCCTAAATTATATATATATATATATATATATATATATGTATATATATATAGTCCGAATAGAATTTACCGTATAAAAGAATATAATTTAATTTTCAAGATATAAGTAACATGGAGCCTCGTTTCTTACAATCACAACAAATCGAAAGAATACCATTACAAATGTTTTCAAAAAAAGTGTGAAAAATATCAACTCATCTTATGTTTTCTACGAAAGGTGCAACATACTTATGTTTTCTACAAAGATAAAAAAAAATCTACAAAAGTATTAAAAGTGAATGCGAGAATTGTTGCTTTCATCCAAAAGCACCGCCAAGAGCATTTATCTGGTCACATGAAATTAAAGGGTGGTTAGGGCCGAGAAAGACGGTGTACATTTTCAAAAAAAATAAGCACGTAAACAATGTATCTTTACATGACATCAATACACTTATAGTACATACAGAAAACTTAGTGACAATACATCATTCAACGCTTAACAAAGGCAAAATAGATGAGCATATTCACATACTACCTTATACAAAAACATGGTTTCTCCTCTTTCTACATTGCACACTACTTGAATATGATGTTAACAATGAAAAGAAAATAAAGATATTATCATACCCAATATCTGCTTTTGATATGGCCAAGAAACTTTGAATAGTGGAA
Source organism: Agrostemma githago (assembly GCA_958450325.1). Lineage (NCBI taxonomy): Eukaryota > Viridiplantae > Streptophyta > Magnoliopsida > Caryophyllales > Caryophyllaceae > Agrostemma > Agrostemma githago. The sequence continues at coordinate 34,641,985 of OY288256.1, forward strand.
GTATTTAACTGCACTGAGAAAATAAAAGGAGAGATAAACAACAACATTAGCATTAAAAATAAAGAAAATGAGAATATGACTATAAAGTAATGGAAAAACGATAACGTTCTGTCGAGGCTACACATCATAATGAGAGAAGAAGTTTTTGCTACACCGAGAAGATCCAATACCTGTTACAGGTAAGAGTGATTGATCAGATTGCTTATAATATGTTTACATCTAAAAAATATACTTGTAGTGAAATCATGGTTCAAAGCGTAGAATAAGGAGTCAAGCGAGCAATGTGAATAATTACATCTTGTGCAAATAATATTGAAAATGATGGCAAAAAAATCAATAATTTTCATCACTTTTAATATACTCTACTAACTATTCTTTTCATCCTAATCTCAATCCCAATCTCAAATAATAAAAGTTGGTGGATTGATGATTTTTTTAAGCCAAATGTTTTTTTCTTTAAAGATGTTCTCATAAATAGAAATACTATTACTACAAACACTAACAAATATTAATACTAATACTACCATTACCACCACCACCACCACTACTACTTGATACTTAGTAGCAACAACAACAAGAGCAAGAGCAACAACAACAACAACAACTACATACTACTACTACTACTACTACTACTACTACTACTACGACATTACTACTAAGCTAACCAATGCTACACTAACACTAACACTACAATCGTACCACTACCAATACATTACAACCAAACTACTACTACTCCAATAGTACACCACTATTACACTACTACTATTACACCACCACCAACAACAAACAACAACAACAACGATAATATTATTACTATTACCACTACAAATAATAATTATATTACTATTAATACTTCTACTACTAACATACTACTACTATTGCTACTACCACTAGCTACTACTAATTCTAATACATACTACTAAATTCCCACAACTAAACCTACTTAATCCCAACTACTACTACCACAACCTCAAGAAGGGGAAATGGAGGAGATTAGGGTTAGGGTTTGGGGTCGGGGTTATGATTTGGGGGAATTGGGGAAATGACGAAGGAGGATATAGGTTCGCTGTCTTTTTATTGGGTTTTTTATATATTTTTTTTCTTCCAGATTGCGTCGGCCTTGCCGTCAGAAATTCCGTCACAAACAGATTTGCGTCGGAATTTGCGACGGCTAGTCCGTCGCAATTTGGGAAAAAAAATCAAAAATTAAACGCCTGGATACAGGCTGGCCTTGCGTCGAATTCTGAATGTTTACGTCGGTTAATCCGACGCAAACAACCTTCAGGCGTCGGAGTTGCGTCGACTATTCCGACGCATAGATTGGCGAAAAATATATTTTTTTGGCGCCTTCATCTAGCGTCGACATGCGATGGGGATTCCGCCGCACCATCTGTTGCGTTAAGCATTCCGACGCAATCCGACGCAAGCACTATTCTTGCGTCGGATTGTTGGTCCGCCGCAAAAGTTCCGCCGCAATTTGAGCTATTTTTTGTAGCGGTTTTACTTGATCGGTGGGATTCACGGCAAATCCTTCCCATCAAGCAGAATGAGGGGTATTTATAATTGTTCATGCAGTTCAAATTGACCTTTCGGACGCTTGGAGTCTTGCGCACCAAGACTGAGGCGCCTAATGTCTTGCGTTGGGGAACTCGATCGCTTGATTTGGGGCGATTCAATTTTTGAAGATCCGGTTTTGAAACTTTCCAAAAAGGAGGAGATGTGTATATTGGTCTTACTTGGGGATTAAGACTCTTTGTTTGCCCTAGCGCGTCGAGCGCCGTGTGAGATTTGGGCGCGTGTCTCAAGGTTCACTCGGGCCGACGTGCTGACTCGGGTTTGACTTTGCGTGTTTCGGGACCGATTTGGAGTTCCGGTGTCGGAATTGACTATATTTAGTGTCGACGCGATCGTAATGACACAACTAATACCGTCTTGATGTTGAATTAATTTTTCCGAGTAATTAATTGATCCGTTCTATGGAAAAAAAATCTAAAACATCATAATCTCGCGTTGCGTTGCAGTCCAATCATCATCGGGTGTTTTTGTTGGGCACTCCTACAACCACCAGGTCAGAAACTAGGTGTCTATAGAAGCCCCCACTTTGACTGAGGCTTGGACAAGGCGAAAGTCAAAGTATAGCCACCTAGGTCAATCGAGGATTCCGACCTGACGGCATTCTGCTCGGGTCATTTTAAGTTCGTTAGACTACGTATTGGGGCGCGTCAGCCAAGGTTAAGAAATCAAACCTGACTTCCCCGCTTGCGGTCGCTTGTCGGAGCTCGGGTCAGGGTTTGCTAGCTTGTTTATCTTGCTTTGGGTTTGATGTTTTAGTAGTTTCAATCTAAGACCTTTTGTTTAAGTCTTTTATTGGTGTTTTGGTTCGGATTTAATATCCTTGGCGGATGGTTGCGCTGATTTTGGGTTTGCTTTCCGTTTTTGAAGTACTCTTCTAGGGGTGTGAATTGAGCTCTTGGGGACTTGTTTAAGATTGACTTGGCTGTGTTGAGTGCTTTGGGACTTGTTTTAGATTGATTTGAGTGCGACGGAACTCATTTAGATTGGTCCGAGTGCGACGGGACTCGTTTAAATTGATTCGAGTGCGACGGGACTAGTTTAAATTGTTTTGAGTGCGACGAGACTGATTTAAACTGATTCGAGTGCGACGAGACTCGTTTAAATTGATTTCAGTGCGACGGAACTCGTTTAAATGGGTTTGAGTGCGACGGGACTCATTTAAATTGATTCGAGTGCGACGGGACTCGTTTAAATTGATTTCAGTGCGACGGGACTCATTTAAATTGGTTTGAGTGCGATGGGACTCGTTTAAATTAGTTTAAGTGCGACGGGACTCATTTATATTGGTTTGAGTGCGACGGGACCCATTTAAATTTGTTTGAGTGCGGCGGGACTCATTTAAATTGATTTGAGTGCGACGAGACTCATTTAAATTGGTTTGAGTGCAGCGAGACTCATTTAATTTGATTTGCCTTTTGAATGCTTTGGGATTCGTTAGGCTCACAGGTTTAAAAATTGTCTTCTGCATGCTTTGGGATTCGTTAGGGCGCTCATGGGTTTAAAATTTTTCTTCTGAACGCTTTGGAATTCATTTGAGTTTGGTTTGCTCATATGTCGTGTTCGGATTATTTTGTGATTCGGTACGAGTGGTCTTATTAGCCAGAGGTTTTCATGTTTTTTTTCGTTGGGGGTTGATTTCGATTAGAGGAGGTTTGAAGGTTTGTTTCATCGGTTGGGGGCAGTAAATTGTCATATCGTTGCTTATTTTGTTTTGTATGGGGAGGTGCATCTCGCGACTATTGGGTGTCATGTCTAGATTGTTTTGGTCTTTGCTTTGGGCTGTAAGATCAGGCGCGGGTCCTGAGCCGCCTAGCCGCCAGCGGTCCGAAATTGGGAAGCCTGCCTTGAGGCGCCTGGATTTTTGAGGGTCAGGTTTGCTTAGAGTCAGCCAAGGAGTGGGGAGGAGGATTTCATTTGTCTCAAAACTCAAACGCGCGATACCTTCTGCCTTAAACCCGTATTTCAGACTTTGTTCAACCGATTTCCGACTCGATTTTCGCCATACTCGATTATGTCTACGTCAGGTAAGTGTTCCTTACTCATCTATTGTCGATTTGTGCTTAATTAGATTGATTGTGGGTCGATTTTACTTAAACCCTAGAAATCGATTTGGGCATTTTATTTTTGTCATGTTTCGATGTTTACTCTCGATCCCATTGTTAAATTAGGATAGAATAAAGCTTGATAGGGTAGTTATTAGCTTGATATGAATCTTAGAGGTGCTTTAATGTCCTCCTATGGGTGGAAATTGGAATGCTAGGGTTTATAGATCATTTTCCCGGTTATCCCCATACTTGACCTTTATAATCTTGCTCGATTAGTGTTTGTGACATTATGGGTGAACTCCATGTCGATTTTTGAAAGTCAGAATGCACTCTAGGTCATTCCGTAAGGGATTGTGTGGCTTACGACGGAACAAATGATACTGTAACAATGTCGGATTTTCTCGAAACCACTTTTAATTGTGATCGGGGTCGAAAATGGGTGCTAGCGGGTCTTTCGAAATTTTGATATCACTATCCGAAATTTTGAGCCTATTTTTACTTGTATCGGCTGCTTTGACTTGACCCGAAATGCGTCTTTTGTTTTGTTTTTCAGCTAGAGATGGTACAAGACATTCTGAGGGAATCCCTCCGATTGGTACAAGCGGTGAGGCCACCGGGTCGAGTTTTATGACTCCCCAGGGGTCCGTAAGCGGCGACGAAGCGCTCCGTCGCAGCGTCTTGAGCCGGGAGCCGTGGACAAGGCCGGTTTCGATAGGGTCGCAAGGCGTAGATTTCTTGAGACGGTTTCCAGGATGACCCATGCCCCTGGGCATGTCGACGAGGGATAGGAGATTGTCTACGAGGTTCCCCCTTGGGCTCGGGATTGGGACGGTTGGCAATTACTGCTATGTCCCGAACTGCAAGTCTTCAGCCGTGTCGTAAAAAGCCAGGTGAGTACCTTAACTCGTGTTTACTAGTTTAGGCTTCGACTTCAGTTTGCATAGGTTTATTTCGTTTATGCTTGCATTGTCTCGGCTTGCAGTCTCTAGGTCCGATGAGGTCCTTATAGGGTTTTACGACATCCTTGGAGATCTACTCCCAGAAGCATAGTCCTACGGCCAAGGACATTATTGCGAGGACGGCTTTAAGTCCCTTGGTCGCACACTGGGTCCGATTAGTAGGTTGCAAGAGTAAGTGCAACCTCATGGTAATTAGAGCGATGGTAGATCGCTTTCACGACACGACCTCGACATTCCATATGTCATTCTGGGAGGTCGGTATGACTTTGTAGGATTTCGGGGTTATTACGGGTTTGCCCTGGGGTCCTGAGATGCTTAGGTGGGCTCCGGAGGGTCCTAGGTTAGATAGTGACGAGGTCAATGGCTGGATTAGGGACTGTTTAGAGCCTGCTGCTTTCAGTGTCCCCCATGCTTTGGTGAACTCGTACATTTGATAAGTGCGGTTTGTAGTGCTATTTTGTAGTGTTTTGGTCCCTTTTCCCTTGTAGAATCGCTCCTTGGAAGCGGTTTAGGGGCTTCTTATGCTTCCTTTAGTTCGTTTCAGGTTACCGAGACCGATTTGGATGAGTTGGAGCGATTCCGACTCTATACATACACATTTTGGAGCCAATGGAGTAAAGGAACGATGATTAGATGCCTTGGAGTCGACCCCGAGACCTTGGGACCCAATCCCGAGCCTCCGAGACCCGATCCCGAGTCCCGAGAATCGATGGGAAGCCCATGAGAAGCAAGGAGGGACCAAATAGTTCTTAAGGGAGGCCTACAAGACCCATCCCGGTCGGGAAGGCCTCATCCCGTTCAGGATGGGGTGCATACATGAGAGGGTTACTGACCTGGGCCCCTCCCGGTCGGGACCACGCCGTCCCGGTCGGGATGACCCCGTCTCGGCCGGGACGGGGGTGCTGCAGCCCGCCTTGCTTTCTTTTCTTCTCCTTTCATTCTTGTACCCTATATATACTCCCTTCTTGCAATATTAAGACACCTTATGTTAGTTTAGACTCTCTTAAGCCTCCAAAACCCTAGATTTACTCTCACTCATTAGTTTTAATCTTCCTTTAATCTTAGTTAATCTTTAGTTAATCCTTGTAATTAGTTCTTGTATTAAGAGGATACTTGAAGAATTCTCCAAGATTGACAACCTTGGGTTTTATTTGGGTTCTTATTTATACAAGATTGCATCTTTTCATCTTCCTAGTTGGTATAATCTTTCTTACTCTTATTCTTAGTTATTTAATCTAGTTTCAATCCTTTCTTATTGTTATTGTTATTGTTCTTGTTAATGATAATGGATGCTTGTTTTGTGACATTGATTTCTCTTATTATTGTTAGTTTTCTCTTAATGATGAGTGAGTAGATTACTTGTGGGGTTAGTAGGGGGATTAGGGGTAGATTATGGATGATTAGGGTTGATTAAGGGGAAAAGGTTGAATCTTTGTTGTTAGTCACATTGTGGGCACTCTATGTGTTTGTTGATATGCTTGTATGAGTTGTAGTGGCCATGCTTCCCATACTTGTGCTCATATTCTCATTGATTGTCTATTATGTGGAAATGTCGAGAATAGTTTAGTCGCGAGAGCGCGGACTAGGGTCTAAGTTGCGAGAGCCCGGACCCACCTTGGCATCGGTTTAAGTTGCGAGAGCCCGGACCGATCCTAACAACTAGGAGACACCTATACCCTTGATCACCCCAATTACCCTTCTACTCCCATGAACCCAACCTACCCCACTTCTTTCCATATTTGAATTCATCTCCTTAGTTAGTCATCGTTCTTCTAGTTTATTTATTAGTTCGATCATTAGCTTAGTCATACTTCTCCTCCACCATTAGTTTTCCTTTTATCGTCTCTTTATGTTTGTTTTGGTGACCTAGTCTCGTTCGTAGGCCGACATAGTCTAAGCTTTGATATACCGTCCTCGTGGATACGATCCCGACTTACCCTAGCTACCCACTAGGTTAGTCGGTGGTTTAATATTGACGGTTAGGACCCACGGCAAATCCTACCATCAACATTACCGACCACTTTGAGAGGGTGGCGGTGCTAGAGGGTCGAGTGTCCAACACGTTGGTGCAGGATACCCGGCTTGTGGTTGTGGTACTCCCTAGGGTCGACCCACTTCTCGGATAAGGGCGAGAGGTTTAGTACTAGGATTTTGCCTTTCCTAGCTTACTTGGACCAGCTGGGACGTTTTGATTGGGTGACCGCGGCTTTTGCGGAGATGACCCGCTGCTTAGAGGTCATGGTGAGGCCGCAGAGGGTGGACTCTGGCTCGGCTTTACCCATCGTGGGTCCAGGTCTCGTACTGGAGGGTTATTTATTGTTTCTCTTTATGCTCGATTTCAGGGTTTTACTTTGTTCATTTTTGTTTTGCTGACGGTATTTTGGGTTTTGAAGGCTTGGATCTACTCCTACTCCCGTGCTTGGTACCCAAGACGGTGCGCGTTCGCCCAGCTAGGTTTCCAGCTGAGATTAAGTGGAGGTTGGCTCAAGCCAAGAGCACGACGAGTCACTACTCGTAGAGAATGTGCTGGTGGACCAGCTCTGCCTCGAGGACGTAAGTTTCCTTCTTACGATTTATTTTTCTTAGTAAACCCCAAGGTCAGGATAATTGAAATGTCAGTTTAATTATGCAAATCGTGGCCCGTCCTTGGGCCGACTATAAGTGTTTGCTCGAGTATGTGGGGGCAGAGATTAGGCCTAGGAGCTACAGGAGGTTGCTCCTTCCTACGTTTTTTTTTTGGTAAAGTGTAAATTTTTATTAATCACACGTCATTCATACATTATCGGAGTGCAATAAAACTCCACGTAACAACCTACAACCAAAATGCATTCTAGTACTCCATAATCCTCCTTATCCAATTCCTATCTCTAGTATTCAGGGACCCTTTATTCTGATTCTGAACTCTTCCACGAACATCTTGTATTACCGCATCTGCACATCGATTTGGATGAAGGAGAGTATGGTTTAGCCTGCTGTTGTTCCTCTGCATCCATACGTGATACATGGCTGCATTAATCGTGCTATTTATAATGCCCACCTGCATCCTCGAACCCCTTCTATTTATACGCCATGAGAGCAAATCGTTATCCGGAATCTGCACCTTTAACCAAGTTCGGACCCTTTCCAGAGTCCTCCTGTTGTACGGACAGGAGAAAAAAATATGGTGCAGCGTTTCTTCCTCCTGGTTACATAAGCAGCAGCGGTCATCACCAATCAATCCAATCTTGAGCAATCTTCTTTAGTGTTGAGGCCTCGGTGGTGAACCAGCCACGTAAGGAAACTATGTTTCGGAATATTCCATTTATTCCAAACTAAATGACACCATTCCACATCCTGTACAGGCATTTGGAGCCAATCGTATCCTTTTGATATAGTGTAGCCTCTTCCCGGTGTGTTAATCCATTCATTCTTATCGTAAGCAGGCTCAAATGCTCCTTCCTTCCTACGTTGTTTCGCCCGATGTGGTATCTGGGTGAGAGGTTGGTATTTTAGTGTTTATATGACGAGTTCAGGGTGCCGGTTGATCCTCCCCGGACCTTGTTTAGACCGCCGACCACCGCAGAGGCTCGCGAGGGTTGGGACGGAGAGGGACGCGATGCACCACTGGTGCCTGGTGCTTCCTACGTGTCTCATGCCTGCCACCGGCTAGCTTGCCACCGCCTCGTGGTGAGTACTTATATGTGAATTTATTTTGTTCTGTGGTCTAGTGTCTGTTTGCATCATGAATGGTTCGCTTTTTCCTTCAGCTGGCCGATCCTGTTGATGTTGTTCAGCCCCCAGACTTCCCCTATACACTGCTTAGGGTCGATGCGGCTGGGGTGTCCTTTACGAATCCTCTTCCCCCGTGTTCCGCTGATCTAGATACTACAAAACATCAAATAGACAACTCCTAATAGACATCAGATATTTTTAACAACTGATGTATAATATATAGACAACTGTTTTGTTTGAGAAACAGATGTCTTTATCTAATAATAGACAACTGAGTTTTATAAAAACAATTGTCTATATATTATACAACTGTTTTAATTAAACTTAGTTGTCTATTCTAATTTTAGGACCACTAAAAATTGGTTACGTTGTTACTACCCAACCCTTATCACTTTCTCAAATATATTTTTTTAAGTAATCTAATAATAAGTGTAATTCAACCCATATCACTTTCTCAACTTATTTACCCGACCCATATTACTTTATCAACCTATCTAACTCTTCTAACTCTTCTCAATTATTTTTCCTCTAACTCTCACTCAATTATCATGAAGCATCATCATGAACCAGATCCCTAATTATTCCTCTAACCCTAAATTATTCCAGATCCCACATTTTTTGTTTCGGGTAACCTCCACTCAACCTCGTCTCAAACATACCCTCACTCACGATGCCTAGAAACGACGCCATCCAATTCAAACCATCCTCCATCAAAATCCCCAATTCCACCTCGCAAAACCCTAAATTCCCTTTCTGTTCCTTCTCCTTACCCTCCCTGATCAATTCACCCCGAACTCTACCATGGTCCTCCACGCTCTCACTGACTCAGCCCCCCGACTCGGAATCCAGCCCGCAGAAGCCGAGTCGGACTCGGAGGGAGGACGAGGAGAGGGTGTTGATAAGTGAGGTGCTGGTGCGAAGTAAAGATGAAGAGGAGCTTGAGAGGAAGGATTTGGAGTATGAGGCGTTAATGGCGTTAAAAGCTTGCCGTCCCAATTCGACATTGACGGTTATGGAGGTGCAGTAGGATGTTCATCGGATTATCGATAGTGGTTACTTCTCTTCCTGTATGTCTGTTGCTGTCGATACTAGGGATAGTATTAGGTTACTCTTTCAGGTCCGATTCTCGTATATATTTTCTCAATTGACCACAAACACTTCACTCCAATCAATTTCAATTCTCATCGATTGAATTTTTTTTCGATTTATTGGATTTCACACCAGAAATTTGTTAAGTTAGTTTAGTTTGAGTTGGTTGATGAGAAAATTGGGTTTTTGTGACAATCAATTGAGCTGATATCTGGTATGATTTTTATTTCCTTATTTCTGATTAATTTTCGATTGATTTGATTTCGTGATCATCTTTCGATTCGATTTCGAGTTTTCTGATGAGAAATTTCGTTTAAAACGTTTGGATTTTTAATCTAATACAATGAATTGTTAGATTGAATGATTTTTTACCCTAAATTCCATAAGTTAGATTTTAATTTGTTAGTTTGACCTAATTCAAGTTGTTTTTGATCAGTTTTGTGTATGTTAAATTCTTGATCATCGATTAAACGCGATAGTGATTATCTTCCTCAAATTAGGGTTTGATTCTTGAATTGATGTCAAACTGATGTAACAGTGTGTGAAATAAAACATCACATCTCAAATTCAACTAGATTCTCCATAATATAGAGCAGAAAATATCTAAGAATCGGGGCAATTTTACTGTTGCTATCCTTCTTTTGTGACATTATTTCCTCTACTGCATTCGAGATTGGCCTAGATCCATGCTGCTTTATATGAAGGTCTACTATAGTTTTTTCTCATCTGATTTTTTTTAATTGTTAGAATGGAGAGAATCTTTCTCTGCTATAGTTGGTATTGATGAAGTAAAAGCTAGAAAGCCGTCACCTGACATGTGAGTAACATGATACATTGGGCTTAGGAATTCATGTGAATCCCCCACATTATACTCTATTAAGTTTAATTTGTTTTGATCTGAGATGTGTGGCTCATATTTCTCTCCTGTTTTTTTTATTTTGTGTCATCATATTCATATTCCTTGAAGCAGCTAAACGTCTCAATGTCGAACCTTCAAGTTGCCTTGTCATTGATGGTTCCGTGTAAGTGTATTAGACATATCGTTCCCTAATTTCAATCATCGTTCTCTGTTCATTCCCGCTCGCCGCTCGCCGTTCAGTGAATCTCCACCGTTCGCCATTCTCTCTATTCATTCCGTCTAGGTATTCCCTTCCTTCTTCTTCTCCTTGTTTCACCATCGCTTTTCATTTCGTCGCTTTTCATTTCGTCGCTGTTCTTATTTCACTCTCCTTGTTCTGCGTTTTTCGTGTTCTGTGTTCTGTTCAAGCTTCCTAACAGATGGAGCAAAACGAAGGTTTACATTTCCTTTTCTCTTCCTTAGATCTAACTTATTGATTTTTTTATCAGCATTTTGTAGCTCTGAGCTGAGTTTTTTTTGTTTCTATTCTTGTTTGTTTTTAGATCAGCTCTTGTTTCATGTTCGATTTGCATGTTTTTGCGATTTAATCTAATTTTAGGTCAATCTAATACAGGTAATCCCCCTAATTCTATTATCATTCATCTAAATGTACGGAGTAATTTGTTTTCGTCAAGATGTTTGTCGATTTGATTCTTATCCAGCTCTATGATACTCCCTCTATTCAACTCCAATTTACCCATTTGGGTTTTGGACACTATTCCAAAACCAAAAGAATCATCAAAATTCTACATGATCTATAAGACAAAATATTATCATGTGGGATCTTGTTTGATTCATCTTGACGAGTAGAACAAGAATATAAAAAAATTATAACTTTTACAAATACGTAGTGAAAGATATTAACGATATAAAATGCACCTCGGCAAGTGTGCAAAAAGAAATGGGTAAATTGGAGTTGAATGGAGGGAGTACAATCTTTTAGACTATGTTTTCTGTCGTTGTTCGATTTCCTCTATCGTAAGTTTCCAATCTGTGTTAAACCCCAAACCCCCCTTTCTGATTGTATGCTGAATTGTTTGATTTCGATTTCAATTGTTCTGTAGTAGTAGCTCTGAGAAAATCTTGAATGCGTTTTTTTTGTAATGGTGATTAGATTACATAAATTGTTGCTGGTATTGAATTTGAAAACATTCTGAATGGAGCATTGATAAGTGTAGTTTGTAGTGCCTATTTGTTGTGTTTGGTCCCGGTTTCTCTTATGAAATCGCTCTTTGAAGCGGTTTCTAGGCTACTTATGCTTCTTCTAGTTTGTTTTAGGTTTCCAAGACCATTCATGGAGAATTGGAACGATTCCGACTCGTTTCCCACACTTTTGGAGCCAACGAAGAGAAGGAACGATCACTCGGTGCCTTAGATTCGATCCCGAGACCTTGGGACCCATTCCCGAGCCCCGAGAATCGATGAGAAGCCCATGAGAAGCAAGGAGGGACCTTTATGATCATATTGGAGGCCTACAAGAGCCTTCCCGGCCGAGACCAAGTGCCTTCTTGGTCGGGAAGGAGTGCAAGAAAAGACTAGCCACTGATGGGCCGTCTCGGTCGAGACCAACCTCATCTCGGTCGGGACCATCTCGTTGTTGTGTGTCAAATTTGGACCGTTTTTCCTCCCATTTAAGCCCATTTTTCCTCCGTTTTGCGAGAATAAAGTGCGATTATCGCCGTATTTTGAGTATTTCTCGCATTAACGTCTCTATTTTGCATTTTACGTGTTTTTGGTAGTTTTCTGTCTATTTTGATAGGATTTTCAACCAAAAATGTGTCTGAGCTCCTATGAGCATGAGAGAGAGAGAGGCAAATCGTCCGAAAAGCAAAGCACACAACTTAAAATTCAAAGTCCAAACCCAAGAGGTGAAACCTTGAGCAAAAAGGAAAAAGTATAGTCCGTTGGGCATCTTCACCGGAGAGGTCGAGCTTCAAATGAACCAATCTAGGGTTCTAGTTCTCGGATCGAAGCGATTCTAGTTGGAGGTGAAAGCTTATCTACTTAGCTTTCCAACGACATATCACACGCCCCAATTGGAGTTCAAACGAGAGAGTTATGGCCCTCTGAAGTCACAGGGCAAAATTTCACCCTATGACAATTTCACCGGGCAAAATTTCGCCCGACGGTGTTCCTCCCCAGATTGCCATTTTGGAAAAAAAGTTCATAGGGTGAAATTTCACCCTATGAAATGACCGGGCGAAACGACTGGGCGAAATTTCGCCCACCGGGTGAAATTTCGCCCGATGGAGAAAAACGCCAAAAATGGTGATTCGAGAAGAAAATCTCACCGGGTGAAATTTCACCCGGTGGTGCTAATGTCGTCAACCGCAGGGTGAAGTTTTGCCCCATGAAGATGCAAAGGGTGAAGTTTTGCCCCATGAAAATGCAAAGGGTGAAGGTCTAGCTTAAAGAAGAGGAATTGGATTATGGGCCTTAAGCTTGTGTGACCCATTACGAAACTCTATAAATACTTAACCTAGGGTTTGTGCCACTCTTGTGCCTTAAGTGAGCCTCTTAGGAGTAGGAGTAGAGTAGACAACTCTCTAGTAGTAATAGTAGTAGTTTGTTGTAAGCTTTCTAGAAAAATCTCAAAACATTTAACAGATCTACTTAGTATTAGCATACTTACTCTATAATTAGTAGACAAGCATCCATCTTTATTGAAGATTGTGTTTTATTGTTGAAGACTCAAGGGTTTTGCAAGGGTTTATGTGACAAAGATCCTTGTTTTATTTCTTGAAGATTCTTATTTCTCTTATTGAAGATTGAAGATTTATGCATGGATTAGTGACAAATTCTTGTATATTTCTCCCAAGATTCAATTTTTTATATATTAATCTTCATCTTCCACCTTAGTTTTCTCAATAGTTGGTAAATTATTTCCTCTCCCTTTTCTCCATTAGTTTATCATTTTCTCTCCTTAGTGTGATTTATTAGTATAGATGTTATGCATGCTTTAGTTAAATTCTTCTTAGTTAATGTTTTGTTGTTAATCACCATGACTAGTGAGTAGATCTTCTTGTTGGGGAATTAGGGAGGAGGATTTGGATTATTTGATTCAAGGGATGTTGGTTGGTTGTTTACTTGTTGATTATCAATTTTAAGGTTTTTGTGTCTTTGTTGACCTAGACTGCAGCTAGATTGACTTTGACTCGTTTCTATCAATATGGTAAACTCGGGGTAGAAATTACCTTAATTTGAGACTTACCCTTTCGTCGCGAAAGCGGGTTTAGGTAGGTTGGGTGAAGAAACCGAAAGGTGGCACTCTCCTAGACTTTGACTCGACCGACTACCCCTCGACTGTCCCTGTGGATCGATCCCCAACTTGCCGCTACTACGTAGTAGTATTTCGGAGTTCATAAATATTGTTTGACCGCGTTGGATAGGCGACAATTCGACGCGCATCACTCGTCTCGGCCGAGACACCCTCCTTCTCGACCGGGATGAGGCAGCTGCAGCCCGTGTTCCTTCTCTTCTTCTCCTTTGTTCTTGTAACCCTATATGGCTTTATATATACCCCCCCTCTTGTAATCTTATGTTATGTTGGAGATTAGACACAAAACCCTAGACTACTTTAGCCTATCTAGATTAGCTTAGATTAATATAGATTAGTCTTAATTACTCCTTAATCCTAGTTTAATCCTAGTTTCATCTTTGTAATATTGAAGACTTTTTGGGTTGATCTACTCTATTGACAACATTGGAGATCTTCCTTTGGGTTTATTTATGCTAAGATTCAATCTTTTTCCTTTCTTTGAGTGTTGGCATATGATGGTAAGGTTTTGTCGTGGGTCCTACCATCAAGTATACCAACTACACCTAACTAGTAGCTAGGGTAAGTCGGGTCGAGTCCACGGGGACGGTAGTAGGTGTCTAGACTAGGTCTACCTAAAAACAAGGCTATGTTACAAACAAACACAAAGATGACGAGAATTGACAAGCTATGATGATGGAGAAGAATTAAACTAGACTAGCAAAGCACTAGATATGACAAGGACTAAGTGAAACAACTAGAGATCAAAGAAACAAGCAAACTAAAGAAATGATTGCTAACTAGAAGGATAAATCAAATATTAAAGGGAGTAGGGTTAGGTTGGGTTCATAAATGTAGTAGGATAATTGGGAGGTCAAGGGTGTAGGTCTCTCTTTGTCACTAAGATCGGTTTGCGCTCTCGCGCCAAAGCCTAAGTCCGCACTATCGTGTCTAAGACTAGACCCGAATACTCATGCAAAGTATTACCCAAAACATAAGCATTCAACCACAAATCGATTACAAGATGACAAGATGAAAACAAGTATGAGAAGCATGGCCACTATAACTCAAACAAGCAATTCAACAAACACATAGAGTGCTCAACATGTGGCTAGTCACAAAGATTCCACCTTTTCCCTTAACCAAACCCTAATTACCCATAATCCACACTTAATCCCCCTATTAATCCCACAAAGAGTCTACTCACTCATAATCAATCTAATACTAACAATGATAAGAGAAATCAACATAAACAACCAAACATTCATTATGAACAAATAAGAACAATAAACAATATGTAAAGATTAAAACTTGAAAGATTAACAAAGATTAAGAGAAAAGAGATTATACCAACTAACAAGGAGATAAAAATATGAGAACTTGCATTAATAAGAAAAACCCAAATAATCTCCCAAGGTTGTCAAGCTTGGATGAATCTTCAAGAATCTCCTTAATACAAGACTAATTAACTAGATTAATCTAATATTAACAAAAGTTTAAAGAAAGATTAAGCTAATGAGAGGAGGCACTCTATCTAGGGTTTTGAATAATGTATGGTAATGTATGATCCTTAAACAAAACAAGGGAGGTGTATTTATAAGGTTACAAGAGTGAAGGAAAAGAAAATAAGAGTCACGCGGCTACAGCACTTCTTCCCGGTCGGGAAGGAATGGTCCCGGTCGGGATGGGCCATCCTTCCCGGTCGGGAAGCTCTCTTCTCGGTCGGGAAGACCAGATCAGTAGCAGTTTAATTCGTGCACTCCTTCCCGACCGGGAAGGCTCTCTTCCCGCCCGGAAAGCGTCTTGTAGACCTCCATTAAGATCTCTAAGGTCCCTCCTTGCTTCTCATGGGCTTCTCATCGATTCTCGGGGCTCGGGAATGGGTCCCAAGGTCTCGGGATCGAATCCAAGGCACCGAGTGATCGTTCCTTCTCTTCGTTGGCTCCAAAAGTGTATGAAACGAGTCGGAATCGTTCCAATTCTCCATGAATGGTCTTGGGAACCTAAAACGAACTAGAAGAAGCATGAGTAGCCCAGAAACCGCTCCAAAGAGCGATTTCACAAGGGAAAACGGGACCAAACACAACAAATTAGGCACTACAAACTACACTTATCAACTCCCCCACACTTAACCCTTACTCTCCCTCGAGTAAGCACCAACTAACTAAAACTTAAAAGAAACTAGACTACTAACCGAGCAGGTATTAGCACACCCTATGCCCTTTCAACTCACGCGAGTACACTTAGAGGAAAAGTGCACTCCGCAAGGCAATTAAGGTCTTGCGACAAAACTATGGATGCAACCGGACACAAAAACATATAAACAAAAAAACATACAAACAAAGAAATAATCGGTTGCACCCAAAAGGAAAAAAAATACCGCGTCCCTCAAACAAGTGGTGAAAGAAGCACCGGTTTAGGACTCAAGGCAAGTGACAACGTTCCCAAGCTAATAATACAAATTGAAATGAACAAAATCCTAATAGTATGACAACAAAGCAATAAAAACGTTGGCAACTTACTTAGATTCCTCTTAACCTTCTGAGAACGTACTACGGGACGATCGGCGGGATGGAAAAAGGGTGAACCACAGTGTTAGTCGACACTGTAGGTAAGTGAGACCCCGCCCCCTTTAGCGATGAGCCAAGAGGGTCGTCCCCAAAACCGCTCAACTAGTCCAAGTAAAAAGGTGGATATGATCGCAAAATGAGGGAAGACCGACCATTACCGCTATCATCCTTCCTAGGGACTCGGTCCTTTGGTAGGGTCTTCACGGTAATAGTCGGTAAAAAGCTTATTTTGAGGGGTGAGGGTTCTTTTTGTGAGGTGATTTTCTTTGGCATTTTCTTTATTTTGCATTTTTGCTTTTTGTGTTGCTATGTCATTTCTTTTTCTTCTTTTGTATTTTGTTTTTCACTTTTTGTGCCTTTTCTTTTTCTTCACTTTTTTCTTTCTTTCTTTTTCTTTGTTTGCCCTTTTGGCTAGATTTGAGTTGTAGGCATTTCTTCTTGCAACTAAGAAAGAGATATCAACACTTTGCAACTTTATTTGGTGGATATGTGTAGGAGGTAGGGGAATGGGTAAGTCGGGGGTCGCGATCCCCCTTCAAACCCACAAAAAGGTGGAAAACTTGGACTAATCAAACAATTCCGAACACGGTCACCTAAGGGACGGGACTCGGCAACCAAGGCCTTTTCACACCGTGGGTGGTCATAATGGTCAAAATGCAAATCCTGTAGTAAATCCCTAGTAGACTAGGTGGACTCAAGGTAAAGGACCAACGAAACTATTGATTTAGGGTCATTCTACTAGACTAAAGTCCAAGACTCGATTCATACTACTAGAAAGGGAAAGTAAACACTTGCACATTAGCCTCAAAACCGGGTTTTCGAAAACCTTTTTACACACTAGACACAACTACACATCGCAAAACAAAGATATGACGAAAACGAAAGAAAAAGAGACGAAGAAAACAAAACAAAACAAAACAAATACATAAAGAGAACAAACACCACCCCGAGCTTTCAAACAAGCTACCAAATCAACATCAAACTTTACAAAGCTCCACCCGAGCACACATCATCACAAATCTCCTCCAAACTCCACCAGAGACAAAGAAGAAAAAGGGATAAAGATGTTACCGGATGTCTTGAAAGCCCTCCAAAGTTAACGGTGATTAAGCGACCTACAAGGAAAAAGGGAGGAAAAACACACACAACACAACAAAAGTACGACACAAAGACACAAAAGGAAAAGACACAAAAGAAAATCTTTTTGATTTTTGTGAAATTTTTCAAATTTTTAGGGATTTTTAAGATTTTCCGAAAAAAACTACGAAAATGAAACTAAACTATACTAGAATATCGCTCCCCCACACTTAAACCGAGCAATGTCCTCATGCTCGATCGTTGTATGGAGACACCAAAAAAAGGAAGAGAAACTACGAAAATAAAGCTAAAAATCAAAAAGAAAAGCGGAGAAAAAGGTAGAATGTGTCCGGCCGGGGTGTAGTCAAGTCACCATTGGCCGAGACAAGAAAAGATATGGATGGGGGAAGAAATAAAAAGAAGGAAATAAAAGGAAATGGGAGGGGAGTACTAGGTGTAATCAAGTCACCTAGCCCGGATTCCGCCCGAATCCGACTAAATCCTAACAAAAGAGAGCAAAATCAAAGAAAAGATGAAAATTCTTGCAAATTTGGGATTTTGAAATGACTCTCGATGTAGTCACCTCATCGAGAGTTGGGAGCAATGACTGCCAAGGCCCCGAGGGCCACCATGACACAAATGTGTATAAGGGGAAGGGAACAAATAAAGGAAGACAAGCAATAAAAGACGGAAAAGAAAGGATAGTTGCCGTACCAACCGGTTAGCAACTCACTCGCTCCATCGTCTCAATGATCATTAATGGCTCATAGCATGTCTTCGTCATTGTTATTCCTCTTCATTCACGATATAGTTCCATGGTTGAAGTACAAAGGTATAAGAAGGTGGGATCTGATGTGAAACTTGGTGTCAAGTGAAGAGAAAATGAGGTGAATGTGGGTATATGAAGTGTAGGGGTCATATGATAGGTTCAAGGGTAGGTAGGGAGGTTGGGTAGGGGTATAAAATGGTTGGGTGGGCTCGAATGTCGAAGAGGAAGCAAAAAGGGGGAGCAGTGCATAATCCCGGTCGGGATGGGTGGTCCCGGTCGGGATGACACCCCCTTTCCGGTCGGGAAGACACAACAGTAAACCCAATTTTTTGCACCCTCATCCTGATCGGGATGACATCCTTCCCGGTCGGGATGGCTCATCCTTCC
Organism: Agrostemma githago; assembly: GCA_958450325.1. NCBI lineage: Eukaryota > Viridiplantae > Streptophyta > Magnoliopsida > Caryophyllales > Caryophyllaceae > Agrostemma > Agrostemma githago. The sequence goes on from OY288256.1 coordinate 34,660,321, forward strand.
CGGTCGGGATGCTCTTTTCTCGGCCGGGAAGAGTCTTCTAACCCTCCATAACCCCAAAAGCTTGTCCAAAGCTTCAAAAAACGACTCCCTTGCTCACAATCCAAGCTCTATCATTAACCAATCATCTCTAAGATTCATCTTCACTTCACACCTATCAAATAAGCTCAAAACATTCATCAAAATCCCTCCCTCACATCACTCATCAAAATAACAAACTACAAGAATTTCACAAAACTCAAAAGAATAAGAAAAAGATATATACAATGAGACGGTTCTTTTGGAACTCCGTCAAACCAAGGATGGTGCATTCTTCAATCATTTTTCAACAACACTATAGCCAATTCCATCGCCATCAAGGGCACGAAGAAACAAATCGAAGGCTCTCAAGAAATCTTCGATCAAGCTAGTGGAATACCAACCTCCACTCCAAGGATCATCACATCCTAACCTCGACGTTCCCCGGGCATCCCGATCTACTAAGTTCAATGGCTTGAACTTGTACTTGCGATCGTTCGGTATATACCCAAACGTCCATCTATCTTCATGTGGCCCCAAGGGAGGCTCAACTTCCTTCTTGCCTTGCAACTTGTCCTCAATATCATGATATGGGCATTCATCCGCCCCAAGCTCAGAATCATCATCTTCAATTCCATAGAAGTTGTTCTTCAAGCTTTCACCTGGCTCATCCCCTAGATCGATGTCTTTCATGGCGTGGATCATATTACAAGACTCATCATTAGTAGGCGAAGTATTGCCTTGGAGGTCGAACACAAGCTTCTCGTCGCCTAGCTCAAATGTGATCCTGCCGTTCTTTACATCAATCATCGCACCGGCAGTATGTAGAAATGGGCGCCCAAGGATAATGGGAGTGATAGCATCTTCCGGCATGTCAAGTACAAGGAAGTCGACCGGAATGAAGAACTTCCCGATTTTTATTGGCACATCTTCTAGCATCCCCAATGGTCGGTTGAGTGAATGATCGGCCATTTGGAGTGTAATAGAAGTACACTTGAGCTCTTTCATCCCAAGTCGCTCACAAATGGAATAGGGAAGGATGCTTACACTCACACCCAAATCACATAATGCTCTCTCAATCCTCAAGTTGCCTATGGTGCACGGAATCGAGAAACTACCCGGATCCTTCAACTTGGGAAGTGTAGAACCTTGAATGAGCTCGCTCACCTCTCTTGTGAACGCTATGGTCTCTTCCTTGTCGACGGATCTCTTCCTAGCCAAGATTTCTTTCATGATACTTCCATATGCCGGGATTTGGGTAAGTAGCTCGGTAAACGAGACACTCACATCCAATTTCTTCACAATGTCTAGGAACTTGTCATATTGAACATCCACCTTGGTCCTCATTTGCCTTGTTGGGAAAGGCAACTTGATATGCACCTTGTCTTGCTCATTAGGGTTGGACTTTTCAAATGACATTTTCCCATTTCCTTTGTCTTTTCCTTGAAGTGGGGGAAGCTTGCCTTCATGGGGTTTCTCAATCTCCCACAAAACTTGCTCCTCCACTGGATTTCCCAAACTTTAATTATCTTGAGAGGGGGGTACAACTTCTTTCATTGGTTCTTGCTCATTAGGAAACACAGGGGAGTCACAAGATATACCACTCCTCAAGGTAATAGCATTCACATGCTCAAATTTCGCCGTTTCACCTTGAGGAGGTAGTTGCCCCTTTTTCCTTGAGGAGCTACCCGAAGCAACTTGAGCTATTTGGGTTTCGAGCATCTTTATATGAGCATCTCTTGCTATGTTCTCCCTTTGAAGATGAGCAAAGAATTCTTGTTGGTTTCTTAGCATCTCCATTTGGCTCTTTTGCATTTCTTGATTACTCCTTTGCACATCCAACATAGATTTTTGCATGTCGAAATCTCTAGGTGGAGAGTGTCGATTGTGTGGAGTATCGGTGAGGGCTAATGGAGTACCATAGTCATGAATTGGAGACCGGCTCCTTTGCTTTCTTTCTTGTCGAGTACCTTGAGACCCTTGTTGTTGTTGTTGATGGTTCCCTTGGAACCCATGAGAGTTGCCTTGATTAAGGCCTTGAGTGTTACCATGGTTGTAGTTTTGATGTCCTTGGTTGTGTTGGTTTCCTTTGAAACCACCTTGATGATTGAAGTTCCCTTGTTGGAACCCTTGATTGTTGTTGAAGGTACCTTGGTTATGTTGTTTGAAGTTGTTGAATGGCCTTGGGTTGCCTACATAACCTTGGAAGCCTTGGTTGTTGTCCCTTAAGGGAGGTGGAACATATGGACGGTGTTGTAGAGATTGTTGTTGGGAAGCTTGATGGGAAGCTTGGAACATGTGAGGATATGGGGCACCTTGCTTGAACGCTTGAAAGGCGTTCACTTGCTCAATACTACCCCGACAATGTAGAGGTTCATGCCCAACTATCTCGTAAATATCGCATATCCCATAATAAGTTGTAGGAGATACAACTCCCAAAGCATTGACTTGTTGAATTGAATGTTAGTGGGAGGCACTTGCACTTTGACCTTGATCAAAATGGCTTTGGAGCTTCTTGTCAATAGATTCCATGTGGGTTTTTAATTAAGCTCCAAGATCAATGCTTAATTGTGTAATGGCATCGATCTCGTGCCTTCCTCCTCGATTCGCCTTTCTAGGCCTTGAGTATTGGGAGTTGTGTACCGCCATCTCCTCGATTCTTGACCAAGTTTGGTCATCATCCACCTCGGTAAACCTTCCATTCGATCCCATATTGAGTATGGCCCTTGAGTCTTCATATAACCCGTTCCAAAACTGTTGAACAAGGAACCATTGTGATAGACCATGGTGAGGACAAGAACGGATCAAGGCTTTGAATCTTTCCCACGATTCACAGAGGCTTTCTTCATCACGTTGTTGGAATCCCGTGATAGAGGCTCTCAATAGATTTGTCTTCTCCGGGGGATAAAATTGTTGGTAGAAAGCTAAGGCTAGCTTTTTCCAAGTATCAATACCGAGAGTCGCCTTGTCTAACCCTTTGAACCATTGCTTAGCTTTACCGATTAGAGAGAAAGGAAATAATACCCACCGGATTTGGTCTTGGGTTATTCCCGGTTGTGAGATAGCATCGCAATAATCCGAAAAGGTTTCCATGTGTTGATGAGGATCTTCGGTTGGTAACCCACTAAATTGACTTCTTTCGACCGATTGGATAAACGGTGTTTTTGCCACAAATTTGCCGGTATATGCGGCCGGTAAAGCGGTGGGACCAGGCAAAACGTCTTCCGTAAAGGTTGAGTGAGAAGAGAACTTAGGCATTGTTGGATTGGCAGGAGATGATGGTGTAGACGGTGTTGACGTAGATGTAGAAGGAGAACTAGGTTGAGAAGAGTGACTAGAAGTACCAAAAGGATTGATGAAATTCCCTTCGGCCGTCTCTCGAGGTGTTTCGTTCAAGTCGGATCCTTGAGCTTGTTCTTCAATGGTATTGCTAGTACTCGGTTGAGAGGTTCTAACTCGATCAATCGTCCGTTGGCGAAAGGCTCTAAAGAGTCTTTCCGGCTCTGGATTGAAGAGAAAGAAGTCACCTCTCCTCCTAGGCATGCACTACACACTTGAACAAACGTGAGAACACCTAGTGCTTTATGGGCACTAGGCAAAGACAATAAACGAGCACAACGGAAGACAAAGAGAAAAGGAAACAATAAAATAAAGAAAAAGCCTACAAAATATGCTCAAAGGATACAAGAGGAACACAAGAGGGGTAACTAAGTCAAGCTAATAAGCAAACTAAGTCTAAACATGCGCCGTCCCCGGCAACGGCGCCAAATTGATGGTAAGGTTTTGTCGTGGGTCCTACCGATCAAGTATACCAACTACACCTAACTAGTAGCTAGGGTAAGTCGGGTCGAGTCCACGGGGACGGTAGTAGGTGTCTAGACTAGGTCTACCTAAAAACAAGGCTAAGTTACAAACAAACACAAAGATGACGAGAATTGACAAGCTATGATGATGGAGAAGAATTAAACTAGACTAGCAAAGCACTAGATATGACAAGGACTAAGTGAAACAACTAAAGATCAAAGAAACAAGCAAACTAAATAAATGATTGCTAACTAGAAGGATAAATCAAATATGAAAGGGAGTAGGGTTAGGTTGGGTTCATAAATGTAGTAGGATAATTGGGAGGTCAAGGGTGTAGGTCTCTCTTTGTCACTAAGGTCGGTTTGCGCTCTCGCGCCAAAGCCTAAGTCCGCACTCTCGTGTCTAAGACTAGACCCGAATACTCATGCAAAGTATTACCCAAAACATAATCATTCAACCCAAATTGATTTCAAGATGAGAAGATGAAAACAAGTATGAGAAGCATGGCCACTACAACTCAAACAAGCAATTCAACAAACACATAGAGTGCTCAACATGTGGCTAGTCACAAAGATTCCACCTTTTCCCTTAACCAAAACCTAATTACCCATAATCCACACTTAATCCCCCTACTAACCCCACAAAGAGTCTACTCACTCATAATCAATCTAATACTAACAATGATAAGAGAAATCAACATAAACAACCAAACATTCATCACGAACAAATAAAAACAATAAACAATATGTAAAGATTAAAACTTCAAAGATTAACAAAGATTAAGAGAAAAGAGATTATACCAACTAACAAGGAGATAAAAAGATGAGAACTTGCATTAATAAGAAAAACCCAAATAATCTCCCAAGGTTGTCAAGCTTGGATGAATCTTCAAGAATCTCCTTAATACAAGACTAATTAACTAGATTAATCTAAGATTAACAAAAGTTTAAAGAAAGATTAAGCTAATGAGAGGAGGCACTCTATATAGGGTTTTGAATAATGTATGGTAATGTATGATCCTTAAACAAAACAAGGGAGGAGCATTTATAAGGTTACAAGAGTGAAGGAAAAGAAAATAAGAGTCACGCGGCTACAGCACTCCTTCCCGGTCGGGAATGAATGGTCCCGGTCGGGATGGGCCATCCTTCCCGGTCGGGAAGCTCTCTTCCCGGTCGGGAAGACCAGATCAGTAGCAGTTTGATTCGTGCACTCCTTCCCGACCGGGAAGGCTCTCTTCCCGCCCGGGAAGGGTCTTGTAGGCCTCCATTAAGATCTCTAAGGTCCCTCCTTGCTTCTCATAGGATTCTCATCGATTCTCGGGGCTCGGGAATGGGTCCCAAGGTCTCGGGATCAAATCCAAGGCACCGAGTGATCGTTCCTTCTCTTCGTTGGCTCCAAAAGTGTATGAAACGAGTCGGAATCGTTCCAATTCTCCATGAATAGTCTTGGGAACCTAAAACGAACTAGAAGAAGCATGAGTAGCCCAGAAACCGCTCCAAAGAGCGATTTCACAAGGGAAAACGGGACCAAACACAACAAATTAGGCACTACAAACTACACTTATCAGTATAATTCTTCTTCTCTTTAATCTCTTCTATTTAGTTTTCATTTGTGGTTATGTTTAGTAATCTTCAATAATCCATTATGAATGTTCATGTTTATGTTTGTTTCATTATGGGTGTTGGGTTTACTATCTTGAACATGAGTGAGTAGTCTCTTGCTAGGATTAGTAGGGGAATTTGGTGTCTTAGTGGGCGATTAAGGGTTTGTTTAAGATGTTGGTGGAAGTTTTGGTTGCTTCTTGGTTATATGCATGGAATATGTTTGATGAAATGCTTGAATGACTTGTAGTTGCAAATGCTTGTTTTTCTTGCCTTCTTCTTGTGGTCTTGTGTGTCGCTAAGATGGGTTCTTGCGCGAGAGCGAGGAACCTCTAGGTCGGTTTAAGTAGCGAGAGCCCGGACTATACCTAGATAACCCGACTACCCCTTCACCTTTGCTCTTCCTTGATCATTCCATCACCCTTGAACCCGACCTAATCCTAGCCCTTTTCCTACTTATTTTCTTCTTCGTCTTAGCTATTATTCCTTTAGTTAGTTGAATTCCTAGCTCTAGTTGTCACATTTAGCCTAGTTCTAGTCATAGTCTCTTCCCCTTTTAATTGTTTTAGTTAGTTTAGCCTTGTTGACCTAGTCTTGTTTTTGGGCGACCTTAGTCTAGACACCTCATAACCGTCCCCGTGGACTCGACCCGACTTACCCTATCTACGTGTTAGGTGTAGTTGGTTATTATTTGTTGGTAGGGATCCACGGCAAATCCCTCCCATCAATTTGGCGACGTTGCCGGGGACGGTGCTAGTTTAGACTTAGTTTGCCTATCTACTTGACTTTGTCTTTTGTTTTTTTTATTTTTCTTTGCTTTCTTTTTGCTTCTTGTGTGTGTGTGAAGTTTATTTCTCTCTTGTCTAGTGCCCAAAAAGCACTAGACTTCTCACGTTTGCTCCTAGTCTACAGTTTGTGCCTAGAGGTGGTGACCATCTTCTTCTTTACAACTTAGAACCGCTTTAACGGACAGTTGCTAGATTGAGAGGTCCTCAACTAGGTACGAGCCACAATTTTCGTGTATAGCATGAGGTTTGATCTAAACTCCCAACCCATAGAAGCCAACATGAGCTACTCTTTTTCCTCTATGAATTAAGAGTATGCCATGACGTCTCCCTACTACTATCAAGCTTCGAGGGGTAATCAAGACACTCGTGGGTATGAGCTTGAAGGAAGTGGGAACGGTTACCAACAAGTGAATGCTTATCAATCCTATGATCATGGTGGCTATTGCTCAAGCTATAAATGTGAACCCACCATGTTTCATCATGATTCACCATATGGAAGCCAATATCCCCAAAACCCACCATATTACCCTTCACCTCAACCACAATATGAGCCCCAAAACCCACAATACTACCAATCATCTCAACCTCACTACCAACAATATGATGGCCCAACCCTTGGGCATCATCGAGATTTTCAAGGAGCATTACAAGACCCCAATGACCACCAATTGCCCAACATGGGGTTATATCAAGCGATTCTTCAAATGCAAAAGAGCCAACAAGAAATGGCCATCCAAATGCAAAAGAACCAAGATGAATTCATGGCCCAATAATCGAGGCGATGGATGCTCGATTAAATGCGTTAGCGGTTAAAACCGTAATGTTTTTATCCCGAACGTCACAACTAGATGAAGGGTGCTCAGTTGAGAAAGGGGAGCAACCTAATCACGAAGCCGCCGATGAAGTTCCTTTTGGAAGCGAAACTTGCTTTGAAGAACCTCAATAATCGTCTACCCAAGAAGAGACGAATGAGAAGATAACCCTTGATGAAGGCATTGTTGGTGATGAATTGGAGGAGGCTAGTGAGTTGAATGAGTTGGTGGAATTTGTGAAGTTGTTGGGTGAAAATGACAAGCCCAAGTTGCCCTTGTCCGAGAATATGGAAAAACATCAAGAGCCCCTTGTAAGTAAACCAAGCAACAGTTGGAAGAGATTGAAACCGCCGGTAGAAGTTTCAATTCTCTCCTCCAAGATGATGTGGGGACAACTGATGAAGATGGGGAACCACAACTTGAGGAAGGTATGAGGATGTGCAACAAGGAAATGAGGCCAAAACCGCTTTTTGTGCCTCGTGTCAAGGACTTGAAGTTTGCTTGTGATTGGAGACGGTGCCTAGGGAGGAAGAGGTCGGTAAAGCTCGTAGGATGGATAGACCCCGGAGACGACATGAAAGATGACGTTGGGTCTTTAGGTGACTACTTCTTGCTTCCGACTTGGAGGCTTTGGAGGATAGCTTGGCTCGGTAGCGTGAGCCCTCATTATGATGTGGCTCGTGGGTTTGACTTGCTCCTCCGAGCCCTTGATGGCTACGGTTGAAGAATGAGAGTCCACCATCCTCGATTTGACAGAGTCCCTAAAGAACCGTCATGTTGTATATTCCTCTTTTCTCTTCTCTCGAGTTTTTGTAATTGTGTTTGTGTGATTTGATTGTTTAGTTCTAGGATTTGTTTTGTTTTATGGAATTCTTGTAATTTGGAATTTTGTTGAGTGATGTGAGGGAGGGGATTCTAATGATTATTGTGAAGTTGTGTAGGATGATTGAAGTTTGAAGGGTGACTATGTGAGTTTTGGAGGTGAACGCTTGAAGCGATCTTGGGAGCGGTTCTATTATTTATTTTTGGAGCTTTGATGAAGCTATGTGCTTAGATAAATATTCGCAAATCAAGAGAAGCTCCACTTTTATCTCCCATGATTAGCATCAAGTATTACATGCTCGGTCTTCTATTTTTCCTACAAGTGTCGGCTCGGTGGGATTTTTATTGGAAGACGGGAGCTAGATGGTCGTTTTTTAGATATGTAACTTGACGCAAGTGTGGGTTAGATGATTGTCAAGTTAAGTTAGAGGCCACAAGTGAGCGGGGTTTCAGATACAAATACGCTTCATTCTAGGTAGATGAGCATTAAAAGAGAGTGAGGAACATCATACATTCAAATTACAAAACATACACTAGCTACGAGTGAATCACTAAAGCATACTCCGTAATCAAGAATACATACATGCATACATCAGCTAGTATGTCTGTATGTGCGTTCATGTATGGTTCATTTATGCTGGATGGCATTATGGGGACAGGGAGGGGGACGGGATGTTAGCTTCGGATGAGGTGTGGTTGTTCAGCAATTACCTCACCAATCCAAACATGTAAATTTCTATAATTAATTTGGTGAAATAAAAAGAGTGGTAAACTAACATAGCACGCAGACGTGGGCTATATAATGAAAGCTACGAGTATATATGTAATGAATGATCAAGTAGCTAGTGTGTAGGTAATTGAATCTTAAATGATGTTGAGTGAAAAGCATTAGCCATATCATTCATGCGTGCATGCATTATATTAGTACGGAGTAGAAGAATAGATATATAGAATGACTTGAGTGATGCAACTAACATTGAATTGAAGGAAACAAACAAGCTAAGGATGATCTTGTATTGGGAACACAAGCCTCAATTTACGACCCATAAAAATCTGAGGCACACCAATGTAAAACCTGATACAATCATCAACCCAACTTGATGATCAACACCATCTCATACGATCATACTCCCTCCGTTCCATTTGATTATTAATTATATATAAATACAGTGATCTCGATGATCAACACCATCTCATTTTATATATACAATCATCAACCCAACTCGATGATCAACACCATCTCATACGTCTGCGTGCTATGTTAGTTTACCACTCTTTTATTTCACCAAATTAATTATAGAAATTTGCATGTTTGGATTGGTGAGGTAATTGCTGAACAACCACACCTCATCTGAACCTAACATCCCGTCCCCGTCCCTGTCCCCATAATGCCATCCAGCATAAATGAACCGTACGTGAACGCACATACAGACATACTAGCTGATGTATGCATGTATGTATTCTTGATTACGGAGTATGCTTTAATGATTCACTCGTAGCTAGTGTATGTTTTGTAATCTGAATGTATGATGTTCCTAGCTCTCTTTTAATGCTCATCTACCTAGAATGAAGCGTATTTGTATCTGAAACCCCGCTTACTTGTGGCCTCTAACTTAACTTGACAATCATCTAACTCACACTTGCGTCAAGTTACATATCCATAATGCTGCTTTACTCAGACAAGTTAAACACCTAGCTACAGAAAAGGATTAGTAGTAGTATTAGAACCATATCCATAATTAATATCCTACTAGTTTTATTTATACTAGCATTAGCATAAAATAGGTGTATGGTTAAAGAACTACTTTTAAGTTAATTAGCTGAAAAACTAATTGCAAGAAGAGAAGAAGCTCATCACTCTGAGATGTGATGGTTGTTTGTGTAAGGCAACACGAAACTGAGTTGAAAAAAAATGAGAGCAAAGGCTGTTTCAGGAAAGGCCCTCATTTTGCTGTGCATTGCCATCTTTCTGGCTGGTTCACTTCTTACTAGGCAAAGTTGGAATCATCGGAGTGCTGAGTCAATCAGGTTTCACTCATTAGTAACCATCTCAAACTCGACTCCGATCATAATAAATGGATGGGTTTTTACTTTGTTTCGAAGTTTTTGGGTGTTTGGTTACAACTTTTGTTAGCTGCTTCAGATTTTTTGTAATGTCTGCTTATGTATTTGATTAGTTGCAAGTCGGAGGCAAATATAGAGATATCATGGGAGAAGTTGTGAAGACGAACCAAGCGATTCAGTGTGTACAGTCGTCTTTTCTCGTTCATGTCTCGTCTTCTGAGTTCTTTTTGCTTCTTTTATATCAAACTGTCATAAAAACTGGCAGATCATTAGATAGAAAATCTCGGCAATGGAGACAAAACTGGTAGATGCGCAAAATAGACAAGTCGAGGCAAAGATTTCGGGTGAAAAAGCATCTAATCAGAGTATACATAAGGCATTTGTTGTGATAAGGATCAACACAGCATTCAGCAGCAAAAAAAAGGAGACAATCCCTTAGACAAAAGGTGGTGGATCTTTCTGCTATAAGTATCAATTGGTACGGCTCGATTTAGCATTGTCTCTTCCTCAAAAATTGTGAGAAAAGTTGATCACTTGTGTATATTCTACACCGTGTACAATAGATTCATAGTTAGCTATGTATATATTGTGAAAATGAAAAGAGATGATGTATTGGGGAGTAAATGTTTTTCTTATTAATAAAATTTAAATTCTCGGTATGTGAAATTAGTTTATTTTGTTTTTTTGTTTGGTAGTAGTACAATAGACATCTAATATTTTAAAACCTCTGATGTCTATACGAGCAATAGACAACTAATGTCTTAAAACGTCAGTTGTCTATATGCAAAATAGACAACTATTATTTTAGAAAACAGTTGTCTATTAATGAATAGACAACTGTTGTAAAACAGATGTCTATACTTAGACTAATATACAACTCCAAACTACTCAACTGTTGTAAATCAGTTGTTTATTGCAAAAAAATCAGTTGTCTATTTGATGTTTTGTAGTAGTGTGAGGAGATGGAGACTGGGATGGAGTGGTGTGACCGGGTGTAGCGGGTAAGTTTCGGGATTTGCCTTGGACTCGGCTTTTGGGGGTTAGGTTTTGTTTGACTAATTTGTTTCGTTTTATCTTCCAGGTTTCGCTGGCTTCCCATCAACGGTTGTGGCAAGCCGCCAACTGCTTCCGGACCTATGCATCGAGAGCGGCTGCTTGATGGGAAGGATTTGTCGTGGATCCCAACCGTCAAATAAAACCAACTGACCTAACTAGGGTAGCTAGGGTAAGTCGGGTCGAATCCACAGGGACGGGAGGATGGACTAAGGTATGCTACGGTCTAGGACTAGGTTCGAGACAAGCTATTCTAAGGAGGGGAAGACTAGGACTAAGCTTGGTCTAAAGCAAGAAAACAAACAAAGGAAACGGGCTAGGATTAGGTCGGGGTCAAAGGGGTAATGGAATGGTCAAGGGAGAACTAGAGTGAAGGAAGTAGTAGGGTAATCTAGGTAATGCCCGGGCTCTCGCAACTTAGACTCACCTAGAGGTTCCACCTAAAACCCACCTTGGCGACACAAACGACAAACGGGGTTACTAGCGTGATATCGGGGCCTAGGTCGCATCCGGGCTCTTGCTACTTAGACCGACCTAGGGGTCAACCTCACCGGGCTCTCGCAACTTAATGAGAGAACCGAACCCACAAACAAACTATCACCCACAAGAGAAAAGCAAGAAAAACAAGCATAAGCACATACTAGTCATTCAAGCATTTCAACAAACATGTGATATGCATCAAACCAAGGGGAAACCCAAATCTTCCACCAACATCTCCAACAATCCCTTAATCATCCATTAACACCCAAATCGCCTTACTAACCCTAGCAAAGATCTACTCTAACATATCTATACTAAAACTAACACTAATAAGATGAACCAAAACAACAATCAAAACAAACATGAAGAAACTAACAAGAACTATGAACTATGAACAATCCAAACAACAAAGATTCAAACTTTAATGAAAGAACAAGATTAAGAGAAAGGAAAAGAAGATTATACCAAACTAGAGATGAAAGGAAGAATGAAACTTGCATAAATGGAAGAACCCAAAACAAACATCCAAGTTTGTCAAGCTTGGTGGAGATCTTGAGGAATTCCCAAATTACAAGCACTAATCTAAGATTAACGATAATCTAAAGACTAATCTACACTAATCTATTCTAATTGATAAGTGTAGTTTGTAGTGTCTATTTGTTGTATTTTGGTCCCTTTTTCCTTGTGGAATCGCTCCAAAGGAGCGATTCATGGGCTTCTTATGCTTCCTTTAGTTCGTTTCTTACCCTAGATTAGTTTAAGCCTCCAAAACCCTCGATTTACTCTCACTCATTAGTTTTAATCTCTCTTTAATCCTTAGTTAATCATTGTAATTAATCTTGTATTAAGAAGATTCTTGAAGATTATTCCAAGATTGACAACCTTGGGGTTCTATTTGGGTTTCTTATATATACAAGTTCTCATCTTTTCTTCATCTAGTATTGGTATAATCATCTCTACTCTTGTTCTTAGTTTATTTAATCTTGTTTGAATCTTTTCATATTGTTATTGTTATTATTCTTGTTATTTATTATGGATGCTTGTTTAGTGGTATTGATTTCTTTTATGATTGTTAGTTTGTTCTTTATCAAGAGTGAGTAGTCTTCTTTGTGGGGTTATTAGGGGGATTAGAGGTAGATTATGGATGATTAGGGTTGATTAAGGGGAAAAGGTTATATCTTTGTTGTTAGTCACATTGTAGGCACTCTATGTGTTTGTTGATATGCTTGTGTGAGTTGTAGTGGTCATGCTTCCCATACTTGTGTTCATCTTCTCATTGATTGTTTATGATGCGGAAATGTTGAGAATAGTTTAGTCGCGAGAGCGCGAACTAGGGTCTAAGTTGCGAGAGCCCGGACCCACCTTGACATCGGTCTAAGTTGCGAGAGCCCGGACCGACTCTAGTAACTAAGAGACTCCTATACCCTTGATCACCCCAATTACCCTTCTACTCCTATGAACCCGACCTACCCCACTTCTTTCCATATTTGATCCATCGTCTTAGTTAGTCATAGTTCTTCTAGTTTATTTATTAGATCGATCATTAGTCTAGTTCTTACTCTTCCTCCTTAATAGTTTTCCAATTATCGCTTCTTTGTGTTTGTTTGGTAATTTAGTCTCGTTGTAGGCCGACCTAGTCTAAACCTTGATATACCGTCCTCGTGGATACGATCCCGACTTACACTAGCTACTCACTAGGTTAGTCGGTGTTATATTGATTGGCTAGGGACGTGACAAATCCCTACCATCAATTTGGTGCCGGGGACGGTGCATTGTTTAGACTTAGTTTGCTTATTTCTAGACTTAGTTACCCTTCTTTGTGCTCTCCCATCTTCTCTTGTGAATATTTTCTAGTTTCTCTTCTTTCCTTAGCTTTCTTTTCTCTTTGTCTCTAGTTGTGTTTGTTATTGTCGTTGCCTAGTGCCCATAAAGCACTAGGTGTTCTTACGTTTGTTCTAGTGTGTAGTGTATGCCTAGGAGGGGAGGCGACTTCTATCTCTTTAATCCAGAGCCGGAGAGACTCTTTCGAGCCTTTCTCCAATGGACGATTAATCGGGTTAGGATCTCTCAACCAAGTTCAAGCACCACTCATCAAGGGCAAGCCCAAGGAGCCGACTTGAGCATTTCACCTCGAGAGACGGCCGGAGGGACCTTCATCAATCCCTTCGGTGATTCTTCTCCTAGTTCCCCCTCTTCATCTACATCAACACTCTCTACACCACCATCTTCTCCCTTACATCCAAGAATGCCTAAGTTTTCCTCTCACTCCACATTCACCGAGGATGTCTTGCCGGGACCGAGTGCATTACCGAAAATCTATACCGGGAATTTTGTGGCAAAGACTCAATTTATCCAACTTGTGGAGAGGAGCCCATTTAGTGGTTTGCCCACCGAAGACCCGCACCAACACATGGAGACCTTCTCCGATTATTGTGACGCTATATCTCAAACCGGGGTTACTCAAGACCAAATTCGTTGGGTACTCTTCCCGTTTTCTCTTATTGGAAAAGCGAAGCAATGGATCAAGAGTCTCGATAGGGCAACCATGGGTATCGACACTTGGAAAAAGCTTGCCTTGGCGTTCTACCAAAAGTTTTACCCTCCGGAAAAGACGAACTTGCTTAGGGCCTCCATCACCGGGTTCCAACAAAGGGATGAAGAGAGCCTATATGAAGCTTGGGAGCGGTTTAAGTCTTTGGTAAGATCGTGCCCTCATCATGGACTCTCACAATGGTTCTTGGTGCAACAATTTTGGAATGGACTTTATGAGGACTCGAGAGCCATTCTCAACATGGGCTCCAATGGTAGGTTTACCGAGGTCGATGACGACCAAACATGGGCGAGAATCGAAGAGATGGCGGTGCATAATTCGCAATACTCTAGGCCTAGGAAGGCACATCGAGGAGGCATGCATGAGGTCGATGCTATCACTAAGTTAAGCATTGACCTTGGAGCTCAACTCAAAACACACATGGAGACTATTGACAAGAAGCTCCAAAGCCACCTCGACCAAGTCCAAGGATCTAGTTCCTCCCACCATTAACCGATTCAAGAAGTGAATGCTTTGGGGTTCGCACCTCCTACACCTTACATTGGGATGTGCGACACTTGTGGAATCGTTGGTCATGACCCTATGAGTTGTAGAGGGAGTATTGAACAAGTGAACGCCTTTCAAGCGTTCAAGCAAGGTGCCTCCTTCTCTAATCAATACCAAGCTTCCAATCAAGTCCCTCAACAACAAACACTTCAACATCAACAACAACCTCGTCCTTATGTTCCACCTCCCTTACGGGACAACAATGAAATTTACCAAGGTTATGTGGGTAACCAAAGACCCTTCAACAATTTCAAGCAAAATAACCAAGGCAACTTCAACAACAAGCAAGGGTTCCAACAAGGGAACTTCAATCATGGCGGTTTCCAAGGAAACCAAAATTTCCAAGGAAACCGGATCTTTCAAGGTCAACAAAACCACAACCAAGGCCTTAATCAAGGCAATTCTCATGGGTTCCAAGGGAACCATCAACAACAACAAGCAACACAAGGCAATCAACAAAGCAAACCTAGGAGTCGGTCTCCTATTCATGACTACGGTACTCCATTGGCTCTCACCGATACTCCGCATAATCCATCATCCCCACCACGGGATTCGGACATACAAAAGCAAATGTTGGATATGCAAAGGAGTACTCAAGACATGCAAAGGAGTCAATTGGAAACACAAATGTCGCAACAAGGAATCATTGCTCAAATTCTAATGGATAACAAGGAAATGAAGACTCACATGAAGATGATTGAGAACCAAGTAGCTCAACTTGCATCGGGGAGTTCTTCAAGACAAAGGGGACAATTACCTCCTCAAGGTGAAACTCCAAATTTTGAGCATGTCAATGCCATCACCTTGAGGAGCGGTGCTACATATAATCCTCCCGTGTTTCCTAGTGAGCAACAAGAGATGAAGGAATTTATGTCTCCAAATCAAGAAGAATCAAGTTTGGACAATCCAATGGAGGAACAAGTACTATGGGAAGTTGAAAAACCCCAAAAAGACAACCCTCCCCCTCTTCAAGAGAAAGACAAGGGAAAAAGGAAAGTGTCCTTTGAAGAGTCCACCCCAATTAATCAAAAAAAGTACCAAATAAAGTTGCCTTATCCATCAAGGCAAATGAAGACTAAGGTGGACACTCATTACGACAAGTTCCTTAGTATTGTGAAGAAATTGGATGTTAGTGTCCCATTCACCGAATTACTCACCCAAATCCCGGTATATGGAAGATTTATGAGAGAAATCTTAGCTAGGAAGAGATCCGTCGACAAGGAAGAGACCGTAGCGTTCACGAGGGTGGTGAGCGAGATTATTCAAGGTTCCACGCTTCCGATGTTGAAGGATCCGGGTAGTTTTTCGATCCCTTGCACCATAGGCAACTTCTTGATCAAGAATGCGTTATGCGACTTGGGCGCGAGTGTGAGCATCATTCCTTATTCTATTTGTTGCCGCCTCGGAATGAAAGAGGTCAAATGTACGTCCCTCACCCTCCAAATGGCCGATAAATCATTCAATCGACCATTAGGAATGTTAGAGGACGTACCGGTACGAGTGGGGAAATACTTCATTCCGGTCGACTTCATTGTGCTTGACATGCCGGAGGATGCCAATACTCCCATTATTCTTGGGCGCCCATTTCTACACACCGCGAGTGCCATGATCGATGTGAAGAACGGTAGGATCACATTCGAGTTAGGCGAGGAAAAGATAGTGTTCGACCTCCAAGGCAACACTACGCCTACTAAGGATGAATCATGCAATATGATCCAAGCCAAGAAAGACATCGATCTAGGGGGTGAACCGGAACAAAGCTTGAAGAAGTACTCTTATGTACTTGATGATTATGACTCCGAGAGTGAGAAGGATGAGTTCCCATGTCATGGGCTTGATGACAAGTTGAAGTGCAATGACAAGGAACCAGATGAGCCTCCCTTGGGGCCGCATGAGGACCGGTGGACGTTTGGGTATGTCCCCAAGGACCAAAAGTACAAGTTCAAGTCGTTGAACTTGGAAGAGCGGGATGCCCCGGGAACGTCAAGGCAAGGCCATGAGGAGCCTTGGGATATGGTCGGTTATATGACATGCTTGATTGAAGACTTCTCTAGGGCCTTCGACTTGTTCTTACGTGCCCTTGATGGAGATGGAATAGTTTTGGCTTTTGAAAAAGATTGAAGAAAGCACCACCTTGGTTTGACGGAGTTCCACAAGAACCGTCCCATTGTATATATCTCTTTCTTGTAGTTAGTTGGATTTTTGTGAATTCTTGTTATTTGATTTGATTGATGAGCGTTGTGAGGGAGAGAGTTTGATGTGTGTTTGAGTATTGTTTGATAGGTGAAGTGAGAACGCTCCTAGAGAGGATTGGCTATGGTATACCTTGGGTTGTGAGCAAGAGGATTGGGTTTTTGAAGCTTGGAACAAGCTTTTGGGGATTGTGGAAGTTGAAGAAGACCCATCCCGGCCGGGATGAGGCTTCCCGACCGGGAAGGGTAAGGCATCCCGACCGGGAAGGAGCCGTCCCGATCGGGATGGGTACACCATATTCGGAGCTTCCTGTGAGTCCGTCCCGACCGGGATGAGGGCGTCCCGACCGGGACGGGTGAGGTAACCCGATCGGGATCAGTCTTCCCGACCGGGATGGTCCTCTGCTCCCCTTTTGTGATTCTTCTTCGCAATCAAGTCCACCCAACCGTTTTATGCCCCCTCCCAACCTCCCACTCCTCCTTGTCCCTATCATACGACCCATACACCTCACTTTACACCGAGATCCACATCAAATCCCACCACCCTCACACCTCTACCACCTCTACCATGCGATGTTATCGAGAATGAAGCGGAAAAGCAATGATGAAGACAAGCAAGCGCCTTTATCGATCTATGAGACGATGGAGAGAGTGAGTTGCTAACCTATGGTACGGCAACTATCCTTTCTTTTCCGTTTTTGTTGTTGCTTGTTTTCCTTTGTTTATTCCCTTCCCCCTGTACACTTATGTGTCTTGATGTCATGGTGGCCTTCGAGGCCTCGGTAGTGGTTACTTCCAACTCCCAACGATGTGATTACGTCGAGAGTCAATCGAAAAATCCAAATTTTACAAGTTTTTCACTCTTTCTTTTTGAGGATTTAATCGGATTTAGGCGGAATCCGGGCTAGGTGACTTGATTACACCTAGCCCTCCCCTCCCATTTCCTTTTATTTCCTTCTTTTTATTTTTCTTCCCCCTTCCATATCTTTTTCTCGTCTCGGCCCATGGTGACTTGACTACACCCCGGCCGGGCACCTTCTACCTTTTCTTCATCTTCATTTTTTTTTAGCTTTATTTTCGTAGTTTCTTTTCTTTTTCTTTTATCTCTCCGCACACTACGATTGAGCATATGAGGACATTGCTCGATTTAAGTGTGGGGGAGCGATATTCTATCGTAGTTAGTTTTATTTTCCCTTTTTTCTAAAAACCCTTTAAAAATCCTAAAAATTTGAAAAAAATTCACAAAAATCAAAAAGATTTTCTCTTTTGTGTTTTCATTTCGTGTCTTTGTGTCGTATATTTCTTTGTGTGCGTGTTTTGCCTCCCTTTTTCCTTATAGGTCGCTTAATCACCGCTAGCTTTGGAGAGCTTTCAAGACACCCGGTAACATCTTTTCAACCCTTATTCCTGTTTGTTTCTTGTGGAGTTTGGAGGAGTTATGTGTTGTGGTGTGCTCGAGTGGAGCTTTGTAAAGTTTGTGGATGATTGGTTGCTCATTTGGAAGTTCGGGGTGGTGTTTGTTTTGTATGTGTTCGTTTTGTTTTGTTCTTGTTCTGTTGCTTTTGTTTCTTTTTCTTTCGTTCGTTTTCGTCATGTCTTCATTTTGTGTTGTGTTTGTTGAGTCTTGTGTGTAAAAGGTTTTCAAAAACCCGGTTTAGAGGCTAGTGCGCGAGTGCTTACTTTCCCTTCCTAGTTGTATAAGTCGAGTTTTGGACTTTAATCTAGTAGAATGACCCTAAATCAATGATTTCGTTGGTCCTTTACCTTGAGTCCACCTAGCTTACTAGGAATTTACTACGGGATTTTCACTTTTGACCATTATGACCACCCACGGTGTGAAAAGGCCTTGGTTACCGAGTCTCGTCCCCTAGGTGACCGTGTTTAGGATCGTTTTGATTAGTCCAAGTTCTCCACTTTTTGTGGGTTAGAAGGGAAGGGCCCGTCCCGACTTACCCATTTCCCCTACCTTCTACACATATACACACAATAAATTGCAAATTGTTGATTCTCTCTTTCTTGTTACTCAATGAAATGCCAAATCTTGCCAAAAAAAGGGCAAGGAAAAGAAAAAGAAAGAAAAAAATGAAAGAAAGAAAAGAAATGAAGAAAAAGAAAAGGAACAAAAGCCAAAAAGAAAATAGAAAAGAAGAAAAAGAATGGCATGGCAAAACAAAGTGAAAATGCAAAAGAAGAAATAAAATGCCAAAAGAAAACCCGTCTCACAAAAAGAAATCCTCACAAAAATAAGCCTTTTTCCGACTTTTGCCGTGAAGAGCCTACCAAAGGACCGAGTCCCGAGGAAGGATGATAGCGGCATTAGTCGGTCTTCCCTCATTTTGCATACTTCCACCTTTTTACTTGGACTAGTTAGGCGGTTTTAGACGCGGGACGACCCTCTTGGCTCACGCTAAAGGGGGCGGGGTCTCACTTACCTACAGTGTCGACTAACACCGTGGTTCTTCACTTTTCCACTCCGCCGATCGTCCCGTTGTACGTTTTTAGAAAGTTAGGAGGACCTAGGTAAGTTACCAACGTTTTTGTTGCTTTATCGTCATACTATTAGGGTCTATTCCACCTTGGTTTGTATTGCTAGCTTGAGAACGTTGTCACTTACCTCGAGTCCTAAACCGGTGCTTCTTTCACCGCTTTTAGAGGGAAGCGGTATTTCTTTTGTTTTGGGCGCAACCGATTATGTGTTTGTTTGTATGTTTGTTTGTTTATGTGTTTTGTGTCCGGTTGCATCCGCGGTTTTGTCGCAAGACACGACTTGCCTTGCGGAGTGCACTTTTCCTCTAAGTGCACTCAAGTGAGTTAAAGGGACGTAGGGTGCGCTAATACCCATTCGGCTAGTTTAGTAGTTAGTGTGTGCTTACTCGAGGGCGAGTAAGGGTTAAGTGTGGGGGAGTTGATAAGTGTAGTTTGTAGTGCCTATTTGTTGTGTTTTGGTCCCTTTTTCCTTGTGGAATCGCTCCTTTGGAGCGATTCATGGGCTTCTTATGCTTCCTTTAGTTCGTTTCAGGTTCCCGAGACCGATTTGGAAGAGTTGGAGCGATTCCGACTCAATACATGCACATTTTGGAGCCAACGAGATAAAGGAACGATGACTCGAGGCCTTGGAATCGACCCCGAGACCTTGGGACCCAATCCCGAGCCTCCGACACACGATCCCGAGTCCCGAGAATCGGTGGGAAGCCCATGAGAAGCAAGGAAGGACCAAAGAGCGTTTAAGGAAGGCATACAAGGCCCATCCCGTTCGGGATGGGGTGCTACATTAGGATGGCTGCTGTGAGCCCATCCCGGTCGGAACCAACCCGTCCCAATCGGGATGACAGAGCCGTCCCGATCGGGATGATCCGTCCCGGTCGGGAAGCTACAGAGGCAGCACGGGCTTCTTCTTTTCTTCTCCTTCATTCTTGTACCCATATATATACCTCTTCTTGTAATTTTAAGACATCTTATATTACCCTAGATTAGTTTAAGCCTCCAAAACCCTAGATTTACTCTCACTCATTAGTTTTAATCTCTCTTTAATCCTTAGTTAATCCTTGTAATTAATCTTGTATTAAGAAGATTCTTGAAGATTATTCCAAGATTGACAACCTTGGGGTTCTATTTGGGTTTCTTATATATACAAGTTCTCATCTTTTCTTCATCTATTATTGGTATAATCATCTCTACTCTTGTTCTTAGTTTATTTAATCTTGTTTGAATCTTTTCATATTGTTATTGTTATTATTCTTGTTATTTATTATGGATGCTTGTTTAGTGGTATTGATTTCTTTTATGATTATTAGTTTGTTCTTTATCATGAGTGAGTAGTCTTCTTTGTGGGGTTAGTAGGGGGATTAGGGGTAGATTATGGATGATTAGGGTTGATTAAGGGGAAAAGGTTATATCTTTGTTGTTAGTCACATTGTAGGCACTCTATGTGTTTGTTGATATACTTGTGTGAGTTGTAGTGGCCATGCTTCCCATACTTGTGTTCATCTTCTCATTGATTGTTTATGATGCGGAAATGTTGAGAATAGTTTAGTCGCAAGAGCGCGGACTAGGGTCTAAGTTGCGAGAGCCCGGACCCACCTTGACATCGGTCTAAGTTGCGAGAGCCCGGACCGACTCTAGTAACTAAGAGACACCTATACCCTTGATCACCCCAATTACCCTTCTACTCCTATGAACCCGACCTACCCCACTTCTTTCCATATTTGATCCATCGTCTTAGTTAGTCATAGTTCTTCTAGTTTATTTATTAGATCGATCATTAGTCTAGTTCTTACTCTTCCTCCTTAATAGTTTTCCATTTATCGCTTCTTTGTGTTTGTTTGGTAATTTAGTCTCGTTGTAGGCCGACCTAGTCTAAACCTTGATATACCGTCCTCGTGGATACGATCCCGACTTACCCTAGCTACTCACTAGGTTAGTCGGTGTTATATTGATTGGCTAGGGACGTGACAAATCCCTACCATCACTAATCTATGCTAAAACTATCTAGGGTTTAGTCTAATATGAAGTACCTAAGCTTAACAAAACAAGGGAAGAGTATATATAGGGTTACAATGAGTAAGGAGAAGAAAAGAATGAGTTGCGTGCTACAGCTCACTCATCCCGCCCGGGACGAGATGGTCTCGCCCGGGACGAGATGGTCCCGCCCGAGACGAGTCCTTCCCGGTCCTTCCCGGTCCGGAAGGCCACTATCCCGCCCGGGAAGGACCTTGTAGGCCTCCATTATGATCCTTTTGGTCCCTCCTTGGTTCTCATGGGCTTCTCACCGACTCTCGGGTCTCGGGATCGAGTCTAAGAAGCTCGGGATTGGGTCCCAAGGTCTCGGGGTCGAATCCAAGGCATCGAGTGATCGTTCCTTCTCTTCGTTGGCTCCAAAAGTGTATGAAACGAGTCGGAACCGTTCCAATTCTTCATGAATGGTCTCGGGAACCTGAAACGAGCTAAAGAAAGCATAAGTAACCCATAAATCGCTCCCAAGGAGCGATTCCACAAGGAAAATAGGACCAAAACACTACGAAATAGGCAAACTACACTTATCAACTCCCCCACACTTAACCCTTACTCGCCCTCGAGTAAGCACATACTATCTACTAAACTAGCCGAGTGGGTATTAGCGCACCCTACGCCCCTTCAACTCACGCGAGTACAGTTAGAGGAGAAGTGCACCCCGCAAGGCAAGTCGGGTCTTGCGACAAAACCGCGGATGCAACCGGACACAAAACACACAAACAAACAAACACACAAACAAACACTTAGACGGTTGCACCCAAAACAAAAGAAATACCGCTTCCCTCTAAAAGCGGTGAAAGAAGCACCGGTTTAGGACTCTAGGTAAGTGACAACGTTCCTAAGCTAGCAATACAAACCAAGGTGAACTAAACCCTAATAGTATGACGATAAAGCAATAAAAACGTTGGTAACTTACCTAGGTCCTCCTAACTTTCTAAAAACGTACTACGGGACGATCGGCGGAGTGGAAAGTGAAGAACCATGGTGTTAGTCGACACTGTAGGTAAGTGAGACCCCGCCCCCTTTAGCGTGAGCCGAGAGGGTCGTCCCGTGTCCAAAACGGCCTAACTAGTCCAAGTAAAAAGGTGGAAAACATGCAAAATGAGGGAAGACCGACTAATGCCGCTATCATCCTTCCTCGGGACTCGGTCCTTTGGTAGGCTCTTCACGGCAAAAGTCGGAAAAAGGCTTATTTTTGTGGGGATTTCTTTTTGTGAGACGGGTTTTCTTTTGGCATTTTCTTTCTTTTCGACGTTTTGATTTGTTTGTTGCCATGCCATTTCTTTTTCTTCTTTTCTATTTTCTTTTGGCTTTTGTGCCTTTTCTTTTTCTTCATTCTTTTCTTTCTTCCATTCTTTTTTCTTTCTTTTCTTTTCTTTGCCCTTTTTGGCACGATTTGGCTTTTTGGCACTTCTTTGTGTAACAAGAAAGAGAGAATTTAACAAATTGCAATTTATTGTGTGATATGTGTAGGAGGTAGGGAAATGGGTAAGTCGGGACGGGCCCTTCCCTTCAAACCCACAAAAAGTGGATAACTTGGACTAATCAAACGATCCTAAACACGGTCACCTAAGGGATGAGACTCGGTAACCAAGGCCCTTTCACACCGTTGGTGGTCATAATGGTCAAAGGTGCAAATCCCGCAGTAAATTCCTAGTAAGTTAGGTGGACTCAAGGTAAAGGACCAACGAACTCATTGATTCAGGGTCATTCTACTAGATTAAAGTCCAAAACTCGATTTATACAACTAGGAAGGGAAAATAGACACTCACACACTAGCCTCTAAACCGGGTTTTCGAAAACGGTTTACGCACAAGACACACAACACAACACAAAACAAAGACACGACGAAAACGAACGAAAGAAAAAGAAGCAAAAGCAACAAAACAAAAACAAACAAAACGAACACATAAACAACACAAACACCACCCTTATCTTCCAAACAAATCCCCAAATCAAACGCAAGTATGTACAAGCTCCACCCGAGCACACCTCAACACAACTTTCTCCAAACTTCACAAGAAATAAAGAGGGGAAAAAGAGATAGAAGATGTTACCGGATGTCTTCAAAGCTTTCCAAAATTAACGGTGGTTAAGCAACCTAAAAGTAAAAGGGGGACAAAACACACACAACAAAACAAATGAACGAAACAATGACACACAAAAGGAAAAGACACAAAAGAAAATCTTTTTGAATTTTTGTGAAAATTTTTCAATTTTTTAGGGTTTTTGAAGATTTTTCGAAAAAACTAAGAAAATAAACTAAACTATACTAGAATATCGCTCCCCCACACTTAAATCGAGCAATGTCCTCATATGCTCAATCGTAGTGTGCGGAGAGACAAAAGAAAAAGAAAAGAAACTACGAAAATAAAGCTAAAAATCAAAAATAAAGTGAAGAAAAGGTAGAAGGTGTCCGGCCGGGGTGTAGTCAAGTCACCATGGGCCGAGACAAGAAAAGATATGGAAGGGGGAAGAAAAATAAAAAGAAGGAAATAAAAGGAAATGGGAGGGGAGGGCTAGGTGTAATCAAGTCACCTAGCCCGGATTCCGCCTAAATCCGACTAAATCCAACAAAAAGGGGTGAAAAACTTGTAAAATTTGGATTTTTGAAATGACTCTCGATGTAATCACATCATCGAGAGTCGGGAGCAACATAAACCAAGGCCCCGAGGGCCACCATGACCTCAAGACACAAAAGTGTACAAGGGGAAGGGAATAAACACGAAAGAAAACAAGCTATAAAAGACGGGAAAGAAAGGATAGTTGCCGTACCAATAGGTTAGCAACTCACTCGCTCCATCGTCTCATAGATCAATATAGGCACAAGGCTTGTCTTCGTCAATGCTATTCCTCTTCAAACTTGATAGAACCGCATGGTTGAGGTAGTAATGGTGTGAGGGGGGTGGGATTTGATGGGAAAGTCGGTGTAAAGTGAAGAGAAAATGAGGTGAGGGTATGTAAATGAAGTGTAAGGGTCATATGACATGAGCAAGGATGGGTAGGGAGGTTGGGTGGGGGTATACAATGGTTGGCTCAAATGTCAAAGAAGAGGCCAAAAGAGGAGAAAAGAGACCATCCCGGTCGGGATGGATGGTCCCGATCGGGATGACACACCCGTCCCGATCGGGAAACCCCCATCCCGGTCGGGATGACACTCCAGTAAGCTCGAATTTTGGTACCCTCATCCCGATCGGGATGACTCCTTCCCGTCGGGATGGATCTTCTCGACCTTCCACAAACCCCAAAAGCTTCACCGAAGCTTCAAAAACCGACTTCCATACTCACGATCCGAGCTCTATCATTAACCATTCCTCTCTAGGAATCATCTTCACTTCACACCTATCACAATAAACTCAATTACAACATCAAATTCCCTCCCTCACATCGCTCATCAAAAATCCAAATGAACAAGAGTTCCACAAAGGCTAACAAATCCTAGAAACAAAACTGTACAAACAAACATAAACACAAATACAAGCACAAAAGAAAAGGGAAAAGATATTTACACTAACTACTCTCACCAACAACGCCTCCATAGCAATCAAGAGCTCGAAGGAGTAAGTCAAATGCACTAGCAACATCTTCAATTAAGCTCACATGGCCGAGCCTAGCCACTTCCAAGAGCTTCCAAGTCAGAAGGAAGAAGCGATCGTCTTCATTATGCTCGGGGTTCTCGTGATCTTCCGGGTCTTCGGAACCATGATAGCAACGACTCTTATGACCATCCGGTAGGTATAGTGGTCTAGAGTCATGCTCGGCAATATGATGCGGGAGATCACACCCTAGGGGTGTCGCTTCTTCTACGGGGTCGAGAGTGGAACTCTTTTCCACCGCCCGACAAGGATTCTCTTCATCAACCGTCTCACGAGACAAGGGACTAGACATCGAGTGCGGTAGAGGAGGAGAAGGCATCATGTTTTCTTCATTGGAGGCTTTAGGATCCTCCAATTTCCCATTCAAGGCAAGTTCCAAGGCATCTACTTCTTTTTCCCAAGTATTGCGCTCCTTTTCACTCACCTTGTCTAGTTGGTCATGAGGGGTCATCTCTTCACTTGGGTTTGGATTGTCAACATCTGGTTCATCACGAAGAAAATCAAACAAATCCAACTTTATCGCCAATACATTGGCTCCCCAAGAGTTATCTTGATAGTCATGTTCAAATCCCTCCTCATTGTCGACCCTTGAAGCTTCAACTTCCTCTACTCTTCCCCTATCCTCACCACCTAAGCAACACTCGACAATGGTCTCTTGATCGACCCCCTCTTCTTCATTTGTAGCTTCAAGATTGGGTTGAGACACCCGACCTTCATGCCCTAATGAACCTTCCTCAACATGTTGTGAAGCTCGAGTGGCCGACATCGTGATATGAGCCATGAGTGCATTGATGCGAGCATCTTGCACCCCTATTCGGGCCTTGAGCTCCTTTTCAACCCCTTGTATGTAAGTCATCATCATTTGTTGACTCTTTTGCATTAGATTCATCATCTCATGTTGACCCTTATGCAATATCATTATCGCCTCTTGTTGACTTTTTTGCATTTGGACCAACATTTGACAATTCTCAAAGTCGGGGATTTTTGGTTGTGGGTTATGTGAGGGTGTTTGGTAGTTGTTAGGATGTTGGAATGATCCTTGACAACCTTCTTGGTAACCATATGGAGGGCGTTCGTGAGATTGTTGATGAGGTTGATATGGTTGGTGAGATTTCGGGACTTGGCCATTTGCCCCAAAGTTGTCCCGTGACGATTGATGGTAGCTTGGACGAGCCATGTCCATAACGTCGCTTTGGTACCTAGGATGAGCTAGAAGCACTTGAGCAAACGTTAGTAGCCTAGTGCTTTTGAGGCACTAGGAGGGTGGAATAGTACACAAGAAGAAAAACGGAGACACACAAGGAGAAGAGAACACAAAAATCAAGAACAAAGTCCAAAACTAAGCAAACAAAAGTCTAAACTACGCCGTCCCCGGCAACGGCGCCAATTTGATGGGAAGGATTTGTCGTGGATCCCAACCGTCAAATAAAACCAACTAACCTAACTAGGGTAGCTAGGGTAAGTCGGGTCGAATCCACAGGGACGGGAGGATGGACTAAGGTATGCTACGGTCTAGGACTAGGTTCGAGACAAGCTATTCTAAGGAGGGGGAGACTAGGACTAAGCTAGGTCTAAAGCAAGAAAACAAACAAAGGAAACGGGCTAGGATTAGGTCGGGGTCAAAGGGGTAATGGAATGGTCAAGGGAGAACTAGAGTGAAGGAAGTAGTAGGGTAATCTAGGTAATGCCCGGGCTCTCGCAACTTAGACTCACCTAGAGGTTCCACCTAAAACCCACCTTGGCGACACAAACGACAAACGGGGTTACTAGCGTGATATCGGGGCCTAGGTCGCATCCGGGCTCTCGCTACTTAGACCGACCTAGGGGTCGTCCTCACCGGGCTCTTGCAACTTAATGAGGGAACCGAACCCACAAACAAACTATCACCCACAAGAGAAAAGCAAGAAAAACAAGCATATGCACATACTAGTCATTCAAGCATTTCAACAAACATGTGATATGCATCAAACCAAGGGGAAACCCAAATCTTCCACCAACATCTCCAACAATCCCTTAATCATCCATTAACACCCAAATCGCCTTACTAACCCTAGCAAAGATCTACTCTAACATATCTATACTAAAACTAACACTAATAAGATGAACCAAAACAACAATCAAAACAAACATGAAGAAACTAACAAGAACTATGAACTATGAACAATCCAAACAACAAAGATTCAAACTTTAATGAAAGAACAAGATTAAGAGAAAGGAAAAGAAGATTATACCAAACTAGAGATGAAAGGAAGAATGAAACTTGCATAAATAGAAGAACCCAAAACAAACATCCAAGTTTGTCAAGCTTGGTGGAGATCTTGAGGAATTCCCAAATTACAAGCACTAATCTAAGACTAACGATAATCTAAAGACTAATCTACACTAATCTATGCTAATCTATGCTAAAACTATCTAGGGTTTAGTCTAATATGAAGTACCTAAGCTTAACAAACAAGGGAAGAGTATATATAGGGTTACAATGAGTAAGGAGAAGAAAAGAATGAGTTGCGTGCTATAGCTCACTCATCCCGCCCGGGACGAGATGGTCTCGCCCGGGACGAGATGGTCCCGCCCGAGACGAGTCCTTCTCGGCCGGGACGGGCTCAAGACAGGAGCTGTTGGTTTTGTGCACTCCTTCCCGGTCCGGAAGGCCACTATCCTGCCCGGGAAGGACCTTGTAGGCCTCCATTATGATCCTTTTGGTCCCTCCTTGGTTCTCATGGGCTTCTCACCGACTCTCAGGTCTCGGGATCGAGTCTAAGAAGCTCGGGATTGGGTCCCAAGGTCTCGGGGTCGAATCCAAGGCATCGAGTGATCGTTCCTTCTCTTTGTTGGCTCCAAAAGTGTATGAAACGAGTCGGAATCGTTCCAATTCTTCATGAATGGTCTCGGGAACCTGAAACGAGCTAAAGAAAGCATAAGTAACCCATAAATCACTCCCAAGGAGCAATTCTACAAGGAAAATAGGACCAAAACACTACGAAATAGGCACTACAAACTACACTTATCACTGCTGTCTCTTCCCGTGATATTTCGGGACCTCGATCGGTAAGTATGCTTTTTCTGGGGCTAATTTTCTAGGCTGGTTGCGCATTTTCTTAAAGGGTAGTTGTATTTGCAGGATGCTCTGGATATGGTAAGGCAGTTGGAGACTCGGGTAACCGAGCTCGAGACGACTGAGGCCAAGTTGCTGGGATTTCTGCAATCTCAGGATAACGAGATTGCCAAGCTTAAGGAGCAATTGGCTCAGACTCAGGGCGAGACCTTCGCGCAGGGTGAAGCTAGGTTCGGGGGTGAGGTGGAGAGATAGGTTGAGGCTGAGGCCGAGGGTCAGGTTACAGGCACTACCAAGGATGTCGGAGGAATTTCCGAGACAGCTACCATGGATATGTTGACGGGTATTGAAGGTAATGAATCTCCTACATTTAATCTGGTGGATCTAGATTTGGATGTCGACATCGGTGAGTTTGTGCTTGCTGTTGGTGCAGCCTGTAAGGGTCCTCCCTAGTTTGTAAACTTGATTTGTGATCAAATTTTGTATAATTTGTATATTTTCGACTTTTAATGCTTTGACAGATTCGTTAGTCTTGCGTTTTGTTTCTCTTTTCGAATTGTTGACTTAGATGACAAGTAATCACTTCAAGTTCGGTTTGTTCGCGGTTTCGTCGTAGTTTAGGATGTTTTAAATGCGTTAGGATTGCATGGGAGTACGAAAAATGTTTTTCGGAAATCTAAAAATGTGTTAGTTTGAGACGAGAGTTGGACCAAGTAGTACGTCGATTAAAATGTGTAGACATCTAGATTTGGACCTTGTGGCTGCAGAAGTGCCCAAAAAACACCCAATGACGATAGGACTGCAACGCGACACGGGTTCGCGATGTTTTAGGTAGTTTTTCGATAGAACGGATCAAATAAATTACTCGGGCAAATTAAACTAACATGATGGCAGCCTTAGTTGTGTCGTTACGGTCGCATAGACACTAATTAGAGTCGATTCTGACACTGGGACCCCGAGTCAGTCCCGAAACTCGAGCCGAGTCAGCATCGCGCCAGGCGAACCTCGGGATGCACACCCGAGGCCCACTTAAACCGCGGCGCTAGGTCAAGGGAGGGGAACCTTAACCCCCCCAAGATACATATTTTACACCCGCCTCACGGCTTTGGAAAGTATCAAAATCGTATCTTCAAAACTCCAGCCACCCCACCTCACACGCCTTAGACTCCCCACGCCTGAACCCAGGCGCCTGAGTCTTGGTGCGCCTCAGCTCAGGCGTCCATATGGGCGACGAGGGCCGAAAGCACCTATAAATACCCCCCTCACCTCATTCATTCGACACAACTTCTCATCATCTCTTCTCCCTTTAATCTCTCGTTAAGGCCTCCCATTCCGACACCCGAGGCAAACTATCCACTCGATCGTAGTTTCGATAAAAAGCGACATCGATGCTACTCCTCACCTTCGAGCACCTCACTCAATACCGAGGTGCCTGTGTTCGACTAGCTCTGCCGGAGTAGTAACGAAGCTCTGCCGGAGTAGCCGCAGGAAGAGTTGACGGTAACGGAGCCCGGCCAGAGTCACTGGTCAAGCTAGGAGGATCCGCCTACCATCTAAACAAAACTTTCCATACTCGTACTTTCTTTAATTATGCACTACGACAATACTAGATGCGGACACTAGGTCCGCAAGCACTCACTAAAATACGTAACGTCCCAACTTCAACCGCAAATACTAAAATAGACTAAATAGACTTGAGTAATTCCGAGATCCGTTCTCAAACTATCTATGCATCGTGTCTCATTTAGTGTATACTCCGAGGGTGCAAATTCTCACTATGTGATTTACTTACATTCGCATTTACAGTTTTTCATATGATTTATTGCTTTTATGACCTTATAATCGCACGCTAAATCACTTAACACGAAAATCAAGTCGTAAATCAACTAAAATTAAACAAAGCGATGGTTGGGTTTCGTATTAGTCTCGGTGCTCGCCTCACTAGGTTCGACGCATATTTATTAATACCGGACCGACGCATCTTAAGCAGAATACCAGGTAAGGTATACCACGAGAATGACTAATATCTGTATTATCGCGTTAGAACTGATTTGCTAATACGTATAATGCTAGTACTCTCTACTCTCCTACATGCATCTTTTCATGGCTTGCTGTCACGTGAAATCGCATGCAAAGAATGTAAACACAACCACTTTGACGATAAAACTTACTTGTCTTTAAACAACCGACGTAGCAAAAGGTATAGGGTTAAAACAACGGATGTTACAGTATTTCCACCACAACAAAAGAACTAGATTATCAGCCCACCGATTGATTAGTAGAGGCCATGCCGCAATAGTGCGGGCTGGATTGGGTGTTGACATCTATCGGATGTTGGCTTCGCAATACGTACACTCACCCCTTACTCAGAATCAACGTTTATCGGATGTCCGAAACCATTGGCAATGAGAGTCATTCCAGGCATGGAGTGCTTAAGGGTACAAGTCTTTATCTTTAGGTCCCGTGCCACTCAACTTTGAGCCGGTAAGGGATCAAAGTTGACTTGAACGGTTTCTGAGTTCCCATAATTGACTCGGTGGCGACTTCACAAATCGGCAACGAATGCAGTTCACTAAGAAGGTCGCCTTACCAAAAAAATCGGTCTTTAAACATTTACAACCACGACTCGATCGATTCCAAACAGAAACACGGGTGCCCGCACCCGTCTAGTACAAGTCCGGATCGTAATCCGAATCGAGATCCGACACATCGCCCCGTACGCGAGATCGGACCGGCCCCCAACCGGGAGGGGCCGCGTGGGTTGCCGCCGCTACACATTGAAAACCTAGACGGTCCCGCGCAGGCGTGCGCGGGGCGCCGGGCGGTGCGCGGGGCGCCGGGCGGTGCGGACCGACGTCCACAAATTGGCGACTCCGCTGGGGACTTGGAAACAAGTTTCCAGCGGTGGTGTAACTTGAACGAGGTCGGTGAAGCTCATTTCTTAGTTCCTAGTTGTGGTCACTACATGTTTTGGCCCTAAAAAGCCCACCCTAACCGATATCAGGACCAATCGACCTCTTCGCAGTAAGATCTTTAGGGACACGCGGAGAGATCCTTGATTGACGCTCCGGCCGCCTAACGCGTACCCCGCGGGACTAATAAGCGGATAGTTCTGAACGGACGGTATGACACTCATCTCCCCAGATAATTGTCAATGCCTAAGTGAAGACTGTTCGTGGGCGGTAGCCTACCCTAACCTACCCGTGTCTACATCCTGCATGAGTGTATGCATTCCTAGTTATGTGTAGCGTGTTTGAACAACCCAACCCAAATAAAACACTAAAAATCTGGATTCAACCACGCCAACATATTCAACCGCACCCAATTCCGTTTTCGAAAAAAACCTCCTCTTTTTTTCAAAATGACCTTTTAAATGTCGATATCCCGGTCAAATCGTGATTTCCAAAAAGGGGAAAAAACATTTTTAGATGTCGCTATCATGGCAAATTTTACACTCACCACTTTCAAAAAATAATAATATATTTTTAGTGCTATCACCTTGGCCAAAGTAAAACCTGCCAACCACGATTACCGTTAACACCACCGAAGCTTCGATTAATGAAGCCAAGGAATCCAAAACGGTTACATTCTCACAACACTTTTCACTATACATCACTCTCCACCGTTAAATGCTAGTTAATGCTACCAACAAACATGGATCACTCGTTTTAAAAGTTTTTCTAAAAACACTATTCACCACCTAAATCCCTTAATAAGGATTTAGTCACACCTTTAAAACACCATCATTAAGCTCCACGCTCTACCACGAGTACCACATCCGCTACAAGTATCGAACTAGCTAATTAATATTAGTCTCGATAAAAACATCACGCCATCATTTGCAAAACTGGTTCCCCTAAGAATCATGCTCCTTTAAAAAAACATTTACACTTTTGCTATCGTTGGGTTCCCGACGCGCACATATAGCAACACACCTTCACAATACGAACGATGTCGTCCCGCCATCATCACCCCATTTTTTAGAAATCATCCATTTCAAAAAAGTTCCTGGGCAAAGATTAGTCGTTTTCGAAAAAAAATAAAAACTCTTTGATCCTGAGCCGGGATCGCGATCAACTTCCTACATCGTACAACCGTGTAATTAACTGTCTGTGTTAGTTACTAAAATCACCTCTACTCGAGGTTTTACATTTTAGGTCGCCTCATCTCGAGAAAGTCCTCTTTTAAATATCACCCCCGAGATTAGTGTCAGATCGTCTCGCTTAGGGACATGACTCCGTAAGGCGTTCCGCCGAATACACCGAGAGTCTAAAGCACATGAGTCCCTAAGCCAATAACCGCACACGCGCGTGAGTCAAGGGTCTTATTCCCGTGTCGCTCTACTAGGAGCATTCCTCGAGTCTCTAAGTCATCCGGTGGATTCGATCTGACCTTTTAATCCTTTCCCACTAAAATCACTCCCCAACATGTCGGTAGATTCAAGCGCCATCGAAAGCATCCGCAACGATGTCAATACCCTAACCAAATTGGTTCGCAACATCCGTACTTTGGTAACCCGTTTGACTTTCTTCGTCCGTTACATCGATAGCCGCCTCAATTTCCTTGAGAGTAGAGACACAGAAAGCGAAACGAACGCCAATTCGGGCAATTACCATGCCCAAAAGCCTACCCAGGATAGATTATCCCAATGCTCCACCCGATCAAAGCTTCCTAAAGTCGATACGGAAAGAACACCAAGACCTTATAAAACCACATTCAACAAAGTAGAAATATCACCGAGAGAGTTTACCCCAATCAATTCATCTTACACCGAAGCTCTTAAGTGCCTAGTCGATCAAGGGTTACTCTCATCCATGGGTTCCACACCGGACCCACCAGTCAGCAGACGAGGCAAAAGTTGGACCCCTAATGCTTATTGCCTATATCACCAAGGTAACAGGCACGATACCAAGTCCTGCTATCGACTCAAACATGTCATACAAGATATGATCGAAACCGGGACCATTCCTCTCCCTCCACCCAAGAAACCAAATAACACCACAAACCTCTTTAGCATTCATGCTATTGAATGTTCCCACCTCGACCCTATAGAGGAAGTTGCCCTAAATATCAAGGAAGATACCGAAAACGAGAACCCACGGGCACACCAAGACAAGGGAATCTGTGTCCGAGTCAAAGTCTAGTTCGTCTTAGGGCCTAGATCTAATAATATAACAAATGTCTTTTTGTTTCTCGTATCGAGTCAGGAGGTGCGAGGGGATCTGTCATCCACCTCCCCGAAAACAATATTTCGGTCGCGTAGCCCGCTCATTACTATCAATAAAAAGAAATAGACTTTTCTTCCTTTATAATACGCCTCGACAATCGCTTGATTTAATAATGCACTTTCTTGCTTACAACTCGGTACTATGCCATTTATCGATAACAATCAAACATACCTCAAAACAACGAGGAATTACAAAAACCGAGATCTCGTGTTCTCTTTTTACCTATCCCATGTCTGGTGTAGAAAGCCACATAACCATCCCTTAGAACGAGCATTCCCGAATTCCATGACAAAACTAGATAGTCTCTTAGCTTGTGATCAAAGACGGAAGGCAAACCCATTTCCCACAATAAATGTCCCTGATGGTAAGGGATTCGTCACGTCCCTAGCCGATCAATAAAACACCGACTAACCTAGTGGGTAGCTAGGGCAAGTCGGGATCGTATCCACGAGGACGGTATATCAAGGTTTAGACTAGGTCGGCCTACAACGAGACTAGTTCACCAAACGAACACAAAGAATGCAATAAAAGGAAAACTAATGATGGAGGAGAGGTATGACTAAGCTAATGATCGAACTAATAACTAAACTAAAAGAACGATGGCTAACTAAGGAGATGAACTCAAATATGGAAGAAAGTGGGGTAGGTCGGGTTCATAGGAGTAGAAGGGTAATTGGGGTGATCAAGGGTATAGGTGTCTCCTAATTGCTAGAGTCGGTCCGGGCTTTCGCAACTTAGACCGATGTCAAGGTGGGTCCGGGCTCTCGCAACTTAGACCCTAGTCCGCGCTCTCGCGACTAAACTAATCTCAACATTTCCAAAAAATAAGCAATCAATGAGAAGATGAATACAAGTATGGGAAGCATGGCCACTACAACTCACACAAGCATATCAACAAACACATAGAGTGCCCACAATGTGACTAACAATAAAGGTGCAACCTTTTCCCCTTAATCAACCCTAATCATCCATAATCTACCCCTAATCCCCCTACTAACCCCACAAGAAGACTACTCACTCATCATTAAGAGAAAACCAACAATAATGAGAGAAATCAATGTCACAAAACAAGCATCCATTATCATTAACAAGAACACTAACAATAACAATAAGCAAGAAACTTGAATAAATAACAAAGACTAAGGATGAAAAGATTATACCAACAATAGGATGAAAAAAAGATGAAAACTTGTATTAATGAGAAACCCAAATACATTCCCAAGGTTGTCAAGCTTGGAACAATCTTCAAGAATCCCTTAATCCAAGACTAATTACAATAATTATCTAAGAATTAAAGAGAGATTAAAACTAATGAGTGAAAGTAAATCTAGGGTTTTGAATGTTAATGGAGGTTTAAACTAGTCTAGGGTAAGATAAGATGTCTTAATATTACAAGAAGGGAGTATATATATGGGTACAAGAATGAAGGAGAAGAAAAGAAGAAGTCTCGCGCAGCCCCTTCTCCTTCCCGCCCGGGACGGATTGGTCCCGCCCGGGACGGTTTGGTCCCGACCGGGACGGCCTGGTCTCGGCCGGGACGGGCTCCTCATAGTAACCTCTTCAATTATGCACCCCATCCCGATCGGGATGAGGCCTTCCCGACCGGGATGGGTCTTGTAGGCCTCCCTTTAGAGCTTTTTGGTCCTTCCTTGCCTCTCATGGGATTCTCCTCGATTCTCGGGACTCGGGATCGGGTCTCGGAGGCTCGGGATTGGGTCCCAAGGTCTCGGGGTCGATTCCAAGGCATCGAGTCATCGTTCCTTTACTCCGTTGGCTCCAAAATGTGTATGTATGGAGTCGGAATCGCTCCAACTCTTCCAAATCGATCTCGGGAACCTGAAACGAACTAAAGGAAGCATAAGAAGCCCATAAATCGCTCCCAAGGAGCGATTCCACAAGGAAAATGGGACCAAAACACAACAAATAGGCACTACAAACTACACTTATCAACTCCCCCACACTTACCCCTTACTCGCCCTCGAGTAAGCACATACTAACTACTAAACTATCCGAGTGGGTATTAGCGCACCCTACGCCCTTTCAACTCACGCGAATGTACTTTGAGGAAAAGTGCACCCCGCAAGGCAAGTCGGATCTTGCGACAAAACCGTGGATGCAACCGGACACCAAACACACAAACAAACAAACACACAAACAAACACATGATCGGTTGCGCCCAAAAGAAAAACAAATACCGCTTCCCTTAAAAAGCGGTGAATAAAACAGTGGTTTAGGACTCGAGGAAAGTGACAACGTTCCCAAGCTAGCAATACAAACCAAGGTGAACTAAACCCTAATAGTATGACGATAAAGCAGTAAAAACGTTGGTAACTTACCTAGGTCCTCCTAACTTTATAAAAACGTACTACGGGACGATCGGCGGAGTGGAAAAGTGAAGAACCACGGTGTTAGTCGACACTGTAGGTAAGTGAGACCCCGCCCCCTATAGCGTGAGCCAAGAGGGTCGTCCCGTGTCCAAAAACCGCCTAACTAGTCCAAGTAAAAAGGTGGAAAACATGCAAAATGAGGGAAGACCGACTAATGCCGCTATCATCCTTCCTCGGGACTCGGTCCTTTGGTAGGCTCTTCACGGCAAAAGTCGGAAAAAGGCTTATTTTTGTGGGGATTTCTTTTTGTGAGACGTGTTTTCTTTTGGCATTTTCTTTCTTTTCGACGTTTTGATTTGTTTGTTGCCATGCCATTCTTTTTTTTTCTTCTTTTCTATTTTCTTTTTGGCTTTTGTGCCTTTTCTTTTTCTTCATTCTTTTCTTTCTTTCATTTTTTTTTCTTTCTTTTTTTCTTTTCTTTGCCCTTTTTGGCAAGATTTGGCATTTTTGGCATTTCCTTGTGTAACAAGAAAGAGAGAAATTCAACAATTTGCAATCTTATTGAGTGGATGTGTGTGGGAGGTAGGGGAATGGGAGAGTTGGGGGCGCGCTTTCCCTCTTCAATCCCACAAAAAAGGGAAACTTGGACTAATCAAACAATCCTAGACATGGTCACCTAAGGGACGAGACTCGGTAACCAAGGCCTTTTCACACCGTGGGTGGTCATAATGGTCAAAGGTGCAAATCCCGCAGTAAATCCCTAGTAAGCTAGGTGGACTCAAGGTAAAGGACCAACGAAATCATTAATTTAGGGTCATTCTACTAAGCTAAAGTCCAAGACTCGATTTACACTACTAAAAAGGGAAAGTGAGCACTCGCACACTAGCCTCTAAACCGGGTTTTCGAAAACCATTTACACACAAGACACGCAACAAAACATGAAACAAAAACACGACGAAAACGAACGAAAGAACAAGAAACAAAAAGGCAACAAAATAAAACAAAACAAGACAAACACATAAACAAAGCACACACCACCCCGAATTTCCAAACAAGTCATCAAACCCACCACAAGAATGTACAAGCTCCACCCGAGCACACCTCAACACAACCTTCTCCAAACATCACAAGGAATAAAGAGGGAAAGAGGGTTAGAGGGTGTTACCAGATGTCTTCAAAGCTTTCCAAACAACAGAGATTAGGCAACCTATAAAGAAAAGGGAGGCAAAACACACACAAAACAAAACAAATATACGACACAATGACAAAAAAGAAAAAGACACAAAAAGAAAATCTTTTTGATTTTTTTGTGAAAAATTTTCAAATCTTTAAGTATTTTTAAAGGTTTTTCGAAAAAGGAAAAATGAAACTAACTATGATAGAATATCGCTCCCCACACTTAAACCGAGCAATGTCCTCATACGCTCAATCGTAGTGTGCGGAGAGACAAAAGAAAAGGAAAAGAAACTACGAAAATAAGGCTAAAAAAAATCAAAGAATAAGGGAAGAAAACGGTAGAAGGTGTCCGGCCAGGGTGTAGTCAAGTCACCATGGGCCGAGACAAGAAAAGATATGGAAGGGGGAAGAAAATAAAAAGAAAGAAATAAAAGGAAATGGGTGGGGAGGGCTAGGTGTAATCAAGTCACCTAGCCCGGATTCCGTCCAAATCCGACTAACTCCTAGAAAGGGGTGAAATCTTGCACAATTGTATTAATCGATCGACTCCCGACTTAATCACGTCGTCGGAAGTCGGGAGCAACCAAACTACGGCCTCGAAGGCCACTAAGATACCATGACTCAAGGGAAGGGGGCAAACAATGAAAAACAAGCGATAAAAAGACGGAAAAGTAAGGATAGTTACCCAAACCGAGCGGTTAGTAACTCACTTGCTCCATCGTCTCGATGATCATTAGAGGCTCGTCGCTTATCTTCTCGTTTGCCATCTTGCTTCACACTCAAGAAGAACTCACGGTAGAGGTAGTAATGGTAGAGGGTGGGTTTTGATGTGAGAGTCGGTGTAAAGTGGATAGGAAATGGAGTGAGGGCATGACAATGAAGTACATGGGGCATACGATAAGGCTAGGGTAGCTAGGGAGGTTGGGAGGGGGCATAAAACGGTTGGGTGGACTCGATTTGCGAAGAAGAATCACAAAGGAGGAGCAGAGGACCATCCCGGTCGGGAAGATTGATCCCGATCGGGTTACCTCACCCGTCCCGGTCGGGACGCCCTCATCCCGGTCGGGACGGACTCACAGCAAGCTCGTAATCTGGTGCACCCTTCCCGATCGGGACGGCACCCTTCCCGGTCGGGAAGCCTTTCCCTTCCCGGTCGGGACGCCTCATCCCGGTCGGGATGGGTCTTCTTGACCATCCACAATCCCAAAAGCTTACTCCAAGCTTCAAAAACCCGATCCTCATGCTTACTACACAAGCTCCATCATAGCCAATCCTCTCTAGGAATCATCTTCACTTCACCTAACCAACAAACTCAACTCCAGCATCAAATTCTCTCCCTCGCCTCGCTCATCAATAATCCAATATTACAAGAATTCACAAAAATCCAAGAGAACTACAATGAAAAGATATATACAATGAGACGGTTCTTGTGGAACTCCGTCAAACCAAGGTGGTGCTTTCTTCAATCTTTTTCAACAACCATAACTAGTTCCATCTCCATCAAGGGCACGTAAGAACAAGTCGAAGGCCCTAGAGAAGTCTTCAATCAAGCATGTTATATAACCAACCACATCCCAAGACTCTTCATGGCCTTGCCTAGACGTTCCCGGGGCATCCCGATCTACTAAGTTCAATGGCTTGAACTTGTACTTGCGATCCTTCGGGATATACCCAAACGTCCAACGATCCTCATGTGGCCCCGAAGGAGGCTCATCTTCTTCCTTGCTTTGCAACTTGTCATCAAGCCCATGATTTGGGCACTCATCCTCCTCCAAATCGGAGTCATCATCTTCAAGTACATAGGAGTACTTCTTCAAGCTTTGTCCCGAATTATTCCCTCGATCGATGTCTTCCGTGGCGTGGATCATATTACATGCCTCGGTCATAGGCGAAGTGTTGCCTTGGAGGTCGAACACTAACTCCTCGTCGCCTAGTTGAAAAGTAATCCTACCCTTCTTCACATCGATCACGGCATCAGCAGTGTGTAAAAATGGGCGTCCAAGGATGATGGGAGTGTTAGCATCCTCCGGCATGTCAACCACAATGAAGTCGACCGGAATGAAGAACTTCCCTATTTGTACCGGCACATCCTCTAACATTCCCAATGGTCGGTTAAGAGACTTATCGGCCATTTGGAGTGTAATGGACGTACATTTCAACTCCGTCATCCCTAATCACTCACAAATGGTGTAGGGAATAATGCTCACACTCGCACCTAAATCGCACATAGCTCTCTCGATCTTGTAATTGCCGATGGTGCATGGGATAGAGAAACTACCCGGGTCCTTCAACTTCGGAAGCGTGGAACCTTGAATAAGCTCGCTCACCACCCTAGTGAACGCTACCGTCTCTTCCTTGTCGATGGACCTCTTCCTAGCCAAGATTTCTTTCATGAATTTACCATATGCCGGGATTTGGGTAAGTAACTCGGTAAACGGGACACTAACATCCAATTTCTTCACAATACTAAGGAACTTGTCGTATTGAGTGTCCACCTTAGTCTTCATTTGCCTTGATGGGTAAGGCAACTTGATTTGGTACTTGCTTTGCTCAATAGGGGTGGACTCTTCAAAGGACACTTTCCTTTTTCCCTTGTCTTTCTCTTGAAGTGGGGGAGGGTTGTCTTCTTGGGGTTTCTCGACCTCCCATAAGACTTGCTCCTCAATTGGATTATCAAAGCTTGACTCTTCTTGATTTGGAGATGCCATTTCCATTGCCAGTTCTTGCGTTGGCTCTTGCTCATTAGGGTATGGAGGGGAGTCATAAGAGGTACCTATCCTTGTGGTGATAGCATTTACATGCTCAAATGTCGGTGTTTCACCTTGAGAAGGTAGTTGCCCCTTTTGCCTTGAGGAGCTCCCCGAAGCGAGTTGAGATACTTGAGTCTCAAGTATCTTCATACGGGTATCTCTTATCGCGTTTTCCCCTTGAATATAAGTGAAGAGCTCATGATGGTTTCTTGATATGTC
This sequence comes from Agrostemma githago, assembly GCA_958450325.1. Taxonomy (NCBI): domain Eukaryota; kingdom Viridiplantae; phylum Streptophyta; class Magnoliopsida; order Caryophyllales; family Caryophyllaceae; genus Agrostemma; species Agrostemma githago. Next base: position 34,699,912 of record OY288256.1, read on the forward strand.
CGTTTGACCTTGTTGCATGTCCATCAAAGTCTTTTGAATATCGAAATCCCGAGGTGGGGATGATGGATTATGTGGAGTGTCGGTGATGGCGAGAGGAATGCCATAATCATGAGAAGGAGACCGGCTCCTAGGCTTGCCTTGTTGTTGATTGCCTTGTGTAGCTTGTTGTTGACGGTTCCCTTGGAACCCATGAGAATTGCCTTGGTTAAGGCCTTGATTGTTGCCATGGTTGTAGCTTTGATAGTTTCGGTTTCCTTGGAAATTTTGGTTTCCTTGGAAACCACCATGATTGAGGTTCCCTTGTTGGAACCCTTGCTTGTTGTTGTGGAAGGTACCTTGGTTATTTTGCTTGAAATTGTTGGAGGGTCTTTGGTTACCCACATAACCTTGGTAACCTTCATTGTTGTCCCGTAAGGGAGGTGGAACATAGGGACGATGTTGTTGTTGATGTTGAAGTGCTTGTTGTTGAGGTACTTGATTGGAAGCTTGGTATTGATTAGAGTAGGAGGCACCTTGCTTGAACGCTTGAAAGGCGTTCACTTGCTCAATACTCCCTCTACAATTCATAGGGTTATGACCAACGATTCCACAAGTGTCACACATCCTAAAGTAAGGTGTAGGAGGTGCGAACCCCAAAGCATTTACTTCTTGGATCGGTTGATGGTGGGAGGAACTAGTGCCTTGGACTTGGTTGAGGTGGCTTTGGAGCTTCTTGTCAATAGTCTCCATGTGTGTTTTCAATTGAGCTCCAAGGTCAATGCTTAACTTAGTGATAGCATCAACCTCATGCATGCCTCCTCGATGTGCCTTCCTAGGCCTAGAGTATTGCGAATTATGCACCGCCATCTCTTCAATTCTCGCCCATGTTTGGTCGTCATCGACCTCGGTAAACCTACCATTGGAGCCCATGTTAAGAATGGCTCTCGAGTCCTCATAAAGACCATTCCAAAATTGTTGCACCAAGAACCATTGTGAGAGTCCATGATGAGGGCACGATCTTACCAAAGACTTGAACCGCTCCCAAGCTTCATATAGGCTCTCTTCATCCCTTTGTTGGAACCCGGTGATGGAGGCCCTAAGCAAATTCGTCTTTTCCGGAGAGTAAAACTTTTGGTAGAACGCCAAGGCAGGCTTTTTCCAAGTATCGATCCCCGTGGTTGCCCTATCGAAACTCTTGATCCATTGCTTCGCTTTTCCAATAAGAGAAAACGGGAAAAGTACCCAACGAATTTGATCTTGAGTAACCCCGGTTTGAGATATAGCGTCACAATAATCGGAGAAAGTCTCCATGTGTTGGTGCGGGTCTTCGGTGGGCAACCCACTAAATTGGTTCCTCTCCACAAGTTGGATAAAATGAGTCTTCGCCACAAAATTCCCAATATAAGTATCCGGTAATGCACTCGGTCCCGGCAAGACATCCTCGGTGAATGTGGAGTGAGAGGAAAACATAGGCATTCTTGGATATAAGGGAGAAGATGGTGGTGTAGACGGTGTTGATGTAGATGAAGAGGGGGAACTAGGAGAAGGAGAATCACCAAAAGGGTTAATGAATCCCCCCTCGGCCGTCTCTCGATGAGTATTGTTCAAGTCGGCTCATTGGGCTTGCCCTTGATGAGTATTGCTTGCACTCGGTTGAGAGATCCTAACCCGATTAATCGTCCGTTGGCGAAAGGCTCGAAAGAGTCTCTCCGGCTCTGGATTAAAGAGATAGAAGTCGCCTCCCCTCCTAGGCATACACTACACACTGGAACAAACGTGAGAACACCTAGTGCTTTGTGGGCACTAGGCAACAACAATAAACAAACACAACTAGAGACAAGGAGAAAAAGAAGAAATAAAACTAAGGAAAGAAGAAAAATCTAGAGAATATTCACAAGAGAAGGTGGGAGAACACAAATAAGGGTAACTAAGTCTAGAAATAAGCAAACTAAGTCTAAACAATGCACCGTCCCCGGCAACGGCGCCAAATTGATGGGAAGGATTTGTCGTGGAATCCCAACCGTCAATAAAACACCGACTAACCTAGTGGGTAGCTAGGGCAAGTCGGGATCGTATCCACGAGGACGGTATATCAAGGTTTAGACTAGGTTGGCCTAAAACGAGACTAGATTACCAAACGAACACAAAGAATGCAATAAATGGAAAACTATGGTGGAGGAGAAGTATAACTAAGCTAATGATGAACTAACGAATAAACTAGATTAAACGATGACTAACTAAGACGATGGATCAAATATGGAAAGGAAGTGGGGTAGGTCGGGTTCATAGGGGTAGAAGGGTAATTGGGGTGATCAAGGGTATAGGTGTCTCCTAATCGCTAGAGTCGGTCCGGGCTCTCGCAACTTAGACCGATGTCAAGGTGGGTCCAGGCTCTCGCAACTTAGACCCTAGTCCGCGCTCTCGCGACTAAACTATTCTCAACATTTCCACAAAATAAGCAATCAATGAAAAGATGAATACAAGTATGGGAAGCATGGCCACTACAACTCACACAAGCATATCAACAAACACATAGAGTGCCCACAATGTGACTAACAATAAAGGTGTAACCTTTTCCCCTTAATCAACCCTAATCATCCATAATCTACCCCTAATCCCCCTACTAACCCCACAAGATCACTACTCACTCATCATCATGGTCAAACTAACAATCATAAGAGAAAACAAACTCACAAAACAAACATCCATAATGAATAATGAGAACAATAACAAGAACAATGTAAAAAGGTTGGAACTAGATTAAATAAACAAGGATTAGAGTAGAGAAGATTATACCAACAATATTATGATGAAAAAGATGAAAACTTGCATTAATGAGAAACCCAAATACAATCCCAAGGTTGTCAAGCTTGGAACAATCTTCAAGAATCCCTTAATACAAGAACTAATTACAAGGATTAACTAGAGATTAACTAAGATTAAAGGAAGAATTAAACTAATGAGAGTAGCAATAATCTAGGGTTTTGAATGTTAATGGAGGCTTAAACTAGTCTAGGGTATGATGAGATGTCTTAATATTACAAGAAGGGAGTATATATATGGGTACAAGAATGAAGGAGAAAGAAAAAAAGAAGCCCGTGCTGCCAGCTCTTCGTCCCGACCGGGACGGATCATCCCGACCGAGACGGCTCTGTCATCCCGATCGGGATGGGTTGGTCCCGACCGGGATGGGCTCACAGTGGAACCCTTCAACGTGCACCCCATCCCGAACGGGATGAGGCCATCCCGAACGGGATGGGTCTTGTAGGCCTCCCTTAAGCACTCTTTGGTCCTTCCTTGCCTCTCATGGGCTTCTCGTCGATTCTCGGGACTCGGGATCGGGTCTCGGAGGCTCGGGATTGGGTCCCAAGGTCTCGGGGTCGACTCCAAGGCATCGAGTGATCGTTCCTTAGCTTCGTTGGCTCCAAAAAGTGTATGTATAGAGTCGGAATCGCTCCAACTCTTCCAAATCGGTCTCGGGAACCTAAAACGAACTAAAGGAAGCATAAGAAGCCCATAAATCGCTCCCAAGGAGCGATTCCGCAAGGAAAATGGGACCAAAACACATGCAAATAAGCACTACAAACTACACTTATCACAAACCATGTTCTTAGTTCTTTTATAGATGTGAGTGATTTTGCTTTAGACTCGTCATGCCAATTATCGGTGCGAGATGTTCAGGGCGTATTCACCTTAGATAAAGAGCTAAGGTGAAGTGATTGGGTGTGACCTCTTGAAAGTGACAATTACCGAGATACCGTGTTTGGGTCAGGGTGACTGGCTTGGATGGTTATGGAATGTGGAGCTAGGTAGTAAGTGGTTTCGATAGATCAAAATCTGGAGCTTGATTTTCGTGGAGTTAAGGCTATGGGCTAAGGTTTCGTAATGTGGTAGGAAAGAGGAAGCTGAGTAAAAATGACTCAGACTTCAATCGGGTGGGTTGTAAATTACGTGGGATCTGATTTCCATGTCTAGCCCTAACGGTTGGGATTATTCTATTGAGCTTGAATCCTCAAAATTCCGGACTGTCTCCTAACAAGTGTCTCGGTAAGGTCTTAAGGGTTTTAATGTAGGGAGGCTAGTATTTGGGTGCTAGCTGATTGGCCTGTTCATTTTTCTTTTTCTCTTTTTTTGCTTTTTGTTCGGACTTTGCATTTAAAGTCGAATTGAATGATTGGGAGTTTCATTTTGGCCATTGAGTTTGGTCTTGATCGTTGAATTGGGTCGGTTAAGTTTGGCCTTGGTTTCATTTTTTTCTTTTGCTCCTTTTAGCCATTTCAGACTCTTTTATTTTGTCGGACTAGCACCTATGGTAGGAATTGGTCGGTCTTTATTCAAGGGACTGATAAGTGTCGTTTGTAGTGCCTATTTGTTGTGTTTTGGTCCCATTTTCCTTGTGGAATCGCTCCTTGGGAGCGATTTATGGGCTTCTTATGCTTCATTTAGTTCGTTTCAGGTTCCCGAGATCGATTTGGAAGAGTTGGAGCGATTCCGACTCTATACATACACATTTTGGAGCCAACGGAGTAAAGGAACGATGACTCGATGCCTTGGAATCGACCCCGAGACCTTGGGACCCAATCCCGAGCCTACGAGACCCGATCCCGAGTCCCGAGAATCGAGGAGAATCCCATGAGAGGCAAGGAAGGACCAAAAAGCTCTAAAGGGAGGCCTACAAGACCCATCCCGGTCGGGAAGGCCTCATCCCGATCGGGATGGGGTGCACAATTGAAGAGGTTACTGTGAGGAGCCCGTCCCGGCCGAGACCAGGCCGTCCCGGTCGGGACCAAACCGTCCCGGGCGGGACCAATCCGTCCCGGGCAGGAAGGAGCAGGGGCTGCGCGAGACTTCTTCTTTTCTTCTCCTTCATTCTTGTACCCATATATATACTCCCTTCTTGTAATATTAAGACATCTTATCTTACCCTAGACTAGTTTAAACCTCCATTAACATTCAAAACCCTAGATTTACTTTCACTCATTAGTTTTAATCTCTCTTTAATTCTTAGATAATTATTGTAATTAGTCTTGGATTAAGGGATTCTTGAAGATTGTTCCAAGCTTGACAACCTTGGGATTGTATTTGGGTTTCTCATTAATACAAGTTTTCATCTTTTCTTCATCCTATTGTTGGTATAATCTTTTCATCCTTAGTCTTTGTTATTTATTCAAGTTTCTTGCTTATTGTTATTGTTATTGTTAGTGTTCTTGTTAATGATAATGGATGCTTGTTTTGTGACATTGATTTCTCTCATTATTGTTGGTTTTCTCTTAATGATGAGTGAGTAGTGATCTTGTGGGGTTAGTAGGGGGATTAGGGGTAGATTATGGATGATTAGGGTTGATTAAGGGGAAAAGGTTACACCTTTATTGTTAGTCACATTGTGGGCACTCTATGTGTTTGTTGATATGCTTGTGTGAGTTGTAGTGGCCATGCTTCCCATACTTGTATTCATCTTCTCATTGATTGCTTATTTTGTGGAAATGTTGAGAATAGTTTAGTCGCGAGAGCGCGGACTAGGGTCTAAGTTGCGAGAGCCCGGACCCACCTTGACATCGGTCTAAGTTGCGAGAGCCCGGACCGACTCTAGCGATTAGGAGACACCTATACCCCTGATCACCCCAATTACCCTTCTACCCCTATGAACCCGACCTACCTCACTTCCTTTCCATATTTGATCCATCGTCTTAGTTAGTCATCGTTTACTCTAGTTTATTCGTTAGTTCATCATTAGCTTAGTTATACTTCTCCTCCACCATAGTTTTCCATTTATTGCATTCTTTGTGTTCGTTTGGTAATCTAGTCTCGTTTTAGGCCAACCTAGTCTAAACCTTGATATACCGTCCTCGTGGATACGATCCCGACTTGCCCTAGCTACCCATTAGGTTAGTCGGTGTTTTATTGACGGTTGGGATTCCACGACAAATCCTTCCCATCAGTTTGATTCCGTCTAAACGCGGATACGTAGGCAACCCTTCCTATGGTACAACCAACCAAATAACGAAATTGATTACTCAATTCGCATGTAAGTCGGAACCACCCCCTATGTTCCGATTAACGAGTGATTTCAATGACGAAGCACAAACGACGAGCCGAGGACGGGGTGAAAAACCCGAAAGGGCACCCCGGGCAAAATGAAGAAACGAGTTGCGAGCCGTCGTTGAAAAAAAATAGAGCAAAAAAAAAGAGACAAAACAAAAGGTGAGCCGAGGACGGGGTGAAAACCCGAAAGGGCGCCCCGGGCAAAATGAAGAATCGAGTTGCGAGCCACCCCAAAAAAAATATAAATAATAAATAAAAAAAAAAATGTGCTTCTCATTAATGGAACATTAATTGAATCAAGCCTTTGTCGAGGCCATTTACGTCGAGCGTCTAATATCCGGCCACCCTGGAAAATGACAACATGTCAAGCAAAACCCTACAAAAGTTAGTACTAATACGCCACATAATATCAATTAATACAACATTGTACTAAATGGCTGGGCTCTACCGGTCCAATTTCCCTTTTCCTTACCGTTCGGATGTGCTTGTTCGGGTCTCTCACTATAGACCCTGAACACAAGTCTCCGTCATCTCAGCCAAAGGCGAGTCCAGCCGATCCAATTTCCTCTCACTCACATTTTCAATATGGGTCTTGTCAGTCTAGGCCCATCTAGATGAACTGACGAATACTAGGATCGGTAATGTTGCCTTCGGTCGGGCGCTTAGCGACATTAGCCCACATAGCTTCCTTATTCTGTAGGACTGATGGGTGGGGATTTGTCGTGAATCCCGACCCTCAAATAAAACCGGCTATACCTAGTGAGTAGCTAGGGTAAGTCGGGTCGAATTCACAGGGACGGGAGGTCGGACTAAGGTATGCTCGGGTCTAGGACTTAGTTCGAGACAAGCTATTCTAAGGAGAGGGAGACTAGGGCTAAGCTAGGTCTAAAGCAAGAGAACTATCAAAGGAAACGGGCTAGGATTAGGTCGGGGTCAAAGGGGTAACGGAATGGTCGAAGGAGAACTAGAGGTGGAGGAGGTAGTAGGGTAATCTAGGTAATGCCCGGGCTCTCGCAACTTAGACTCACCTAGAGATTCCACCTAAAACCCAACTCGGCGACACAACACAAACGGAGTACTAGCATGCTATAGACCTAGGTCGAATCCGGGCTCTCGCAACTTAGACCGGCCTAGGGGTCGTCCTCACCGGGCTCTCGCAACTTAATGAGGGAACCGAACCCACAAACAAGCTAATACCCACAAGAGAAAAGCAAGAAAACAAGCATTCGTACATACTTAGTCATTCAAGCAATTCAACAAACATGTGATGTGCAACAAACCAAGGAGAAACCCAAATCTTCCACCAACAACTCCAACAAACCCTTAATCATCCAATTAACACCCTAATCACCTTACTAACCCTAGCAAGATACTACTCTAACATATCTAAACTAGAACTAACACTAACAAGAGAAATCAAACCAAACAACAAAACTAACATAATGAAACTAGTCTAACAAAGAACTATGAACAATAACAAGAACTAAAGATTCAAAGTTTAATGATAAAACAAAGATTAAAAGAAGAGAAAAGAAGATTATACCAAACTATAGATGAAAGGAAGAAAGAAACTTGCATAAATGGAAGAACCCAAATACCTCAACCAAGGTTGTCAAGCTTGGTTGGAATCTTCAAGAATTCCCAAATTACAAGTACTAATCTAAGAATTACGAATCTAAAGACTAATCTACACTAATCTATGCTAATCTATCTAGGGTTTAGTCTCTAATGAAAAGCCTTTTCTTTACATAACAAGGGAAGAGTATATATAGGGTTACAAATGGAAGGGAGAAGAAAAGAAAGAAGCGGAGCTGCAGCTGACCCTTCCCGGTCGGGAAGGCTTGGTCCCGATCGGGATGGGCCATCCTTCCCGGTCGGGAAGGACCTTCCCGATCGGGATGGGCTCACAGTAGCCGCGCTTTATGCTCCCTTCATCCCGAACGGGATGAGGCCATCCCGAACGGGATGAGCCTTGTAGGCCTCCAATATGATCTTTTTGGTCCCTCCTTGCTTCTCATGGGCTTCTCACCGATTCTCGGGACTCGGGATCGGGTCTCGGAGGCTCGGGATTGGGTCCCAAGGTCTCGGGGTCGACTCCAAGGCATCGAGTCATCGTTCCTTAGTTTCGTTGGCTCCAAAATGTGTATGTATCGAGTCGGAATCGCTCCAACTCTTCCAAATCGGTCTCGGGAACCTGAAACGAACTAAAGGAAGCATAAGAAGCCCCTAAACCGCTCCCAAGGAGAGATTCTACAAGGAAAATGGGACCAAAACACTACGAAATAGGCACTACAAATGACACTTATCAAGGACAGTCAGGAACGACAATCTGAAGTTGCTAAACCCATTTCCAACAACCGAAATGCCTGCGCAAGAATGTCAAGTCCACACGAACGGTACATTTCGTCCATCGGATCCACCAGACTTAGACGTTGTTTTATTTTTAGGGGGATAATCTACCCCACCTAGGCGTGTTGTAGCCCGAATGACATCGTCAATTCGCGTCTATGGCCCATTACGGCACTGTCACTAAGATATAAAAAGTGGTCTAACTTCTTTTTTTCTTTGCCTCATTTTAATCATGAATGTCGAGACAGTCACACTTGTCTCCTAATACCGAACACGCACTCGGTCGATACACTTTAGCTAGAATGCATTTCTTACATCTTTACACGTCTCGAGTCAAACTTTTAATCGACGTACTGCTTGATCCAAATCTCGGCTCAAACTAACGCATTTTAAGAATCCCGAAAAATCATTTTCCTACTCTCATGCAATCTCAACGCATTCAAAAACGTCCTAAACTACGACGAAATCACAAACAAACCAAACTTGTAGTGATTACTTGTCATCTAAGTCAACATTTCAAAAGCAAAACAAGACGCAAGGCTAACAAATCAATCGAAATACTAAAAGTCTAAAATATACAAACCATACAAATCCAAACACGAACCGTGGGAGGACCCCTAGAAGCTACGCCTATAGCTATCACAAACTCCCCAATGTCGTCATCCAAGCCTAGATCCTCCAGCTCAAAAGAGGAGACCCGATACCATCCTTACCCAACAGCATATTTAGGGTAGCTGTCTCGGGAATTCCTCTCACATCCTCGGTTGCTCCCGTAGCCTGACCCTCAGTCTCAGCCTCTCTCTCCCTCTCAACCCGATGCCTAGCCTCACCTTGCGCGGAGGTCTCGCCCTGAGACCGAGCCAACCACTCCTTAAGATGAACAATCTCGTCGGCCCGAGATTGCAGAAGCTGTCGCGCCTTAACCGCTCCCGCCTCAAGCTTGGTCACCCGAGTCTCCAGCTGTCCCACCATATCGGGAATATCCTGCAAAAATAACCCGCACTTGAGGAAAACACACAAACAATCAAAGAGTCAATCCTAGGTACACGCACTTACCGATCGAGGTCCCGAAGTGTCACGAGAGACCCTCGAGGCATAAACCCTGAAGCAGTTGGCAGCGTGCCACAACCGGTGATGGCAAGCCGACGAAACCTGAAAGGTGAAACCACGCAAATTAGCCAAACAAAACCTAACCCTTTGAATTCAAAACAGAAACCGAAACTTACCCGGTATACCTGGTCACGCCACTCCATCCCAGCCTCCATCTCCTCAGCGGAACACGGGGAAAGAGGCTATGTAAAGGCTACCCCAGCCACATCGACCCTGAGCAGTGTCAAGGAGAATTCTAGAGGCTGAATAGCATCAGCCGAATCGGCCAGCTAAAAGAAAAGCGAACCATTCAAAATGAAAGCAAAAGCTAGACCATAGGACAAAACAAGCGATAAAACCAAAACCGACACTTCAATAATCCTAAACCTTGGGGGCTACTAAATAAAACAAACTGTAAGAAAGAAACTTACATCTGCAAGGCGCAGCTAGTTCACCAGCACATTCTCCGACGAATAGTGACTCATCGTGCTCTAAGCCTGAGCCAACATCCATTCAATCCCCGCCGTAAACCTAACCGCACGAGCACGCACCGTCTTAGATGCCAATCGAGGGAGTTAGGAGTAAATTCAAACCCATAAAGCAAGCCTTAAAACCTCCTCTAGTCGAAATCGACCCCCAGCAATAAACGAACACGAGAACCACGATTCATAAGAATGCTCGCGCTTGACCGCGTGATAAAACGAACAAAACAAATCTACAATACGATTAATAAGAATGCTCGCGCTTGACCGCTTGATAAGGCGAACAAAACAAATTTACAATCCCAAAGCACTCGAAGCAATCTGTTAGTCTAAAATAGGCCCCAAAGCACTCGAAGCAATCTATTATCCTAGCATGTCCCTAAGCACGCTCAATTCACATCCCAGGGGGATTATTATTTTATCACATTCCCGGAATAACTCACTAAGCAAATGCAAGCCCAAGAACTAATGCAAAGAGCTTACACATCAACACTAGTAATTTAAAGGCAAAACAATCACTAAATCCAAACAGCCATTAATCAGTAGACCAGGGTTAGTCAGAAACTTTCCCGAAGAAATCAGTAGACCAGGGTTAGTCAGAAACTTTCCCGAAGAAATCAGTAGACCAGGGTTAGTCAGAAACTTTCCCGAAGGAATCAGTAGACCAGGGTTAGTCAGAAACTTTCCCGAAGGAATCAGTAGACCAGGGTTCATCAGAAACTTTCCCAAAGAAACTAACGCAGCCACCCGAGAGTGATAAATCTAACGCAGTCACCCGAGAGGGATAAATCTAACGCAGCCACCCGAGAGGGATAAATCTAACGCGGCCACCCGAGAGGGATAAATCTAACGCAGCCACCCACAAGGGATTAAATCAAAACTAAGACACCAATAAATACTTAAGCAAAAGGCCCGAAACTACTAAAACAACAAACCCGAGCACGAAATAAAGCATCCTAAACCGAACCAATCAAAGCAAACTCTGAACAAATCTCAAATACATAACAAACCAAAACAAAGCAAAAGCAAACCCGAACAAAATAAGACAAACCCGCAAAACAAAAAAACACTTAACTAGAATAAATGAACAAACAACAATTTTTTGCCTAACGGGTCTTAGTTATCCGAGAGTCATTGGAGTCTTAAACCTCCACAACAATTTTTCGCCTAACGGGTCTTAGTTATCCGAGAGGCATTGGAGTTTGAAACCTCCACAGCATTTTGATTCGAGTGGATACCAACGCCCTCGAAGGAGTCTGAAACCTCCACAGCATTTTGATTCGAGTGGATACCAACGCCCTCGAAGGAGTCTGAAACCTCCACAGCAATTTGATTCGAGTAGATACCAACGCTCTCGAAAGAGTCTGATACCTCCACAGCATTTTTCATTCTAGTGGAGACTGATGCCCTCAAATGTTTTATTTTGTCCTAGGGGTCAGAGGCATCCCGAAAGACAGCTACTCGAGTAGAGACTGACGCCCTCGAGTAGTTTATTTCGTCCTAGGGGTCAGAGGCATCCCAAAGACAAGTGTTCGAGTGGAGACCGACGCCCTCGAGCATTCTATATTGTTTTTTCTAGGGGTCAGAGGCATCCCGAAAGACAGCTACTCGAGTGGAGACCGACGCCCTCGAGTAGTTTATCTTGGCTTATTTTGTCCTAGGGGTCAGAGGCATCCCGAAAGACAGTTATTCGAGTGGAGACTGACGCCCTCGAATAGTTTTATATCATTTTGTTTTGTCCTAGGGGTTAGAGGCATCCCAAAGACAAGTGTTCGTGTGGAGACTGACGCCCTCAAACATTTCTGCTTAGCTTTATTTCGCCCAAGAGGTCACAAGCATCCCGAAGACGACCGCTCGAGTGGAGACTGACGCCCTCGAACGTTTTATTTCATAAAGGGTTCACAAGCATCCCAAAAACACTTGTTCAAATAAAAGTCAAAGCATTTACGCTTAACGCGTCACCTACACATAAAAAACACTTAAAATTGAACAAAACTTTAAATAAACCGAAGAAGACAAAGCGCGCGCGCATAAAAAAATCGAGAACGAGATATCAAGCAACGGCCCGGGCCCAAGCAAGCAACCGTAAGCAGACATGTCAGGTATTATTTCTAAGCCTTGGCTGGCGAGACTCAACACGCAATCCAATGAACTTAAAACAATCCGACCGGACAGCCACCAGGTGGTAATCTTCGATTGACCTGGGCGGCTATACTTTGACTTTTGCCTTGTCCAAGCCGCAGTCAAAGTGGGCGCTTCTGTACACACCTAGATTTGGACTTGGTGGCTGCAAAAGTGCCCAACAAACACCTAATGACGATAGGACTGCAACGCGCCACGGGTTCGCGATGTTTTAGGTAGTTTTTCTATAGAACAGATCAAATAAATTACTCGGGCAAATTAAACTAACATTATGGCAGCCTTAGTCGTGTCGTCACTACTACATAAATGGCCTATTGCAACACTTTATGTGCAACACTTTTACTTTGCGTTGCAGAAATAAGTAATTTGCAATACTTTTAATGAAAATGTTGCACATACAAAACTGATGCAACATTTTTATAAAAATATTGCATTAGATTATCCAATTGCAACACTATTTGCAACATTTCTCAAAATTTTGACAAATTAACAAATAAATGAATCTAATAAGATTAGAGTAATTAAAAATTTTTGTAAAGAAAAGTGGGCAGGATGCGTATTTTATTTTACCGCTCTCTCGTCTAGTCTAATTAATTAACATATTAAACCCTCCATGCATCAAGGCATCTATCAGCCCTCCGTCGGGTTCGATTTGTATATAACCGCACTATTACAAATATGGGCAAAGAAACCACTAAGAAGAGACACTACTACAAAACTGGTCATAGACATCACCTAACAGACATAGGTTATAAAATATCCTACATCTATTTTTATAGGCATAGGGTATTGAAAAACCCATGCATATAAAGAAGAATATACATAGGTCAAAATTATAATCCATGTCTATAAATTATAAAGGGAAATTCTCATTTGTACCCTCTAAGTTTTTTCTTTTTCCAGTTGTACCCCTACGTATTAGTAATTACCAACTGTACCCCTAAACTCAATTAGTTAGTCCCAAGCGTGACTTAACTGGGATTAGTCGTCAATTATGTCGTTAAGTGCCAACTTGGATGAAATGACATGGAATTTTTCTTTCTCATTTGTACCCTCTAAGTTTTCGCTTTTCCCAGTTATACTCTCTAAGTTTTCACTTTTCCCAGTTGTACCCCAACCTATTAGCAGTTACTGCTGTCAGTTGATCATGTCAAACAGATTGGTGTTGCTACAATTTACTACTGCTGCCAGTGCCGCTATTTAATTGTTGCCCATACTGTTTACGGAGTAACTTCTGCTACAGATTTGCTCCTATTACTATAGATTTATTGCGCTGAATGCTATGTAATCATTAACCCTACTGTAATTATCGTAAGTGTTATGGCCAGTTTCCGGAAAGTAGTTACCGTGCGGGAACAATAATTTACTTTTGTAAGAACTTTAAGTACGAGATATGAAATAAGTTTTTGGTTATGCAACCAAATTCAGTTACTTCCTCAAGCATGTTTTTCTCATTACATTTCAATCATGTTTTTCCTATTATAATTTTATCAAAACAAGTACTACAACAAATATGAGCAATGCAACATAAAAGTACTTCGAACCCTTCATATTTGACACCAAGTCTTTCATTTGCATCTTTAATACCGGAAATTCATCACTAATAATAACTTCAAGACATGATGCAAAATAAGAGAGAAAATTAAGAGAGTGAGAGAGAGGAAGAAAGAGAAGTGTTTGTAGAGCTAAATAAGTGAAGATAAGAAGATAATAAATACTCCCTCCGAGTTCCTATTATTGTCTCACTTTCTTTTTTGGGCTGAGTTTGATTTTTGTCTCACCTTTCTTTTTAGGTTATCAATGTGTGGTTCACAATCACTCTCTCATTTCTCTCTCTTCCTTCTTCTTTTTTGAACCACTCATTTCCCCTTCCTTATTAAAAGGACAATAATAGGAACTCGGAGGGAGTAGGAAAAAAAATTGGGAGGGAAAAGATTGAGAATCGGAGGGAAAATTTGAAGGGAGAAGGAAAGTAACACTTTGGAGGGAAAAGAAATTTTAAAAAAAATGATAAATTTCATGTCATTTCATCCAAGGTGACACTTAACGGCATAATTGACGGCTAGTCCTAGTTTAGTCATGCTTGGGACTAAATAATTGAGTTTAGGGGATACAGCTGGTAAATTCTAATACGCAGGGGTACAACTAGGAAAATTGAAAACTTAGAGGGTACAGATGGAAATTTCCCTAATATGGGTTAGAATAAAACCTACTCCCTCCGAGTTACTATTATTGTCCCAAAAGATTTTGGGTGAAAAATAAGGGAGGGGAAATGAGTGGCTCAAAAAAGAAGGAGGAAGAAAGAGAAATGAAAGAGAAATTGTGAACCATACATTGATGGTCTAAAAGGAAAGTGGGACAAAAATCAAATTCAGCCCAAAAAGGAAAGTGGGACAATAATAGGAACTCAGAGGGAGTATATATATAGAATAAGAATAGAAGTAGGGTATATCAAAACCTCGTGTATATATATATATATATATATATATATTTGGGAATCAAAAAAAAACTTACACTTAAATAAAATTTAACACCTCCCTAAAAAATTGAAGTCAAGCCCATTTCATTTTTCTGAAATGAAAATCGATCCCCCAATTATACAACTCCCTAAACCCTCACCCCTGGAGGCTGCCACCTCCTCACCATCACCTCCCTCCTCACCGTGGCAGTCATAGAAGCTTTCGAGAAATTTGAGAAAATCGAAGAAGGCTACCGGAAAGATCGTAGTGCTGGAGAAGCCTCGAGTTCCTTCCATTCGCTTCCTTCCATAAACCTTCACTACGTCACTCATTCGGTTCTGATTGTTGACGCCTCCCTTCTTATGTTGCGGTTAACCGTCGAGCCTTGCTGTCCATCGCTCTGTATCACCATATCTCTTTCTATTTTTTTCCCTATTCTAATCCGTTTGAATTGGAGAGATATTATGAAGGATATTGTAAAAACTCCCAAGGTTTCGGGCAAATTGACATTCCCAATCTCCTTGAAGCAGGTTTGAGATACCAGAATCCCTTTTATGTCTTTATTCATTCTTACTATAGCCGAAATGCTTGTCGTTTCTTACTTTAGTGTTGGCCACCTTGATTGTGTATTTGTGAGTTGATATTTTATGCTCCATGGTTTGTTATGTGTATTTGTTTGATGGATTATATGCGAAGAATTACCACAAAGCTTGAACTGCTTTCTTAGGTGTGGAATGAAATAGGAGTAATCCTTATGCTGTAAGAGCTATAGGTCTTAGGCTTATTAGGTCTGGGTTGAGTGAACCTGCTTGAATATTAGTTACGAGAAGTACTTACATGACACATGTGGGGTCTGGTGCTAAGTTATTATGGTAATAGCTTGGGGTCTCATTTCCTGTGGTTTTTCTTGGCAGCTATATGGCGCCTGTATATGCATCAAGGGAAATTGGCAGAAAAGTCTGATATTTTCTCATTCGGAGTAGTACTACTAGAGATTATTACAGGTCACAAGCCATTTGATGAGAAACCCGACCACTAGAAGACGAGATCTTGGTTGAATGAGTAAAGTCCAGTCCCTCTTTATACTGTCTCCTAAATATCTAGAACAATTTCTAGGCCCGACCTTTGATGACTGAGGTACTGGAACACGAAAACTTTGAGGAACTAGGAGCTTTGCTACAGTACTCGAGAAAATGGTAAGTTTCGTAGATTTTGTATATATCCTTATAAGTATAGTTATTCAGAAATGTCTACAAGTTTGTTATTATAATGTACGTAGTAATTTTGTTGTACAGAAGAATGAACATCCCAACAAGGAACCGCCTTCTTTAGCGGAGTTGTTTGAGCGTACCCGAAAAAGAACCTAGGGAAAGAAGTACATGGAGTCATATGCAGATATGGGAAAAAAAAAATTGTACATTATTTAGAGCATTTGTATATATACGTAACATTTTATATTTATTATTATAAATAGTTAGTGACATCTGAAATTTCTATTGCAGGATGACATGAAAATGTACACTTGTGCGGATGATGGTGGTCCTTCTGACACTTTTCTTGTGTTATGGGAAAGAATTACAATGGACGTTGTCAACTATATGGTAGGGGTGTCTCTAATAAGAAGTTGAGAGTTGTAAATGGTATCACATCTTATGTGGTTTCTGGAGAAGTATTAGAGTCAATCAAATCAAATTTGATGGAGGATGTGCGAGAAAATGTGATGAATGAAATAATGAAGGTACAAGATAAATATAAGGAGTTGGAGGAGGAGTATCTAAAGAAGAAGGAAGAATTGGAAAATAAGGAGAGGGAACTTCAGAATGAGAAAGCAAATATGAGAAATTCTGCAAAAACTTATAGAAAAGTTACCTACTGACATTGCTAGACGTTATTTACTCGATGTATAAGGTTTATTGATACATTTTTAGTTGAATTGTAGCCTTTTTTATTTTGCTTAATAAAATTTTCGGACATGTATTATGCGAAACAATATTTATTTGAACTATTATTTATAATTTTAGTTACATCGACAATAAAAAATAAATTTCTCTTGATTTAACAATGATTTAATAAAATTTTGTTAATTGCTACATTCGGTAAAAAAAAAGTGTTGCAGACAATGATTAAAATTGTTGCATTTGCTTCTATAACTTGTTGCTTTAGCCAATTGTGAGTGTTGCAAAAAAAGTGTTGCATATTATAAGTAGATGCAACACTTTAAAGAAAATATTGCATTTGATAAGAAAGTGTTGCATTAAGCTATTGCAACACAACTTTAAGCAACACACCCAAAAATGTAGCAAAAGCCTTTAGCAACACTTTTAAGCCATTAGGCAACACTTTTAAGGTGTTGCAATAGCTCATTTGTGTAGTAGTGCGTTACGGTCGAATAGGCCTAATTAGAGTCGATTCTGACACCGGGATCCCGAGTCGGTCCCGAAACTCGAACCGAGTCAGCAGCGCGATAGGCGAACCTCGGGATGCACACCCGAGACCGCGGCGCTAGGTCAAGGAAGGGGAACCTTAACCCTCAAGATACGTATTATACACCCGCCTCACGGCTTTGGAAAGTATCAAAATCGTATCTTCAAAACTCCAGCCGCCCCACCTCACGCGACTTAGGCCCTGTTCTTTTCGGCTTAATTTCAGCCCGTTTCAGACCAGCTCAGCTTTTATCAGCTCAGCCCAGCTCTTATCAGCTCAGCTCAGCTCAGCTCCAATATTTTTCTTAAAATTATTAGATAATTTATATAAAAAATTATTAGTTTCAGCTTTTATAAATTCAGCTCAGCTTCTATCAGACCAGCTCAGCTCCTATCAGACCAGCTCAGCTCAGCTCAACCTTGTTTCAGCCGAAAAGAACAGGGCCTTAGACTCCCCACGCCTGAACCCAGGCGCCTGAGTCTTGGTGCGCCTTAGCTCAGGCGTTCATATGGGCGACGAGGGCCGAAAACACCTATAAATACCCCCCTCACCTCATTCATTCGACACAACTTCTCATCTTCTCTTCCCCTCTAATCTCTCGTTAAGGACTCACATTCCGACACCCGAGGCAAACAATCTACTCGATCGTAGTTCCGTTAAAAAGCGACATCGACGCTACTCCTCACCTTCGAGCACCTCACTCGATACCGAGGTGCCTGTGTTCGACTAGCTCAAGTCTAGTAACAAAATTCTGTCGGATTAGCCGCAGAAACAGTCCATAGTAACGAAGCTCTGCCGGAGTAACCGCTGGAAGGGTTGACGTTAACGGAGCCTTGCCGAAGTCACTGGTCAAGCTAGGAGGATCCGCCTATTGAAGTCGAGTCGTCACTAGGTTGCCATCTAAACAAAACTTTCCATACTCGTACTTTCTTTTATTATGCACTACGAAAATACTAGATGCGGACACTAGGTCCGCAAGCACTCACTAAAATACGTAAAGTCCCAAATTCAACCACAAACACTAAAATACACTAAATAGAGCCGAGTAATTCCGAGATCCGTTCTCAAAATATCTATGCATCGTGTCCCGTTTAGTGTATACTCCGAGGGTGTAATTTCTCACTATGTGATTCACTTCCTTTCGCATTTACAGTTTTTCGTATGATTTATTACTTTTATGACCTTATAATCGCATGCTAAATCACTTAACACGAAAATCAAGACGTAAATCAAATAAAATTAAACAAAGCGATGGTCGGGTTCCGTATTAGTCTCGGTGCTCGCCTCACTAGGTTCGACGCATCTTAAGCAGAATACCAGGTAAGGTATACCACGAGAATGACTAATATATGCATTATCGCGTTAAAACTGATTTGCTAATACTTATAATGCTAGTACTCTCTACTCTCCTACGTGCATCTTTTCATGGCTTGCCTGTCACGTGAAATCGCATGCAAAGAATGTAAACACAACCACTTTGACGACAAAACTTACGTGTCTTTAAACAGCCGACGTAGCAAAAGGTATAAGGTTAAAACAACGGATGTTATAGTATTTCCACCACAACAAAAGAACTAGGTTATCAGCCCACCGATTGATTAGTAGAGGCCGCTATAGTGCTGCCGGGATTGGGTGTTGACATCTATCGGATGTTGGCTTCCCAATATGCACCCTTACCCCTTACTCAAAATCGACGGTTTTCGGATGTCCGAAACCATTGGTAATGAGAGTCAATCCAGGCATGGATTGCTTAAGGGTACAAGTCTTTATCTTTAGATCCCGTGCCACTCAACTTTAAGCCGGTAGGGGATCAAAATTGACTTGAACGGTTTCCGAATTTCCATAATTGACTCGGTGGCGACTCCACAAATCGGCAACGAATTCAATTCACTAAAAAGGTCGCCTTACCAAACAAATCGGCCTTTAAACATTTACAACCACGACTCGATCGATTCCAAACGGTAACACGGGTGCCCGCACCCGTCTAATACAAGTCTGGATCGTCATCCAAATCGAGGTCCGACACATCGCCCCGTACGCGAGATCGAACCGGCCCCCGACCGGGAAGGGGTCGCATGGGTGGCCGCCTCCACACGTTGAAAAACCGGGTCGGTCCCGCGCGGGCGCGCGCAGGGCGTCGGGCGGTGCGGACGGGCGTCCACAAAATGTTTGACTCGAGACGTGCAGAATATGTAAGAAGCGCTTCGTAGCTAAAATGTTTTGACCGAGTGAATGTTCGGTGGTAAGAGGTGTAATTGTTTCAATGCTCGCGTTCAAAATGAAGTAAAAAAAGAAAAAAAAACTAGACAACTTTTTATATCTTTTATGATAATGCCGCATTGGGCTACTGACGCGAATTGAAGCTACCACACAGGGCTACAACACGCCTTGGTGGGGTAGCTTATCCCCCTAAAGAAAAGATAAAAAGAACGTCTAAGTACGGTGGATCCGATGGACGAAAATGTGTCGTCCGTGTGGACCTATCATACTTGTGTGGAGCTTGTAACGGATGCTTCGGCTTTTGGAAAGGGGTTTAGCGACTTCAGGAGGTCGTTCCTGATGTCAAGGGGTTGTCAAGTGATAGCTGAGGGAGTAAAGCATGGCTGACGGCATAGGATTCAGACGCTAAGAGGCTGATGGCTAAGGGCATCGACGCCTGGGCCTGGGCAGCTCGATTTTGGGTCGCTAGAATTCGGGCGACCCGGTCCTAGGGCACCAGGGTTCAGGCGGCCTAATTCTCGGTTATGGAAATTTTCCGTAATTTCCTAGTTGTTGTGCGATTAAGGCTATATATGTGGGTTATGGGTGCTCGTTTTAGACATATTAGACTACCCATTGTGTCTTTATAGCCTCTTTGTATTATTTGGAGTCGTGTTGGGTTTTGGTAGTCTCTTAACCGAGTGGATGGGTCGTCTTAGGAAAGTTGACCTTGAGACCTCTCCGGGTGACGGTTTATCTATTGTTTCTGCACTAAAACGGGTTAAAGTGTAAGATGACTTTTTGTTGGCATGCACTCGCTTTTGGGATGTTAAGAACAACATTTTTTCTTTCCCGGGAGGTAATGTTTTCCCTCTCCCCGAGGAGCTAGATGCTATAGGTGAGTGGAGTTCGGTTCAACCTTGTATACCTCTCGGAGATGACACTCTCGTGGAAAGATTTCAGCATTTTTTGGACATTCCTTTGGAGGAGGCTAAGGCTTTCTTTGGGAAAGGTGGAATTGATTTAAAGCTACTTGTTAAGACATTCTCACAGAAAGGCTCTCGTGATATTTCGCCTTTGGTTTGTAAACGGGCTCTTAATATTGCGATGGCAAGTTATTACCTTTTTGAAGGTTGGGGTATGTAGTCCTTTGGTTTTAGATGTGGTGATGGGAGTGGAGCATGAGCGATCACCCTCATTGCTTATTCTAGGTAAGCTTATTGATGGTATGGATTTGCCGTGAGTCCAACCGTCAATAATAAACCGACTATTCCTAGTGGGTAGCTAGGGCAAGTAGGGTCGATATCCACAGGGACGGTAGAGTAAGGTCTAGACTAGGTCCACTAAAACTAGGCTAAGTCACACGAACAAACACAAAGAAAGCTATAAAAGGAAACAATTGAGGAGGAGGAGTAAGAACTAGACTAATGATGCTAAACAATGCTAATGATCGGTCTAACTAGAAAACTAGAGTAAACGATGTCTAACTAGAAGATGACTCAAATATGGAAAGAAGTGGGGTAGGTCGGGTTCATAGAGGTAGAAGGGTAATTGGGGTGATCAAGGGTATGGATGTCTCCTAGTGTCTAGAGTCGGTCCGGGCTTTCGCAACTTAAACCAATGTCAAGGTGGGTCCGGGCTCTCGCAACTTAGACCCTAATCCGTGCTCTCGCAACTACGATTATTCTCAACATTCCCACATCATAGGCAAACAATGGATTCATGAACACATGCACAAGGAGCATTGGCCACTACTACTCATACAAGCATAACAACAAACACATAGAGTGCTCACAATGTGACTAGCAACAAAGATTCACCCTTTCCCCTTAATCAACCCTAATTATCCATAATCTACCCCTAATCCCCCTACTAACCCCACAAGAAGACTACTCACTCATGATGAAAGGAAGAATAACAATCAAAAGAGAAACTAAGACAAACATCCAAACATCCATAATGACAAATCCAAACAAGAACAATAACAA
The DNA here is from genome assembly GCA_958450325.1 of Agrostemma githago. Classification (NCBI taxonomy): domain Eukaryota; kingdom Viridiplantae; phylum Streptophyta; class Magnoliopsida; order Caryophyllales; family Caryophyllaceae; genus Agrostemma; species Agrostemma githago. Next base: position 34,721,065 of record OY288256.1, read on the forward strand.
TAACACTAAGAAAAGATTCAAACTTGTATAAATAACAAAGAACAAGGATGAGAAAGGATTATACCAACACTAGATGAAGAAAAGGAACAATCTTGCATTAATGAGAACCCCAAATACAATCCCAAGGTTGTCAAGCTTGAGACAATCTCCAAGAATCCCTTAATACAAGCACTAATTACAAAGGATTAACTAAAGATTAACTAAAATTAAGAGAAGATTAAAGCTAAAGAGTGAGAATCAATCTAGGGTTTTTGAGGCTTAAACTAGTCTAGGGTATGATAAGTTGCTGTCTTCTTACAAGAGAAGGGTATATAAAGGGTTTAAGAATGAAAGGAATTGAAAGGAAATGAACACGGGCTGAACTGGGACAATCCCGATCGGGAAAGGAAATCCCGATCGGGAAAGTGGAGAATCCCGATCGGGATTTTATGTTCCCGATCGGGAACACCCCACAGTAGTCGCTCCTTGCTTTCCTCTTTATTCCCGATCGGGATGAGGCCATACCCGATCGGGAATAGTCTTGTAGGCCTCCAATATGAACTTTTCGGTCCCTCCTTGGTTCTCATGGCCTTCTCATCGATTCTCGGGACTCGGGATCGGGTCTCGGAGGCTCGGGATTGGGTCCCAAGGTCTCGGGGTCGATTCCAAGGCATCGAGTCATCGTTCCTTAGCTTCGTTGGCTCCAAAATGCATATGTATTGAGTCGGAATCACTCCAACTCTTCATGAACGGTCTCGGGAACCTGAAACGAGCTAAAGGAAACATAAGAAGCCCATAAACCGCTCCAAAGGAGCGGTTCCACAAGGAAAATGGGACCAAAACACTACAGAATAGGCACTACAAACGACAATTATCAACTCCCCCACACTAAACCCTTACTCGCCCTCGAGTAAGCACAAACTAAATACTAATCTAACCGAGCGGGTATTAGCGCACCATACGCCCTTTCAACTCACGCGAGTGCACTTAGAGGAGAAGTGCACTCCGCAAGGCAAGTGGGGTCTTGCGACAAAACTGTGGATGCAACCGGACACAAAACACATAAACAAACAAACACACACAAACACATAATCGGTTGCACCCAAAACAAAAGAAATACCGCTTCCCTCTAAAGGCGGTGAATGAAACACCGGTTTAGGACTCGAGGTAAGCGACAACGTTCCCAAGCTAGCAATACAAACCAAGGTGGACTAAACCCTAATAGTATGACGATAAAGCAACAAAAACGTTGGTAACATACCTAGGTCCTCCTAACTTTCTAAAAACGTACTACGGGACGATCGGCGGAGATGGAAAGTGAAGAACCACGGTGTTAGTCGACACTGTAGGTAAGTGAGACCCCGCCCCCTTTAGCGTGAGCCAAGAGGGTCGTCCCGTGTCCAAGACCGCCTAACTAGTCCAAGTAAAAAGGTGGAAATATGCAAAATGAGGGAAGACCGACTAATGCCGCTATCATCCTTCCTCTGGACTCGGTCCTTTGGTAGGCTCTTCACGGCAAAAGTCGGAAAAAGGCTTATTTTGAGATGTTGGGATTATTTTTGTGAGACGGGTTTTCTTTTGGCATTTTCTCTTTTCTTTTGCATTTTTGCTTTGTTTTGCCATGCCATTTCTTTTTCTTCTTTTCTATTTTCTTTTTGGCTTTTGTGCCTTTTCTTTTTCTTCATTCTTTTCTTTCTTTCATTTTTTTTTCCTTTCTTTTCTTTTCTTTGCCCTTTTTTTGGCTTGATTTGGCTTTTTGGCACTTCAATGTGTAACGAGAAAGAGGGAAATCAACACCTTGCATGTTTATTGTGTGGATATGTGTAGGAGGTAGGGAAATGGGTGAGTCAGGGTTGCGCATTCCCCTTCAAACCCACAAAAAGTGGAGAACTTGGACTAATCAAACAATCCTAGACACGGTCACCTAGGGGACGAGACTCGGTAACCAAGGCCTATTCACACCGTGGGTGGTCATAATGGTCAAAAGTGCAAATCCCGTAGTAAATTCCTAGTAAGCTAGGTGGACTCGAGATAAAGGACCAACGAACTCATTGATTTAGGGTCATTCTACTAGATTAAAGCCCAAGACTCAATTTATACTACTAGGAAGGGAAAAATAGACACTCACACCCTAGCCTCTAAACCGGGTTTTCGAAAACATTTACACACAAGACACACAACACACACAAAAAGAGGACTCAACAAGAAAGAAAGAAAGAAGAAGGAAATAACAAACAAAACAAAACAACACAAACACATAATCAACATAAACACCACCCCGATCATCCAAACAAGCCACCAAATCATCCACAACTTTACAAAGCTCCACCCGAGCACACAACATTACAATCTCCTCCAAAACTCCGTAAGAGATAAAGAAGAAAAAGGGATAGAGGTTACCGGGATTCTTGCAAGCTCTCCAAAGTTGGCGGCGATTAGGCAACCTAAAAGAGAAAGGGGAGGCAAAGCACACGCACAAAACAAATATACTACACAAAGACCCAAAAGTAAAACATACAAAAGGAAAAATCTTTTTGGATTTTGTGAAAATTTTTCAAATTTTTAGGATTTTTTCAAGATTTTTCGATAAAATAAGAAAATAAAACAAGCTACGATAGAATATCGCTCCCCCACACTTAAATCGAGCAATGTCCTCATATGCTCAATCGTAGTGTCGGAGAGACAAAAGAAAAAGAAGAGAAACTACGAATATAAAGCTAGGAATCAAAAATAAAGTGGAGAAAAGGTAGAAGGTGTCCGACCGGGGTGTAATCAAGTCACCATGGGCCGAGACAAGAAAAAGATATGGATGGGGGAAGAAAATAAAAAGAAGGAAATAAAAGGAAATGGGAGGGGAGGGCTAGGTGTAATCAAGTCACCTAGCCCGGATTCCGCCTAAATCCGTCTAATTCCTAAAAAGCGGTGAAAATCTTGTAAATTTGGATTTTTCGATGGACTCTCGATGTAATCACGTCGTCGAGAGTCGGGAGCAACCATACTAGGGCCTCGAAGGCCACTAAGACTCCATGACTCGAGGGAATGGGGCAAACAAGGAAAGGCAAGCGATAATAGACGGAAAAGGAAGGATAGTTACCCAAACCGAGCGGCTAGTAACTCACTTGCTCCATCGTCTCGATGATCATGAGGGCCTTGTTGCTTGTCTCCATAGTTGCCATCTCGCTTCATATTCAAGAGCTCACGGTCGGGGTAGTAATGGTGTAAGGGTTAGGTGTGTGGGTTTCGATGTAAGGTGAGGTGTATGGTCATGTGATAGGAGTAGAGTGGAGTAGGGAGGTTGGGAGGGGGTATTATGGATGGGTGGAATCAAATGCCTAGGAAAAAGACTCAAAATGGGGAAGAGGACATTCCCGGTCGGGAAGGGAATTCCCGATCGGGAGTATGTGAATTCGCGATCGGGATTTTGTGTTCCCGATCGGGATCACCTTCCAGTGAGTCCGAATTCTTGGCATCAACATTCCCGATCGGGATAAGGCGTTCCCGATCGGGATTCTTCATCTTCACCTTCCATGAACCCAAAAGCTTGACACAAGCTTCAAAAACCGACTTCCTCGCTCACAAACCAAGCCTTATCAACAACCCACCCTTTCTAGGGCTCAAATCAACTTCACCTATCAAGAAAACTCAAGCACACATAAAATTCTCTCCCTCACAACTCTCATCAAAAAGTCTAAACAACAAGAATATCACCAAAATCAAAATAACTAAGAGTAAGAAATATACACAATGCGACGGTTCTTGTGGAACTCCGTCAAACCAAGGTGGTGCAAATCTTCATTCTTTTTCATCAACTCTCCAACCGGCTCCATCTCCATCAAGGGCACGTAAGAACAAGTCGAAGGCCCTAGAGATGTCTTCAATCATGCTCGAAATATAGCCATCCACAAACCAAGGCTCCTCATGGCCTTGCCTAGACGTTCCCGGGGCATCCCGATCTTCCAAGTTCAATGGCTTGAACTTGTACTTTCGGTCTTTTGGGATATACCCAAATGTCCACCGGTCCTCATGCGGCCCCAAGGGCGGCTCATCATTCTTTTCCTCGCTTTGCAACTTGTCATCAAGCCCATGATTCGGGCACTCATCTTCCTCACTATCGGAATCCTCAAGTACATATGAGTACTTCTTCAAGCTCTGTCCCGGGTCTCTCCCTCGATCGATGTCTTCCGTGGTATGGATCATTTTACACGTTTCATCACTAGTGGGTGGAGTGTTGCCTTGGAGGTCGAACACTATCTTTTCCTCGCCCAACTCAAATGTGATCTTACCCCTCTTCACATCGATCATGGCACCGGCGGAGTGTAGAAATGGGCGCCCAAGAATAATGGGAGTGCTTGCATCTTCCGGCATATCGAGCACAATGAAGTCGACCGGAATGAAGAATTTCCCTATTCGCACCGGCACATCCTCAAGCATTCCCAATGGTCGGTTAATAGACTTGTCGGCCATTCGGAGCGTAATGGATGTGCATTTCAACTCCTTCATCCCGAGTCGGCAACAAATAGTGTAGGGAATGACGCTTACACTCGCACCCAAGTCACATAATGCATTGTTGATCATAAAGTTGCCAATGGTGCAAGGGATTGAGAAACTACCCGGATCTTTCAACTTCGGAAGCGTGGACCCTTGAATGAGCTCGCTCACCACCCTCGTGAACGCTACCGTCTCTTCCTTGTCGATAGATCTTTTCCTTGCTAGGATTTCCCGCATGAATTTTCCGTATGCCGGGATTTGGGTAAGTAACTCGGTGAATGGGACATTGACATCCAACTTCTTCATGATATTAAGGAATTTGTCATATTGAGAGTCCTCCTTACTCTTCATTTGCCTTGATGGGTAAGGCAATTGCACTTGGTACTTGTTTTGCTCCATGGGGATAGACTTCTCAAACGACACTTTCCCTTTGCCTTTTTCTTTCTCTTGAGGTGGTGGAGGGTTGTCTTTTTGGGGCTTCTCGACCTCCCTTAAGACTTGTTCCTCAATTGGACGATCAAAGCTTGAGTCTTCTTGACTTGGAGATGCCAATTTCTTTGTTGGTTCATGCATTGGCTCTTGATCATTAGGGAATGGAGGGGGGTCAAAGGATGTACCTCTCCTTGTGGTGATGGCATTTACATGCTCATATGACGGTGCTTGGCCTTGAGAAGGTAATTGTCCCTTTTGCCTTGAGGAACTTCCCGGTGCAAGTTGAGCTATTTGATTCTCGAGTATCGTCATCCGGGTATCTCTCATAGCGTTTTCCCCTCGAACATAAGTAAAGAGCTCTTGATGGTTTCTTGACATGTCCATTTGATTGTTCTTCACTTCTTGATTGCTCTTTTGCAAATCCATCATAGTCTTTTGTATGTCAAAATCACGTGGTGGAGATGATGGATTATGCGGAGTATCGGTGAGGGCTAATGGGGTACCGTAATCGTGGATAGGAGACCGGCTCCTAGGCTTGCTTTGTTGTTGTTGATTGTGAGTTGCTTGTTGACGGTTCCCTTGGAACCCATGAGAATTTCCTTGATTGTGATTTTGAAACCCTTGGTTGTGGTTTTGATATCCTTGATTGAAGTTCCCTTGTTGGAACCCTTGCTTATTGTTGAAGTTGCCTTGGTTATTTTGCTTGAAATTGTTGAAGGGTCTTTGGTTACCCACATAACCTTGGTAACTTTGATCGTTGTCCCTTAAGGGAGGTGGAACATAGGGACGATGTTGTTGTTGATGGTGAAACGCTTGTTGTTGGGGGACTTGTTGGGAAGCTTGGTATTGATTAGAGAAAGAAGCACCTTGCTTGAACGCTTGAAAGGCGTTCACTTGCTCAATACTCCCTCTACAACTCATAGGGTCATGGCCAACGATTCCACAAGTGTCACACATCCCAAAGTAAGGTGTAGGAGGTGCGAACCCCAAAGCATTCACTTCTTGAATCGGTTGATGGTGGGATGAACTAGAGCCTTGGACTTGGTTGAGGTGGCTTTGGAGCTTCTTGTCAATAGTCTCCATGTGCGTTTTTAGTTGAGCTCCAAGGTCAATGCTCAATTGAGTGATAGCATCAACCTCGTGCCTACCTCCCCGATTTGCCTTCCTAGGCCTAGAGTATTGCGAATTATGCACCGCCATCTCTTCGATTCTCGTCCATGTTTGGTCGTCATCGACCTCGGTAAACCTACCATTGGAGCCCATGTTGAGAATGGCTCTCGAATCCTCATAAAGTCCATTCCAAAATTGTTGTACTAAGAACCATTGTGAGAGTCCATGGTGAGGGCACGATCTTACCAAAGACTTAAACCGCTCCCAAGCTTCATATAGACTCTCCTCATCCCTTTGTTGGAAACCGGTGATGGAGGCCCTAAGCATATTGGTCTTTTCCGGAGGGTAAAACTTTTGGTAGAACGCCAAGGCAAGTTTTTTCCAAGTGTCGACACCCATGGTTGCCCTATCGAGACTCTTAATCCATTGCTTCGCTTTTCCAATAAGAGAAAACGGGAAGAGTACCCAACGAATTTGGTCTTGAGTAACTCCGGTTTGAGATATAGCGTCACAATAATCGGAGAAGGTCTCCATATGTTGATGCGGGTCTTCGGTGGGCAAACCACTAAATGGGCTCCTCTCCACAAGTTGGATGAATTGAGTCTTTGCCACAAAATTTCCGGTATAAGCTTCCGGTAAGGCACTCGGTCCCGGCAAGACATCCTCGGTGAATGTGGAGTGAGAGGAGAACTTAGGCATTCTTGGATGTAAGGGAGAGGATGGGGGTGTAGAGAGTGTTGATGTAGATGAAGAGGGAGAATTAGGAGAAGAATCACCGAAGGGATTGATGAAGGTCCCTCCGGCCGTCTCTCGAAGTGAAATGCTCAAGTCGGCTCTTTGGGCTTGCCCTTGATGAGTGGTGCTTGCACTTGGTTGAGAGATCCTAACCCGATTAATCGTCCGTTGGCGAAAGGCTCGAAAGAGTCTCTCTGGCTCTGGATTAAAGAGATAGAAGTCGCCTCCCCTCCTAGGCATACACTACACACTAGAACAAACGTAAGAACACCTAGTGCTTTATGGGCACTAGGCAACGACAATAACAAACACAACTAGAGACAAAGAGAAAAAGAAGAGATAACACTAAAGAAAGAAGAAAAATCAAGAGAATATACACAAGAGAAGATGGGAGAACACAAAGAGGGGTAACTAAGTCTAGAAATAAGCAAACTAAGTCTAAACAATGCACCGTCCCCGGCAACGGCGCCAAATTGATGGTATGGATTTGCCGTGAGTCCAACCGTCAATAATAAACCGACTATTCCTAGTGGGTAGCTAGGGCAAGTAAGGTCGATATCCACAGGGACGGTAGAGTAAGGTCTAGACTAGGTCCACTAAAACTAGGCTAAGTCACACGAACAAACACAAAGAAAGCTATAAAAGGAAACAATTGAGGAGGAGGAGTAAGAACTAGACTAATGATGCTAAACAATGCTAATGATCGGTCTAACTAGAAAACTAGAGTAAACGATGTCTAACTAGAAGATGACTCAAATATGGAAAGAAGTGGGGTAGGTCGGGTTCATAGAGGTAGAAGGGTAATTGGGGTGATCAAGGGTATGGATGTCTCCTAGTGTCTAGAGTCGGTCCGGGCTTTCGCAACTTAAACCGATGTCAAGGTGGGTCCGGGCTCTCGCAACTTAGACCCTAATCCGTGCTCTCGCAACTACGATTATTCTCAACATTCCCACATCATAGGCAAACAATGGATTCATGAACACATGCACAAGGAGCATTGGCCACTACTACTCATACAAGCATAACAACAAACACATAGAGTGCTCACAATGTGACTAGCAACAAAGATTCACCCTTTCCCCTTAATCAACCCTAATTATCCATAATCTACCCCTAATCCCCCTACTAACCCCACAAGAAGACTACTCACTCATGATGAAAGGAAGAATAACAATCAAAAGAGAAACTAAGACAAACATCCAAACATCCATAATGACAAATCCAAACAAGAACAATAACAATAACACTAAGAAAAGATTCAAACTTGTATAAATAACAAAGAACAAGGATGAGAAAGGATTATACCAACACTAGATGAAGAAAAGGAACAATCTTGCATTAATGAGAACCCCAAATACAATCCCAAGGTTGTCAAGCTTGAGACAATCTCCAAGAATCCCTTAATACAAGCACTAATTACAAAGGATTAACTAAAGATTAACTAAAATTAAGAGAAGATTAAAGCTAAAGAGTGAGAATCAATCTAGGGTTTTTGAGGCTTAAACTAGTCTAGGGTATGATAAGTTGCTGTCTTCTTACAAGAGAAGGGTATATAAAGGGTTTAAGAATGAAAGGAATTGAAAGGAAATGAACACGGGCTGAACTGGGACAATCCCGATCGGGAAAGGAAATCCCGATCGGGAAAGTGGAGAATCCCGATCGGGATTTTATGTTCCCGATCGGGAACACCCCACAGTAGTCGCTCCTTGCTTTCCTCTTTATTCCCGATCGGGATGAGGCCATACCCGATCGGGAATAGTCTTGTAGGCCTCCAATATGAACTTTTCGGTCCCTCCTTGGTTCTCATGGCCTTCTCATCGATTCTCGGGACTCGGGATCGGGTCTCGGAGGCTCGGGATTGGGTCCCAAGGTCTCGGGGTCGATTCCAAGGCATCGAGTCATCGTTCCTTAGCTTCGTTGGCTCCAAAATGCATATGTATTGAGTCGGAATCACTCCAACTCTTCATGAACGGTCTCGGGAACCTGAAACGAGCTAAAGGAAACATAAGAAGCCCATAAACCGCTCCAAAGGAGCGGTTCCACAAGGAAAATGGGACCAAAACACTACAGAATAGGCACTACAAATGACAATTATCACTTATAATGGGTCTTGACAGTCGTGCACGGCTACATCGTGCTCCCTTTCGAGGTTCCAGGATCATTTTGCAGGTATGTTGGGGTACCTTTTTTTTTGAAACTTATCTTAGTTCGAAAATCTGACGCTATGATGTGATTCGTGCAGGTTTGACTACACGAGAGGCTTGGTTTGATAGAGCCTCCTCGGTTCGTCAAGGGTTATAGCTATAAAGGCCAGGCTTCGCGGGTCGGAAGATGGCGGAACCATGGAAAGACGGTTACACTGAAGAAGGATGGTTGTCCTACTCTCACGCTAATGGGCGGGCTGATAATAGGTAGACGATACCGTGGTGGCATATCAGTGGACATGTCGGGTTTCCGTTCTCATCATCGGCCCATTATATGTAGATATTGTTGATAACACGCAAATTTGGACCGTTTTACCCCCTATTTTCACTCGTATTTGACTCGATTATATTTTGTGCGCTTCAACGTCAATTTAACTCACTTTTGACTACATTTCGTATTTTCTAGTTTGAATTTGGTTTTATCGTCTTTTTCGTAGAATTTCGTACTGCTTTTGTGTGTTTTTATCTTTTAGGTACGTGTTCGTGAATAAAGAGGCGAATTGAAGCGAGAGGAGCAAGTAAGGAGATCGAGTCAAACCCCAAGTCAAACCCAACCTTTGACCATATAATCACCCATTCACCTCACACTTAACCATCCACCCATTTCATTCCCATAACCCTCCTAATCCACCCATTCAACCCATAACCCAACTCAAACCAAGTCCAAACCAACACAAACCCCATATTCCAATTCAAATCAACCCTCATCCAAGTTAACTTGACCTTGACCAACCCATTCACCCAAACCAGCCCAATAACCCGAATCAATTCAATTCAACCCATATCCCTTGGTCAAACCGACTTTGACCTTGACCCACCTAATCCCATCTTCATCCTTGACCACCATCAAACACCACCCTTGACCCAACTCCACCACCATGACCCATCATCCATATCACTCACCTTCTCCCCTAAGCTCCAACCTCCCTTCACCTGAGCTCCGGCGAGTCACCGGCAACCACAACCGCGAACCACTTCCTCCATTAACCCACCATAACCGACCTTCACCTCTAACCACCACCTTCACCTTACCCCGCTCCATTCCGGCGAACGACCATCCCGAATCCAGCCCCCATCTCCAGAAAAGCCGGCAACCAGCAGCAACGCAAGCAGCATGTAACACCCCTGATTTTATGAATAAAATTAATTTAAAATTATGTTCGTATTTTTATTTTTACGATTTAACTCGTAAGTCTTAAGATTATTATAAAACGAATTTATCGTTTAATCGATTCAAACTCCTAAGATTTTATTTGACTCGGAAACTCTTCTTATATTTTAAACGTATTTTTATTTCGGTTTCGATTTATTTTATACATTTACTTTAATTCTTAGCGAGAGTCTATTTCCACGATTTAAATCCTAAATTCTTTTTATTTATTTTGGTTTATGCTCGAATTTCTATTTTTGGCTCGAAGTTAATTTATTTTGAATTTCGTCTAAAAATTTATTACCTTTCCTCGAAAAATCAATTTAATTCACTTTATCGAAAATTTATTATTTATCGGGAAATATTATTTCATCGTCTAAATTACTTAATTCTATACACTTCGTTTTCGTCTCGAATACTTTATTTACTCATTTTATTTGTCGGCCCGATTATTTAATAATTTTATTAACCCGTTCTTAATTCGATTCGTGGTCAGTCAACTTATCGTTACGGTTTTTGACCCACTTTAATTCGAGCCCATTCATCGCTCTTAGACTTGATTTTTATTTAATAATCAATTCAACTTGTCTTTACGTTCACCTCCCCTACTTTTTTTTTATTAAACTCTTGCACCGCTTCATTGTTCCTAGGCATTCATCCCCCCCTTTTTTTTTATAGTCTCCTCCCCTGGCCTTTGGTTGCTCGCTGCTTCGTTTTTATGCCCCTCGATCGCCCTCTATCTCTTCTTCTTTCACGCACCTATCCTCCATCATCGTCCATATCCATTGTTTGCTCAATCCCCATCCTTACCGGTTCTGAATTCCTTTTTTTTTCCTCTGCTTCGCTGCTGCTGCTATACTTCGCTGTCGCAGTTCTTGGTCGGGTCCGCTGCTGCTGCTGTTTGGTGACGTTCTTCATTCTTTTTCTTCCTCGTCCTGCCCCTAACCTCGTTTTTATGCTGCTATTTCCGTATGCTGATGCTGCTGTTGTTGACGTTCATTTTTGTTGGTTCGTGTTCTCTTTTTCTCCCCCTTCTTCTTTTGTTTGCTGCCTTCTGTTTTCGCTGTCGTCTGCTGTTGCGTTCTTCTGCTTTTCTTCTTCTTCCTCGCAACTTTCCGTCCCGTTTCGGTTGTCGCCATTTGCTGTTACTGCTATTTCTTTTTATGCTGCTCGTTTGTTCTGTCCTTCTTTCCCGCTCATCTTCCTCTTCTGTTCTCATTCTATTGCTGCTGCTTGGTGTTGTTTCTTCTCTCTGTACTGCTGATGTTCGCTGCTATTCTTCATCTCCAATCTTCTCTTTTTCTTTCCTTCTTTCTCTTGCTGCTGCTGTTGCGTTGTGTTAACTGTTTGCTTGCTGCTGTCCATTCTCGCTGCTGCTTGGTTTTGATGCTGATGTTGCGTCGTATCTGCTGCTACTGTGCTGCTGTGTGTCGTGTTTCTACTGCTGTCCGCTTCTTTGTGCGTCCTGGTCGTTGTTATTGATGTTGTTGCTGATTTTATCGTTGGTACTAGTACGGTTCGCTGATGCTGATGTATGTCGACAATCTGCTGTTCTTTTGACTCCGTATTGGTTGTTGCCATTTTCGATCCATTATGCTGCTCACGGTCCTTCTGCTGCTGTTCGTGTTTAGCTTTCCGTTCTTCTTCTTCTACTTCTTCTTCGTCCTGACTTTGCTGCTGTGACGATATTTGCCTGTTGCTGTCTTTGTCATTTCATTGCTATCTGATGCTATCTATTCACGTTCCTCGTTTTTCGCTCGTCGTTAAGTTATTGCTGTCCGTGTGCCCGTATATATCACTATTGCTCCTCCTAAGGTCATATCACTATTGTCCGTCTTTATTTTTCCCACGGTTCTCGTTTTACTCGGAGTCGTGTCCCCTTATTTCCCTTGTTCTCTTCTTTCCCCTTTTCCGTATTCTCATTATCCAAATCTGGTTCTTTTTCGTTCCGTGAAGGCCTCGGAGTTTTATTGAATCGGCTTTCAAGTTCTAAGGTTCGAGTTTGTTCTTAATCGAGGAGAGGCTAGTACGTGATCGGGTTGGCATCGTCTCAAGGTAACTTTAGGACGTTACTCGATTTTATATCGTATGTTTGAGTAGTAGTATGTAGTAAACATTTTAACTTCGGTTTTCTAATTTTAGCTATATATTATTGCTAATTATATTCTTCTAAATCATATTTATAAATATTTTACAAGTTTTCGATACCGTTTTACAAATCGTTAGTAATTTGATTATTTACGATCGTGATAATATTTTGTTGGTTGTCGTGACACTAGTAACTAAATAATATCGATTTCATATTTTCGTCATATTTCGTTAATTTCTAATTTTTAACTCAAAACCGTATTTTCATATTATAATCGAGATTTGTATACTTGTTTAATAAATTAATTTTCGTTTTACGATTTATACTAATAAATGAGAAGATAGTCGATTTAGTTTTAAACACATTTTAGTCGAGACTATTTTCACTAATAATTTCCTATTTGTTTTCGATTGACTATTTTTATTAAAATTTGTATTATTTATAAATCAAAACTATTTCTTAAAAATAATTTGAAACCTTTGTAAAATTCATTTCATTTATAGAACTCGTTGATTCAATTAATTTTGATATCGTTTTTCTTAAAACATCTCTTTTCTAAAATCTATAGTTTTAACTCGATTTCCTAATTATTTATATAATACTATGTATTGACATATTATATATTTTTTTTTATGTTTTGAGTAACGAATTTAGAAATGTAATAAAGTTACGATAACGACGATAATAATAAAATGTTAATTTCGTTAGAAATGCTATTTTTAATACATTTCACATATTTTAATAATTTACGAATTTTCTATAACAATATTTCTATTTTAAGTAAGTTTCTAAAAATAGTAAGTCTCTATTTATACAAAGTTTCCCTTTTAATATAAAATGTTTATTCCTTTTATCCTCACATTATTATAATGAATATTTTTATTTTGAATATCGATAATGGCTTTGTTTTGGAGTTATGGAATATAGTCAAGTGTGGGGTTAGAGTAATATAGTTTAGGATGTACGTTTTTGCCATCAGCTATAAAGCCGGTGTGCCTATTTAGGGCGCATTTGGTCGTTGAACTGGGCGTAGTTTCGCCCAGGAGAGTGTATGTTTTGACCTTAAGCTAGATATCGCATCGTGTTAGTCGCCGTCAGTTGAACTAGACATATTTGTTGTCTAGGAGGGGTGTGCACTACTTAAACCAGGACCTCGCTGCACGCAGTCCTGTTATAGTTGAGTTGCCTAGTTAGAGACTGGATTCTGTTATGAGTAAGTCTATAGTTCTCGAAGCTAGTTTCCAGTATTATCCTAGTGAAAGTCTAGCCTTGTGCACACTGATCGAATTTCCATAACGCCATTTTTGAATATTATTATTATCGATTGATTTTTGACTTGCAGGTTGGCAAGTGCTTTAAGTTTCGTTGAAAACTTATTTTTATTATATCGTTTTAATGTTTTCTCTTTTTAGATATTTTGATATAATAATACTATTATTTTTCCATATGATATAATATGGCTGGGAGAACGTCCGAGTTACTCCCCACTAACGTGGCTCTTATATTTATAACATGACAGGTATTTGCTGCTGGGTTTTGGGTGTGACCTAGCGAGTAGTGTGGATCCTACTCTTCCTTCATTCATGTTTATTTATGGATTTGTATAAACCCGTTTGGAGATTTTGCTTTTAGCCCTTTTGTAAAAAGAGGCCTTTGTATTGACTTACCATTTATTTTAATAAGATATAGTTTGTCAGTGTGTTTTAATCCCACTCTACAGTGTTTCCGCCACTGTATTGCGTTAGTTTTTCTAGGGGATTACACAGCAGCGGAGCACACCATCAACACCAACAGCAGCGCAACGGCCAGATCCGGCGACAACTACAACAGCAGCGACGCCGGCGAGCCAACCACGCGACCAACAGAAGCCGCGACGGCAGCCCCAACACGACGACAGCAGCGCCGGCGAGCACCACCATCGCCTTCGCTCTCCGACCAACAGCAGCAACAACCCGACACCAGCACAACACCAGCCCTCAACTCTGTCTCCCTCTGTTTTCCGGCAAGTATCGCCGGCGTCGACACCAACTCCGGTGTCGACCCGGATCCAGAGTTCGAGAATAGAAACCGACATTTGAATGAGACTTGGAAAGTTTGAATTGAAATATTTGGGCCAAGTTGTGATGTGTGGGGTGAGATCTAATTTGGATCGAGATGAATTAGAATGGACGGGTGAGATTTAACTTGGGTCGAGATTATAATCGAAATGGAACGAGTGAAGGTGATGTGTCGGGTGATTTTTCACCCTATGAAGCGACCGGGCGAAGACGGGAAAATCGCGGGGCAAAGTTTTGCCCGGTGATGAATTATGCAAAACCGAAGAGCGAAATTTTACCGGATGGGAATCCTAGGGTGAAATGAAGGATATGGGTAATGAAGTATTCGGCTGCCACTATTGGGCCTTGGGTTTACTTAGGGTTTTGAGACCACTCTTTTCACTCCTCTATATATATATATATATATATATATAAAAGTAACTTCTCATTTTAGAGGAGGCACAATTACACAACACCACCACAACACTACCTAAGCTAGTAGATTAGTAGTAGATTATTATTAGTAGATTATTATTAGTTTACTAGTAGATTAATTAGTAGAGAGATTTTTGGAGGGTGACAATCCAAAAATCTCCACTTATTCTAGATCTAATTAATTAGTGTAAAGACTCCATTTTTATTATATTCAAGTTTTTATTGAAGTTTTTGGAGATTTTCAAAGGGTTAGTGACAAATCCATTGTCATCTTCATCAAGCTTCTCCCTATTTTATTATTATTGTCGTTTTCCTCCATAGTCGGTATATTTCTCTTCATCTCCCTAATCTCTAGTTAGATTTAATTTCATTCTAGATTTAACCTCTCGTCTAGATTTAATTTAGTTATTATTCTCCTTAGATTTAGTTATGATGCATGCTTTAGTTGATTTCTCCTTAGTTATTATTTTAGTAGCTTCCATTATGAATTTTGTGTAGATTTCTTGTTAGGGGTTAAGGGAGGAAGAACTTGGATTATTTGAATTGAGGGATGTTGGTGGGTTGTTTGCCTGTTGATTTATTAATTTTGAGGTTTTTGTGTCTTTGTTGACTTAGAATCGCGACTAGGTCGACCTTGACTCATTTGTACCAATATGGGGAAACTCGGGGTAGAAATTACCTTAACTTGAGACTTACCCTTTCGCCGCGAAAGCGGGTATAGGTGGGTTGGGTGAAGAAACCGAAAGGTGGTATTCTCCCTTATCAACGTTGTGACTAAAACCCGATTCCGAAGCTCATAGAACCCAAGTTCCGATTCCCGGCTTCCCCTAACACCATCTCCTTATTAGACTAGCTTCTCGTAGTTATAGCGTTTTAGTATAGACTAGTGTAGACATAACCCGAAAACCCCAAAAATAGACCCCCAAACGTGCTTAGACTTTGACTCGACCGACTTCCTATAGACCGTCCCTGAGGATCGATCCCCGACTTACCGCTACTACGTAGTAGTTAGTTGGAGTTTATAAATTTGTTTGATCGTGTTAGATAGAAGACAATCTGACTCGCATCTAAATGGCGCCGTTGCCGGGGACGCCGATTAGTTAGTTGAGTTTTAGTCTTTTCGTGTTTGGTTATTGTTCTCCCTCTACCCTAGTGCCTCTTGGTGCTAGGAGACTCACTTTCTATTTGAGTATGTTTGCCATGAACAGGTTATCGCCTCTTCGGTTCGATTTCGAGCCAAAGATGACATTTAAAGCTAAGAAATTTCGGGGAAATATCTCGACTAGAGTGATTCAACATCCGTACCTCACACCACCAACCATACATACTATCCTTCCACCCCCTCCAAATCCATCCATATCACCAACATCCATACCACTTACACCTTCCATTCCACAAAATTCACCTTCTACAACTCCTCTCATCACTCCAAATTCACAAGAAACACCATCTTCACAAGAAAATTCTCCAACCCTTTCACCTCCCAAATCACCTTCATCACCAAAAAGCCTTCAAAAAGCAAACATGACAACTCTTGGTTCACATCCACAACTCACTCACGAGGAATTTTCTTCCCCCATTTCCTATGGAACCATTCCGAATGAGTTTGAGCTTAAAGATTCCTTGATCAATGACGAAAAACTATACACCTTCCATGGGCTCCCTCAAGAAGATGCTTTTGAACATGTATGCTCTTCCAAAGAGAAGTTAGTTGAAGCCGAGCTTATCAAGAAAATGGGAGATGAAAATTCTCCTATGACCAATGAAATGAAACTCCAATTGGAAAAGGAAGAGCTAACCAAGAAACTTGAGGCTATGAATACAAAGCGTACTCCAACGCAAAGACCCTTCAATTCCAATCAACAAACGTTTTCAAACCAAGGGTCTGTCAAAGTGCCTCCACATATGCCTCCTTATCAAAGGGAAAGCTTCAACAATCAAGGTAGAAGCCATCATGTTCAAAGGAACTTCCATAATCAAAGTGCAAATCAAGGGGACAATTACCATAACCAAGGAAGTAATTATCAGAATCAAGGGTATCAATGCAATTATCAAGGTAACCAAGGGCCAAATCAAGGGTACCAAGGGTTCAATTTTCAAAGACATAACCAACCCTCTCCTTTTTATGGAAATCAAGGTAATTATCAACATGGTCAAGGTAGTGGTCAAGGGTATGGTTCGTCCATTGATATGAAAAAGGATTTAATCAACGAAGTGTATCAAGGAAACCCGAATTACCAAGGTAATCACGGTCACAAAGGATTACACTCTCAAAGCTACAATGGACCCTCTCAATTCTTTGGCAACCAAGGTAATTATCAACAAAGTCAAGAAAGTGGTCAATAGGACAATTCATTAATTGAATTACAAAGAACAATAGAGTATTTGATGAATGAAATTGCGAAAGACAAGGCAAGGATCGAACTATTGAAATCTCAACAAGCATCCAAAGCCTTAGTGATGGGAGGGAATTGTCGTGGATCCCGCCACCAAATAATAACCAACCAACCTAACTAGGGTAGCTAGGGCAAGTCGGGTCGATCCACAGGGACGGAAATGGGTTTAGACTAATGGATGCTACGGTCTAGGACTGGGTTCAAGACAAGCTAATATAGGGTGATGGCTAAGGACTAGGCTAAGTCTAGAACACGGAAGAGGAAGAAAAAACAAGTAACTAACGACTAAGGGAAGCAAGGATAACAATAAGAATGAAAACTAGGGTTAGGTCGGGTTCATGGATGCAAGGAAGACAAAAAGGGGAAGAACGGGGTTACTAGCATGCTTTCGAGGCCTAGATTTCGCCGATCGGGCTTTCGCTACGTAATCGGCCTAGGGGTCGTCCTCATCGGGCTCTCGCTACGTAATGAGGGAACCAAATCAACCAACCAAACACACACATACAAGAGAATATGCAAGAAAAACAAGGATTGATCGTCTCTAGTCTCACAAGCATTTCATCAAACATGTGGAGTGCAAGGTAAATGGGAAACAACAAAAACAACATCTAGTACCACCCATCTCACCCTAATCGTCCACAATCACAACCAATCACCCTAATAACCCTAGCAAGAGTCTACTCAAACATAACTATGCTAAAACTAACACTAATAAGAGGAATCAACATAAGAATCAAAACAACCATAATGAAACTAGTGAAAACAATGAACTATGAACAATACAATGAACAAAGATTAAAACTTGGATGTATAAACAAGATTAAGAGAAAGGAATAAGAAGATTATACCTACTAACAAGAGGATGAAAGATTGAAACTTGCATTAATAAGAAAAACCCAAAACAATCACCCAAGGTTGTCAATCTTGGTGGAGATCTTGAAGAATTCCCTTAATACAAGGATAATCTAAGATTAAAGATTAACTAAGAACTAATCTACACTAATCTATGCTAATCTATGCTAAACTATGCTAGGGTTTAATGGGTAATGTCTAAGATGACATAGGATTACAAGAGGAAGGGTATATATAGGGTTACAAGAGTGAAGGAGATGAAAGAAGTTGACGCGGGGCTGCCAGTGCTCCTTCCCGGTCGGGAAGCCACCTTCCCGGTCGGGAAGGGCCCCTTCCCAGTCAGGAAGGACCCATCACAGACGCATTAGCTTTTGCACCTTCCTTCCCGGTCGGGAAGGCATTATCCCTCCCGGGAAGGACCTTGTAGGCCTCTTTTAAGATCTTTTTGGTCCCTCCTTGCTTCTCATGGGCTTCCCAGCGATTCTCGGGACTCGGGATCGAGCCTAAGGGGCTCAGGAATGGGTCCCAAGCTCTCGGGATCGAATCCAAGGCATCGAGTGATCGTTCCTTCACTTCGTTGGCTCCAAAAAGTGTATGTATCGAGTCGGAATCGCTCCAACTCTTCATGAATGGTCTCGGGAACCTGAAACGAACTAGAGGAAGCATAAGTAGCCCATAAACCGCTCTCAAGGAGCGATTCCACAAGGAAAACAGGACCAAAACACAGCAAATTAGGCACTACAAACTACACTTATCAACTCCCCCACACTTAACCCTTACTCGCCCTCGAGTAAGCACATACTAACTACTAAACTAGCCGAGTGGGTATTAGCGCACCCTACGCCCTTTCAACTCACGCGAGTACACTTAGAGGAAAAGTGCACTCCACAAGGCAAGTAAGGTCTTGCGACAAAACTTGTGGATGCAACCGGACACAAAACACATAAACAAACAAACATACAAACAAACAAATAATCGGTTGCACCCAAAAGAAAACAAATACCACTTTCCTCAAACAAGCAGTGAAAGAAGCACAGGTTTAGGACTCGAGGCAAGTGAGAACGTTCCCAAGCTATCAATACAAACCAAGATGAACTAAACCCTAATAGTATGACGATAAAGCAACAAAAACGTTGGTAACTTACCTAGGTCCTCCTAACTTTCTAAGAACGTACTACGGGACGATCGGCGGGATGGAAAAGGATGAACCACGGTGTTAGTCGACACTATAGGTAAGTGAGACCCCGCCCCCTTTAGCGATGAGCCAAGAGGGTCGTCCCATGCCCGAAACCGCTTAACTAGCCCAAGTAAAAAGGTGGATATGAATGCAAAATGAGGGAAGACCGACCATTACCGCTATCATCCTTCCTAGGGACTCGGTCCTTTGGTAGGCTCTTCACGGTAATAGTCGGTAAAAGGCTTATTTTTGAGATGTGGGGACTCTTTTTGTGGGACGGTTTTCTTTTGGCATTTTTCTTTCCTTTTGAATTTTTGCTTGGTGTGTTGCTATGCCATTTCTTTTTCATCTTTTGTATTTTCTTTTTGGCTTTTTGTGCCTTTTCTTTTTCTTCAATCTTTTCTTTCTTTCATTTTCTTTCCTTTCTTTTCTTTGCCCTTTTGGCTTGATTTGAGTTGTAGACATTTCTTTTTGCAACAAGAAAGAGAGATTTCAACAAATTGCAACTTTATTGCGTGGATATGTGTAGGAGGTAGGGAAATGGGTATGTCGGGACGACGTCTTCCCTTCATACTCACAAAAAGGGGAGAACTTGGACTAGTCAAACAATCCCAAACATGGTCACCTAAGGGACGGGACTCGGCAACCAAGGCCTTTTCACACCGTGGGTGGTCATAATGATCAAAATGCAAATCCCGTAGTAAATCCCTAGTAAGCTAGGCGGACTCAAGGTAAAGGACCAACGAAATCATTGATTTAGGGTCATTCTACTAGACTAAAGTCCAAGACTCGATTTACACTACTAGAAAGGGAAAGTAAACACTTACTCACTAGCCTCAAAACCGGGTTTTCGAAAACCGATTACTCACTAGACACAACTACACACACAAAACAAAGACTCGACGAAAACGAAAGAAAAAGAGACAAAAGCAACAAAACAAAAACAAACAAAACGAACACATAAACAAAACAAACACCACCCCGAACTTCCAAACAAGTCACCAAATCAACTACAAACTTTACAAAGCTCCACCCGAGCACACCACAACACACATCTCCTCCAAACTCCACAAGGAACAAAGAGGAAAAAGGAGTGAAGAGATGTTACCGGAAGTCTTGAAAGCTCTCCAAAGCTATCGGTGATTAAGCAACCTATAAGGAAAAAGGCAGGCGAAACACGCACAAAAAAAAAAAAAATACGACACAACGACACAAAAAGAAAACACATAAAAGAAAATCTTTTTTATTTTTTGTGAAAATTTTTCAAATTTTTAGGGTTTTTAAAGATTTTTTTGAAAAACTACGAAAATAAAACTAACTATACTAGAATATCGCTCCCCCACACTTAAACCGAGCAATGTCCTCATGCTCGATCGTAGTGTATGGAGACACTAAAGAAACGAAAAGAAACTACGGAAATAAAACTAAAAAAAAAAGAAAAATAAAGCGGAGAAAAGGGTAGAATGTGTCCGGCCGGGGTGTAGTCAAGTCACCATGGGCCGAGACGAGAAAAGATATGGATGGGGGAAGAAATAAAAAGAAGGAAATAAAAGGAAATGGGAGGGGAGGACTAGATGTAATCAAGTCACCTAGCCCAGATTCCACCTAAATCCGACTAAATCCTACAAAAAGGGTGGAAATCTCGTAAATTTGGATTTTAAAATGACTCTCGACGTAGTCACGTCATCGAGAGTCGGGAGCAATAACTACCAACGCCTCGAAGGCCACCATGACACTAAAGTGTAAAAGGGGAAGGGGAAAAACAAAGGAAAAACAAGCGATAAAAGATGGAAAAGAAAGGATAGTGTCCGTACCCATCGGTTAGCAACTCACTCGCTCCATCGTCTCATAGTTCAATATCGGCACAAAGCTTGTCTTCGTCATTGCTATTCGTCTTCAATCTTGATAGGCCCGCATGGTTGAAGTATTAAGCTTGAAATGGTAGAAAGGAGTGGGATTTGATGGGAAGCTTGGTATGTAGTGAAGATAAGGTGAGGTGAGAGTATGCATATGAAGTGTAAGGTCATATGATAGGTGCAAGGGTAGGTAGGGAAGTTGGGAGGGGGTATAAAATGGTTGGGTGGGCTCGAATGACCAAGAAGAGGCAAAAGGGGGAGCAAGGGACCATCCCGGTTGGGAAGACTCTTCTACCACTTCATTCCTTGGTAGCTTCACCCACAAGGCCACCAAAACACCGAGATCTAAAATCTCGTCCCCAAAAGCTTGTCAATAGCTTCAAAAACCGATTCCCATGCCCAAATCCAAGCTTCTATCATCATCTACTCTCCTCGAGACTTCATCTTCAATAAGACCTACCAAATAAACTCAAATAACGTTCATCAAGATCCCTCCCTCACATCACTCATCAAAATACCAAATTACAAGGTTTCCGCAAAAACTAACAATCCTAAAAACCAAATTATCCAAACAAACATAAACACAAATACAAGTGATGGTAGGATTCGTCGTGGGTCCTACCGTCAATAAATAAACGACTATTCCTAGTGGGTAGCTAGGGCAAGTAGGGTCGATATCCACGGGGACGGTAAAGTAGAGTCTAGACTAGGTTGGCCTAAAAACGAGACTAAATCACCAAACAAACACAAAGAAAGCATTAGTTGGTAAACTATGGTGGTGGAAGAGGTATAACTAGGTGTAGACACCCGCATTTTGACCGCCAGGTGTCTATGGC
The DNA here is from genome assembly GCA_958450325.1 of Agrostemma githago. Lineage (NCBI taxonomy): Eukaryota > Viridiplantae > Streptophyta > Magnoliopsida > Caryophyllales > Caryophyllaceae > Agrostemma > Agrostemma githago. The sequence goes on from OY288256.1 coordinate 34,742,840, forward strand.
AGTTTCCAAAAAACACCCGATGATGATCGGACGCTAACGTGTCTCTATGCGCTCGGATACGGGCTCAAATCCATTAATCGCTGGCTAACACACTTACGGAGTACAAATCTCACCAAACAGACCTCAAATCCAGGCCCAGTGGATCATTCCGAGTCAAACAAGACTAATTTGGGCTAAAACCGACACCGGAAATAAAACCGACTTTTCACGATTGGGTCAACCCCGGTCAAAGTCATTTCCGAGACACACAAAATAGCCATACAATCATCAAAAGCCCAAGTCAAGCACAAAATCCATCAAACACAAATCACAGTCCAAAGTCAACGGACCTGCGCGACCCAGCTGGGCCACTCGATCGAGTGACCCACCCACTCGATCGAGTGGGCCTATTTCGAGCCCGACGGCTGGCATAACGGGCCACTCGACCGAGTTAGCCACCTACTCGGCGAGTAACCCTAAACCGGGTGCCCTAGCTCTTCCTATATACACAACCCCATGCAACACATTACACATCTTTACAAAACCCTAACTTTACAAACCCTAGAGCAACCCTACACTTACACACACTACGTCTTTACAAACTCTAATCAAACCCTAGCAATTCAATAGTAGCAAGAACCCTAAAACCTAGTTTTAGGAATTAACCCCGAGCCACCATAACTTAACCTACGTAAAACCTCGAAGACTCTTGTGTAGAAGCCACGGTTACGAGTCCGCGCCGAGACAAGAACATGTAGGTTGAGGATGTCAAAACCCTTCTCTTCTCCTTCCCTTCACCTCGTCATCTTGTTCTTCCTTTTTTCGTTTTTTTTCATTATTTCTTTTACAATTATTCTGTTCGTCGCATCATAATATTGATAATAACTAATATAAAACATTAAAATACTTATCAATTTGTGTCGAATAAGAAGGATGGTGGGATAAGGAAAACCGCATATACAAGTGTACTGCACACGCGTCGTCGGTCGCTTATCCCATCACCCCGACTATTTGATTATTGAGATAAGTTAACTTAAACAATAATCCGTTTTTATTTTCTCGTCATCATCATCAATAATTTTGCATCCATCAATTTCTTTAAAAATCAATTTTAATAAGGGTCGAAACCCGTTGACACGGATCCGACATCACAATCCCTAGGGATTTATTTCGATGTCGGAAAAGTCGAGGGAATCAAGTTCTTTTTTATTTATTCAAGTAAAGCGTCGATCTTAGATTCGATACCAATTCCATAATTGGATATCGAATCTAACGATCAAGTCACATAAATTAATTAACGTGATTTGTTCATATCACGATAATTAATTTAAGACGACTAAAATTAGTCTTTTTTTTATTTTTTATTTTTATTTTTTTCACTCTAATATTCCATATCGATTTAAATAATCGAATATGGGATATAACGAGTATTTAAATTTAGAATCGGGTAAAAATTCAACAATGTTTATATTCGGTTCAACAAAATTCGCGATTTATAAAAGGGTTATTTCATCACAATAATACCAACTATAAGGGGACTTCTTAGAATAATCTCAACTATACGTAATCTCGTTTTAATATGAACTATGCCATCATTAATCTCATTTTGTTATGGACAAAATTATGACCTGCTATAGCCGGTAATAGTGACCAGTTGTGACTTTCTAGGGTCCTTGAGTGTTTCGTCGTCGTTCATGAAAGTCAAAACAACAAGAAAATTAAAGCATTTTTTTTCATGGCTTCTACAATACTAATCAGAAAAAGAAAATGCAAGATGAATTTTGGGAAGATTCAAATTTTTTTTAACCAACAGCCGAAACTAAAGAGGAAGGTTCAACCGGTTTTCCAGGTAACCGGTCACCTATATCAATGAGAGATTAATGAAGGCATAGTTCATATTAAAACGAGATTACGTTTAGTTGGGATTAATCTAAGAAGCTGCCGTATAGTTGGTATTATTGTCATGAAATAACCCTTTATAAAAAACCAAGTCGAACATAAATTGCGCAATATTTATGTCCGATTCGGTAAAATCGTCGAACTATCAAAAATCAAAAGCAATTTCGAAAATCAAAATAAAATTGCAAGCGAATTACAATTCATACAGATGCCACTCGACCGAGTGCCTTAGTCACTCGATCGAGTGACATCGCAAAATCGAGTCAGAATGCTTTTTACGACCACCACTCGGTCGAGTCTCACAGTGACTCGATCGAGTGGCTACGTACTCGACCGAGTTGGTCAATAACTCGGCCGAGTACGGTCTAGTACGCAAAACAGAATCGTCTTTTACAGGTTAACTCGATCGAGTCCATCGACTACTCGATCGAGTAACCTCATAACGACTAAAATAATGAGTCGTACATTCTCCTATTTTCAAACTCGATAGTATTTTACGACTTAGGTCAACATGTGCTTAATTAATCACGTGTATACTATCTTTTCAAACCACGCATCTCATATTTTCATCTCGTTTACATCATTCAATTCAATTCATCATTTGCACAAACCGTTATTATTCGTTATTTCATTACATCGTTACTAACGCGTTTGTTATTTCTTTTGTCAATTTAACTATTGTTTGTTTATTGTACTAAATGAACCCACATGCTAATATTCCACTTCGACGTAGAATTAATTGCATTAAATTGACATAGAAACCCACTTTTTCAATTTCATTCACATGCCTAGGAAAAACAATGTTTGCATAAGCATTTTTTTCCCGTTTTACTAACGCGCGTATTGTAAGTCATTCGAATTCTTAGTAGAGGCCGCTAATGTGCGGGCGGGGTTGGGTGTCCTTTGTGGGCTTCCCAACACGTACCCTCACCCCTTACTCAGAACCTTGGTTTCCGGATGCCCGAAACCGTTGGCGCACGAGAGTCATTCATACACGATATCCGATAACGTCGGTATCGGTATCACAATGCAAAGAGACGAGCCCAATAAACTCTGACATCGGAAATGAGCCGTATTTTGTATACGTCCCACTACACATAGAGTGGGCTCGAATGGTTCCGAATAACCACAAAATTCGGTGGCGACTCCACATAGACCTAAATTTCAATTCGATCCATTCTCATATGGAGATTCATTTGCCTACCCAAACCCGCGCGTGGCCGCGTCGGGGTGGACCTATGTCATGTCCACAATTTGGCGACTCCGCTGGGGACTAACTGATGTGTGACTTACCATCGGCATCCTCAGGGTGAGACTCAAATAGAAATCGTTTGACAAATAAAATACGCGTTTTAGTTCTACGGTTCATGCATAACCCATATTTTCCCGGGCCGGTACTCGCGACCGACGTCCCACTATACCGTTGATATACTCCAATATGGATATGTCAAAAGGTGTCCATAGTCGATTCGAGTGGGTTTCGCGGCATGTTCTAAGATCAACTCGACTTAGGAAGTCCGTCCCGATCAACGTCTAGACTATGTACACTGGTATAGAACCCCTATAGACCGACCGAGACTTAGTATAGAGCATACATGGCGTCGTTATAATGCTTGTGTGACTACGTGCTACTTGGTTTCCGAGTCGTTTTCAAAAAACCGTCAACTTTTCAAAATTGCATCCTTTCAAGCTATTCAATTTCAAAACCCGGGACACATACCGAATTTAGGACTTATGATGTTACTCAAAATAGCCTATTTTCTAGCCGGTATGCTGCCCAAATCAAAACTCGAACTTTCAAACCCGTGGCCCAATGACTTTTCGTCCTCTTTTTCGAAAATTTGGGCCATTCACCGAGTCCACTCGGTCCTTTTTCAAAAATCATCAATTTTCAAAACCTTCCACTTCTAGGACTTCCCGTATTTAGCAGTGTCGGGTCGAGTCTTAAGTTGTCAAGGTCTTTAGCGTCGAAACTCCGTCGATCTTACATCATGAGTTTCTTCCCTATCCCAGTCCGCCTTATTAGACTAAGGCAAGGCCCACCTACGTAGGACATACTCCTACAAAGGAAGGCCCGTCTACACACTCGAGTCTAAAAGTTTGGGGATGTCTCACGTGGACCTTCCTTCGAACAGGACTCGGCCCACATGCCGAATTCTAAGGGAGGCCCACCTTTCACAAGTCACCCGTCTAGGTGTCTTTTCCGAGTCAACCTTTTACAAGGCATAGCCCTATAACAAAAGGTTCACGGTCCTTACGCCTAAGGGTCACTCGTCCCACACTCGAGTCTTAACAAAATTATCGATCCCACTTGGGGGCTACCCTTTAGCAGGGCGATCAATCACGGTTGCTCTAGGGGTCATGTCTTGCACGTGTCTCACATAACCCACTTTCGAGTCACTTAGGTGTCACACCATCTGAGTCCTTAGTCTCACTTGGGGGCTATTCTCCGACGGAGTGATTAATCACAGTCGCCCCGAGAATCGTACCCTACACATTTGTCCTAGGGGAGTCTACCCGAGTCAAACTGGGGCCGTCCCTCCTCTTGCGCTATTTCCTATGCCTTGGTGAGTCTGAGTTCCGAAGCAACCTCTCTGATTACGTGGTGTTCTTACAGACAGGCCACCCGTAACCAGACACCAACGCAAGATGGACGATTTGAAAAACGCTCTGACCAAGATCGAGACTCAACTGGCTGCCATCTAGGCTAACCAAGCGACTTTATCCACACGCCTAAGCACCGTAGAGAAAACGGCCCCAGTTGAAGGAGCTGAGCCCACTGAGCCCATAGCCGAATTGATCATTGTTGTTCGAAGGCTCGAAGAGCAAGTCCACTTATCGACGAACAACTCGATCCACACCGAAAATTCTCGTACTTATTCAGCTTTGAATGACGAGCTACCTTCCAACCTTAACCTTACGGGAATTCCAATGTTTGAGGGTACTGGAGACCCGGTCCATCACATCCGGGCTTTCAAAGATTTCATGGCGATCCAGGGGGTAAAGTCCACCATGTTTAAGCACTTATTCCCTTCCTCCCTCGAGAAGCACCCCAAAGCCTGGTACTACAGGCTCGATTCCAAGAAATACCTGACTTGGGATGACGTGGCAACGGAGTTCGCCCGGAACTACGCTGATAATATCGAAATCCAGACTACAATGCGTACTCTGGAAGTGATGGCCCAAGAGCCCAAAGAAGGGTTCACTAAATATCTTCAAAGATGGAGGGTCGAGAGTGTAAAGTTAGTAAACAAGCCCAACGAGAAGACACTAGTGGAGGCATTCATCAACAACCTCCTACCTTCTTACCGCGTCCATCTTAGGTATGCCGGCATTTCAAACTTTGCCGTACTTACCGAAATGGGCATTAGGATTGAAGACGATCTTCGACACAATGAAGATCTGGGTGAAGTTTCTACTAAAGGCTATACTGGACATCAACTCGAGCCCTTAAAAGCCGACGATTAACGACAACATTATCCGAGAGTCCGGATCTGATTTGAGTCCGAGTCTGAGTCCGAGTCTAGGATGTACTATTCCCTTCGAAGTCAAAGTCAAAGTCAGAGTCAGAGTCAATTGTATTCTGTCCTCCTTTTCAAAATCCAATAAAATCAGCTTTCCTGTTTCTCATATATACTTTCCTTATGTGTTTCCGAGAACATGATGAACATCGTCATACACTGTGAGCACGTGCACGTGACTATTATAGGCACATCTATAATGACTGCAGGAAACCGAGCCCGTGTTTTCCTTTTACCTATTCCATGTCTGGTATAGAAAAGCCACATAACTACCCGTAGCAGGAGCGGTATCAAATCCTATGACAAATCTAGGTAATCTCCTGGTTTGGGTTCAAGACGGGAGGCAAGCCCATTTCCCACAATAAAACACCCATCCAATAAGACTGACCAATCCCTACCTTAGGTGTTAGTCTGACCGGCAAAAAAAAAAGAAAAAAAAAGAAAGGGCCAAAACAAAGGCCATCAAAAAAAGAAAACTGGAAAAAAAAAAAAAATCGAAAGTCCATGAGAAAAAAAAAGCAAAAGGCCAAAACAAAAAAAAGCAGGCCATCATCAAAAAAAAAAATCAGAATACCCATGACCGTGGTCAACGGTCAACTCAAGTGAAAATCCTTTGACCGTGGTACGGTCAAATTCAAAATTATCAATACCATCTAATAGGGGACTGACAATCAAGCTGGTCAGCTAACACCACATCTAGCCTTCCCACATTACAACCCTCAAGACCTTCCCGAGACCCAGGCCAGAGACAGCCCGGAATTTTGAGGATTCAAGCTCCATAGGATACCCCTAACCATTAGGCCAGACATGGAAACAAGATCCCGCATCATCAAACATATCCCGATCAAAGGTCGAGCCTTTTTACTCGACTTCCCCTTTACATAACAGAATTCACAATCACCATATGCAAACCCGAGATCAAAACTCGTCAAAGACCCGAGATCAAAACTCGTCAAAGACCCGAGAGCAAAACTCGCCAAATCCCTTACCTAATCATACACAATCCCGAGAGCAAAACTCGTTAAAATCCTCGAGAGCAAAACTCGTTAAAATCCCCGAGAGCAAAACTCGTTAAAATCCCCGAGAGCAAAACTCGTAAAAATCCCCGAGAGCAAAACTCGTTCCCCGAGAGCAAAACTCGTTAAAATCCCATCCCAATTTTTCACATCCAAACCAGTTACCAACCCCGAACACGGGAACTCAACTTGCAGTCGGCATAGAACATGCCCAAGTAGTTCACACCACCTCTGGGGGCTACCCCGGAGAACGCTCACAGTCACAGGATTAATATCCTAACCATTCAAGCCCTTTGATCAAGACATCACTGGGAATGCACCTAGCCTACACCGTCATTATGGCTAGTTACACACGAAGTCCTATTAAGAATATGCACCATAATACATCTTCCGACACTGAACTACGGCATCGGAAATGGGCCGTATCTGAAATACGTCCCACTACGACATAGAGTGGGCTCGAATGGTTCCGAATAACCACAAAATTCGGTGGCGACTCCACATAGACCTAAATTTCAATTCGATCCATTCTCATATGGAGATTCATTCGCCTACCCAAACCCGCGCGTGGCCGCGTCGGGGTGGACCTATGTCATGTCCACACTAGGCTAACAATGACTATCTAAACAATGCTAAAATGAAATAACTAATGATCAAACTAACAAACAAACTAGAGTAAATGATGGCTAACTAAGAGGATAAAATCAAATACGAAAGGAAGTGGGGTAGGTCGGGTTCTTAAGTGTAGTAGGGTAATCGGGGTGATTAAGGGTGTAGGTGTCTCCTAGTTGCTAGAGTCGGTCCGGGCTCTCGCTACGTAGACCGATGCCGAGGTAGGTTCGCGCTCTCGCGTCTAACCCCTAGTTTCCACTCTCGTGTCTAAGACTAACCTCAACACAACACAAAATAGACAAACAATGAGAAGATGAGCACAAGTATGGGGAGCATTGGCCACTACTACTCACACAAGCAAATCAACAAACACATAGAGTGCCCATAATGTGACTAACAACAAAAATGTCACCTTTTCCCTTAATCAAACCCTAATCACCCATAATCTACCCTTAATCACCCTACTAATCCCACAAGGAGACTACTCACTCATAATCAAGAAGAAACCAACAATAACAAGAGAAAACAACATCATAAACCAAACATCCATAATGAAGAACAAGAACAATAACAATCAACAAAATATAAAGATTCAAACTTGATTAAATAAACAAGAACAAGAGTAAAGAAAGTTATACCAACAACAAGAGGAAGAAAAAGAAGCAATCTTGTATAAATAAGAACCCAAATCAATTCCAAGGATGTCAAGCTTGGAGAAATCTTCAAGAACCCACTTAATACAAGACTAGTTACAAACTAGATTAAACTAACATTAAAGGAAGATTAAAGGAAGATTAAACTAAATGGATGAACTCTAAATCTAGGGTTTATATCTTGTAGAGAAGCTTAAGAGAGTCTAATGTAATGTCCGATCCACAAACAATACAAGAGGGAAGTATATATATGGTTACAAGAATGAAGGAGGATGAATTAAATGAAGTCGAGCAGCAGCCCCACGGTCCCGACCGGGACGGGATCATCCCGACCGGGACAAGCTTGTCCCGACCGGGACGGACCCAAGAGAGAAGCCCTTGCTTTTGTTCACCTCAACCGGGACGGGTTGAGGCCATCCCGACCGGGATGAGCCTTGTAGGCCTCCTTTAAGCTCCTTATGGTCCCTCCTTGCCTCTCATGGGTTTCTCATCGATTCTCGGGACTCGGGATCGGGTCTCGGAGGCTCGGGATTGGGACCCAAGGTCTCGGGGTCGAATCCAAGGCATCGAGTGATCGTTCCTTCACTTCGTTGGCTCCGAAAAGTGTATGTATCGAGTCGGATTCGCTCCAACTCTTCACGAATGGTCTCGGGAACCTGAAACGAACAAAAGGAAGCATAAGTAGCCCATAAACCGCTCCCAAGGAGCGATTGCACAAGGAAAATGAGACCAAAACACAGTAAAATAGGCACTACAAACTACACTTATCAACTCCCCCACACTTAACCCTTACTCGCCCTCGAGTAAGCACAAATTAACTACTTAACTAGCCGAGCGGGTATTAGCGCACCCTACGCCCTTTCAAATCACGCAAGTACACTTAGAGGAAAAGTGCACTTCGCAAGGCAAGTAAGGTCTTGCGACAAAACCGTGGATGAAACCGGACACGAAACACATAAACAAACAAACATACAAACAAACAAATAACGGTTGCACCCGAAAGAAAACAAATACCGCTTCCCTCAACAAAGCGGTGAAAAGACACCGGTTTAGGACTCAAGGCAAGTGACAACGTTCCCAAGCTAGCAATACAAACCAAAATGGACAAAACTCTAATAGTATGACGATAAAGCAACAAAAACGTTGGCAACTTACCTAGATTCCTGCTAACCTTCTAAGAACGTACTACGGGACGATCGGCGGGATGGAAAAAGGGATGAACCACGGTGTTAGTCGACACTGTAGGTAAGTGAGACCCCGCCCCCTTTAGCGATGAGCCAAGAGGGTCGTCCCATGCCCGAAACCGCCCAACTAGTCCAAGTAAAAAGGTGGAAATATTTGCAAAGCGAGGGAAGACCGACCATTACCGCTATCATCCTTCCTAGGGACTCGGTCCTTTGGTAGGCTCTTCACGGTAATAGTCGGTAAAAGGCTTATTTTGAGATGTAGGGATTCTTTTTGTGAGACGGGTTTTCTTTTGGCATTCTTTTCTTTTTGTATTTTTGCCTTGTTTGTTGCCATGCCATTTCTTTTTCTTCTTTTCTATTTTCTTTTTGGCTTTTGTGCCTTTTCTTTTTCTTCATTCTTTTCTTTCTTTCATTTTCTTTCTTTTTCTATTCTTTGCCCTTTTTGGCTTGATTTGATTGATAGGCATTTCTTGGCAATTAAGAAAGAGAGACTTCAACAAATTGCAATTTATTGTGTGGATATGTGTAGGAGGTAGGGGAATGGGAGAGTCGGGAGCGCGCTTTCCCTTCAAACCCACAAAAAGGGGAGAACTTGGACTAGTCGAGCAATTTCAAACACGGTCACCTAAGGGACGGGACTCGGCAACCAAGGCCTTTTCACACTGTGGGTGGTCATAATGGTCAAAATGCAAATCCCGTAGTAAATCCCTAGTAAGCTAGGTGGACTCAAGGTAAAGGACCAACGAAATCATTGATTTAGGGTAATTCTACTAGACTAAAGTCCAAGACTCGATTTATACTACTAGGAAGGAAAAGTAAACACTCGCACGCTAGCCTCTAAACCGGGTTTTCGAAAACCTTTCTACACAAAAGACACAACTAACACAACACAAAACGAAGACATGGCGAAAACGAAAGAAAAAGAGACAAAAGGCAACAAAACAAAACAAAATAAAACAAACAAACAAACAAACACACAAAATAAACAATCACCACCCCGAAGCTTCCAAACAAGCAACCACATCAACTACAAACTTCAAAAAGCTCCGCCCGAGCGCACATCATCATAACACATCCTCCAAACTCCACAAAAGGAAAAAGGAGAAAGAAATGAAGGGATATTACCGGATGTCTTGCTTTTCGAAACTTGACGACGATCGCGGAACCTACTAGGAAATGGGGAGGCAAAACACACAACAAAACAAATATACGGCAGAAGGACACAAAAAGAAAATCTTTTTGATTTTTTTGTGAAAATTTTCAAATTTTTAGGTATTTTTTTCAATATTTTTCGAAAAACTATGAAAATAAGACTAACTACGATAGAATATCGCTCCTCCACACTTAAACCGAGCAATGTCCTCATGCTCGATCGTAGTGTGCGGAGAGACAAAAGGAAAGAAAAGAAACTACGAAAATAAAGCTAAAAATCAAAAATAAAATGGAGAAAAGGGTAGAATGTGTCCGGCCGGGGTGTAATCAAGTCACCATGGGCCGAGACAAGAAAAGATATGGAAGGGGGAAGAAAATAAAAAGAAAGAAATAAAAGGAAATGGGAGGGGAGGACTAGGTGTAATCAAGTCACCTAGCCCGGATTCCGCCCAAATCCGACTAAATCCTAAAAAAAGGGGTGAAAATCTTGGAAATTTGGATTTTGAAAATGACTCTTGATGTAGTCACGTCATCAAGAGTCTGGAGCAATAACTACCAAGGTCTCGAAGGCCACCAAGACAAAGGGAAAGGGGAGTATTCAAAGGGAAAACAAGCAACAACAAAAACGAAAAAGAAAGGATAGTTGCCGTACCTATAGGTTAGCAACTTACTCTCTCCATCGTCTTCAATGGTCAATAATTGCACTTTGCTTGTTGTCATCATCGTCATTCCACTTCATGCTTGAAAGTATCGCATGGTTGAGGTAGTAAGTTTGCAATGGTGCGAGGAGGTGAGATTTGATGTGAATATCGGTGTAAAGTGAAGAGGATATGAAGTGAGGGTATGCAAATGAAGTATGTGGGTCACATGATATGAGCACGGAGAGGTAGGGAGGTTGGGAGGGGGTATAGTATGGTTGGGTGGACTCGAATACCGAAGAAGAGTCATAAGGGGGAGTTGGGGACCATCCCGGTCGGGATGGATGGTCCCGGTCGGGATGACACACCCGTCCCGGTCGGGAAGCCTCCTTCCCGGTCGGGACGGAACTCCAGTAAGCTCGAAAATATTCACCCCTATCCCGATCGGGACGGCTCCTTCCCGGTCGGGATGTCACATCCTTCCCGGTCGGGATGGATCTTGCTTCTTGACCTTCCACAAACCCAAAAGCTTATTCTAAGCTTTGAAAACCCGATCCTCATGCTTACTATCTAAGCTCTATCATAGCCATTCCTCTCTAGGAATCATCTTCACTTCACCTATCCAACAAAGCTCACATACACATCAAATTCTCTCCCTCACATCGCTCATCAACAATCCAAATGATCAAGCATTTCACAAAAATAAAAGGAACTACAAGAGAAAGAGATATATACAATGAGACGGTTCTTGTGTTACTCCGTCAAAACCAAGGATGGTGCTTTCTTCATTCTTTTTCAACAACAATAACCAATTCCATCTCCATCAAGGGCACGAAGAAACAAATCAAAGGCTCTAGCAAAGTCTTCAATCAAGCTCGAGATATAACCGTCCACATCCCAAGGTTCTTCATGACCTTGTCTCGACGTTCCCGGGGCATCCCTATCTACTAAGTTCAATGGCTTGAACTTGTACTTGCGATCCTTCGGGATATACCCAAACGTCCATCGATCCTCATGTGGCCCCAAGGGAGGCTCATCTTGCTTCTTGGCTTTCAACTTGTCATCAAACCCATGATATGGGCACTCATCTTCCTCACTCTCGGATTCATCGTCCTCAAGTACATAAGAGTAATTCTTCAAGCTTTGTCCCGAATTTTCCCCTAGATCGATGCCTTTCGTGGCGTGGATCATGTTGCAAGACTCATCATTAGTAGGCGAAGTGTTGCCTTGGAGGTCAAACACTAGCTTTTCTTCGCCTAACTCGAAGGTGATCCTACCGTTCTTCACATCGATCATGGCACCGACGGTGTGTAGAAATGGGCGCCCAAGAATAATGGGAGTGTTAGCATCTTCCGGCATATCGAGCACGATGAAATCGACCGGAATAAAGAACTTCCCGATTCGTACCGGCACGTCCTCTATCATCCCCAATGGTCGGTTAAGAGATTTATCGGCCATTTGGAGTGTAATGGACGTACATTTCAGCTCCTTCATCCCTAATCGATCACAAATGGAATAAGGAATGATGCTCACACTCGCACCCAAGTCACATAATGCTCTCTCGATCTTGTAATTGCCTATGGTGCATGGGATCGAGAAACTACCCGGATCCTTCAACTTTGGAAGCGTGGAACCTTGAATAAGCTCGCTCACCACCCTCGTGAACGCTATTGTCTCTTCCTTGTCGATGGATCTCTTCCTAGATAGGATATCTCGCATGAATCTTCCATATGCCGGGATTTGGGTGAGTAACTCGGTGAATGGGACATTAACATCCAATTTCTTCACAATGTCTAGGAATTTGTCAAATTGGACATCCACCTTAGTCTTCATTTGCCTTGTTGGGAAAGGCAACTTGATTTGAACCTTGTTTTTCTCAATAGGGGTGGACTTCTCACATGAAACTTTCCCTTTACCGTTTTCTTTTGCTTGAAGTGGGGGAAGCTTGTCTTCAATGGGTTTTTCGATCTCCCATAAGACTTGCTCCTCCATTGGATCTTCCATGCTTGAGCTTTCTTGAATTGGAGATGCAACTTTCTTCGTTGGTTCTTGGATTGGCTCTTGCTCACTAGGTAATGAAGGGGAGTCATAAGATGTACCTCTCCTCGTGGTAATAGCATTTACATGCTCGAATTTAGGTGTTTCACCTTGAGGAGGTAGTTGCCCCTTTTGTCTTGAGGAGCTTCCCGAAGCAAGTTGAGATAATTGGGTCTCAAGCATCTTCGTACGGACATCTCTTGCCGCGTTTTCCCCTTGAATATAAGCAAAGAACTCTTGTTGGTTTCTTGACATCTCCATTTGATTTTTATGCAACTCTTGATTACTCTTTTGCACATCCATCATAGTCTTTTGAATGTTGAAATCTCGAGGTGGAGATTGTGGATTATGCGGAGTATCGCTGATGGCTAGAGGAATGCCATAGTCATAAGTAGGAGACCGGCTCCTTGACTTGCTTTGTTGTTGTTGACCGTGAGTTGCTTGTTGTTGACGGTTCCCTTGGAACCCATGAGAATTGCCTTGATTAAGGCCTTGATTGTGATTTTGAAACCCTTGGTTGTGGTTTTGTTGTCCTTGGAAGCTTTGGTTTCCTTCGAAACCTCCTTGATTGAAGTTCCCTTGTTGGAACCCTTGATTGTTGTTCTGGAAGGTACCTTGGTTATTTTGCTTGAAGTTGTTGAAGGGTCTTGGATTACCCACATAACCTTGATAACCTTGATTGTTGTCCCTTAAGGGAGGTGGAACATAGGGACGAGGTTGCATAGCTTGTTGTTGAGGGACTTGATTGGAAGCTTGGTATTGATTAGAATAGGAGGCACCTTGCTTGAATGCTTGAAAGGCGTTCACTTGCTCAACGCTTCCTCGACAATGCATTGGATCATGACCAACGATTCCACAAGTATCACACATCCCATAATAAGGCAAAGGAGGTGCAAATCCCAAGGCATTCACTTCTTGAATCAAGTGTTGGTTGGAGGAACTAGTGCCTTGGACTTGGTTGAGGTGGCTTTGGAGCTTCTTGTCAATGGTCTCCATGTGAGTTCTTAGTTGAGCCCCAAGGTCAATGCTCAATTGTGTAATAGCATCAACCTCGTGCCTACCTCCTCGATTCGCCTTTCTAGGCCTAGAGTATTTGGAATTATGAACCGCCATCTCCTCGATTCTTGACCAAGTTTGGTCATCATCCACTTCGATAAACCTACCATTAGATCCCATGTTGAGTATGGCCCTTGAGTCTTCATATAAACCGTTCCAAAATTGTTGCACAAGGAACCATTGTGATAGACCATGGTGTGGACAAGAACGGATCAAGGCTTTGAATCTTTCCCACGATTCATAGAGGCTTTCTTCATCACGTTGTTGGAATCCCGTGATAGAGGCTCTCAATAGATTTGTCTTCTCCGGGGAATAGAATTGTTGGTAAAAAGCTAAGGCTAGCTTCTTCCAAGTATCAATACCGAGTCTTACTTTGTCCAACCCCTTGAACCATTGCTTCGCCTTGCCAATTAGAGAGAAAGGAAATAATACCCACTGAATTTGGTCTTGAGTTATTCCCGTTTGAGAAATAGCGTCACAATAGTCCGAAAAGGTTTCCATGTGTTGATGAGGATCTTCGGTTGGTAACCCACTAAATTGACTTCTCTCGACCAATTGGATAAATTGCGTTTTCGCCACAAAATTCCCGGTATATGCCTCCGGTAAAGTGGTTGGACCCGTCAAAACGTCTTCCGTGAAGGTTGAATGAGAAGAGAACTTAGGCATGATTGGATATGCGGGAGAAGATGGTGTAGACGGTGTTGATGTAGAACTAGACGGGGAACTAGGAGAAGAAGAATGGATAGATGAACCAAAGGGATTTATGAAGATCCCTTCGGCCGTCTCTCGAGGTGACTCGTTAAAGTCGGATCCTTGAGCTTGCTCTTGATGGATATTGCTTGCGCTTGGTTGAGAGATTCTAACCCGGGCAATCGTCCGTTGGCGAAAGGCTCTAAAGAGTCTTTCCGGCTCTGGATTAAAGAGAAAGAAATCGCCTCCCCTCCTAGGCATACACTACACACTAGAACAAACGTGAGAACACCTAGTGCGTTATGGGCACTAGGCAACGACAATAAACAAGCACAATCGAAAGACAAGGAGAAAAGAAAGCTAAGAAAACAAGTAAAAATTACAAAATATGCACAAGAGAAGATAGAAGAGCACAAAGAAGGGTAACTAAGTCTAGCTATAAGCAAACTAAGTCTAAACAATGCACCGTCCCCGGCAACGGCGCCAAATTGATGGTAGGATTCGTCGTGGGTCCTACCGTCAATAAATAACCGACTATTCCTAGTGGGTAGCTAGGGCAAGTAGGGTCGATATCCACGGGGACGGTAAAGTAGAGTCTAGACTAGGTTGGCCTAAAAACGAGACTAAATCACCAAACAAACACAAAGAAAGCATTAGTTGGTAAACTATGGTGGTGGAAGAGGTATAACTAGGCTAACAATGACTATCTAAACAATGCTAAAATGAAATAACTAATGATCAAACTAACAAACAAACTAGAGTAAATGATGGCTAACTAAGAGGATGAAATCAAATATGAAAGGAAGTGGGGTAGGTCGGGTTCTTAAGTGTAGTAGGGTAATTGGGGTGATTAAGGGTGTAGGTGTCTCCTAGTTGCTAGAGTCGGTCCGGGCTCTTGCTACGTAGACCGATGCCGAGGTAGGTTCGCGCTCTCGCGTCTAACCCCTAGTCCGCACTCTTGTGTCTAAGACTAACCTCAACACAACACAAAATAGACAAACAATGAGAAAATGAGCACAAGTATGGGGAGCATTGGCCACTACTACTCACACAAGCAAATCAACAAACACATAGAGTGCCCATAATGTGACTAACAACAAAAGAGTCACCTTTTCCCTTAATCAAACCCTAATCACCCATAATCTACCCTTAATCCCCCTACTAACCCCACAAGGAGACTACTCACTCATAATCAAGAAGAAACCAACAATAAAAAGAGAAAACAACATCATAAACCAAACATCCATAATGAAGAACAAGAACAATAACAATCAACAAAATATAAAGATTCAAACTTGATTAAATAAACAAGAACAAGAGTAAAGAAAGTTATACCAACAACAAGAGGAAGAAAAAGATGCAATCTTGTATAAATAAGAACCCAAATCAACTCCAAGGATGTCAAGCTTGGAGAAATCTTCAAGAACCCACTTAATACAAGACTAGTTACAAACTAGATTACACTAAGATTAAAGAAAGACTAAAGGAAGATTAAACTAAATCGATGAACTCTAAATCTAGGGTTTATATCTTGTAGAGAAGCTTAAGAGAGTCTAATGTAATGTCCGATCCATAAACAATACAAGAGGGAAGTATATATATGGTTACAAGAATGAAGGAGGATGAATTAAATGAAGTCGAGCAGCAGCCCCACGGTCCCGACCGGGACGGACCGGTCCCGACCGGGACGGGATCATCCCGACTGGTACGAGCTGGTCCCGACCGGGACGGACCGAAGACAGAAGCCCTTGCTTTTGTGCACCTCAACCGGGACGGGTTGAGGCCATCCCGACCGGGATGAGCCTTATAGGCCTACTTTAAGCTCCTTATGGTCCCTCCTTGCCTCTCATGGGTTTCTCATCGATTCTCGGGACTCGGGATCGGATCTCGGAGGCTCAGGATTGGGTCCCAACATCTTCATTAAAGCTTACATGGCCGAGCCTAGCTACTTTCAAGAGCTTCCAAGTCGGAGGCAAGAAGCAATCATCTTCATTATGCTCGGGGTTCTCGTGATCTTCCGGGTCTTCCAAACCAACATAGCAACGACTCCTATGATCATCCGGTAGGTATAGTGGTCTAGAGTCAAGCTCGGCATTATGAGTTGGGAGATCACACCCTAAGTGGGTTGCTTCATCTACGGGGTCGAGATTAGAATTCTCTTCCACCGCCCGACAAGGATCCTCTTCATCAACCGTCTCACAAGACAAGGGACTAGAAATCGAGTGCGATAGAGGAGGAGAAGGCATCAAGTTTTCTTCATTGAAGGCCTTAGGATCCTCCAATTTCCCATTCAAGGCGAGTTCCAAGGCATCTACCTCTTTTTCCCAAGTATTACGCTCCTTTTCAGTCACCTTGTCAATATGGCCTATAGGAGGTATGTCTTCACTTGGCTTTGGATTGTCTAGATCTGGTTCATCACGAAGAAAATCATACAAATCCAATTTGATAGCCAATACATCGGCTCACCAAGAGTTACCTTGAGAATCATGTTAAAATCCCTCCTCATTGTTGACCCTTGAAGCTTCAACTTCCTCTATTCTTCCCATATCTTCACCATCCAAGCAACACTCAACAATGATCTCTTGATTGACCCTCTCTTCTTGATTCGTAGCTTCACGATCGAGTTTACTTTCTTGTGGAGACACCCGACCTTCATGCCCAAATGAACCTTCCTCAACAATTCGTGGAGCTCGAGTGGCCGACATCGTGATACGAGCCATGAGTGCATTGATCCGAGCATCTTGCAACTCTATTTGGGCCTTGAGCTCCTCTTTGACCCCTTGTATTTGAGTCATCATCGCTTGTTGACTCTTTTGCATTAAAATCATCATCTCATGTTGACCCTTTTGCAATAGCATTATCGCCTCTTGTTGACTCTTTTGCATTTGGACCAACATTTGACAAGTATCAAAGTTGGGGATTTTTGGTTGTGGGTTATGTGAGGGTGTTTGGTAATTGTTAGGATGTTGGAATGATCCTTGACAACTTTCATGGTAACCATATGGAGGGAGTCCGTAAGATTTTTGATGAGGTTGAAATGGTTGGTGAAATTTTGGGACTTGGCCATTTGCCCCATAGTTGTCCCGTGACGATTGATGGAAACTAGGACGTGCCATTTCCATAACGTTGCTTTGATACCTAGGATGAACTAGAAGCACTTGAGAAAACGTTAGTATCCTAGTGCTTTTAAGGCACTAGGAGGAGAGAATAACACACAAGAAGTAGAACGGAGATACACAAGGAGAAGAATACACAAAAATAAAGAACAAAGTCCAAAACTAAGCAAACAAAAGTCTAAACTACGCCATCCCCGACAACGGCGCCAATTTGATGGGAGGGAATTGTCGTGGATCCCGCCACCAAATAATAACCAACCAACCTAACTAGGGTAGCTAGGGCAAGTCGGGTCGATCCACAGGGACGGAAATGGGTTTAGACTAATGGGTGCTATGGTCTAGGACTGGGTTCAAGACAAGCTAATCTAGGGTGATGGCTAAGGACTAGGCTAAGTCTAGAACACGGAAGAGGAAGACAAAACAAGTAACTAACGACCAAGGGAAGCAAGGATAACAATAAGAATGAAAACTAGGGTTAGGTCGGGTTCATGGATGCAAGGAAGACAAAAAGGGGAAGAACAGGGTTACTAGCATGCTTTCGAGGCCTAGATTTCGTCGATCGGGCTCTCGCTACGTAATCGGCCTAGGGGTCGTCCTCATCGGGCTCTCGCTACGTAATGAGGGAACCAAACCAACCAACCAAACACACACATACAAGAGAATATGCAAGAAAAACAAGGATTGATCGTCTCTAGTCTCACAAGCATTTCATCAAACATGTGGAGTGCAAGGTAAATGGGAAACAACAAAAACAACATCTGGTACCACCCATCTCACCCAAATCGTCCACAATCACAAACAATCACCCTAATAACCCTAGCAAGAGTCTACTCAAACATAACTATGCTAAAACTAACACTAACAAGAGAAATCAACATAAGAATCAAAATAACCATAATGAAATTAGTGAAAACAATGAACTATGAACAATACAATGAACAAAGATTAAAACTTGGATGTATAAACAAGATTAAGAGAAAGGAATAAGAAGATTATACCTACTAACAAGAGGATGAAAGATTGAAACTTGCATTAATAAGAAAAACCCAAAACAATCACCCAAGGTTGTCAATCTTGGTGGAGATCTTGAAGAATTCCCTTAATACAAGGATAATCTAAGATTAACGATTAACTAAAAACTAATATACACTAATCTATGCTAAACTATGCTAGGGTTTAATGGGTAATGTCTAAGATGACATAGGATTACAAGAGGAAGGGTATATATAGGGTTACAAGAGTGAAGGAGATGAAAGAAGTTGACGCGGGGCTGCCAGTGCTCCTTCCCGATCGGGAAGCCACCTTCCCGGTCGGGAAGGGCCCCTTCCCGGTCGGGAAGGACCCATCACAGACGCATTAGCTTTTGCACCTTCCTTCCCGGTCGGGAAGGCATTATCCCGCCCGGGAAGGACCTTGTAGGCCTCTTTTAAGATTTTTTTGGTCCCTTCTTGCTTCTCATGGGCTTCCCATCGATTCTCGGGACTCGGGATCGAGCCTAAGGGGCTCGGGAATGAGTCGCAAGGTCTCGGGATCGAATTCAAGGCATCGAGTGATCGTTCCTTCACTTCGTTGGCTCCAAAAAGTTTATGTATCGAGTCGGAATCGCTCCAACTCTTCATGAATGGTCTCGGGAACCTGAAACGAACTAGAGGAAGCATAAGTAGCCCATAAACCGCTCCCAAGGAGCGATTCCACAAGGAAAACAGGACCAAAACACAGCAAATTAGGCACTACAAACTACACTTATCACTTAGTCACTCCCATGCACCCACCTCATGACTTTCCCGTTCAACCTCAACACCTAAGGGATCCACCATGCCAAACCCATGTTGTTATCAAAAGAGAAGGAAAAGAGTTTGAAAACCCTCACAATCACTTGAGTACCAAAACCGCCCCAAATTTGCAACAACAAAAAGCACCACATGCCACTACTCTCGATTCTCCCAAACAAAACCGGGGAATTCGAGAAGAATTTGAGTTAGTTGCAAAGGCCGAGGAAAAACAACGAAAATTGTAGGGAGCTAGGAGGCGAGTGACCGAGCAAGCAATTGAGGAGAAGATATCCAATGTTCCACCTCCATCGATCTATGCGCCACCATTACCATTTCCAAAACAAGCTAACATTCAAAAAGGTAATATCAAGTGTAGCCGACTTGTGGACACGATCCAAAAAGTAGAAGTCTCCTTGCCATTCACCAAGGCAACCCTCACTAATGGGATGAAAAATGGTGAAAAGTCTATAGACATCAAGTTTCCTTCCCCCAAAAGGTATTCCAAGAAACCCATTCAAGGTGAAGTAGTGATCCTTGAAGATATCGATAAGAATGACAACATCTTGTCATCAAGGGTAGAGATCACCACTTTTACTCCCAACAAGGAACTCGAATCCCAAAATTGCCACATGGAAAATGCAATCGAGAATGTAGAGGATACGAGTCTTTGGGATGATTTGAATGAGGTAATAGGCCTTGTTAAGTCTCCAAATGATGATGAAATCAAGTTGCCCTTGCACGAGAATGTTGAAGAACATCACGAGTTCTTTGCTAGTGATCTAAACTTTGGTTTAGGAGAAATAGAAACCGCCGGTAAAAGCTTCGAATCTCTCCTTCACAATGATATGGGGACAAGTGACGTTTTGAGACTTAGGGATATGGGCCCGCAGCTTGAAGAAGATATGGGAATGTATAATGTGCCGGAGATTTTTGAGGAACACCCTTTAGAGGACACCATTGTTGAGATCGATTTCTCTAAACCTTGTATTTGGGATGAACCACTCACTACCATTGACTCTTTATGCTTTGAATCCCCTACCCATGAAGAATTTATTGAGAAAGATGACACAATTGAAAATTCTTTGAATGAGAAAATTGAAGGCTCTTTTGGTGGTAGCTTTGTGATTAAAGGGGTAAAACCATTAATGTATTAGTATAACCTCTTGTTTGAGGAACAACACTTTGATGAGATCACCATGTCTACCAATTCTACTGAAGATGAGCCTCTTATTTTCTTTGACCCCTCGTGTCTTGACACTAGCCCTTCCTATGAACCTATGATTGAGGATGATTGGAAAAATTCTTTCAATGAACTTTGTTTAATCCATGATTTGTCTTTTGGAAGGAACATGGTTAAAAACAAAGAAGAGGGGGTTTGGAAGGGTGAGGAGTTCATTGATGAGACTAACCAAGTCTCTTATGTCATTGTTAGTGACTCATCCATTCCCGATAGAGAAGATATGAGGATGTTCAATGGGGAATTAAAGCCTAAACCGTCTTTCATGTTGAGTGGTGAGATTGTGAAGTTTTGGAATGGTAGAAGGTATTTTGGGAAGAAATGGTCGCTTGGACTTGTGAAATGGAAAGACCCGGGAGACCATTACAAACCTAGGCTTCGTGGATTTGAAGACTACTTATCGCTTCCGACTTGGAAGCTTCTCATGATAGCTTGGCTCGGCTACATGAGCCCTTCTGAAGACTCTTCTAGAGCCTTTGACTTACTCCTCCGAGCCCTTGATGGGTATGGTGGAGATTACACTTTGAAGACAAACAAACTCTAAGGTTTGGCGGTCCTAGCCAAAACCGCGCTTCTTGGGAGGCAACCCAAGCTTTTTTGTGCATATTTACGCTCTTTTGTGTTTTTTTTGTTTGTAGGAATCTCCAACAAGAAGCCAACATGGATAGATGATGAAGAATTTGGAAGCGATCAAGTTTGGAAGAGATTCTACTTGATTGTTCTATTTTGGATTGTGGATCGTGATGTTTGCTTGTATCTTGTTGAAGGATTGGTGGAGTATTTGTAATTGTGATGTACTTGTGTTGTTATTAGTAGTTGTTGTGGGATTGTAGTTATTGTCTCTCTTGTATTGCCTTGCTTTCTCCTCTCTTACAGGAATACCACCCACTTCATAGCATAAGAACTTGAGGTATTAAAAAGTGAAGACCTTTTGGTAATCCCTATTAACCCTTATTTTTCTCTCATTCCCTTATTCACGTGGGAGTATGGGCTTGTATGCTTTGGAGGTTCACTTGGTGAACATTTTGGAATTGATGGTTGTGATTGTGTTGACTATTTGAAGAAGATTGGAGTACTTGGCTTTACTTGTAGTTGTTTTTGTTTTTGTCGTGTTCTTTTGTGTTTTGTTTAGTTTTTTTTTAGGTAAATGTTTTCGAAAACCCGATTGTGAGACTTGCTTACGAGTGCTCACCTTCCCTTGTTAGTAACACATTTTGATTTTGGCCTCTATTCTACTAGAATGACAATAAAACAAAAATTTCATTGATCTTTTAGCTTGAGTCCACTTTTTCTACTAGGATGTTTACATCGGGGTCTGCATTTGACCACCTTGACCCCCCATGGAGTGATAAGGCCTTGGTTACCGGATCTCGTGCCTATAGGTGACCTTACTTGAAGATATCTTTATGTTTGGGAGATCCTCTTTGCTTTTGCGAAAAGGTCGGGATTACACTTACCTCCAGTGTCGACTAACTCCATGGTTCACTCATTTCCATCCCGTTTAACGCCCCGTTGTACGCTTTTTAGTTGATTAAGAGGACCTAGATAAATTATCGAAGTTTTTAGTGATTTAATGTCATCCTATTAGACTTTAGTCCACTTCGTTTTGAGTAACTAACTTTGGAATGTTTGTACTTGTCTCGAGTAATTGATTGGTGTCTTTCCCGCCGTTTCGATGAGGGATTCGGTGTTTTCATGTTTGGATGCAACTATTTTTTTTGTTTGTTTGCTTGTTTGTTTATTTGTTTGCTTGTTTGCTTGTTTGTTTGTTATTTGTTTGTTTGTTTGTTTGTTCGTTCGTTTGTGTGTTCGTTTGTGTGTTCGTTTGTGTGAGTTTAGTTGCGTCCGCAATTTGGAGCAAGACCCAACTTGCCTTGCATGGGAGTACCTTACCTCATAGGTATTTCGATGTGAGTTGAAGGGACGGAGCGGGCCCGTTAATTGCCCTGTATCAGCTTGGCTTAGTTTAGTAGTAGTTTTTATTCTAATACCTTTTGTTGTGTTCTTTTTATATGTGTGCGTGTTTGTGTGTTTTTCCTTGTAGGTACCTCCAACAAACAACGACAATGGATGAGAAAAGGATAAGAAGCATGGAATTGTTCAAGTGTGGGGGACGACTTGCGCTTTAAACGGTAATTTCTTACCCACCCTTCCTTCCTCTCCCTAATTTTGAACATTGAGGACAATGTTCGGTTTAAGTGGAGGATTGACGATTCGTCGTTGCTTTAGGATTGTGGTTGATATTGTTGTTGTTGGAGGATACTTTGGTGGAGTTTATATGTTTATTTGTGGTCGTTATGGATTGTAGCCTTTTGTTTTGTTTGTTGTTTTTGTGTCCTGTTTCGTTTTGTGTTTTCATTTGATAAAACTTGAAAAATCCTAAAAATTTAAAAATCCAAAAATTCCAAAAAGATTTTTGTTTTCGTGTTTCACTTGTTTTCCTTGATAAAATCATTTTTCTAACTCTCAACTTCTTTGAAGAGTATGGATGTTTCTATTACTTGTTGGTTGATTTTAAATATTATATATTGATTGTCCTTCTACTGTAAGTCGCTCGGGTGTGTACCTCACTTGTGTCCACCTTCCACCTCCCGTGTTGTGATTTCGACATTGTATGCTTGTCTAGGTGACTATAATCCAAGTGACTTCTATCCTTTTACGATCCATCATTTCACAAAAATACTCCACAAATAAGAGTTTGGTTATGATTGATATAGAGTTTTGCATTCCCTTCTATTCAAATGAACTCAAACATAAAAAATTTGCTTACAAAGAAAAATTCTCAAAAACTCAAAAGAAAAGAATAAGGGGGAGAAGAAGAAAACAAAGAAAAAGAATGAATGAAAAGAAAAGAAAAATGAAAAAGAAGAAAAAAGAAAAGAAAAAGAAAGATGATTCCTCCCCCGAGTATTTTTGATATCCTTATCTTCCATTTTGGATCGGTTCTTATGTCACTTGGGCCATTAGGACGACCCTAGCCCTTGTTTTTGCAAGTGGCTGAGACTTGTATACTTTTGTCGATAATTTCATGGGAGTACTCATTCCATCTCCGCCACACATCCCGACATAGCTTGGACCGAGTCCAAGAAATATGTAATAATTATTTTTACAACCGATTTAGTAATTTTAGTATTCATATTCTATGTTTTAGTTGGATTTTAGAATTGTGACTTTTGATTTGGAAACTTGTGATTTGTTTGTGATGTTTGTTTTTCGTTCTTGTGTTTTGTTTTTGCGTGTTATTTATTTATGAGTCGTAGATTAGTCTAATGAGTTACTCGAGGACGAGTAAAGTTTAAGTGTGGGGGAATTGATAACACGCAAATTTGGACCGTTTTACCCCCTATTTTCACTCGTATTTGACTCGATTTTGTGCTCTTCAACGTCAATTTAACTCACTTTTGACTACATTTCGTATTTTCTAGTTTGAATTTGGTTTTTTTCGTATTTATCGTCTTTTTCGTAGAATTTCGTACTGCTTTTGTGTGTTTTTGTCTTTTAGGTACGTGTTCGTGAATAAAGAGGCGAATTGAAGCGAGAGGAGCAAGTAAGGAGATCGAGTCAAACCCCAAGTCAAACTCGACCTTTGACCATATAATCACCCATTCACCTCACACTTAACCATCCACCCATTTCATTCCCATAACCCTCTTAATCCACCTATTCAACCCATAACCCAACTCAAACCAAGTCCAAACCAACACAAACCCCATATTCCAATTCAAATCAACCCTCATCCAAGTTAACTTGACCTTGACCAACCCATTCACCCAAACCAACCCAATAACCCAAATCAATTCAATTTAACCCATATCCCTTGGTCAAACCGACTTTGACATTGACCTTGACCCACCTAATCCCATCTTCATCCTTGACCACCATCAAACACCACCCTTGACCCAACTCCACCACCATGACCCATCATCCATATCACTCACCTTCTCCCCTAAGTTCCGACCTCCCTTCGCCTGAGCTCCGGCGAGTCACCGGCAACCACAACCGCGAACCACTTCCTCCATTAACCCACCATAACCGACCTTCACCTCAAACCACCACCTTCACCTTACCCCGCTCCATTCCGGTGAACGACCATCCCGAATCCAGCCCCCATCTCCAGAAAAGCCGGCAACCAGCGTGACAACCAGCAGCAACGCAAGCAGCAGCGGAGCACACCATCAACACCAACAGCAGCGCAACGGCCAGATCCGGCGACAACAACAACAACAGCGACGCCGGCGAGCCAACCACGCGACCAATAGAAGCCGCGACGGCAGCCCCAACACGACGGCAGCAGCGCCGGCGAGCACCACCATCGCCTCCGCTCTCCGACCAACAGCAGCAGCAGCCCGGCACCAGCACAACACCAGCCCTCAACTCTGTCTCCTTCTGTTTTCCGGAAAGTATCGCCGGCGTCGACACCAACTCTGGTGTCGACCCGGTTGGACCCGGATCCGGAGTTCGAGAATAGAAACCGACATTTGAATGAGACTTGGAAAGTTTGAATTGAAATATTTGGGGCAAGTTGTGATGTGTGGGGTGAGATCTAATTTGGATCGAGATGAATTAGAATGGACGGGTGAGATTTAACTTGGGTCGAGATTATAATCGAAATGGAACGAGTGAAGGTGATGTGTCGGGTGATTTTTCACCCTATGAAGCGACCGGGCGAAGACGGGAAAATCGCGGGGCAAAGTTTTTTCCCGGTGATGAATTATGCAAAACCGAAGGGTGAAATTTTACCGGATAGGAATCATAGGGTGAAATGAAGGATATGGGTAATGAAGTATTGGGCTGCCACTATTGGGCCTTGGGTTTACATAGGGTTTTGAGACCACTCTTTTCACTCCTCTATATATATATATGTAACTCCTCATTTGAGAGGAGGCACAATTACACAACACCACCACAACACTACCTAAGCTAGTAGATTAGTAGTAAATTATTAGTAGTAGATTATTATTAGTAGATTATTATTAGTAGGGAGATTTTTGGAGGGTGACAATCCAAAAATCTCCACTTATTCTAGATCTAATTAATTAGTGTAAAGACTCCATTTTTATTATATCTAAGTTTTTATTGAAGTTCTTGGAGATTTTCAAAGGGTTAGTGACAAATCCATTGTCATCTTCATCAAGCTTCTCCCTATTTTATTATTATTGTCGTTTTCCTCCATAGTCGGTATATTTCTTTTCATCTCCCTAATCTCTAGTTAGATTTAATTTCATTCTAGATTTAATCTCTCGTCTAGATTTAATTTAGTTATTGTTCTCCTTAGATTTAGTTATGATGCATGTTTTAGTTGATTTCTCCTTAGTTATTATTTTAGTAGCTTCCATTATGAATTTTGAGTAGATTTCTTGTTAGGGGTTAAGGGAGGAAGAACTTGGATTATTTGAATTGAGGGATGTTGGTGGGTTGTTTGCTTGTTGATTTATCAATTTTGAGGTTTTTGTGTCTTTGTTGACTTAGAATCGCGACTAGGTCGACCTTGACTCATTTCTACCAATATGGGGAAACTCGGGGTAGAAATTACATTAACTTGAGACTTACCCTTTCGCCGCGAAAGTGGGTATAGGTGGGTTGGGTGAAGAAATCGAAAGGTGGTATTCTCCCTTATCGACGTTGTGACTAAAACCCGATTCCGAGGCTCATAGAACCCAATTTCCGATTCCCGACTTCCCCTAACACCATCTCCTTATTAGACTAGCTTCTTGTAGTTATAGCGTTTTAGTATAGAATAGTGTAGACTTAACCCGAAAACCCCAAAAATAGACCCCCAAACGTGCTTAGACTTTGACTCGACCGACTTCCCATAGACCGTCCCTGAGGATCGATCCCCGACTTACCGCTACTACGTAGTAGTTAGTTGGAGTTTATAAATTTATTTGATCGTGTTAGATAGACGACAATCTGACGCGCATCAATTGTCCTTAAGTGATCAGGTTTATATTTATCCGGGCTAGTTAACACGCCACATGGGCGTGAGACCAGTTGTGTCAGAGGTTTCTACCACCGTTACTAAATCCCATTCGTGGACGGAAAGTTCTCTTATGGAGTTTGAAATGTCTTGGAGACTGAGGTGTTCACGTCCGATCCCTATAGAAAATGTTCGACCGATACACCCTATTCATTCATGGCGGGGAGCTTACGGGTATCCGATAGGACAGGGCAAGTCAAATATTTGGAAGACCACGGTGGTACAGGATAAGGAGGCGACACGAGTTGACGTCACTAAGCGCTCGACCAAAGACAGTGTTAGCGATCCTAGTTTCGTCAATTCATCTAAACGGGCCAAGACTGACAAGACCCATATTGAAAATGTGAATAAGGAGGGAAAATAGTACTGGCTGAGCTCTCCTTTGGCTAAGACGACGGAGGCTTGTGTTGAGAGGGTCTATGGTGAGAGACCCGAACAAGCATATCCGAACGGTAAGGGAAAGGAAAAGTTGGACCGGTAGAGCCAAGCCATTTAGTACTATGTTGTATTAATTGATAGTATGTGGCGTATTAGTACTTGTTTTTGTAGGGTTTTGCTTGACACGTTGTCATTTTCCGGAATAGTTCGGTGATGGATGCTCGATGTAAAGGGCCTCGACAAAGGCTTGATTTAATTGATTTTGCATTAATGAGAAGCACTTTTATTAATATTTTTTTTTTGTGGTGGCTCGCAACTCGATTCTTCATTTTTCCCGGAGCGCCCTTTCGGGTTTTCACTCTGTCCTCGTCTCACCTTTTGTCTTTTTTCTTTTTCTTTTGCACTCTTCTTTTGCTCTCTTTTTTTTTGCTCTTTTTTTTATGGCTCGCAACTCGTTTCTTCATTTTGGCCGGAGCGCCCTTTCGGGTTTTCACTCCGTCCTCCTCTCACCTTTTGTTTTTTTGCTTTTTCTTTTGCTCTCTTCTTTTGCTCTTTTGTTTTTGCTCTTTTTTTTGTAGCTCGCAACTTGTTTCTTCATTTTACCCGGAGCGCCCTTTAAGGTTTTCACTCCGTCCTCGGCTTGTTTTTTTTACGGCTCGTCGTTTGTGCTTAATCATTGAAAGCACTCGTTAATTGGAACGTAGGAGTGGTTCCGATTTACATGCGAATCGAGTAATCGATTTTGCTATTTTTTTTTGTTGGTTGTACCCTTGGAAGAGTTGCCAACTGTGGACATGATATAGGTCCACCCGACGCGGCCATGCGCGGGTTTGGGGAGGTGAATGAATCTCATGTGAGATGGATCGAATTGAAATTTAAATCGAAGTGGAGTCGCCTCCGAACATTGTGGGAGTTCGGGCCCATTCGAACCCACTCTATAGCTTGGTGGGCCGTGCACAAAGTAAGGCCCATTCGGATGTCAGAGTTTATGGGGTTTGTCCCTTTGCATTGTGATACCGATACCGACATTATCGGATACCGTGTATTGAATGACTCTCGTGTGCCAATGGTGTCGGATATCCGGAAACCACGGTTCTGAGTAAAGGGTGAGGGTACGTGTTGGGAAGTTCACAAAGAACACCAAACCCTGCCCGCACTTAGCGGCCTCTACTAAGACATCGCTTGACTTTCGAATACGCGCGTTAGTAATACGATGAGATGATATGCAAACAGTATTTTGCCTAAACATGTGAAGATTAGAATAAGTTGCTATGTCGATTTAATGCATCTAAATTAACGTCAAAGTTGTATTTAGCATGCGAGGTTCGTTTTAGTACAATAAAACAAACAACAAAAAAAAAATCGAGAAGACAATAACAAACAAGTTAGTTATGTTAATAACGGTTTGTAAATAATTTAGAATGACGTGAACGACATGATGCACGGTTTTGGAAAGTAGTAAGGCACGTGATTGACTTGACACATGTTGACCGAAGTCATAAAAATATTTGACAAGGCTCGACATATGTTGAGGGCTCACGACTTGACGTGATAAAGGGACATTCGATCGAGTCATTGAGGGACTCGACCGAGTGTGCCTCGGAAAAAGCTTCTGCCCAATATTTGAGACGCCACTCGATCGAGTTATTGAGGGACTCGACCGAGTGGTCCTCAAAAAGACCTTCTGCCTCCATTTTTTGGGGTGCCCCTCGATCGAGCGGGCTAGGCACTCGATCGAGTGCCCCTTATATGAACAAGGGTTCGTTTCGCAATTTGCATGAATTCCGAAATTACTTTTGATTTTGGAAGATCGATGATTTGTTAAGTCGCGCAAAAATATTATATTATTTATGCTCGACTCGAATTTTTGATACTCGTCGTATCCGATATTTGATTATGGAATCAATATCGAATACTTAGAACGAAATCTAGAAAAGATGTTGTAAGTCGTTTAAATCAAACTAAAACGAAATAAATTATCTCCGCGTTATAGTGTCGTAATTAATCCTTTCGAACCATGTGACCACTATTTTAGCATCAACGAATTCGTGTTAGTTAAATTTATTGACTACTTCTTTTAGACACGATATTCGACTGTAGAGTCGATATCACGTCTTTAAGAATAAACGTTACATATTTGATTGAATTAAAAATTGTTTCCCTCCGCATCTCGACATCGTAATAAGTCCTTGCGGAATATGTGATGTCAGATCCGCATCAACGGGTTTTGCCCTAACTTAAGTAAACGTGTTTGATTCGAAATAGTTTTAGAAACTGAAGAATGCGCGATGATGATTATGCAAAGAATAAAACAGGACTAACGACGCGATAAAATAAAAAGACGATCTTGTTGACGTTTACTCGCTTCAACAATCAAATACTTGGGGTGTCGGGATAAGCGACCGGCCACACCGGGTGCGAGACCCATGTATTCGGATTTTCTTATTCCGTCATCCTTTGTATTCGACACAAATTGGCGAGTATTTTAATGTTTTGATACTAATAATATTAACGATATTAGAAACGAAAAAAACGAAAAGGACGACGAAGACGAAGAAGATGACACGAGAAGAAAAGAGGAAAAAAAAGAAGAAATCAGGTTTGTATGCACCCTCAACCTACATGCTTCGTATTCTCGGTATGGAACTCGTCTAGTTGTGGTTTGGACACGGGAGTATCGAGATTATGTAGATGGAGTTATGGTGGTTTAGGGTTTGATGTTTACTAGATGCTAGGGTTTAAGGTTGAAGAAGTATGTAAGTTTTTTTTTTTGTTAAATGGTAAGTATATTGATAAATCAAAAAATCATATACAGTGTGCTATGATTCTAGTTACATATTCAGAGTCCCTCGTACTTAAATTCCCTTTCCTAATCCCTCGGAAATACATTTGAAGTTCTTTTCTAATCCTTTCACTAATAATATCAGGTCTCGTGATCACGTAATCCATTCTACTCTGATTTCGCTGCATCCATATATGGTAAACACACGCATTGATCACCCCGTTCACAATCCCTCTCTTCAACTTCGAGCCTCTTAACTGTAATCTCCAATTGGTATTCAGCGATACCTGCATTCGACATTCTACCCAGCTTTCAACATTCAGAAGTACAGCCTTACTGTACTCACATTGGCAAAACAGGTGAGCTGCTGTTTCTGTTATTTGCGCACACAAACAGCAATCAGTTTCATCAGTAATCTGCATTTTGTACAACTTGTCTCGAGTTCTTAGCGCATCCTGTAGATGAAGCCAAGCAACGTATCTGTGCTTAGGGATCGACCATTTACTCCACACCAAACGTGCCCAATCCACTTTCTCTCGCTTTAATCGACACCAATTATATCCTCTCGCGACAGTATACTGACATTGAGCATTCCACTCCCCACGCGAGTATCCATCTTTGAACACATCTTTAGCCTGACATATCTTTCTCCAACCCCAACTTGAGTTCATTGTAGGAATGTAGTTCATCCACTGAGCTCCCTTTAAATACACTGAATTCACCCATTGAACCCATAATTTATCCGGATGATTGAGAATCCACCACGTCATTTTCCCTATCGCTGCTTTATTCCAATGACAATTCTGTCTAAGATTCAATCCACCCTCTTCATACGGAACACAAACTTTCTCCCACGATACTAGTGGGGCTCTGGAGTAGGTCGTTCCCCCCTCCCATAGGAAATTACGGCAGATGTCTTCAATTTTTTTAATAACACCACTGGGAATGTGAAAAATACTCGCCCAATACTGATGCAGCGTGCTGAACACGGACTGCACCAGCACCAATCTTCCCATGTAGGAAAGTTTCCTCGCTCCAATCTTCCTAATTCGCTCGGTGACTGAATCAATCAGAGGCAAGCAATCAATGATCGTCAGTCGGGAGCTCTTAATGGGGACACCCAGATACTTAAATGGCAGATTGCCTTCAGTACATCCTGAGACGGCCAAAATATCTTGCCTGTCAACAGTCCTGACTCCATTGAAATAAATGTGAGTCTTTCCTGGACTGATTTTTAACCCCGAGGCTGCTGAAAACGTAGCAAAAGTACGTGAAAGTACCATCATAGATTGAATATCTCCTTTACTGAAGAGTAATAGATCATCGGCAAACATCAGGCTGGTCAATTTCATAGGCTTACACATCGGATGATAACTGAACTTTTCATTAGAGGTAGTGTATCGAAGTAATCTCGTCAGATATTCCATGCATATAGTAAATAGGAGGGGGGAAAGAGGATCCCCTTGTCTCAGTCCTCTCTTCCCATGGAAAAAACCAAAGGAATCTCCATTAATACTAAGTGAGAAAGAAGCAGTGTGTACGCATTGATTAAGAAGATTACGAAAATCATGAGGAAAATTAAGATGTTCCAACATCTGTTCAAGGAATTCCTACTCCACAGTGTCATATGCCTTTTGCATATCCATTTTGATCAAGCATCGAGACGACACATCTTTCCTAGTGTATAACCGTACCAAGTCTTGACAAATAAGGATATTTTCCACTATACTTCTTCCCCTAATGAACCCACCTTGAACCGGTGATATGATCTCCGGAAGAACCTTACCCAATCTGTTGCAGAGGAGTTTAGATATGCATTTGTACAGCGTATTGCAACAGGCTATAGGACGGAACTGAAGCATCGATTTTGGACGTTCAACTTTTGGGATGAGGACCAAATTCGTGGTGTTCAACTGCTTGAGAAGCATTCCTGATTGGAAAAAATCTTTAATGGAAGCACAGAAATCCTCCCCGACAACTGACCAAGCATCCTTAAAAAATTGGCTGGTATACCCATCCGGCCCTGG
This sequence comes from Agrostemma githago, assembly GCA_958450325.1. Classification (NCBI taxonomy): domain Eukaryota; kingdom Viridiplantae; phylum Streptophyta; class Magnoliopsida; order Caryophyllales; family Caryophyllaceae; genus Agrostemma; species Agrostemma githago. The sequence continues at coordinate 34,774,569 of OY288256.1, forward strand.
AGCTTTATCATTCGGGATACTAAAAAGAACTTTTTTAATTTCCTCATTAGTAACCTGCTCCTGTAACACAGCATGATGTTCTTGACTGCACTTCGGCCCCATTTGCATAACCTTGCTAGACACAGGTGTAGATTCTGTCCTGCTCCCAAGTAAAGTCTGATAGAATGACAGGAATGCATATTAGATATCCTCAGCAGATTTGCATTCCTTACCTTCGACATCTTCAGTCATCGAGACTCCATTATGCAATCTTCTGGCCTTAAGAGACCCATGAAAAAAGGCAGTGTTAGCATCCCCTTCATTAACCCAATGTTCTTTAGCTTTCTGACTTAGGAAACTACACCTCGCCCTGTCAAGTTCCCTATACTGTTCAGCAGCCTACATCTCAGCCATAATCAAACTATGATTAGTAGGATCTTCCCTCAAACTCTTCTGGATATCCATAAGTTTCACTTGTGCAATATCCGCTCTTTTATCAATAGCATGGAATCTGGTTTTATTCAGTTCTTTCAAAGGATATTTGAGTCGTCTTAGCTTCACTGCAAACTGGTACATCAGCGTACCATCTACAGGTTGCTGCCAAGAGTTTCTTACTATATCAACAAATTGCTTATCTTGACTCCACATATTAAAATACTTGAAGCATCTTTTGCCCCTTTGCTGCACTGGATTATCAGAGATGACACAAGGATTGTGATCGAATAAACCTTCTGGCGTGAAATTAGCACAATACCCGTCAAATAACTCCAGCCAATCCTGGTTCGCCAAAGATCTATCTAATCTACTGTAAACTCGAGTCTCCGGAGGTTGTTTGTTAGTCCATGTATAATAAGCACCTCGAGCAGGGCAGTCCACCATACCTAAATAATCAATACAACTTTGAAATGATTGAGTAGCCTTCAAATTAAACCCCCCCCTAAACGTTCTTCAGGAGATAGAACACAATTGAAGTCACCACCCATCCACCACGCTCCCTGAATACCCATCTACAGTTGCCTTAAATCCTCCCACAAAGTGACTCTTTCCTCCAGTTTGTTGAATGCGTAGATAAAAGTAGCTTCAAACTGTCTCCCCTTCTGGATCTCAACAATAGTGCAGTGTATCAGCTGGTCAGTATACTTCCTGATGTTAACATCACAAATTTGCGGATCCCATAAAACCCACACACGACCTCCAGGGTGAATATGGCTATTAGTAGTGATACACCAATCATTATACACATTAGTCATGGCTTTATTCTGTTTAGTAGGCTTTATTTTAGTTTCAAGTATGCCAAAAATTCCTACTTTATTACTTTTCATAAATTTAGCAATTTCCTCCTGTTTCTTCCTCCTATTCATCCCCCTCACATTCCAAAACCCAATAATCATTAGGAAAATATGAGGGGTTTGTTGCCACCTTGCTTCACACCTACAGAAGAGGTGTCACATAATTTATCACGGTATGATGGACTTTTACTTTTTGGTCTCCCATCCTCACCTACCCTGTTGTCATCTCTACTCTTTTCGTCCCCTGTATTCACATAAGAAATGGTCTGTGCAGGAGGCTCAATATTAGCCATTTGACTTGGTGTCTCCTCTATTACAAGACCTGGAGGCCTCTTCTCTTCAGATGTCACCTGTATCTCCCCTTGGTTATTAACTGGCAAGATATTCTCCTGCCTAATCACCGGCTTCCAAACCTTCTTGATTACCTGTTCTTTTGGCATACTTCTCCCACGACATTCTTCTTTTTCATGCCCCATTTTCCTACACACCAAGCACGAAGTAGGTTTCCAATCATACGTAACCGGAGTTTCCACAATGGAGCCTTTCTCATCCCTAAATGATATCATTTTTGGAAACTGTTGATCAATTGACACCTCAACAAGCACCCTTTTATAACCCAATCTTGTCTTCTGTTCAGTAGCATCATCTTTTTTCAAGAATTTCCCCACCAGTCCAGCAATCTTAGGAAGTCCCAACCCCCAGAATTTTAAAGGTAACTTATGGAGTCGAGCCCATATAGGCATTACCTTAACGTCCTCCTTCTCTAGATCAATGTCCGGTTTCCAGGCTTTTAGAACAAGAGGTTTATTGTCGAGCATATAGATTCCAGCATTCAGCACTAAATCCCGCATAGCAGCAGTTTGAAATCGTACCAGAAAAACCCCATTAGGGAGAAAGGAAATCTTGTCCATAACGTTGTTTTTCCGAATACGCTTAAGGAAACCCTCCAACGTCTGCTAATACAGATTTGATCCTACTACAAATCCATACATGGCATTCTCCCAGTAGTGTATCTCATCACGCACATCTTCTTCAGTTATCTGCAATAGAACTTCATCGTCATGTGCATTATGCATCGCTATCGCTTTGCCACCCTAATCCCTTCGGTGATTCTTCTCCTAGTTCCCCCTCCTCTTCTACATCAACACCGTCTACACCACCATCGTCTCCCTTATATCCAATCATGCCTAAGTTTTCTTCTCACTCAACCTTTACGGAAGACGTTTTGCCGGGTCCATCCACTTTACCGGAGGCATATACCGGAAATTTTGTGGCGAAAACGCAATTTATCCAATTGGTCGAGAGAAGTCAATTTAGCGGGTTACCAACCGAAGATCCTCATCAACACATGGAAACCTTTTCGGACTATTGTGACGCTATTTCACAAACGGGAATAACTCAAGACCAAATTCGGTGGGTATTATTTCCTTTCTCTCTTATCGGTAAGGCGAAGCAATGGTTCAAGGGGTTGGATAAAGCAAGACTTGGCATTGATACTTGGAAGAAGCTAGCCTTAGCCTTCTACCAACAATTCTATCCCCCGGAGAAGACAAATCTATTGAGAGCCTCCATCACGGGTTTCCAACAACGCGATGATGAAAGCCTCTACGAATCGTGGGAAAGATTCAAAGCCTTGATCCGTTCTTGTCCACACCATGGCTTATCACAATGGTTCCTCGTGCAACAATTTTGGAATGGGCTACATGAAGACTCGAGGGCCATACTCAACATGGGATCTAACGCTAGGTTTACCGAAGTGGAGGATGACCAAACTTGGTCAAGGATCGAAGAGATGGCGGTGCATAATTCACAATACTCAAGGCCTAGGAAGGCAAATCGGGGAGGTAGGCATGAGGTTGATGCCATTACACAATTGAGCATTGATCTTGGGGCTCAACTAAGAACTCACATGGAGACCATTGACAAAAAGCTCCAAAGCCACCTCAACCAAGTTCAAAGCTCTAGTTCCTCCAACCAACACTCGATCCATGATGTAAATGCTTTGGAGTTTGCACCTCCTTTGCCTTATTTTGGGATGTGTGATACTTGTGGAATCGTTGGTCATGATCCTATGCATTGTAGAGAGAGTATTGAGCAAGTGAACGCCTTTCAAGCGTTCAAGCAAGGTGCCTCCTACTCTAATCAATACCAAGCTTCCAACCAAGTCCCTCAACAACAAGCACTTCAACATCAACAACAACCTCGTCCTTATGTTCCACCTCCCTTATGGGACAACAATGAAAGTTACCAAGGTTATGTGGGTAAGCAAAGACCCTTCAACAATTTCAAGCAAAATAACCAAGGCAACTTCAACAACAAGCAAGGGTTCCAACAAGGGAACTTCAGTCAAGACGGTTTCCAAGGAAACCAAAGTTTTAAAGGGTATCAAAACCGAAACCATGGCAACAATCAAGGCCATCATCAAGGCAACTTTCATGGGTTCCAAGGGAACCATCAACAACAAGCAAATCAAAGTCATCAACAACAAAGCAAGCCTAGGAGTCGGTCTCCTATGCATGACTATGGTACTCCGTTAGCCCTCACCGATACTCCACACAATCCATCATCTCCACCACGGGATTTCGATGCACAAAAGCATATGATGGATATGCATAGGAGTAATCAAGAAATGGCAAGAAATCAACAAGAGTTCTTTGCTTACATTCAAAGGGACAACCAAGCAAGAGATGCTCATGCGAAGTCGATGGAAACCCGAATATCTCAACTTGCTTCGGAGATCTCTACAAGACAAAAGGGGTAACTACCTCCTCAAGGCGAAACACCAAAATTTGAGCATGTAAATGCTATTACTACGAGGAGTGGTACGTCCTATGAACCCCCTTTTTCGCCTAGTGAGCAAGAACCGAGACAAGAAGTCATACCCCCATCTCAAGATAATACAAGCTTTGACATTCCAATTGAGGAGCAAGTCTTATGGGAGGACGAGAAACCCCAAGAAGACACTCCTCCCCCACTTCAAGCACAAGAAAAGAGTAAAGGGAAAGTATCAAGGGAAGAGTCTACCCCAATCGATCAGAACAAGTACCAAATCAAGTTGCCTTACCCATCAAGGCAAATGAAGACTAAGGTGGACACTCATTACGACAAGTTCCTTAGTATTGTGAAGAAATTGGATGTTAGTGTCCCGTTCACCGAATTACTTACCCAAATCCCGGCATATGGAAGATTTATGAGAGAAATTTTGGCTAGGAAGAGATCCGTTGTCAAGGAAGAAACCGTAGCATTCACGAGGGTGGTGAGCGAGCTTATCCAAGGTTCCACGCTTCCGAAGTTGAAGGATCCGGGTAGTTTTTCGATCCCTTGCACCATAGGCAACTTCTTGATTAAGAATGCGTTATGTGACTTGGGCGCGAGTGTGAGCATCATTCCATATTCTATTTGTTGCCGACTCGGAATGAAAGAGTTGAAATGTACGTCCCTCACCCTCCAAATGGCTGATAAATCATTCAATCGACCATTAGGAATGTTAGAGGACGTACCGGTACGAGTGGGGAAGTACTTCATTCCGGTCGACTTCATTGTGCTCGACATGCCGGAGGATGCCAACACTCCCTTTATTCTTGGGCGCCCATTTTTACACACCGCGGGTGCCATGATCGATGTGAAGAAAGGTAGGATCACATTTGAGTTAGGCGAGGAAAAGATAGTGTTCGACCTCCAAGGCAATACTTCGCCTACTAGCGATGAGACATGCAATATGATCCAAGCCTAGAAAGACATCGATCTAAGGGGTGAACCGGAACAAAGCTTGAAGAAGTACTCTTATGTACTTGAGGATGATGACTCCGATATGGTGGAAGATGAGTGCCCGAATCATGGGCTTGACGACAAGTTGCTAAGCAAGGACAAAGATGAGCCTCCCTTGGGGCCACATGAGGATCTTTGGACGTTTGGGTATGTCCCCAAGGACCAAAAGTACAAGTTCAAGTCGTTGAACTTGGAAGAGCGGGATGCCCCGGGAACGTCAAGGCAAGGCCATGAGGAGCCTTGGGATGTGGCCGGGTACATTACGAGCTTGATTGAAGACTTCTCTAGGGCCTTCGATTTGTTCTTACGTGCCCTTGATGGAGATGGACGTGTTCAAGGTTGTTGAAAAAGATTTAAGAAAGCACCACCTTGGTTTGACGGAGTTCCACAAGAACCGTCTCATTGTATATATCTCTTTCTTGTAGTTAGTTGGTTTTTTGTGAATTCTTGTTATTTGGATTGATTGATGAGCGTTGTGAGGGAGAGAGTTTGATGTGTGTTTGAGTATTGCTTGATAGGTGAAATGAGAATGCTCCTAGAGAAGAGTGGCTATGATACACCTTGGGTTGTAAGCACGAGGATCGGGTTTTTAAAGCTTCGAGCGAGCTTTTGGGATTGTGGAAGTTGAAGAAGGCCCATCCCGATCGGGATGAGGCGTCCCGACCGGGAAGGATGTGCCTTCCCGATCGGGAAGGGCGCACCACATTTCGAGCTTACTTTGGGCTTGTCCCGACCGGGATGAGGGCGTCCCGATCGGGACGGGTGAGCAAACCCGATCGGGAACAACCTTCCCGACCGGGGTGGTCCTCTGCTCCCCCTTTGTGATTCTTCTTCGCAAATCGAGTCCACCCAACCATTTTATGCCCCCTCTCAACCTCCCTAACTACCCTAGCCTTACCATATGCCCCATGTACTTCATTGTCATGCCCTCACTCCATTTCCTATACGCTTTACACCGACTCTCACATCAAATCCCACCCCTACCATTGCTACCTATATCGTGAGTTCTCTTCAAGTGTGAAGCAAGATGGCAACCGAGAAAACAAGCGACGAGCCTCTAATGATCAACGAGACGATGGAGCAAGTGAGTTACTAGCCGCTCGGTTTGGGTAACTATCCTTACTTTTCCGTCTTTTTATCGCTTCTTTTTCATTATTTGCCCCCTTCCCTTGAGTCTCGGTATCTAGGGACCTTCGAGGCCATAGTTTGGTTGCTCCCGACTCCCGACGACGTGATTACGTCGCGAGTCAATAGATTAGTCCATTTACAAGATTTTCACCCCTTGTTAGGAGTTAGTCGGATTTGGACGAAATCCGGGCTAGGTGACTTGATTACACCTAGCCCTCCCCTCCCATTTCCTTTCATTTCTTTCATTTTATTTTTTTTCTCCATTCCATAAGTTTTTCTTGTCTCGGCCCATGGTGACTTGACTACACCCCGGCCGGGCACCTTCTACGTTTTTCTCCACTTTGTTTTTAATTTTAGCTTTATTTTCGTAGTTTATTTTCTTTTCTTTTGTCTCTCCGCACACTACGATTTAGCATATGAGGACATTGCTCGATTTAAGTGTGGGGGAGCGATATTCTATCGTAGTTAGTTATATTTTCTTTTTTTTTTCGAAAAAACCTTTAAAAATCCTAAAAATTTGAAAAATTTTCACAAAAATCAAAAAAAATTTCTTTTGTGTGTTTTCCCTTTGTGTCTTTGTGTCGTATATTTGTTTTGTGTGCGTGTTTTGCCTCCCTCTTTCCTCATAGGTCGCTTAATCACCGCTAGCTTTGGAGAGCTTTCAAGACACCCGGTAACATCTTTTCAACCCTTTTTCCTCTTTGTTTCTTGTGGAGTTTGGAGGAGATATGTGTTGTGGTGTGCTCGGGTGGAGCTTTGTAAAGTTTGTGGATGATTGGTTGCTCATTTGGAATTCGGGGTGGTGTGTGTTTTGTTTGTGATCGTTTTGTGTTGTTTTTGTTCCGTTGCTTTTACTTCTTTTTCTTTCGTTCTCGTTGAGTCTGTGTTTTGTGTGTGTATTTGTGTCATGTGTGTAAACCATTTTCGAAAACCCGGTTTAGAGGCTAGTGTGTGAGTGCTTACTTCCCCTTCCTAGTAGTATAAATCGAGTCTTGGACTTTATTCTAGTAGAATGACCCTAAATCAATGAATTCGTTGGTCCTTTACCTTGAGTCCACCTAGCTTACAAGGGATTTACTGCGGGATTTGCACTTTTGACCATTAAGACCACCCACGGTGTGAAAAGGCCTTGTTTACCGAGTCTCGTCCCTTAGGTGACCGTGTTTAGGATCGTTTGATTAGTCCAAGTTCTTTACTTTTTGTGGGTTTGAAGGGAAGGACGCTCTCCGACTCTCCCATTACCCTACCTCCTACACATATCCACACAATAACTTGCAAAATGTTGATTCTCTCTCTTTCTTGTTATACAATGAAAATGCCAACAAAGCCAAATCTTGCCAAAAGGGCAAAGAAAAGAAAAGAAAAGAAAAGAAAGAAAAAAATGAAAGAAAGAAAAGAAATGAAGAAAAAGAAAAGGCACAAAAGCCAAAAAGAAAATAGAAAAGAAGAAAAAGAATGGCATGGCAAAGCAAATCAAAACGTCGAAAAGAAAGAAAATGCCAAAATAAAACCCGTCTCACAAAAAGAAATCCCCACAAAAATAAGCCTTTTTCCGACTTTTGCCGTGAAGAGCCTACCAAAGGACCGAGTCCCGAGGAAGGATGATAGCGGCATTAGTCGGTCTTCCCTCATTTTGCATGTTTTCCACCTTTTTACTTGGACTAGTTAGGCGATCTTGGACACGGGACGACCCTCTTGGCTCACGCTAAAGGGGGCGGGGTCTCACTTACCTACAGTGTCGACTAACACCGTGGTTCTTCACTTTTGCACTCCGCCGATCGTCCCGTAGTACGTTTTTAGGAAGTTAAGAGGACCTAGGTAAGTTACCAACGTTTTTGTTGCTTTATCGTCATACTATTAGGGTTTAGTTCACCTTGGTTTGTATTGCTAGCTTGGGAACGTTGTCACTTACCTCGAGTCCTAAACCGGTGTTTTATTCACCGCTTTTTTTTAGGGAAGCGGTATTTGTTTTTCTTTTGGGTGCAACCGATTTTGTGTTCGTTTGTGTGTTTGTTTGTTTATGTGTTATGTGTCCGGTTGTATCCACAGTTTTGTCGCAAGACCCAACTTGCCTTGCGGAGTGCACTTGTCCTCTAAGTGCACTCGCGTGAGTTGAAGGGGCGTAGGGTGCGCTAATACCCACTCGGTTAGTTTAGTATTAGTATGTGCTTACTCGAGGGCGAGTAAGGGTTAAGTGTGGGGGAGTTGATAAGTGTAGTTTGTAGTGCCTATTTGTTGTGTTTTGGTCCCTTTTTCCTTGTGGAATCGCTCCTTTGGAGCGATTCATGGGCTTCTTATGCTTCCTTTAGTCCGTTTCAGGTTCCCGAGCCCGATTTGGAAGAGTGGGAGTGATTCTGACTCAATACATACACATTTTGGAGCCAACGAGATAAAGGAACGATGACTCGAGGCCTTGGAATCGACCCCGAGACCTTGGGTCCCAATCCCGAGCCTTCGAGACCCGATCCCGAGTCCCGAGAGTCGACGAGAAGCCCATAAGATACAAGGAGGGACCCTAGAGCTCTTATTGAAGGCATACAAGACCCTTCCCGGTCGGGATAATAGCCTTCCCGATCGGGAAGGGAGGCACATTTAGAAGCGCCACTGTGGGTCCTTCCCGATCGGGATGGCAGAACCCTTCCCGATCGGGATGATCCGTCCCGGTCGGGATGGGCTACAGCTCACCCGCATTTCTTCTTTTCTTCTCCTTCATTCTTGTACCCATATATATACTCCCTTCTTGTAATTTTAAGGGATCTTTTGTTAGTTTAGACTCTCTTAAGCCTCCAAAACCCTAGATTTACTCTCACTCATTAGTTTTAATCCTCCATTAATCTTAGTTAATCTTTAGTTAATCCTTGTAATTAGTCTTGTATTAAGAGGATACTTGAAGAATTCTCCAAGATTGATAACCTTGGGTTTTATTTGGGTTCTTATTTATACAAGATTTCATCTTTTCATCTCCTTAGTGTTGGTATAACCTTTCTTACTCTTAATCTTGTTTATTTAATCTTGTTTGAATCTTTTCATATTGTTAGTATCATTGTTCTTGTTAATCATTATGGATGTTTGTTTAGTGATAATATTTTCTCTTGTTATGGTTGTTTTATTCTTGATAATGAGTGAGTAGTCTTCTTGTGGGGTTAATAGGGGGATTAGGGGTAGATTATGGATGATTAGGGTTGATTAAGGGGAAAAGGTTGTGTCTTTGTTGTTAGTCACATTGTAGGCACCCTATGTGTTTGTTGATATGCTTGTGTGAGTTGTAGTGGCCATGCTTCCCATACTTATGTTCATCTTCTCATTGTTTGTCTATGATGCGGAAATGTTGAGAATAGTCATAGTCACGAGAGTGCCGACTAGGGTCTAAGTTGCGAGAGCCCGGACCCACCTTGACATCGGTCTAAGTTGCGAGAGCCCGAACCGACTCTAGCGATTAGGAGGCACCTATACCCTTGATCACCCCAATTATCCTTCTACTCCTATGAACCCGACCTACCCCACTTCTCTTCCATATTTGATTCAACTCCTTAGTTAGTCATAGTTTACTCTAGTTTAATTGTTAGTTCGATCATTAGCTTAGTCTTGCCTCTCCTCCATCATTAGTTTTCCTTTTATTGCATTCTTTGTGTTCGTTTGGTAATGTAGTCTCGTTTTAGGCCAACCTAGTCTAAACCTTGATATACCGTCCTTGTGGATACGATCCCGACTTGCCCTAGCTACCCACTACGTTAGTCGGTGTTATATTGATCGGCTAGGGACGTGACGAATCCCTACCTTTACGGAAGACGTTTTGCCGGGGACGGTGCATTGTTTAGACTTAGTTTGCTTATTTCTAGACCTAGTTACCCTTCTTTGTGTTCTCCCATCTTCTCTTGTGAATATTCTCTAATTTTTCTTCTTTTTCACTTTGTCTCTAGTTGTGTTTGTTATTGTCGTTGCCTAGTGCCCATAAAGCACTAGGTGTTCTTACGTTTGTTCTAGTGTGTAGTGTATGCCTAGGAGGGGAGGCGACTTCTATCTCTTTAATCCAGAGCCGGAGAGAATCTTTCGAGCCTTTCGCCAACGGACGATTAATCGGGTTAGGATCTCTCAACCAAGTGCAAGCACCACTCATCAAGGGCAAGCCCAAGGAGCCGACTTGAGCAACTCACCTCGAGAGACGGCCGGAGGGACCTTCACTACTACAAAACATCAGATAGACAACTGTTTTTTTTGCCATAGACAACTGACTTACAACGGTTGAGTAGTTTGGAGTTGTATATTACTCTGAGCATAGACATCTGTTTTAGAACAGTTGTCTATTGGTTAATAAACAACTGTTTTTTAAAACAACAGTTGTCTATTATGTATATAGACAACTGTTTTTCTAAAACAACAGTTGTCTTTATACATACTGAAATACGTATACATAGATATATACGTATACATATTTTATGTTTTGTTTCTGAAATATGTACATATGTACATATTAACAAACCATAAAAAAAGAATACCATAGCGAATAATTGAACAAAAGAAGTTACATTTTTATAAAATCCAACATCCAAAATCTAAAAGATACATAAAAGCATTATCCAACATCCAAAATCCAAAAGGTACACATAAAATCATTAATCCAACACCTTGTCCACATAAAGTAATCCGATGCATCATATACGACTAATTATTAAGAAAATAATCCACTCATAATCCACGAACCTCGTCAATATCTTCTTGAGTATATGGCATCATATCGTTGAAATGCTACAAAATCAATAATATAAATGAACTAATTATTTTGTTTCAATTATGTGCATAAAACAAATGATTGAAACAATAGAAAGTGTGAAAACCCAAGTCTTACCTCATTGACGGTTCTCTTCAAATTAGAACGAGTGATAATTTCAATCATATATCTCATCACGTAATAACCGCACTCTGTTTTCCGAGCACGAGGAGCCGACTATATTGCAACTAAGTATAACAAAGTGTAAGAGTCGTACAAATGAAAAAAGAAGTTTTTCACGGGCATATCATACATTCTATATAAAAACATTCTATATAAGATCCAAGGGGTCTAGCTTTTTCATTTGAACGGAGTTTAATTCCTCACCAATATACTTGGTTATGCTCAACAATATCTATCAAAACAAGCATCCAATGTTCCCTATTAACATTAAAATCAACTTCCCTTAATCAAGTATATATATATATACTTGATTAAGACGGCCATATCAATACCATAGCAATAAGAACTGACATGCAGTAACAATTCATTTAAAACCATGTTTGTAAACAATAGACAAGCCGCACGTCCCAAGTGCGAGGAGCAAACAAAGCAGGAAGCAAGAGAAATTACCTGCGCACTGGCTCTTCCAGCCGGCACTGCTGTGTTTCCAGTAGGTGCTGATGGCAAATTGAGATCTTCCAGTGTAACGGGTTCAGACTGAAGATAAGAAGGAACTCCCTGACTCTCTGGGAAAACAAAAAACGACATCACAATTCAAAGAAACAATTCTCAGCAAGACCAAACAAATGTAAGATCAACGAAAGGATTTATAGCAATCGTCACAGGTCACCCACATACAAACAGCATAAACATGTCAAAAAAAAGTTATTTTATTAGTATAATGTGTGGGAATCCAAATAATAATAGAGTAGTCATTAAATAAATACAAATTAGGAATCTAAGTTAAGAAGAATAATACGTAGAGTACATAATGATGACATAAGTAGAAAAAGCAATGAGTGTAGTGTGTAGATGATGATTTTGTTAGAGAGAGAGAGAGAGAGAGTGAAGAGTGATGGAGTCTTCCATTCACATTCACATTCCCATTCACATGATGACATGCATGAATTCAGAGTAGTAATAACACTACACGTCTACACTACTGGAACAATAATAATGATGATACGAGTAATTCAGATGTTGGCAGGCATACATGAAGAATTCAACTTACTACTATACATTTGATACTCCTATACTCCTATATCTAACACATTGGAATTAAGCAGGCAGATACAGAAATTAAGATATACAGAATATACTCACGGATTACTAGTAGTAGTAGTAGAAGATCAAATGAGGGAATTTCACCTTCTCTACTCCGGTGAATGGAATGGAATGGATGAAATAAAGGTAGGTAGCTAAGACGTCTGGTCGTCAGTCAGAATCAACAAAACACCAACAAGATGGAGAAAACAAAGCTAGTAACATTGATCCAATTTGAATATATACCACCAAACTTAGCTTGCTTACTTACTTACTTACAGTAGTTAGTAGTAGTATATGAATTGAAATGGGAAGAAGGAAGGTTATTAGTAGTCCATTAGCTGCCTACCATGAATAAGCAGGTAATCAAGGATATATAACTAAGGCGACTACAATAATACCAAAGTAACACCAAGCCCAGGAACCAGAAATCAATCAATCAATCAAAATACTACCTTACTTCTTGCTCTTCTTCTTCTTCTTCTTCTTCTTCTTCTTCTTCTTGTGTTGTCAAATAAAGTTATCTTACAGGGTAGGCAGAGCTTTCCAATTGAACAATCAGACGTTATTTGATGCAAATAATAGTAGAGTCATAGGGAGTCATACACTATCTGGGTTGCAAACAATTGAACAATAAGAACAAGAATCAAGAACAATTAAAATGAATTTATTCCATTTGAGCAAGCTTTCTCAAACAGCAAGCTTTGAACATAACACAAATATGAAAAACGCAGAACAAGGAAGAATAGCGACGAACGGCGACAGTGAAATAAGAAGGATACTGAAATAAGAAGGAGAAGGAGACTGAAATAATACCAGAGGGAATGAATAGTTGCTGATAGCGGCGGTGCGGAGAAAAAACGTCGGTGAGCAACAGCGGCGGTGCAGAGACTGAAACAACGAACGTCGGAGCTGCTTCAACGTCGGTGAGCAACGAACATCGGTGAAGAGAACGAAATTAAGGGAACAAAATTAGGGAACAAAATCACGGTGAAGAGAAGAAGTTGATGAAATCATGGATGAAATCAGAATTGAAGCTGATAGTGATCGATTGAAGAAGGACAGAAGTTGATAGCGGCAGTCCGGAATTTTAGGGTTAGATACGGGTGTGTTTTAGGATAGAAGCTGATAGCTGATAGTAGTATTTTGTTACGGGTGATATGGGTTATTAGTAGGGGTGAGCAAAATAAATCGAACTGGTTTTAAAAATTGAAATCGAACCGAAATTCGGTTTAAAAATTCGGGTTTTTGAAGTTGAAAATTAGTTCGGTTATCCGAACCGGTTTTTTTTAGTGAAAAATCAGGTCGGGTTCGGTTCACAATTTTAAAAATTGGGTACCCGGTTTTGAACCGGTTTACACTTTTAAACGAAAATAAAAATAAAAAATTGATATGCAAATTAGTGAAACCGGGTCAAAAACCGGTTTCTAACAAAGATAACAATATTTTTTAAAAATCGAGTCATAAAAACCGGTTCGGTGTCGGTTTACAATATGAAAAAAAATGGGTCGGTTTCAGTTCGAGAAAAAACGGTTTTCAAAACTGTTCGGGTATCCGGTTTTGCTCACCCCTAGTTATTAGATACTACAAATTAGATTAAATTAGATACTACAAATTAGATTAAATTAGATACTAAAAATAGGTGATATGGGTAGCTGGGTGCCAACCAATTTGTAGTGGTCCTGAAAACTAGAATAGACAACTGAGTTTGAAAAAAACAGTTGTATAATATTTAGACAACTGTTTTTATAAAACTCAGTTGTCTATTATCCTATAAAGACATCTGTTTTTCCAACAAAACAGATGTGTAGATATTATACATAAGTTTTTAATAACATCTGATGTCTATTAGGAGTTGTTTATTTGATGTTTTGTAGTAGTGCTTCATCAATCCCTTCGGTGATTCTTCTCCTAGTTCCCCCTCCTCTTCTACATCAACACCGTCTACACCACCATCGTCTCCCTTATATCCAATCATGCCTAAGTTTTCTTCTCACTCAACCTTTACGGAAGACGTTTTGCCGGGTCCATCCACTTTACCGGAGGCATATACCGGAAATTTTGTGGCGAAAACGCAATTTATCCAATTGGTCGAGAGAAGTCAATTTAGCGGGTTACCAACCGAAGATCCTCATCAACACATGGAAACCTTTTCGGACTATTGTGACGCTATTTCACAAACGGGAATAACTCAAGACCAAATTCGGTGGGTATTATTTCCTTTCTCTCTTATCGGTAAGGCGAAGCAATGGTTCAAGGGGTTGGATAAAGCAAGACTTGGCATTGATACTTGGAAGAAGCTAGCCTTAGCCTTCTACCAACAATTCTATCCCCCGGAGAAGACAAATCTATTGAGAGCCTCCATCACGGGTTTCCAACAACGCGATGATGAAAGCCTCTACGAATCGTGGGAAAGATTCAAAGCCTTGATCCGTTCTTGTCCACACCATGGCTTATCACAATGGTTCCTCGTGCAACAATTTTGGAATGGGCTATATGAAGACTCGAGGGCCATACTCAACATGGGATCTAACGCTAGGTTTACCGAAGTGGAGGATGACCAAACTTGGTCAAGGATCGAAGAGATGGCGGTGCATAATTCACAATACTCAAGGCCTAGGAAGGCAAATCGGGGAGGTAGGCATGAGGTTGATGCCATTACACAATTGAGCATTGATCTTGGGGCTCAACTAAGAACTCACATGGAGACCATTGACAAAAAGCTCCAAAGCCACCTCAACCAAGTTCAAAGCTCTAGTTCCTCCAACCAACACTCGATCCATGATGTAAATGCTTTGGAGTTTGCACCTCCTTTGCCTTATTTTGGGATGTGTGATACTTGTGGAATCGTTGGTCATGATCCTATGCATTGTAGAGGGAGTATTGAGCAAGTGAACGCCTTTCAAGCGTTCAAGCAAGGTGCCTCTTACTCTAATCAATACCAAGCTTCCAACCAAGTCCCTCAACAAGAAGCACTTCAACATCAACAACAACCTCGTCCTTATGTTCCACCTCCCTTACGGGACAACAATGAAAGTTACCAAGGTTATGTGGGTAACCAAAGACCCTTCAACAATTTCAAGCAAAATAACCAAAGCAACTTCAACAACAAGCAAGGGTTCCAACAAGGGAACTTCAATCAAGACGGTTTCCAAGGAAACCAAAGTTTTCAAGGGTATCAAAACCGAAACCATGGCAACAATCAAGGCCATCATCAAGGCAACTTTCGTGGGTTCCAAGGGACCATCAACAACAAGAAAATCAAAGTCATCAACAACAAAGCAAGCCTAGGAGTCGGTCTCCTATCCATGACTATGGTACTCCATTAGCCCTCACCGATACTCCACACAATCCATCATCTCCACCACGGGATTTCGATGCACAAAAGCATATGATGGATATGCATAGGAGTAATCAAGAAATGGCAAGAAATCAACAAGAGTTCTTTCCTTACATTCAAAGGGACAACCAAGCAAGAGATGCTCATGCGAAGTCGATGGAAGCCCGAATATCTCAACTTGCTTCGGAGATCTCTACAAGACAAAAGGGGCAACTACCTCCTCAAGGCGAAACACCAAAATTTGAGCATGTAAATGCTATTACTACGAGGAGTGGTACGTCCTATGAACCCCCTTTTTCGCCTAGTGAGAAAGAACCGAGACAAGAAGTCATACCCCCATCTCAAGATAATACAAGCTTTGACATTCCAATTGAGGAGCAAGTCTTATGGGAGGCCGAGAAACCCCAAGAAGACACTCCTCCTCCACTTCAAGCACAAGAAAAGGGTAAAGGGAAAGTGTCAAGTGAAGAGTCTACCCCAATCGATCAGAACAAGTACCAAATCAAGTTGCCTTACCCATCAAGGCAAATGAAGACTAAGGTGGACACTCATTATGACAAGTTCCTTAGTATTGTGAAGAAATTGGATGTTAGTGTCCCGTTCACCGAATTACTTACCCAAATCCCGGCATATGGAAGATTTATGAGAGAAATTTTGGCTAGGAAGAGATCCGTTGTCAAGGAAGAAACCGTAGCGTTCACGAGGGTGGTGAGCGAGCTTATCCAAGGTTCCACGCTTCCGAAGTTGAAGGATCCGGGTAGTTTTTCGATCCCTTGCACCATAGGCAACTTCTTGATCAAGAATGCGTTATGTGACTTGGGCGCGAGTGTGAGCATCATTCCATATTCTTTTTGTTGCCGACTCGGAATGAAAGAGTTGAAATGTACGTCCCTCACCCTCCAAATGGCCGATAAATCATTCAATCGATCATTAGGAATGTTAGAGGACGTACCGGTACGAGTGGGGAAGTACTTCATTCTGGTCGACTTCATTGTGCTCGACATGCCGGAGGATGCCAACACTCCCATTATTCTTGGGCGCCCATTTTTACACACCGCGGGTGCCATGATCGATGTGAAGAAAGGTAGGATCACATTTGAGTTAGGCGAGGAAAAGATAGTGTTCGACCTCCAAGGCAATACTTCGCCTACTAGCGATGAGACATGCAATATGATCCAAGCCTAGAAAGACATCGATCTAAGGGATGAACCGGAACAAAGCTTGAAGAAGTACTCTTATGTTCTTGAGGATGATGACTCCGATATGGTGGAAGATGAGTGCTCGAATCATGGGCTTGACGACAAGTTGCTAAGCAAGGACAAAGATGAGCCTCCCTTGGGGCCACATGAGGATCTTTGGACGTTTGGGTATGTCCCCAAGGACCAAAAGTACAAGTTCAAGTCGTTAAACATGGAAGAGCGGGATGCCCCGGGAACGTCAAGGCAAGGCCATGAGGAGCCTTGGGATGTGGCCGGGTACATTACGAGCTTGATTGAAGACTTCTCTAAGGCCTTCGATTTGTTCTTACGTGCCCTTGATGGAGATGGACGTGTTCAAGGTTGTTGAAAAAGATTTAAGAAAGCACCACCTTGGTTTGACGGAGTTCCACAAGAACCGTCTCATTGTATATATCTCTTTCTTGTAGTTAGTTGGTTTTTTGTGAATTCTTGTTATTTGGATTGATTGACGAGCGTTGTGAGGGAGAGAGTTTGATGTGTGTTTGAGTATTGCTTGATAGGTGAAATGAGAATGATCCTAGAGAAGAGTGGCTATGATACACCTTGGGTTGTAAGCACGAGGATTGGGTTTTTGAAGCTTCGAGCGAGCTTTTGGGATTGTGGAAGTTAAAGAAGGCCCATCCCGATCGGAATGAGGCGTCCCGACCGGGAAGGATAAGGCTTCCCGACCGGGAAGGGTGCCTTCCCGATCGGGAAGGGCGCACCACATTTCGAGCTTACTGTGGGCTCGTCCCGACCGGGATGAGGGCGTCCCGATCGGGACGGGTGAGCAAACCCGATCGGGAACAACCTTCCTGACCGGGATGGTCCTCTGCTCCCCCTTTGTGATTCTTCTTCGCAAATCGAGTCCACCCAACCGTTTTATGCCCCCTCCCAACCTCCCTAACTACCCTAGCCTTACCATATGCCCCATGTACTTCATTGTCATGCCCTCACTCCATTTCCTATACGCTTTACACCGACTCTCACATCAAATCCCACCCCCTACCATTGCTACCTATACCGTGAGTTCTCTTCAAGTGTGAAGCGAGATGGCAACCGAGAAAACAAGCGACGAGCCTCTAATGATCAACGAGACGATTGAGCAAGTGAGTTACTAGCCGCTCGGTTTGGGTAACTATCCTTACTTTTCCGTCTTTTTATCGCTTCTTTTTCATTATTTGCCCCCTTCCCTTGAGTCTCGGTATCTAGGGGCCTTCGAGGCCATAGTTTGGTTGCTCCCGACTCCCGACGACATGATTACGTCGCGAGTCAATAGATTAGTCCATTTACAAGATTTTCACCCCTTGTTAGGAGTTAGTCGGATTTGGACGAAATCCGGGCTAGGTGACTTGATTACACCTAGCCCTCCCCTCCCATTTCCTTTCATTTCTTTCTTTTTATTTTTTTTCTCCATTCCATAACTTTTTCTTGTCTCGGCCCATGGTGACTTGACTACACCCCGGCCGGGCACCTTCTACCTTTTTCTCCACTTTGTTTTTAATTTTAGCTTTATTTTCGTAGTTTATTTTCTTTTCTTTTGTCTCTCCGCACACTACGATTTAGCATATGAGAACATTGCTCGATTTAAGTGTGGGGGAGCGATATTCTATCGTAGTTAGTTATATTTTTTTTTTTTTCGAAAAAACCTTTAAAAATCCTAAAAATTTGAAAAAAATTCACAAAAATCAAAAAAAATTTCTTTTGTGTGTTTTCCCTTTGTGTCTTTGTGTCGTATATTTGTTTTGTGTGCGTGTTTTGCCTCCCTCTTTCCTCATAGGTCGCTTAATCACCGCTAGCTTTGGAGAGCTTTCAAGACACCCGGTAACATCTTTTCAACCCTTTTTCCTCTTTGTTTCTTGTGGAGTTTGGAGGAGATATGTGTTGTGGTATGCTCGGGTGGAGCTTTGTAAAATTTGTGGATGATTGGTTGCTCATTTGGAAGTTCGGGGTGGTGTGTGTTTTGTTTGTGTTCGTTTTGTGTTGTTTTTGTTCCGTTGCTTTTACTTCTTTTTCTTTCGTTCTCGTTGAGTCTGTGTTTTGTGTGTGTATTTGTGTCATGTGTGTAAACCATTTTCGAAAACCCGGTTTAGAGGCTACTGTGTGAGTGCTTACTTCCCCTTCCTAGTAGTATAAATCGAGTCTTGGACTTTACTCTAGTAGAATGACCCTAAATCAATGAATTCGTTGGTCCTTTACCTTGAGTCCACCTAGCTTACTAGGGATTTACTACGGGATTTGCACTTTTGACCATTAAGACCACCCACGGTGTGAAAAGGCCTTGTTTACCGAGTCTCGTCCCTTAGGTGACCGTGTTTAGGATCGTTTGATTAGTCCAAGTTCTTCACTTTTTGTGGGTTTGAAGAGAAGGACGCTCCCCGACTCTCCCATTACCCTACCTCCTACACATATCCACACAATAACTTGCAAAATGTTGATTCTCTCTCTTTCTTGTTATACAATGAAAATGCCAACAAAGCCAAATCTTGCCAAAAGGGCAAAGAAAAGAATAGAAAAGAAAATAAAGAAAAAAATGAAAGAAAGAAAAGAAATGAAGAAAAAGAAAAGGCACAAAAGCCAAAAAGAAAATAGAAAAGAAGAAAAAGAATGGCATGGTGTGGACATGACATAGGTCCACCCCGACGCGGCCACGCGCGGGTTTGGGGAGGCGAATGAATCTCCATGAGATGGTCAAATGGAAATTTAAATCGAAGTTGGAGTCGCCACCGAATTTTATGGTTATTCGGAACCGTTCGAGCCCACTCTATGTCGTAGTGGGCCGTATACAAAATACGGCCCATTTCCGATGTCAGAGTTTATTGGGCTCGTCCCTTTGCATATCGATATAGATGCCGACTTGAGCGGTTAATCGTATATTGAATGACTCTCGTTGCCAATGGCTTCGGACATCCGGAAACCACGGTTCTGAGTAAGGGGTGAGGGTACGTGTTGGGAAGTTCACTAAGAACACCCAACCCCGCCCGCACATTAGCGGCCTCTACTAGGATATCGTTTGATTTTTGAATACGCGCGTTAGTAATACGATGAATGATATGCAAACATTGTTTTCCTAAACATGCGAGGAATTGAATGGGTTGCTAAGTCGGTTTAATGCATGAAAAATTTAACGTCAAAGTTGAATTTAGCATGTGAAATTCGTTTTAGTATAATAAAACAAATGATGAAATAAAGATGAATTTGCTACAAAAGATGAACAAACGAGTTAGTATCGATTTGTAAATAATAATATAGCAAATAAATATACGAGATCGAAAAAAAAAATATTAATCGAAATCTGAAAAATATTGTTAAAAACGATGTTTTGTATAAAAAACGAAGTTCGAAAAATAATAAAAAAACGATAAAGGCGCGTCGTGGCAGTCGGCCGCGCGGCTCTCCTGGGATGCCGGCGAGTCGCGTGTCGGGCTGATTTCGAAAGCGGTTTTTTGAAAATTCGATGCTTTTATTAAACCGCGTACGAATATTGCATAATTCGTACTCGACTTAATATTTTCGATATTCGTTATATTCGATAATTGACTACGAAATCAATATCAAATACGTCGAATAGTTTTAGAAAAGATATAAATTTTGAAATCGCTTCGTAGAATAATAAAATAAAACGAACGAAAAAAAGCCAAAAGAGGACTCGGGTTTCAGGCCCGTGCGCGAGTCGCCTAGGTGGGGCGCGACTCGCGTGCGGGTCTGTCCCGGTTTTGCTCGTTGTTCGAAAATTGTTAATTTTGATAATTCGCGTACAAATATGAATTAATTTATACTCGATTTATGTTTTCGATATTCGTCGTACCCGATATTCGATTATGAAATCGATATCGAGTATTCGGAATGATTTTTAGAAAAGGGTTTTGTAAAAAAGAATTTGAACGAAAAAAAAGATGTAACGATTTTTAATATCGTCGAGATTTTAATATAATTCTTTTCGATACAATATTCGATTATAGAAAATCGATATCATATTTTTAAGAATGTTGTTGTATGAAAATAGTTTTTAATAGTATCGATATTAGAAAATAAAAAAGCGACGAATGACCCGTAATAAAAAAGGACCGACGACCCGTAATAAAAAAAGACGAGAAGGAGAAGGAGAAATCGGGTTTTGTTACACCCTCAACCTACATGCTTCTGTTTACTCGGATCGGGGCTCGTCGGGACGTGGCTTGGGCACAAGAGCGTCGAGTGGATGTCGGTGAGTTATGGTGTCTCGGTTTGGTGTGACGTGTGAAGGGTGTCGGGTATCGGGCCGGTTTCCTTCGGGTTTGTAATATCGGTTTCTCGATGCTAATTTTAATGTTTATGAGTGTATATCGATGATTGATAATGAATGTAGATATTGTAGATGCTAATTGATAATTGATGATGAATGTGTAAAAGTGTTGTATGCAAGGGGCTATTTATAGGGAGTTCCCGACCTTGGCTAGGAGAGTTTGAACTACCGCTAGAGATAGGAAAAATAGGAAGCTAAGAGGCATGAGAATTCCGCTTACTTGTCGAAGAAGCAAGGGAAACACGGCTGGTTTGTGCTGCTCGGCCCAGTGTTTGCACTCGGTCGGGTGTCTGAATCGGTTTTCGGATAGGATTCCTACTTGAGATCGAATTCCATCCTTAAACGGATTTGTTTAATATTTTATGTAGCTGATTTTTCGTAGGATTAGAGTTCGAATCAGCCGTGTGAGGTGTCACGGCTGACTCACGTGCCTCGGAAATAATTTTGACGGGTTTTGACTCGGTCGTAAAAAGACGGTTTTACCCCTGGTGTCGGAATCGACCCAAATTAGTCTTATTTGACTCGAAACGACCCACTGGGCCTGATTTTGAGGTTGGTTTTGTGAGATATGTACTCCATAATGAGCCCAAGCCAAATGCCAATGATTTTGAGCCCGTTTCTGAGTATTTGAAGCACGTTTGCGTCCGATCATCATCGGGTGTTTGTCGGAAACTGCTATAGACACCTGGCGGTCAAAATGTGGGTGTCTACAGAGCCCCCACTCTGACTGAGGCTTGGACAAGGCGAAAGTCAGAGTAGCTACCAGGCCAATCAAAGATTAAGACCTGGCAGACTTCCGGTCGGGTCGTTTAAGGTCCATTAGACCTGCGTAAAGGGCCCGCCGACCGGAGATTAGAAATGTACCTGAGTTGATGATGATAACTCCGTGGGGAATCGGACTTGTCGTATAAGTCTATGCCGCTGGGGGAGTTATGTGAATTGCGCGGTCTTGAATTGTACCTGTATAAGTTACATAAAATTTTGCATGCAACATGTAGGTGAAACAAATATGACTCGCGCTGGGGAATAAAAAAGGATTTTTGCTTAGTTTTAAAATCGATGTCCTGAAAGCAGCTCACGTGCTAGGAAATAGGTTTTCAAAACTGAAATGGGTAGAAAAGAAATTTGCAATTTAAATAGACCGAAATTTGACCTTGTCGAAAAGGGTTTTCTCAAATGGCTAAGTTTTGCAGATTTTAAAAAAATGAGAATTTGAAGAGAGAGATATACCGACAGACTCGACTCTGGTCATGACCGGACGAGTTGACAGACACGACTGGACTCTCGAGGGGTTGGACTGTGACTCGGTAGGGGGGTGGGCCACCTAACAAGACTCTTAGGTTGCGCTATTCCGTAGCCTAGACGAGTGGCAACATGGTCGAACATCGAAGTGGGATAGATATGCTATACGGGGTTGCATTAGTCTGTAATGAGACTGTTGTAGTCTAGTGCTCTCCTGAATTTTTGATGTTAGGGTACATTTCCAAAGTGGGTATTGTCTCGAGTACTGACAGATTCTTGTCTTCGACTGAGCCAAAGTACTAGGACACACTATAGAAAGGAGGCTAGATTTTTTGAATTTTATCTGGATTTTATGAGTGGATGGAGGTTTTCTGCCTAAGAGAAGCCCCCAGGATGACAAAGCTAGCTGTTAAGAACATGACGGTGTCGTGACCGGAATGATGATGCTTTTGAATGAGTGTCAATGTGGGTGGTTGTGCCTCTGTTGAAAGGCTGCCTACGTATTCACGTATAGTGAAATCAAACCATGCCGTAGTTCAGTGTATTGGAAGATATATTATGGTGCCTAGTCTAATAGGACTTTGTGTGTAACTAGCCATAGCGATGATTAGGCTAAGTGTGCTCCCAATGATGTCTTGACCAAAGGGCTAGAATAGTTAGGATGTTGATCCTGTGACTGTGAGCATTCTCCGGGGTAGCCCCCAGAGGTGGTGTGAACTATTTGGTCATGTTCTATGCCGACCGCAAGTTGAGTTCCCGTGCTTGGGGTTGGTAACTAGTTTGAATGAGAAGAATTGGGATGAGATTTTAACGAGTTTTGCTCTCGGGGATTTTAACGAGTTTTGCTCTCGGGGATTTTAACGAGTTTAGCTCTCGGGGATTTGACGAGTTTTGCTCTCGGGGATTTGACGAGTTTTGCTCTCGGGATTGTGTATGATTAGGTAAGGGATTTGACGAGTTTTGCTCTCGGGTCTTTGACGAGTTTTGATCTCGGGTCTTTGTATGGTGATTGTGAATTTTGTTATGTAAAGGGGAAGCCGAGTAAAATGGCTCGAACTTTGATCGGGATATGTTTGATGATGCGGGATCTGGTTTCCATGTCTGACCCTAATGGTTAGGGGTATCCTATGGAGCTTGAATCCTCAAAATTTCGGGCTGTCTTTAGCCTGGGTCTCGGGAAGGTCTTGAGGGTTGTAATGTGGGAAGGCTAAATGTGGTGTTAGTTGACCAGCTTGATTGTTTCTCCCTTATTGGATGGTATGAGTATTGATCTTGAGTGGACCGTTGACCACGGTCATGGGCATTTGAATATTTTTTGTTGGTTGACCTCTTAGCCCCGGTCATGGGATCTTCATTTGTGTTGACCGTTCTGGTCGTGGATGCTCTTTTTTTTTTATGATGGCCTGCTTTTTGTTTTGGCCTTTTTACTTTTTTTCTTGGACTTTTGATTTTTTTTTTTGTCCAGTTTTTTGTCTTTTTTTTTGTTGGTCAGACTAACACCGTAGGTAGGTATGGTTGGTCTTGTCGGAGGGGTGTTTATTGTGGGAAATGAGCTTGCCTCCCGTCTTGAACCCAAACTAGGAGACTACCTAGATTCGTCATTGGATTCGATACCGCTCCTGCTAAGTGTGGTTTTGTGGCTTCCTATGTCAGACATGGAACAGGTAAAGGAAAACACGGGTCTCGATTTCCTGCAGTCATTATAGATGTGCCTATAGTCACGTGCATGTGCTCACAGTGTATGATGGTGTTTATCATGTTCTCGGAAACACATAATGAAAGTATATATAAGGAATAGAAAAGCTGATTTTATTGAATTTTGAAAAAGATGACAGAATGCAAAAGACTCTGACTCTGATTTGGAAATGAGGATGTAGGGTATCCTAGACTCGGACTCAAACTTAGACTCGAATCCAATTCGGACTTTCGGATGTTCGGTTGGTTGTTTTTTTTTGGTAAGGTCTTCGACAGGTGCCACGACTCGTCTAAACTCGGTTTTGCGCAAATGCAAGAGAGGGAGTCAAACTAGACATGGCCCGGGGTGACGGGAATGACTAAGATTCATGGACCGGGATACTCGAACGTTGACCTGGACGAGGTAACGACCCTGGCTTGGACTTGACGATGAGACTCAAGCTGCACGAGGGTGAGTCCGAAAATGGGGCGACCATGTTTGACTCGGGTTAGACTCTCCTAAGACAAATGTGTAGGGTGCGATTCTCGGGGTGACTGTGATTAATCGTTCCGTCGGGGAATAGCCCCCAAGTGAGACTAAGGACTCAGATGGGACTCAGATGGTGTGGCATCTAAGTGGCTCGAAAGTGGGGTACGTGAGACACGTGTAAGACATGACCCTTAGAGCAATCGTGATTGACCGCTCTGATGAATGGTAGTCCCCAAGTGGGATGAAAGACTTTGTTAAGACTCGAGTGTCGGACGAGCGACCCTTAGACGTAAGGGTCACAAACCTTTTGTTATAGGGCTATGCCTTGTAAAAGGTCGACTCGGAAGAGACTCCTAGACGGGCGACTCGTGAAAGGTGGGCCTCCTTTAGGATCCAGCTGTGTGGGCTGGGCCCTGTTCGAAAGGAGGTTCACGTGAGACATTCTCCAGACTTTGGACTTGATTGTGTAGACGGACCGACCCTTGTAGGAATATGTCCTATGTAGGTGGGCCTTGCCTTAGTATAATAAGGCGGACTGGGATAGGGGAAATCCGTGATATAAGATCGACGGAGTTTCGACGCTAGAAGACCTTGACGACTTAAGACACGACCCGACACTGCTAAATATGGGAAGTCCTAAGAAGAGGAAGGTTTTGAAAAATTGAATTTTTGAAAGGCCCGAAAGAATCGGGGAGAACCGGCCCTTTTTCGAGAAAGAAAACGGAAAGGCGGACCGGGGACGGTTTTGAAAAGTTTCGAAAATATTTTCGAGTTTTGAAATGGGCATAATACCGGCTAAAAATAGGCTATTTTGAGTAAAATCGTGGATCCTAAATTCGGTATATGTCCCGGGTTTTGAAAATTGGATATTTTGAAAAGGATGCAATTTTGAAAATGACGGTTTTTGAAAAACGACTTGTAAATCAGGTAGCACGTAGTCATGGAAATAGTATAACGACGCCATGTATGCTCTAATTCTAAGTCTCGGTCAGTCTGAAAGGGTCTATACCAGTGTACACAGCCTATCGAGAATCGGGGCGGACTTCCTAAGTCGAGTTGAGCTTAGAACATGCCGTAAAACCCATACGAATCGGCTAATGGACACCTTCGATATATCCAATTTGGACTACATCGATAGTATAGTGGGACGTCGGTCACCAGTACCGGCCCGGGAAAATATGGGGTTATGCATGAACCGTAAAACTAAAACGCGTATTGTACTAGTCAAACGATTTCTATTCGAGTCTCACCCTGAGAATGCTGAAGGTCAGTAACGTATCAGCTAATCCGCAGCGGAGTCGCCAAATTGTGGACATGATGATGGGAGGGATTTGTCGCGGAACCCCAACCGTCAATAAAATAACCGGCTATTCCTACGGTAGATAGGGCAAGTCGGGTCGAATCCACGGGGACGGTAAGAGGCGTCTAGACTAGGTCGGCCCAAATACTAGACTAAGTCAACGATCTATACTAGACTAGAGAATGATGAGGAGGGAAGAGATTAAGGCTAAGGACTATGACTAGGGAAAGCAAACAAGGAAAAAGGGCTAGGATTAGGTCGGGGTCAAAGGGGTAACGGAGTGGTCGAGGGAGAACTAGAGAGGAGGAGGTAGTAGGGTGATCTAGGTCGGTCCGGGCTCTCGCAACTTAGACCAACCTAGAGGTTCCACCTAGAACCCATCGAGGCGACACACACGACAAACGGAGTTCTAGCGCACTATGATCCTAGGTCCAATCCGGGCTCTCGCAACTTAGACTTGACCTAGGGGTCGTCCTCACCGGGCTCTCGCAACTTAATGAGGGAACCGAACCCACAACAAACTAACACCCACAAAGAAAGGCAAGAAAAACAAGCATTCCAACCTACTTAGTCTTTCAAGCAATTCAACAAACATGTGATGTGCATAAACCAAGAAGAAACCCAAATCTTCCACCCATCATCTCTAACAAACCCTTAATCACCCAATTAACACCCTAATCACCCTACTAACCCTAGCAAGAACACTACTCTATCATTATCAAACTATAACTAACAAAAACAAGATGAATCAAACTAAGAACCAAAACAAACATAAACAAACTAATGAAAACTATGAACTACAAACATTAAGATGAACAAAGATTGAAACTTGGAAGAACAAAACAAGAATAAGAGAAAGGAGGAAGGATTATACCATACTAGAGGAAGAAGAAAGGAAGAAACTTGCATTAATGAGAAGAATCCAATACAAACACCCTAGGTTGTCAATCTTGGGTGATTCTTGAAGAATCCCTTAATACAAGTACTAAACTATGATTAACTAACTAATTACCGACTAATCTACACTAATCTAATCTAATCTAACCTAAAGTAGTCTAGGGTTTTAGGAGGAATCAAGAAAATAACATTCCATGGGGGCTTAATACAAGAGGGGGGGTATATATAGGGTTTAAGAATGAAAGGAGAAGGAAGGAGCAAAGCACGGGCTGACTGGGCACCTTCCCGATCGGGAATGTGGGAAATCCCGATCGGGAACACCCCACAGTGGCCGGTCTTTGCTTCCTCTTTATTCCCGATCGGGATGAGGCCATACCCGATCGGGAATAGTCTTGTAGGCCTCCAATGTGAACTCTTTGGTCCCTCCTTGGGTCTCGTGGGCTTCTCATCGATTCTCGGGACTCGGGATCGGGTCTCGGAGGCTCGGGATTGGGTCCCAAGGTCTCGGGGTCGATTCCAAGGCGTCGAATCATCGTTCCTTAGCTTCGTTGGCTCCAAAAAGTGTATGTATTGAGTCGGAATCACTCCAACTCTTCATGAACGGTCTCGGGAACCTGAAACGAGCTAAAGGAAACATAAGAAGCCCATAAATCGCTCCAAGGGAGCGGTTCCACAAGGAAAATGGGACCAAAGCACTACAGAATAGGCACTACAAACGACACTTATCAACTCCCCCACACTTAACCCTTACTCGCCCTCGAGTAAGCACAAACTAAATACTAATCTAACCGAGCGGGTATTAGCGCACCCTACGCCCTTTCAACTCACGCGAGTGCACTTAGAGGAGAAGTGCACTCCGCAAGGCAAGTAAGGTCTTGCGACCAAACCGTGGATGCAACCGGACACAAAACACAAAAACAACCAAGCACATAAACAACAAACAAACAAACAAACAAAAGGTTGCACCCAAAGAAAAAACAAATACCGCTTCCCTCTAAAAGCGGTGAATGAAACACCGGTTTAAGGACTCGAGGTAAGTGACAACGTTCCCAAGCTAGACATACAAACCAAGGTGAACTAAACCCTAATAGTATGACGATAAAGCAATAAAAACGTTGGTAACTTACCTAGGTCCTCCTAACTTTCTAAAAACGTACTACGGGATGATCGGCGGAGATGGAAAATGTTGAACCACGGTGTTAGTCGACACTGTAGGTAAGTGAGACCCCGCCCCCTTTAGCGTGAGCCAAGAGGGTCATCCCATGTCTAAAACCGCCTAACTAGTCCAAGTAAAAAGGTGGAAATATGCAAAATGAGGGAAGACCGACTAATGCCGCTATCATCCTTCCTAGGGACTCGGTCCTTTGGTAGGCTCTTCACGGCAAAAGTCGAGAAAAAGGCTTATTTTGAAAGGTAGGGGTTATTTTTGTGAGTCGGGTTTTCTTTTTGGCATTCTTTTCTTTTGCATTTTTGCTTTGATTGCCATGCCATTCTTTTTCTTCTTTTCTATTTTTCTTTTTGGCTTTTGTGCCTTTTCTTTTTCTGCATTCTTTTCTTTCTTTCATTTTTCTTTCATTTTCTTTTCTTTGCCCTTTTTTGGCAAGATTTGGCATTCTTGGCATCTCAATGTGTAGCAAGAAAGAGAGAAATCATCAAGTTGCATTTTTATTGAGCGGATATGCGTAGGAGGTAGGTGAATGGGTGAGTTGGGACGGGCCCTTCCCTTCTAACCCACAAAAAGTGGAGAACTTGGACTAGTCAAAACAATCCTAAACACGGTCACCTAAGGGACGAGACTCGGTAACCAAGGCCTATTCACACCGTGGGTGGTCATAATGGTCAAAGGTGCAAATCCCGTAGTAAATCCCTAGTAAGAAAGGTGGACTCAAGGTAAAGGACCAACGAAATCATTGATTTAGGGTCATTCTACTAGGCTAAAGTCCAAGACTCGATTTATACAACTAGGAAGGGAAAATGGACACTCACACTCTAGCCTCTAAACCGGGTTTTCGAAAACATTTACACACAAGACACACAACACACACAAAAAAGGAAGACACGACGAAAACAAACGAAAGAAAAAGAAACAAAAGTAAGAAACAAACACAAAACAAAACAAACACATACACAACACAAACACCACCCCGATCATCTAAACAAGTCTCCAAATCCACCACGACTTTACAAAGCTCCGCCCGAGCACACAACATCACAACTTCTCCAAAATCCGCAAGAGGTAAAGAAGAGAAGGGATAAGATGTTACCGGGAGTCTTGAAAGCTCTCCAAAGCTAGCGGCGATTAAGCGACCTATAAGGAAAGGGAGAGGCAAAACACGCACACAACAAAACAAAAATACTACACAATGACACAAAAGGAAAATACACAAAGAAAAATCTTTTTGATTTTTGTGAAAATTTTTCAAATTTTTAGGGTTTTTAAGATTTTTCGAAAAAACTAAGAAAATAAAACTAGCTATGATAGAATATCGCTCCCCCACACTTAAACCGAGCAATGTCCTCATATGCTCAATCGTAGTGTGCGGAGAGACAAAAGAAAAAGAAAAGAAACTACGAAAATAAATCTAAAAATCAAAAATAAGGTGAAGAAAAGGGTAGAAGGTGTCCGGCCGGGGTGTAGTCAAGTCACCATGGGCCGAGACAAGAAAAAGATATGGAAGGGGGAAGAAAAATAAAAAGAAGGAGATAAAAGGAAATGGGAGGGGAGGGCTAGGTGTAATCAAGTCACCTAGCCCGGATTCCGCCTAAATCCGACTAAATCCTCAAAAAAGAAAGTGAAAATCTTGTAAAATTTGGATTTATCGATTGACTCTCGACGTAATCACGTCGTCGGGAGTCGGGAGCAACCACTACCGAGGCCTCGAAGGCCATCAAGATACCCTGACTCAAGGGGAAGGGGGGTAAACAAGAGAAAACAAGCGATAAAAGACGGAAAAGTAAGGATAGTTACCCAAATCAATCGTAGTAACTTACGAACTCCATCGTCTTCAATGATTCAATAGATGCACTTGCTTGTCTTCTTCGTTGCCATCCCGCTTCAAACTTGATAAAACCGCATGGTAGAGGTGGTGGCAAGAGAGGGTGAGATTTGATGTGAGAGTCGGTGTAAAGTAGATAGGAAATGAAGTGAAGGTATGAAAATGAAGTATGCGGGTGGTATGATATGAGCAAGGAAGGTAGGGAGGTTGGGTGGGGGTATACAATGGTTGGGTGGGCTTAAATGTCGAAGAAGAGGTACCAAAAAGGAGAAAGGAGACCATCCCGGTCGGGATGGGTGATCCCGATCGGGTTGATGAACCCTTCCCGATCGGGAAGAAGGCTTCCCGATCGGGATGACACTCCAGTGGACTCGATTTTTGGCACCCTCATCCCGATCGGGACGGCCCCATCCCGGTCGTGACGACACACCCTTCCCGGTCGGGAAGGGTCTTCATGACTCCCAAGACCCCAAAAACCGACTCCCTTAGTCACGATCCAAAGTCTATCACTAACCACTCCTTTCTAGGAGTCATCTCCACTTCACCTATCACAATAAACTCAAAATACACATCAAATTCACTCCCTCACATCGCTCCTCAAAATACCAAAACAATTACAAGAGCTTCACAAAAACAAACAAAACTCAAGAGAAGAAAACACAAATACAAGCACAAGTACTCTAAAGAAGAGGAGAAGGGAATATACAACATGACGGTTCTTTTAGGAACTCCGTCAAACCTAGGATGGTGGATTCTTCTTCAACCGTAGCCCTCAAGGGCATGGAGGAGCAAGTCGAACGCGCTACCGACATCGTAGTGAAGGCCCAAGAAGCGCTCGAGCTTAACCGACCTCCACGGCCTCCAAGGAGGAGGCAAGAAGTAGGAATCCCAAGACCCGACATCATCTTCATAGTAATCTCCGGGGTCTCTCCATCCTACGAGCTCCACCGATCTCTTCTTCTCCAAGCATTGCCTCCAATCACAAGCAAGCTTCGTCTCCAAGAATCGAGGCACAAAAAGCGGTTTTGGCCTCACTTCCTCGATGCACACCCCCACACTTGCCTCAAGTTTTGGTTCCCCATCTTCATCACTCGGCCCCACATCATCATGGAGGAGAGGATCGAAACTTCTACCGGCGGTTTCAATCCCTTCCAAACCATCACTCGGTGAACTAGCAAGGGGCTCATGATGCATATCTTCGTTCTCGGTCAAGGGCAACTCAAGGTTAACAATCTCACCCAACATCTTCACAAATTCCACCAAACCATCCCACTCACTAACCTCCTCCAATTCCTCACCAACGATGCCTTCACCAAGTGTCATCTCCTCACTCGTCTCTTTTTGGGTAGACGATTGAGGTTCTTCAAAGCAAATCTCTCTCTCAAAGGGAACTACATCGGCGGCTTCGTAATTAGGTTGCTCCTCTCTCTCAAGTGGGCACCCTCCATCTAAATGTGATGCTTGGGATAGAAGCATTGCGGTTTTAGCCGCTAACGCGTCTAATTGAGCATTCCTCGCCTCGTTTTCCCTTAGAAGTTGGGCCAAAAATTCATTTTGCTCTCTTTGCAATTGAACTTGATCCTTTTGAATTTGATTGGCCATTTCTTGGATGCTCCTTTGCATTTGAAGCATAGATTGAGACACCTCCATGTCGGTCGATTGGTGATCATTGGGATCTTGTAAAGCTCCTTGATAATCTTGATGATGCCCAAGGGGTGGGGCATCATATTGTTGGTAGCAAGGTTGGGGTGGTTGGTAGTATTGTGGGTCATAGGGTTCATATTGTGGTTGGGGGGTAGGGTAATATTGTGGGTCTTGAGGGTATTGGCTTCCATAAGGTGGATCTTGAGTGTACATGGTGGGGTCACAATCATAACTTGAGTAATAGCCACCATGATCGTAGGAGTTATAATCGTCCACTTGTTGGTAGCCGTTTTCATAATCTTGAGGATTATACCCATCTTGATTACCCCAAGAAGCTTGATCATGGTAGGGGGACGTCATGTCATAGATATGGTTCAAGGAAGAAGAGTGGTAGCTCATATCGGCTCCCGAGTGTGTGGAATCTAGATCAAACCCCATGCTCGCTCCATAATCGTAGTCCATACCCGGTTGGAAACCACTCATTCTAGCGACCGTCCGTTAAAGCAGCTCTAAGTTGCAAGAAGAAGATAATCACCACCTCTAAGCACAAACTGTAGACTAAGAACAAACGTGAGAAGTCTAGTGCTTTTTGGGCACTAGATGAGAGAGAAATAAACCGCTCACACTCAAGAAGCAAAGTAACCAAAAAGAAAAAAGAAAACACAACACAAAGACAAAGCCAAGTAATTAGGAAAACAAAGTCTAAACTAGCACCGTCCCCGGCAACGGCGCCAAATTGATGGGAGGGATTTGTCGCGGAACCCCAACCATCAATAAAATAACCGGCTATTCCTACGGTAGATAGGGCAAGTCGGGTCGAATCCACGGGGACGGTAAGAGGCGTCTAGACTAGGTCGGCCCAAATACTAGACTAAGTCAACGATCTATACTAGACTAGAGAATGATGAGGAGGGAAGAGATTAAGGCTAAGGACTATGACTAGGGAAAGCAAACAAGGAAAAAGGGCTAGGATTAGGTCGGGGTCAAAGGGGTAACAGAGTGGTCGAGGGAGAACTAGAGAGGAGGAGGTAGTAGGGTGATCTAGATCGGTCCGGGCTCTCGCAACTTAGACCAACCTAGAGGTTCCACCTAGAACCCATCGAGGCGACACACACGACAAACGGGGTTCTAGCGCGCTATGGTCCTAGGTCCAATCCGGGCTCTCGCAACTTAGACTTGACCTAGGGGTCGTCCTCACCGGGCTCTCGCAACTTAATGAGGGAACCGAACCCACAACAAACTAACACCCACAAAGAAAGGCAAGAAAAACAAGCATTCCAACCTACTTAGTCTTTCAAGCAATTCAACAAACATGTGATGTGCATAAACCAAGAAGAAACCCAAATCTTCCACCCATCATCTCTAACAAACCCTTAATCACCCAATTAACACCCTAATCACCCTACTAACCCTAGCAAGAACACTACTCTATCATTATCAAACTATAACTAACAAAAACAAGATGAATCAAACTAAGAACCAAAACAAACATAAACAAACTAATGAAAACTATGAACTACAAACATTAAGATGAAAAAAGATTGAAACTTGGAAGAACAAAACAAGAATAAGAGAAAGGAGGAAGGATTATACCATACTAGAGGAAGAAGAAAGGAAGAAACTTGCATTAATGAGAAGAATCCAATACAAACACCCTAGGTTGTCAATCTTGGGTGATTCTTGAAGAATCCCTTAATACAAGTACTAAACTATGATTAACTAACTAATTACCGACTAATCTACACTAATCTAATCTAATCTAACCTAAAGTAGTCTAGGGTTTTAGGAGGAATCAAGAAAATAACATTCCATGGGGGCTTAATACAAGAGGGGGGGTATATATAGGGTTTAAGAATGAAAGGAGAAGGAAGGAGCAAAGCACGGGCTGACTGGGCACCTTCCCGATCGGGAATGTGGGAAATCCCGATCGGGAACACCCCACAGTGGCCGGTCTTTGCTTCCTCTTTATTCCCGATCGGGATGAGGCCATACCCGATCGGGAATAGTCTTGTAGGCCTCCAATATGAACTCTTTGGTCCCTCCTTGGGTCTCGTGGGCTTCTTATCGATTCTCGGGACTCGGGATCGGGTCTCGGAGGCTCGGGATTGGGTCCCAAGGTCTCGGGGTCGATTCCAAGGCGTCGAATCATCGTTCCTTAGCTTCGTTGGCTCCAAAAAGTGTATGTATTGAGTCGGAATCACTCCAACTCTTCATGAACGGTCTCGGGAACCTGAAACGAGCTAAAGGAAACATAAGAAGCCCATAAATCGCTCCAAGGGAGCGGTTCCACAAGGAAAATGGGACCAAAGCACTACAGAATAGGCACTACAAACGACACTTATCACATGACATAGGTCCACCCCGACGCGGCCACGCGCGGGTTTGGGGAGGCGAATGAATCTCCATGAGATGGTCAAATGGAAATTTAAATCGAAGTTGGAGTCGCCACCGAATTTTATGGTTATTCGGAACCGTTCGAGCCCACTCTATGTCGTAGTGGGCCGTATACAAAATACGGCCCATTTCCGATGTCAGAGTTTATTGGGCTCGTCCCTTTGCATATCGATATAGATGCCGACTTGAGCGGTTAATCGTATATTGAATGACTCTCGTTGCCAATGGCTTCGGACATCCGGAAACCACGGTTCTGAGTAAGGGGTGAGGGTACGTGTTGGGAAGTTCACTAAGAACACCCAACCCCGCCCGCACATTAGCGGCCTCTACTAGGATATCGTTTGATTTTTGAATACGCGCGTTAGTAATACGATGAATGATATGCAAACATTGTTTTCCTAAACATGCGAGGAATTGAATGGGTTGCTAAGTCGGTTTAATGCATGAAAAATTTAACGTCAAAGTTGAATTTAGCATGTGAAATTCGTTTTAGTATAATAAAACAAATGATGAAATAAAGATGAATTTGCTACAAAAGATGAACAAACGAGTTAGTATCGATTTGTAAATAATAATATAGCAAATAAATATACGAGATCGAAAAAAAAAATATTAATCGAAATCTGAAAAATATTGTTAAAAACGATGTTTTGTATAAAAAACGAAGTTCGAAAAATAATAAAAAAACGATAAAGGCGCGTCGTGGCAGTCGGCCGTGCGGCTCGCCTGGGATGCCGGCGAGTCGCGTGTCGGGCTGATTTCGAAAGCGGTTTTTTGAAAATTCGATGCTTTTATTAAACCGCGTACGAATATTGCATAATTCGTACTCGACTTAATATTTTCGATATTCGTTATATTCGATAATTGTCTACGAAATCAATATCAAATACGTCGAATAGTTTTATAAAAGATATAAATTTTGAAATCGCTTCGTAGAATAATAAAATAAAACGAACGAAAAAAAGCTAAAAGAGGACTCGGGTTTCAGGCCCGTGCGCGAGTCGCCTAGGTGGGGCGCGACTCGCGTGCGGGCCTGTCCCGGTTTTGCTCGTTGTTCGAAAATTGTTAATTTTGATAATTCGCGTACAAATATGAATTAATTTATACTCGATTTATGTTTTCGATATTCGTCGTACCCGATATTCGATTATGAAATCGATATCGAGTATTCGGAATGATTTTTAGAAAAGGGTTTTGTAAAAAAGAATTTGAACGAAAAAAAAGATGTAACGATTTTTAATATCGTCGAGATTTTAATATAATTCTTTTCGATACAATATTCGATTATAGAAAATCGATATCATATTTTTAAGAATGTTGTTGTATGAAAATAGTTTTTAATAGTATCGATATTAGAAAATAAAAAAGCGACGAATGACCCGTAATAAAAAAGGACCGACGACCCGTAATAAAAAAAGACGAGAAGGAGAAGGAGAAATCGGGTTTTGTTACACCCTCAACCTACATGCTTCTGTTTACTCGGATCGGGGCTCGTCGGGACGTGGCTTGGCACAAGAGCGTCGAGTGGATGTCGGTGAGTTATGGTGTCTCGGTTTGGTGTGACGTGTGAAGGGTGTCGGGTATCGGGCCGGTTTCCTTCGGGTTTGTAATATCGGTTTCTTGATGCTAATTTTAATGTTTATGAGTGTATATCGATGATTGATAATGAATGTAGATATTGTAGATGCTAATTGATAATTGATGATGAATGTGTAAAAGTGTTGTATGCAAGGGGCTATTTATAGGGAGTTCCCGACCTTGGCTAGGAGAGTTTGAACTACCGCTAGAGATAGGAAAAATAGGAAGCTAAAAGGCATGAGAATTCCGCTTACTTGTCGAAGAAGCAAGGGAAACACGGCTGGTTTGTGCTGCTCGGCCGAGTGTTTGCACTCGGTCGGGTGTCTGAATCGGTTTTCGGATAGGATTCCTACTTGAGATCGAATTCCATCCTTAAACGGATTTGTTTAATATTTTATGTAGCTGATTTTTCGTAGGATTAGAGTTTGAATCAGCCGTGTGAGATGTCACGGCTGACTCACGTGCCTCGGAAATAATTTTGACGGGTTTTGACTCGGTCGTAAAAAGACGGTTTTACCCCTGGTGTCGGAATCGACCCAAATTAGTCTTATTTGACTCGAAACCACCCACTGGGCCTGATTTTGAGGTTGGTTTTGTGAGATATGTACTCCATAATGAGCCCAAGCCAAATGCCAATGATTTTGAGCCCGTTTCTGAGTATTTGAAGCACGTTTGCGTCCGATCATCATCGGGTGTTTGTCGGAAACTGCTATAGACACCTGGCGGTCAAAATGTGGGTGTCTACACATGGCAAAACAAATCAAAACGTCGAAAAGAAAGAAAATGCCAAAAGAAAACCCGTCTCACAAAAAGAAATCCCCACAAAAATAAGCCTTTTTCCGACTTTTGCCGTGAAGAGCCTACCAAAGGACCGAGTCCCGAGGAAGGATGATAGCGGCATTAGTCGGTCTTCCCTCATTTTGCATGTTTTCCACCTTTTTACTTGGACTAGTTAGGCGGTCTTGGACACGGGACGACCCTCTTGGTTCACGCTAAAGGATGTATGTTCTCTTTCATTTGGTTTTTTAAGTAGCCCCAAGGGTTAGGAGTTTTGAGGTGTAGTGTATGTTTGGTTTTGCAGTTTGTGGTCCGTTCTTGGGCCAATTAGGAGGGTCTGCCCGAGTATGGGCCAGAGTTGAGGTCGAGGGGCTATAGGAGGATGCTTCTCTCAGCGCTATTCAGTCTGGTTTTGTATCTGGGGGAGAGGCTAGCGCGCCAGTGCCTCTACGACGAGTTTAGGGTGCTGGTTGACCATCTCCAGTCCATGTTTAGGCCTCTGACTATGGTTGAGGCATGGGAGGATAATGATCGTAAGGGGGGCGAGACATTATTGGTTCATGGTGCCTCGTATGTGCAGTGTCTCACGTCTATCAGTAGTTGGCTTGCCACCGCATCGTGGAAAGTGTCTGACTATTGTTTTCTTTGTTTGCTTCTGCTATTGGGTTTGGATTTGCCGTATTTTAAGATGATGTGCTTTTTTTCTAGCTGGCTGATCCGGCTAACGCTATTTAGCCCCCAGACTTCCCTCTAACGTTGCTTAAGGTGGATGCGGCTGAGGTTGCTTTCACTAAGCCTCCTCCTCCTTGCTCCGTGGAGGAGTTGGAGGCCGGGATTGAGTGGCGCGACCGGGTGAACCAGATAATTTTTTTATGATTTTGCTTTGAAGTCACTTTTGTGGTTTAGGTTTTGTCGACTAACTTGTTTGGTTTTGTTGTTCAGGTTGCGTTGGCTACCCAGCAGCGGTTATGACAGGCTGCCAAACGCTTCCGGGCTTACGCATCGGGGTAAGCTCTTGCCTCGACTCGCAACACGTCGGGGCCTCGATCGGTAAGTGTTGTTTCAGGCTAGTTGTTTGTTGTTTTTTTGTTTTTCTCTAAGGGTAGTGTGCCTTTTACAAGACGTTCCCGACATGGTAGCGCAGTTGGGAGCGCGGATAGCTGAGCTTAGTATGATTCAGTCTTTGCGGGCTTGGGATATCGAGAACGCTAGGTTGAGGGAACAACTGGTTCGGTTTTAGGGTGAGACCTTGGTGCAGGGTTAGGCTAGGGCTGAGGCGGAGGCTAGGGCAAAGGCTGAGGTAGGAACCGAGACTACGGCTGAGGATCGGGCTACCAGTGTTACTGAAGAAGTCGACCGTTCGGGAGGGGTTCCCAGTACGGGGATGGCTACCGTGGATATGCTGGCTGGTCTAGGTCATCCAACAAATGACGGGATGAGGTCTCCTACTTTTGATTTGGGGGTTCTAGGCTTAGAGGATAACATCAGTGAGCTTGTATTGGCTGTAGGCTGTAGCAGCAGCCTCTAGGGGTCCTCCCTAGTTTGTAAACTCGGTTTCGTATCAGATTTGTATACTTGTATGTTTGACCAAACTTTCTTGCGCTTGATTGACCTGCATTTATTGTGCTCCTGAAATGTTAGCTTAGATAACACGTAATCATGTAAACACTTCAGGGTTGATTTGCTTATGGTTGAGTCACGATTTAAGGTGTTTTAAATGTGTTAGGATTAAACGAGAGCGTGAAAATGTTTTTCGGTATGCTTAAAATTTTCTAGTTTGAGTCGGGAATTGGATCAAGTAGAACGTCGATTAAAACATTTGACTCGAAATGTGCAAAAACATGTATAATGCATTTTATGACTGACGTTGGCACTTGTGTACAAAGCAGAAAAAAAAAAGTTGGACCACTTTTTATGCTTTATTGAAAATTCCTTATGCTTTATTGACCATGCCGCGTAGAGCTACAACACGCCTAGGTGGGGTAGCTTATCCCCCAAAGAAAAAATTTAAAAAAACGTCTAAGTCCGGTGGATTGAAGTGACGAAAATGAGTCGTCCGTCACTGGTAAGGGAATTTCTGTTCTTGAATTGTGCTTGTATCGTGCTTTGGAGCTTTGGAAAAAAAGGTGACCGATTTAGGAAATCGTTCTTAATGCTTGGGGTTGGCGGATATCAGAGAAGTTAAGGACCATGGAGATTGCGGAGCTACAGCATAAGGAAGCAATGCGGGCTAATGTTGCTAAGCGCCCGACCGAAGACAGTGTTACTGATCCTAGTACCATCAATTCATTCAAGCGGGTCAAGACGGAGGAGACCCATATTAAAGACGCAGATGTAGAAGATGCGTGGGATTGGCTTAATGTTACACCCGCTATTTTCCTAGCGTTTTTATTCTTTCCGTTATGACATCGTTATAACTCTATCACATTTTTGCTCATGTTTCATCATATTTCCAAGCTTTATTTTTGTTTTAGAGGTTAATGATATTTAATTTTCATTGTTAAAGATTTTAATTCTCTCATATCCATTTATTTGGTTTTCTTCGTAAGCTAATTAATTTTCCGCGAGGATTTCTATTTCTCTTTGAATTGACGTTTTAAAGCTTGGATTTAAGTTACTCTTTTTCCTAAAAATGTTTAAATACATTTATATAATATTTTCAAGTAGTAAATATTTTTATTTACGAAAATTTAACCATTAATGATTTTATTACGAAGCTTCGCGAATAATTATTTTCTTACGCGAGGTTTACTCGAATTGCTTTAAAATGCCTTTAACTATTTTACGATTATACTTTTTATCAACTTATAAATCATTTGAGACCTTTTCCTTATATTTTGGACCGACAAAGCTTCTTGTCACAGTTTAACTACGTTTTATTAATACGTTTCATTTTATCACATAAACCGTAAACATAAGATTCTTTTCTTGTCATTGAATTGAGGCTTTAATACTCAAACTATTCATTCCTCCCCAATCCATTTTGGCCGGCCAACTTAGGTGATAAACACCTTGGATTCTTATTCACCTTAATGCCATTTATGCTCTTTAAGTGTGGTAACCTCCTTCTCCTCCTTTACTTTACATTCATCTTGTGCATTAACAAATTTTGTTACAACACTTCCTCCCTTCCTTCCCTCTTGGCCGTGTACCCTCTCCATCCTCCCTAGGCTGAGTTTTGTTTAAATCGAGTCCTAATCATTGCATTCTTATCGTCGAATCAATCCTCTTTCCAATTCCTTCGTTAAGGTAATAATCGATGTTGTTTCGATCATTATTTACCTTGATTTTTTTTGCTTTTCTCATGGTATTTTTCTGCCATGATTTTATATATTGTAGGATTTGTGGATGATCCTGAGGCTGACAAGTATATTATCGTTTCAGACTTGGATTAGAGGTAACGTCGATGTTACTCGGTATTTCGTGTTTTTAATTGTGTAATTGCATGTATGTTTTTATATTTCGTTTTTGACAATATATGTATGTCATATAATCTGGAAAATTTTTAAAAGTTAAAAATTTGCATGTTTCGGTATTTTTATCGCTTTTACGAGATTAACGATTACATTGTTATATTAATTTGTAAAATCGTAATATTCGGCCTAAACTTGTAATATATGACTATATTCTTTAAAAATGAAGTTTTGATGATTTTTAATAATTTAGTATTTTTCTGATATTTTAGTTATCGATTATTGAATTATTACCGTTTACGAACAAAAACGATTAAAAGCCGATTTTTAGTTCAAGTACGTAAACATTTTATTTTAATCTGATTTTTGACGTGGTGAAACTTTCTGATGATATATAATTTTATGAATTTTTTTATAATTGTTCGGATATGATAAGTGGATGAATTAACTAATCACTTTAAATCATCGTTTATCGATAAAACCGCGTTTGTCGTTTAAATTCTCGATTTCTGGTCCTATGATTAAATCTGGAAAAAAATATGATTCTGATGATTTCATAATAAAATGTAATTGTATGATTTTTAGTGCTTTAATAAAATGTTAGGAACAATAAGTTTTATTAATGGAATCGTTAATTGTGAAAACGGGTTTAAAAGACGGTTTTAACGGGATTTATTAAATCAGGAATTTTTGGAAATCTGGAAAATAGTAGTTTCTGGAAAATAGTAATTTTTAAGTTTAATAATAATTTTTTGATATTAATACATAAATCGTTTTGTAATTACTATTTTTATTAATCGTTATTGTCGAGATTAGACGATTAAAGACAAAAACCCTTTAAAAACCAAGTCTAAGTATTCTGGAAAATTTTCTTTTCTGGAAAGAATGTCCATAAATACATTTTAGTAATTTTACATATTTTTTGTACTATTTATTGAAGTCTTTAATTAATAGTAGCGATTTTTGGACAAATTACGATTTATCGTTAAAAGGCTTCGTCTTACCTAGAAGAATTATTTTTCCAGCAATTTTGAAACGATTTAAATCTGAAACTTTAAGAGTTAAATCATCCCTTAACATAATCTAAATATATTCATTGGTTTAATTAAATAAAAGACGTTAAAAGATTTAATTTAACATTTGCTGTAAAATCCTATGTATAATTGTGTTATCGAAACTAATAATAATTAGGGAATTTTAGCTTTGTAACTTTTGAAAATACCCTGATTAGTAGTATTATAGTGCATAAGACATTTTTTTAATCATTTCATAACACTCGTACGATATTTTAATAATGTCATAAACCCGATTGTTCTCGTTTTATAAATTACTATCGTTAAGGCCGAAAGTATTAGTTTTATAAATCTATATCGTTTACTAAAAATGTTGAATTAGTATAAACTAATATTTTTGCTATTTTGATATGATGCTATTTTTAGTAAAGTTTCTAAATATATAAGTTTTCTAAAATAGAAGTTTCTTAAAATAGAAAGTTTCCTCTTTTAGAACATTATGATTACTCCTTTTACCTCCATATTGTTTACAATGATTATATCTTTTAAGTATCGATAATGACCTTGTTTTGGAGTTATGGAATAAGGACCAGTGTGGGTTTAGAGTAGTATAGTCTGGGATGTACGTTTTGTCATCAACTGTAAGGCTGGTGTGTCTTTATGGGGCGCATTGGTTATTGAACTGAGCATGGTTTATGTTCAGGAGAGTGTATATTTACCTTAAACATAGATATCGCATCGTATAAGTCTCGTCGGGTTGAACTGGATATGGTTTGTATCCAGGAGGGATGTGCACTACTTAAACCAGGACCTCGCTGCACGCAATCCTGTTATAGTTGAGTTGCCTAGTTAGAGACTGGATTCTGTTATGAGTTAAGTCTACAGTTCTTGAAGCTAGTTTCTAGTATTGTCCTAGTGAAAGTCTAGATTCTACATTAACCCTATCCATAACGCCACTTTGATTATTTTATTTATTATCGATATAAATTGGTTGCAGGTTGGCAAATATTTTTATGTTTCTTCGGAAACCCATTTTATTGTTTTGTTTTGCGCTGAAAGCTTATTTTAATATGTTGTTTTACTGTTTTACATTTTTACTATTTTTCTATAGTAGTAATTACAGTTTTAAAATCATGTTATACGGCGGGGAGAACGTTGATGTTGCTCCCCACTGATTGTGGCTGTTATGTTTTAACATGGTAGGTATACTTATTTACGGGTGTGGGCTAGCGCGCAATTTGGATCCTGCTCATTTATTTTTAATAATTATGTCTTGTGGATGTTTAAACCCCTTTCTTTTGGATTGTTTAATTTTTCGCCAATTTATTTTAGGCCTAATGTTTGACCTTACCGTTTTAATTTTATTAAGACATAGTTACAACGTGTTTTAATTCCGACTCTACAGTTTTTCCGCCACTGTATCGCGTTAGATTTCTAGGGGATTACACTGGGCCCACAATCTAGGAGGATTTTGGAGGCAGTTGAAGAATGGGTTGGACCGGTATTGAGGATAGACAGCCTGACAGTACAGACGAGGAATATTGGATGTAATCCCCTAGAAATTCTAACGCAATACGGTGGCGGAGACACTGTAGAGTTGGGATTAAAACACACTGACAAACTATATCTTATTAAAAGAAATGGTAAGTCAATACAAATGCGTCTTTTTACAAAAGGGCTAAAAAGGAAATTCTCCAAACGGGTTATACAAATCCATAAATTACATGAATGAAGAAAGAGTAGGATCCACGCTACTCGCTAGCTCACACCCAAAACCCAGCAGCAAATACCTGTCATGTTATAAACATAACAGCCACATCAGTGGGGAGTAACTCGGACGTTCTCCCAGCCATATTATATCATATGGAAATATAATAGTATTATTTTATCAAAATACTTAAAAATGAGAAAACATTAAGAACGATATAATAAAAATAAGTTTTCGGAGAAAACTTAAAACACTTGCCAACCTGCAAGTCAAAATCAATCGATAATAATAATATTCAAAAATGGCGTTATGGAAATTCGATCAATGTGCACAAGGCTAGACTTCCACTAGGATAATACTAGAAACTAGCTTCGAGAACTGTAGAGTTAACTCATAACAGAATCCAGTCTCTAACTAGGCAACTGTTTTTGTTCTCGTTTCGGATATCGTGGTTGTTCACTGTTGTTGTTGCTGCTTCTGGGTTTATCTTCTTTCAGTCCGTTTTCTTCTTCTTCTCTTGTTTTGTTCTCTCGATTTCTGCTGCTCTCGTCCTGTGCTTCTATCTTACGCTGCTGCGATTCTCCGTCATCCTTTTATTTCTGCTGCTAATACTCTCGCTACTTCTGTTTGCTATTGTTGTATGCGGTTTATTGGTCGATTTCGTGTCTCTGTCGGTCTTCTTCTTTTTCTTCTTATTGGCATGCTGCTTCCCTCTGTTTGTT
Organism: Agrostemma githago; assembly: GCA_958450325.1. Taxonomy (NCBI): domain Eukaryota; kingdom Viridiplantae; phylum Streptophyta; class Magnoliopsida; order Caryophyllales; family Caryophyllaceae; genus Agrostemma; species Agrostemma githago. Next base: position 34,817,397 of record OY288256.1, read on the forward strand.
TGTATCCGTTCTCAATCCTTCTTCTTTTTTGTCCTTGATTTGCTTTCCTCGCTGCTATTGCGGTTGATATTCGAGTCGATTCGTCGTCATTTGATTTCTGTACGTGCTACTGCTACTGTTTTGATGGCACATCTGCTGCTTCTTACTTGTCCGTCTGATTTCATGTGTCCACTGCTGCTTGATGCCTATGCTGGTGCTTTTTCGTGTTTGCTGTTGTTGTCTGCTGTTCCGATTTTCGTCCTTCTTCTCCATCTCGTTTCGTAGTCCTTCCTCGTTCTCTTCTTTCCCTTTTTCCGTATTCTCATTATCCAAATCTCATTCTTTTTCTGTTTCGTGAAGGCCTCGGAGTTCTATTGAATCGGCTTACAAGTTCTAAGGTTCGAGCTTGGTGTAATCGAGAAAGGCAAGTACGTGATCGCTCGGTTATCGTCTCAAGGTAACTTTAGGACGTTACTCGATTTTATATCGTATGTTTGAGTAGTAGTATGTAGTAAATATTTTAACCTCGGTTTTCTAATTTTAGCGATTTATTATTTGCTAAAACTATTACTCCCTCTGTTTCTTTGATATCTTCCACATTTCCTTTTTCAACCATTTCTTTGATTTCTTCCACCTTCCTTTTTTCTATCAGACTTCTCTCTTACCTAGGTGGCCCACTTACTTTACTCCCTCTCTACTTTTACTTATTTTATTGTTTTTCTTAAGAAATGTGCCACTTTTAAGGTGGAAGAAATCATAGAAACGGAGGGAGTATTTTATAAATCGTGTGCTTTATAAATATTTTACGACTTTCGATATCGTTTTATAAATCGTTAGAAATTTTATTATTTGTGATCGTTAATAATATTTTGTTGTTTATCGTGACATTAGTATTTTCGTCAAATTTTGTTAATTTATAATTTTAACTCAAAAATCATATTTTTTCTATTATAATCGAGATTTTTATACTTGTTCAATAAATCAATTTTGTTTTACGAAATCTATTAATAAATGAGGGAATGGTCGTTTTTATTTGAAATACATTTTTAGTCAAGACTATTCTCACTAATAACTTTCTTATATATTTACGGTTGACTATTTTTAGTAAAATCCGTATTATTTATTAATAAAAGCAATTTACTAAAAATAATTTGAAATATTTATAAATCTCATTTCATTTATAAAACTCGTTGACTCAATTAATTTTGATATCATTTTTCCTAAAACATCTCTTTTCTAAAATTTATAGTTTTAATTCAATTTCCTAATTATTTATAAAACTCTATATATTGACTTATTATATTTTAATTATATTTTGAGTAACGAATTTAGAAATATATTAAAGTTGCGATAACGACGATAATAATAAAATGTTAATTTCATTAGAAATGTCATTTTTATACATTTCACTTACTTTAATAACTTATGTATTTTTTATAACAATATTTCTATTTTGAGTAAGTTTCTAAAAATAGTAAGTTTATATTTATAGAAAGTTTCTCTTTTCATATAAAATGTTTACTCCTTTCATCTCCATATTATTTATGATGATTATGTCTTTTAAATATCGATAATGGTTGTTTTGGAGTTATGGAATAAAGATAAGTGTGGGGTTAGAGTAATATAGTCTGGGATGTACGTTTTTGCCATCAGCTATAAAGCCGGTGTGTCTATTTGGGGCACATTTTGTCGTTGAACTAGGCGTAGTTTCGCCCAGGAGGATGTATATTTTGACCTTAAGCTAGATATCGCATCGTGTTAGTCGCAGTCAGCTGAACTAGACATATTTGTTGTCTAGGAGGGGTATGCACTACTTAAACCAGGACCTCGTTGCACGCAGTCCTGTTATAGTTGAGTTGCCTAGTAAGAGACTGGATTCTGTTATGAGTTAACTTTACAGTTCTCGAAACTAGTTCCCAGTATTATCCTAGTGAAAGTCTAGCCTTGTGCACACTGATCGAATTTCTATAACGCCATTTTTGAATATGATTATTATTATCGATTGATTTTGATTTGCAGGTTGGCAAATGTTTTAAGTTTTCTCCGAAAACTTATTTTATTATATCGTTTTAATGTTTTCCATTTTAACTATTTTGATATAATAATACTATTATTTTTCATATGATATAATATGGCTGGGAGAACCTCCGAGTTACTCCCCACTGACGTGGCTGTTATGTTTATAACATGACAGGTATTTGCTGCTGGGTTTTGGGTGTGAGCTAGCGAGTAGCGTGGATCTTACTCTTTCTTCATTCAAGTAATTTATGGATTAGTATAACCCGTTTGGAGAATTTTCTATTTAGCCCTTTTGTAAAAAGTGGCCTTTGTATTGACTTACCATTTTTGTTAATAAGATATAGTTTGTCAGTGTGTTTTAATCCCAACTCTACAGTGTTCCCGCCACTGTATTGCGTTAGATTTTCTAGGGGATTACACTGCGTGCAGCGAGGTCCTGGTTTAAGTAGTGCATACTTCTCCTAGACAACAAATATGTCTAGTTCAGCTGACGGCGACTAACACGATGCGGTATCTAGCTTAAGGTCAAAACATGCACTCTCCTGAACACAAACCATGCTCAGTTCAACAACCAATTTGTCCCATAAAGACACACCAGCCTTACAGTCGATGGCAAAAACGTACATCCCAGGCTCTATTACTCTAACCCCACACTTCTCTTTATTCCATAACTCCAAAACAACCATTATTGATATATACAAAAGATATAATCATTATAATTTATAAGAGGATAAAAGGAATATACATTTTATATTAAAAGGGGAAACTTTCTATAAATAGGAACTTACTAATTTTATAAACTTACTTAAAATAGAAAGTCTTATAGAAAATACGTAAGTTATTAAAATAAATGAAATGTATAAAAATAGCATTTCTAACGAAATTAACATTTTATTATTATCATCGTTATCGTAACTTTATTATATTTCTAAATTCGTTACTCAAAATATAAAGAAAATATAATAAGTCAATATATAGCATTTTATAAATAATTAGGAAATCGAGTTAAGATATAAATTTTAGAAAAAGATGTTTTAAGAAAAACGATATCAAAATTAATTGAGTCGACGAACTTTATAAATGAAATGAAATTTACGAAGAATTCGAATTATTTTTAACAGATAGTTTTTATTAATAAATAATATGGATTTTAATAAAAATAGTCAATCGGAAACAAATAGGAAATTATTAGTGAAAATAGTCTCAACTAAAAATATATTTAAAACGAAATCGACTATTTTCTCATTTATTAGAATAAATCGTAAAACGAAAATTAATTTATTAACAAGTATACAAATATCGATTAATATATAAAAATACGATTTTTAAGTGAAAATTATAAATTAACGAAATATTACGAAATATGAAATCGACATTATTTAGTTACTAGTGTCACGATAACCAACAAAATATTATAACGATCGTAAATAATTAAATTACTAACGATTTATAAAACGATATCGAAAGTTATAAAAATATTTATAAGGTATAAAATTTTTTTAAAAAAGAAAATAATATTTTTAGCAATTAATAAATAGCTAAAATTAGAAAACCGAAATTAAAAATATTTACTACATACTACTACTCAAACCTACTATGTAAAATCGAGTAACGTGCTAAAGTTACCTTGAGTCAATCTCCGCGTTGATCACGTACTATTCCTCGACGGGGTCCTCACAAAGACTTGAGACACACCCACGCTTGACTTGGACACCGATCAGCAGCTTGAACACGAACCATACAACATACGATGTAAAATCGAGTAACGTCCTAAAGTTACCTTGAGTCAATCTCCGTGTTGATCACGTACTATTCCTCGACGGGGTCCTCACAAAGACTTGAGACACACCCACGCTTGACTTGGACACCGATCAGCAGCTTGAACACGAACCATACGTCGACAGCAGCAGGGACACATCAATAGCAGCAAAAGAAGAAAGATTAACGAGATTGAATGAATAAAGAGAGTAAACAGTAGAAAAACGAGGAGGAAGAAGCAAAGAAGGGATGCAGACACAACGAAAGAAGAAGAGGAAACAACAATAGAACTATGAAAATCGAAAGATAGAGGACGAAAAGATGGCAGCAGATTCGGGATGTGAAAACAGAGCAACAAAGAATAATACAAGAGAAGAAGAAGAAGAGGACATGGTTAATCGACCCACCAAGCAGCACAAAACAGAAACGTATCAGGGCAAAATGCAGTAGCAGTAGAGAAAACAACAGTGGAAATTGCAACGTACAGCACGTTCACACAATACGCGAACAAAAGAAGAGAAATAGCGAGAAAACTGAGGAGGAATAAATAGCAGATTAATGGCAAAATGACGTCAGAATCGAACACAACAAGGACAACAGCAGACAAGACAAATAAACCAAAAAGAACAAAAACCAGATTCAATGAACAGGACAGCACAGAAGCACGACAATAACACGGCAGCAGCAAACAGTAGCGTTAGAACAGCAACTGAAGTGAAGTGGACAACAACACACAAACGGGCTCATGACGAATGACGGAAGGGATGTAATTCATTACCTTCAGACAAGACAGAGTGAGACGAGAAGGAAAACGAAGAGGGGCAGAGACGGAGAAGAAGACATACGGGCAGTAGCAGCATCATCGAAGCAAAACAGCGGCAGCAGCAGTACAATGCAGCAGCAGAGGATCCATAGCGATGGAGGAGATCGAGAAAAGGTGCTGATTGAGATGGTAGATAAAGAAAGGAGGAGGTGAGCCGTGATGGAGGCTGAAACAAGCGTGATTAAATAAAAAGAAAGGAAGAGGAGTTGAATGATGAATGAAACGGTGGAGATATGAGGGGGGTGAAATGAATGAATGAACAGTAAAAGGGGGGTTGAATGTCAGCAATGTGGGAAATGAGTAGAAGAAAAAGGGGGTGTATGAATCTGTAAGAGGACACGTCAAAAAAAGAAGGGAAAAAGAATGAATCAATTAAATGAATCGGTTTAGAAATACGGATTAAACAAATTCCGTAACGATAAGTTGACTGACCCACGAATCGACTTAAAAACGAGTCAATAAAATTAATAAATAATCGGGTCGTCAAATAAAATGAGTAAATGAAGTACTCGAGAAGAAAAAGAAGTTGATAGAAATAAATAATTAGATGATTAAATAATATTTTCCGATAAATAATAAATCTTCAATAAAGTGAATTAAATTGATTTCTCGAGGAATGTTTTAAATATTTTGACGAAACTTTAAAATTACATTAGCTTCGAGCCGAAATAGAAATATAAATAAATAAAAGAATTTTAGGATTTAAATCGTCGAAACAGTCCTTCGATAAGAATTAAATTAAATGTATAAAATAAATCAAAACAGAATAAAAATATGTTTTTTTATATTTAAGAAGTGTTACAAATAGAATTTTAGGAGTTTGAAACGATTTAAACGATAGATTCGTTTTATAATAATTTTAAGAATTACGAGTTAAATCGTAAACAAAATAAAATACGAATATAACTTTAATTTAATTTATTTAACAAAATCAGCGGTGTTACATTGGATGGAAGAAAAATGCTATGGTGATTAACGCTTCCTATTACCACGTTTGGCAGCAGAGGAACAAAGCTAGAATTGAGGGTATTCTTCAAAAACCCGAGGTTGTGGCTAGTTCGATCCAAAAGGAGCTTAGGGGAAGGATGAAGCTGTTGATGCCCGAGGAGGAGATGAGAATGAGCTGAGATATAGAGGTGATGTTGTCTTGCTGGGTCGGTGCTCAGTAGGAAAATAGGATTGATGATTGCTATTGGAGTTTTTTTGGTTCTTTCTTCACTTACCGTGACTTGGGTTTGTGAATTTGGTTGTATTGGATACCCATTTTGATATATATATATATATATATATATATATATATATATATATATATATATATATATATATATATATATATATATATATATATATATATATATATATAGATTCGGGATCCATTGAGGCAGCCTAACTCCCTGCAACCGTTGAGGCAGCATCTGGGCCGTTAGATCTGATTGAGATCAACGGACCAGGCTTGATCAAAATTCAAAGCACAAAAACAAACGCGCGCCATCTCCTTCCTTTCCTTTTGAATTAGTCAACTTTCTCTCTCTAGAAATTTGTTTATTTTTTCATTCAAATCATTCGATCATCTTCATCAGTTCCGTTGCAGATCTTCATCATTTGATCTTCATCATTTTTACTTGCAGATTTAATTGTAATCAGTTCTTGATTATCAACGATTTCTGTTCTTGATTTGATTGTCGTCATTTTCACTTGCAGATTTGATTGTAATCCTGAACAATTCGTTTAGAGAAAACTGATTATGAACCTGCTGATCCAAGTAGACAATCGATTATCAAGAATTACGTAGATTCTCTACTGATTCTCTGCTGAATTATTTTGATAACTTATGATGTACATATTTGTCAGTGAATAATGTTGATATTTTGATATCAGTTGTACATAATCCATCTGAGGACATCACTAGACATAATTCTATATTAGTTGTACATAACTCATCTAGTTACATCTTAAAGTAGAAATTTTGTTGCGATTGTAACAATTTACAAACTGTATATCTTCCTAAATAATTATGTACACTGTATTCAATATTATGTACAGGACGTAGGGTCATTATATAAGGTACATAATTCTATATCAGTTGTACATAACCCATTTGAGGACATCATTGTACATAATTCTATATCAGCTGTACATAGTTTATCTGAGGACATCATTGTACATAATTTTATATTATTTGTACATAACTCATCTATTTACATCTTAGACTGAAAATGTACAGATACTAAATAATTAGTTATATACACTATATTCAATATTATGTACAAGACGTAGGGTCATTATATAAGGTACATAATTCTATATCAGCTATACATAACCCATTTGAGGACATCATTGTACATATTTCTATATCAGCTGTACATAATTCTATATCAGCTGTACATAGTTTATCTGAGGACATCATTGTACATAATTTTATATTAGTTGTACATAACTCATCTATTTACATCTTAGATGCGGTACCGTATTCTTAAACCCTAATCCAACCCTAAACCCTTTTCCGTCCCGTCTTATGCGGTATCCTACTCTTAAGGTATAGTGTCCCATCTTTGAATCACATCCACGACAGGGTTCACCAATACCAGACACTGTTTTAACCATAATAACTTATGTACATCATAACAGACACTGTTTTAAGCATGTATAAATTCCAAAATGTGCAACACATAGTAACTTATTCAACAGATATCAACTTATGTACGTCATAACAGACAGTACTATAACATGGTTTTTGACTACTTTTATAGGTTAATTTTATAAGTTTAGATTACTCTATACATTTTATGTTTTTGACTATTTACAGGAGAACGTTATAGGTTAATTTTGTTGTACGTTTAACAATTTACAAAGTACAGTATATAGGTCATTATGTAACGTACATATGTACATATTAGTTGTACATAACTCACCTGAGAATGATTATAAAAAAGTTGATGTTTATATAAATTCTTGTCATGGAGTAACGTTTACATCACTGACTGTTTACATACACATAGCTAAAATAGAATTTTATATTTTCTGTCAGCTGTAAAATCTTTAACAAAGTTCTTATCCCACCTCATAAGATTTATGCGTGTTTGACGACGAAAGTCATTGATGTCATTAAAATAATCTTTGTCTGTCCATTTCTCCTTGTCGTGAAATGCATTTATCCACTTCAAGACAAAAACACCACAATCAAATCCATTACTTTGTTGAACTGCATTTTTGACATACTCCATTGGATTTGTCGTCATTTTTTTGGAGATGTATTCATAGCCCGAGTATTTTTGAATGATGATTGCGATATTTGTCATTATTTTGTGGCAAACATTTGTTCGTGCTTTGTTACCCTTCCTTTTACTTGAATCCAAGATGTAATTCTTCTTGTCTTCAAAATCACACACAATCAAAATCCAGTGTAATGGTGTGTCAATATGAACTGGGATAAAGATCTGAAAAAGTATACATTTCACAGTTATTGTAATACATATTTTCAACACATATTAACTTAAGTACATCAAAACAGACACTTCTATAACCATGTACAAATTTCAACCGTGTTAATGCTATAGGAGTATATAGATTAGATGGTTATACCTTTCTCAAGAATTTACCATCTTCAGGCAAGTATGATACAGTACAGTATGGCGTTGTCAGAGAAGAGAATATTTCTGGGTTTAATTCCTGTAACAAAGGATACACAATAGGTAAACAACTGTATGATTATCATGTACCAAAAAAGTACTTAAGTACAGGAATTTTGACATATTTTACCCCTGATTTTGTAGGAATGAATAGTATATCGTTCCTCATGAATGTTGCATATATTCCAGCTATATCGATTGCCTATTGTTAGATTGATTTGGCAGCATTTGAATTTATAATATTACTGTAACATTTACCATATCATATAGTTGTTCTTTTGGTAATAACAAGGATTATGCATCGCCTTTCGGCTTACATTCATCCATTGTGTTTCCATAACCTCTTCCCTGCAAGATAGCATAGTTCAAATAATCAACAATTTTAAAATTAATTATGATGAAAGAATTAAAAAACATTGGACAGGATAGAATATATTACGTGTCATATGATTTTAAAATGTTTTCATATGAGTCCTTCTTTTTCTCATTTGCCTTTCCTGCAAAGGTCTTCTTCTTTGTTTCTTTTAAGAATTTTTGAATAATTTCTTCATCACTGAATACATTTTCCACATAGAATTCTGCTGCCCTACTGAGAAAAGTTATAGAACAGTAAATGTTAATGATTTATGCTTTATGTGCAATATATGGTAGTCATATGATAGCATAGTGCAAGTCTATAACATACAAAAGTTTCCTTGACATTTTTCTTGCATCTTTTAGAATAGTATCTTTCATCTGATTCCTGGTGGAGGTTAGTATTTTGTGGCAATACCGCACCTTCATCATCCTTACATACTTATCATATGTAACATTGCTCTGAACATATACATCAATCAATAACATTTATATATGGAAATATAATCAAACATAAAATAGTATCAATGATATAAGTAGAATAATTAAGTTTACCGGTTTGAACACTTGGGCAAAATAATTTTTATCCCCATTGTATATTTCCATGAGCCTCATTGACAAAATACCATTGTCAATTTCCAAATGACGACTAAAATCTGGAGTAAATTCCGCTATTTCATAGTCTGTCACTTGATTGACCCATTTGATCTTATTCTTGAATTTTTCAGAGAAATAATTACACTGCAAATATAACAAAGTATTCAACAAAGGTGAAATAATTTTCATTGTACAAAAAAGTAAAAACAATACATCAGTGTCCTCACATATTTATCTTTAGCTTCAGAACTGTTCAGTTGGTTGTCACGTTCTTCAGGATACCCATAGTGAATTATTTCAAATGACTTTGTCATTGAGTTTAAACAGTAAAGAACAATAGATGGTAATTCTGTTGTCCAGAAAAAGACCTTGAAGAAGATTGCACTATTAGTTTACAGAATGAATGAATGAATGAATGAATGAATGAATGAATGGAGGTTATAAGGAGTATCTATTTGTTTACCAATTGCACATTATCCAACTGCATTTCACTTGTAGGAATCTGAGACATTAAAGAAGTGTTTAGAAGAGATTCATGAGCAAAAATATATTTACACTGTTGACATTGTTGATGGAATATATAACATTACCACATATTTATTAAATGGAGACATATAAACACGCTTTATGGATGATGGAGATGATAGCTTTTCCAAATCATTCATCAATAATCCCCAAAGATTTAAATTTGGTTCCTCAACTTTACTTTCAGACTGTGACATCATCAACATCTGCCTCCTTGAAATCTGAATGGTATCAAACTTAAAGAGAGGTTCACTGTAAAATTAAAAAGTATTTATTGTATTAGTTTTGGTATAGCAATCACTCATATGAAACAATTTTAACTATGACTTTCAAACTATTAGCATTTAAACACATTTTAACAGTGCTATACTTATGTACATCTGTTGTATGAGTTATATACAATAAGTTCTAACTTATCTACATCAAAACAGACGCTGGTTTAATAATGTGCAAATTTCACACATGTGCATCACATAGTATCTTACATACATCAAAACAGACAGTGCTTTAACTATGTAAATTAGTTGTTTACCTTGGAGTGATATCTAATGCAAATGCATAGTCTGTCACATATTTCTCTTCGGCACTCAGATTGGTTAAAAAGCTGATGTTCCTTTGTATGAAAGGAGATTTGAAAATAGCTGGTATTGCTTGTTTCCTCTTGTATAGCACTTCAATTTCTTTTTCATTCATTTCATCATCTTGCTGAGATGCATTCCCCACTATTTGTGGAGTGACCAAGTTTTCAACAATATCTGGGCTCTTTTGAATGATATTTTTCACAGCATAAGGAGTTTCTAAGTTAACTTTTTGTACTGCATGTGCAGGAGTAGATTTCATGTTCTCCACAAACTCCACAAGCTTGTTATTGAACATTTGTTCAGTAGTAGCTTCCACATCCACATTCTTCATATCCATAATTGGCACACTCTTGTAATTGAACACTTGTTCATTTATGATGGAAGTTTTTTCTTTATCCACATTTTCCACATCTTCATTTATCTGAGGTGTATCTTGAGGTTCAGAATACATGTCAAGGTTAATATCTTGACTGAGTTGATAGCTCTCATCTGAGTTCAACAAACTGTATCTTGGCATCATTGGGTCTCTCTCCTTCTTCTTCTTCTTCTTCTTCATCTTTGGTACCTCATTCTTTTTGGCAGAAACAGCTTCTTCTACTATCTGATCTAACATCTCTAATACGTGTGGAGTCAGTTCTTCTAGACCAAAGTCTGTATCTGAGAAGGTAGGGAAGTCCTTTTGACAAGTAGAAGGTATTTTGCCTTCTTCTTTTGTGTTGTCATCATTGACAACTTGTGATGCAATATTAGTAACATCCTTCCATTTATCTCCAGATTCTAAGCAGTAAAAGATGAAAAAAAATACTGTATATAAGTTATAATTATACAACACATAGTAACTTATGTACATCAAAACAGACACTTCTATAATCATGTACAAATTCCAACATGTCCAACACATAGTAAATTATGTACATCAAAACAAACACTGTTTTAACCATGTATAAATTTCAATATGTGCAACATATAGTAACTTATCTACATCAAAACAGACATTGTTTTAACCATGTACAAATTTCAATATGTGCAACAAATAGTAATTTATATACGTAGGAATAGACACACTGTTTTAACCATGTACAAATTCCAAAATGTGCAACACATAGTAACTTATGCAACAGATATAAACTTATGTACGTTAAAACAGATAGTTCTATAAACATATATAAACAGATAGAAAATTAATTATAAAAAAAAATATTACCATTCTGTTTTGATGGCTGTTCTCTTCTCGTTTCTGCAAGTTTGTTTATAAATTCATTTGCCAAATTTTCAAAGTCTAATAGTGGTTTGCATTGGGGGGAGGCAACTTTTGCAACTTTTATCGCATCTTTCAGCCCCCTGAAAGACTTTGAGAACTGAGAAGATTTGTTGATTAAATTCTGCACCCAGTGTATTACTTCCTTTGGCTCATCATTCTCATCTTTTATTTCCTCCTCCATTTTCACTAGCTTCTCTTTTTCCATTACGGAAGAAACATTTGCAGTACAGGTTTTAGAGTTATCCACCTTGTACCAATCAACCGGTTGTAATGGCAAGACAAAGCCGTTACCGAATGTACCCGATTTTTTCGCTTCGTCCACTATTCTTTTTGAAATGGACTCTTGTGTCCAGAACAACATTGTCGGGAAACAACGAACAGGTGTGCTGTTTCTATAGCACATTCTTTGTAGATATATGAACACAAAGACCATTATAGGTCCATCAAAGCATTTGTTTCTCTCTGCGGTGTTCATCTTCCACATATCAACTGCCTCAATGAAAGCATCAAGGCAAAATTTGCACCAATTAAAGGTGGGTACCAATGATAAGTCGACTAAAGACATCAATATCTTTAAGCTTGGGGTTGTAGAACAGCTACCCGCTATAAAAATAGAGCAAAGATAAACAATGAAGTTCCTCTTGAATTGACCCCCCCATCCTTCTGTGTTGTTAGGACGTATTGTAACACATTGTTTGTTATCTTGGAACCTTTAAACTGTTCCTTGAACTCATCAACTAATCGATTATATTCAACATCCTTGTCATCATAGGATGCTAATACAATATCATTTGATCCCATAGGAAGCCCGGTTGCTATGTGTACATCCAAATTTGTAACATGAAGTGTCTGACCTTTATATGATGATGAATCAGGGTCAAAATTGGAAACAAGCCAATGACCAAGTTTGGCTGGGACTTCTCTTACATTTAGAGAAATTATATCCCCGAACCCCAATTCCATAATATCTTCAATTTGCTTGTGTGACAGATTTCTTACAAATTTAAACAAACTTTCAAGGGACATCCTTGTGGTCAATGATGGGAGTTCATTCACTGCATGTAGAACCCTCTTCCTTCTAGTTTTTGTAGGTTTTGTAGGCTTATTAATGACAGCCGTAAATTTGAGTGATCAAAACAGATTTAAATGATATGTATAGAGGGCATATGTAACAAGTTCAAGTTCTAAGAACAGATAATTAAAACAACAAATGTACATACCTACAATCGCATTTGAGAGTAAGTGTAATTGTGATTTCGGTGTCTAAAAACTACAATCCTTAGAATCATCAGAATTATCCTTAGAATCATCCTTAGAATCATCAGGAACATCCTTAGAATCATCCTTAGAATCATCGTTTACTTCTACCCGTCTCTTTTTACATGCAACTATACATAATTAACGAAAAATCAATATGCATCATTTACATTGAGAGTATAGGGTTCAATACGGAGTACTGTATAAGTTTATATACCTTCGATCTTATGAGCAGCTTCCCTCTTTGTTCCGCTTTTCTCCCGATTTGTTCTCATCTTTTTTGTTAACCTAATTTGCACAAGTTGAATAATCTGTCAGAAGAAATCGTTTTATACACAATCGGAAGTAATTGCATACTGCCTATTATTTTATACCAACCTTCAAAAAATCGTTTCAAAAAACAACAATATACCGCAATGTCGAAGGTAATCGGAAAACATAATCTAGAATAAACTTACAGAAATCGCTAAATTGTTGAAGATAATCCGGGGAAGATCTTAAGAGATCGCTTTCTTTTTTTTTCTTTTTCTTTTGTGGCTATGAAGTAGGTCAGATACCAATTATGTTCTTTTTTGGGTTTTAATTAAATAATAAACGGGCTCCTGTTAAGATACGGAATACTATGTTCAAGTATTCGATTTATAATGCTGTTATGTTCATTGAAAATAAGACAGATTCTAAGTATATAAGATATTATATTTTGTACATAAGTGTACTGGAAAACATAAGAGATAAATACTTTTAGTGTACATAATATAGAATTTAGAGAACATAAGTCAAATATCAAGCTTATTTAAACATTATACAAAAACATAAGACATGACTATTTTAACCATACATAATACTTTAAATGTATTTTGTCAGTTCAACTTAATACAAGTAGTTTAAATGTACATAACATAAACTTTAGCATATATAGGAATCAGTTCAACATAATTGGCTGCCTTGATGATCTTCAAACTAGATTTATGATGCACAAAATAAGGCAAAGATCAACTTTACCAGTAAACACTCCTTCCACAAAACAACGTTTTGTATGCTTCTTGTGTGAAGTTTACTATCTACAAGACATATTTCGTCCAATGTTATCTTAGAGATGTTCCTTGTACATATTTGTATTTTGATGCGTACATAACATATCCAATGATAAACAAATAATCCATTGATTGCCATTTTTATATTAATAGATCGTCTATTACAGTAATATAACTAATTCTACATACAATTAAAATAAGATCTCATATTTTTCCTTAACACTGAAATTTGTTACATAGTTCTTTTCCCACTTCAAAAGATCCAAGCATGTTTCACGCCTAAATTCTTTGTTATTTGCAAAGTATGATTGACTTGTCCATTTCTTCTTGTCATGCAATGCCTTTATCCATTTCATAACAAAGAGACCACAATCAACTTTATTGGTTTGCTTCGCTGCATTTTTAAACGCTTCCACTTGAAATTTTCCCATTTGTTTGGAAATTTGTTCATAGCCAGGGTAGTTTTGTAAAATGTTTGAAACATTATACACTACATTTTCAACTTCCTTGTTCCTTTTTCTGTAAAACTTCGTCTTGCATGAATCAAGGACGTAATTCCTTTTCTCTTCTAGATCACAGACAAGTAAAATCCAATGATCCGGATTTTCAGTGTGAATTGGAACAAAGATCTGAAAATTTACACATTTCACAGTCATAAACATAGTTTTTTTTATAGTTAATTATCGTCAACTTTTAATACTTTAATCATTGGATGTACCTTTCTTATTGTAGACACCCACATTTTGACCGCCAGGTGTCTATAGTAGGTCCCGCCAAACACCCGATGATGATAGGACGCAAACGTGCTTTAATGGACTCGGATATGGGCTCGAAATCATGGACATTTGGTTTAGGCTTATTACGGAGTAAAAATCTTACAAAACCAACCTCAAAACCAGGCCCAGTGGGTCGTTTCGAGTCAAATGAGACTAATTTGGGTCAATTCCGACACCGGGGGCAAAACCGTCTTTTAGCGACCGAGTCAAACCCAGTCAAAGATATTTTTTCCCGAGTCACACGAGCTGGCCGTGACACTACACGGCTGATTCGGACTCAAACACAAAAAAAATCAGCTTCAAATAATATTAAACAAATCCGTTTAAGGATAGAATTCGATCTCAAGTAGGAATTCTATCCGGAAACCGAATCAGACATCGACCGAGCATCAAAATACTCGGCCAAGATACCCCAGGACAGCCGAAATACCTCCCCACCAGCCGAGACTTTTGGCTTCTTCACCAAGAAACGAGAAGTTTATTTCCTTACGAACTCTCGTATTTCCTATCCAAACCGGTGTTTCTTGTCACACAAACAAGACCACCTCGATTCCTATAAATAGGACCTTATATCCGACACAAAAACAACAGTTTTGATACACAATATTTCAGCAACTCATACACGATTATTATAGCAAAAACAATCTCGAAATCCGCATCCGAAGGAATACCGAAATAGTGTCCAAAAACCGACGAATCCGTCTCGTCACCCGGCCGAACCCACGCCTCACACACACACACAAAAACGCTCCAAAAACCGACACCTTAACTCACCCGCATCATCTCGACGCTCCCGTGCCTAAGCCACTGTCCGACGAGCCTTATACCGAGAACGCAAAGCATGTAGGTTGAGGGTGTAAATCAAACCCGAATCTTCTTCCTTTCTCTCTCTTTTTCTCACGTTTTTCTTTTTTTTTTTTTTTAGTTTTCGTCGGTCGTTTCATATTATTAATATGGGTCGTTTGTCGCATCATATTTTTATTTATTTTCGATAATAAAACTTTTTTTTATAAACGTTCCTAAAATATGATATCGATTCTCTAATCGAATATCATATCTAACAAGAACTAAATTAATTAATTTTCATTGATGCTAACAAAATCATTACTTTTTTAAAAACAAAATTCGATGATTTTAAACGCGGAGAGAATTAACATCTTTTTCGTTCAAAATTGTTTATTCTTACAATTTCGTTCAAAATAAACTTTTTTCAAAACCTTTTCTAAAATCATTCCGACTATTCGATATCGATTTCATAATCGAATATCGAATACGACGAATATCGAAAATATAAATCGAGTATAAATTAATCCATATTTGTACGCGATTTATAAAAATTAACGATTTTTCGAACAAAACAAAAAAAACCCGAACAGGCTGTCACGCGACTCGCGCCACAGCCTGCTCGGCCGAGTCCTTTTTTTTTTTTTCGTTTCTTCGCTTTTCTATTTTTAATTCTTTTCGAACCTTATATTAAAATGCGACTTTCGCGACATATTTTAATAAATACTTTTTTTCGACCTCGGTCAACACGTGTTAATCAATCACGTGTCATCAAATCTTTTCTAAAATCATGCATATTATTTATTTACATCTTTTTCAATTTATTCATCGTTACTAACTCGTTTTCTCGTGTTTGTAGCTTTTTATTTGTTTTTATCGTTTTATTAGACTAAACCGAACTCACATGCTAAAATAACTTTGACGTTATTAGTTTAATATGCATTAAACGACTTAGCAACCCATTTTATTTTTCTCACATGCTTAGGAAAATAATGTTTGCATATCATTCAACCGTCGAACTAACCCGTGTACACAAAAAACGAACGATATCTTAGTAAAGGCCGCTAAGTGCGGGCGGGGTTGGGTGTTCTTAGTGAACTTCCCAACACGTACCCTCACCCCTTACTCAGAACCATGGTTTCCGGATGTCCGAATCCATTGGCAACGAGAGTCATTCAATATACGATTAACCGCTCAAGTCGGCATCGGTATCGATATGCAAAGGGATGAGCCCAATAAACTCTGACATCGGAAATGGGCCGTATTTTGTATACGGCCCACTACGACATAGAGTGGGCTCGAACGGTTCCGAATAACCACAAAATTCGGTGGCGACTCCTACTTCGATTTAAATTTCAATTTGACCATCTCATATGGAGATTCATTCGCCTCCTCAAACCTGCGCGTGGCCGCGTCGGGGTGGACCTATGTCATGTCCACACTTATAGATTTCGTATCATGAGGCATGTATGATACAGTACAGTACAGAGTATTAAGAGTAGTAGTGCTCTTTGGGTCTAATTCCTGAAACAAAAGACAAGCATCAAATAAATAACTGTAACCTTAAATACCGAAAATAAGTACACCAATTTGAAATACTTACCCCTGCCTTTGTTGAAAAGAATACAACATCCTTCCTTCCTAATGTAATATAAATTCCATACAAATCTATCACCTATTAAAATGGAACTTGTTAGATTTATTTAGAAGCATTTGAATTTGTAAGATTAAAACTTGTTAGACATTTTCTTACCATATCAACTAATTCCTCATCTGCAAATAACAATGCTTGCATATCTATGCGGTTTAAACACATCCATTCAGTTTGTATAATGATTTCGCTGTAAAATAACACACAACGTGGGAGTAATAACCTTAAAATTAATTAATTATGATGAATGATTTCAAAAACAATGGAAAGGGTAGAATGTATTACCTATTATACGATCGTAGCATGGCATCGTATTCTTTCTGCTTGTCCTCTAATCCCTTTCCAGCAAAATTCTTTTTTGTTACTTTTTTCAAGAAATTTTCAACTATATGAGAATCGCTGTATTTTTTTGTTGTTAAATTTTCCACTTCCAAGCTGATAAAAGTCATAGAACAGAATATGACTTTGTAATCGAAACAATATATAATAATTTATGTATGTCAAATTATGACTTATCAACAGAAAGCTATCAGATACATACAACATTTTTTTTGCCTCCTTCAACACAGTATTCTTCAGCTCATTCCTGTCTGAAGTTAGTATTCTGTGGCAATACGACACCGTCATCATCTTTACGTAATCATTGTATGAAATGGTGGACTGCATATATACATAATCATTACACATGATAACATTAGTATATTGGAAAATAATAACATATAGATTAGTATCGGTGATGAATGTGTTGTGATTTTTAACTTACTGGTTTGAACTCGTCGGCATAATTGTCTTTATTGCCTTTGTATGTTTCAATGATTCTCATTGAAAGAATGCCATTGTTACTTTCCAAATCTTTAGAGAAATCTGGAATATATTCGATCAACTCATAGGTATCAAACTCTTTCACCCATTCGATTTTATGTTCGAAATGTTCCTTCAAATAACCATTCTGAAAATATAAGCCAATTATTCAGGCCAGATAACATAAATTTTAATGTACAAAAGAGCACAGACTTATATATAGAATGTTTTTTTAATGAATGAAAAAACACAAACATAGAATGTGTAATGTTAATGCCTAGAGTATGCTCACATAAATCTCTTTAGCTCCAAGACCAATCTCTTTGCTGTTAATTCCTTCATGAAACCCAAAATGATCATCTCAAATTTCTTCGAGATTGAGTTTGCACAGTAAACAACATAACCTGCTGAATATCTAAAGCAGAAAAGTGCCTTGAAGAAAATCACATTATTAGTTCTCACAATGAATGAATGATTAAATAAATAAATAAGAGTTATAAAGAATATCTTTTTGATTACCAGTTGCACATCATTAACGTCCATTTCACTTTTGGGAACCTGAAACATTGTAGTGATTGTTTAGAAGAGAATCATGAGTGAAAACAGTTTTTATCATATGTGAATGGAATACATAACATTACCTGATATTCTTGAAAAGGAGACATATACACACGTTTGATAGATGATGTCGGTGATAGCTTTTCCAAATCATTCATCAATAGGCACCAGAAATTTAAAATTAACTCATTGATTCGGGTATCACAGGTTGCCATCATCGACAGGTCCCCCCTTGAAAGTTCAATGTTTCCAAACTTAAACAGAATATCCCTGAAAAATTAAATTATTTAGTGTACTAGTTTTGCTATACCTGGTATGAATCTTATGTACAAAATATATTAATTTATGTACATCAAAACCATCTGCAAATCATGTACATCAAGACATGTTATAACCATGCTTTGATAATGTACAAATTGATATCAAGTTATGTACATCAAAACAGACGGTGCTTTGACAATGTACAAATTGTGAACATGTGCAATAGATATCAACTTATGTACATCAAAACAGGAACAGATATGAAACTTGTTTAAAAGATTAATGAGACTTACTGCAAAGACTTTCCTGGTGCAAATACATAGTCTGACACATATTTCTGCTGAGCTTTGAGAGAGGTCAAACAGTTGATGTTCTTATTAATAAAAGAAGATTTGAAAACTGCTACATCTCATTGTTTTCCCTTTTGCTGTGCTTCAATCTTTTTTTTTTTCAAGTGTATCAATTTCCTTGTTTTGATTTGTAAGAGATTCCAAATGCACATTTACAACATCATCAACAAAAGTTTCCAAATCCACATCAACAATTTCCACAGTATGTGCATTCAAAAAATCTTTGTGTTCTACAGAAATAATTTCACTGTCATTTTTGATAGGAGTAGAAATACGAACATCTGTACAGATGTCTTCTGCAGCATCAACATTTTCCACATTGTCCGCATTGAACACATCTTCATTTTCCTCAGAAATAATTTCACTATCATTCTTGACAGGAGTAGAAATAGGAGCATCTGTACAGATGTTTTCTGCAGCATCAACATTTTCCACAGTGTCCGCATCGAACACATCTTCATTTTCCTCGGAAATAATTTCACTGTCATTTTTGACAGGACTAGAAATAGGAGCATCTGTACAGATGTCTTCTGCAGCATCAACATTCAACACATCTTCACTGTCATTCTTGACAGAACTAGAAATAGGATTATCATGAATATTGATGTCTTCTGCAGTATCAACATCTTCCAGAAGTAGTACAGTATTCATTTCATCTATCTTGTCCTTTTCACGATCAGTCTTTTTTACAGAAGTAAGATCTTTTGCCATCTTATGTATCATATGCAGTATTTCTGGATTCTTCTCATTTTGTTCCTCCTCACCTATTTTGAAGCAAAAGATGAAACATAAGTACTATATTCGACATATTATAACAAATGAATGGGGATAAAACCAATTGAAGAAAAATTCTTACCAAATTCTTGATGTTCTGTTATTGTCACAAGTTTTTCAACAAAATCACTGGTCAACATTTCCAATTTTGTTATTGGTTTGCATTGAGGGGACGCAAACTTTGCAACATTTATAGCATCTTTGAACCCCTTGAAATTTTTTGTGAATTCAACAGATTTCAGCATTAAACTTTGTAACCAATCTCCTTCTTCTTTTCCCTCTTTGTTCATACTTTCCTTTACTTCCTCCCCCTTGTACCAATCAGGGACTCTAATGGGATAACCAGACCATTACCAAACGTACCCGATTTTTTTGCTTCGTCCATTATTCTCTTTGAAATGGACTCTTGTGTCCAGAACAGCATTGTTGGGAAAGCACGGACTGGGCTGCTGTTTCTGTACCGCATTCTTTGCAAATATATGAACACAAAGACCATTATAGGTCCATCAAAAAACTTCTCCTTCTCTGCTGTGTTCATCTTCCACATATCAACAGCCTCGATGAAGGCATCAAGGCAAAATTTGCACCAATTATACGTAGGTACCAAAAACAAATTGACTAAAGACTTCAATATCCTAAAACTTAGAGTTGCAGAAGAGGTACCTTCTATAAAATAAGAACAGATATAAACTATAAAGTTCCTTTTGAATAGATCACCTCCATCCTTTTGTTTATCAAGGATGGATTTCAATGCAGTGGCCGTAACCTTTGACCCTTCAAATTGATTCTTACATTCCTTAAGAAGTTTTCTGTATTCCATGTCTTGGTCATCATACGATGCAAGGACAATCTTGTTTGGTCCCATAGGAAACCCAGTTGCAATATGTACATCAAGATTTGTCACATCAAATGTATTATATTTAAATGTGGCTGAATCAGGAATGAAATTTGTAACAAGCCAATGAGCAAGCTTGCACGGGACTTCTTTTACTTTTAGATCAATTAAATCCCCAAACCCTAATTCTTTAATATCTGCAGTCTGTTTCTCTGACAAATCATTTAGAAATTTAACCAAACCATCAGGGGACATGCGTGTCTTCAATGACGGCAGTTCGTTCGTTGCATGTAGAACTCTCTTCCTCCTAGTCTTTGTAGTTTTAGGAGCAATACCTGTAAATAGTATGTTCATAACGCATTACACAATGCACATAACTTCAACCACAAATTGTATGTAAATTTTTAAAGCTATACTAAATAAAAAAAGTTCTTTTCAAACAATATTGAAACATAGTAGTCTATTTAATGAATATACCTTTATTTGCGTCTGTTATCAAACATAATTGTTTGTCTGATGTTTCTTCATAATAATCAGAGTCTGTATCCTTTTCTTCAGTTCGCCTCCTTTTACTTTCAGCTACGAATAAAGAACACAAAATCAGTATAATTTCATTGTACATAATTTAAATTGTACACAAATACCTTAAATGTACATAATTTAAATTGTACCTTTCTCCTTTTTATCAGTTTTCCTCTTTGCTGCAGTCTTCTCCAGATTTGATTTCATCTTGTCTCGTGAATTACTTAACCCTAATTTTCAACAAAATCACTCTAAAAATCAAAAATATAACACACAAAACTGCATATGTACTTTATAAATAACGCGAATGATAGACAAGACCTAATCTCCAAAGAATAAAAGATTACAATTTTACTTTACTGTAAATTTCACAAAATCGTTCGAAAAACCATTAGTTATGGCATGCAAAGAATCAAGAACATATCACTCACCAAATAATCGTTGAAGATGATCGATATAAATTACAGTACTTGATTTTTCAAATTGTTGTGAAGTGATGCACTTTTTGAAATAGTTGAAGTGATTATAGGAATTCTCAGTAGTTGAAGTGAAATAGTTCAAATTATGCAATACTAGTAGTTGTCAAATGACTGTTGAAGTGATTATAGGAATTCTCAATAGTTACTTCCAAACTCTTAATAATACGTCATTTTCAAAAAGTCCTAATACGTCATAAATACGTCCTAGAGTAGTGGAATACTGAGTAATAGTACTATATTTCAAAATAATGTGTCTTATACGAAGTACTTTATTATTATTATTATTAATTATTATCATACGGTGCTTTGACAATGTACAAATTGTGAACATGTGCAACAGATATCAACTTATGTACATCAATTCAGACACTGTTTTAACTATGTAAAAATATCGATATGTACAACAGATATCTACTTATGTACATCAAAATAGACACTACTTTAAATATGTAAAAATATCAACATGTACAATAGATATCAAGTTATGTACATCAGAACAGACGGTGCTTTAACTATTTACAGATTTTGAACATGTGCAACAGATATCAAGTTATAGACATCAAAACAGACGGTGCTTTAACTATTTATAGATTTTGTACATGTGCAACAGATATCAAGTTATATACATCAAAACAGACGGTGCTTTGACAATGTACAAATTGTGAACATGTGCAAGAGATATCAACTTATGTACATCAATTCAGACACAGTTTTAACTATGTAAAAATATCGATATGTACAACAGATATCTACATTTTTTTTAATTTTTTTTAAATAAAGTGTAAGTGTATTATAAAAAAGACTGTACAGTCTCAATTACATCGGATGCCTCAAAAGGCTAGTTACGAATTTTCTATCCTTATCACTAAATTTTTGATTACATTTCATCTTACAAAATTAAAAAAACTCCTTAATGATTCGTCTAGCTAGATTTTCTGGTCGAATAAGCTGCTCTTCCATTCTTGCTTTGTTACGTTGGATCCAAATATTGTAACATATCGAGTTAATAATTCCATTCTTTATAGCTCTATGCATTTTGGTCCCTTTTATTCTCTTCCGCTTCTCGTTCTGCATATCAAGATTGGGAACCAGCGAAAGAACTCGGTTCACCTCGTACAAGATCTTCCTACTGTACTCACATACCTGGAATAGATGCTGAACTGTTTCCTCATCAGCTGCACACACGACACATCTATCATCCTGCACTACCCCAAATCTGCGTAGCTTGCTCTTCACATTCAATCCGTCTTGTTGAATCAACCAAGCTACCATGTTATGCTTGGGCAATGACCATCTAGACCACACAAACGAGCACCAATCAACCTTGCCTTGCTTAATTCTGAGCCACTCGTAAGCTTTCGCCACTGAGAAACCGTTAGCGCGTGCAGTAATAGCATTAGCCTCATATGCAGGTTTCAGGTCCTCCTTGATCCGGCAGATTTTCCTCCAATACCAACTGGAGTTGACATTAGGATAATAATCCTCCCAATTCCTCCTTGATCCGGCAGATTTTCCTCCAATACCAACTGGAGTTGACATTAGGATAATAATCCTCCCAATTCCTCCCTTTTAAATATATTTGGTGAATCCATCTAACCAACAATCTATCTTGCTTGCTTGCTATCCATCAAGCCATTTTACCTATCGCTGCTCGATTCCAAATTGCATTTTGAGTCAAGTTCAGTCCCCCTTCCTTATACGGAGCACAAATTTTCTCCCACGAGACCGTAGGGACTCTATGATAGTCGGCACTTCCGTCCCAAAGGAAATTTCTGCAGATGCTATCAATCTGTTTCACAACGGAAGTGGGCAAAATGAAAATAGTAGCCCAATAGTTGTGAAGGTTAGCCAACACACTCTTGATCAGAGTTAAGCGACCTGCATAAGACAGTTTTTTTGCACTGAGTCGTCTTATTCTCTCTACTATCTTGTTCACCAAGGGTTGACAGTCCAAAAGGGTCAATTTGGAAGTCTTAATCGGAACCCCCAAATATTTGAATGGTAGTGAACCCTCCACGCAGCCTGATACTTGGATAATATCTACTCTAAGACTAGGGTCAACTCCGTTAAAATAAACATTTGACTTCCCCCTACTCATACTTAATCCTGCTGTTTTCGAGAATGTGGCGAACGATCTCAGAAGGAGCATCATGGAATTCGCATCCCCTCTAGAGAACAAGAGTAGGTCATCCGCAAACATGAGATTGGAAAGCTTCATTTTTTTGCACAATGGATGATATGTAAACGGTTTGGAACTCGTAGTGAAGCTCAACAATCTTGACAAGTAGTCCATACAAATAGTGAATAAAAGGGGGGAGAGGGGATCCCCTTGTCTGAGACCTCTTTTACCTGGGAAAAAACCAAAGCTTTCTCCATTCAGGTTGAGAGAATAACTCGCTGTAGTAACACATTGCATAACCAGTGCTCGGAAATGATTAGGGAAGTTAAGATGCACAAGCATTTGATGCAAAAAATCCCATTCTACGGTGTCATAGGCTTTTTGTATGTCAATCTTGAAAATGCACCTGGGAGATATCTACTTATGTAAATCAAAACAGACACTACTTTAAATATGTAAAAATATCAACATGTACAACAGATATCAAGTTATTTACATCAACACAGACGGAGCTTTAACTATTTACAGATTTTGAACATGTGCAACAGATATCAAGTTATATACATCAAAACAGACGGTGCTTTAACTATTTACAGATTTTGAATATGTGCAACAGATATCAAGTTATATACATCAAAACAGACGGTGCTTTAACTATTTACAGATTTTGAATATGTGGAACAGATATCAAGTTATAATTGTTGTATGTATCTTATCTACTTACATATTACTGGAATCAAATCATAAGTTGTTCTAATTAAATTTATGGGGCAGTTGAACATAATTATATACACTATGTATATGAAGTATGTCATTTATATAAACTATGTATATCATATCTATTATATACACTATATGTATATCAGGTTGTATCCTGTTTGTGTTTGTGTCATTGGTAAACAGGTCATAAACTATGTATATCATACCTTATTTATTCTTATATGGGTAGTTTCTGCATAGTATACAGATCAATATATAATGTACATACTTACACATCAGCTTTACATATTAGTCATAGTAATAACCGTGAACATGGTGTACATATTTCTATAATTGTTGTACATAAGTTATTCTAATTAGATTTATGTTTACTGAAGCACTCATAATCCGTCAAACATATCCTTATGTACAAATACATATAAAAACGCGTGATAAGTAAATAATTTTATAACAAGTGTACATAAGTTCAAATTAACTTGAGATTCATCTTTCATATAGTTCAAACATTACATATATAAGGAAAAAACAAAATACACTTATATATCTGGATAAAAATTTGTTGGCTCAAACAGATATTCAGCAAAGGTAGATGATCGACGAAAATCTTCAGGAGAAAAACCATGAAGATGAACTACATCTTCTGGAGATGCAAGTCGAAGTTGCATATAGTGTAGCATATCTCTACAAAGCAGGTCTTTAGTCAGATAGCATCTGCATTCCTTTAACAGCAAGACACCATTCCTATGAAGAGAAAGTAATCCATTGTTAATGCTTGCATGCACACTCATACTGTACTCCATTTCTAAGAGAAGAGAATGAGGATGTGCCAAAAGTATATGAGCCCATCTCTTGCAAACAAGACTCAATTTTGCAAACTTTTTCTTTCTAAAAGTAGGGTTGACCTTTCTGAAAATTATTTCCATTACATTTTCATTTTCAAAAACCTTTTCAAGTGATTCAACATATGGACTTGAAATAGGTCCATGAGAATCGGTAAATATAAAAGGCAACTTCTCCTTCTTTTGAGAAGCAAACCACAATTTATGTTGTTGCCTAATATCGTATATCTTTCCATCACATGTAATATTCATCTTTTGTTGAGAAAGGAAGAGAGAAAAAAGGATATAGAGACAGACACACAAAAAGAGAGGGAAACAGAGAGACAAATTGAGAATTTGTTGAGAATGTGGGATTTTATAGCACAAGTTTTTAATTTTTTAATGTTCTGAGACAGATTATGTGCACCAAAACAGAAGGTTCGTAGTACATAAACTTCAATGTATAAGAGAGTGAAATGTGTATAAAATGTATAGAGCAAAGAACTGACCAATGTATAAAATGTACTCCACTCCGTATAAAATATATAAGACAGATTATGTACAAAGAAACTTATTAATGTATAAGGCAGTAATTTACCAATGTATAAAATGCGTTAAATGTAGTACATAAATTAAAATTGAAGTAAAGGTGAATAGTCTGTACACACATAAATTCTGGATTCTATTAGACACAATTATTAACTTTGGTAAATGAGGTATTTCATGGGTGAATTAAAACGTGTCTATCATGCAATAAATAAATATCCAAAATTGCATAAGTAATAATTACAAAGGGGGTTGAGTGGACTTTCAATCAGTTATATATATACTCCTCAAGTTAAGATTGAGAGTAGTTAAACTTTGAAAATTTAAAAAAAAAAACCCAAAAAAATGTATGTAGAACTGATGTACCCTCCTAAATGCATTATTGCAAATTTACCATTTGAGGTGGTTGATAACAAGGTTACCAGTAGATCACTAACTGGTTTAAGAAACAGGTTAATTTGTGTAATAAAAACTTACATGCATTGAATAAGAAATCATATACAAAGCTTTTATTAGATAAATTGTGTTTTTGTACATAACTAATAGATAAATCTATTCTGTTATTCATAAATTGTTGGGATAGATTAATACATATTTTATTGTGTACTATATTTACATACTGTATTAAATAACTGGTAGTTTTGTTGTACATAGATTAGTATATACTGTACATATTTACATACTAGTAGATCACTAACTGTTTAAGGAACAGGTTAACTGCCTTGGGTTATCCAGTGGAGAAGATTATGCTAAAGTGGATTTCCAGTCCAAATGGCCCGATCTTCAACAGAGCTGTAGTCATTTGTTTCAAGAGCGGTTATCAGAACTACCTCCACGCATATAAGCTGCAACGGGCCTTTGAAGACTTCGGAAAAGGCAAACCTGAAATGGGGATGCAGATTCATCTATACGACGGACCTCACTGTTGGGTGGCCTCATGGATGGATGACCAATATCTGTCCAGGGACACGGACTACAGGATGGTTCCCCTGACGTTGAGGGGAGAGGGTGGATATTTGGCGAACATGACGGAAATCTGCCACTATGAGATCTGCCTGGAGGCCTTGTGGCAGATTTACCCAAACTTCTACCCTTGAAAAGATGATCTAGGTAAGTGATGACGGATGATGGATGACGGATATAGATGTTATTTTGTAAGTTTATGAATTTTTGTGCATATGCAGTTACTGTTAACTAGGATTGTAATTCTAATCCTACTTTGGATGTATTGTACTGCAATTATTGATCACTTACATTTTGGAATTAACTAATTATAGTATGAATGTTAACTACGGATTTGACGTATGTGTTCTTGGTAGTACTGATCTGTACTGAGTATGCATGCAATTTTTGGTGAATAACTTCCAGTTCAATCGATATGAACAAGGGGCTTGGAATAATTCTCAAATCCCTCAAATCTCCACTACCCCTTTTGATGCAATGTTAAGGTTCATAGAGAGAGGAGTAGATGTTGGTAAAGAATGCAAACGGTCATTATCAATTTTACATAATTTCATATGAGATGTACATATCTCAACTAGTTATCCATGTACAATTTTCACCATGTACAACAAATATTAACTTATGTGCATCAAAACGGACACTGCTTTAACCATCATAGGACATTAGAATTTGGAGTGTACATAAAGTAATTTTTAGTGTACATAGGGTATTATATGTTGTACATGAAGAAATTAATCAAGTAATACAAATTCATTTCAGTGCGAAATCCCAATATTGACATTGGAGTTCAAACAAGTTAAATTTAATGAGCAACCAGCCCATAATCTAGAGTCGGGCAACCAGTCCATCAAATATTTTATTTATAAATAAAATATATTGACCTTTAATTTACTGACCTTTAGTTGAAACAATACACACTGCTTTATATGTACTTGAAGTATAGCATTTTATATGTACATATATCCTTTAAAAGAAACACTGCTTTCAGACATGTATCATGTACAACGCACATTTACTTATGTACACCAATACACAGTATAAGTTTATGTACAACAGAGTATAACTTTATGTACATAGTATTTACTGTTTTAATATACATAAATTACATTAACATTAAAACAATTTTAAAACACACCATTAATAATATTTTAAATATAGAATCGACAGTGCTATACCTTTGAATATGTGCAGTACAACTTATATACAACAAATCGTAAGTTATGTAACATTACTTTGATTCAATATGTACTACAACTTAATAGAGTATACCATAATCAATACTTTGAAATGAAAAGTTGCCTGGGGTAGTTGAGTATGAAAAAGTCATGATTACTTTGCAGTCAGTATTACTTTAGAATATTAAAAATAGTTTTTTATGGTTAAAATAATACTCTTACTCTATACTTTGACAGTGCTATACCTATTATGTACAATAAAACAACAAAACATAGAAGACTAAACTCCCTTTGTGAGTATTTAATACCCCAACTCCATTTCAAATAAAATCTTTAGCAAATTTTTCCTTAGTACCTCAGATGAATTGGTGCAAATTATATGTTCATTAACTTGCACTAATTCATCTAAGGTACTAAAGACAAATCAGCTAAAGAATTTATTTGCATGGTATTTGATGGATAATTATAATTATTTCTAATTAAATAATGCAAAGAGGAATGTATTGTGGGTGTGGGTGTGGGTGTGGGTGTGCTTTCGTCAATTTATACTGTAAGTGGCAAAAAGTCATTAATTAGAAAAAAAAGAAGGTATACATGGGGAAGGTATAACTGGTGTAGGTATATATGAGAGAATATAAATGGTGATGGTCAAGAGCATCCTTTCCCAAAATGACAAACGTGTCCAAATACAATTGTATGTTTTTATATCGTCAATGTAAAAACTGTCGTTAATTTGTACTGGGGAAGGTAATTTTTTGGGGAAGATACGTCATTAAATGCTTCACTGTACATTGTATCTTACCCGGACCCCAATTCCTAGATAACAGTGTACATTGTTTTATACACTGTTATAACTTTGAACATATGTGCAACAGATATTATGTTATGTACATCAAAACATACACTGTTATAACTATGCATAAATTGCGAACATGTGCAACAGATATCAACTTATGTACATCAAAATAGACACTATTTTTACTATGTAAGAATATCAATATGTACAACAGATATCTACTTATGTACACCAAAACAAACACTATTTTAACTATGTATTTTAAAATTTAAATTTATATTCCAATTTACATCACACTTTACATCAAAAGACATACAGTATATTCCACTAATTAATGCATATATTACACTACATAATGTATATATTCATATTCCATCTAAAGACATAATAAAGTCTAGGTGGGGAAGGTATAACTGGGGTAGGTATGTGATGGGGTTGGTAAAGTAATGTATATCCACGCGTAAAGCACCAAGCTGAGGTAGGCAAGTAATACGAAGACTATTCAGTAAATTCAAAGACTTTTGAAGTTGAAATATTGTATCAACTTTACAGTACTTATTTATACATCTTTCCATTTCACCTTTTTCTCTTCATCTCATTAATAAAACCATGAAAATATTGTGTAAGAGATGAGCGAAGAATAATGAAATTGAAGATAGAGTAACAACCATTAATAAGAGCAAGGAACAGAAAATTAATCATCTATCTTTCATTTATAATCATCATGAAGTTGAAATACATGGAAGTCGATTTTCATCAACAATTGAAGTAATGTGCAATGAAGATTTCATGGAAAAAATCTTTCAAAGGCTTCCCTCTGATTATGACAAAGCTAACATGGCTATGGTTTGCAAGAGGTGGTCCCAAATGTTTCTATTACAGTCCGATGCACCAAAATGGAATATAGATTATAATAGAAGATTGGGAACAACTCATATTAAAGGAATGACTACTGTTCGTAGAGATGGAATTGAAGTTTCCAAGAGATGTAGATGTTATTTGACGAACAATATGCATGCTAGAAAATTATTGCACAGCTTTCAACTTGGATCTGAAGAAAATGAACATTTGAAGATTATTGAATCTACGGAAGAGGAAGATTACAGATCACATTTTTCTTTAAGAGATTATTTAAAAGGATGTAGATTAAGTAAAATTCTCTATAGCCAAGAAGAAATTTTCATGATTGAATGATTTATTCTATGGAGTGATTAATTAGCCAACCATTTGTATGTTTTGGGATTTTCATTCACAAGTACTGTTTTAGGAATGTCTACTTATGGTTGTGGTAGGAACTCCCGTTTATTCAGAAAGTAACTTATGTACACCCGTTTATCAACTTATATGCATTCCTTATGTTCAATATGTACAACAGATATCTACTTATGTACATCAAAATAGACATTACTTTAAATATGTAAAAATATCAACATGTACAACAGATATCAAATTATGTACATTAAAACAGACGGTACATTAATTCAGTGAAGGAAGAAGGCTACAACGAGGAACGTCGTCAATTGGAGTTTTCGCTTTCCTCCCAACCTCAATGGTCACAAACTTCCCGTTTGTGATTCAGGCAGATTTTATCCTTGCTTCTTCTCGGGAGACTATTAAATCTCTACTCTCCTTCTGGTTAACTAAGATGTGTTGGAGAATTGGGTTTGACATCTTACCACCCATGATCCTAGTTGACAAACAGGCTCTATGGTAGTTAGCCACTCATGATCCTAGTTGACAAGAGGGTAAAGACTCAAGAGGAAGTATCTGAGGAAATCAACCCGGGTATATTCAACACGTTAAACCCTCACGGCTTTGTACCATTCAAGGGACTATAACGGTATCACATACCACTGTGTTGATAACAGATCAACACAAAACTTGAACTTGCACCAATTAATCCGAGGTACTAAATACGAATCAACTAAAGATTTTATTTTGAATAGTGCGTGATGAAATAACTCCATGAACATCTTTATTACTCATTAAATTAAATAATAAATATTTTTCAACGCATAGACAGAAGGATTATGGATGTGGGTGTAGGTGTTTGTGTGTTTGTGGTTGTGTTTTTATACTGTGAATATGAAAACTGTCATTAATTTGAAATGCTCCACGTGTTATACTGTAAGTTATTTGTACTGGGGAAGGTACTTTTTGGGGAAGGTACTTTTTGGGGAAGGTATGTCATTAAATGCTCCACGCGTTAAAAGCATCATTTTCCATAATAACAAAGTTGTCCATGTACATTGTATACTGCATCTTCACTGTACATGTACAACATTGAACATGTGGGAAACAGATAACAAGTTATATACATCAAAACATATACTGTTATAACTATGCATAAATTGTGAACATCTGCAACAGATATCAACTTATAAGAATATCAATATTAATATGTACAACTGATATCTACTTATGTACATCAAAACATACACTATTTTTACTATGTAAAAATATCAACATGTACAACAGATATCAAGTTATGTACATCAAAACAGACGGTCCTTTAACTATTTACAGATTTTGAACATGTGCAACAGATATCAAGTTATGTACATCAAAACATATACTGTTATAACTATGCATAAATTGTAAACATGTGCAACAGATATCTACTTATGTACATCAAAACAGACACTATTTTTACTATCTAAAAATATCAACATGTACAACAGATATCAGGTTATGTACATCAAAACAGACGGTGCTTTAACTATTTACAGATTTTGAACATGTGCAGTAGATACCAAGTTATGTACATCAAAACATATATTGTTATAACTATGCATAAATTGTAAACATGTGCAACAGATATCAACTTATGTACATCAAAACAGACACTATTTTTACTGTGTAAGAATATCAACATGTACAACAGATATCTACTTATGTACATCAAAACATACACTATTTTTACTATCTAAAAAAATCAACATGTACAACAGATATCAGGTTATGTACATCAAAACAGACGGTCCTTTAACTATTTACAGATTTTGAACATGTGCAACAGATATCAAGTTATGTACATCAAAACATATACTGTTATAACTATGCATAAATTGTAAACATGTGCAACAGATATCAACTTATGTACATCAAAACAGACACTATTTTTACTATGTAAAAATATCAATATGTACAACTCATATCTACTTATGTACATCAAAACAGACACTATTTTTACTATCTAAAAATATCAACATGTACAACAGATATCAGGTTATGTACATCAAAACAGACGGTGCTTTAACTATTTACAGATTTTTAACATGTGCAATAGATACCAAGTTATGTACATCAAAACATATACTGTTATAACTATGCATAAATTGTAAACATGTGCAACAGATATCAACTTATGTACATCAAAACAGACACTATTTTTACTATGTAAAAATATCAACATGTACAACAGATATCAAGTTATGTACATCAAAACAGACGGTCCTTTAACTATTTACAGATTTTGAACATGTGCAACAGATATCAAGTTATGTACATCAAAACAGACGGTGCTTTGACAATGTACTAATTGTAAACATGTGCAATAGATATCAACTTATGTACATCAATTCAGACACTGTTTAAACCATCTATATCTGTTGTATAAGTAGAATTGCTGAACATAAATTTAAACCATGGTACAAACAGAATTGTTGTATAAACAGATGTACGTCATAACAGATGTTCATATAATAAATCATTTTCAATTTTCAATTTATTATATTTAGAATATATATTGAGTAAAATTAAGAGAATGCATGATTATTAAACTTTGCCAGGACAATTTCTTGAATCATGGTATCCCATCTCTCCACAAGCATTGCACTTCCGAGGAGGCTTCTTATGTTCTTTCATGGCTTTTTCTTTAGACGAAATAAGTCGCCTTCCAGAACCTTTAGTTTTACACTGTTTTGGATGCAAGATCTTAATGTCAGTGGGAATAGTGGCACCCATCAAAAACTCAATCTCAGACTTCTTGTCATTTCGCCGGTTTGTTCCTTCTTCCACAACCTTCTCCTTGAATGCTCTCACTACTTCTAAGAGTTCATCCACCTTCTCTTCCTTGTTCTCAACCACAGTCACAAAATCAAAAATTTCAGTCCATAATTCTGCAATTTTTGTTTTTATTCCATCTGATAACCGATAATCAGAAAGAAGTGTGCCATTTGCATCAAACATTTCCTTGGATGTTGCAAACTTGTTCCAACGAGGAAGTAGATATGAATTAGGTATCCTTTTGGCACCTCTTTCTTTCAGGACCCAAAGAGCATGACGACACAATAGTCCACGTTGCTCGAACATCTTGCAGGCACAAACAATTTTCTCTTCTGCAGGTGTATAGTCAACTACATATACCCTATTTTTGATGTTGTCCTGTATAGATATATGTTCAACACCATCCTCTTTTATAATCTCATCAACACCACAATTGTACATGGATGCCTTTAACTCTTCCTGCAAGTCATAGAAGACAGTTCGTGTGTAGATTTCAGAAGCATGTTTTTCAAGAGAAAATAGACTGATCAAAGCAACAGAAGTGCTCTTAGATTCAGCAATCAGCTTGGACTGCTCCCATCTTTAGGCATCAATGGCACTGTCAAACCTCATGTAAAACTCAACAAGTGTTAGATGAGGATTCGTGAAGTTGTTGAAGAAGTTATTCTCAGACTCAGACCTTGAAGTTGTCCTCATCAACCCTGAAAGAAACAGGTCACGGTGGTAAGCTGGTATCCACTTCTCTCGCATATCAAATATATCCTGAAGCCACTCATTTTCCTCAAGATTGTACTTAGTAATAAGATCCTGCCACATCTGTTCAAACTGAGTTGGGTTTACATCCTCACCCCAAACAGCAGCATTTAGATCCTTGAGAAAATTTGTTTCAGTGCATATTTTCGAACCCACTTTATCTGTTACTTTCTTCATGATGTGCCACATGCACAATCTGTGAAATGTGTGGCTTCCAAAAACCTCCTTCACCCCAGCTTTGATTCCCAAATCCTGATCAGTGATAATAAATGAAGGAAAAGTACCTCCCATTGCCTTCATAAAGTTATCAAACAGCCAAGCAAAGCCGTCACCTGCATGTGGATTGAGGAGAGAGTATTATAAAATTGCTTATGTGCATCACGTATTATCTTCAAAACAAAAAAAATGACAAAGATAGCAATAAGAAATGCTCTCACCATTCTCTCTCTTAACAAGGCCAGCAGCAAATGTGACACATTTCTTGTGATGATCTATACCCGTGAAGGGAGCAAAGATCATGTTGTACTTATTCATTTTATACGTAGTGTCGAACGACACCATATCACCAAATAACATGTAGTTCTTTATCATTACAGGGTCAGCCCAAAATAAACGAGTAATTCTTTGTTCATCATCAACATCAAAGTCGAAATAAAAAGAGTCACAGAGGGCTTTCTTTTTCATAAGGATCTCAATGAACATCTGTCCATCAGAGTCCTTAATGAACTTCTTTATATCTCTACCAAAATTTTTAAAATCAACCTTCGATGCACCTACATACTTATAACCCTTTACGAACTGCTTGAACATTCTGAATGTTTTAACAGCACCTTGGTTCACCATGGAGTTGTCAATGATCATCTTTTTGTGCAAAATGGTGAGTTTCCTTGCCTTTTTAAGGTGCATCATCGTGGAAGGTGTGTTCAAAGGATGGATATGTCCTTCAATAAATTCTGTGATTTTATATTTCCCATCAGATGTTCTGTCCAAGATGATTCTGGCCATACAAAGAATTCTTGTTATCTCCCTTCTTTGCTGTTGTCCCTTATGTTCATAATCACCTTCTTTATTACAGACAATGTACTTTTTTTTAACAATACCACGACTAGTGCGTCCAGTACTCTTCCTAAGAATGAAGCCACCAGCAGTTGCGTACTTGGAATAAAATTGAAATGCTTCTTCCAAATCCTTAAAAATTTGACCCACATAAGGTTTCAAGTCTTTCGAACAACTTAGCATTTTCAAATCTTGCTTAGGTTCGGGAGTATCTATGTAAATTTAACACATAATATTAAATTCTACATCAAAATTATGAACAATTCTAAACATGTACAACAGATATTAAGTTATATACATCAAAGCAGCAACTGCTTTAACTATGAACAATTCTCAACATGTACAACAAATATTAAGTTATGTACACCAAAGCAGCAACTGCTTTAACTATAAACATTATCAACATGTACAACAGATACTCAGTTATCTACACCAAAGCAGCAACTGCTTTAATTATGAACATTATCAACATTTACAACAGATATTAACTTGTGTACATCAAAGCAGCAACTGCTTTAAATATGAACCAAACAATATAAGATACGTCTCTATGAAAACTTGAAAAATTAAATTGATGAAGTAATATAAACTAAAATTGAAAAATAGATGAATTAATGAAATATTTTACCTAATATATTAGAATCGCCCATCATTGAACATGTTGCAGTTGTTTCTTGACTATTTACTGCATTCAAAAAACGAATCACGGCATAAATAAATTAAGAATCAGACTTAAAATCTGAAATTGAATTTTAAAATAAATAGAAATTTTCTGACCTAAATCTGAAATAATTGAAGGTGAAATTGAAAGTTTTTCATTTGTATCTAATTTTCGACGCTTTGATGAAGAATCAGTCGCCATTGAAGATGCAGAGTTACTAGCCATTGAAGTGCAGAGGAGAAGCACGTGTTTTTTAGAATTTCAGAGTAGAGAGAGAAAGTAGTAGTGTTCAAATGATAGGGTTTTAGAAGGTGGAGAGGAGCAGCGCGTGTTTTTTAATCTTTTAATCTGGATTGTTAGATCAGATCTTAATCTAATGGTCCAGATGCTGCCTCTATATACTCTATATATATATATATATATAATCACACTCACATTTTACCAAAAAAAAAGGTGAATGCTTGTATTCGAGAGGCCCATGATGAGAGGCCTAAGAAAGCGCACCCGAAGGATAAGGCAAAATAAAAGATGGACAGGTAGGGCCCAACCGTTAGTATTATGTCGTATTATGTAATATTATGTAGCGTATTAGTACGTCTTTTTTTGGGGAGTTTGCTAACACATTGTCTTTGCCTCCGGGGTATCCGGATGATAGATGTTTGATGTAAAGGCCTCAACAAAGGCTCGATTTTGCTTGATTTGCATTAATGAGAAGCACACATTTTTGTTTATTGTGGTGGCTAGCAACTGATTCTTCATTTTGCCCGGAGCGCCCTTTCGGGTTTTCACCCCGTCCTCAGCTCACCCTTTTTTGCATTTCTTTGCTTTTTCTTTTTATGGCTCGCAACTCGATTCTTCATTTTGCCCTGAGCGCCCTTTCGGGTTTTCACTCCGTCCTCGGCTCGTCTTTTTTGTTTAGTGTGCTTCATCATTGTAATCACTTTGTTAATTGAAGCGTATGATGAGATCCAATTTGTGCACGAATCGATTGCAGTCGATTTTGTTATTTTGGTTGTACCCTTGAGAGGGTTGTCTACATATCCGTGGTTAGACGTAATCAAACTGTGTTCGCAGTTCGTCAAGTGCGAGTGATTTTATGCTTTAGACTTGTCATGCCAATTATCGATGCGGGATTTATAGAGTGTGTTTTGCAACTAAGGTGAACTGTTGGTAATCTAAGGGTGTGGCACGTGAAAATGAAGTGACAATTACCGAGATACTGCGTTTGGGTCAAGGCAGCTGGGTTGGATGGTTTTGGAATGTGGAGCTAGGTAGTAAGTGGTTTCGATGGATCAAAATCTGGAGTTTATTTTTGTGAAGTTAAGGCTATGAGGTTACGATTTCGTAATGTGGTAGGGAAGAGGAAGTTGAGTAAAAATGACTCAAACTTCAATCAGTCGGGATATAAATTACGTGGGATCTGATTTCCTTGTCTGGTCCTAATGGTTGGGATTATCCTATCGGGCTTGAATCCTCAAAATTCCGGACTATCTTCTAATAAGTGTCTCGAGAAGTTTTTAAGGGTTGTAACGTGGGATGACTAAGGTATAAGTGGCGCTAGCTGACCGGTCTGTTTGTTTTTTACTTTTCGTTCGGACTTGTATTTGAAATTGCATTGGATTATTGGAATTTGATTTTAACCATTGAATGGGGCCGGTTTGGTTTGGCCTTGGTTTCATTCTTCTCTTTCGCTCCTTTTGGCCATTTCAGAATTTTTTGTCAGGGTAGCATTTGTGATATTGATTGATAAGTGTAGTTTGTAGTGCCTATTTGTTGTGTTTTGGTCCCTTTTTTCTTGTGGAATCGCTCCTTTAGAGAGATTCAAGGGCTTCTTATGCTTCCTTTAGTTCGTTTCAGGTTCCCGAGACCGTTCATGAAGAGTAGGAGCGATTCCGACTCAATACATACACATTTTGGAGCCAACGAAGCTAAGGAAAGATGACTCGATGCCTTGGAATCGACCCCGAGACCTTGGGACCCAATCCCGAGCCTTCGAGACCCGATCCCGAGTCCCGAGAATCGATGGGAAGTCCATGAGAACCAAGGAGGGACCAAATAGTTCAAATTGGAGGCCTACAAGACTCTTCCCGGACGGGTATGGCCTCATCCCGTCCGGGATGAAGGAGGAACGAAGTGCAGCTACTGGGGGCTGTTCCGGATCGGGAACATAAAATCCCGATCGGGAATTCCCATAATCCCGATCGGAAATTTCTTTCCCGACCGGGAAAAGCTCCAGCTCGCCCGCCTTCAATTCTTTTCTTCTCCTTCATTCTTGTACCCATATATATACTCCCTTCTTGTAATTTTTAGATCATCTTATGTTAACCTACCTTAGTTTAAGCCTAAAAACCCTAGATTTACTCTCATTCATTAGTTCTAATTCCTCCTTAATCCCTAGATAATTATTGTAATTAATCTTGTATTAAGAAGATTCTTGAAGATTATTCCAAGATTGACAACTTTGGGATTATATTTGGGTTTCTCATTAATGCAAGCTTCCATCTTTTTCTTCATATTAGTGTTGGTATAATCTTCTCTACTCTAATCCTTGTTTATTGAATCTAGTTTCAATCTTTTTATATTGTTATTGTTATTGTTCTCATTGTTCATAATGGATGTTTGGTTTGTGAGTTTGTTTTCTCTTATAGTTGTTAGTTTCTCTTTGATTATGAGTGAGTAGTTTCTTTGTGGGGTTAGTCGGGGGATTAGGGGTAGATTATGGATGATTAGGGTTGATTAAGGGGAAAAGGTTGTGTCTTTGTTGTTAGTCACATTGTAGGCACTCTATGTGTTTGTTGATATGCTTGTATGAGTTGTAGTGGCCATGCTTCCCATTGATTGTTTATTTTGTGGAAATGTTGAGAATAGTCATAGTCACGAGAGTGCCGACTAGAGTCTAAGTTGCGAGAGCCCGGACTCACCTTGACATCGATCTAAGTTGCGAGAGCCCGGACCGACTCTAGCGATTAGGAGACACCTTTACCCTTGATCACCCCAATTATCCTTCTACCTCTATGAACCCGACCTACCCTACTTCTTTCCTTATTTGAGTCCATCTTCTTTAGTTAGATATCGCTCTTCTAGTTTATTCATTAGTTCGATCATTAGTCTAGCTCTTACTCCTCCTCCTCAATTGTTTCCTTTTATAGCTTTCTTTGTGTTTGTTTGTGTGACTTAGCCTAGTTTTAGTGGACCTAGTCTAGACCTTAATCTACCGTCCCCGTGGATATCGACCCTACTTGCCCTAGCTACCCACTAGGAATAGTCGGTTTATTATTGACAGTTGGACTCACGGCAAATCCTACCATCAATTTGGCGCCGTTGCCGGGGACGGTGCATTGTTTAGACTTAGTTTGCTTATTTCTAGACTTAGTTACCCCTCTTTGTGCTCTCCCATCTTCTCTTGTGAATATTCTCTTGATTTTTCTTCTTTCCTTAGTGTTATCTCTTCTTTTTCTCTTTGTTTCTAGTTGTGTTTGTTATTGTCGTTGCCTAGTGCCCATAAAGCACTAGGTGTTCTTACGTTTGTTCTAGTGTGTAGTGTATGCCTAGGAGGGAAGGCGACTTCTATCTCTTTAATCCAGAGCCGGAGAGACTCTTTCGAGCCTTTCGCCAACGGACGATTAATCGGGTTAGGATCTCCCAACCAAGTGCAAGCACCACTCATCAAGGGCAAACCCAATGAGCCGACTTGAGCAACTCACCTCGAGAGACGGCCGGAGGGACCTTCATCAATCCCTTCGGTGATTCTTCTCCTAGTTCCCCCTCTTCATCTACATCAATACTCTCTAAACCCCCGTCCTCTCCCTTACATCCAAGAATGCCTAAGTTTTCCTCTCACTCCACATTTACCGAGGATGTCTTGCCGGGACCGAGTGCATTACCGGAAGCCTACACCGGAAATTTTGTGGCCAAGACTCAATTTATCCAACTTGTGGAGAGGAGCCCATTTAGTGGTTTGCCCACCGAAGACCCGCACCAACATATGGAGACTTTCTCCGATTATTGTGACGCTATATCTCAAACCGGGGTTACTCAAGATCAAATTCGATGGGTACTCTTCCCGTTCTCTCTTATTGGAAAAGCGAAGCAATGGGTCAAGAGTCTCGATAGGGCAACCATGGGTATCGACACTTGGAAAAAGCTTGCCTTGGCGTTCTACCAAAAGTTTTACCCTCCGGAAAAGACGAATTTGCTTAGGGCCTCCATCACCGGGTTTCAACAAAGGGATGAAGAGAGCCTATATGAAGCTTGGGAGCGGTTTAAGTCTTTGGTAAGATCGTGCCCTCATCATGGACTCTCGCAATGGTTCTTAGTGCAAAAATTTTGGAATGGACTTTATGAGGACTCGAGAGCCATTCTCAATATGGGCTCCAATGGTAGGTTTACCGAGGTCGATGACGACCAAACATGGGCGAGAATCGAAGAGATGGCGGTGCACAACTCGCAATATTCTAGGCCTAGGAAGGCACATCGAGGAGGCATGCATGAGGTCGATGCTATCACTAAGTTAAGCATTGACCTTGGAGCTCAACTTAAAACACACATGGAGACTATTGACAAGAAGCTCCAAAGTCACCTCGACCAAGTCCAAGGCACTAGTTCCTCACACCATCAACCGATTCAAGAAGTGAATGCTTTGGGGTTCGCACCTCCTTTACCTTATTATGGGA
Organism: Agrostemma githago; assembly: GCA_958450325.1. Taxonomy (NCBI): domain Eukaryota; kingdom Viridiplantae; phylum Streptophyta; class Magnoliopsida; order Caryophyllales; family Caryophyllaceae; genus Agrostemma; species Agrostemma githago. The sequence continues at coordinate 34,857,292 of OY288256.1, forward strand.
TGTGCGATACTTGTGGAATAGTTGGACATGATCCTATGTATTGCCGTGGAAGTATCGAGCAAGTGAACGCCTTTCAAGCGTTCAAGCAAGGTACCTCTTACTCTAATCAATTCCAAGCTTCCCAACAAGTCCCCCAACAACAAGCCTTTCAACATCAACAACAACATCGTCCCTATGTTCCACCTCCCTTACGGGACAACAATGAAAGTTACCAAGGTTATGTGGGTAACCAAAGACCCTTCAACAATTTCAAGCAAAATAACCAAGGCAACTTCAACAACAAGCAAGGGTTCCAACAAGGGAACTTCAATCAAGGTGGTTTCCAAGGAAACCAAAATTTTCAAGGATATCAAAACCGCAACCATGGCAACAATCAAGGCCATCAACAAAGTAATTCTCATGGGTTCCAAGGGAACCGTCAACAAGCAACTCAAAATCAACAACAACAAAGCAAGCCTAGGAGCCGGTCTCCTACACATGACTATGGCATTCCCCTCGCCATCACCGATACTCCGCATAATCCATCGTCCCCACCTCGGGATTTTGACATTCAAAAGACTTTGATGGAAATGCAAAGGAGTACTCAAGATTTGCAACAAGGTCAAGTGGACATATCAAGGCATCATCATGAGCTCTTCACTTATATTCAAGGGGAAAACACAATGAGAGATACCCGTATGAAGATACTTGAGAATTAAATATCTCAACTAGTTCGGGGAGCTCCTCAAGACAAAAGGGGCAACTACCTCCTCAAGGCGAAACACCAAAATTTGAGCATGTAAATGCTATTACTACGAGGAGTGATACGTCCTATGAACCCCCCTTTTCACCTAATGAGCAAGAGCCTATACAAGAACCGACAATGCAAACGACATCTCCAAATCGAGAAGAGTCAAGCTTTGACATTCCAATTGAGGAGCAAGTCTCACGGGAGGTCGAGAAACCTCAAGAAGACAACCCTCCTCCTCTTCAAGAGAAAGACAAGGGAAAAAGGAAAGTGTCCTTTGAAGAGTCCACCCCAATTGATCAAAACAAGTACCAAATCAAGCTGCCTTACCCATCTAGGCAAATGAAGACTAAGGTGGACACTCAATTCGACAAGTTCCTTAATATCGTGAAGAAATTGGATGTTAGTATCCCGTTTACCGAGTTACTTACCCAAATCCCGGCATATGGTAATTCATGAAAGAAATCTTGGCTAGGAAGAGGTCCATCGACAAGGAAGAGACGGTAGCGTTCACTAGGGTGGTGAGCGAGCTTATTCAAGGTTCCACGCTTCCAAAGTTGAAGGACCCGGGTAGTTTCTCTATCCCATGCACCATCGGCAACTACACGATCAAAAGAGCTATGTGTGATTTGGGCGCGAGTGTGAGCATTATTCCCTACACCATTTGTGAGCGATTAGGGATGACGGAGTTGAAGTGTACGTCCATTATACTCCAAATGGCCGATAAGTCTCTTAACCGACCATTGGGAATGTTGGAGGATGTGCCGGTACAAATAGGGAAGTTCTTCATTCCGGTCGACTTCATTGTGGTTGACATGCCGGAGGATGCTAACACTCCCATCATCCTTGGACGCCCATTTTTACACACCGCCGGTGCCATGATCGATGTCAAGAAGGGTAGGATTACCTTTTAACTAGGCGACGAAGAGTTAGTGTTCGACCTCCAAGGCAACACTTCGCCTATGACCGAGACGTGTAATGTGATCCATGCCACGGAAAACATCGATCGAGGGGAAGATTCGGGACAAAGCTTGAAGAAGTATTCTTGTGTACTTGAAGATGATGACTCCGAGAGTGAGGAAGATGAGTGCCCATATCATGGGCTTGATGACAAGATGAAAAGTAAGGAGAGTGATGAGCCACCCTTGGGGCCGCATGAGGACCGGTGGACGTTTGGGTATGTCCCGAAAGACCAAAAGTACAAGTTCAAGCCCTTGAATTTGGAAGATATGGATGCCCCGGGAACGTCAAGGCAAGGCCATGAGGAGCCTTGGTATGTGGATGCCTATATAACGAGCTTGATTGAAGACTTTGCTAGGGCCTTCGACTTGTTTCTTCGTGCCCTCGATGGAGATGGAGTCGGTTATTGTTGTTGAAAAAGAATAAAGACTACACCATCTTGGTTTGACGGAGTTCCACAAGAACCGTCTCATTGTATATACCTCTTTCTTGTAGTTAGCTTGTTCTTAGTGATATTCTTGTCATTTGGGTTATTTGATGAGAGTTGTGAGGGAGAGAATTTTATGTGTGTTTGAGCTTTATTGATAGGTGAAATGAATGTGAGCCCTAGAGAAGACGGGTTGATGATAAGACTTGGTTTGTGATCAAGGAAGTCGGTTTTTGAAGCTTGTGATAAGCTTTTGGGTTCGTGGAAGGCCAAAAAGACTCATCCCGTTTGGGAAAAAAGTCTTCCTGTTCGAGATGGTCAAAAATCCCGATCGGGATTATTCATTCCCGCTCGGGTTGCAGGTGCAATTTGGAGCGACCACTGTGAGCCCTTCCAGTTCGGGATTTTTCCCTTCCCGTTCGGGTTGGTGGGAAAACCCGATCGGGTTTTACTTTCCCGTTCGGGTTGGGTGTGCAAGTTAAACTGGCTACTGTGAGCCCTTCCCGATCGGGAAGGCGTTACCTCGAGCCCAGTTCGCCCGATTGAGGCCCAGCTCGGCCCTCCTCTCTTCAGCCAAGCCCGACCCGCCCCTAATCCTTTTCCTCTTACAACCTCCCTCTTACAACCGAACCGAACCCATTCCCACATCATTTCAACACAACACTACCAAACTTCATCTTCAACCTCTCTTCAAAACCCCATTTTTCAAAACCTAACCCCAAAATCACCATTAATCCTCCATTTCTCCACCAAACTTCACCAAATCACTCCCAAAACTTCACAAAATCGATTTCTATCCCATCCATAAGTATCCTAAACCCATTTTCTACCTTCAAAACTCCCAAAAATTGAAAAAAATCGAGTTTTTGTGCCCATTTTTCTCCAAATCCGAAAATTGGTATTCCTTCTATTACTCGATTTGTCTTGCTAAGCTTCACTTGGGTAGCTTATTTCTTCGATATTAAGCTTGTTTGAGGTATTTTTGGGGGGTTTTAGCTCTTATTTGTGGGAAGGAAATATTTTTATGTTTGGTATACTATCATTCTAAGCCTTCATCATCCAATATGGCACCAAAGAAGAGAGGGGGATCAGTGATTAGCAGAAAAAGAAAGGATGCTTCGAGTTCGAGAGCCCAGCCCGAGCCTGAGCCCATGGTCGAGGTTGAGGAGCAGGAAATTGCTCGTCTCCCGGAGTTTCCCAGTCTGATATTTGAATCGGAAGAGCAAAAGGAAAAATTTATCAAGCTCCTTGGTAAGCCCCTAGAACCCACTCGATTCATATGCAAAATTATTCTTCGAAAGCTTGGTATTTTAGAGCAATGTAGGCAATTCTTTGTTGGGATGGGTATGGGAGTTCTCTTTGACATGCATGAGCTCACATATAGGCAACTAACTTTAGAGTTCCTAAGTAGCTTTCGTCTCGAAATTCGATCTCGACCACACCAAGTTTATTTCCGAATCAATAACACATCCCTTATGTACACCCTCGACAACTTCGGTGAGCTCTTTGGCATTCCGGAGGTTACCGATGGTCGGGTACCCAATGACTTTAATGTAGCTGACGTATGGCGTAGTATAACGGGTCTCACACTTGTGGATCTTAGACACTTGTCTAGTCGCCTTGTCCACCACCCGGTCCTTCGTATATGGCAGCGTTTTGTAGCGGGTACTATTTTTGGGAGGTGTGAGACAGGTACATACACTCAGCAAGAGTTGACCTTAGTCGGGGGGTACTTGAACTTAAAAAGGCAACATCGGTTCATCCCCGACGTCGCACTTGCACTAGCCAAGCATTTCGAGAAGATAGCCAAGGGGGGGAAGCATTTGAGAGAAATTGCTATCGGGGGGCTTGTTACTCATCTAGCCAAGAGAGTGAGTCCGACATTTAGGGAAGACGGTTTAATCCCCGTACCGGGGGGCACAAGATTAGATGAGGACCGATTATCTAGGTATCATCGATGGATCAATTATGATAATAGGCTTAGAAAGTACCTTTGGAGCACGGGGGGTCGGACGCACTTCTTTCTACCGTGCGATACACTTCCGGCCCTTGCGCCTTTGCAAGAGTCCGCCGTGCCGGTTCAAGAACCAAATCTTTTATTGCCTTTTATCGGAAGTGATCAAGGTGCCCCCTCTTCCCATGGGCCCCGACCACGAGCTCGACCCCAACTCCCAGCTCGACCACCACAACAACAAAAACAACAAGCTACACAACCCCAGCACTACTATCCCACCCCCCCGGCATTCATTGATGTCCCTCCGTATGCACCATACACTCCCTTTGTTTACCCTTCGCCCCCGGCCGACCTTTCTATGGCCGCCATGCTTAATGTTCTACATATCGGGCAATATGAGCATAGGAGGGATGATTACTATGCCCAATACCCCGAGTACCATCTCCTAGCTCAACAAGGGTATGTAAACCCGCAAGGGATCCTCCCATCGTGGTATAGACCGGAATATTTCCAAGGCCACGGTAACCCTAGTACTAGTGGCGGTGTGATGAACGATGAGGAGTTTGAGGAGGAGGACGCTTGGGATGTCAACACGGGCGAGGGTGATGATGATGGTGAAGATGATGATGGTGACGATGATGATGGTGGAGATGGTGGAGATGATGAAGGTGACGATGATGATAATGACGATGGTGATGGAGGTAATGATGACGGTTATTACTAGCCTCGATGATGAAGAGGCGATTGGGTGGCCTTAAGGGCCTTGATGATTGCTCCTGGTGGCTCTTGACGACGTGATTACGTCAAGAGTTACTTCAAAATCCAAAATGACAATTGGTAATTCTTCTCCTTAGTTTTTATTTCTATTTATTTATTTAAGTTATTTTCTTTCTTTTTTTTTAGGATTAATCGTTAGAAATTAGTGGAAATCGGGCGGAATCCGGGCTAGGTGACTTGATTACACCTAGCCCTCCCCTCCCATTTCCTTTTATTTCCTTCTTTTTATTTTCTTTCCCCATCCATATCTTTTTCTTGTCTCGGCCCATGGTGACTTGATTACACCCCGGCCGGACGCCTTCTACCTTTTTCTTCACCTTATTTTTGATTTTTAGCTTTATTTTCATAGTTTCTTTTCTTTTCTTCTGTCTCTCCGCACCCTACGATCGAGCATGAGGACATGGCTCGATTTAAGTGTGGGGGAGCGATATTCTAGTATAGTTAGTTTTATTTTCTTAGTTTTTCGAAAAAAATCTTCAAAAACCCTAAAAATTTGAAAATTTTTCACAAAAATCAAAAAGATTTTTCTTTGTGTATTTTCCTTTTGTGTCATTATGTAGTATTCTTGTTTTGTTGTGTGCGTGTTTGGCCTCTCCCTTGCCTTATAGTATTCTTTTAATCGTCGTTCGGACTTGTATTTGAAATTGCATTGGATTATTGGAATTTGATTTTAACCATTGAATGGGGCCGGTTTGGTTTGGCCTTGGTTTCATTCTTCTCTTTCGCTCCTTTTGGCCATTTCAGAATTTTGGTCAGGGTAGCATTTGTGATATTGATTGGTCTCGGTCTTTGTTCACGGGATGTTTATTGCCGGGAACGGGTTTGCCTCCCGTCTTTGATCACAAGTTAAGAGACTATCTAGATTTGTCATAGGATTCAGTAATGCTCATTCTAGATGATAGTTATCTGGCTTTCTATACCAGACATGGAATAGGTAAAAGAGAACGCGGGATCTCGGTTCCTGTAATTCCTCCTTATTTTGAGGAGTCGATAATTGCACAATATGTTGTTCAAACGTGACAAGTCGTAAGCATAATTTGTTATTTAAATCAAGCATTGCATGTCGAGGCCGTAAGAGGATAAGATAGATAGAGAGGCTCTCTCATTGACGGCTAGACACAACGTGATAATACGACTTACGAGGTCAGAACAAGCACATTGTACCTCAGACTCGAAACATGACGCTAGAAGGGAAATAACAATACTATGACTTGACCCTACTATGACGTTTGCCTTGCTCGGAACCGTGACTGTCTTCTTGGTTTTAGATCCTTAAGTAACCTTCTGGAGATGCGACCCTTGGGTGGTGCATTGGACTTGTTTCTGTTGATGGATTGTCGAAGGGTTTGAAAAAACTCGTGACAACCACTGATGTTACAATCTCTCCCTCGGTGTTTCTGAAGGTGAATTCTGTTTTTTGTCATTTGGAGGGAGAAAATGTTCCTCTTTCGATCATGCCTTGGATTACGTGCTTTAGTGTAGAGCACGTCTCGGTATCGTGTCCGTTACTTTGGTGAAATAGGCCATAGGCATTAGGACTCTATGTTTTGCTCCATTTGTTGATTGGTGGATCCGGAGTTGGACCAAAGATGAGAACGGACCCACCAGACGACGTAAAGGAGACTCGAAAGTGACTCGAGGAATCGTCGTAGGTGAGCGACACGGAAATGAGACCCTCAATTCATGCGTGTTTGCGGTCGTCGAGTTTTGGGGCTCATGTGCTTTTAGACATATGATGTATTCGACGAGATGACTAACGGACTCAGATCTTTAAAGCAAGATGATTTGATAAAAATCTCGGGGTGAGATTTAGGGAGGATTCTCAAGATGAGATGACCCAAACTGTAAAACCTCGGAAGAGGGTGACTTTAGGAATTAGCACAAACAGTTAATCACACGGTTGTACGACGTAAGGAGTTGATCTCGATCCCGGCTCGGAATCAAAGGATTTCGATGTTCTCGAAAGTGGAAAGATTTGAAAAGCAAGTTTTCGAAAGTGGGAGTTTTAAAATCGACATTAAGACGGTTAAGTGACATCATTTATGATATATTGGAAAGTGTTGCCATGTGAGCATCAAGAGTTCATGAGTTTAAAATTGACGATAGTAACGGTGTGAAATTGTGATTTTGCAAAATGACGGTGTAGAAGAACCGGTTTGAAGAGATGTGAATATCATGGGGTTGCGTTGTTATCGAGACTTCTATTAGTTGGGAGTTCGATGTTATCGATGTAGAAGGTGTTTTTGAGAAAACATTACGACCATGGTAGTGTCTTAACATGGAAGTTGTGTAGCTAAATTCTCGTTATGGGAATTTAGGTGGTGGTAGCTGATGAGTGTTATTTTAGAGAGAGAGAGAGAGAAGAGATCAATTAAGTTCATCATATGTAATTAAATCTATATTAAAGTTACAGAAGAGATCAAATAAGTTCATCATATGTAATTAAATCTATATTAAAGTTACAGAAGAGATCAAATAAGTTCATCATATGTAATTAAATCTATATTAAAGTTACAGATGACATACGATAAAGTTGCATTTTTTCAGAATTGATATGTAACTATAACATTCATCTCTTTTATCACTTCAAGTGATAAACTGCAACTTTATCACTATATATATATATATATATATATATATATATATATATATATATTATATATATATATATATATATATATATATATAGAGAGAGAGAGAGAGAGAGAGAGAGTAAGGCTCTTATGAGTCCTTTACCCTATATGAGTCCCTAAGTCCTCATCCCATCCATTGGATGGGATGAGGATGGATGGACAAGATGCTTCCAATTATTTGCATTAAAAAAAAGGAAGATTTACGTTCCTAAAATTGCTCCCATGATTTTAGGAAACAATAACCTCATGATCACGTTCATTCATCATTCAGTCATTCACCTTGCAAAATTCATCAAAACCTAAAATAAAAAAAAGCTTCTATCATCACACGTTCCGTCATTTATTCAATCAAATCTGGGTTCAAAATACAGTTAATATGGATTCAATGAGCGCGACATCATCATCAACTGTTGAAAAGCAATTGATCGAGTATAATAATGGTGAGTTTTGATATTTCTTTTACGTTTTGCTTCAACTTTAATTCAACGATCGACTAACAAAAAATAAATTTCTTTCACGTCGCTTTGGCTTCGTTTTTTTACGTCAATTTTCATGTTGATATTGTTTTCATTGTCATCTCATTCATCATAGATTTTTATTGATGGTTAATTGATATTTCATGTCGATTTGGCTTCCCTTTTTACGTCAATTTTCATGTTGATATTGTTTTCATTGTCATTTCATTCATCATAGATTCATATTGATGGTTAATTGATATTGATTCCAGAGTTTTATTTTTGTTATTTGGGTTTTCAATGAGGTCCACTGATAATATTGTTTTGTTTTCTATGAACGCAGTCACGACGTTGAAGTAACATACCCTCTACATTACAGTAACTCTCCATTGCAATTACAGTAACACACTGAACGTTACGAAACAGTTTTTGATGATGATGTTAGAGTAACGTACTTTACCAGTTAGAGTAACACAATGTAAGAGCTGAAGTAACACATTGGCTGCATGGGCATAACACATATGTATTAACGTTATAGTAACACTTAATTGCAATTACAGTAACACACTGAACGTTGAGAAACAATTTTTGATGATGATGTTAGAGTAACGTACTTTACCAGTTAGAGTAACACAACATAAGAGTTGAAGTAACACATTGGCTGCATGGGAGTAAAACGTTGTTTAATTCTGTGCAGGTGGTATTGGAAGTGATGCGAATGCACAGGACAACCCATTGGTGAGGATGAGGAGTATGAAGTGGATGACGACGACGAAGATGAGGAAACTGAGGAAGAAACTGAGGAAAATGAGGAGGAGTAACATGTGTTTTGAGAATACTTGTGTTTTTGGTCATGATAAAAATAATTTTTTTTGTTTACAAGAATAACTAATTTTGTACACTTTTTTTTACAAGTAGCGCTGTGCTACGTAGCAATTAACTCTATATTTTATTTAATACATGTGCATTTGGTTAGAGTAATATCTCAGTTCTATTGGAGTAACACCTTTCGTCAGTTAGAGTAACAGACATAATGCATTAAAGTAACTGAGGACAGCAGCGTTGTTTAAACAAATGATTACCAAAGTAATTGAGGATAACTTGGATTGGAACCATTCATTACCAAATTAACGATTGTCGTTCTTTAAAGAACGATATATAATGCGTCAGAGTAATTGATGATAATAACATTTCTTAACCATGAGACAAAGAACAACACCATTAATTACTTAGAGTAACATCATTTGTTCATTAAAGTAACACTTATAATACATCAATGTAACACAGGTGTGTAGCCTTGCTTCAATGTAGCCTTGCTTGAGTTGAAGATGAGAGAATGAGTGGGTGTGTTTTGAAAGAAATCAGAAGTCGAGAGATTGAGTTTGGGATGATGAAGATGAAGGGTTTTAGTTAGGCGTGTGAGTTTGAATGAAAAAATTGATTGTGATGAAACATGATCAAGTGAGTTAGGTGGTTGGAGATAATTAAGGGAGGAGAGAGAATTTTATTATATTTTTTCCAAAATATTTAGTTATTACCTTAATTACTAGGCTCAATCACCATCATCCATCCCATCTAAATCAATGGCTCTAAATAGGACTTATGGACTAAAAAAAAAGAGGACCCACTTGATCTTTACTCTCTCTCTCTCTCTCTCTCTCTCTCTCTCTCTCTCTCTCTCTATATATATATATATATATATATATATATATATATATATTCCATCCCCTATTTGTAAGTCCAGTCTCGGTTTTTGTGCCTAACTCGTTATTAATGATGCAATATACTTTGAATGTCGATAATTCCATATTTGTGTGTATCTTGTAGATTTGGATACATTTGGAAATAATCGGAGCATTCAGAAATTGACAATTGGAGAATTTAAATCTAAGCACGGAATCAAAGGAAGAAGATGCGGAATACACGAAGTAACAAAGATCAAAGAAGGAAAAGACGCGAAACGAGAAGAACGAATGATCACTTACAAACGGGTCAATAAAAAACGTGAATCACCTTCGTTCTACAACTCGAATAACAGTGATTCAGGTGGCGTTGGAAAGCTTTTCACTTAGCTTTCCAACGGTATATTGCACGTCCAATTTGAATAAGTAACAAAGAAATGGCAGCCATTTGAAGACGAGTACGCGATGCTGTGACGTATAGCACTAATCGATCGAGTCACTCTCCTTGGACTCGATCGAGTGGCTATCGTAGAGTTCTCTAGTCACTTTTTAGGGGGCTACTCCATCGAGTCCCTTTCCTTGGACTCGATCGAGTGGCCTTCTTTTCGAGCCGTTAAGCTTATTTTGTCGACACTTCTTTTGGCCCAAATTTCTTTCTTATTTATTCCTATTAGGACGAGACAATCAGGCACTTTCATTATTCGTTTTATTTTTAGTCTTAAACTAGATTAGAGAGAAACCTAGTAGAAGTTTTACCTACGTTTCGCTTTTGGATTTCTTGCATCACTTTTGCCCTAATTCTTCAGTATCAATCTTTCAATTTAGTTTTAATTCTTCTTTTCTCTTTTGTTATTTGTTTAGTTTTATGGTTTGATTGATTATTGCTTCCGTATTTTAGATTGATTTATTCCTCATTAGTATAGATTTATCATCGCTCTTTGTAGTTAATTCTTATGCGTTCATTTTGTTAAATTTCAATTTCATTGTTATTAGGTTACTTAATTTGAGCATGTCTAGCTAATTTTCCATCTAGGGTTTAAGGGGGATCTACTTTTATTATGAGGTTTATAGTTAATTGACTCATTTCTAATCACATGAATTACCACTTGATTTTCGTTTTAACTCTGATTGTTTAATGGTCACGATTAATTGATTAGTATAACAAATAGAACTTTTCACTGACCAGGTTAAGAACTATTTAGGTCACGATAATTCAGGTAGAGTAGCTTAATTCTAGCGACCGCATGTTAAGTTTAGATTAAAGGTCGTAGTGTACCGACCAGACCTGCACCTTAGGTAGTTCGATTATTGACATATTTAGTTAATTCCCTGCCCCGATTAATATTCGTAGTGAACCTGAGACACTAGCTTAGACTTTCCCCTTCTTGTTATTATGTCTTAATTATTTAGTTTCTACTTTACAAAATCAACCAAGATTGTGACCCATAGCCACGAGTCTAACTCTTAGAAATAGATAACTAAATCCTGTCTCCTTGTGTTCGCCCCTGAAACGATTAGTCTTGCTGGCCAAGGTTCGGGCCAGACTTATCTTGCTGCCTTCATTTCTTGTTGGTTGTGTGCTTTCGTCCTTCCTGTTCGTGACCTTGGCCATATACGAGCAGGTGTTTTCAAGGTTTCTTGCGTTTTGGCGAATGAAACGGGAGTCTCGCTGGCCTTCAAACGAGAAGCATCCACACCCGTCGTAGGAGAACCAAGTCTTCAAATCAAGACCCTCCGCCGACACCTTGTTCCATTTCGTGTGAAAATCGAATCAGTAGATTAGATAGAGATTTGTACCCGAAACCTTAAATTTTAAAAAAATTTATTTTGTTGCGATTTATTTGTGTTTTCTCTCTATTTTGCAGATTAAACACAAATTTGTTGTTACAAATTTGGCACGCCCGGTGGCTGTAGATAGATAACTATCTACATTAGTTGGTGTCCTTAGTGTATCTTTGAATAGGGATACGACTTAGCCCTGTCAAAATTTCGTGTCGTTGCCTGGCAGACGGTGTTATTTAGTTGTTTATCTTTTGTTTTAAACTTTAGGTTATTTTTTGCCCCCGGGGAACATCAGTTCCTTGGGGGCACTTCTCACTGGTTTTTTGTAGTTTCCTCTTGTACCCAGGTTACTACCGCTAGCCAAGATGCCTAAACTTGCTAGACATTTCGAACTAGTGGAGATGGATTTGCCAAAGCTAATCAAACGACCCATTACCACAACTGGGTCGTTTGAAATCCGTCCGGCTTTCATCACTTTAGTGAAGAAAAACCAGTTCAAAGGTACCGCCGAGGAGGATCTGGTGGAACATATGCAGATCTTCACCGACTATTGCTCCACCATTTCACTCCCCGCGGGAGTTATTCAGGAGCAGGTAATGGATATTTTGTTCATGTTTTCACTACGTGACGCTGCTAGGGAATGGATCACCGACTTGGATCGCACATGTGAGGAGATTACCGATTGGAAATTCCTTGCCTTAGCGTTTTACAAATATTATTACCCAACTCAGAAAACGAACATGTTAAGAAGTCAGATAACTAATTTTCGTCAGACTCCTCACGAGAATATCCTCGAGGATTGGGTACGATTTAAGAAATTGGTGAAAGAATGCCCATATCACGGGTTTCAGGTATGGTTTCGATGTAATCAATTTTATACCGGTTTATATGACCATTGTCGTGCTACACTTGATCCGCAGTTAATGGAAGATTCCAAAACAATGTCGACGACGACAAAGCTTGGAAGACGATAGAGGATACGGCTACTCACCACGCCTGATGGGGTAATCCATGAGGTCACTCTCGCAGAACAGGTTTAGAGAGTGAGTCAGCCAATGCTTTGGCAGCGCATTTAGCGGCATTGACTAAAGGTTTTGATGCCTATGAAGCCTCCAATTCCAAATGAGTCAACGCATTTCAAGCTTCCCGTCAGATTTTGGGTTATACGACTCAACCACCACTGCCACCTCCAAAAAATAATCAAGTTGTTCCTTTTGTTCCCCCTCATAATCATAATTTTCAGTCTAAGCTTAACAGGCAAAATCAAGGGGGACAACAGTTCTATTAGCAACAACCATTTAATGACCTTCCGCAAGCTCAAAGAAGTAACCACTATGCGGAGCTTAAAGCACTGATCCTACAAGGCTTGCAGGCTCACCAAAAGCGGGAAGCACGGATTAATCAGTTGATTGCACATCACAAGATTATGGACAATCAAATTGCTCGGCTATTCGCTCAAAGACAACTAAAGGTCCTGGATGTTATACCGTCTCAAAGTCACCAATCACATCACCAGGTCAATGCTATTACCACCATACTACTCAGGCCCGGTGAAATAGAAAAGCAAGAACTCGCGAAATACGAGTTACTTGAGAAGGAGGCTCTCAACGAGCGAAATAGTGGAGGTAGCGAAATTTCCGGTGTAACTCGATCGAGTCACTGTTATGGACTTGATCGAGTGGCACCACAAAAATCAACCAGGGAATTTTTAGGCGACCAACTCGATCGAGTTGTGGGAAATGACTCGATTGAGTGAGCTGCAACTCGACCAAGTTTGGGAGGACTTGATCGAGTTCAGTCGGAAGTTCTAGATCACCCCGTTGTTCTAGTACAACCTCTCCACTTGTTGCTAAATCATCTCCAACAACCTCTTCTCAAGCTAAGGAAGCCTCAATACAAATCGCAGTTCCCTTTCCAAATCGACAGTGCAAGAATCAGCTAGATCAGCAGTTCGGTAAATTCATGGAGCTAGTGAAAGACCTTCAGGTAACTGTTCCTTTCACCGAATTGATTACGCAGGTACCCGCCTATGGAAAATTATTGAAGGAACTAATTGCCCGAAAGAATGCTTTCGATAAGGCCGAGACCGTGGCATACACCGAGGACTGCATCACAATCCTGATTAGTTAATCTCTGCCTAAGCTTAAAGATCCAGGGAGTTTTTCTATTTCTTGTACTATTGGCAGTTTACTATCGATAATGCTCTTTGTGGTTTAGGAGCAAGTGTTAGTGTAATGTTATTTTTTATTTTTACAAAGTTGAATATGGGTAAGCTGAAAAGCACGAGTATGACCTTGCAAATGGTCGATCGTTCTTTTAAATGCCCTATAGGTGTCTTGGAAGACATCCCGGTCAGGGTCAAAAAGTTTTTTATTCCCGTAGATTTTGTGATTGTAGATATGGTTGAGGACTCAGTGATTCCTATCATCTTATTAGGTCGACCCTTCCTACACAGGACGGGGGCGGTTATAGATGTTAGGAAAGGGAAGCTAAGCTAACACTATCGGTAGGAGAAGATAAGTTTTCCTTTCGTTTTGGCTTGACTCCCAAACGTATAGCTGAGCCGTGTTATACTATTTCTACTATTAACACGTCATCTAATGAGTCTGTCAATGCTATCCCAGGAATATAAAGGAAGCTACCGTGTCACCTAGCCCTGCCGAGTTGGAAGCGCGAAGATGTAGAGAGGAAGTGGATGTAATCGAGCGCATGCTCTACGAAAACCAGGTAGCCAAAGTTCGTACTTTGGAAGAAGAGGTCGATGAAATCGAACGACTGTTCAACGGTGAATTTTCCGAAGTCAAGGTGGTCATACGAACGATTACGGCGAGCAATCTGAGTTTTGGAAAGCCGAGCTCGATGAGATCAAGGCTGCCCTTAAGGAAGATAGGCCCCTTAGGACGATAAAGGAGGACTTATGCAATATCAATGACATTTTCGTCGAGACGAATCATCCTCCTCCTCTACCCGAGACACTGATTCCGGACACATTACCCAATTCGGCCGAGCTTCCTATGCCTAACAAATTAATCGTTCGGGTTAATGTCGGCTTGTTTGCTAATTTAGGTGGACACGATCCACCGGAAAAATTCCCTTTTCCCCATTTCAATATTTTCAATTTAATTGACAAAGGGAATTTCAAAAATGAATACACGGAGCACTCTCATAAGCTATCGATTAAGCTGAGACGATTTGAAGTTTTAATTTTTAATGCTTTCGTGCCTATATTCTGTTACTTATTCTTGTATGTAGCACATGCCCGAATGTTCGATTTGCTCTTACGTGCTCTGACTTATTTTGATTTCGACCGGGGGAGCGAATTCATGTTTCTTAAAACGGGTGAAGTGGTCGTGCGGGACTTGTCTGAAACCAACGCTAGTCGGAGGCAATCCGACACCATTTGTATACGTTCCCCCCGCTTCTCAGTCGGTTTGGGGGAGTTACCCTTGTATACGGTAATTTCTTTCCTCTTATTTTCGTTTTTTTTTCTATTTTTGTAGTTTTCTCTCTTCCCCTTAGGTTATGTTGTCCTTAGGATTGGCTGTGGATTTCTTCTGTTACCTGTTGTAGAGTCACATTGAGGACACTATGACATTTAGGTTTGGGGGAGAGTTTGTGCGCTTTTGTGTGTTTCATTTTACGTCGTGTATTTTATTGCTTTAAAAAAAATTAAGAAAAATCCAAAAACATTTTTATTTTTTGTGTTTTTGTGTGTTGTGTCTGATGTGAAGCATGCTAAATGACGATGATGATGATGCTCTTAACATGATTTCTCCTAATTTTCAGCTTAATTTATGCCTGAAAATATGTGTTGCCTTGAGATGAGACTATTTTGATATGAATGTCTATTTGAACTTTTAATTGCAAAATAAGTAGATTTGACCACTTGTCGGCAAGCCACAAAATTCTGAGGATTTAGAGCTTCTTTGACCAGTAACATTCATAACTGGTCTCATTATTATATAGGAATTGAGTGGTTTTCTCCTTGTCATCCGTCTCTTGATATTGAATACGTGTTTTGTTTGAGGAGGAAATACATGAGGAAAGACATTTCTGTTTTTAATGAGCTCCACATAGCCAATAATGACCCATTTTTACTACCTTGTAGATTTAGGTCATTTTCCCATGTTTAACCCTTTTTAGCTGTTGTACGCCTATTTTTATTACCTATATCAATTAGCTACAACCCAGAATATCCTATCATACTGGGACAGTCATAGTGAATTTAATTGGAATTACTTCACTATTTGGTCAATATTTGAGATTTCTGGATCCTTTGATTTTAGTGTATAATATCGTTGGTGCGACTTTGCATTCGCACATGAAAAAGAAGAAACATTCCAAGAAAAGAAAAGAATATATTTGCTTCTTATTTACACTTTGGGGAATGGTCGAGATGCTATAGCTAGAAATTGATCATTATTATGAGGATGACAAAATTCACTCTTATACTCTTTTGAGCTTTATTTCTAGTTGGTGACCGAAATTCACAGATGAGGTTTTGATGGATGATTTTCATTGTGTAGCTGCGACTACTGGTTTTAGCCTCACATTTCCATACATGCTTTAATCACAATCCATTTTATTTCCGCACATATTAGCCACCCCTTGTAAGTCTTTCGCATGTATAATGGTCTTGATTGGTGGACCACATATTCGATTGGGGAGATTAGTTTCATATTCGATTGCATGCATGTTTCATAAGTCGAGTGAGTGTTCCCATTCTTTCTTATCTTCACATATATACGTACCCGTTCTTACGAGTGTCGAGCGATAACTGCATGGAAGTCCGACATTTTTGGTCGCGCAAGATTGGAAGTTTGGCAAGCGACCGTTTAACTATGGCATGATTATTAATCTCGTTACATTCTTGAGCATTATGTGTTTTCTAGCCGGCTTGAGCCGATTTTTTGGAGAATGATTGCAAGTCTGCTTTGAGTCGTGCTTCTCATCACATGTCCTCTCTTGTATTATACGTTTGGTTTGCTTGAGGAAAAGTGAAGGCTTGGTTTGAGGGAGTTTGTTGAGTGTTATTTATATTCATATTTCCATTTCCTAATTGTTTGGTTAGTCTCGGTTTTTGTGCCTAACTCGTTAACAATGATGCAATATACTTTGAATGTCAATACTTTCGTATTTGTGTGTATATTGTAGATTTGGATGCATTTGGAGCTAACCGAAGCATTACAGAATCAACAATTGGAGAATTTACACCTAAGCACGGAATTGAAGGAAGAAGATGCGGAATACATGAAGAAACAAAGATCAAAGAAGGAAAAGACGCGAAAAGAGAAGAATGAATGATCGCTTACAAACGGGTCAAATAAAAACATGAATCACCTTCATTCTACAACTCCAATAAAAGTGATTAAGGTGGCGTTGGAAAGCTTTTCTCTTAGCTTTCCAACGGTACATTGCACGTCCAAATTGAATAAGTAACAAAAAATGGCAGCCATTTGAAGACGAGTACGTGATGCTGTGATGTACAGCGCAACTCGATCGATTCACTCTCCTTGGAATCGATCGAGTGGATATCGTAGAGTTCCCCGATCACTTTTTAGGGGTCTATTCCATCGAGTCCCTTTCCTTGGACTCGATCGGGTGGCCTTCTTTTCGGGCCGCTAATCTTATTTCGTTCACACTTCTTTTAGCACAAATTTCTTTCGTATTTATTCCTTTTAGGACGAGACAATCAGGCACTCATTATTCGTTTTAGTTTTAGTCTTAAACTAGATTAGAGAGAAACCTAGTAGAAGTGTTACCTACCTTTCGATTTTGGATTTCTCGCATCACTTTTGCCCTAATTCTTCGGTATCAATCTTTCAATTTAGTTTTACTTCTTCTTTTCTCTTTTGCTATTTGTTTAATTTCATGCTTTGATTGATTATTGCTTTCATATTTTAGATTGATTTATTGCTCATTAGTATTGATTTATCATCGTTCTTCGCACTTAATTCTTATGCGTTCATTATGTTAAATTTCATTTTCATCGTTATTAGGTTACTTAATTCTAGCTAATTTTCCATCTATGGTTTAAAGGGGGGGGGGTCTACGTTTATTATGAGGGTTATAGTTAATTGACTCGTTTCTAACCACATGAATTACCACTTGATTATCGTTTTAACTCTGGTTGATTAATTAGTGGCCACGATTAATTGATTGGTATGACAATTAGGACTTTTCACCGACCGGGTTAAGATTAATTAGGTCATGATAATTCAGGTAGACTAGCTTAATTCTAGCGACTGCATGTTAAGTTTAGATCTAAGTATATATTGTAGTGTACCGACCGGACCTGCACCTTAGGTAGTTCGATTATTGACCTGTTTATTTAACTCCCTGACCCGATTAATATTCATAGTGAACCCGAGACCCTAGAATTTTCCCTTCTTGTTATTCCTTCTTAGTTATTTAGTTTCTACTTTACCAAACCAACCAAGATTGTGACCCATAGCCTAGAGTCTAACTCTTAGAAATAGATAACTAAATCTTGCCTCCTTGTGGTTCGATCCTTGACTTCACTATCTACATTAGCTGGTGTCCTTATGGTATCTTTGAATAGGGATACGACTTAGCCCTATCAGTAGCGGTGCTTTGAAAGGATTTTTTGAAAAAATGAGGGTGTGACCGTGGTCGACGCTTTAATTCCATTGATTGAAATTTTGGCGTTAGTAATGGTATGTGTGAAAGTGTTTTGTGGACAGAAAATGTAACCGTGTTAGATACCTTGATTTCATTGATTGAAATTTTGGCGATAATAACGGTATTATAAAAGAGTTTTGAAAAGGGAAAATGTAACCGTGTTAGGTGTCTTAATCACATTGGTTGGAATTTTAGTGATAGTAACAGTATGGTAGTGTTTGAAGATGGTGAGTGTGGATTTGGCTGCGTAATGGCGCTAAAACGGATTTTGAAAAATAATGAGTGTGAATTTGGCCGGAGTAACGACGCTAAAACGGTTTTGCAAATAGTTTGTGAATTTGGCTAGAGTAACGGTGCTAAAACGAGTTTGAAAATAGTGGGTGAAAATTTGGCCAGAGTAACGGCGCTCAAATGGTTTTCTGAAAAATGTCATTTTTAAAAATGGAGTTTGGGTGTAGCTAAATATGTTGTCGTGGTATCTGGTTGTCACAACACGCTACACATAGCTAAACAAGCATACACTCATACAAGATGCAAACACGGGTAGGCTAGGGATGGATACCGTCCACGAAAAGTCCTCGCTTCGGCCGGACGTGTCACCCTGAATGAGGATGAGTGTTGCCCTATTCCACTCGGGGCTTATCGCTTGGCATATTAACAGAATGCGTGAGTACCTTGGATGACCGGAACGTTAATCGGGGGTCTCCTTATGGGTCCGATCCGAGAACCTTACCGTAAGAAGGTCGATTGGTCCTAAATTGGTTATGGTGGGCTTTTTAGGGCCAAAACTCGTAGTGAACTCAAAAGCAACTAGGAAATGGGCTTCACTGACCTCGTTCGAGTTACACCACCGCTAGGAATTTGTTTCCATTTCCCCAGCGGAGTCGCCAAACTATAGACGCTACCATTCGCTCGCTGCGCGCACCCCATTGCATCGGCAACCCACACGGCCCCTCCGGAGCGCATGCTAGCTCCCGAGGTCGGTTCAATCTCGCGTTCGGGGCGAAGTGTCGGACCTCGATTTGGTTGACGATTTGAATTGTACTAGATAGATGTATGCGAGGCATCTATGTTTCCGTTGAATCGATCGAGATGTGGTTGTAAATATTTAAAGGCCGTTTTGTTTGGTCTCACGACCGTTTTAGTGAACCGAATTTGTTACCGATTTGTGGAGTCGCCACCGAGTAATTTTGGGATACTCGGAAACCGTTCAAGTCAACATTAATCCTTAGCCGACTCAAAGATGAGTGACTTGGGGACCTAAAGATAGAGACTTGTATCCTTAACCATTCCTTGTCTAGAATGACTCTCATTGCCAATGGTTTCAGACATCCGGAAACCGAAGATTTTGAATAAGGGGTGAGGGTAGGTATTGGAAGCTAACATCCGATAAACATTAACACCCAATCATTCGATGGGCCAATATTTTCGTTCTAGTTGTGGTGTAAATGTGCTAACATCCGTTGTTTTAACCCTATTCCTTTGCTATGTTGGTTGTTTTAGGGACAAGTAAGTACTTTTACATTCTTTGCATGCGATGATTTCACGTGACAAGCAGGCCGTGAAAAGATGCACATAGGAGAGTAGCGAGAACTAGATAGTATTCGTATTAGCAAATCAGTATTAACGTGATAATACAGATAATAGTCATTCTCGTGGTATACCTTACATGGTATTCTGCTTAAAGTGCGTCGGTTCATTATTAATAAGAATGCGCAAGGCACATGGGAGGTGTGAGCATCGAGATTAATACGGGACTAGACCACTGCTTGTTTTGTTTAAGATTAGTTTGTTTACGTTTTAAATGTCGTGTTAGATGAATTAGCGTGCGATTATGATCATAAAAGCGGTAAATCATACGAAAGCGGTAAAATGTGAAATGTAAGTAAATCACATTGTATGAGGAGTTGCACCCTCAGAATGTACACTAAACGAAGTACGATGTGTAGACGATCAAGAATGGATTTTATAACGACTACTCGGATTCGATTTTGGTGTTTTAGTACATGAGGTTGAAGTTGTGGACGTTATGTATGTAATAGGAGTTGGTCTTGACTGGGCCAAACAGGAGTAAGGCATGTATACCACTTAGAGTGCAAGTGATGGACGCGTCGTGGAATTAGTTTCCACATAGGTCGGACTCAATGTTATCGAAAGGCATAATTTAAAGTGCGATATGTAAATTTTGGTTTAGTTGACAACCTTGTGATGATTATCGACTTCGACGGGATAATCCTCCTAGCGTCCTGCGGTAATAGCGGCAGAGCTTCGCTTTGGTGGGGCAAGTCGACGAGCCAACACATGTGCCCTTTTTCGTTTTTATCGAGTCATGAACTCGAGGAACTACAAAGAGTTGTGTTGATTGGTAGAATATGAATTGAGGAGATAACGATCAAGTTGGTCGTTCCTAATGTCGGAGTGTGACGCTAGAAAAGAGCTGCAAGTTGTGTGCAACTCGTAGAGAGGAGAAGTGATTTTGATGTGTTTATTATGAGCGGAGGAGGGGGGTATTTATAGTTTTTTTCGTAGTTCAATACAAGATTTTAGGCGCTGCACGTTGTGCGACTCAAAACTGAGACGCCTGGGTTCAGGCGATGGAAATTTCAGGTGCCAGCAATGACGCGGTTGAGATTTTGAAGATCCGATTTGAAAAGTTTCCAAAGCGGAGATTATACGTGATCTTGTACATTGCTTGGTCGTTTAGACTCCCGTCCTTGCCTTAGCGCGTGCGCCGTTGGGCCTTGGGCACGCATCTTGAGGCTTGACTCAGCCTAACGCGTTGACTCGGGTTTGACGTTTCGTGTTTCGGGACCGATTCGGGGTCCCGGAGTCGGAATTGACTCTAATTAGTGTTGACGCGACTGTAATGACACGACTAAAACCGTCATGATGTTGAATTAATTCTTCCAACTAATTATTTGATATTTTCTATAGAAAAATTGTCTAAACCATCGTAAAATCGTGTCGTGTTGCTGTCCGATCATGTTCGGGTGTTTCTCGGGCACTCCTGCAGCCACCAGGTCCAAATCTGGGTGTCTACATGTATACCCGAAGGAAATCATGATAACAAAAATGAATCCAAAGCACGCTTAAAGGGTGGGAGACCTCTTGGTGCAAAGGACTCAATTCCCCGGAAAAAGAAGTTAGCAAGTGTCATCCCAGAAAAGGACACCTTACCTGAAAACTTGATTGAACAATCAAATACGAAGGAATTAGTTGCACATGATGAGGATAATGGACCACAAAACAACGAGTTATCTATAAACTATGTTGGTACAAAAGAAAGTTGGGACATGAACACAAAAATCCCTAATAATATATTTGCAGTCGCAGTTGTTCAAAATGCCATTGTAAATATCGATGATCATGAACCACAATCTGTCGAAGAATGTCAAAATAGAAAAGATTGGCAACTGTGGAAGGATGTTATCCAAGCAGAGTTTAACTCATTAACAAAACGTAATATTTTTGGTCCAATTGTTGAAGGTCCCCATGATATAAAAGTTGTGGGATACAAGTGGGTATTCGTAAGAAAAAGCAACGAGAAAAATTATATTGTGAGATATAAAGCTCGACTCGTTGCACAAGGTTTTTCACAAAGACCTGGAATTGATTACCAAGAAACTTATTCTCCATTGATGAATACCATCACATTTCGAATTCTTATTAGCCTGGAGGCTAGAAAAACTTGATATGCATCTTATGGATGTAATCACAGCTTATTTGTATGGATCACTTAATAGGGACATTTACATGGAAATTCCCGAGAGAATTCATATACCTAAAAGCGTATCTAAACAACGTAGAATATACTCAATTAAACTCCAAATAGATCTATATGGGCTAAAGCAATCTGGGAAGAATGTGGTATAATCGGCTTAGTGAATACTTGTTAAAGGAAGGATACACTAATAATGGCATTTGTCCGTGCGTATTCATTAAGAAATCCTCTCCCGGATTTGCCATTATTGCAGTATACTTTGATGATGATTTAAACCTTATTGGAACATTTGAAGAAGTCCCTGAAACCGCTACTTATTTACTAAAAGGAATTTGAGATGAAAGATCTTGGTAAAACTAAGTTTTGTCTTGGTTTACAAATTGAACATGTCTCAGACGTGATATTTGTGCACCAATCAAATTATACAGAAAAGGTCTTAAAATGCTTCTACATGGACAAATTACATCCATTAAGTTCTCCAATGGTTGTGAGATCACTCGATGTGTGCAACAGAAATTGTAATAGGGTCATATCAATTTTCTACACTAGCACCAATTTTAACCATCAAGGGTTGTTGCTTGCTCCATATTTTAGGCTAAACTTAATGGAAAATAAGTGATCTTTTTTTTCCTTGGGTAAATTGTGGCATTATTTAAATAATAGGTTTTAAATCATGTTAAAAGTCCTCCTAAAATTAGAGTTATGAAGCTTGAAATTAGCCATTGCAAATGAAGACAACTTTATGTGCCATTTAGAGCTCCATGAATACTTTTGAGTGATTCCTTTTGGGTTAGATACTAGACCTCATTAACTTCAAAATGATATAAATAAAGTAGCTTATTTCCAAGAGAGCTGAATGTTATGGGTCCTACAAAATGCTGCTGCCAGCGAGTACAACTGTACAGGTCTTTCTGACCTTTAGTCACTCCAAGCAATATAACTCAAGATCCAGGCAGTGTTTTTGTATAATTCCAATTGGAGGAGAAATATAACTCAATTATATTTCTTTTATTATCTTAATCAAGTCCTAAATCATCCTGAGGTGAAAGTTATACATGTTTCAAGGTAGGGCCAAATTCTGACTGTTCTACTGAACAACGATTCTAACCTTTGGGCACTTAAAAATTCCTAACTCAAGATTTATGCAACATTTGTTGGTGATTCTTTTTGTACATGATATCTAAAATACTTAGCTTCAAAATTATTTATTATGGGACTTCATAGGCAATCGGAGCTAATCAGGAGAGCAGTTCAGGTTTGAACCAAAAAGAAGGCATAAGTTCAATGAGTATGAGTAAGGTGGCTTTGGAGGGGCCTAATTATCATATTAGGCAAATTTTCACTAAACCAATTTAAGTACCTAAATATAATATTAATTATATAAAATTAAGTCTAAGATAATTTTGTTAATAAAAGCTAAGTGGATTGGTGGTAAAACAGGTTGTAAGTTGATGTGTGCAAATTCAAGGAAGAAAAGAGCATTGTCATATTTGGGTGGAGACAAAGGACAACCAAAAGGAAGGTCTTCTTTTTTGGTCCAGGTCCTTAAAGACTCAGACAATTCAAGAAATATCCATTTGAAGCCTTGGAAAACATGAAGCAAGAGAAGGCAGATGCAATCAAAGAGGAGCACGCCTAAAGGGGACAACACCTAATTTTTACCTACCTTTGCATTAATACTTGCTTGTACTTAGTCCTTTCCTATTTAAGCTTTAATTACTCAAAAACAAGACAATTAAGGTACCTTTCAAGCCTTGGCCGAGTGATCATAAGGAGACAAATGTCATGAAGAATGGAGCATGCCTCAAGGAGACAATTCAACTTTGTACCTAGTTTTGCATTACTACTTGTTTGTACTTAGTCCTTTCTTTTTAATGGTTGTATGTACCTAAGGGGCCCAATATAAGGACTCATATGCATTGTAAGAAATTAGTTTTACAATGATGAATTGAATAGAAAAGAAGAGTTGAACTCTCTCAAAAATCCTCATTCAAACACACATTGTAGTTTGTTTTAGGTTAGGCCTAATTAACCTTGTATGGGTTAGATTAATAACCTAGTGCATATTCTTAGTTCATTGTTGTGCTTGCTTGCATAAGTTAAGAGTGTGCAGGGTTCTTACTTCATTCTTCTCGGTTCATTGAGCTTGGTGAGAGAGTGAGATAAAAACCAAACCCAATTTGAGTCATTTAGCTCTTGTGCTTTGCTTATAATTTGAGTCATTTCGAGTGAACCTTAATTCTATATAGACCCTAGTGTTTATGCTGCAATTTTGTTATCATAGCCATGGTTATGGTTGTAAGCTTTGATTATGAGTTGTGAGTTCACAAAAATATTCTAACTACATCTATAAACACAAAAACAACCCATGAGTGAAGTAAGCAATGTTGGTTTGGAAGTCAAGGTTGAACTGCTTAAGGTGAAACTGCAAGCCTTAAAAGGAAGGTGTGACTATTGTGTGAAGGTAAAGTCACAAGGAATATGCCAAGAAGAAGTTGACAAGCTAAGGAAAAACTTGAAATCTGATTTTTCAGATTTGCCTTTGGTGGATAATTCGAAGACCGACCTTCAAGAGTGTTCCTTATGTTCCTTGTCATAAGAAGAAACCTCTTGAACATAACTCCATTTCCAAGTCCTTAGAAGCTGCTACAAAAAAGGTACATGCCTTAATAAGAGGGCATGACAAAAGAGCTCATGAAGGGAGCACAATAAGCTTGTGTGAAGTTGCAAAGGCACCCAAAACTTCAGAAATGTGTCAAGAGAAGCGTGACAAGCTCAGGGAGGATACTCCCATTCTTCTACACAAAGTAGAGTCTTCATTTAGAGGTTCACAAAGAAGAATCATGGGAAAGGAGGAAGCTTCAAAATCTGAAAGACAAGAGGAACCAACTACTTGTTTGGTCTCTCATGAGCCTAAAAGCATGGTGGTTTCTACACATGAAAATGAAAATGCAAGTGTTGTTTCCCCACTCCAAGAAGTGGAAGAATCAGCCTCTATACAACATGAACTTGTTCTTGTTGCAAGGGAAAGACAAGAGACTATCCTTGGAGCTTGCTCAAGCAATTTCCTAGGATCACTACGGCCATATCCGAAATGAGAGCAACATGATGCTCTAAGTTTCAAGTTGGAATTTTTCTTGAAAGGTATAACTTGTGCTCTCTTGAGACTTTACTTCCATTTTTACATGATGATTAGACTCCAAATCTGCCTAGTCCACTTAGAAGCAATTTCATACTTTAGAAAAATAAAGGATAGTAGTATTGGTTGTAACTTCTACAAATTGTCATGGGTTAAAATTGTGAATCTTGTTGAGAAGTTGATAAATTGATAATTATACGTATTTTTATCCCTTTAATATTATTAGGGATTTTTTACGTGATACCCCCAAGTTTTTTTCGAATTCTACATGGTACCCCTTCAATTTTCGAAACATATATGGTACCCCCAAGTTTTAAATAAAAAATAAACCGTAACCTGGAGTTTTAATTCCATCAATTTTGACTGTTAAGTGATGGTAGGATTTGTCGTGTATCCTAACCAACAATAAACTACCGATTACACCTAGTGGGTAGCTAGGGTAAGTCGGGATCGTATCCACGAGGACGCTATTGCAAGGGTTAGACTATGTTCACCTAAAACGAGACTAAATCACCAAACAAACACAAAGAAAGCGATAATTGGAAAACTATGGTGGAGGAGAAGTAAGAACTATACTAACAATGCTAAACAATGCTATCGAACTAACAAATAAACTAGAGTAAACGATGACTAACTAAGACGATGGATCAAATATGGAAGGAAGTGGGGTAGGTCGGGTTCATAGGAGTAGAAGGGAAATTGGGGTGATCAAGGGTATAGGTGTCTCCTAGTTGCTAGGGTCGGTCCGGGCTCTCGCAACTTAAACCGATGTCAAGGTGGGTCCGGGCTCTCGCAACTTAGACCCTAGTTCGCGCTCTCGCGACTAAACTATTCTCAACATTTCCACATAATAGACAATCAATGAGAAGATGAGCACAAGTATGGGAAGCATGGCCACTACAACTCATACAAGCATATCAACAAACACATAGAGTGCCCACAATGTGACTAACAACAAAGATTCACCCTTTTCCCTAAATCAACCCTAATCATCCATAATCTACCCCTAATCCCCCTACTAACCCCACAAGTAATCTACTTACTCATTATCAATGAAAAACTAACAATAATAAGAGAAAACAACATGAACATCCAAACATCCATAATGAACAATAACAATAAGTATATGAAAAAATTCAAACAAGATTAAATAAACAAGATTAAGAGTAGGGATGATTATACCAACACTAGGAAGATGAAAAGATGCAATCTTGTATAAATAAGAACCTAAATAAAACCCAAGGTTGTCAAGCTTGGAGAATTCTTCAAGTATCCTCTCAATACAAGAACTAATTACAATGGATTAACTAAAGATTAACAAAGATTAAAGGAAGATTAAAACTAATGAGTGAAAGTAAATCTAGGGTTTTAGGGTTTTTGAGAGGCTTAAGGAATGCTAAACTATCATAAGATATGTTACTAATACAAGAAGGGAGTATATATATGGGTACAAGAATGAAGGAGAATGAAATAAAAGATTCGCGGTGCCCCTGTAGCGTCCCGACCGGGACGGGATCATCCCGACCGGGACGGCTCTGTCATCCCGATCGGGACGAGTTGGTCCCGACCGGGATGGGCACACAGTGGCACCCTTTAACGTGCACCCCATCCCGAACGGGATGGGTCGTGTAGGCCTCCCTTAAGAGCTCTTTGGTCCCTCCTTGCCTCTCATGGGCTTCCCATCGAATCTCGGGACTCGGGATCGGGTCTCGGAGGATCGGGATTGGGCCCCAAGGTCTCGGGGTCGATTCCAAGGCATCGAGTCATCGTTCCTTTACTCTGTTGGCTCCAAAATGTGTATGTATAGAGTCGGAATCGCTCCAACTCTTCCAAATCGGTCTCGGGAACCTGAAGCGAACTAAAGGAAGCATAAGAAGCCCATGAATCGCTCCCAAGGAGCGATTTCACAAGGAAAAAGGGACCAAAACACAACAAAGAGGCACTACAAACTACACTTATCAACTCCCCCACACTTAACCCTTACTGGCCCTCGAGTAAGCACACTCTAACTACTAAACTAGCCGAGCGGGTATTATCGCACCCTACGCCCTTTCAACTCGCGCGAGTACACTTAGAGGACAAGTGTACTCCGCAAGGCAAGTGGGGTCTTGCGACAAAACTATGGATGCAACCGGACACAAAACACACAAACAAACAAGCACACAAACAAACACTTAATCGGTTGCACCCAAAAGAAAACAAATACCGCTTCCCTCTAGAAGCGGTGAAAGGACACCGGTTTAGGACTCGAGGTAAGTGACAACGTTCCCAAGCTAGACATACAAACCAAGGTGTACTAGACCCTAATAGTATGACGATAAAGCAACAAAAACGTTGGTAACTTACCTAGGTCCTCCTAACTTTCTAAAAACGTACTACGGGAAGATCGGCGGAGTGGAAAAGTGAAGAACCACGGTGTTAGTCGACACTGTAGGTAAGTGAGACCCCGCTCCCTTTAGCGTGAGCCAAGAGGGTCGTCCCGTGTCCAAGACCGCCTAACTAGTCCAAGTAAAAAGGTGGAAAACATGCAAAATGAGGGAAGACCGACTAATGCCGCTATCATCCTTCCTAGGGACTCGGTCCTTTGGTAGGCTCTTCATGGCAAAAGTCGGAAAAAGCCTTATTTTTGTGGGGATTTCTTTTTGTGAGACGGGTTTTCTTTTGGCATTTTCTTTCTTTTCGACATTTTGATTTGTTTGTTGTCATGCCATTTCTTTTTCTTCTTTTCTTTTTTCTTTTTGGCTTTTGTGCCTTTTCTTTTTCTTCATTCTTTTCTTTCTTTCATTTTTCTTTCTTTTCTTTTCTTTGCCCTTTTTTTTTGGCAAGATATGGCTTTTTTAGCATTTTCATTGTATAACAAGAAAGGTAGAAATTCAACAATTTGCAATTTTATTGAGTGGATGTGTGTAGGAGGTAGGGGAATGGGAGAGTCGGGGGCGCGCTTTCCCTGTTCAATCCCACAAAAAGGTGGAGAACTTGGACTAATCAAACGATCCTAAACACGGTCACCTAGGGGACGAGACTCGGTAACCAAGGCCTTTTCACACCGTGGGTGGTCATAATGGTCAAAGGTGCAAATCCCGTAGTAAATTCCTAGTAAGCTAGGCGGACTCAAGGTAAAGGACCAACGAATTCATTGATTTAGGGTCATTCTACTAGGCTAAAGTCCAAGACTCGATTTACACTACTAGGAAGGGAAAGTAAACACTCACACACTAGCCTCTAAACCGGATTTTCGAAAACCTTTTACACACAAGACTCAACAAACATAACACAAAATAGAGACTCAACGAGAACGAAAGAAAAAGAAACAAAAAAAGGGAACAAAATAACACAAAACAAGACAAACACATAAACAACATAAACACCACCCCGATATTCCATACAAGTCACCAAATCATCCACCAATATGCACAAAGCTCCACCCGAGCACACAACATCACAATTTCCTCCAAACTCCACACGAGACAAAGGGGAAAAAGGGATAGAAAGTGTTACCGGAGGTCTTGAAAGCTCTCCAAATCATTCGGTGATTTAAGCAACCTATAAGAAAAAAGGGAGGCAAAACAAACACAATACAACAAACACACGACACAAAGACACAAAGGAAAACACACAAAAGAAAAATCTTTTTGATTTTTTTGAAATATTTTTCAAATTTTTAGGGATTTTTAAGAATTTTTTTTTCGAAAAACTAAGAAAATAAAACTAACTATGATAGAATATCGCTCCCCCACACTTAAACCGAGCAATGTCCTCATATGCTCAATCGTAGTGTGCGGAGAGACAAAAGAAAAAGAAAAGAAACTACGAAAATAAAGCTAAAAATCAAAAAGAAAAGTGGAGAAAAGGGTAGAAGGTGTCCGGCCGGGGTGTAGTCAAGTCACCATGGGCCGAGACAAGAAAAGATATGGAAGGGGGAAGAAATAAAAAGAAATTAATAAAAGGAAATGGGAGGGGAGGGCTAGGTGTAATCAAGTCACCTAGCCCGGATTCCGTCCAAATCCGACTAATTCCTAAAAAGGGTGAAAATCTTGCATACTTGGATTAATCGATTGACTCTCGACGTAATCACGTCGTCGGGAGTCGGGAGCAACCATACTACGGCCTCGAAGGCCACTAGATACCATGACTCAAGGGAAGGGGGCAAACAATGAAAAACAAGCGATAAAAAGACGGGAAATTAAGGATAGTTACCCAAACCGAGCGGCTAGTAACAAACTTGCTCCATCGTCTCGATGATCATTAGAGGCTAGTCGCTTGTCTTCTCGGTTACCATCTCGCTTCACACTCAAGAAGAACTCACGGTAGAGGTAGTAATGGTAAGGGGTGGGATTTGATGTGAGAGTCGGTGTAAAGTGGATAGGAAATGGAGTGAGGGCATGGCAATGAAGTATAAGGGGCATATGATAAGGCTAGGATAGCTAGGGAGGTTGGGAGGGGGCATAAAATGGTTGGGTGGAGTCAATTGTCGAAGAAGAAACACAAAGGGGGAGTAGAGGACCATCCCGGTCGGGATGGTTGGTCCCGGTCGGGTTGCCTCACTCGTCCCTGTCGGGACGCCCTCATCCCGGTCGGGATGGACCCACAGTGAGCTCGAATTTGTGCACCCCCATCCCGATCGGGATGCCACGCCTGTCCCGGTTGGGACGCCTCTTCCCGGCCGGGATGGGTCTTCTTCACCTTCCACAATCCCAAAAGCTTGCTCCAAGCTTCAAAAACCCGATCCTCGTGCTTACAACACAAGGTATATAATAGCCATTCTTCTCTAGGAAGCATTCTCACTTCACCTATCAAACAATACTCAAACACACATCAAACTCTCTCCCTCACAACGCTCATCAATCAATCCAAATAACAAGAATTCACAAAAATCCAAAGCAATTACAATAAAGAGATATATACAATGAGACGGTTCTTGTGGAACTCCGTCAAACCAAGGATGGTGCTCTCTTCATTCTTTTTCAACAACCTCCAAACCGATTCCATCTCCATCAAGGGCACGTAGGAACAAGTCGAAGGCCCTAGAGAAGTCTTCAATCAAGCTCGAGATATAACCGACCACATACCAAGGCTCTTCACGGCCTTGCCTTGACGTTCCCGGGGCATCCCGATCTACTAAGTTCAATGGCTTGAACTTGTACTTGCGATCCTTCGGGATATACTCAAACGTCCAACGATCCTCATGTGGCTCCAAGGGTGGCTCATCTTGCTCCTTGTCATTGCATTTGTCACCTAACCCATAATATGGGCTCTCATCCTCCTCACTCTCGGAGTCATCATCATCAAGTACATAAGAGTACTTCTTCAATCTTTGTCCCGAATCTTTCCCTCGATCGATGTCTTCCGTGGCATGGATCACATTACACGTCTCGGTCATAGGCGAAGTGTTGCCTTGGAGGTCGAACACTAACTCTTCGTCGCCTAGTTGAAAGGTAATCCTACCCTTCTTCACATCGATCACGGCACCGGCGGTGTGTAAAAATGGGCGTCCAAGGATGATGGGAGTGTTATCATCCTCCGGCATGTCAACCACAATGAAGTCGACCGGAATGAAGAATTTCCCTATTCGTACCGGCACATCCTCTAACATTCCCAATGGTCGGTTAAGAGACCTATCGGCCATTTGGAGTGTAATGGAAGTACATTTCAGCTCCGTCATCCCTAATCGCTCACAAATGGTGTAGGGAATAATGCTCACACTCGCACCCAAATCACACATAGCTCTCTTGATCTTGTAATTGCCGATGGTGCATGGGATAGAGAAACTACCCGGGTCCTTCAACTTCGGAAGCGTGGAACCTTGAATAAGCTTGCACACCACCCTTGTGAACACTATTGTCTCTTCCTTGTCAATGGACCGCTTCCTAGCTAGGATTTCCCGCATGAATTTTCCATATGTCGGGATTTGGGTAAGTAACTCGGTGAATGGGACATTCACATCCAATTTTTTCACGATATTAAGGAACTTGTCGTATTGAGTATCCACCTTAGTCTTCATTTGCCTTGATGGGAAAGGCAACTTGATTTGGTACTTATTTTGCTCAATGGGGGTGGATTCTTCAAATGACACTTTCCCTTTTCCCTTGTCTTTCTCTTGAAGTGGGGGAGGGTTGTCTTCTTGGGGTTTCTCAACTTCCCATAAAACTTGTTCCTCCATTGGATTATCAAAGCTTGATTCTTCTTGAGTTGGAGATGTCATTTCCTTTGTCAGTTCTTGCATTGGCTCTTGTTCACTAGGGAATGAAGGGGGGGTCATAGGATGTACCTCTCCTTGTGGTGATAGCATTGACATGCTCAAAATTTGGAGTTACACCTTGAGAAGGTAGTTGCCCCTTTTGCCTTGAGGAGCTCCCCGAAGCGAGTTGAGATACTTGAGTCTCAAGTATCTTCATACGGGCATCTCTCGTCGCGTTTTCCCCTTGAATATAAGTGAAGAGCTCATGATGGTTTCTTGACATGTCCATTTGACTCTGTTGCATATCTTGATTGCTCCTTTGTATTTCCATCAAAGTCTTTTGAATGTCAAAATCCCGAGGTGGGGATGATGGATTATGTGGAGTGTCGGTGATGGCGAGAGGAATGCCATAATCATGAGCAGGAGACCGGCTCCTAGGCTTGCTTTGTTGTTGTTGATTTTGAGTTGCTTGTTGACGGTTCCCTTGGAACCCTTGAGAATTACCTTGTTGTTGATGATGGTTCCCTTGGAACCCATGAAAGTTGCCTTGATGATGGCCTTGATTGTTGCCATGGTTGTTGTTTTGATACCCTTGAAAATTTTGGTTTCCTTGGAAACAACCTTGATTGAAGTTCCCTTGTTGGAACCCTTGCTTGTTGTTGAAGTTGCCTTGGTTATTTTGCTTGAAATTGTTGAAGGGTCTTTGGTTACCCACATAACCTTGGTAACCTTCATTGTTGTCCCGTAAGGGAGGTGGAACATAGGGACGATGTTGTTGTTGATGTTGAAGTGCTTGTTGTTGAGGGATTTGATTGGAAGCTTGGTATTGATTAGAGTAGGAGGCACCTTGCTTGAACGCTTGAAAGGCGTTCACTTGCTCAATACTTCCTCTACAATTCATAGGATCATGACCAACGATTCCACAAGTATCACACATCCCAAAATAAGGAGTAGGGGGTACAACTCTCAAAGCATTAACATCATGAATCGAGTGTTGGTTGGAGGAACTAGAGCTTTGAACTTGGTTGAGGTGGCTTTGGAGCTTCTTGTCAATGGTCTCCATGTGAGTTCTTAGTTGAGCCCCAAGATCAATGCTCAATTGTGTAATGGCATCTACCTCGTGCCTACCTCCTCGATTCGCCTTCCTAGGCCTAGAGTATTGGGAATTGTGAACCGCCATCTCTTCAATCCTTGACCAAGTTTGGTCATCCTCCACTTCGGTAAACCTACCGTTAGATCCCATGTTGAGTATGGCCCTTGAGTCTTCATATAACCCGTTCCAAAATTGTTGCACAAGGAACCATTGTGATAAACCATGGTGTGGATAAGAACGGATCAAGGCTTTGAATCATTCCCACTATTCATAGAGGCTTTCATCATCACGTTGTTGGAAACCCGTGATAGAAGCTCTCAATAGATTTGTCTTCTCCGGGGGATAGAATTGTTGGTAGAAGGCTAAGGCTAGCTTCTTCCAAGTGTCAATGCCAAGTCTTGCATTGTCCAACCCCTTGAAACATTGCTTCGCTTTACCAATAAGAGAGAAAGGAAATAATACCCACCGGATTTGGTCTTGAGTTATTCCCGTTTGCGAAATAGCGTCACAATAATCCGAAAAGGTTTCCATGTGTTGATGAGGATCTTCGGTTGGTAACCCACTAAATTGACTTCTCTCGACCAATTGGATAAATTGCGTTTTCGCCACAAAATTCCCGGTATATGCCTCCGGTAAAGTGGATGGACCCGGCAAAACGTCTTCCGTGAAGATTGAGTGAGAAGAAAACTTAGGCATGATTGGATATAAGGGAGAAGATGATGGTGTAGACGGTGTGGATGTAGATGAAGAGGGGGAACTAGGAGAAGAATTACTGAAGGGATTGATGAAGGTCCCTCCGGCCGTCTCTCGAGGTGACTCGCTAAAGTTGGCTCCTTGGGCTTGCCCTTGATGAGTATTGCTTGCACTTGGTTGAGAGATCCTAACCCGGTTAATCGTCCGTTGGCGAAAGGCTCGAAAGAGTCTCTCCGGCTCTGGATTAAAAAGATAGAAGTCGCCTCCCCCTCCTAGGCATACACTACACACTAGAACAAACGTGAGAACACCTAGTGCTTTGTGGGCACTAGGCAACGACAATCAACAAGCACAACTAAACACAAAGAGAAAAGAAAGCTAAGAAAAGAAGAGAAACTAGAAAATATTCACAAGAGAAGGTAGAAGGGCACAAAGAAGGGTAACTAAGTCTAGAAATAAGCAAACTAAGTCTAAACAATGCACCGTCCCCGGCAACGGCGCCAAATTGATGGTAGGATTTGTCGTGTATCCTAACCAATAATAAACTACCGATTACACCTAGTGGGTAGCTAGGGTAAGTCGGGATCGTATCCACGAGGACGCTATTGCAAGGGTTAGACTATGTTCACCTAAAACGAGACTAAATCACCAAACAAACACAAAGAAAGCGATAATTGGAAAACTATGGTGGAGGAGAAGTAAGAACTATACTAACAATGCTAAACAATGCTAATGATCGAACTAACAAATAAACGAGAGTAAACGATGACTAACTAAGACGATGGATCAAATATGGAAGGAAGTGGGGTAGGTCGGGTTCATTGGAGTAGAAGGGAAATTGGGGTGATCAAGGGTATAGGTGTCTCCTAGTTGCTAGGGTCGGTCCGGGCTCTCGCAACTTAGACCGATGTCAAGATGGGTCCGGGCTCTCGCAACTTAGACCCTAGTTCGCGCTCTCGCGACTAAACTATTCTCAACATTTCCACATAATAGACAATCAATGAGAAGATGAGCACAAGTATGGGAAGCATGGCCACTACAACTCATACAAGCATATCAACAAACACATAGAGTGCCCACAATGTGACTAACAACAAAGATTCACCCTTTTCCCTAAATCAACCCTAATCATCCATAATCTACCCCTAATCCCCCTACTAACCCCACAAGTAATCTACTCACTCATTATCAATAAAAAACTAACAATAATAAGAGAAAACAACATGAACATCCAAACATCCATAATGAACAATAACAATAACTATATGAAAAAATTCAAACAAGATTAAATAAACAAGATTAAGAGTAGGGATGATTATACCAACAGTAGGAAGATGAAAAGATGCAATCTTGTATAAATAAGAACCCAAATAAAACCCAAGGTTGTCAAGCTTGGAGAATTCTTCAAGTATCCTCTTGATACAAGAACTAATTACAATGGATTAACTAAAGATTAACTAAGATTAAAGGAAGATTAAAACTAATGAGTGAAAGTAAATCTAGGGTTTTAGGGCTTTTTAGAGGCTTAAGGAATGCTAAACTATCATAAGATATGTTACTAATACAAGAAGGGAGTATATATATGGGTACAAGAATGAAGGAGAATGAAATAAAAGAGTCGCGCTGCCCCTGTAGCGTCCCGACCGGGACGGGATCATCCCGACCGGGACGGCCCTGTCATCCCGATCGGGACGGGTTGGTTCCGACCGGGATGGGCTCACAGTGGCACCCTTTAACGTGCACCCCATCCCGAACGGGATGAGGCCATCCCGAACGGGATGGGTCTTGTAGGCCTCCCTTAAGAGCTCTTTGGTCCCTCCTTGCCTCTCATGGGCTTCCCATCGAATCTCGGGACTCGGGATCGGGTCTCGGAGGCTCGGGATTGGGCCCCAAGGTCTCGGGGTCGATTCCAAGGCATCGAGTCATCATTCCTTTACTCCGTTGGCTTCAACCCGATCCAACCCGATCACCAAGAGATGCTTCATTCATCGTCAAAATTTGACCACCACGCTGAGAAGATGTACACAAGATGAGACATATATACCTATTCCGGACTCGTTCACTCCTCATTCGTAGATATTCCTCATTTACTTCACTAGATCAAACCCAGAAACAATTAATTAATCTTTAGACAATTGTGATGATGAATACCCGACCAAAATTAGCCTTTAAATCAACATCTCTATTCTATTTTTGAGGGTTTAGGGGGATCGAAGAGGAAGAAGGAGGATGCTGAAATCTGAGATAAACCCATGTAAGAACAATGAAGATAGTAAGCAAAAGCGGGAAAGCTTGAGGCTTTTTCCACAGATTCAAGATTGAGTATATGGAATCTACTTAGTTTTCTGGGTTCTGGTTATTACTAATACTACTACCATACGATGATATTCTTCTTGGATTCACAATTTTTGTATCTAATCAACCATGTCTCTGTGGCTGCAACCGCTGTCAGATCTCAGGTTGATGCTACTTTTTTTTATAAGATCATTTTGGATATTTTACGTTTTAAATGATAATCGTCAATTTCCTGAGATTACCAATTTACCAGTTAGTAGAAGTAGACTTGTAACAATAAGTGGTTGAATTAATACAAGGGCTGGACTTCTGGGAGGTGGAATTGAAGGTGGTGAATGATGGGTGATGAAGTGTGCGTGGTTGTGCATACGGTAGTGCAAGACAAAGTCTAGACGTATACATAGTGGTATGATGGTGAAATCTCCAGCCGGTAGTAGGGATGTTGAACATACTGTTGTTGAAAGGAGTGCAATAGGGTAGTTTGAGCGGTGGTAAACTATGGTATGGGTTTGAGTTTGGGTGGGTAGTTGTGGAGGAGGGTTGTGACCTGTGATGGGTGGGCTTTAGGTGATTAGTAATAAGGGTAATTTAATTACAAGATTATCTTTAACTAAGTCCAACCAACTGCCACGTCATGACTTAACAACCAAAATTGACGGAATTAAAACTCAGGGTATGGTTCATTTCTCAGGTAAAACTCAGGGGTACCTAGAGCTGGCAAGCCTGATCCGACACGACTGACCCGATCCAAAACGCGAGTAAAATTGACCCGATCTGGCCCGGAAATGTAGTGACATGACCCGACCCGATCCGATCCGATGATGACCCGTAACCCGTTACGGGACCCGGACACGTAACCCGAAATGATCCGATAAATTATCTGACCCGACCCGACTTGATCCGAAAGCTGACCTCACCCAAAAATGACCCGACCCAAAAGCTGACCTGATGTGATCCAATGAAGATAAAAAAATATTTAAATTAAAATATTATTTAGTTTTTTTCTCCAGATATTCTTATCCAAACATCATTTAAAAAAAACTTTTAAATATTAAAGGGAAATTCCCACTTGTACCCTTTAACTTTTCACTTTTCCCACCTGTACCCCAACTTATTAGCAATTAACAATTATAC
Source organism: Agrostemma githago (assembly GCA_958450325.1). NCBI lineage: Eukaryota > Viridiplantae > Streptophyta > Magnoliopsida > Caryophyllales > Caryophyllaceae > Agrostemma > Agrostemma githago. The sequence continues at coordinate 34,893,584 of OY288256.1, forward strand.
CCCTAAACTCCATTAATTAGTATAAACCGTGACCAAACTTCATTTAGCCGTCAGTTTTTGCTGTTAAGTGCCAACATGACATTGATGACATGGAATTTCACTTTTTTTTTTTTTGTATATGTTTTCCCTCCAAACTACTTGCCTTTCATTTTCCCTCCAACTTTTCTTTCATTTTCCCTCCAACTTTTACCTCCAAATTTCCTAAATTTCTCTATTCTATTTACTATTTATTATTTACCTATCTACAATTATTCAACTCTACCTACACTTCTCTTTCTTCCCTTCTCTCTCCTCCAATTTTTTCTCTCTTACTTTTCATCATGTCATCTTCATCCACAAATTGGGTAAGAAAAAATAATCTCATTGAAGGGGTGGAATTTTGAAATCAAGTTTGCAACATTTGTAGGAGAAACGCAATACTAAAAATATCTGGGTCGGCATCTAACCCACGAAATGCGTACTTTAAATGTCTTGATTGCAACAATTTTGTGATGTGGTTAGGTAAGGAGCATATTATATTCGGTGAATGTTTCAAACGAAGAAATAATTACGATGAAGATGGAGCTATTATTGATGAATTGTTGGGTTTGAAGATACAAGTGAAGGAATTAGTGTCAGTAATGAAGAGTTTGAAGTACTGTATTGTTGCATTGATTATCTTTGTTGTACTACTTGTTTTCTTTAAATTGTAATGGGAAAAAGATGATGTAAGAAATAATTGCAATGCAAAAGTAATGGATTTTTCTTTCATAATCAACTACTGCTTTCATATTTCGCACTAAAAGTTCTTACAAAAGGAAATAATAGCAAAATTAATTACAGTAATTACCAAATCAAACTGACACTAGCAATTACAATAATTAAGTAGGTAGTAGCATGAGCTATTGTTTGAAAAAAACTAGCAGTAGATGTGTCAACAAAAAAAATACAGCAAGTACACATCTTCGTGACAGCGGTAAAAGAGCGGCAACATCTTTACAGTAGCAGCATCAATTCTGCCGGGCTGCAGCCAAAAAATCAGCAGCATCAAAGTGTTCAATGCACAATCAGCTCCCCAAAACAGCACCAAAACAGACCAAAAACAGCCCAAAAGTGACAGTAGCATAAGTAGCAGCAAACTAAGAAAATAACAGCAACTAAATCATCCAAAATACATTAGTTTTTTTGTCATAAAACGCAACTAAAGTAGAAGTAGCATCATTTTTTGGTCAGATTTTTGTCTTCCTCTTTCTGCCCCTTTTAGCTTGCTGCGAAGAACCCACTTGACTGCTATTTCCCACCCCATCTAAGTCATTCAGTGATCGCAAATCAGTGGTCTGAGTAGTGTCTTCAGTCCTTTGGCTTAATTGATTGTTTACTTGGCCATCTTGCTCCCTCTCCCTAGCGGTCAAGCCTCCTTTGCATGTCTTTGAGTTATGACCAAAGCATTGGCACTTCTTGCATCTAACTGTGATTGATCTCTTCCCCTTTCTCTTCTCACCCGGCTCTCTCCTTCTATTTCTTGATGGTCTGCCTACTGCTCTCCTCAAAGTTGGAGGCTCCAAGGTTGGCAAATCATATTCGGGCCACTGTTGTGTATCGGGGATTGGCTTTATGCATAGACCATAAGCGCTCTTGTACCTTCTCACACCGAACCACTCACTCACAAAATCAACTGGGTCTTTGTTGGCAGTAATAATGGCTCTAATAGCATGTTTGCAGGGAATTCCAGAAATTTGCCATTCCCCACATTTGCAAGTCCTATTGTTCAAAGACACAAGTAGATGAGACCTCCCATCATGCACTTCGTACTCATACCTGACATTTGATGCATATGCTTGGACCGTCCTAGAGTCCTTTGTAAGAACTCTCAGCCTGCTTAGGATGTTTGGACATACTCCATCATCTGGCCACGATTCAGCAATTTGTTGCCTTGTTGCATGTCTAACCATTGTCATTCTTCTTATGCCTGCATATCAACGTTATCAATATACAAAACATGAACTTAAGAAACAAATCATCTTAAAAAACATGAACTCATTAAATAGTTACATTACCTTCAAGAAGTGTTAGCACTGGGTTACATCTGTGAGAACCCAAAGTACTATTAAAGCTTTCGACAAAGTTGGAAGTATTTTCATCGTTTGAAACTTTTGGATCAAACTTATGCCTAGCCCAATAGGATTGCTCCCCTAGGTCCGAGAACCATGTACGGACTCCAAGCCCAGCATGTCTCACAAGCATTTCCATAGCGTTTTTGAAGGTGAATTCAGAATATCAATTCACTAACCTCCAAAACAGCTTATGCATCAATACTCCTCCGTACTTATTCGTGTCTAGTACAGTATCTCCTACCTGTGGTTGGCCAGACTTGCTCTAACGCAGGCTCAATACCCTACAAGTTCAATGAAAAAGAAAGGATTATACTTGAAACAATAAGTAGATTAAATAAAGTGACAATGAAGGGAGGTTATGGTACCTTTTGTCTGTCAGATATGATCGTCCAATCATCTCTACCACTTTCGGTCACAACTTGTTTAAGGTGCCAAAATAATTGACACCAATTCTCCTTATCCTCAGCCTCCACCACACCAACAGCAACTGGGAAAATCTCATTATTGCCATCAACTGCTACGGCAGACAACAACATACCACCGTGGTTCCCCTTCAAGTGGGTACCATCTACTCCTATTAAGCTTCTACACCCTTCAATTAATCCTGTAGACATTGCATTAAAGGACACAAAAAAATCTCTTCAACTGCAATGGCTTTTCTGGAGTGTCCATAGCAGCCCATGTACAATGAGCATAACTACCTGGGTTAGTCTCTTTAATGACCTCACAATAAGCTGGCAACAGCGCATAAGATTCATCATGCCCCCCATTAATTAAGTTCAAAGCTCTCTCTCTCTCATTCTGTACATGGTTGAAGACTTCATTTCAAGACCATACTTTTCCATCAACAACTTTTGAAGAGAAGTACCTGGAATGGAAGGATTCGCTCTTATGTCCTCCAACATTTTCCTAGCTGCCCATTCCGCATTTGCCATTGGGTTATGGTCCCTCACACCAACACAACCATGTTCTATATTTCTGATTGATTTAATAGCCCATGTTGTTCCATCTTGCAACACACTAGCATGTACCCTCCAATCACAGCCCACTGATGCACATTCTGCTGTGTACCTAAACTTGTCAGCCTTGGACACAATCACATAAAACCCCTCTTGAATGCAAAAGTCCTTTAGTGTGTCTTTGAAATGTTCTTTATCCATAAAAAGCATCCAAGGCCTCAACCTTATTTCCCCAAACACCTTGTCATCATAAATCTCACAATTTTCTAGCATTTTTGAGAGAAACCCATCTTCTACGTCCACAGACCACTCAGTAGTAGCGTATGGATCATACCCGTCATCAATCATTTCAAGATTGTTTAGGATATTATTATCCTCGTCTTCAAGATCGGAAATGTCCCTCTCATCATTAATTTCATCACTATCAGATGGCATGTAAGACCTATCAGACTCAGAACTATCACCAAACTCACCTTCATCAGCATACTCAACCCTTACACCTCTACTTTGTACTTGACTACTCTGCCCACCTGAAGTGGCTGCTGATTTTCTCACCTTAGGAACGAACACACCCTTCAATTTTGCAGTATACTTGGACAACTTGAACCTAGGTGGAGGGACGGGTTCATTTTGGGTGGTTTCTGGTTCATTTAAGGTAGTTTCAGGTTCATTTTGGGTGATTTCCAGCAGCGATGTTTCATTTAGAATAGGTTGTCTAAACCTAGGACTTCTTCTAAGGGAGAGTGGTTGAGAATCTTGTTGTCTCTGGTCTATCCTGGGTGGTGATGCTTGATCTATGGTCACATGGTCAATGGTTACAAGGTCTATGTGTGAGTCACTTGCATCAGGTGAATGCTCTGGTAAACCCTCGTGTATGATTATATCATCAACATTATCAGACTCTTGGCTTAGTCTAGCACTCCTTATTGGTGAAAAAATAGGAGTTGTGGTAGTGGTACTCCTTCTACATTGAAGTTTGTTCCTATGCTGAGGTTTTCCTACAGGAGAAGGGGCAGCAAATGTGGCAGGAGGGGCATCACTATTTTTCTGGGTTTGCCTAAGTCGCCTAGCTAGTAAGAGAACATTTGATGGGTTACTCCCACATCCCACCCATATGTCAATCTCACTTTTACCCTCAAACCTACTAAACATTTGCACAAGATCACTGTCTCCCAGCAATTCATGAGACTTCATAGCGTAACAATATGAAATAGTAGGATGTGTGGGTAGAGGCATCTTACTTTTCTCTGATTCGTCATATAAATCGTTGATGACATCCAAAAGCAAGCATTTGTCTGTATCTTCAACATTCACATAAACAAAGTTGCCTCGGAAATTCATTTTCAACTTGAATTTCTCCATTCTGCATATGTATTAACAACAAAAGAGTAAGAACAAAGTATCACAAGATAACCTAATTCAAGCTAATAGATGGTCTCAGTACAAAAGGGTGAACTGATAAAAACATTATGAAATTTGAATTCTGAAACTGTACTACAATGACTACGATATTTAAAACTACCTAATCAAGACAATAGACGGCCTCAGTACGTACCCAATCCAAATAGAAACATCCGTACAATCAAAAATGATCAAGAACCACAAGAATCGACTACAAATAGTGATGGATGCATAGACCAACAGTGAATGCGTAAACTTTACTCTATAGAAAAACAAAAAAAAAATTGATAAATTTTAGCAAGTCAATAAGCAAATACAGTGTCCAACAATATCCCCCAAAATTCAAAAAAAATTGATAAATTTTGCAACAGATAAATACAAACAGGCTGAAGAACAAAAGACTAGTGAGGAGCAGAAGAAATCAAGGATGTGTTGATATTAATGGGCATAATATGAAGGACGAAAATCTGGGAGTAATTTGAAGCCCTAAATAACCCTAATTTCAGAAACCCTAAACCCTAATCGGAGTTTTCAGAACACCTTCATAAATTTCGAATACCCACATAAATTAATCACAACATACACGAATTATTACTATAAAAGAATCCTAATTTCGATCAATGCTTTCAAAAATCAAAAAAAATGAAACAGTTATTGGGATGACAAAGAATATAGAAGAACCATACTTTAATCAGTTTGCCACATGAATTAGGTGATGATGATGATGTTGACGATGATGATGTTGTTGCAGGTGATGACGATGATGTTGGAGTGAAGGGCGATCGAACAGGGGAGCGAAGAAAAGAAGAAGAAGCGTTTGAGTTTTTTTTAAAAAAAAATTGAAACTGAATGGTGTTTTAGGGGGAGTGCTAGTAATTCCAAATACATGGTATGCCATGTCATAAGCCACTTGCCATGTCATTAATCTATGAGTGTCATGTTGGCACTTAACAGCAAAAACTGACGGCTAAATGAAGTTTGGTCACGGTTTATACTAATTAATGGAGTTTAGGGGTATAATTGTCAGTTGTTAATAAGTTGGGGTACAAGTGGGAAAATTGAAAAGTTGAAGGGTACAAGTGGAAATTTCCCAATATTAAATAAAAAATGTTTTAAAATGTATTAATCACACCTAAGTCAACTCGCTAATTATTGAACCGACAAGACCCGACCCGACCCAAACTCAACCTGACCCGTCCAATTTCCACTTCAAGACGTATTTTATAAAATTCATCATCCGTAGTATTTGCAGTTTTAATCTTCAATCACATATAAAATTACTTTGTGTCTACCAATGTAAGAATATTTTATGATATAATAATATTAATGTAATCCCCTAGAAAATCTAACGCGATACAGTGGCGGAAACGCTGTAGAGTCGGGATTAAAAACACACTGACAAACTACATCTTATTAAAACAAATGGTAAGTCAATACAAAGGCATCTTTTTACAAAAGGGCTAAAAGGAAAATCTCCAAACATGGTTATACAAATCCATAAATAAACATGAATCAAGAAAGAGTAGGATTCATGCTACTCGCTAGCTCACAACCAAAACTTAGTAGCATATACATGTCATGTTATAAACATAACAGCCACGTCAGTGGGGAGTAACTCGGACGTTCTCCCAGTCATATTATATCATATGAAAAAATAATAGTATTATTATTATTATATCAAAATATTTAAAAAGAGAAAACATTAAAACGATATAATAAAAATAAGTTTTCAACGGAACTTAAAGCACTTGTCAACCTGCAAGTCAAAAATCAATCGATAATAATAATATTAAAAAATGGCGTTATGGAAATTTGGTCAGTATGCACAAGGACAAACTTTCACTAGGATAATACTGAAAACTAGCTTCGGGAACTGTAGACTTAACTCATAACAGAATCCAGTCTCTAACTAGGCAACTCAACTATAACAGGACTGCGTGCAGCGAAGTCCTGGTTTAAGTAGTATACACTCTTCCTGGATACAAACCATATCCAGTTCAACCCGACGCGACTTACACGATGTGATATCTAAGTTTAAGGGCACAATGCACACTCTCATGAACACAAACCATGCTCAGTTCAACAACCAGTGTGCCCCGTAAAGATACATCAGTGTTACAGTTGATGGGAAAAACGTACATCCCAGACTATATTACTCTAACCCCACACTTGTTCTTATTCCATAACTCCAAAACAAGTCATTATCGATATTCAAAAATAAATATAATCAATATAAATAATATGAGGATAAAAGAAATAAACATTTTATATGAAAAGGAAAACTTTCTATAAATAGAAACTTACTGCTTTTAGAAACTTACTTAAAATAGAATTTCGTTATAGAAAATACGTAAGTTATTAAAATAAGTGAAATGTATAACAATAGCATTTCACGAAATTAACATTTTATTATTATCGTCGTTATCGTAACTTTAATATATTTCTAAATTCGTTACTCAAAATATAAATAAAATATAATAAGTCAATACATAGTATTTTATAAATAATTAGGAAACTGAGGTAAAATTATAATTTTTAGAAAAGAGATGTTTTAAGAAAAACGATATCAAAATTAATTGAGTCAACAAGTTTTATAAATGAAATGAATTTTTCAAAGGTTTTAGCAAATAGCTTTTATTAGTAAATAATACGAATTTTATTAAAAATAGTCAATGTAAACAAATAAGAAATTATTAGTGAAAATAGTCTCAACTAAAAATATATTTAAAACAAAATCGACTATTTTCTCATTTATTAGTATAATCGTAAAACGAAAATTAATTTATTAAACAAGTATAGAAACCTCGATTATAATATAAAAAATACGATTTTGAGTTAAAATTATAGATTAACGAAATATGATGAAATTACGAAATCGACATTATTTAGTTACTAGTGTTACGATAACCAACAAAATATTATAATTATCGTAAATAATTAAATTACTAACGATTTATAAAACGATATCGAAAACTTGTAAAATATTTAAGGTACACAATTTAAAATAATATTTTTAGCAAATAATAAATAGCTAAAATTAGAAAGCCGAAGTTAAAATATTTGCTACATACTACTACTCAAACATACGATATAAAATCGAGTAACGTCCTAAAGTTATCTCAAGTCGATATCTGAAACGAACTCGTACTCGTCCTTCTTGATCAATCCAAGCATCAAATTAGTAGAAATATCGTCTTTAAGCTCCAAGTTGTAGGACCGCTTCACAACAGTAGCATGATAAACCACGACAATCGAGAAGACAAAAATAAAAGAATGAGACAAGGGTAATCGACACAAGACGGAAAGGAGAAAGATCAGAAGATGAATATAAAATGAGTAGGAGGAAAGAATAGGGTCCAAAGTCGAGCAGCAAACGACAACATTCCGACAACAGCAACATCGACAACAAGGACAACAAAACGAAGAACAAGAAGAGAAATCAGAACGAGAACGAGCAAGAATTTATCGAATCAACAAGAATGAAATAAGAAGAGGAAGGACAGAGGGAATAGAAAAGCAGGAGTAACGTTAATAGCATCAGCAACAGCTTTGAACCCGGACAGAAATATCAAGCAACAAGGACGCGAACAGCAGTAGCAACGCAAAACAAACAGCAATAGCAGCGACAACAGTAACTAACGTACAGCAGTAACAGTAACAGAACCACAACAACGAAGCAGGAGAAGAAAAGGAAAAAGAAGTGGAGTGCAGCAACAATAAAAAAACAACAATGACGACGACCTCAGAAACCAGATCTGAACGAAGAATAGAGGACATAGTACAACAACGAATTAGCAACAATGACACGTGACAGTAGAAGACCAGCAAACAGCAATGGGGCGCTCATCGACTGACACACAACAGCGGCACGCAAGACATATCTAGACAATAACGAATGACAAAACGAAGAGAAGAAGAAGAAGAAGAATGAATAACAAAACGCTGCAGCAGCAGCAACACGCAGCAGCAGGCGAGAAGGACAGAGTGACATCGGACAGTAGCATCGATTCAACGAACACAGGAAAACAAATCAACAATAAAGCAGCTAGATAGCAACAGCGAGAAAGAAGAACGAAGAATGAAGGAGGGCACGAAGGAGATAAGAATTACCTAACAAAGACTGAACCGAAACCGAAACAGAGCGAAGGGTGATAAGTAACAGTAGCAGGAATAGTGGAAGAAGACGGAGAAAAAAAATTAAAAATGAAGAAGAAGACCAGGGAAAACCGACAAACCAGGCACGGAAACAACAGGACAACAAAACGTGACAGCAACAAAAGCATTGAACAACAACGACAACACAAAAAAAGAAAAGAAGGGGAGGAAATAAGAAGAAACCCGAGACACAACGGAAGCAATAGCACCAGTAGTGCGATATTAACAGCAGCAGCGAACAGAACGAAACAGGGGTACGAATTAAAAACGTGGAGTAGCAGAGGGAGAAAGAAGATCAAAAAGAAGCAGCAGATACGACACAAAAAGAGGGCGAACGGACACCAAACAACAAAAAGAAGCAGCAGATACGACACAAAAAGAGGGCGAACGGACACCAAAAAACAAAGAGCGAAGAGAAACAAAGAGCGAAGAGAAACAAAGAGCGAAGAGCAGTAGCAGGAAGCGCAAGACAAAACGTAGAAGAAGAGGAAACAGCAGAACATAGCAGCAGGTGCATCAGGACCGTAGCAGCAGAATTAACGTTAATTCCAGCAGCAAAACGAAATCCGAAGAAGAGGAACATACCCGACTAAAAGCTGCAACTGCAAAACAGCAGCAGCAGCGAACCCAGGCAAAAACGCAACAACACGACAATGGCAGCAGCATCAGCGTAGCAGCAGTAGTGAAACAAAGGAGAAAAGGTGGTGCCAAAGAAGGGTGAAGAAGGCAGATGATGGGGGTGAAATGAAGAATGAAAAAGGGAGAGGAGGTGAGCGCTAAAGAGGATGAACGAAGAGGCTGCCAGTGAAGAAAAGGGGATAGAATGAATCAGGAAAAGAAATGAAGCGGTGGAATGAATGAGTAAGGGGGGTGTACGCATAAAGTGGGAAAAAGAAATGAATCATGTATGTGGTCGACTAAAAAAAATGATAAAGAAAACCGATTAATTAAATGAATCGGGTAGGAGACGAATTCCGTAACGATAAGTTGACTGATCCACGAATCGAATTAATTAAAACGAGTTAATAAAAATCGGACCTTCAAATAAAATGAGTAAATAAAATTATTCGAGACGAAAACGAAGTTTATAGAAATAAAATAATTAGACGGTGAAATAATATTTCCCGATAAATAATAAATTTTCGATAAAGTAAATTAAATTGATTTCTCGAGGAAAGGTAATATACTTTTTGACGAAACTTAAAATAAATGAACTTCGAGTCGAAATAGAAATTCGAGCTTAAATATAAATAAATAAAAAGAATTTAGAATTTAAATTGTCAAAATAGACTTTCGATAAGAATTAAATTAAATGTATAAAACTAGTATAGACCCCGTGCAATGCACGGTATTTATATTATATTTATCTTACGTAGAATATTTCATTTAAGATTTAAAATAAAAAATTTATTATTTTATTTTTACTATTTATTGACCGTATAATTTAGAAATAGGAATAAAAAAATTAAATCACAAAACTAATCAAAATATTTGAGTAATGTCTTGAAATGCACGGAGTATTAAATAACGTGTAATTAATAAAAATATTGTTTATACTCCCTTCATTTTCATTGAAAGCTTCCACTTTTTCTTTTTCGTAAATTTCTTCACTTTCTTTTTTGGTATAACTCTTCACTCTTACCTAGGTGACCCACCTATTTTACACCCTCTCTACTTTTGAATATTTTATTATTATCCTTAAAAAAATGTGCCATTTTTTAGGTGGAAACTTTCATTGAAACAGAGGGAGTATTTTTTATATACTCGGTTTATATCATCTCACATCTCGAGATACCCACTTCTCTCTTTAACATACCATAAAATACATAAATATTTATCAAAAATTGTATAATAATGTACTTTTTTTTATGGTTAGCACGCCGTGATACGTTCTCTTTGTGTGAAAAAGCTATTCAGTTTTTCATTAGAAAATTACAAAATAAAAAAGTAAAAATGGATCGTCTCAGGTGTAAGACTTATATTATGTAATTTGTGAAAAAAAATTATATGGATTTTAATAGTATTTTCCGTATTTTGTAGTCTCCCCTACCAAAATAATCATTCTATATGATAATTATAATCCTCACATTTGAATAAATGAGAAGATCTTAGTCGTATCGAGTGAGTATATACTCCTTCCGTCCCGATGAATTGTTTGCCTTTGCTTTTGGCACAAAGAGGAAAATGTCCAATGATGAAGTGACATGTGAAACCAAATATTCATGAGGAGGTCAAATTACATATATATATATATATATATATATATATATATATATATAACATTCCTAAAATAGAAAGGCAAAGAATTCATTGAGACGCCCCAATATGGAATAGACAAAGAATTCATTGGGCCGGGGAGAATATATCTTCGTAAAATTTAAAGTAAATAGCTCATTTCAAAAATAAATTTTTTAGATAACTGATTTTTTTTCTCAAGGTTAATGACATCATATCTTAAAAGTTATCTAATTATTTTCATAAAAAGAAGTTTTTTTTTGTCAATTTCTTTAACATTAATGAAAATGAATAGTTTGCGAATTTATTAGAAAAATGTTCTTTACTTCTCAAATTAAATTAGTGTATGTTTGAAGAAAATGTTAGTAACTGTTATTGTCTTAGAGTAGTATATAGAGAACTTTCGGTGAGTTTATACTATGTATTAGGATTTGTAAGACCAATCGGAATATATATTCCATTTTTATATAGTTACTAAATTTTATATCGATGTTAAGAATATGATCAGAAAGATATTCAATAATAATCATAACTATTTTATATTCTATGTAAAATATTGTACGGGATAGTGCAATCTTCTGTTAACAAAAATAATGCAACTATTTGGTTAAAACAGAATACAATATGTTTATACTTTTTTAAAAAAAATTTGATCATACATTCCATATTAAATATTGTATGTGATATCTTCCATTTAAAACATGTGATTTTCGTAATCAATGTAATCAATCAAATTTCCTTAATTACATACTTTCTGTGGTGTATAGCTTTATATGTGATGTAGTGATATTTAAATTAGTAAGATGTTAGAGTGTAGTTGGAGAGGAGAAGGGTCATACACATGAGGTCAAGGGTTCAATTTGCACCTAGCTCATTTGGTCTTTTTTTTTTTTTTTTTGTTGTGGATAACTTTAGGCGGGAAAATATATGAGTTGAGTTATTTGGTTAGTGGAAAGAGGGATGAATCGAAACAGAAATAAAAATAAAAATATGTTTTAAATATAAGAAGAGTTTCCGAGTCAAATAGAATTTTAGGAGTTTGAAATGATTAAACGATAAATTCGTTTTATAATAATTTTAAGAATTACGAGTTAAATCGTAAATAAAATAAAAATACGTATATAACTTTAATTTAATTTATTTTATAAAATCAGGGGCGTTACAATTACGGGATATGTAATATATCTTCCCTATTATTATGCTAATATTTCTTTGCCATAATTGTGGTCTTATTGGAAATCGAGTCTTTAAGAGATATGCTATCACAATAATATCGGGCTAAATAAGGAGTCTTTCCATATTTACTCAACCTTGATGGAAGGTCGAGATTACCGTAATCTAAAACCCTAATAGAAAATCGGTCCTCTCTCTGCCTATATAATGAAGTATTCCCCATCAGAAACTCTATGCATTATGAATGACGAGAACAACACATATTAGGTTATAGGACAAGAGAGAGAAACCGTACCTATTATTATTTGGAGATCATATGAAGACGTATTATTATATTATTCAAAGTCGTCTTATTATTTATGAAGTCGTCTTATAGAAATCTAATATCATTCGTATTAGATTTCAAATTATTCCGTAATGAGGTATGTTTTAATCTCGTCGTAATTAATCTTTTGTGACTTTCATGAGGTTCAAAGATTTTGGGAATTGAAGGTGGTGAATGATGGGTGATGAAGTGTTCGTGGTTGTGCATATGGTGGTGCGAGACGAAGCTTAGACGCTTACACAGTGGTATTATGGTGAAATCTCTAGCCGGTAGTATGAGTGTTGAACTTATTGTTGTCGAAAGGAGTGCAATACGGTAGTTTGAGCGGTGGTAAACAATGGTATGGGTTCGAGTTTGGGTGGGTAGTGGTGGAGGAGGGTTGTGACCTGTGATGGGTGGGCTTTAGGTGATTTCATTACAAGATTGATTATCTTTAACTAAGTCCAACCAAGTGCCATGTCATGACTTAACAACCAAAATTGATGGAATTAAAACTCAGGGTTATGGTTCATTTTTTATGTAAGACTCAGGGGTACTTAGAGCTGCCAAGCGTGATCCGACACGACTGACCCGATCCGAAACGCGAGTAAAATTGACCCGATCTGACCCGAAAATGTAGTGACATGACCCGACCCGATCCGATCCGATGATGACCCGTAACCCGATACGACCCGCTTCAGGCCGACTCGAACCCGGACTCGACCCGACCCAAGGCGGCCCGTAACCCGAAATGATCCGATAAATTATCCGACCCGACCCGACTCGATCTGAAAGCTGACCCCACCCAAAAATGACCCGACCCAAAAGTTGGCCTGATTTGATCTAATGAAGATAAAAAATATTTAAATTAAAATATTATTTAGTTTTTTTTCTCCAGATATTTATTAACCAAACATCATTAAAAAAACAAAAAAAAAACGTTTGTATTAAATAAAAAATGTTTTAAAATGTATTAATCACCCCTAAGTTAACTCGCTAATTATTGATCCGACAAGACCAGACCCGACCCGGACCCGACTCAAACTCGACCTGACCCATCCAATTTCCACTTCAAGACATATTTTATAAAATTCATCATTCGTAGTATCTGCAGATTTAATCTTCAATCAGGACAATCACAACTAATTATTGTTACATATGGTTTCATATAAAATTTCTTTGTGTCTACCAAAACTATTGAAAAACACAATCAAAATTGAAATTAATTTATATTAGATGACATTCCGTTGACAATAACCAACCAAATTCTTGTAATAAATGATAAATAATAAAAAAAATAAACCGTATAATAAATTGATGGTTTAAACTAGACAAGACCTAACAAAACCCAGTCTAACCCGAACATGACCCGAACCCGACCCGGGAATGACCCGAACCTGACCCGAACCCGACCTTAACCCGGATGACCCGACAGCTCAACCCGAATCACGCGACCCGGAAGTGACCCGAAACCGACTCGACCCGAACCCGACACAAAAGGTGACCCGACTAACCCAACTCGTAAGCAACCCGAAACTGACCCGAACCCGACCCGACAACAGTCATGACCCCGATAATGACCCGATCCGACGGTGACCCGACCCGATTTGACCCGACCCGAACTCGACCCTCCCGCCCGATTGCCACCTCTAGGTAGACTTGGCAAAGTAAACCTAAACCCGAAAAATCGACCGAAAATACCTGAATTGAAACCGACTGAACACCCGATAGGATTAACTTGGAATAATACCCGAAACCCGATTCAATCCGAATCGAACCGAATTTGTACCGAATTTAATATAATCGAGTGATACCCGAACCCGAATATAACCGAACCGATAATAACCGAACTGATTGACGTGTGTAGACACCCACATTTTGACCGCCAGGTGTCTATAGCAGTTTCCGACAAACACCCGATGATGATCGGACGCAAACGTGCTTTGTATACTCAGAAACGAGCTCAAAATCATTGGCATTTGGCTTGGGATCATTATAGAGTACATATCTCACAAAACCAACCTCAAAATCAGGCCCAGTGGGTCGTGTCGAGTCAAATAAGACTAATTTGGGTCGATTCCGACACCAAGGGTAAAACCGTCTTTTAGCGACCGAGTCAAAACCCGTCAAAAATATTTCCGAGGTACGTGAGTCAGCCGTGACACCTCACACGGCTGATTCGAACTCTAATCCTACGAAAAATCAGCTACATAAAATATTAAACAAATCCGTTGAAGGATAGAATTCGATCTCAAGTAGGAATCCTGTAACACCCCTGATTTTATAAATTAAATAAATTCGAAGATTATGTTCGTATTTTATTTTGTTTACGATTTAGCTCGTAATTCTTAAAATTTTTGTAAACGAACTTATCGTTTAATCATTTCAAACTCCTAAAATTTTATTTGTCTCGGAAACTCTTCTTATATTTAAAACATATTTCTATTTCTGTTTCAGTTTATTTTATACATTTAATTTAATTCTTATCAAAAGTCTATTTCGGCTAAATTCTATATTCTTTATTTATTTATTTATATTTAAGCTCGAATTTACAATTTTTCGGCTCGAAACTCATTTATTTTAAGTTGCGTCAAAATATTTAATTCATTTCCTCAAGAAATCAACTTAATTCACTTTATCGAAAATTTATTATTTATCGGGAAATACTATTCCACCATCTAATTTATTTCTATAAGCTTCATTTTCGTCCCAAATATTCTATTTACTCATTTTATTTGACGGCCCGATTATTTATTAATTTTATTAACTCGTTTTAACCCGATTCATGGGTCAGTCAACTTATCGTCCCAAAATTTTATTAATCCGTAATGTCTTTTAACTCACCTTAATTGTAACTCATCCCCCCACTTGCATTCATTCCCTTATCCTTGTTTTATATCCACCGCTTGACTCCTCTTCATTCATCTCCCTCATCTAACGTACAACCCCCTTACTCTTTGACTCCCACCGTTTCACTCTCATTCATCTCTCTTTGTTTTTCATGACATATCCCCTTCCCTTTAACTCCTCTGAATTCTCATTCATCTTCTTCGTTTCACCTCCGCGAACCAATTTCTTCATCCTTTATCATCCTACATCTTTCTCCTTCGTCTTCTTCTTTTCTTTTCGAGCATTCGGCCTTTGCTACTCCCGCTGCCATGCTCGTTCTGCCCCTGTTCCGTGATGGTGCGCATCTGCTGCTGCCGTTTACCGCTATTGTTGCTGCTACTGCTTGGTTCTCATCCTCGTTCGATTTTATTTTTGGTGTGTACTACTGCTGATGCTACGCTGCTGCTATTGTTATTGTTGACGCTGCTGCGTTCTGTCTGTTGCTGTTATGTTCAATTTTACGTTGCTGCCGTGATTACTGCTGTTCTTTTCTCGGCTCCGATGTCGGTTCCGGGTCCTCTAATTCGGATAGGTAATCCCGTTCTCTTCGTCTCCTTCTTCTCTTTTCGTTCTTCTTTTTCAACTGTTCTGCGGTTGTGCGAGTTGCTGCTGTCTGCTCTGTTCTTATACTTACTAAGTACTGCCGCTCCTTCTCCTTCTTCCTAGTCTTTCCGTCTTTTCTTCTTCTTCATCTTCTTAAACTGATTCGTTACTGCTGTTGCTGATTCTCGCTGCTGCTTTTGTTAATGCGTAATTGCTGCAGTTTGCTCGGTTCCGATGTTGATTTGCGGTGTCGTCATGTGTTTTGTTGCTGTTTGTTATGTTCTTATGTCTCTGCTGCCTTTTCGTTCTTATTCTTTTCTTCCTTCAATTCCTTCTTCTTCTTACACCGATTCTCGTTGATGTAGTTGCTGCTACGCTGATGTTGTCCTATTTTCGATCTTTTTCCCCTTCGTTCTTCTTCTCCTTCCTTTTCTTTCTCGTCATTTCCTGATGCTCGTTTGTGGCTGCTGCATTTGTGTCGTTCTATTTTTTTTCCCTCCGTCTTATCTCGTTTTCTTGTCCTTCTTCTGTCGGTTTCGATTCCCTGCTTTTTGTCGAGTGATGTTGCTGATCGTTTTTGTTGTTTTTGTACAGTACTGCTGCTGTACGTTTTTCTCATCCTATTTCTCGTATTCTTTCCCCTGTTTTTCTATCGTTTTCCGTTCTCTGCTCGTAGTTGCTGCGTTTCTGTCTCTTTCCCTTATTCTTCTTTCCTCGATTCTAATTCGTACGTTCTCGTATCTTCGTACTTTTCGATCCGATTCTGCCTTGAAGCCTTATTGAAGGACAGATGTCTGGTGACCTTCAGAGTCGAAGATTTGGGCTAGGACTTTTAAGAGATGCTAGTACGTGATCGGGTTGGTATCGTCTCAAGCTAACTTTAGGACGTTACTCGATTTTTTATCATCGTATGTTTGAGTAGTAGTATGTAGTAAATATTTTAACTTCGGTTTTCTAATTTTAGCTATATTATTGCTAATCATATTAATTTTAAATCGTATGCTTTATAAATATTTCACAAGTTTTCGATATCGTTTTATAAACCGTTAGTAATTTTAATTATTTACGATCGTTATAATATTTTGTTGGTTATCGTGACACTAGTAACTAAATAATATCGATTTCATATTTTCTTCATATTTCGTTAAACTATAAATTTTAACTCAAAATCGTATTTTTATATATATTATAAACGAGATTTGTATATTTGTTCAATAAATTAATTTTCGTTTTACGATTTATACTAATAAATGAGAAAATGGTCGATTTTGTTTTAAATATATTTTTAGTGGAGACTATTTTCACTAATAATTTTCTATTTCTTTCCGATTGACTATTTTTAGTAAAATCCGTATTATTTATTAATAAAAGCTATTTTCTAAAAATAATTTGAAACCTTTGTAAAATCCATTTCATTTATAAAACTCGTTGACTCGATTAATTTTGATATCGTTTTTCTTAAAACATCTATTTTCTAAAATTTATAGTTTTAACTCGATTTCCTAATTATTTATAAAATACTATATATTGACTCATTATGTTTCATTTATATTTTGGGTAACGAATTTAGAAATATATTAAAGTTACGATAACGACGATAATAATAAAATGTTTATTTCGTCGGAAATGCTATTTTTATACATTTCACTTATTTTAATAACTTACGTATTTTCTATAACAAAATTTCTATTTTATGTAAGTTTCTTAAAATAGATAGTTTCTATTTATAGAATGTTTCCCTTTTAATATAAAATGTTTATTCCTTTTATCCTCATATTATTATAATGATTATATTTATTTTGAATATCGATAATGGCTTGTTTTGGAGTTATGGAATAAAGACAAGTGTGAGGTTAGAATAATATAATCTGGGGTTTACGGTTTTGCCATCAGCTATAAGGCTAGTGTATCAGGAATCGGTACATTAGTTGTCAAACCGGGTGACAGGTATCCCGGGAGTTGTGTACATTTTGACCTTAAGCTTAGGCCTCGCAGTAAGTCGCCGTCATAAGTTGAACTGGGTGACAGGTAATCCCGGGAGGGGTGTACATTGTCTTAAACTAGGGCCACGCATTTATAAGTCGCCGTCCTATTATGGTTGAGTAGCCTAGTTAGAGACTGAAGTTTGATTTGTTTGAACTAGGTTCTCGAAGCTAGTTTTTAGTATTCTCCTGGTGAAAGTCTGACCTTCTATACTGAATATTTTCATAACGCCAATTTTGAATATTTATATTATCGATTGATTTTGACTTGCAGGTTGGCAAGTGCTTTAAGTTTTCTTCGAAAGCTTATTTTTATTATCTCATTTAATGTTTTCCATTTTAATTATTTTGATACAATAATACTATTATTTTTTTCCATATGATATAATATGGCTGGGAGAACGTCCGAGTTACTCCCCACTGACGTGGCTGTTATGTTTATAACATGACAGGTATTTGCTGCTGGGTTTTGGGTGTGAGCTAGCGAGTAGCGTGGATCCTACTCTTTCTTCATTCTTGTAATTTATGGATTTGTATAAATCCATTTGGAGATTTTACTTTTAGCCCTTTTGTAAAAAGAGGTCTTTGTATTGACTTACCATTTCTTTTAATAAGATATAGTTTGTCAGTGTGTTTTAATCCCAACTCTACAGTGTTTCCGCCACTGTATTGCGTTAGAATTTCTAGGGGATTACAGTTGGTATCAAAGCATTGTTGCTCCCGACGCTTACACCTGATTTTAGGGAAAATACTAGTAAATGATTTGAATGATAATAAAATATTAGTGAGAGATGGGTAGAAACCAAAATAAGGACTTAACTTTTAGGATTAATTGTTCTTGTAACTCAATGACTAGCATTGAATATTTGTTTCTTTTATCGAGAAGAAGATGAAAGAACAAGATATTGATATGCTGCTCCAGATCGGGACAACACCTGCTTAGAACTCTCAACGCCTACTGACTCGAGTGGAAAACTTGGTGCTCCAAGAAAGATGCCGATGGTGACTTTTTAGCTCTGGTTCAGTTTGCTTAAGCTACAGGTTGGACGATGAAGAGTAGATTCATGTTCCAAGATGCTGCAGTAGATCTAGATGAAGCAACACTGAGGTCCTCGTGTCTCTACGAGGAGGTGAAGATACCGTTAGTCCCTTTGTGGAACCTTAGAGGTCTAAAGATTCTATTCTCGTTTTAAATCTTTGTCATTTAGGATCATCGATTCTCTTCTTCCTTCCTCTACTTCTTCCAATTCTTCTCGTATATGTTCTCATCTTCATTCGCTTGGTGAATCTTTGTTCTATTCTCCTACTTTACCATCTTTCCTCTTGAGATTCTTGGTTTGACCGAATTCCGTCTTGGTGAACCCGTGTTATAGGTGTTTGAGATTTAGTAAACCCTTATTACCTATGAGTTGAGGATTGTGAGCCTACCCTATCTTCTGAGTAAGTAAGAAATTCTTGAGGATTTATTTGATTGGCAAATTGTTGATTGATGGAATTAGGATGATACTTTAGACACTGAACCTTGGGTGATAGGTTACCTTGATTATTTGGAAGACTTTAAAGTTGAATAATCTTTTGGAGTAGAGTATATCATATTTTGATGGTTGCCTAATACCTAACCTAGAACCGAACTAAGTGTAATTGATAATATTACCTTGGGATTCTTACCTATTGCATATTTGATGGTTCTATCGTGAATATTTGGGATTCTAGAGTATCGTTTAAAATGTTAGCCAGAGTGTCGTGGTACCATTAAAGGTTTTCATTAATCTCGTTAGAAATTTTGGTTGACATAGATTACCCGTGTTTCTTAAGGATTATATCGTTGATCGTTGTTTAAGGTTGTAACCTATGAACTTTGGAGTTGAGTGATCTAGCTTGGATAAATTGTTGTTAACCTTGAAGAAGAGAATCATGTTGCATAATTAAAAGTTGGATTGATCGCGTTGTTTTGAGGAATACTTAACGCGAATCATCTTGATGGATCTATAGTTCAGAACCCTTAGATCAACGAGACTGTGGCTTCGTTGAGTTAATATTTTGGTGATTTCGCTGATACGATATGAACTTTGGTGGAATTCTCAGAAACCTTAGTCGAAAGACGTGTTTTGAAGATGTGAGTGTTCGCGCCATTACCTATAGGTTTGAGCGTGTTTAAGGATTTGTTGTACTTTTCCAAGTTTTGTACTTGTGGCGTATTAAATATGTTGATGATCATTTTTGAGGATTTTGTACCCGAGCCTTGTTAAATTGGTGGATCTTGTTTAGTGTTCCTTACTCGAGAAATTTGGAGTGTACCTCGAGTTCAAACTTTATGAGCTTTGGATTTAGGAACCTTATCGTTTGCGAGTTTCTGTTTGTCTGATGACCATTGGAATTTTAATTGATGAGATTAGTTTTTAAAGCATTTGGGGATTAGTATCGTGTCGTTTGAATGATTGGATGGATAGTCACGTAAGACATTTTTGGAATTGTGACCAGTAGTACTACCTAATACCTAATAGTGGACTTAGCATTATTTGATGGAAATTAGGAACCCTGTTTGTGGGAGTCGTACCGGGAATCTCGAGATGGTTAATTTGTTTTCTATTCCTCGAGAGCTCTTTTGACTCTCAGTTTTGTCCTCCCCTTAGCTTCTCTTAAATTCTGTTACCTCTTTTGCTGCTTATCCCTTCGACTTCTTTATCGGGTTTAAAAATTTTTGTTTCGATTTGTCGTTGACTCTGACTCTATTTATTCATTTACCTTTTTCCCGAAGTTATGTTATGAAAAGTTTAACTAATTTAAAATTTGGGCTATCGTAAAATTTTTAACATTTGAGTTATAAATTTCAAAACTTCGTTTTCGTTTTCGTTTTTGGTTGTTAACATATATTTAGTCATGTTTCAAAATGCCATAATAATTTATTTTAAAGTATTTCAAAATTATTTCAATTTTCAATTTTCGAGCATGTTTAAATTTTACGAAAACTTACATAATTGCCAATATTTTGATTTCTATAAGATTATTATGTAAACGATTTAATATTTTCGAAAAGTTTCGTATGTCTAAATTTTTGTTTTATTGTCGTTAGACTTTAAATTTGTTATTGAAAATGTTTGTCGACTGATTCGATTCTTATTTGCCAACTACAAAACTTGATTTCTCCAATTTTTGTTTGGTCATAAAACAAAATATTGTCGAATTTGTTAATCAAAACGATTTTATGCTGCTTTGAAAATTTTGGGTGCTCTCCCCCTCGAGTTAGTTTACCAATATTCTTTATCGTCAATATTTTATCCAATAAATTTTGAACTTGCGATTATATTTAAATACTTTTTTTTTTTTTGAGAATTGAGCCCAACTCTTCTTGAAATAAATTTTGTCCTCGATTTCGATTTCATATCACGTTTGAAGTTGTAAATTTTTTTATTTTTTTTTTAAAAAAAAAACCGAGATTGTGATGCGAGTTAAGCATTCTCATTTTGTTCAAATGATATAACTTTATTTTCTAATCAATCCTTACCTTTTTATAAGTTTCGAGGACGAAACTTCTTTTTAGTGGGGAAGATTGTAACACCCCTGATTTTATAAATTAAATAAATTCGAAGATTATGTTCGTATTTTATTTTATTTACGATTTAGCTCGTAATTCTTAAAATTTTTGTAAACGAACTTATCGTTTAATCGTTTCAAACTCCTAAAATTTTATTTGTCTCGGAAACTCTTCTTATATTTAAAACATATTTCTATTTCTGTTTCAGTTTATTTTATACATTTAATTTAATTCTTATCAAAAGTCTATTTCGGCTAAATTCTATATTCTTTATTTATTTATTTATATTTAAGCTCGAATTTACAATTTTTCGGCTCGAAACTCATTTATTTTAAGTTGCGTCAAAATATTTAATTCATTTCCTCAAGAAATCAACTTAATTCACTTTATCGAAAATTTATTATTTATCGGGAAATACTATTCCACCATCTAATTTATTTCTATAAGCTTCATTTTCGTCCCAAATATTCTATTTACTCATTTTATTTGACGGCCCGATTATTTATTAATTTTATTAACTCGTTTTAACCCGATTCATGGGTCAGTCAACTTATCGTCCCAAAATTTTATTAATCCGTAATGTCTTTTAACTCACCTTAATTGTAACTCATCCCCCCACTTGCATTCATTCCCTTATCCTTGTTTTATATCCACCGCTTGACTCCTCTTCATTCATCTCCCTCATCTAACGTACAACCCCCTTACTCTTTGACTCCCACCGTTTCACTCTCATTCATCTCTCTTTGTTTTTCATGACATATCCCCTTCCCTTTAACTCCTCTGAATTCTCATTCATCTTCTTCGTTTCACCTCCGCGAACCAATTTCTTCAGCCTTTATCATCCTACATCTTTCTCCTTCGTCTTCTTCTTTCCTTTTCGAGCATTCGGCCTTTGCTACTCCCGCTGCCATGCTCGTTCTGCCCCTGTTCCGTGATGGTGCGCATCTGCTGCTGCCGTTTACCGCTATTGTTGCTGCTACTGCTTGGTTCTCATCCTCGTTCGATTTTATTTTTGGTGTGTACTACTGCTGATGCTACGCTGCTGCTATTGTTATTGTTGACGCTGCTGCGTTCTGTCTGTTGCTGTTATGTTCAATTTTACGTTGCTGCCGTGATTACTGCTGTTCTTTTCTCGGCTCCGATGTCGGTTCCGGGTCCTCTAATTCGGATAGGTAATCCCGTTCTCTTCGTCTCCTTCTTCTCTTTTCGTTCTTCTTTTTCAACTGTTCTGCGGTTGTGCGAGTTGCTGCTGTCTGCTCTGTTCTTATACTTACTAAGTACTGCCGCTCCTTCTCCTTCTTCCTAGTCTTTCTGTCTTTTCTTCTTCTTCATCTTCTTAAATTGATTCGTTACTGCTGTTGCTGATTCTCGCTGCTGCTTTAGTTAATGCGTAAATGCTGCAGTTTGCTCGGTTCCGATGTTGATTTGCGGTGTCGTCATGTGTTTTGTTGCTGTTTGTTATGTTCTTATGTCTTTGCTGCCTTTTCGTTCTTATTCTTTTCTTCCTTTAATTCCTTCTTCTTCTTACACCGATTCTCGTTGATGTAGTTGCTGCTACGCTGATGTTGTCCTATTTTCGATCTTTTTCCCCTTCGTTCTTCTTCTCCTTCCTTTTCTTTCTCGTCATTTCCTGATGCTCGTTTGTGGCTGCTGCATTTGTGTCGTTCTATTTTTTTTCCCTCCGTCTTATCTCGTTTTCTTATCCTTCTTCTGTCGGTTTCGATTCGCTGCTTTTTGTCGAGTGATGTTGCTGATCGTTTTTGTTGTTTTTGTACAGTACTGCTGCTGTACGTTTTTCTCATCCTGTTTCTCGTATTCTTTCCCCTGTTTTCTATCGTTTTCCGTTCTCTGCTCGTAGTTGCTGCGTTTTTGTCTCTTTCCCTTATTCTTCTTTCCTCGATTCTAATTCGTACGTTCTCGTATCTTCGTACTTTTCGATCTGATTCTGCCTTGAAGCCTTATTGAAGGACAGATGTCTGGTGACCTTCAGAGTCGAAGATTTGGGCTAGGACTTTTAAGAGATGCTAGTACGTGATCGGGTTGGTATCGTCTCAAGCTAACTTTAGGACGTTACTCGATTTTTTATCATCGTATGTTTGAGTAGTAGTATGTAGTAAATATTTTAACTTCGGTTTTCTAATTGTAGCTATATTATTGCTAATCATATTAATTTTAAATCGTATGCTTTATAAATATTTCACAAGTTTTCGATATCGTTTTATAAACCGTTAGTAATTTTAATTATTTACGATCGTTATAATATTTTGTTGGTTATCGTGACACTAGTAACTAAATAATATCGATTTCATATTTTCTTCATATTTCGTTAAATTATAAATTTTAACTCAAAATCGTATTTTTATATATATTATAAACGAGATTTGTATATGTTCAATAAATAATTTTCATTTTACGATTTATACTAATAAATGAGAAAATGGTCGATTTTGTTTTAAATATATTTTTAGTCGAGACTATTTTCACTAATAATTTTCTATTTCTTTCCGATTGACTATTTTTAGTAAAATCCGTATTATTTATTAATAAAAGCTATTTTCTAAAAATAATTTGAAACCTTTGTAAAATCCATTTCATTTATAAAACTCGTTGACTCGATTAATTTTGATATCGTTTTTCTTAAAACATCTATTTTCTAAAATTTATAGTTTTAACTCGATTTCCTAATTATTTATAAAATACTATATATTGACTCATTATGTTTCATTTATATTTTGGGTAACGAATTTAGAAATATATTAAAGTTACGATAACGACGATAATAATAAAATGTTTATTTCGTCGGAAATGCTATTTTTATACATTTCACTTATTTTAATAACTTACGTATTTTCTATAACAAAATTTCTATTTTAAGTAAGTTTCTAAAAATAGTAAGTTTCTATTTATAGAAAGCTTCCCTTTTAATATAAAATGTTTATTCCTTTTATCCTCATATTATTATAATGATTATATTTATTTTGAATATCGATAATGGCTTGTTTTGGAGTTATGGAATAAAGACAAGTGTGAGGTTAGAATAATATAATCTGGGGTTTACGGTTTTGCCATCAGCTATAAGGCTAGTGTATCAGGAATCGGTACATTAGTTGTTGAAGCGGGTGACAGGTATCCCGGGAGTTCTGTACATTTTGACCTTAAGCTTAGGCCTCGCAGTAAGTCGCCGTCATAAGTTGAACTGGGTGACAGGTAATCCCGGGAGGGGTGTACATTGTCTTAAACTAGGGCCACGCATTTATAAGTTGCCGTCCTATTATGGTTGAGTAGCCTAGTTAGAGACCGAAGTTTGATTTGTTTGAACTAGGTTCTCGAAACTAGTTTTTAGTATTCTCCTGGGGAAAGTCTGACCTTCTACACTGAATATTTTCATAACGCCATTTTTGAATATTTATATTATCGATTGATTTTGACTTGCAGGTTGGCAAGTGCTTTATGTTTTCTTCGAAAGCTTATTTTTATTATCTCATTTAATGTTTTCCATTTTAATTATTTTGATATAATAATACTATTTTTTTTTTCCATATGATATAATATGGCTGGGAGAACGTCCGAGTTACTCCCCACTGACGTGGCTGTTATGTTTATAACATGATAGGTATTTGCTGCTGGGTTTTGGGTGTGAGCTAGCGAGTAGCATGGATCCTACTCTTTCTTCATTCTTGTAATTTATGGATTTGTATAAATCCATTTGGAGAATTTACTTTTAGCCCTTTTGTAAAAAGAGGCTTTGTATTGACTTACCATTTCTTTTAATAAGATATAGTTTGTCAGTGTGTTTTAATCCCAACTCTACAGTGTTTCCGCCACTATATTGCGTTAGAATTTCTAGGGGATTACAAATCCTATCCGAAAACCGATTCAAACACCCGACCAAGTGCAAACACTCGGCCGAGCATGCAGCCCTCTTCCAGCCGTGTTCCCTTGCTTCTTCGACAAGCAAGCGGAATTCTCATGCCTTTCAGCTTCTTACGTTTCCTATCCTAAGCGGTAGTTCAAACCCGAAGCACCTCTTCTAGCCAAGGTCGGGAACTCCCTATAAATAGCCCCTTGCATACAACACTTTTGACAACACATCGATTCATCAACATCTATCATTCAAAATTGATTAACATCAATCATTCATCATCAATCAATCATTATCAATCATCAATTTTCCCATACATTCAAACATCTTTTACACATCGACATTCATTTAGTATCAAGAAAACCGATTATTACAAAAACCGAAGGAAACCGGCCCCTTATACCCGACACCCTTCACCGAGACCACGTCCGACAATAGACCGGCCGACTCTCACGTCCAAATCAAGACACCACAAACTCACCGACATCCACTTGACGCTCTTGTGCCCAAGCCACGTCCTGACGAGCCCCGATCCGAGTAAACGGAAGCATGTAGGTTGAGGGTGTACCAAACCCGATTTCTCCTTCTTCTTCTTCTCTTCTCCTTCTCGTCATCCGTCTTTTATATGGGTCCTCATCCGTCTTTTTTTTTATGCGTCGTATGTCGTCCTATTTACGGGTCCTTCGTCGTTTTTTCTATTTTCTAATACCGATATTATTAAAAACTATTTTCATATATCGAACATCCTTCAAAAATATGATATCAACTCTATAGTTGAATATTGTATCAAAAAGAATTATATTAAATCTCGTCGAAGCTAAGAAAATCGTTACATTTTTTTTTACAAAATACAACGATTTCAAACGCGGAGAGAATTAACATTTTTTTTTCGTTCAAACTCTTTTTTTTTAAAAACAATTTTACAAAACTCTTTTTTTAATTCATTCCGAATATTCGATATCGATTTCATAATCGAATATCGAAGACATAAATCAAGTATAAATTAATTCATATTTGTGTGCGATTTATCAAAATTAACAATTTTCGAACAACGATCGAAATCGGGACAGTCCCGCACGTGAGTCGCGCCCCACCCTAGCGACTCGCGCACGGGCCTGAAACCCGCGCTCCCTTTTTTAGCTTTTCTCGTTCGTTTTAATTATTTATTCTACGAAACGATTTCTAAAATTTATATCTTTTCTAAAACTATTCCGAGTATTTGATATTGATTTCGTAGTCAATTATCGAATATAACGAATGTCGAAAATATTAGATCGAGTGCAAATTATGCGATATTTGTACGCGATTTAATAAAAGCATCGAATTTTCAAAAAACCGATTTCAAAAACAGGCCGCCACGCGACCCGCCGGTATCCCGGGCGAGCCGCGCGGCCGACTGTCACACGACACATCTTTTCTTTTTTTTTTTATTATTTTTCGAACTTCGTTTTTTATACAAAACAACGTCTTTTAACGATATTTTTCAGATTTCGATTAACATTTTTCTCGATCTCGTATATTTATTATATTTGCTATATTATTCACAAACCGATACTAACTCGTTTGTTCATCCTTTGTAGCAAATTCATATCTTTTTCCATTTGTTTTATTATACTAAAACGAACCTCACATGTTAAATTCAACTTTGACGTTAAAATTTTCATGCATTAAACCGACTTAGCAACCAATTCAATTCGTCGCATGTTTAGGAAAACAATGTTTGCATATCTTTCGTCGTATTACTAACGCGCGTATTAAAAAATCATTCGATATCCTAGTAGAGGCCGCTAATGTGCGGGCGGGGTTGGGTGTTCTTAGTGAACTTCCTAACACGTACCCTCACCCCTTACTCAGAACCGTGGTTTCCGGATGCCCGAAACCATTGGCAACGAGAGTCATTCAATATACGATTAACCGATCAAGTCGGCATCGGTATCGAAATGCAAAGGGACGAGCCCAATAAACTCTGACATCGAAAATGGGCCATATTTTGTATACGGCCCACTACGACATAGAGTGGGCTCGAACGGTTCCGAATAACCATAAAATTCGGTGGCGACTCCAAATTCGATTTAAATTTCAATTTGACCATCTCATATGGAGATTCATTCGCCTCCCCAAACCCGCGCGTGGCTGCGTCGGGGTGGACCTCTGTCATGTCCACAACGTGATTAATAAATACTTATTTTTTCATAAAAAAACCCAAATTTTGAATTCTTCTTCATTGATTATTTATTTGTTAATAGTTTTATAAATTATTACTTACAGTTTGAAGGTATAACAAACAGAAAATCAAATTATTTATTTTTTAACTCAAGAAATTTATGACCCGAGACTCACCTGACCTGCTATTGACCCAACCCGAACCGTACCCGACTTGAAATAACATAAACGGATAAAAGTGGCTAATCGAAATGAACCCGATCGAAATCGAACTGAAATTGAAATTTTTGCTAACCCGATTAAGATCGAATCGATTTAACCCGATCCGAAATCGAATCGAATGACCCGTTTGCCAGGTCTACCTCTAGGGGTACCATATATGTTTCGAAAATTGAAGGGGTACCACGTAGAATTCGAAAAAACTTGGGGGTATCATGTAGAAAATCTCATATTTTTATTAAGTTGTCGTCTTTCATATTATTTGAGCAAAAAGCATATTTTTATGACTTAACAGGTTAATATATATTTTAATATTATTTATATGCTAATCTAGGTTTTATTTTCTATTTTTTAATCTATTTAGAATAACTCATCTAATTTGAAGGTCAAATAATACATTGTCGTATACATTATGTAGGTCTATCTTAAGACGACGATATCTCACTGGAAACCTAAGCTCGAGACCTACAGGTTTATAGCATAGAGCAACATCAAATTTCGTCATCTACTAGGTCGAAATCGAGCTACAAGGCAGCAGACCAGCAGATATCGACGCCAAACAAATGGTCTGAAGTCCATTACTACAAAAGATGGATTAGGAATCAAAGAAACAAAAAGAAAAGGGATTAGAAGAAAAAAAGACCATATGCGCCGTATAAATAAAAGCAATTCTCTATATACTAAAAGAATAACACTTACTAAAATTTTTCCTCCAAAATGGACCAATTTCTAAATAAAGAAGTAATAGAAAATTCACAACATATTCAATGTCATTAATGACAAAAATTTATAGAAATAATTTTAGAAATTTTATGATATGATTTTTTTAACTTTGTGAAAAAAAAGTAATTTCTATGAATTGCAATTTTATTTTCAAGATGAATTTTTTTTACTTTATTTTTTTAAAATTACAAAATACAAAGTAGTACTATATCATTAAACTCCTTATGAAAAAGTTTCACAAATTATAGAGGAAGAAAGTTTCATTTTGTAAAAATATCATTTATTTACGACATATTGAAGGGAGTTTCACAACATACTAACTACTAAAAAATTCATTTTTATACATTTTTTTTAATAAATATTTACAATTTACGGTATATTGAAGATAAAAGTGACGTGTATCTCGAATTAGGAGATATCATATACGGAGTATAAAAACATTAACATTATGTTCAATAAAATGCACCAATGACATTTCAAGCACTAATCTTGATTAATTTTGCAGTTTCAAAAATATTTTCTTATATTAGAAATATACAGTCGGCGGCGGTTGGTTAATGCATGTAAAATTAAAATATTGCATTCCCAGTTTTAAATCCCCTGTATACTAATAGAATAGTGATGTCTACAAAATAGATGATGTGTCAACACCTCCTTCTCCCACTTTCTCACTCAATCTATAACCCTAACTCGGAGTGAGTCAATACATATTTCTTTAATCTTACAGTGGGCTAATATAACACTATGCCAATATATATTTCTTATACTTACCACCCATACCTAAATAAGAAAATTAAACTAATGATAATTGAATGAATTTATGGGTAACCCATTATTTTCACATTGACAAATAAAAAAAAAATTGTAACATGCACATCTATAATTATATAAAGTTACTCTATATCACATAAAAAGTTATAAAACTATACCATTAAAATTCTTTTAAAAATAACATTCATATATAATTATAAGTTTAACAAAAATTAGTCATATGTTTTGATAATATTGAGGAGAGAAGTATGACAGACTCGAGAAACATAAATGACATATTAAAAAAACAGTGGAGTAGTATTAATGTTAGAATACACATTTTATGGTACTATTAGTTAAACTCCCTATTTTAATTAGTTTGTTTTCAATTATTTTCTCAAAACAAAATATTAAAATGAAAAATATGAGAAAATAATGAATTGTTAATCAAAATTTATTTCGTATAAATAATCAACTGAAAATTAAACTTCTATATATACCGTGCTGGGCACGGGGTCTATACTAGTATGACAAGAACATGGAAGAGGAGGAAGAGTCGCACGAAGAGAGCACAGAGAACGAACGAAGACGACGACTCGACTCTGTTCTGATCAAATTTCATCCGGATTTTTATGAGCTTTTCTAATCTTTATCTTATTTCTATTTCTATTATGTTTAGTTTAGAGTAATTCTCCATTAGAGTATGTAATTGACTATTCGATGTTAGAGTTTATGAGATTATGTTAATATTTTGATTGATTAACTAGTCGCCATACCCGTGCACCGCACGAGACTATATTGTTTTATACTTTTGTAATTCACAGTTCCATCTTTTTTGCCTCATTGTCCAATATTTATTTAATTGTTTATTCATTTTTGTTTTGATTTCATGTCATCTTTGTAATTTTATTTACTTTCAAAGTAATTGTATGTCTCGTGCATACTTGCACGATATATTTCAACTGTTTATGTATTTTAGAAACCAATTGTTTATTATTAAAGATACAAATGCGTAAAGTTTAATTATTTGTTTATTATTAAATGTAATGTAAATAATGACATTTTTTTAAATATAATACATAAGGTTTAAAGTATTTGTTTAATATTAAAATAATGAGTAAATGGAAATGATAAGTTTGGAATTGAACTTCCGAAAAACGAATATGGGTAGCTTGGACTTGAACGGAGAAGTATAATTTTATAAATCTTAATGATTATATCGTTACGAAGCTAATAATACTTATACTGCGTAGTTGTTGATAATGTCATACAATTATAAAATATTAATACTATGGTATTTGAATTATTTGCATTTAATTTGTATATAATTTTATAGAAATTACTATTTATTATTTTCATAAATAGGATTGAGCCTTTGAAGGGAAAATTTTCATTGGAAATTATTCTTTTAGTGGATAGGGGATTCGACGTTAATGCTATAAATCAATAACGATGAGTTGTTGGCTTGGGTGTTAGATTTTTGAGTTTGTGAGAATGTAAGATAATTATTCTTGATGAAAATGAGATAAAACACTATAAGATGTAATGCACAATAACTACTCCAATAAATTGTTTTTTTTAACTTTTATTAGATAACGTTATCATCTTGCAATTGCTTGTGTTTTGGCTTTTATTTTTCTTTTGTTTTTCTCTCGCGTCTTTAATTTAGATTTTCAAATCTTGGCCTCTTTTTTTCCATACTATTTTTTTAGGGCTACTTTTTTCAATGTCACTTCACACCTATAACACATTTTGGATGTGTTAGGTTTGTTCTTAAAATATATGCAATGCATTATTTATAGTTGATGTACATACTAATTATTAACTTACCCCTTGTATACCTTTCTCTTCTCATTTTTAAATGGTGTGTCTACCGCAAGCTTTATAATTGTTCACATATTTTCATTTAATGCTTTATAATTAATAAATCTATTATTTTATTTTGTTAAATTTCAACCAATAAGATAGAGGTGACATGACATCTCTAAATCGTTTGAAAATGAAATAGTGAAATGTGATGGTATGTCGGACATTTAATATTATATATACGTGATATAACAACAACAACAACAACAACAACAATAATAATAATAATGTAGACACCCGCATTTTGCCTGCTAGTGTCTATAGCAGTCTCCAACAAAGCACCCGATGATGATCGGACGTTGACATGCATCAAAACAATCGAATAAGGACTCGGAATCAATAGTATCCGACGTGGTGGGCACTTAGTGGAGTACAAATCTCTCTACACCGACCTCAAATCTAGACTCAGTGGGTCACTTCCAATAAAACAAAGCTACTTTCAGCTAAAACCGTCACCGGGAGCAAAATCGTCTTTTGTCAACCGAGTCAAACCCAGTCAAAGTCATAACCCGAAAACAAAACAAACCAAAAAGACTCCAAATACACTCAAAGATAAAGTCAAAATGGAATCCTTTTTTACCTCAATTATATCGGATATCAATCCGCATTTTGAGTAACTTCTGATATGTGCGATTTCAACAGATTGCAACCAGGCGCCCCAGAACCGAGCTGCCTCAACTGGGGCGCCCCTGTACTGAGTCGCATGCCTCCGGGATCCGGACTTCTGGGTCGGAGTATTTCGCAAAACCTTATAAATACATCCTCACGTCCAACGTATCAAGGGTCGCAAAAATCATTTCTCGAAACCTGTGAGCAGAAAACCGAGAGCATTTTCTCCCACATACACATCTTAACTCACCTATATATACCGAACCGCTTCCCCTGTCTACGACGACTCCACGAGCCCGTATTTCATAACATTAATATGTAGGTTGAGGGTTTTCAAACCCTATTTTCTAATCTTTTAATCTCGTTTATTGATGGGAAGGATTTGTCGTGGAATCCCAACCGTCAATAAAATAACCGGCTATTCCTACGGTAGATAGGGCAAGTCGGGTCGAATCCACGGGGACGGTAAGAGGCGTCTAGACTAGGTCGGCCTAAGAACAAGACTAAGTCAACGGACTA
Source organism: Agrostemma githago (assembly GCA_958450325.1). Classification (NCBI taxonomy): domain Eukaryota; kingdom Viridiplantae; phylum Streptophyta; class Magnoliopsida; order Caryophyllales; family Caryophyllaceae; genus Agrostemma; species Agrostemma githago. Next base: position 34,925,564 of record OY288256.1, read on the forward strand.
AACTAAACTAGAATGATAGGAAGGGGAGAAAACTAGACTATGACTAAGGGAAACAAACAAGGAAAACGGGCTAGGATTAGGTCGGGGTCAAAGGGGTAACGGAATGGTCGAGGGATAACTAGAGCGAAGGAGGTAGTAGGGTGATCTAGGTTGGTCCGGTCTCTCGCAACTTAGACCCACCTAGAGGTTCATCCTAGAACCCATCTCGGCGACACACATGACAAACGGGGTTCTAGCGCGCTATGGTGGCCTAGGTCGCATCCGGGCTCTCGCTACTTAGACCGACCTAGGGGTCGTCCTCACCGGGCTCTCGCTACTTAGTGAGGGAACCGAACCCACAAAAAAACTATCACCCACAAGAGAAAGGCAAGAAAAACAAGTATTTGCAACTACTTAGTCATTCAAGCATTTCAACAAACATGTGATGTGCACCAAACCAAGAGGAAACCCAAATCTTCCACCAACATCTCCAACAAACCCTAAATCACCCAATCAACACCCTAATCATCCTACTAACCCTAGCAAGAACGCTACTCTAACATAATCAAACTATAATTAACACGAACAAGATGAATCAACATAAGAAAACAAAACAAACATACACAAACTAGTAATAACAATGAACAAGAACAAGACAATCAACTAAAGATTGAAACTTGGATGAAATAAACTAAGATTAAGAGAAGAGAAAGAAAGATTATACCTACTAACAAGATGAATGGAAGAATGAAAACTTGCATAAAAGAGAAAATCCAAATACATCACCTAAGGTTGTCAATTGATAAGTGTGGTTTGTAGTGCCTATTTCGTAATGTTTTGGTCCGAATTTCCTTGTAGAATCGCTCCTTTGGAGTGGTTTAGGGGCTTCTTATGCTTCCTTTAGTTCGTTTCAGGTTCCCGAGACCAATTTGGAAGAGTTGGAGCGATTCCGACTCAATACATACACATTTTGGAGCCAACGAGACTAAGGAACGAGGACTCGATGCCTTGGAATCGACCCCGAGACCTTGGGACCCAATCCCGAGCCACCGAGACCCGATCCCGAGTCCCGAGAATCGACGAGAAGCCCATGAGAGGCAAGGAGGGACCAAAGAGCTCTTAAGGGAAGCCTACAAAGACCCATCCCGTTCGGGATGGCCTCATCCCGTTCGGGATGAAGGGAGCATGAAGAGCGGCTACTGTGAGCCCATCCCGATCGGGATGGTCCTTCCCGACCGGGATGGTCCTTCCCGACCGGGAAGGGTGGCCCATCCCGATCGGGACCAGCTCATCCCGACCGGGATGAGCCCAGTTCAGCCCGCATTGTTTCCTTTCTTCTCCCTTCCATTTGTAACCCTATATATACCCCCCTCTTGTATTAAGACACCATCTTATATCATATGTTATCTTAGGTTATCTCCTTAAAACCCTAGACTACTTTAGGTTAGATTAGATTAGATTAGATTAGAGTAGATTAGTCGGTAATTAGTAGTTAATCATAGATTAGTACTTGTATTACGGGACTTCTTCAAGATCTTCTCCAAGCTTGACAAACTTGGATGTATGTTTTGGGTTTTCTTCATTAATGCAAGTTTTGTTCTTTCTCCTTCACTAGTTTGGTATAATCCTTTCCTTTTCCTCTTAATCTTTATTTATGTTATTCAAGTTTAAATCTTTGATTGTAGTTAATAGTTTTCACTAGTTTGTAGATGTTTGTGTTATTTCTTTTGTTAATCCATCTTGTTAGTGTTAGTTGTAGTTTGATTATGTTAGAGTAGTGTTCTTGCTAGGGTTAGTAAGGTGATTAGGGTGTTAATTGGGTGATTAAGGGTTTGTTAGAGATGTGGGTGGAAGATTTGGGTTTCCTCTTGTTTGATGCACATCACATGTTTGTTGAATTGCTTGAATGACTAAGTATGTACGAATGCTTGTTTTCTTGACTTTCTTTCGTGGGTCTTAGTTTTTTTGTGGGTTCGGTCCCCTCATTAAGTTGCGAGAGCCCGGTGAGGACGACCCCTAGGCCGGTCTAAGTTGCGAGAGCCCGGATTCGACCTAGGACCATAGCGCGCTAGAACCCCGTTTGTGTTGTGCATCGCCGAGATGGGTTTTAGGTGGAACCTCTAGATGAGTCTAAGATGCGAGAGCCCGGACCAACCTAGATTACCCTACTACCTCCTTCACTCTAGTCCTCCCTTGACCATTCCGTTACCCCTTTGACCCCGACATAACCCTAGCCCGTTTTTCTTTGTTTGCTTTCTCCTTAGCCATAGTGATAGTCTAGTCTTCTCCCTCCTTTCATTCTTTAGTTTAGCTCGTTGACTTAGTCTAGTATTTGGGCCGACCTAGTCTAGGCTATACATTACCGTCCCCGTGGATTCGACCCAACTTACCCTATCTACCCTAGTTAGGATTAGCCGGTTATATTATTGACGGTTGGGATGTGACGAATCCCTAACCATCAATTTGGCGCCGTTGCCGGGGACGGTGCTAGTTTGGACTTTGTTTTCCTATTTGCTTGACTTTGTCTTTGTGTTTGTGTTTTTCTTTTTCTTTCGGTTACATTGCTTCTTGTGTGTGTGTGGTTTATTTCTCTCTTGTCTAGTGCCCAAAAAGCACTAGACTTCTCACGTTTGTTCTTAGTCTACAATTCGTGCTTAGAGGTGGTGATTATCTTCTTCTTGCAACTCAGAGCCACTTAAACGGACGGTTGCTAGAATGAGTGGTTTCCAACCGGGTATGGACTACGATTTTCGAGCAAGCATGGGGTTTGATCTAAACTCCACACACTCGGGAGCCGATATGAGCTACCACTCTTCTTCCATGAACCAAGGGTATGACATGACGTCCCCCTACCATTATCAAGCTTCTTGGGGTAACCAAGATGGGTATGAACTTCAAGGTTATGAAAACGACTACCAACAAGTGGACGATTATCATTCCTACGATCATGGTGGCTATTACTCAAGCTATGATTGTGAACCCACCATGTTTGATCAAGATCCACCTTATGGAAGCCAATACCTCCAAAACCCACCATATTACCCTCCACCCCAACCACAATATGAACCCTATGACCCACAATACTACCAATCACCCCAACCTTGCTACCAACAATATGATGCCCCACCCTATGGGCATCATCAAGATTATCAAGGAGCTTTACAAGACCCCAATGACCACCAATCGTCAAACTTAGAGTTACATCATTCGATGCTTCGAATGCAAAGGAGTCTTCAAGAAACGACCATTCAATTAAAAAAGGAACAAGATGATTTAATGGTCCAAATGCGAAGGGCAAACGAGGCGAGGAATGCTCAATTAAATGCATTATCGGTTCAAGCCGTAATGTCTTTATCCCGAGCATCGTATTTAGATGGAGGGTGCCCACTTGAGAAAGAGGAGCAACCGAATTACGAAGCCGCCGATGTAGTTCCCTTTGATACAGAAGTTTGCTTTGAAGAACCTCAATCGTCTACCCAAAAAGAGACGAATGAGGAGATGACTCTTGGTGAAGGCATCGTTGGTGAAGAATTGGAGGAGGATAGTGAGTTGGATGCGTTGGTAGAGTTTGTGGAGTTGTTGGGTGAAATTGTGAGCCTCGAGTTGCCCTTGTCCGAGAATGTGGATATGCATCAAGAGCCCCTAGAAAGTGAACCAAACAATGACTTGGAGGAGATTGAAACCGCAGGTAGAAGTTTCGATCCTCTCCTCCAAGATGATGTGGGGCCGAGTGATGAAGATGGGGAACCACAACTTGAGGCAAGTGTGGGGGTGTGCATTGAGGAGATGAGGCCAAAACCGCTTTTTGTGCCTTGTTTCTTGGAGATGAAGCTTGCTAATGATTGGAGGCAATGCTTAGGGAAGAAGAGATTGGTGAAGCTCGTAGGATGGAGAGACCCCGGAGACTACTTTGAAGATGATGTCGGGTCTTGGGAATCCTACTTCTTGCCTCCTCCTTGGAGGCCGTGGAGGTCGGTTAAGCTCGAGCGCTTCTTGGGCCTTCACTACGATGTCGGTAGCGCGTTCGACTTGCTCCTCCATGCCCTTGAGGGCTATGGTTGAAGAATGGAGTCCACCATCCTAGGTTTGACGGAGTTCCTAAAAGAACCGTCATGTTATATATTCCTCTCCTCTATTCTTTAGAATTCTTGTGCTTGTATTTGTGTTTTTTTGTTTCTAGGACTTCCTTTGTTTTTGTGGGATTCTTTTGATTGATTTGGTATTTTGATGAGCGATGTGAGGGAGTGAATTTGATGAGTACTTTGAGTTTATTATGTTAGGTGAAGTGAAGGTGACTACTAGAAAGGAGTAGTTGATGATGGAGTTTGGTTTGCGAGCGAGGAAGTCGGTTTTTGAAGCTTATGATAAGCTTTTGGGCTTGGGGAAGCAAAGGAGACTCATCCCGACCGGGAAGAGGGCTTCCCGACCGGGAAGGATGAGGAATCCCGACCGGAAAGGAGCCATCCCGATCGGGATGAAGGTGCTGAAAATTGGACTCACTGGAGTGCGTTCCCGACCGGGACGAGGGTTTCCCGATCGGGAAGGATTTATCAACCCGATCGGGACCACCCATCCCGACCGGGATGGTCCCCTTGACTCCACCCATCCATTATACCCCCTTCCAACCTCCCTACTCCTCCTTCCTCCTATCATATGACCCATACACCTCACTTTACACCAAGATCCACATTAAATCCCACCCCCCTCACACCTTTACCACCTCTACCATGCGATGTTATCGAGTTTGAAGCGGGATAGCAATGATGAAGACAAGCAAGTGCGTATATTGATCTATGAGACGATGGAGAGAGTGAGTTGCTAACCTATGGTACGGCAACTATCCTTTCTTTTCCGTTTTTGTTGTTGCTTGTTTTCCTTTGTTTATTCCCTTCCCTTTGTACACTTTTGTGTCTTGATGTCATGGTGGCCTTCGAGGCCTCGGTAGTGGTTGCTCCCGACTCCCGACGATGTGATTACGTCGAGAGTCAATCGAAAAATCCAAATTTTACAAGTTTTTCATTTTCTTTTTTGAGGATTTAGTCGGATTTAGGCGGAATCCGGGCTAGGTGACTTGATTACACCTAGCCCTCCTTTCCCATTTCCATTTATTTCCTTCTTTTATTTCTTCCCCCATCCATATCTTTTTCTTGTCTCGGCCCATGGTGACTTGACTACACCCCAGCCGGACACCTTCTACCTTTTTCTTCACCTTATTTTTGATTTTTAGCTTTATTTTCGTAGTTTCTTTATTTTTCTTTTGTCTCTCCGCACCCTACGATCGAGCATGAGGACATGGCTCGATTTAAGTGTGGGGGAGCGATATTCTATCATAGTTAGCTTTATTTTCTTAATTTTTTCGAAAAAAATCTTAAAAATTTGAAATTTTTTCACAAAAATCAAAAAGATTTTTCTTTTGTGTGTTTTCCTTTTGTGTCATTGTGTTGTATATTTGTTTGTGTGCGTGTTTTGCCTCCCTTTTTCCTTATAGGTCGCTTAATCACCGCTAGCTTTGGAGAGCTTTCAAGACACCCGGTAACATCTTTTCAACCCTTTTTCCTCTTTGTTTCTTGTGGAGTTTGGAGGAGTTATGTGTTGTGGTGTGCTGGGGTGGAGCTTTGTAAAGTTTGTGGATGATTGGTTGCTCATTTGGAAGTTCGGGGTGGTGTTTGTTTTGTTCTGTTCTTGTTTTGTTGCTTTTGTTTCTTTTCTTTCGTTCGTCTTCGTCATGTCTTCATTTTGTGTTGTGTTTGTTGAGTCTTGTGTGTAAAAGGTTTTCGAAAACCCGGTTTAGAGGCTAGTGTGTGAGTGTCTATTTTTCCCTTTCTAGTTGTATAAATCGAGTTTTGGGCTTTAGTGTATTAGAATGACCCTAAATCAATGAGTTCGTTGGTCCTTTACCTTGAGTCCACCTAGCTTACTAGGGATTTAGTACGGGATTTGCACTTTTGACCATTATGACCACCCACGGTGTGAAAAGGCCTTGGTTACCGAGTCTCGTTCCCTAGGTGACCGTGTTTAGGATCGGTTGATTAGTCCAAGTTCTCCACTTTTTGTGGGTTTGAAGGGAATTCGCGATCCCCGACTCACCCATTACCCTACCTTCCTCACATACACACACAATAAAATGCAATTTGTCGATTTCTCTCTTTCTCAATTGTCAAAGAAATGCCAAAAATGCCAAATCTTGCCAAAAGGGCAAAGAAAAGAAAAGAAAAGAAAGAAAAAAATGAAAGAAAGAAAAGAAATGAAGAAAAAGAAAAGGCACAAAGGCCAAAAAGAAAATAGAAAAGAAGAAAAAGAATGGCATGGCAAAACAAATCAAATCGTCGAAAGGAAAGAAAATGCCAAAAGAAAACCCGTCTCACAAAAAGAAATCCCCACAAAAATAAGCCTTTTTCCGACTTTTGCCGTGAAGAGCCTACCAAAGGACCGAGTCCCGAGGAAGGATGATAGCGGCATTAGTCGGTCTTCCCTCATTTTGCATGTTTTCCACCTTTTTACTTGGACTAGTTAGGCGGTTTTGGACACGGGACGACCCTCTTGGCTCACGCTAAAGGGGGTGGGGTCTCACTTACCTACAGTGTCGACTAACACCGTGGTTCTTCACTTTTCCACTCCGCCGATCGTCCCGTAGTACGTTTTTAGAAAGTTAGGAGGACCTAGGTAAGTTACCAACGTCTTTATTGCTTGATCGTCATACTATTAGGGTTTAGTTCACCTTGGTTTGTATTGCTAGCGTTGGAACGTTGTCACTTACCTCGAGTCCTAAACCGGTGCTTCCTTCACCGCTTTTAGAGGGAAGCGGTATTTCTTTTATTTTGGGTGCAACCGTTTATGTGTTTGTTTGTGTGTTGGTTTGTTTATGTGTTCTGTGTCCGGTTGCATCCGCAGTTTTGTCGCAAGACCCAACTTGCCTTGCGGAGTGCACTTGTCCTCTAAGTGCACTCGCGTGAGTTGAAGGGGCGTAGGGTGCGCTAATACCCACTCGGATAGTTTAGTAGTAGTATGTGCTTACTCGAGGGCGAGTAAGGGTTAAGTGTGGGGGAGTTGATAAGTGTGGTTTGTAGTGCCTACTTCGTAATGTTTTGGTCCGATTTTCCTTGTAGAATCGCTCCTTCGGAGCGGTTTAGGGGCTTCTTATGCTTCCTTTAGTTCGTTTCAGGTTCCCGAGACCGATTTGGAAGAGTTGGAGCGATTCCGACTCAATACATACACATTTTGGAACCAACGAGACTAAGGAACGAGGACTCGATGCCATGGAATCGACCCCGAGACCTTGGGACCCAATCTTGAGCCACCGAGACCCGATCCCGAGTCCCGAGAATCGACGAGAAGCCCATGAGAGGCAAGGAGGGACCAAAGAGCTCTTAAGGGAAGCCTACAAAGACCCATCCCGTTCGGGATGGCCTCATCCCGTTCGGGATGAAGGGAGCATGAAGAGCGGCTACTGTGAGCCCATCCCGATCGGGATGGTCCTTCCCGACCGGGAAGGGTGGCCCATCCCGATCGGGACCAACTCGTCCCGACCGGGATGAGCCCAGTTCAGCCCGCATTGTTTCCTTTCTTCTCCCTTCCATTTGTAACCCTATATATACCCCCCTCTTGTATTAAGACACCATCTTATATCATTTGTTATCTTAGGTTATCTCCTTAAAACCCTAGACTACTTTAGGTTAGATTAGATTAGATTAGAGTAGATTAGTCGGTAATTAGTAGTTAATCATAGATTAGTAATTGTATTAAGGGAATTCTTCAAGATCTTCAACAAGCTTGACAAACTTGGATGTATGTTTTGGGTTTTCTTCATTAATGCAAGTTTTGTTCTTTCTCCTTCACTAGTTTGGTATAATCCTTTCCTTTTCCTCTTAATCTTTATTTATGTTATTCAAGTTTAAATCTTTGATTGTAGTTAATAGTTTTCACTAGTTTGTAGATGTTTGTGTTATTTCTTTTGTTAATCCATCTTGTTAGTGTTAGTTGTAGTTTGATTATGTTAGAGTAGTGTTCTTGCTAGGGTTAGTAAGGTGATTAGGGTGTTAATTGGGTGATTAAGGGTTTGTTAGAGATGTGGGTGGAAGATTTGGGTTTCCTCTTGTTTGATGCACATCACATGTTTGTTGAATTGCTTGAATGACTAAGTATGTACGAATGCTTGTTTTCTTGCCTTTCTTTCGTGGGTATTAGTTTGTTTGTGGGTTCGGTCCTCTCATTAAGTTGCGAGAGCCCGGTGAGGACGACCCCTAGGCCGGTCTAAGTTGCGAGAGCCCGGATTCGACCTAGGACCATAGCGCGCTAAAACCCCGTTTGTGTTGTGTATCAAGAATATAACAAGAGGGGGGGGGGGGTATATATAGGGTTACAAGTGGAAAGGAGACGAAACAATGCGATTGCGGGCTGAACTGGGCTCATCCCGATCGGGATGGACCCAAGACAGCAGCAGCTCATTCGTGCACTTCAACCGGGACGGGTTGAGGCCATCCCGAACGGGATGAGCCTTGTAGGCCTTCTTTAAGCTCCTTTTGGTCCCTCCTTGCTTCTCATGGGTTTCTCGTCGATTCTCGGGACTCGGAGGCTCGGGATTGGGTCCCAAGGTCTCGGGGTCGACTCCAAGGCATCAAGTCATCGTTCCTTAGTTTCGTTGGCTCCAAAATGTGTATGTATTGAGTCGGAATCACTCCAACTCTTCCAAATCGGTCTCGGGAACCTGAAATGAACTAAAGGAAGCATAAGAAGCCCATAAACCGCTCCCAAGGAGCGATTCCACAAGGAAAATGGGACCAAAACATAGTAAAATAGACACTACAAACTACACTTATCAACTCCCCCACACTTAACCCTTACTCGCCCTCGAGTAAGCACATACTAACTACTATACTAGCCGAATGGGTATTAGCACACCCTACGCCCTTTCAACTCACGCGAGTGCACTTTATAGGAAAAGTGCACTCCGCAAGCCAAGTGGGTTCTTGCGACAAAACCGCGGATGCAACCGGACACAAAACACACAAACAAACAAACACACAAACAAACACTTAGACGGTTGCACCCAAAACAAAAGAAATACCGCTTCCCTCTAAAAGCGGTGAATGAAACACCGGTTTAAGACTCGAGGTAAGTGACAACGTTCCCAAGCTAGCAATACAAATCAAGGTGAACTAAACCCTAATAGTATGACGGTAAAGCAACAAAAACGTTGGTAACTTACCTAGGTCCTCCTAACTTTCTAAAAACGTACCACGGGACGATCGACGGAGTGGAAAAGTGAAGAACCACGGTGTTAGTCGACACTGTAGGTAAGTGAGACCCCTCCCCCTTTAGCGTGAGCCAAGAGGGTCGTCCCGTGTCCAAAACCGCCTAACTAGTCCAAGTAAAAAGGTGGAAAACATGCAAAATGAGGGAAGACCGACTAATGCCGCTATCATCCTTCCTCGGGACTCGGTCCTTTGGTAGGCTCTTCACGGCAAAAGTCGGAAAAAGGCTTATTTTTGTAGGGATTTCTTTTTGTGAGACGAGTTTTCTTTTGGCATTTTCTTTCTTTTCGACATTTTGATTTGTTTGTTGCCATGCCATTTCTTTTTCTTCATTCTTCTCTTTCTTTTCTTTTCTTTGCCCTTTTTTTGGAAAGATTTGGCTTTTTGGCATTTCTTGACAATTAAGAAAGAGAGAATCAACAAATTGCAATTTATTGTGTGATATGTGTAGGAGGTAGGGAAATGGGTAAGTTGGGAGCGCGTTTTCCCTTCAAACCCACAAAAAGGGAAGAACTTGGACTAATCAAACGATCCTAAACACGGTCACCTAAGGGACGAGACTCGGTAACCAAGGCCTTTTCACACCGTGGGTGGTCATAATGGTCAAAAGTGCAAATCCCGTAGTAAGTCCCTAGTAAGCTAGGTGGACTCAAGGTAAAGGACCAACGAAATCATTGATTTAGGGTCATTCTACTAGATTAAAGTCCAAGACTCGATTTACACTACTAGGAAGGGAAAGTACATACTCACAGTCTAGCCTCTAAACCGGGTTTTCGAAAACGGTTTACGCACAAGACACTCAACACAACACAAAACAAAGAAAAGACACGACGAAAACGAACGAAAGAAAAAGAAGCAAAAGCAACAAAACAAAAACAAAACAAAACAAAACGAACACATAAACAACACGAACACCACCCCGAACATCCAAACAAGCCACCAAGTCCACCACAAGTATGTACAAGCTTCACCCGAGCACACCTCAACACAACCTTCTCCAAACATCACAAGGAATAAAGAGGGAAAGAGGGTTAGAAGATGTTACCGGATGTCTTCAAAGCTTTCCAAACAACGGTGATTAAGCAACCTATAAGGAAATGGGAGGCAAAACACACAATACAAAACAAATATACGACACAACGATACAAAAGAAAAAGACACAAAAAGAAAATCTTTTTGATTTTTGTGAAAAATTTTCAAATTTTTAGGGTTTTCAAAGATTTTTTCGAAAAAACTAAGAAAATAAAATTAACTATGCTAGAATATCGCTCCCCCACACTTAAACCGAGCAATGTCCCCATATGCTCAATCGTAGTGTGCGGAGAGACAAAAGAAAAAGAAAAGAAACTACGAAAATAAAGCTAAAAATAAAAAAGAAAAGTGGAGAAAAGGGTAGAAGGTGTCCGGCCGGGGTGTAGTCAAGTCACCATGGGCCGAGATAAGAAAAGATATGGATGGGGGGGAAGAAAATAAAAAGAAGGAAATAAAGGGAAATGGGAGTGGAGGGCTAGGTGTGATCAAGTCACCTAGCCCGGATTCCGCCTAAATCCGACTAAATCCTCAAAAAGAAAGTGAAAATCTTGTAAAAATTTGGATTTTGAAATGACTCTCGATGTAGTGACATCATCGAGAGTCGGGAGCAACAAATACCGAGGCCTTGAAGGCCACTAAGATACCATGACTCAAGGGAAGGGGCAAACAATGAAAAACAAGCGATAAAAAGACGGAAAAGTAAGGATAGTTACCCAAACCGAGCGACTAGTAACTCACTTGCTCCATCGTCTCGATGATCATTAGAGGCTCGTCGCTTGTCTTCTCGGTTGCCGTCTCGCTTCACACTCAAGAAGGACTCACGGTCGGGGTAGTAATGGTGGGAGGGGATGAAAATTTATGTGGATTTCGGTGTAAGGTGAGGTGTACGGGTCATATGATAGTAGTAAGGAGAAGTAGGGAGGCTGGGAGGGGGTATAATGGATGGGTGGAGTCAAACGCCTAAGAAAAGGCTCAAAAGGGAGAAAGGGGACCATCTTGGTCGGGATGGATGGTCCCGATCGGGTTGATAAACCCTTCCCAATCGGGAAGCTCTCGTCCCGGTTGGAAATGCACTCCAGTGAGTCCGAATTTTAGCACCTTCATCCCGATCGGGATGGCTCCTTCCCGGTCGGGATTCCTCATCCTTCCCGGTCGGGAAGCCCTCTTCCCGGTCGGGATGAGTCTTCTTGGCTTTCCCCAAGCCCAAAAGCTTATCATAAGCTTCAAAAACCGACATCCTCGCTCGCGAACCAAACTCCATCATCAACCTTTCTTTTCTAGGAATCACATGCACTTCGCCTATCAAACAAAGCTCATATAAACATCAAATTCGCTCCCTCACATCGCTCATCAAAAATCCAAATGACAAGAATATCACAAAACAAAAGAGTCCTAGAAACAAAAAACAGAACTCTAAAGAAGAGAGGAGGGGAATATACAACATGACGGTTCTTTAGGAACTCCGTCAAACCTAGGATGTTGGACTCTCCTTCAACCGTAGCCCTCAAGGGCATGGAGGAGCAAGTCGAACGCGCTACTGACATCATAGTGAAGGCCCAAGAAGCGCTCGAGCCTAGCTAACCTCCACGGCCTCCAAGGAGGAGGAAAGAAGTAGAAATCCCAAGACCCATCGTCATCATTCATGTCATCTCCGGGGTCTATCCATCCTACGAGCATAACCGACCTCTTCCTCCCTAGGCATCGCCTCCAATCACAAGGAAGCTTCATTTCCAAAAAACGAGGCACAAAAAGCGGTTTTGGCCTCACTTCCTCGTTGCACACCCCCACACTTTCCTCAAGTTGTGGTTCCCCATCTTCATCATTTGGCCCCATATCATCTTGGAGGAGAGAATCGAAACTTCTACCGGCGGTTTCAATCTCTTCCAAACCATCTCTCGGTGTACTAGCAAGGGGCTCTTGATGCTCATCCTCATTATCGGACATGGGAAACTCGAGGCTATCAATTTCACCCAACATCCTCACAAACTCCACCAAATCATCCAACTCACTATCCTTCTCCAATTCCTCACCAATGTTGCCTTCACCAAGGGTCATATCCTCATACGTCTCTTTTTGGGTAGACGATTGAGGTTCTTCAAAGCAAACTTCTCTATCAAAGGGAACTACATCGGCGGCTTCGTGATTAGGTTGCTCCTCTCTCTCAAGTGGGCACCCTTCATCTAAATGTGATGCTCGGGATAAAGACATTATGGTTTGAACCGATAATGCATTTAATTGAGCATTCCTCGCCTCGTTTCCCCTTCGAATTTGGGCCATTAATTCATTTTGTTGTTTTTGAATTTGAATGGCCATTTCTTGTTTGCTCTTTTGCAATTGAAGAAGCGATTGAAACACCTCCATGTCGGGCGATTGGTGATCATTGGGGTCTTGTAAAGCTCCTTGAAAATCTTGATGATGCCCAAGGGGTGGGGCATCATATTGTTGGTAGCAAGGTTGGGGTGATTGGTAGTATTGTGGGTCATGGGGTTCATATTGTGGTTGGGGTGAAGGGTAATATTGTGGGTTTTGGGGGTATTGGCTTCCATAAGGTGAATCTTGATTGAACATGGTGGGTTCACATTGATAACTCGAGTAATAGTCACCATGATCGTAGGAGTGATAGTCATTCACTTGTTGGTAGCCATTTCCATAATCTTGAAGATCATACCCGTCTTGATTACCCAAAGAAGCTTGATAATGGTAGGGGGACGTCATGTCATACCCTTGGTTCATGGAAGAAGAGGAGTAGCTCATATCGGCTTCCGAGTGTGTGGAGTTTAGATCAAACCCCATGCTTGCTCGAAAATCGTAGCTCATACCCGGTTGGAAACCTCTCACCCTAGCAACCGTCCGTTTAAGCGGCTCTAAGTTGCACAAACTGTAGACTAGGAAGAAACGTGAGAAGTCTAGTGCTTTTTGGGCACTAAACAAGATAGAAATAAACCTCACACACACAAGAAGCAAGGTAACAAAAAGAAAAAAGAAAAACACAAACACAAAGACAAAGTCAAGCAAATAGGAAAACAAAGTCCAAACTAGCACCGTCCCCGGCAACGACGCCAAATTGATGGGAAGGATTTGTCGTGGAATCCCAACCGTCAATAGAATAACCGGCTATTCCTACGGTAGATAGGGCAAGTCGGGTCGAATCTACGGGGACGGTAAGAGGCGTCTAGACTAGGTCGGCCTAAGAACAAGACTAAGTCAACGGACTAAACTGAACTAGAATGATAGGAAGGGGAGAAAACTAGACTATGACTAAGGGAAACAAACAAGGAAAACGGGCTAGGATTAGGTCGGGGTCAAAGGGGTAACGGAATGGTCGAGGGAGAACTAGAGCGAAGAAGGTAGTAGGGTGATCTAGGTTGGTCCGGGCTCTCGCAACTTAGACCCACCTAGAGGTTCATCCTAGAACCCATCTCGGCGACACACATGACAAACGGGGTTCTAGCGCGCTATGGTGGCCTAGGTCGCATCCGGGCTCTCGCTACTTAGACCGACCTAGGGGTCGTCCTCACCGGGCTCTCGCTACTTAGACCGACCTAGGGATCGTCCTCACCGGGCTCTCGCTACTTAGTGAGGGAACCGAACTCACAAACAAACTATCACCCACAAGAGAAAGGCAAGAAAAACAAGTATTTGCAACTACTTAGTCATTCAAGCATTTCAACAAACATGTGATGTGCACCAAACCAAGAGGAAACCCAAATCTTCCACCAACATCTCAAACAAACCCTAAATCACCCAATCAACACCCTAATCATCTTACTAACCCTAGCAAGAACGCTACTCTAACATAATCAAACTATAACTAACAAGAACAAGATGAATCAACATAAGAAAACAAAACAAACATACACAAACTAGTAATAACAATGAACAAGAACAAGACAATCAACTAAAGATTCAAACTTGGATGAAATAAACTAAGATTAAGAGAAGAGAAAGAAAGATTATACCTACTAACAAGATGAATGGAAGAATGAAAACTTGCATAAAAGAGAAAACCCAAATACATCACCCAAGGTTTTCAATCTTTGTGGATTCTTCAAGAGATCCTTCAATACAAGAGCTAATCTAGGATTAACAACTAATTACCGACTAATCTACACTAATCTAATCTAATCTAACCTAAAGTAGTCTAGGGTTTTAGGAGAGGTCAAGAATATAACATCTCTTTGTCTTAATACAAGAGGGGGGTATATATAGGGTTACAAGTGGAAAGGAGACGAAACAATGCGATTGCGGGCTGAACTGGGCTCATCCCGGTCGAGATGAGTTGGTCCCGATCGGGATGAGGTGGTCCCGATCGGGATGAACTCATCCTGGTCGGGATGGACCCAAGACAGCAGCAGCTCATTCGTGCACTTCAACCGGGACGGGTTGAGGCCATCCCGAACGGGATGAGCCTTGTAGGCCTCCTTTAAGCTCCTTTTGGTCCCTCCTTGCTTCTCATGGGTTTCTCGTCGATTCTAGGGACTCGGGATCGGGTCTCGGAGGCTCGGGATTGGGTCCCAAGGTCTCGGGGTCGACTCCAAGGCATCAAGTCATCGTTCCTTAGTTTCGTTGGCTCCAAAATGTGTATGTATTGAGTCGGAATCGCTCCAACTCTTCCAAATCGGTCTCGGGAACCTGAAACGAACTAAAGGAAGCATAAGAAGCCCATAAACCGCTCCCAAGGAGCGATTCCAAAAGGAAAATGGGACCAAAACACAGTAAAGTAGACACTACAAAGTACACTTATCATTTATTTATCGCATTACTAACACTACTAACATTACTAACACTTTACATTTCCACATCTAACATTTTATTTCTTGTTACTAACATTACAAACTTTACATTTTCGCATACTAACTTTATTTACTGTTATACTAATACAGCGTATACTATTGCAAAAAAAAAATGTTTTCAAAATCGATTCGAGCAAACGTCCGATGACGCTAAATCGAGCGTCGTAGGTCTTAAAGGCCAAATTATGACGCCGAAACGCAAAGGGCCTAATGTTTGTGACGAAAAATCAAAATTTTCGATCGAACACATTCGATAGTTAATGCTGCCTAAATTCTGCATGTCCCCCAAACAGGCTGCACCGGAGGTGGAGCCCCAGTTTTGAGGCGCGCCGCCCCAGGCGCCTGAGGGCCAGGGCGCCTTATGGAATGCGCCTGACCCTTCGGGTTATAACGCGATCGCGGTAATTCGTTATCAAGCGTATTCGATATCATTTTTAAATATCACTCTAAATGCCCGATATCGATTCCGTAATCGAATGTCGCCCATAAAGAGTTATCGATAATCGAAGTGGTACGAAACCCTATGACGCCAATCCGAGAGTCGTACAGTCTACACGACCCGATAACGACATCGTGATACGAAGGGCTCCGATATTCGTATTAAGTCGATATGGTCGATTTATCATAAATTGAGACGGTTAAGGACAAGTACCTCATTACGACCGAAATGAGATATCGTAGACTTCCGATATAGTCCACAACAATGCCCATTTCTCTTAGGGAATAATACTTGCGACATTAGTCGACGCGCGTTAATCTATCGCGCGTCTCCTTTTCAAATCCACATTTTGCGTTCATTTTTATTCTTTTTCGACTTTGAGCGAATGTCTTATTACGTAAGTCTTATTCCGACGACTCCCTAGTCGGACTCGGTATACGATGGATCGGGAAAGTCAGTTTTTGCTAGGATGAGTTGGGACGAGATATGGAGGCTCCTGGATCAAGCTAGCATCACGTTTTGGTCCCGAATGTCGCCTGTCTGGGCGCCCAGGGTCAGGCGCCTGAACATCAGGCCGCCCCACCTCAGGCGCCTTAACACCAGGTCGCCTCACCTCAGGCTTAAGAGTTCCAGGTCACACCTTTTCATGCGTCCAAGCCTCTGTCCTCTGGTCAATACGTACCGCAATACGTAGCTGATTAGAGTCTATCTAGTTATTTGGTTTACGGTTTCAATTTACGATTCTTTTTACGAGTTCGTTTATAATTTACGTTGCCATTTCTAACCCGATAATATTATATCTTTGCTTGTCATTTGTGAATTCTGGGTTGTATTCCGCCCGTGTAATTTGTAATTTACTCTCAAGTTATTTATTTCCGTTGCGTGACATTTATCGCTTTTAAATGAATCCACATGCTAAGTTCAACTCCGACATATTTTAAGATGCATTAAACAACGTAGTGAACATATATTTCACATGTACAGCCCAAAACGCTGGTTATCATACATTTTTATCGTCTTACTAATGCGCGCACTTAAACACCGATCGATATCTTAGTTTCGGCCACTATGTGCGGTCGGGTTGGGTGTCCTTCGTGGGCTTCCCAACAAGTACCTTCACCCCTTACTCAGAACCTTTGGTTTCCGGATGCCCGAAACCATTGACAACGAGAGTCATTCGATATACGATATTCGATAATTCGATATCGACATCATTATGCAAAGGGACAAACCCCCACAAGTTCTAGTACTAAAGCGAGTCGTGCTTTGTGCGCAATACGCCTAAGTATAGAGTAGGTTCGAACTGGTTCAAACTCCCTTAAAGTTCGGTGGCGACTCCAACTTCGATTTAAATTTCAATCCGGTAAGAAACTCACCACGAGATTCATTCGCCTACCCAAACCCATGCGTGGCCGCGACGGGGTGGACTTTGCCATGTCCTCATTTTGGCGACTTCGCTGGGGATACCTGATGTACTACTTGTCATCGGGATTCTCAGGGTAAGACTTGAAAATAAATCGATCGGTTACTAAAGTGCGCGTTTCAGTTCCATGGTTCATGCGTAACCCCAATCTTGCCAGGGTCAGTTACTTGTGACCGACGTCCCATTATACTGCGTTGCATTCCCACATGGGTGCGCTAAAGACATCTACGGCCGAATTCGTATGGGTTTCACGGCATGTTCTAAATCCAATTCGGCTAGGGGAGCCCGTTTTGATTTACGAAAGAGCCATCGGTGTTGGTATAGACCCTATTTTGACCGATCGAGACTGAGTATAAATCATACATGTTGTCGTCATAATGCTTGTCTGACTACTTGCTACTTGGTTTCCATGTCATTTTCAAAAACACGTCATTTCAAAATGCGTCTTTCAAAATATCCATTTTTCAAAAACTCGAAATACTACCGAAATTTAGACTCAAGATTAGACTCAAAATAGCCTATTTTTTGGCCGGCATGCTGCCAATTTCAAAAGCCAAGATCATCCTCCGAATTTTTCAAAAATTCAACCATTTTCAAAAAACCTTCCTTATTTTAGGACCTAACGTAATCCGTGTGTCTGGTGTTTTCATAATTCAACGAAGGTCTATAGCGTCGAAACTCTGTTGATCCTACATCACGAGTTTCCTTCCCATCCCCGTCCGCCTTACCTAAAGGCATGACCAACCTACGTAGGACATACCCCTACAAAGGAAGGTCCGTCTAGACACTCGAGTCCAAAGTCTGGAGAAATCTCACGTGGTCCTCCCTTCAAATAGGACTCGAACCACATAGGCAAATCCTAAAGAAGTTATACCACCCATTTGTCACCCGTCTAGTTGTCTCTTTCGAGTCTTTTTTCCTCGTTCTGTCTTTCTTTGCTCGGGATGTTTTGAATCCAAGATTTGGGCCCAAGGTTTCTGATTACGTGGTATTCTTCCAGACAAGCCACCTTCAACTAAGCTCATAATGGAAAAAACTCTGGGTGAATTGAAGGCCACGATGGAAACCATGGTCAACAAGCAAACTGAGGTCCAAGGTCAACTTGTTGCCATAAGAGCCGATCAAGCGGCTACAAATGCTCGTCTGGCCGCTATAGAGCAAGGGAATCCTAACTTTAAGTTTTCAGACACTAGACCCATAACGGAACTCATCAGTGTGGTGCGCTAGTTAGAGGAACAGGTCCATCTATCCGGGGGTAACAACGTCCACACGGAAAACTCTCGTGTTTATTCTCCGGTAAATGACAAACTGCCTAGGAACCTGAATCTCACAGGTTTGCCGATGCTCGAGGGGACTGTACACCCGTTACTCCGTGTACTAGCCTTCAAGGAATTTATTATGGCTATAAAGGGGGTAGATTCTAGCATGTTTAAGAATCTATTCGATGCATCCCTGGAGAAACACCCAAGGGTATGGTACTACAGGCTAGACCCAAAGAAATACCCAACCTGGATGATGTGGCCACCGAGATCCAGACCACCGTGCGCTCTTTGGAGGTCATGGCCCAAGAGCCCAAAGAAGGGTTCACAAAATACCTTCAACGCTGGAGGGCCGAGAGAGTGTTAAGCTGGTTGACAAGCCTAGCGAAAAGACTTTAGTAGAAGCCTTCGTGAAGAACCTACTCCCCTCTTACCGGGTCCATCTCCAGTATGTTGTTATATCCAACTTCACTACCCTCACTGAAATGGGTATGAGAATAAAAAACGACTTGAGGCTAGAGGGCCTAACCAAGGCCTCTAGCAAGGGTTATCAAGGGGCCTCCTCTTCTGCCAAGGGCTCAGCTGCAACCCGCAGCATATTCGATGAGGTTAATCTACTAGATGCCTCATCCAAGAAGAACTCCACCATGGGTATTCACCAACATAGGTACTACTTATACATACGCCTTACAAAGGCTCTCCTCCAAAGGCCTAATCCAACCAATAGGCCCTACTCCAGAAGTTCCGGCCAACAGATGCTCCAAAAATTATGACGCACATGCCTACTGTCAATATCATAGGGGCAACGGCTGATACCGAGAAATGATGGAAATTGAAACACCTAATCCAGGATTTACTCGAGAGTGGCAAGATTCCATTGCCTGGAGACAAACCGAGCAACAAGGACAATCATTTCAGATCCCATGCCATCTTTACCGGGGAGGTGATCGATAGTTCCCACCTTATTTGTCCATTCATCCCACAAGTGAATGGGATCTGGTTCGATGATCAAGACGATGTATACCTCGTCACAGGGGAAGTTGTCCCCATTACCATTGAGGAAATTCGAAAGGCTAAGTCTAAGGTCCTAGCTAGTAACCACCTCACCCGCTCTGGTCGCCCCTATCAAGCTACTAACTCTAGGGACACCATATTCCGGCAACTGTCACTGATCCAGTCAGGACGAAAGCTGTCCCTGATGAGCCGACTACCGACACGGCTCTCGTGAAGCAACTGAAGAAGACCCGAGTTGACCTCACTATATGGCAACTCTTAGTCAGCTCACAGGAACATCGAGAGGCATTTACTAAGGCTCTCGATCAAATCAAGATCGACTCTACCATTACCCATGCTGAAATGGTAGCTATTGTCATGCCCCACCTAAAGGTGAAGGCTAAAGAAGAAAGCCCGATAATTACCTTCTCTAAGTCCGATCTACCACCATTTGGGGTTTCCCACAACTTAGCCCTATACATCACGATGATATGCCGCGAGAAATATCTCCCTATGACCTTAATAGACGATGGGTCTACTGTCAATGACCTACCATTAAGGACCGCTAAGGCTCTCGGTAGTACCGAGGCCAAATATATCCCAACTGCTCAAACCATCTAGGCTTTCGATGGAAGCCCAATGTCGGTAGCTAAAGTCGTCAAATTGACTATTATAAAGGGCCCGGTAGAGAAAGAGCTTGAATTTCAGGTGATCGATGTCAGCACAGACCTTTGGGGATTTGCCTTTGTGGGAATGATCGAGGAAGACTTCCTCATCAGGCCCTATTTCACTACCAGCATTGATACAATGCTACAAAATCTAGGGTACTTCCCAGGGGCCACTTCTAGGCCATATCTTCCAGCTAGGAAAATAATTGAGGTCCTCAAAGACGAAGATTCCCACTTCGGCCTAGGGTATGCCATAACACTAGGAAATGTCGTCCGAGCAAGCACCGAGAAGGCCTATAATCTCATAAAGGGTATCCACTTGATCCCTTATAGCCCACGGCTACGTGATAAGTGTAGTTTGTAGTGCCTAATGTAAATGCCATCACTACAAGGAGAGGTACCTCTTATGACTCCCCTCCATATCCTAATGAGCAAGAGCCGATGCAAGAACCGACAATAGAAATGACATCTCTAAATCATGAAGAACCAAGCTTGGACAATCCAATTGAGGAGAAAGTCTTGAGGGAGGTTGAAGAACCCCAAAAAGACGACCCTCCCCCTCTTCAAGAGAAAGACAAGGGAAAAAGGAAAGTGTCCTTTGAAGAGTCCACCCCAATCGAACAAGACAAGTACCAAATCAAGTTGCCTTTCCCATCAAGGCAAATGAAGACTAAGGTGGACACTCATTACGACAAGTTCCTTAGTATTGTGAAGAAATTGGATGTTAGTGTCCCGTTTACCGAGTTACTTACCCAAATCCCGACATATGGAAAATTCATGCGGGAAATCCTAGCTAGGAAGATGTCCATCGACATGGAAGAGACGGTAGCGTTCCCTAGGGTGGTGAGCGAGCTTATTCAAGGTTCCACGCTTCCGAAGTTGAAGGACCCGGGTAGTTTCTCTATCCCATGCACCATCGGCAATTACAAGATCGAGAGAGCTATGTGTGATTTGGGCGCGAGTGTGAGCATCGTTCCCTACACCATTTGTGAGCGATTAGGGATGACGGAGTTGAAATGTACTTCCATTACACTCCAAATGGCCGATAAGTCTCTTAACCGACCATTGGGAATGTTAGAGGATGTGCCGGTGCAAATAGGGAAGTTCTTCATTCCGGTCGACTTCATTGTGGTTGACATGCCGGAGGATGCTAACACTCCCATCATCCTTGGACGCCCATTTTTACACACCGCCGGTGCCGTGATCGATGAAAAGAAGGGTAGGATCACCTTTCAATTAGGCGACGAGGAGTTAGTGTTCGACCTCCAAGGCAACACTTCGCCCATGACCGAGACATGTAATATGATCCATGCCACGGAAGACATCGATCTAGAGGAAGGATCGGGACAAAGCTTGAAGAAGTACTCTTATGTACTTGAGGATGATGACTCCGATATGGAGGAAGATGAGTGCCCGAATCATGGGCTTGACGACAAGTTGCTAAGCAAAGAAGAAGATGAGCCTCCCTTGAAGCCGCATGATGACCGGTGGACGTTTGGGTATATCCCCAAGGACCAAAAGTACAAGTTCAAGTCGTTGAACTTGGATGAGCGGGATGCCCCGGGAACGTCAAGGCAAGGCCATGAGGAGCCTTGGGATGTGGTCGGTTATATGACATGCTTGTTTGAAGACTTCTCTAGGGCCTTCGACTTGTTCTTACGTGCTCTTGATGGAGATGGAACCGGTTGGAGTATTGTTGAAAAAGAATGAAGATTGTACCACCTTGGTTTGACGGAGTTCCACAAGAACCGTCTCATTGTATATATCTCTTTCTTGTAGTTAGTGGATTTTCGTGAATTCTTGTTTTATGGATTATTGATGAGCGAGGCAAGGGAGAGAATTTGATGCTTGAATTGAGTTTGTTTGATAGGTGAAGTGAAGATATCCGTAGAAAGGATTGGCTATGGTATACCTTGGATTTCAGGCACGAGGATCG
Organism: Agrostemma githago; assembly: GCA_958450325.1. Lineage (NCBI taxonomy): Eukaryota > Viridiplantae > Streptophyta > Magnoliopsida > Caryophyllales > Caryophyllaceae > Agrostemma > Agrostemma githago. Next base: position 34,947,337 of record OY288256.1, read on the forward strand.
CGTTTTTGAAACTTGGAACAAGTTTTTGGGATCGTGGAGGTCGAAGAAGACCCATCCCGATCGGGATGAGGCGTCCCGACCGGGAAGGGTAAGGCTTCCCGACCGGGAAGGGTGCCTTCCCGATCGGGAAGGGTGCGCTGGATTCCGAGCCTACTGTGGGCTCGTCCCGACCGGTATGAGGGCGTCCCGATCGGGACGGGTGAGCAAACCCGATCGGGAACAACCTTCCCGACCGGGAAGGTCCTCTGCTCCCCCTTTATGATTCTTCTTCGCAAATCGAGTCCACCCAACCGTTTTATGCCCCCTCCCAACCTCCCTATCTACCATAGCCTTACCATATGCCCCATGTACTTCATTGTCATGCCCTCACTCCATTTCCTATACGCTTTACACTGACTCTCACATCAAATCCCACCCCCTACCATTACTACCTATACCGTGAGTTCTCTTCGAGTGTGAAGCGAGATGGCAACCGAGAAAACAAGCGACGAGCCTCTAATGATCAACGAGACGATGGAGCAAGTGAGTTACTAACCGCTCGGTTTGGGTAACTATCCTTACTTTTCCGTCTTTTTATCGCTTTTTTTTCATTGTTTGCCCCCTTCCCTTGAGTCTCGGTATCTAGGGGCCTTCGAGGCCATAGTTTGGTTGCTCCCGACTCCCAACGACGTGATTACGTCGCGAGTCAATCGATTAGTCCATTTAAAAGAATTTTCACCCCTTGTTAGGAGTTAGTCGGATTTGGACGGAATCCGGGCTAGGTGACTTCATTACACCTAGCCCTCCCCTCCCATTTCCTTTCATTTCTTTCTTTTTATTTTTTCTTCCCCATTCCATATCTTTTTCTTGTCTCGGCCCATGGTGACTTGACTACACCCCGGCCAGGCACCTTCTACCTTTTTCTCCACTTTGTTTTTAATTTTAGCTTTATTTTCGTAGTTTATTTTCTTTTCTTTTGTCTCTCCGCACACTACGATTGAGCATATGAGGACATTGCTCGATTTAAGTGTGGGGGAGCGTTATTCTATCGTAGTTAGTTTTATTTTCTATTTTTTTTCGAAAAAACCTTTAAAAATCCTAAAAATTTGAAAATTTTTCACAAAAATCAAAAAGATTTTTCTTTTGTGTGTTTTCCCTTTGTGTCGTATATTTGTTTTGTGTGCGTGTTTTGCCCCCCTCTTTCCTCATAGGTCGCTTAATCACCGCTAGCTTTGGAGAGCTTTCAAGACACCCGGTAACATCTTTTCAACCCTTTTTCCTCTTTGTTTCTTGTGGAGTTTGGAGGAGATATGTGTTGTGGTGTGCTCGGGTGGAGCTTTGTAAAGTTTGTGGATGATTGGTTGCTCATTTAGAAGTTCGGGGTGGTGTGTGTTTTGTTTGTGTTCGTTTTGTGTTGTTTTTGTTCCGTTGCTTTTACTTCTTTTTCTTTCGTTCTCGTTGAGTCTTTGTTTGTGTGTTGTGTGTCTTGTGCGTAAACCGTTTTCGAAAACCCGGTTTAGAGGCTAGTGCGTGAGTGTCTATTTTCCCTTCCTAGTGGTATAAATCGAGTCTTGGGCTTTAGTCTAGTAGAATGACCCTAAATCAATGAATTCATTGGTCCTTTACCTTGAGTCCACCTAGCTTACTAGGGATTTACTGCGGGATTTGCACTTTTGACCATTAAGACCACCCACGGTGTGAAAAGGCCTTGGTTACCGAGTCTCGTCCCTTAGGTGACCGTGTTTAGGATCGTTTGATTAGTCCAAGTTCTTCACTTTTTGTGGGTTTGAAGGGAAGGACGCTCCCCGACTCTCCCATTACCCTACCTCCTACACATATCCACACAATAACTTGCAAAATGTTGATCCTCTCTCTTTCTTGTTATACAATGAAAATGTCAACAAAGCCAAATCTTGCCAAACGGGCAAAGAAAAGAAAAGAAAAGAAAAGAAAGAAAAAAAATGAAAGAAAGAAAAGAAATGAAGAAAAAGAAAAGGCACAAAAGCCAAAAAGAAAATAGAAAAGAAGAAAAAAGAAATGGCATGGCAACAAACAAAGCAAAAACGTCAAAAGGAAAGAAAATGCCAAAAGAAAACCCGTCTCACAAAAAGAAATCCCCACAAAAATAAGCCTTTTTCCGACTTTTGCCGTGAAGAGCCTACCAAAGGACCGAGTCCCGAGGAAGAATGATAGCGGCATTAGTCGGTCTTCCCTCATTTTGCATGTTTTCCACCTTTTTACTTGGACTAGTTAGGCGGTTTTGGACACGGGACGACCCTCTTGGCTCACGCTAAAGGGGGCGGGGTCTCACTTACCTACAGTGTCGACTAACACCGTGGTTCTTCACTTTTCCACTCCGCCGATCGTCCCGTAGTACGTTTTTAGAAAGTTAGGAGGACCTAGGTAAGTTACCAACGTTTTTGTTGCTTTATCGTCATACTATTAGGGTTTAGTACACCTTGGTTTGTATTGCTAGCTTGGGAACGTTGTCATTTACCTCGAGTCCTAAACCGGTGCTTCTTTCACCGCTTTTAGAGGGGAGCGGTATTTCTTTAGTTTTGGGTGCAATCGTCTATGTGTTTGTTTGTGTGTTTGTTTGTTTATGTGTTTTGTGTCCGGTTGCATCCACAGTTTTGTCGCAAGACCCAACTTGCCTTGCGGAGTGCACTTGTCCTCTAAGTGCACTCGCGTGAGTTGAAGGGGCGTAGGGTGCGCTAATACCCACTCGGTTAGTTTAGTATTAGTATGTGCTTACTCGAGGGCGAGTAAGGGTTAAGTGTGGGGGAGTTGATAAGTGTCATTTGTAGTGCCTATTTCGTAGTATTTTGGTCCCATTTCCTTGTGGAATCGCTCCTTGGGAGCGATTCATGGGCTTCTTATGTTTCCATTAGTCTGTTTCAGGTTCCCGAGCCCGATTTGGAAGAGTTGGAGTGATTCCGACTCAATACATACACATTTTGGAGTCAACGAGATAAAGGAACGATGACTCGAGGCCTTGGAATCGACCCCGAGATCTTGGGTCCCAATCCCGAGCCTCCGAGACCCGATCTCGAGTCCCGAGTCCCGAGAGTCGACGAGAAGCCCATAAGATACAAGGAGGGACCCTAGAGCTCTTATTGAAGGCATACAAGACCCTTCCCGGTCGGGATAATAGCCTTCCCGATCGGGAAGGGAGGCACATTTAGAAGCGCCACTGTGGGTCCTTCCCGGTCTGGTTGAGCCCTTCCCGATCGGTATTGCAGAACCCTTCCCGATCGGGATGATCCGTCCCGATCGGGATGGGCTACAGCTCACCCGCATTTCTTCTTTTCTTCTCCTTCATTCTTGTACCCATATATATACTCCCTTCTTGTAATTTTAAGACATCTTTATCTTACCCTACATTAGTTTAAGCCTCGAAAACCCTAGATTTACTCTCACTCATTAGCTTTAATCTTCCCTTAATCTTAGTTAATCATTAGATAATTATTGTAATTAGTCTTGGATTAAGGGATTCTTGAAGATTGTTCCAAGCTTGACAACCTTGGGATTGTATTTGGGTTTCTCATTAATGCAAGTTTTCATCTTTTTCATCATAGTATTGTTGGTATAATCTTCTCTACTCTAATCCTTGTTTATTCATTCTAGTTTCAATCTTTTTATATTGTTCTTATCATTGTTCTCATTGTTCATAATGGATGTTTGGTTTATGAGTTTGTTCTCTCTTGTGATTGTTAGTTTCTCATTGATAATGAGTGAGTAGTTTCTTTGTGGGGTTAGTAGGGGGATTAGGGGTAGATTATGGATGATTAGGGTTGATTAAGGGGAAAAGGTTGTATCTTTGTTGTTAGTCACATTGTAGGCACTCTATGTGTTTGTTGATATGCTTGTGTGAGTTGTAATGGCCATGCTTCCCATGCTTGTGTTCATCTTCTCATTGATTGCTTATTTTGTGGAAATGTTGAGAATAGTCATAGTCACGAGAGTGCCGACTAGGGTCTAAGTTGCGAGAGCCCGGACTCACCTTGACATCGGTCTAAGTTGCGAGAGCCCGGACCGACTCTAGCGATTAGGAGACACCTATACCCTTGATCACCCCAATTATCCTTCTACCTCTATGAACACGACCTACCCCACTTCTTTCCATATTTGAGTTCATCTTCTTAGTTAGACATCGTTTACTCTAGTTTATTTGTTAGATCGATCATTAGCATTGTTTAGCATTGATAGTCTAGTTCTTATTCCTCCTCCTCAATAGTTTTCCATTTATCGCTTCTTCGTGTTTGTTGGTAATCTAGTCTCGTCGTAAGCCAACCTAGTCTAAACTTTGATATACCATCCTCGTGGATACGATCCCGACTTACCCTAGCTACTCACTAGGTTAGTCGGTGTTATATTGATTGGCTAGGGACGTGACAAATCCTTACCATCACCGGGTTTGACCTAAAGTTCAATTTAACTCTACCGTCTTGACTCTGCTTGACTTATTATAAATTACGTGTATTACAACTGCAACCAGGTATCACACATCGCGTCCGTCAATTGGAGCGGGACGTTGATTATGGCCTCGCGTCGGTCTCAGGAATCCTCTAAGTCCATCCGAACTACCACAGAATGCAGTCCGGATAGATATGAATGGACCAATCAAGTGACAGGACCACTAAATAGTGAGTCTAGTCCTTCTTAGCTAACCCTGTCAAAGTGGAAAGATACCACCAAGCAACGGTCCACCTGATCAAAAGACCTCTATGGAACACAAGTTCCTCCTCCCAATAAGCCCGATTTATGTCGAGGCTCGGGCTCATGCGTCTCTTCCTCGAACTCACTTGACTGCTGTGGTATTTGTATACGTCAAGAGGGGGCTCCATGATCAACATACAGCCTCTCGTACAGCCAGGTTTGGCAGGACAAAGTCTCGTAAGATTAAAAAAAAGAAGACAAAAACGAGACGAGGAGTATACCTGCAGAAGTCGACAGCTGCCTGCCAATTGCATATCGGAGTTGATTTGCCTAGCATCAGGGCCCATGATAATCTCCCCGTTTATTAACAAAGCTTGACTGTGACCATTCTCCATTTGGTCCACCACGCCAAGCAGCCGAATATGGCCCATTCCCGAATCAACCTCCATTCACCCCTCAAAGGCATAACGATGAAGCATGCAGAAAGCAAAGGCCTTGCGCCTGTGGCAGGTTATGATCCTAACATCCTTCCCGTTCATAAATTTATCAACTAAATCAAACAGGAAACGGAATTCCCCTGCACCATTCGGTCTACCTCAGTATAAGATAGACCTAAAAATTCCCTCAACTTCCTCATCGGGTGAGGATAAAATGAAAAGATAACAGGACGGGTAGTAGGACACCATCCTCCAGCAGCAACTATCTCTTCAGGGAGAGGACAAATCTCTCAACGAGGAAACGCAAAAACATGACGGGTAGTATCCCAGAAAGACAGACAGGCATTTAAGAAATAAGAATCAACCTTAAGACGCTGCAACAGATACAGGGCAGAAATTCTCATCTGGTGAAGATGAACTTTCTCCTCATCCCTAAAGCTCTGGGACCATACCTGCAATAGCGCAGTCAAATTCTCAATACCCATGGCAAAATCACTCGGTTTTCTTTGAGAGGTTTTATAGAAAGAAAGCAAAGTCGAGTATGAAAAAAGACGAAGCAAAAGGGTCGTATATAAACACGAAAACCCTATGACGCATCGGAATCCGTGCCGTAGCGTGAAAAAGAAAAGCCCAAAAGTCGGGGCGCCTGGGCCCTGGCGCCTGAATTCCAGAGCGCGCGGGAGCCCGCGCCTGAACTCTGGGTCGCCTTAGAGTACGCGCCTGTGTGCGTAGGCCCGGTCCATGTTCCTACGCCTTTCTAAGCCCCAATATAGGAATCGAGTCATCCCGAGCATTTCTCCTTTTAAAATCCCAATTTTTAAAACATCAAAAGTTTTACTCCCCAACGGATAACCGAGTCGGTGTCTCACCTAAATATTGCGGTCGAGATATAATGTGTCTGCATACAAGTACACCCCATACTTCAAGAGCAATTTCAACGACCCACGGAGCTATCATCGTCAAGATAGGTATGATCCTCTGCTTGTGGTTGGCGAGCCCTTCACGCGAGTCTAAGCTAACGGACATTAAACGACCTGACCGGAAGGCTGCCAGGTTGTAACCCTCGATTGACCTGGTGGCTACTTTGACTTTCGCCTTGTTCAAGCCTTAGTCAAAGTGGGGGTTCTGTAGACACCCGCATTTTGCCTGCTAGTGTCTATAGTAGTCTCCAAAAAACACCCGATGATGATCAAACGTTAACATACATCAATACGCTCGAATACGGACTCAGAATAAATATATCCAACGTGGGCACTTAGCGGAGTACAAATCTCTCAAAACCGACCTCAAATTTAGACTCAGTGGGTCATTTCCAATAAAAAAACCTACTTTCAGCCAAAACCGACGCCAGGGGCTAGACCATCTTTTGTCAACCGAGTCAAACCCGGTCAAAGTCGAAACCCGAAAACAAAAAAAACCAAAAAGCATCCAAATACACTCAAAGATAAAGTAAAAACGAAATCCAATTTTACATTAATTATATCGGATATTAATCCGTATTTTGAGTAACTTCTGATATGCGTGATTTCAACCGCTTGCAACCAGGCTCCCCAGATCTGAGCCGCCTCAACTGGGCGGCCTCAGTACTGAATCGCACGCCTCCGAGCGCCCGAATTCTGGGTCGGAGTATTTTGCAAAACCTTATAAATACACCCTCACGTCCAACGTATCAAGGGTCGTAAAAATCATTTCTCGAAACCTATGAGCAGAAAACCGAGAGCATTTCCTCCCCCCTCCCCCCATACACACCTTAACTCACCTAAATATACCGAACCGCTCCATGTGTCTACGACGATACTCCGCGAGCCCGTATTTCAAAACATTGACATGTAGGTTGAGGGTGTTCTAGCCCCGCTTTCTTATCTTTTAAACTCGTTTATTTATCGCATTACTAGCACTACTAACATTACTAACACTTCACTATTATTATTATTATTATTATTATTATTATTATTATTATTATTATTATTATTATTATTATTATTATTATTATTATTATTATTATTATTATTATTATTATTATTATTATTATTATTATTATTATTATTATTTTTATTTTTTTTGCAGAAATTTATCATTTCATATCAAAAGATGTGAAATTACAAGATTTGTGCAAAAACCTACCACACTAGGGTACCACAATTAATTCTCTAATTGAGCTAATATCCTAAAATACTTAAGATAAGAAAAAGCATGAAATCGAGCTACACCAATGATTTTGATATGAAGAAAAATCTGCTCCACTAGGATAACCTTGCCTGTAAACACCATCTTGTTCATTTCTTTCCAGATCACAACAACAGTGGCTGCCAAAGCTACCCATATCCAAGGGATCTTCCAGTGTTTCCTATGAGTATGGTGTAGACACAATCTGATGATACCCCTGAAAGAAGAAGAAGGAATTGCACTACCCATCCAAGCCTAACACTGCATCCAAATTTTCTGAGAAACAGCACAATCAAAGAACACATGCTTGTGAGTTATAATAGCCTATAGACATAGAGCACATCGATTAACCATACAAAGACCTCTCCTAGCATACTGATCAATTGTTAGGAGATGACCTTGCATTGCTAAAGAAAGAAGAAGCCTGTGGTTTGGAACCAGAAGGGAACTTGATGCTAAAGATTTATGAACTGCAGCAACAGGTCTACCAAGAATCTTAAGGTAGATTTGTTGGACATTAAACTTAGTATTACTGCCACATGACTTTAAGAATCCCTGTGCTTCCTGCATTGATCCACAATAATCCACAATGTAATCTCTAACAATGATGATATTCTTCAGACTTGATGGATAATAATCTTTAGAGGTAATAGACCAGATAGTATCCTGCTGGAGGATATAAGCTTTACACCACTGAGACCAAATGCTACCATTTCCTGTATCAAGCGGCCACAGCCATTTACTAATCAATGCAATATTCCAGGCTTCCAAGTTTTTCAGATTTAAATCCCCCACAGATCAAGGGAGTGCATATGTTCTTCCATTTTTTAAAAACAAGTCTCCTATCATCAAGTTTAATACCCCAAAAAAAATCCTTACACAGCTTATTAATCAGTTGTGATAAGTGTGTTTTGTAGTGTTTATTTCACGTGTTTGGTCCCACTTTCTTTTGTGAAATCGCTCTTTAGAGTTGTTTTGAGGCTACTTACGCTTCCTCTAGCTTGTTTTAGGTTCCTAATGCTCATCATGTAGAAATGGAACGATTCTGTTTCGTTTCCGATGCATATGGAGTCAATGAAGAGAAGCGACGATGATTCGGTGACTTAGACTCGATCCCGAGTCCCTTGGAGCCCACTTGAGAATATCCCGAGCACCGAGCATCGATAAGAAGCCTAGGAAGAGAAAATAAGGAGCCATCACGACCGGAATGAGAAGACGAGAAGAAAGGAGCTGCTGTAGGGCCTTCCCGGCCGGGACCATAACCTTCCCGACCGGGACTACCACCATCCCGGCCGGTATGGGTCCAGCTCAACCCTCTGCTTCATTCTTTCCTTCCTCTCACTTAGGGGACCCTATATATACCCCCTCTTGTATTGTTTTAAGCATGGAGAAAACCCTAGACATACTTTAGGTTAGATTAGCTTAGATTAGTGTATGTAGATTAGCTTAATACTTCCCTAATCACTTTTCATTAAGCCTTAATCTTAGTTTAATCCTTGTTTCATCTTTGTAATATTGAAGACTTTTTGGGTTGATCTATTCTATTGACAACATTGAAGATCTTCCTTTGGGTTTATTTATGCAAAGATTCAATCTTTTGTTCATCGTTTGGCATTGGTATAATTCATCTTCTTCCTAATCTCTTCTACTTAGTTTTCATTTGTGTTTATGCTTAGTAATCTTTAATATTCCATTATGAATGTCCATGTTTATGCCTGTTTCATTATAGTTGTTGGGTTTACTATCTTGAACATTAGTGAGTAGTCCTCTTGCTAGGATTAGTAGGGGGATTAGGTGTCTTCATGGGTGATTAAGGGTTTGTGTAGGGTGTTGGTGGTTGTTTAGGTTGCTTCTTGGTTGAATGCATGTGTCATGTTTGATGAAATACTTGAATGACTTGTAGTTGCAAATGCATATTTTCTTGCCTTCTTCTTATGACCTTGTATGTTGCTAGGATGGGTTTTTGCGCGAGAGCGGGAGACCTCTAGGACGATTTTGGAGCGAGATCCCGGATTATGCCTAGATAGCTTGACTGCCCCTTCATTCTTGCTTTCTCTTGATTATTTCGATACCCTTGAACCCGACCTAATCCTAGCCTTCTCTTATTGATTTCTTCTTCATCTTAGCTATTATTCCTCTAGTTTGTTGTTTGAATTTAGTTCTAGTTTATTCGTTTAGTTTATGTCCTCATTAGTTCTTTCATAATCATAGTTTTATTCTCTTTTCATTGTCTTAGTTTGTTTAGTCTTGTTTGTTAGCCTAGCGATCGTGTAAGTAATCAATTCTCTATAGTTATCCTCCATTGTGACCTTCTGACCTAGTCTAAACCCGTTTTCCGTCCTTGTGGTTCGACCCGATTTGCCCTAGCTACTAGTTAGGATTAGTTGGTTTATTTGGTGTCGGGATCCACGACAAATCCAGACCATCAAGTTGAATGACTACTTTAGGGAAAAAGACACTAGCACACCAGAAATTCTCAAGGCCAAACACCACAGAATTGAGGAGTTGAACCTTACCAGCATAAGACAACAGATTAGTGGACCAGTGAGAAATAGAATTTTGTATCTTCAAAATAAGAGGCCTAAAAAGATTCACAGAAATTCTGGAGACACTAAGGGGCATCCCCAAGTATCTAAAAGGGAAAAGACCTGGCTTAAAAACAATCTGGGCAAGAATGAGACTTTGAACTTCTGCAGACACTCCTCCAAAATAGATGTTAGTTTTATCAAGATTAGCACAAAGTCCAGATACAGTACAAAAATTGACCGAAGCTGCATTAATAGCTAGGACAGAAGGAAGATCCCCTCTGAAGAAAATCATCAAGTCATCAGCAAAAACTGGATGGGTTAGGTCTGATTTAGAACATTTAGGATGATAAGAAACATTAGGCCCCTGGCAAAGCAATCTAAGTTGTTTGGATAAAACTTCCATACTTAGAACAAAAATATAAGGGGAAAGAGGATCCCATTGCCTAATACCACTTTCACCTTTAAAAAAACCTTCAATTCCTCTATTTAGTTTAAAGGAGTACCAAGGATCCTTGACACATTCCATAATCCACTTTACAAACTGAGAGGGGAAACCCAAACCAGTAAACATCTTCTCAATAAAATCCCATTGCAATGTATCAAATGCTATTCTGATGTCAACCTTTACAAGACACCTAGGAGTAAGGTATTTTCTGCAATAACCTTTGACCAGAGTTTGAGAAAGGATAATGTTATCAAAGATATTCCTATTTTGGAAAGAAGCAGCTTGTTCCTCTCCAATTAAAAAGGGAAGTAAGCATTTAAGTCTATTAGCTAAGACCTTTGTGATAGCCTTGTAAAACACTGTACAACAAGAGATATGCCTAAAATCAAGCAAACTTTTAGCACCTGCCTTTTTAGGAATCATAGAAATCAGATTGGAGTTAGCTTGCTTGGACATTCTACCAGTCTTAAAGTAACTAGAGACAGCATTACAGAAATCAGAACCAACAATATGCCAAGCTGATTTAAAGAAACTGGCAGAAAAACCATCAATTCCAGGGCTACTATTAGAGTCCATATGGAAAATAGTAGATTTAATTTCCAAAGAGAAAAATAGGAGCAATCAAAACTGCAATTGAATTAGAACTCAAGCCACTAGAGAGAAAAGGAAGTGGGGAGACAGGAGTTTTAGTACCAAGAAGATTGATATAATAGTCCTGAAAAGCCTTTGCAACCTCCTGTGGACCTGTTTTGATCTCACCAGTAGCAGTAGTAATAGCACCAATCATCTGTTGAGGCGTTCTTTCAGTGATCTTAGAATAAAAGTATTTGGATGAGCAATCAGCTAGTTTTATATGCTTAATTTTAGCTCTTTGATGCAGCATAACCAATTTAGCCTTTCTAAGATCCATGTAAGCTTTGGTGAAGTCCCTCTCATCATTAATAAGAATGGAAGAAAAAGGGTCAGCTTGAGGCTTTTTCTGACAGTCCAGCAGAGCTTTCTTAGCATCATGGACTCTAGTAGCAATATTGGAGAAGTGCCTTTTATGAAACTTTTGAAGAATTAGTTTAGTGATTTTGAGTTTAGCAAAAAGAAAGTACATTGGTGAACCTGAGACCCTAATATTCCAAGCTTCCTGAACAATTGAGAGGAAATCAGGATGATCACACCAAGAATTAAGAAAGCTACATCTCTTTCTAGCCTTAATTCCCTGAGAAATCTTCACAATCAAAGGAGAATGATCATAGATCTTGATTCAGGAATTAAAATAGAAGAATCAGGGAAAGATGTCATCTAGCTTGGATTAACAAGAACACTATCTAGCTTGGACCAACCCTAGTAGAAGGATCCTGGTTATTAGTCCAGTTCATTTCACATCCAGCCCCATGCAATTCTTCTAATTGACATTGAAGTAAACAAGTGTTGAAATCCAATATATCTTGCAAGGAAGGAGAAGAAGCTCTCCATTTTTCATCAGGAGATCTTATTACATTAAAAACACGAAGGACTATCCAAGGATCAGAGATATTAAGAGACAGCAAATCAGACCATAAAACTTCCCAATCAGTACCCTTATTAAACCCATAGATAGTACTCAACCAGAAGGATTCATGATAAGAAATTAGAGAAACCTTACAAGTAATATGCTGAGAACTCATAGTCAGATGACTAATAGAAATAGAAGCGGGATTATAAAAGAGCCATATCCTACCATTATAATGAGCAGAATAATTGGTTTCCACAGTCCACCCCTTGAATTTATTATTGATGATCTTAAGAGCTTTGAACTTTTAACTCTAGTTTCTAAAAGAGCAAAAACTTCTGGATTATGAACATCTAACAAATCTTGAACCTCACTATGTTTTGTAGGGTCATTGAATCCCCTGATGTTCCAAGAAATAATCTTATTAGGAGGGACAAAATCCTCTTGCAAAACCACCATTAAACATCCTTGGTGCATTTTAGGGAGCTCCTTAGTGCTAACTCCATGGGAGAGATAGGGGATCAGTTCTATCCCATAATCAGATCCAACCCCACTCTCAAGACCCTGGGATACACTAGGAAGACCTGAGGTACCACCTAGTTCACCCTCAACCGTTAACACCTGACTCTCATGTAGTATCTGGAAGGGATTTTCCAGAACTAAGGACTTCAAGATAGACTCCTTAGGTTTAAGAAAGGAAACTTTCCTCTTTGAAACATGAATGAAGGTATCAACTTGCTAGAATTTTGGAGGGCATGCTCAGTGCTTTACAGTCTCATCAAAAGGAGGAGTCACAGTAGAGTTCTGATGGCAAGGATTTGTCACGTCCCAACCGATCAATAAATAAACCGGCTAATCCTAACTAGGGTAGATAGGGTAAGTCGGGTCGAATCCACGGGGACGGTAAGAGGCGTCTAGACTAAGGTCGCCTAAATACGAGACTAAGTCAACGAGATAAACTAAACAAAACAATTAAAAGGGGAGAGAAGGCTAAGACTATGACTAACGAGACGGAGAAAAAAAATAAGGAAAACGGGCTAGGATTAGGTCGGGGGTCAAAGGTGTAATGGAATGGTCGAGGAAGAACTAGAGCGAAGGGAGTAGTAGGGTAATCTAGGTGAGGTCCGGGCACTCGCGGCGTAGACTGACCTAGAGGTTCATCATAAAACCCATCTCGGCGACACACATGACAAACGGGGTTACTAGCGCGCTATAGTGGCCTAGGTCGCATTCGGGCTCTCGCTACGTAGACCGACCTAGGGGTCGTCCTCACCGTGCTCTCGCTATGTAGTAAGGGAACCAAACCCACAAACAAACTATCACCCACAAGAGAAAAGGCAAGAAAAACAAGTATTTGCAACTACTAGTCATTCAAGCATTTCAACAAACATGTAACATGCATCAAACCAAGAGGAAACCCAAATCTTCCACCAACATATCCAACAAACCCTTAATCATCCAATAAACACCCAAATCACCTTACTAACCCTAGCAAAACTCTACTCAACCATATCTAATGCTAAAACTAACATAAACAAGAAGAACCAAAACAAACAACAAAACATACATAAAGATACTAGTGAAAACAATGAACTAAGAACAATATAATGAACAAAGATGTGAACTTGGATGAATAAACAAGATTAAGAGTAAAAAGAAAGAGAAGATTATACCATACTAGTGAAGAGGAAAGATTGAAACTTGCATTAATGAGAAAAACCCAAAACAAACACCCAAGGTTGTCAATCTTGAATGGATCTTGAAGAATTCCCTTAATACAAGAGTTAAACTAAGATTAACTACTAATTACCGACTAATCTACTCTAATCTAATCTAATCTAACCTAAAGTAGTCTAGGGTTTAAGGGGAAATGTCTAACCTCTGCTTAACAAAACAAGGGAAGAGTATATATAGGGTTACAATGAGTAAGGAGAAGAAAAGAATGAGTTGCGTGCTACAGCTCACTCATCCCGCCCGGGATGAGATGGTCTCGCCCGGGACGAGATGGTCCCGCCCGAGACGAGTCCTTCTCGGCCGGGACGGGCTCAAGACAGGAGCTGTTGGTTTTGTGCACTCCTTCCCGGTCGGGAAGGCCACTATCCCGCCCGGGAAGGACCTTGTAGGCCTCAATTATGATCTTTTTGGTCCCTCCTTGGTTCTCATGGGCTTCTCACTGACTCTCGGGTCTCGGGATCGAGTCTAAGAGGCTCGGGATTGGGTCCCAAGGTCTCAAGGTCGAATCCAAGGCATCGAGTGATCGTTCCTTCTCTTCGTTGGCTCCAAAAGTGCATGAAACGAGTCGGAATCGTTCCAATTCTTCATGAATGGTCTCGGGAACCTGAAACTAGCTAAAGGAAGCATAAGTAACCCATAAATCGCTCCCAAGGAGCGATTCCACAAGGAAAATAGGACCAAAACACTACGAAATAGGCACTACAAACTACACTTATCAAGTTCAAGGGTACATCCTCCTGAACCTCTACCTGAACCTCATTCCCCTCAGAAACAGAGGTACCACCTAGCCTGTATCAGCTTGTTTCGTAACTGGATTCTTTTTCTTTTCCCACTTACATGATTTAATTGTATGACCTAGCTTCCCACAACTATGATAGTAATAAGGAACCCATTCATACTGTATTTTTTGACATGAATGCTCACAGTAAGGGGTGTTAATGACAACATTTTCAACTAGCTCTTTTGATACAAAATCAACCTCAACTAAAAATCGTGCAAATGACAACTTAGATTTGGTTGTGGTAGCTAGATCAACACAAAGAGGTGTTCCCACTTTACTGGCAATCTTAGTTAGCAATGATACAGACCAAAGATAAGGATCTAGATCAGGCGAAAGAATCCAGACAAAAATCACAGGGATTCTGTCCATTTCAAAAGAGAAAAGTGGAGTCCATTCTTTAAGAATTAATGAGTAAACCACCACCTTCCATGGACCATCACGCTGAACCTTATGCATGGCTTCTTTCGACCCAAATCGAAAAGAAAACCATCCTTTCTTGTAATACTGTACCACAGGCCGATCAATAGTTTTCCAATTTTTTTGGACAAATTGCTTAATTATCTGTAATGAAGGCTTATATCCAATCATATTACCCGGCCATTAGGGTATTGTCCCAAATTTTAAGTACAGACCTAAAATCATCCAATTCTATGTCAATTTTAGTGGATTTCAAGCTATCATCACAGAAGAACGGACTCATGCCAGATTGCTTATGCTTAGAAGCAATTTTAGACCAATTTGCACCAGAATTTTTTGGCGGCAAAACAATGTTTTCAATCGCATCAGTATTGAGAGAGGAATCAGAGTTGAAATTCAGATTTCCTGAAGCATTAATGTTTGATTCGAGATCAGAATGAAGAACTTTACCAGCTGCTGTCATAGCATTGACAATCACATCATTGAGAGAAGTTCTTCGCGGAGCACTCTGGGTTTGAGTTTCAATCTCCAATTCTTCATCATTTTACTGCAAAGAGGGACCAGAAGAATCCGAACCTCCAGGCGGTTTGATTTGCAATGATTTCTTGCTTGGTCGACCAGGCCCACGTTTGATCGGAGGGATGGAAGCCATTGAAGGAAGCTTCACGCGTAACAGAATCAGAGAGGAAACGAACCTAAAGAGAGAAAATTTTCTCCCACTACGCGATCATCATCATCATTATTATTATTATTATTTTAATTATAAATGGGAGAATTTTATTGAAGAATCAAAACGCAGTTTACAAAAAATTGGTGGGCAGCCGAGATACAATCTGGGCCCCCACTCCCTTAGCTATAGCAAAGCTAAGTCTAGCAAAAATAAAAGGAGCACCGCGTGCTCCGGCATCCTACAGTATCGAAAATTTCTGAATCCTCTTGGACAAGCCGATAGCATCCGCCTCCAATTCCCCCATCGAAGAAAAGGAAAAATGCAAAAACCCGTAACCAAGCCCCGTGCACAGGCCCCTGTACTTAGTGCATTTGTGCCGAGCAACGTCCCCTACAACACGGCCTGGCGTGAATCCAGAGAGCCCGGACTGATTTAAAGGAAAAGACCTGGTAAGATCCACACAAACGTCCCGCCCCCTGTCTCACGAATACATAAGCAAATTTGCAGGACGCAAGGATTTGTCATGATCATCAATCAAGCCAATATCGATCTCCTTACCCGCCGAGACTCCGTAACAAAAACAGATATCCAAAAGAGTGTCACGAATGAGGTTATGTCGATGTTTAATACCAACTACCCCTGTACATGACACGACATGATCCCCATAAATATCGTCTCCAAAAACCGGAGAGCAGGCAGAACAAGGTCCAGGCACATAAAACAAAGGAACGCCCAACCGATAGCTAAGCACACATCGGTACGTCCGACCGTTCATAGTCTGGCCCAACCCAGAAATAGGGACAGCGCGGAGCCAATCAGAAGCATGACGGCCTTGCTGAGACTTCCATAAGGCAACCTGACGTGAGGTCAAATAGAAATCTGATTCCGCAGTAGCCACAACCCTCGTGAAATATGTATCTGCCAAAGACTTCATAAGCTTGGGGGCAGTGATCTCACTAGGATTACACACGACAGAACCCAGAGCCTCCTTAAGCCTACAATGTTATTGTTGTTGTTGTTGTTGTTGTTGTTATTGTTAATATTGTTATTGTTATTATTGTTATAATTATTATTGTTATTGTTATTGTTAATTTTTTTTATCGGAAGCAAATATTATTAATGAAACAAAACGCAGGTTACAAAAAATTGGTGGGCAGCCGAGATAAAATCTTGGCCCCCACCCCCTTAGCTATAGAAAAGCTAAGTCTAATAAAAATAAAAGGAGCAACACGTGCTCCGACATCCTGCGTTATCAAAAATTTCCGAATCCTCTTGAGAAACCCGATAGCATCCGCCTCCAATTCCCCCCCAGTGAAGAAAAGGAAAAAGGCAAAAATCCATAACCAAGCCCCGTGCACAGACCCTGTACCTAGCGCATTTGCACCGAGTAGCGTCCCCACAACACGGCCTGACACGAATTCAGAGAGACCGGACTGAGTCAAAGGAGAAGACCCGGTAAGATCCACACAAACGTCACTCCCCCTGTCCCACGAATAAAGAAGCAAATCTGCAGGACGCAAGGATCTATTATGATCATCAATCAAGCCAATATCGATCTTGTTACCCGCCGAGACCCCGAACGGAAACAAATATCCAAAAGAGTGTCCCAAATGAGGTTATGGCGATTTTTAATACCGACAACCCCCGCACATGACATGGCATGATCCCCATAAATATCGTCGCCGAAAACCCGAGAGCAGGCAGAACATGGTCTAGGCACAGAAAACAAAGGAACGCCCAACCAATAGCTAAGCACACATCGGTACATCCGGCCGTTCATAGTCTGCCCCAACCCAGAAATGGGGACCGCGCGGAGCCAATCAGAAGCATGACGGCCTTGCTGAGACTTCCAACAAGGCAACATTACGGGAGGTCAAAGAGAAATCTGATTCCGCAGTAGCCACGACCCTAGTGAAATATATATCTGCGAAAGACTTCATAAGTTTAGGGGCAGCGATCTCACTAGGGTTACACACAACAGAACCCAGAACCTCCTTAAGCCTACTTAAGGCCGCATCGAAAGCCAGGCTAGGGGCCAGGATGCCCGCAGCAGGAAGCAGCGTAGCCTGCAAACCCGCAGATTGCAGTCGAGATGCCACTAAAGCATAATGGAGGACATCTCTAGCGGCATACACTCCAAGCCCTCCGACAGAAAAGGGAAGGGTGGCAAGCCGCCACTGCCAATCGCCAAACCCCGGCCCAGACGCAATAACAATTCGTTCTAAATGAGAACGAAGAGCCGCGTCAAAAGCAAGCTGAGCCGACTCAAAAACGGTCGGTGGGCAAGTACGCAAAGCAAAATAAAGTTTGGAAATACCAGTACAGGCCCGGAGCATCGGCAACTCACACTGCGGATCATCAAGCAGAGCGACGGAACCTATAAGCGCGATAGTTCTGGTCACTCTACTCATCACGAGCTCACTGCTGAAATCATGACACACACTAACAGGCCCACTGATAAGTGTAATTTGTAGTGCCTAATTTGTTGTGTTTTGGTCCCGTTTTCCACGTGTAATCGCTCCTTGGGAGCGGTTTATGGGCTACTTATGCTTCTTCTAGTTCATTTTAGGTTCCCGAGACCATTCATGAAGAATTGGAACGATTCCGACTCGTTTCATACACTTTTGGAGCCAACGAAGAGAAGGAGCGATCACTCGATGCCTTGGATTCGATCCCGAGACCTTGGGACCCGATCCCGAGCCCCTTAGACTCGATCCCGAGCCCCGAGAATCGATGAGAGCCCATGAGAAGCAAGGAGGAACCTTAAAGATCATATTGGAGGCCTACAAGACCCATCCCGGTCGGGAAGGACCTCATCCCGTCCGGGATGGGGTGCACAAAAGCTACTCCGTCTGTTTTGGGTCCATCCCGGTCGGGACCATGCCGTCCCGGTCGGTATCACTTCGTCCCGGTCGGGACCATTCCGTCCCGGTCGGGATGACCCTGCTGTAGCCCGTGTTTGATTCTTTTCTTCTCCTTCACTCTTTTCTTTAGAGCCTTTCGCCAACGAACGATTGACCGGGTTAGAATCTCTCAACCAAGTGCTAGCAATACCAATCAAGAACAAGCTCAAGGTTCTGACTTGAACAAGACACCTCGAGAGACGGCCGAAGGGAATTTCATCAATCCTTTCGGTGCTTCTAGTCCTAGTTCTCCTTCTTCATCTACATCAACACCGTCTACACCATCATCTTCCGCATATCCAATCATGCCTAAATTCTCTTCTCATTCAACCTTTACGGAAGACGTTTTGCCCGGTCCAACCACTTTACCGGAGGCATATACCGGCAATTATGTGTCAAAAACACAATTCATCCAATTGGTCGAAAGAAGTCAATTTAGTGGGTTACCAACCGAAGATCCTCATCAACACATGGAAACCTTTTCGAATTATTGCGATTCTATCTCACAAACGGGAATAACCCAAGATCAAATCCAATGGGTATTATTTCCTTTCTCTTTAATCGGTAAAGCTAAGCAATGGTTCAAGGGGATAGACAGAGCGACTCTAGGTATTGATACTTGGAAGAAGCTAGCCTTAGCTTTCTACCAACAATTTTATCCCCCGGAGAAGACAAATCTATTGAGAGCCTCTATCACGGGATTCCAACAACGTGATGAAGAAAGCCTCTACGATCGTGGGAAAGATTCAAAGCCTTGATCCGCTCTTGTCGTCACCATGGTCTATCACAATGGTTCCTTGTGCAACAATTTTGGAATGGGTTATATTAAGACTCAAGGGCCATACTCAATATGGGATCGAATGGAAGGTTTACCGAGGTGGATGATGACCAAACTTGGTCAAGAATCAAGGAGATGGCGGTGCACAACTCCCAATACTCAAGGCCTAGAAAAGCGAATCGAGGAGGTAGGCACGAGGTCGATGCCATTACACAACTAAGCATTGATCTTGGAGCTCAATTAAAAACTCACATGGAGACTATTGACAAGAAGCTCCAAAGCCACCTCAATCAAGTTCAAAGCACTAGTTCCTCCAACCAACACTCGATTCATTAAGTTAATGCTTTGGGAGTTGTGTCCCATACACCTTATTATGGGATGTGCGATATTTGCGGGATAGTTGGACTTGAGCCTATACATTGTCGAGGTAGTATTGAGCAAGTGAACACCTTTCAAGCGTTCAAGCAAGGTGCCCCTTATCCACATATGTTCCAAGCTTCCCATCAAGCTTCCAATCAACAATCTCTACAACACCGTCCATATGTGCCACCTCCCTTAAGGGACAACAACCAAGGTTACCAAGGTTATATGGGCAACCCAAGGCCATTCAACAATTTCAAGCAACATAACCAAGGTAACTTCAACAACAATCAAGGGTTCCAACAAGGGAACTTCAATCAAGGTGGTTTCCAAGGAAACCAACACAATCAAGTATATCAAAACAACCAAGGTAACATTCAAGGCCTTAATCAAGGCAACTCTCATGGGTTCCAAGGGAACCATCAACAACAACAAGCAACCCAAGGTAATAGACAAGAAAGCAAGCCAAAGAGCCGGCCTCCTATTCATGATTATGGTACTCCATTAGCCCTCACCGATACTCCGCACAATCCACAATCTCCACGTCGAGATTTCAACATGCAAAAATCAATGATGGATGTGCAAAAGAGTAACCAAGAAATGCAAAGAAGCCAAATGGAGATGCTAAGAAACCAACAAGAATTCTTTGCTCATCTTTAAAGGGAGAACATAGCAAGAAATGCTCATATGAAGATGCTCGAAACCCAAATAGCTCAAGTTCCTTCGGGAAGCTCTTCAAGACAAAAGGGGCAACTACCTCCTCAAGGTGAAACGGCGAAATTTGAGCATGTAAATGCTATTACCACGAGTGGTGCATCTTATGATTCCCCCTTATCCCCTAGTGAGCAAGTACTAATGAAAGAAGTTGTATCTCTGATTGAAGAAAATTCAAGCTTGGGAAATCCAATGGAGGAACAAGTCTTATGGGAGATTAAGAAACTCGATGAAGACAAACATCCCCCACTTCAAGGAAAAGACAAAGGTAAAGGGAAAATGTCATTTGAGAAGTCCAACCTTAGTGAGCAAGACTAGGTACAAATCAAGTTGCCTTTCCCAACAAGGCAAATGAAGACCAAGGTGGATGTTCAATATGACAAGTTCCTAAACATTGTGAAGAAATTGGATGTGAGTGTCCCGTTTACCGAGCTACTTACCCAAATCCCGGCATATGGAAGATATATGAAAGAAATCTTGGCTAGGAAGAGATTCGTCGACAAGGAAGAGACCATAGCGTTCACAAGAGTGGTGAGCGAGCTTATTCAAGGTTCTACGCTTCCCAACTTGAAGGATCCGGGTAGTTTCTCGATCCCGTGCACCATAGGCAACTTCAAGATTGAGAGAGCACTATGTGATTTGGGTGCGAGTGTAAGCATCATTCCCTATTCCATTTGTGAGCGACTCGGGATGAAGGAGCTTAAGTGTACTTCCATTACACTCCGAATGGCCGATAGTTCACTCAACCGACCATTGGGGATGTTAGAAGATGTGCCAATAAGAATCGGGAAGTTCTTCGTTCCGGTCGACTTTCTTGTACTTGACATGCCGGAAGATGCTATCATTCCCATTATCCTTGGGCGCCCATTTCTACATACCGCCGGTGCTATGATCGATGTGAAGAATGGTAGGATCACATTTGAGTTAGGCGACGAGAAGCTCGTGTTTGACCTCCAAGGCAACACCTCGCCTACTAATGATGAGTCTTGTAAAATGATCACCGCCATGAAAGACATCGATCTAGGGGATGAGTCGGGTGAAAGCTTGAAGAATAATTTCTATGAGCTTGAGGATGATGATTCCGAGCTTGGGGCGGATGAGTGCCCATATCATGAGTTTGAAGACAAGTGCCAAGACAAGAAGAAAGATGAGCCTCCCTTGGGGCCACATGAAGATCGATGGAGGTTTGGGTATATACCGAAGGATCGAAAGTACAAGTTCAAGCCATTGAACTTAGTAGATCGGGATACCCCGGGAACGTCGAGACAAGGTTATGAAGAACCTTGGAGTGTGGATAGTTATACTACAAGCTTGATCGAAGATTTCTCGAGAGCCTTCGATTTGTTTCTTCCTGCCCTTGATGGAGATGGAGTTGGCCAAGTGTTGTTGAAAAATGATTGAAGAATGCACCATCCTTGGTTTGACGGAGTTCCAAGAGAACCGTCTCATTGTATATATCACTTTCTTGTAATCCTTTTAGGTTTTGTGAATTTCTTATAATTTTGTATTTTGATGAGCAATGTGAGGGAGGGATCTTGATGAATGTTATTTGAGCTTGTTTGTTAGGTGTGAAGTGAAGATGAAGTCTCGAGGAGAGTACATGATGATAGAAGCTTGGGTTTAAGAAAGGGAGTCGATTTTTGAAGCTTTGCACAAGCTTTTGGGGATATGGAGGACAAGAAGATCCATCCCGGGCGAGAAGAGGGCTTCCCGACCGGGAAGGATGATCCATCCCGACCGGGATGAGGGTGCCAGAATCTAGTTTTCTGGAGTGTCTTCCAGACCGGGACGAGTGTGTCATCCCGACCGGGACCATCCATCCCGACCGGGACGAGCCCTGCTCTTCTTTTGGCTTCCTCTTCGACATTTGAGCCCACCCAACCACTTTATACCCCCTCCCAACCACCCTACCTACCCTTGCACCTATCAAATGACCCCTACAATCCATATATGCACCCTCACCTCATCTTATCTTCACTACATACCGAGCCTTACATCAAATCCCGCCTCCTTCTACCAATGCAAGCTTAATACTTCAACCATGCGGGCTTATCAAGATTGAAGAGGAATAGCAATGACGAAGACTAGCTATGTGCCGATATTGAATTATGAGACGATGGAGCGAGTGATTTGCTAACCGATGGGTACGGCAACTATCCTTTCTTTTCCGTCTTTTATCGCTTGTCTTCCTTTGTTTGTCCTCTTCCCCTTTTACACTTTTGTGTCATGGTGGCCCTCGGGGCCTTGGTAGTTATTGCTCCCAACTCTCGATGACGTGACTACATCGAGAGTCATTTCAAAATCCAAATTTACAAGAATTTTCACTTTTTCTTTGATTTTACTTTCTTTTTAGGATTTAGTCGGATTCGGGCGGAATCCGGGCTAGGTGACTTGATTACACCTAGTCCTCCCCTCCCATTTCCTTTTATTTCCTTCTTTTTATTTCTTCCCCCATCCATATGTTTTCTCGTTTCGGCCCATAGTGACTTGACTACACCCCGGCCGGACAAATTCTACCCTTTTTCTCCCCTTTTCGTTTCGTTTCTTTTAGCTTTATTTTCATAGTTTCTTTTCTTTTTGGTCTCTCCACACACTACGATCGAGCTTAAGGACATTGCTCGGTTTAAGTATGGGGGAGCGATATCCTATCGTAGTTAGTTTTATTTTCGTTGTTTTTCGAAAAATCTTGAAAAAATCCCTAAAAACTTGAAAAATTTTCACAAAAATCAAAAAGATTTTCTTTTGTGTGTGTTCCTTTTTTGTCGTTATGTCGTATATTTGTTGTGTTGTGCGTGTTTTGCCTCCCTTTTTCCTTATAGCTTGCTTAATCACCGATAGCTTTGGAGAGCTTTCAAGACATCCGGTAACACCTTTTATCCCTCTTTCCTCTTTGTCTCTTTTGGAGTTGGGAGGAGATTTGTGATGGTGTGTGCTCGGGTGGAGCTTTGTGCATATTTGTGGTGATTGGTCGCTTATTTGGAAATTCGGGGTGGTGTTTGTTCCCTTTGCATGTTTGTTTTGTTTTGTTTTGTTGCCTTTTGTCTCTTTTTCTTTCGTTTTCGTCGTGTCTTTGTTTTTGAGATTTGTGGTTGTGTCTAGTGTGTAAAAAGGTTTTCGAAAACCCGGTTTTGAGGCTAGTGTACAAGTGCGTACTTTCCTTTTCTAGTAGTATGAATCGAGTCTTGGACTTTAGTCTAGTAGAATGACCCTAATTCAATAGTTTCGTTGGTCCTTTACCTTGAGTCCACCTAGTCTACTAGGGATTTACTACGGGATTTGCATTTTGACCATTATGACCACCCATGGTGTGAAAAGGCCTTGGTTGCCAAGTCCCGTCCTCTAGGTGACCATGTTCGAGATTGTTTGATTAGTCCAAGTTTTTCCGCCTTTTTGTGGGTTTGAAGGGAAGGCGCCGTCCCGACTCACCCATTTCCCTACCTCTTACACATATCCACAAAATAAAGTTAAAATTTGTTGATATCTCTCTTTCTTAGTTGCAAAAAGAAATGCCTACAACTCAAATCTAGCCAAAAGGGCAAAGAGAAGAAAAAGAAAGAAAATGAAAGAAAGAAAAGATTGAAGAAAAAGAAAAGGCACAAAAATCCAAAATGAAAATACAAAAGATGAAAAAGAAAAGGCATAGCAATACACATGAAGCAAAAATGCAAAAAAAAAAAATGCCAAAAGAAAACCGTCTCACAAAGAGTCCCCACATCTCAAAAATAAGCCTTTTGCCGACTATTGCCGTGAAGAGCCTACCAAAGGACAGAGTCCCTAGGAAGGATCATAGCGGTAATGGTCGGTCTTCCCTCATTTTGCAATCATTTCCACCTTTTTACTTGGACTAGTTGAGCGGTTTCGAACATGGGACTACCCTCATGGCTCATCGCTAAAGGGGGCGGGGTCTCACTTACCTACAATGTCAACTAACACCATGGTTCATCCTTTTTCCATCCCGCCGATGGTCCCGTAGTACGTTTTTAGAAGGTTAGGAGGACCTAGGTAAGTTACCAACGTTTTTATTGCTTTGTTGTCATACTATTAGGGTTTAGTTCATTTCGATTTGTGTTATTAGCTTCGGAACGTTGTCACTTGCCTTGAGTCCTAAACCGGTGCTTCTTTCACCGCTTCTTAGAGTGAAGCGGTATTTGTTTCTTTTTGGGCGCAACCTGATAAGTGTCGTTTGTAGTGCCTATTCTGTAGTGTTTTGGTCCCATTTTCTTGTATAATCGCTCCTTGGGAGCGGTTTATGGGCTTCTTATGTTTCCCTTAGCTCGTTTCAGGTTCCCGAGACCATTCATGAAGAGTTGGAGTGATTCCGACTCTATACATACACATTTTGGAGCCAACGAAGCTAAGGAACGATGACTCGATGCCTTGGAATCGACCCCGAGACCTTGGGACCCAATCCCGAGCCTCCGAGACCCGATCCCGAGTCCCGAGAATCGATGAGAAGGCCATGAGAACCAAGGAGGGACCGAAAAGTTCATATTGGAGGCCTACAAGACTATTCCCGATCGGGTATGGCCTCATCCTGATCGGGAATAAAGAGGAAAGCAAGACGGGGTACTGTGGGGTGTTCCCGATCGGGATTTCCCACATTCCCGATCGGGAAGGTGCCCAGTCAGCCCGTGCTTTGCTCCTTCCTTCTCCTTTCATTCTTAAACCCTATATATACCCCCCTCTTGTATTAAGACACTATCTTAGGCACTTCATATTAGACTAAACCCTAGATTATTTTAGCATAGATTAGAGTAGATTAGTCCTTAGATTATCGTTAATCTTGGATTAGTACTTGTATTAAGGGAATTATTCAAGATTCTCTCCAAGCTTGACAACCTTGGATGTTTGTTTTGGGTTTTCTTCATTAATGCAAGTTTTGTTCTTTCCTCTTCACTAGTTTGGTATAATCCTCTTCTCTTTTACTCTTTTTCTTGTTCCATTCATTAAAGTTTGAATCTTTAGTTCTTGTTATTGTTCATAGTTCTTTGTTAGACTAGTTTCACTATGTTAGTTTTGTTGTTTGGTTTGATTTCTCTTGTTAGTGATAGTTTTAGTTTAGATATGTCAGAGTAGTGTTCTTGTTAGGGTTAGTAAGGTGATTAGGGTGTTAATTGGATGATTGAGGGATTGTTGGAGTTGTTGGTGGAAGATTTGGATTTCTCCTTGGTTTGTTGCACATCACATGTTTGTTGAATTGCTTGAATGACTAAGTATGTGCGAATGCTTGTTTTCTTATCTTTCTCTTGTGGGTATTAGTTTGTTTATGGGTTCGGTCCCCTCATTAAGTTGCGAGAGCCCGGTGAGGACGACCCCTAGGCCGGTCTATGTTGCGAGAGCCCGGATTCGTCCTAGGTCTATAGCATGCTAGTACTCCGTTTGTGTTGTGTCGCCGAGTTGGGTTTTAGGTGGAACCTCTAGGTGAGTCTAAGTTGCGAGAGCCCGGGCATTACCTAGATCACCCTACTACCTCCTTCACCTCTAGTTCTCCTCCGACCATTCCGTTACCCCTTTGACCCCGACCTAACCCTAGCCCGTTTCCTTTGATAGTTCTCTAGTTTTAGACCTAGTTTAGTCCATAGCCACCCCCCTAGACTAGCTTATCTCGAACCTAGTCCTTGACCGTAGCATACCTTAGTCCGACCTCCCGTCCCTGTTGATTCGACCCGACTTACCCTAGCTACCCACTAGGTTAGCCGGTCTTATTTGTTGGGCGGGGACCCACGACAAGATCCTCCCATCAAATTGGCGCCGTTGCCGGGGACGGCGTAGTTTAGACTTTTGTTTGCTTAGTTTTGGACTCTGTTCTTGATTTTGTGTTCTCTTCTCCTTGTGTATCTCCGTTTTTCTTCTTGTGTGTTACTCTCCTTTCCTAGTGCCTCAAAAGCACTAGGATACTAACGTTTGCTCAAGTGCTTCTAGCTCATCCTAGGTACCAAAGCAACGTTATGGACATGGCTTATCCAAGCTACCATCAATCATCACGAGACAACTATGGGGCGAATTACCAAAACCCACAACTTTACCAACCATATCAACCTCATCAACAATCTTATGAACCCTCTTCTTATGGTTATCAAGAAAGTTGTCAAGGATCATTCCAACATCCTAACAGCTACCAAACACCCTCACATAACCCACGACCACAAGATCCCAACTTGGTTGAGACTTGTCAAATGATGTCTCAATTGCTTAAGAGTCAACATGAGGCAATAATTCAATTGCAAAAGACTCAACAAGTGATGATGACTCAAATAATACGGGTTCAAGAGGAGTTCAAGGCCCAAATAGAGGTGCAAGATGCTCGCATCAATGCACTCATGGCGCATATCACGATGTTGGCCGCTCGAACTCCGCAATATGTTGAGGAAGGTTCATTTAGGCAAGAAGGTCGGGTGCCTCCACAAGAAAGACAACCCAACCTTGAAGCTACAAATGAAGAAGAGAGGGTCGAAGAGACCATTGTTGAGTGTTGCTTGGGCGGTGAAGATAGGGTTAGAGTAGAGGAAGTTGAAGCTTTAAGGGTCGACAATGAGGAGGGAGTTGAACATGATTATCAAAATAGCTCTTGGGGAGCCAATGTATTGGCTATAAAGTTGGATTTGTTTGATTTTCTTCGTGATGAACCGGGTGTTGACAATCCAAACCCAAGTGAAGAGATAACCCCTCATGACCATTTAGACAAGGTGAGTGAAAAGGAGCGCAATACTTGGGAAAAAGAAGTAGATGCTTTGGAACTTGCCTTGTATGGGGAATTGGAGGATCCTAAAGCCTCCAATGAAGAAAACTTGATGCCTTCTTATCCTCTACCGCACTCGATGTCTAGCCCTTTGTCTTGTGAGACGGTTGGTGAAGAGGATCCTTGTCGGGCGGTGGAAAAGAGCTCCACTCTCGACCCCGTAAAAGAAGCGACACCTCTAGGGTGTGATCTCCCACATAATGACACCGAGCACGACTCTAGACCACTATACCTACCGGATGGTCACAAGAGTCGTCGCTATCATGGTTCCGAAGACCCGGAAGATCACGAGAACCCCGAGCATAATGAAGACGATCGCTTCTTCCCTCCGACTTGGAAACTTTTGGGAGTGGCTAGGCTCGGCCATGTGAGCTTAAACAAAGATGTTGCTAAGGCATTTGACTTACTTCTCCGAGCTCTTGATGGCTATGGAGGCGTTGTTGGTAAGAGTATTTAGTGTAAATATCTCTTTTTCTTTTCTTTTGTGTTTATGTTTGTATAGTTTGGTTTCTAGGGTTGTTATTTTTTGTGGAACTCTTGTTCATTTGGATTTTTGATGAGCGATGTGAGGGAGGGAATTTGATGTTGTATTTGAGTTTATTGTGATAGGTGTGAAGGAAAGGTGACTCCTAGAAAGGAGTGGTCGATGATGGAGTTTGGTTTGCGAGAGAGGAAGTCGGTTTTTGAAGCTTTGATGAGCTTTTCTGCTTGGGGAAGCAAAGAAGATTCATCCCGACCGGGAAGAGGGCTTCCCGATCGGGAAGGATGAATAATCCCGATCGGGAAGGAGCCATCCCGATCGGGATGAAGGTGCTGAAATTGGAGCTTACTGGAGTGCGTTCCCGACCGGGACGAGAGCTTCCCGATCGGGAAGGGTTCACCAACCCGATCAGGGCCATCGTTCCCGACCGGGATGGTCCCTTTGTCTCCACCCATCCATTATGCCCCCTCCCAACCACCCTACTCCTCCCTACTCCTATCATATGACCCGTACACCTCACTTTATACACCGAGATCCACATCAAATCCCCCCCTCCCACCATTACTACCTTTACCATGTGTTCTATCACGTTCGAAGCGGAATAGCAATGATGAAGACAAGCAAGTGTCTATATTGATCTATGAGACGATGGAGAGAGTGAGTCGCTAACCTATGGTACGGCAACTATCCTTCCTTTTCCGTCTTTTATTGCTTGTTTTACTTTGTTTACTCCCCTTCCCCTTGTACACTTTTGTGTCGTGGTGTCATGGTGGCCTTCGAGGCCTTGGCATATGGTTGCTCCCGACTCTCGATGACGTGACTACATCGAGAGTCATTTTCAAAATCCAAATTTTTTCAAGTTTTTCACTTTCTTTTTTGAGGATTTAGTCGGATTTAGGCGGAATCCGGGCTAGGTGACTTGATTACACCTAGCCCTCCCCTCCCATTTCCTTTTATTTCCTTCTTTTTTTTTCTTCCCCCATCCATATCTTTTTCTTGTCTCGGCCCATGGTGACTTGACTACACCCCAGCCGGACACCTTCTACCTTTTTCTTCACCTTATTTTTCATTTTTAGCTTCATTTTCGTAGTTTCTTTTCTTTTTCTTTTGTCTCTCCGCACACTACGATTGAGCATATGAGGACATTGCTCGATTTAAGTGTGGGGGAGCGATATTCTATCGTAGTTAGTTTTATTTTCCTATTTTATCTAAAAATCTTGAAAAAACCCTAAAAATTTGAAAAATTTTCAAAAAAAATCCAAAAAGATTTTCTTTTGTGTCCTTTTGTCGTACATTTGTTTTGGTTGCGTGTTTTGCCTCCCTCCTTCCTTATAGGTTGCTTAAGTCACCATTAGCTTTGGAGAGCATTCAAGACATCCGGTAACGCCTTATCCCTTTTTCCTCTTTATTTCTCCCGGAGTTTGGAGAAGATTATGATGTGGTGTGCTCGGGTGGAGCTTTGTAAAGTTTGTGGTTGATCGGTGACTTGTTTGGAGATTCGGGGTAGTGTTTGTGTTGTGTATGTGTTCGTTTTGTTTTATTCTTGTTTTGTTGCTTTTGTTTCTTTTTCTTTCGTTCTCGTTGAGTCTTCACTTTGTTTTGTGTGTAGTTGAGTTATGTGTGTAAATGGTTTTTCGAAAACCCGGTTTAGGGGCTAGAGCGTGAGTGTTTACTTTCCCTTCCTAGTTGTATAAATCGAGTCTTGGACTCTACTCTAGTAGAATGACCCTAAACCAATGAATTCGTTGGTCTTTTACCTTGAGTCCACCTAGCTTACTAGGGATTTACTACGGGATTTGCATTTTGACCATTATTACCACCCACGGTGTGAAAAAGCCTTGGTTACCGAGTCTCGTCCCTTAGGTGACCGCGTCTAGGATCGTTTGATTAGTCCAAGTTCTCCCATTTTTGCGAGTATGAAGGGAAGACGCTCCCCGACTCTCCCATCACCCTACCTCCTACACATATCCACACAATAACTTGCAAAATGTTGATTCTCCCTTTCTTGTTATTCAATGAAAGTGCCAAAAAAAATGCCAAATCTTGCCAAAAGGGCAAAGAAAAGAAAAAGAAAGAAAAGAATGAAAGAAAGTAAAGAATGAAGAAAAAGAAAAGGCACAAAAGCCAAAAAAAGAAAATAGAAAAGAAGAAAAAGAAATGGCATGGCAAAACAAAGCAAAAATGCAAAAGAAAAGAGAGAATGCCAAAAGAAAACCCGTCTCACAAAAATAATCCCAACATCTCAAAATAAGCCTTTTTCCGACTTTTGCCGTGAAGAGCCTACCAAAGGACCGAGTCCAGAGGAAGGATGATAGCGGCATAGGTCGGTCTTCCCTCGTTTTGCATATTTCCACCTTTTTACTTGGACTAGTTAGGCGGTTTTGGACACGGGACGACCCTCTTGGCTCACGCTAAAGGGGACGGGTCTTCTCTTACCTACAGTGTCGACTAACACCGTGGTTCTTCACTTTTCCACTCCGCCGATCATCCCGTAGTACGTTCTTAGAAAGTTAGAAGGACCTATGTAAGTTACAACCGTTTTTGTTGCTTTATCGTCATACTATTAGGGCTTAGTCCATTTTGGTTTGTATTGCTAGCTTGGGAATGTTGTCACTTACCTCGAGTCCTAAACCGGTGTTTCATTCACCGCTTGTTTGAGGAAAGCGGTATTTGTTTTCTCTTGGGTGCAACCGATATTGTGTTTGTTTGTTTGTTTGTTGTTTGTGTGGTTGTTTACGTGTTTGTGTCCGGTTGCATCCACAGTTTTGTCGCAAGACCTTACTTGCCTTGCGGAGTGCACTTCTCCTCTAAGTGCACTCGCGTGAGTTGAAAGGGCGTTGGGTGCGCTAATACCCGCTCGGATAGTTTAGTAGTTAGTATGTGCTTACTCGAGGGCGAGTAAGGGTTAAGTGTGGGGGAGTTGATAAGTGTCGTTTGTAGTGCCTATTCTGTAGTGTTTTGGTCCCATTTTCTTGTATAATCACTCCTTGGGAGCGGTTTATGGGCTTCTTATGTTTCCCTTAGCTCGTTTCAGGTTCCCGAGACCATTCATGAAGAGTTGGAGTGATTCCGACTCTATACATACACATTTTGGAGCCAACGAAGCTAAGGAACGATGACTCGATGCCTTGGAATCGACCCCGAGACCTTGGGACCCAATCCCGAGCCTCCGGGACCCGATCCCGAGTCCCGAGAATCGATGAGAAGGCCATGAGAACCAAGGAGGGACCGAAAAGTTCATATTGGAGGCCTACAAGACTATTCCCGATCGGGTATGGCCTCATCCCGATCGGGAATAAAGAGGAAAGCAAGACGGGGTACTGTGGGGTGTTCCCGATCGGGATTTCCCACATTCCCGATCGGGAAGGTGCCCAGTCAGCCCGTGCTTTGCTCCTTCCTTCTCCTTTCATTCTTAAACCCTATATATACCCCCCTCTTGTATTAAGACACTATCTTAGGCACTTCATATTAGACTAAACCCTAGATTATTTTAGCATAGATTAGAGTAGATTAGTCCTTAGATTATCGTTAATCTTAGATTAGTACTTGTATTAAGGGAATTATTCAAGATTCTCTCCAAGCTTGACAACCTTGGATGTTTGTTTTGGGTTTTCTTCATTAATGCATGTTTTGTTCTTTCCTCTTCACTAGTTTGGTATAATCCTCTTCTCTTTTACTCTTTTTCTTGTTCCATTCATTAAAGTTTGAATCTTTAGTTCTTGTTATTGTTCATAGTTCTTTGTTAGACTAGTTTCACTATGTTAGTTTTGTTGTTTGGTTTGATTTCTCTTGTTAGTGATAGTTTTAGTTTAGATATGTCAGAGTAGTGTTCTTGTTAGGGTTAGTAAGGTGATTAGGGTGTTAATTGGATGATTGAGGGATTGTTGGAGTTGTTGGTGGAAGATTTGGATTTCTCCTTGGTTTGTTGCACATCACATGTTTGTTGAATTGCTTGAATGACTAAGTATGTGCGAATGCTTGTTTTCTTGTCTTTCTCTTGTGGGTATTAGTTTGTTTATGGGTTCGGTCCCCTCATTAAGTTGCGAGAGCCCGGTGAGGACGACCCCTAGGCCGGTCTAAGTTGCGAGAGCCCGGATTCGTCCTAGGTCTATAGCATGCTAGTACTCCGTTTGTGTTGTGTCGCCGAGTTGGGTTTTAGGTGGAACCTCTAGGTGAGTCTAAGTTGCGAGAGCCCGGGCATTACCTAGATCACCCTACTACCCCCTTCACCTCTAGTTCTCCTCCGACCATTCCGTTACCCCTTCGACCCCGACCTAACCCTAGCCCGTTTCCTTTGATAGTTCTCTAGTTTTAGACCTAGTTTAGTCCATAGCCACCCCCCTAGACTAGCTTATCTCGAACCTAGTCCTTGACCGTAGCATACCTTAGTCCGACCTCCCGTCCCTGTGGATTCGACCCGACTTACCCTAGCTACCCACTAGGTTAGCCGGTCTTATTTGTTGTGCGGGGACCCACGACAAGATCCTCCCATCACAACCTTATGTTTGTTTGTTTGTATGCTTGGTTGTTTATGTGTTTTGTGTCCGGTTGCATCCACAGTTTTGTCGCAAGACCTTACTTGCCTTGCGGAGTGCACTTTTCCTCTAAGTGTACTCGCGTGAGTTGAAAGGGCATAGGGTGCGCTAAGACCTGCTCGGCTAGTTAAGTAGTTAGTTTGTGCTTACTCGAGGGCGAGTAAGGGTTAAATGTGGGGGAGTTGATAAGTGTAGTTTGTAGTGCCTAATTTGTTGTGTTTTGGTCCCGTTTTCCTTGTGGAATCGCTCCTTGGGAGCGGTTTATGGGCTACTTATGCTTCTTCTAGTTCGTTTTAGGTTCCCGAGACCATTCATGAAGAATTGGAACGATTCCGACTCGTTTCATACACTTTTGGAGCCAACGAAGAGAAGGAGTGATCACTCGATGCCTTGGATTCGATCCCGAGACCTTGGGACCCGATCCCGAGCCCCTTAGACTCGATATCGACCCCCGAGAATCGATGAGAAGCCCATGAGAAGCAAGGAGGAACCTTAAAGATCATATTGGAGGCCTACAAGACACATCCCGGTCAGGAAGGACCTCATCCCGTCCGGGATGGGGTGCACAAAAGCAACTGCGTCTATTTTGGGTCCGTCCCGGTCGGGACCATGCCGTCCCGGTCGGGATCACTTCGTCCCGGTCGGGACCATGCCGTCCCGGTCGGGATGACCCTGCTGTAGCCCGTGTTTGATTCTTTTCTTCTCCTTCACTCTTGTAACCTTATAAATACTCCTCCCTTGTATTGTCTATATATCGGACATTACCTTAGACTCTCTTAGGCCTCTCTACAACATTCAAACCCTAGATTTAGTGTTCCTCTCATTAGTTTATTCTTCCTTTAATCTTTAGTTAATCTTTGTTTAAACTAGTAATTAGTCTTGTATTAAGGAGATTCTTGAAGACTCTTCCAAGCTTGACAACCTTGAAGATTTGTTTGGGTTTCTTATTAATTCAAGTTTTCATCTTTTTCATCCTCTTGTAGTTGGTATAATCTCTTTTCTCTTGTTCTTTGTTTATTCATCAAGTTTGAATCTTTACATATTATTTATTGTTCTTGTTTGTTCAATATGGATGTTTTGATTATTATGTCTATTTCTCTTGTTAGTCTTAGTTTTGTTTCCATCATGAGTGAGTAGATTCCTTGTGGGGTTAGTGGGGGGATTAAGTGTGGATTACGGGTGATTTGGGTTTGATTAGGGGAAAAGGTTGCTTCTTTGTTGCTAGTCACATATTGGGCACACCATGTGTTTGTTGAATTGCTTGTGTGGGTAGTAGTGGCCAATGCTTCTCATACTTGTTCTCATCTTCTCATTATTTGGCTAGTGTGTGATTTTGTTCGGGTTTAGTCTTAGACACGAGAGTGCGGACTTAGGTTTAGACGCGAGAGCGCAAACCGACCTTGACTTAGGATTTGACGCGAGAGCGCAAACCGACTCTAGTAACTAAGAGACACCTACACCCTTGACCACCCAATTATCCTTCTACACTTAAGAACCCGACCTAACCCTACTCCCTTCCATATTTGATTCATCCTTCTTGTTAGTTATCATTTCTCTAGTTCATTGTTTAGTTATCTTTAGTTGTTTCATTTATCTTATATCATACATAGTGCATTGTTAGCCCAATTTCATCACCTTCAACTATCGTAGTTTACCAATTACCATCTTCTTTGTGTTGTTTTGGTAGCCTAGTCTCGTTTTTAGGTCGACCTAGTCTAGACATTACAATACAGTCTTCGTGGACACGACCCGACTTACCCTAGCTACCCCCTAGGTATAGTTGGACTCTATTTGACGGTGGGGGAACACGGCAAATCCCTACCATCACCCACCAAGGACTTTGACACCACGCATCGGTCTGGCGATAGTAGGGGAAAGACACCAGGGAGCCTGCTCCTAGGATCTTCCATAGGCAAAAAAACCTCGGTTTTACTGACATTAAGATGAAGTTCCGAACGAGAACCATCATGCAAAATCATCTCCAAAACCTTCCCCAAGATCAAGGTATCCCCCTTGATAGTGCCATCATCCAAGTACCAAGCCTGCAGCCTCAAATCAAATGAGTCCTGGATCTTACAAACCAAGGGATGTAACACCAAAGAAAAAAGAAGAGGACCCAAAGGATCACCCTGCTCGACCCCCTGACAAGACCACAGGTTGTGGTCACCATAATATAACCGAGCAGGACTAGAACAACAAAATTCCATCCACCGGGAGAGAACAGGGCAATGATTACGAACCTCTCGTAACATGATTTCCCGATCGACCATGTTAAATGCATTATGAAAATCCACCAAGAGCATGGAAAGACCCACCTCATCACCCTGGTCCTCAACAAGCCGGTGCAAGGCATGCAAGATAGCCTCGCCCCCACCAAATACCCCAACTCCAAACTGAAGACAAGAAAAATAGCCACTCAGCGATGGACCGATCAGGAAAGCACCAACCTTAGAGACAAGCTGTCTCCAAATCGTACCAACAGCAATAAGAAGAATACCGCCGCCTCGCTTAACAAGCGGGGTTTATGGAGTACTAGCAATGTACTCCCCGAGGACCTGCGGGCAGCTGCCCTCGAGAAAGAGATTAACTACACGAGTGACAGATGCGACCAATTCATCTGAGACAGCAACTGCGGCACCACTTAAACAATCCAAAAGGTGCTGGGGACAAAAACCGTCCCTCCCACAGGAAGTGCCACACGAAAAACCTCTAATCATATCCAGAACCACAGACGCGAACGCGGTGAGGTAATGGTGACTACCAGGCTAAGGAGGCAAAGCGGGGGAAGGGATGACTCGGTGCTTACCCCTCAAAGCCACTAGAGTATCATTGGTGTAAGGAGCAACGTCAGAAGAAGAAAGCACACGAACAACAGTAGTGTAATGCTCGTCACAAATTTTTCTCCGACACTGCCTAATGTTGAGCTCACTCAAGTCGAGGTCCTCATTCACATTAAAAGAAGGAGTAACCTCAGCCAGGGTGTCATGCAGAAGCAACAAACGACCACCCAGCTCTTCCCAACAACGAATGGCGCTAGAAATACTCTCTTCCTAACGCTGCCGCCGAATAACGAATCGGCACTCAAGGTTACTCCGAGGGGAGAAAGCCTTAAGTATGCAAAGAGGCAACGCAAGCAAGGTGACCCAACAAGAGAGATCACGAGGAGAGGCAGCCACATCATAACCCCCCCCCCCCCCGAAGAACCCGAGAAAACCCTAAACGGCACTTTATTTGGAGGGATGGATTTAACAGTACGTAACTCCTTAGCCAACAAACGATCAAGAGAAGTCACGTTAAACCCAACACCCCGGGGGCTAACAACAACACTGGACGACAAAGAGGGGGCAGAAGGTCGGGGAATGCCGTAAAGGACAAAACGGATAACACCATCACCACAATTTGGGGCCTCAATAAAAGACTCCGCGTCATGCCGACAGCCTTTGCTATGAGTATGAGTCCGAAAGCAAACCCCACACAGCCAAACACCCATCCGACGAAAAGTAGACTCAGCAGTCTTTGTTATTTTTATTGTTATTATTGTTTTTAATGTTATTGTTATTTTATTATTGTTATTATTATTATCATTATTATTGTTACTATTATTATTATTATTATTATTATTGTTGTTGTTGTTGTTGTTGTTGTTGTTGTTGTTGTTGTTGTTGTTGTTGTTGTTGTTGTTGTTGTTGTTGTTGTTGTTGTTGTTGTTGTTGTTGTTGTTACTATTGTTGTTACTATTATTATTAATACTATTATTCTTATTATTCTTATTATTACTATTATTATTGTTGTTATTATTATTATTATTGTTGTTATTATTATTATTATTATTATTATTATTATTATTATTATTATTATTATTATTATTATTATTATTATTATTATTATTATTATCATCGGGTGTTTTGTTGGAGACTGTTATAGATACTAGCAGGCAAAATGCGTGTGTCTACAGAGCCCCTACTCTGACTGAGGCTTGGACAAGGCGAACTCCCACAAAGTTCGGTGGCCACTCGAACTTTGATTTAAATTTCAATCCGAGAACAATCTCACCACGAGATTCATTCGCCTAACCAAACCCGGCGTGGCCGTGTTGGGTGGACTTTGCCTTGTCCACAAATAATGATGATGATGATGATGATGATATTTGTCGTCCATAACGCCAAGCATGACCTTAGATCACTATACTTACCAGATGGTTATAAGAGTCGTTGCCTTGTTGGTTGGAAAGACCCGGAAGATTCTGAGAAACCCGGGCATAATGAATTAGATAATCGCTTCTTGCTTCCGACTCGGAAGCTTTTGATGATAGCTTGGCTTGGCTGCATGAGCCTTCATGAAGATGTGGCTAGAGCATTTGATTTACACCTCCGAACCCTTGAGGGCTATGGGGTCGTATACAGCGAAAGTGATAAATTTGAAGTTCCCCTAGAAGGACCATCACCTTGTAAGTAGCTCTTTCCCATTCTTTTTCTTATTTTCCTTCCCTCACTTCTTTTAATTTCTTGGTGACTTGTGTTTGTTTGTGCTTGGAATTAGTGTGGGTCATTTGGAATTTTTCCATGAGCAATGTGAGGGAGTGATTTAACGCTTGTGATTGAGGATTTTTGATAGGTTTGGAGCTTTGATGACGAAGGAGTGGATAAAAAAAGCATAAAGAGCGGTTTTACTTGAAATAATGAAGAATTGAAGGTCTTCTTGGACCTTTGAAGCTTAACTGACTTTGAACATGGCCATGTCGCTTTGGACATGACAATGTCGCTAGAGGGACGGAATGAACTTCAATAGTGAAGAAACTGACTTTGGACATGGCCATGTTGCTTTAGACATGACCATGTCGACCGCCCGTTCTTCTTTTACTCTCTTTCCTATCATTCTCTTTAACACTTCTTCTACCTCTTTAAACTTCATGCTCATCTCTTTCAAAACCCCTTTAGCAACCTCCTCACTTTTTCCATTCGTGTTAATGTGGCCCTCGAGGCCTATGTGATTCCATCAGGAACCATTTGAAAAAATAAAAAATGACAAATTCTTTTTCCATTTTTTTCTTTATTTGGTAAACTTTAGTTGGAATCGTGCGGAATTGGAGCTAGGTGATGTGATTACACCTAGCCCTCCATTCCCGTTTTCTTTTTATTTTTTATTTTTGTTTTTATTTCCCCCATCCATATCTTATCTTGACTCTGGTCTAGGTGACATGATTACACCTAGGCTCGACCCTTTTTCCTTTCCATTTCTTCATTTCGTTTTTATTTTTATTCTCTTGATTTCATTGTTACTTTAGTGCCTTCCGCACACTAACGATCGAGCATTGAGCACATTGTTCGGTTCAAGTGTGGGGGAGCAATATTTTAGACTTAAATTATTTTATTTCTTTGTTTTTTTTCGAAATAAAATAAAAAAAAACCCCTAATTTTTTTTAAAAAATCCAAAAAAAACCCAAAAATATTTTCTTTTAGATCTTTGTCTCGTATTTTTGTTGTGTTGTGTGCTTTGTTCCCCATTTCCTTATAGGCTGATCGATCGCCTCAAATTCGGAGGACTCTCAAGGCATTCCAGTAACATCATTCTATCCCTTTCCCTCTTTGTCTCTTGCGGAGTTTGGGGATTGGTGATTCTTTGTGATGATGGATGGTCGGGCGGAGCTTTTTGGAGTTTGAGGTTGACTCGTTTGCTTGTTTG
The DNA here is from genome assembly GCA_958450325.1 of Agrostemma githago. NCBI lineage: Eukaryota > Viridiplantae > Streptophyta > Magnoliopsida > Caryophyllales > Caryophyllaceae > Agrostemma > Agrostemma githago. The sequence continues at coordinate 34,984,828 of OY288256.1, forward strand.
GAAAGTTTGGGGTGTTGTTTGTTTTATTTTGTTTTGTTTTGTATAGTTTGTGTCTAATGTAGTTAGGTTTTCGAAAACCCGGTTTTAAGGCTTGTGCACGAGTGGTTACTTTCCCTTACTAGTGACCCAAAACCGATTTTTGGACTTTAGTCTAGTAGAATGACTCTAAAATAATAAAAAGGTTGATAAATTTACCTTGGTTCTATCTATTCTACTAGAGATTTGATTCGGGATTTGCATTTTGACCACCTTGACCACCCACAGAGTGAAAAGGCCTTGGTTGCCGAGTCCCGTTCCTTTTAGGTGACCATACTTGAAATTGCCAATTTTAGTCCAAGTTTCCATCTTTTTGTGGGTTTGAAGGGAAGCGCGCCCCCTACTTACCTATTTTCCTACCTTCTACACATTTTCACAAATAAGTTGCATATCATTGAGATTTTCCATCTACTTGGTTGTTTTTTTTTTGATAAAATGTGAGAAATATATTGATATCAAAAAATTAATTACAAGCCAATGAATAGCACTTAATGCCAATATAAAGTAAGTCCAGGGGCCACGGACAAACTTTGACTCCTAGTTTCCTTCCTTATAATCTCGGAAAGGATTTCGGGTCTTACAAGAATACCATCTACTCTAGCTTTATTACGTTGCATCCACACATGATAGTAGCATGCTGCCAGGACCATAGTTCTAGCTTTCCAGTCAGGGTTATTCCTCGGGGAAGAGATTAAAAGTATTTATATCCAGTATAGATCCAAGCCAATTCTCAGTATGCTGAATCAGCTTACTACTATAGGGGCATGCGAAAAATAAATGATTAATAGTCTCCACCCCATCACCACAGACGTAGCAGTAGTCGTCCTCAACATACCCAATCTTCTTGAGTTTCTCTTTTACATTCAACCCATTCATTCTAGTTAGCCACATTGTAACGGAATGCTTAGGTATGTTCCAATTATTCCATACCACCATATCCCAATCACACAAAGGGCGTTTAGTTCGTAGCCATTCATACCCGTCCTTTATTGTGTAGCCTTTGGAGGTACCTATCCAATTATTGTTTATATAGCCTTCCTTGAAAATATCCTTGATCTTACAAATCAGTTCCATGCCCAGTTATCAGCTGCCTTTGGTTTATAGTCAGACCATACTTTTCCCTTCAGATAAATATGGTTAATCCACTTGACCCACAAGTTATCAGGTTATGTATACACCCAGTTAACCAACTTAGCTATTGCAGCTTGGTTCCAGACGCCAACAACTTTAATATTCAGGCCACCTTCATTCCTTGGAACCGTAATTTTCTCCCAAGCCACCGTCGGGTTCCTTTGATATTCTGTATTTCCTGCCCATAAGAAATTTCTACAAATTGCTCTGATTCTATTAATCACGCTAGTAGGAATAACAAATATAGTCGCCCAGTAACAATACAACGTATTCAGGACCGAATTAATGAGAGTAATACGACCTGCATACGAGAATTTTCGAGCTCCTATACTCCGGACTCTAGCGACAATATTCTCTGTGAGTGTATTGCAATCACCCTTCGACAATCTTCCTGCCTTGATGGGTACCCCAAGGTATTTGAATGGCAAATGTCCCTTAGCGAAGCCTGTAACCGCCAGAATATCACGTCTCATCTCATCATGTCTCTACTTGGTTGTTATGAATTGTTTATGATGCTTGCTAGACTTGAGAACTCTAGTCACGTACTAGGCATACTCCAAGAGGAGGTTGTGCCCTACACCGCTAAGCGGGGGTCGTGACAATTGTAGGTCCCGAGTTGCATCATTAGGCTAAAAGGGCAAACCGAAAAAAAAGAAAGAAGAAAAAGAAAAGGCACACAAATCAAAAGCCAAATACAAAACGAGAAAATATCAAGAAAATCAAATCACAAAAAAAATTATACTACTTCCTCAAAAAAGCTACGGAGGCTGAGGAGCTTCAACACATGGTGGAGTTACTTCGAGGGGTCTCAATCGCTGAAAAATCTGTGACAGGAGATGAGAGGACAAAAAAGGATATGGAGGGGAAGCAGGTTGTTGGGGTTCTTGATAAAGAGTCAAACTCACAAGCTCTTTCCCCAGTGAATATTATGGGAGAAAGGGGGGAGAGTACTGGTGAGTGTTCTAATAAGGAGGGGAGTACTGCTAGGAGGATTTTTAAGACATAAAGGGGAGGAGCACGAGGTGATAAGATGGATGTTGGAAAACAGAGTCCGTTTATTCAAGATCCGGGAGGAAACAGGAGAAAAGGGAGGGATGAGGGAGAGGGGGAGAAAGGGATGGAGGCGCAGAAGAAGGTCTGTGGAGGGGATCGGTTAACTAAAATTATCGGGAAAGAAACCCAAGTAGCGGTGGTTGCTGATGGGCAACCCCGCGAAGAGCAATGAAAACTTTAAGTTGGAACTGCCGGGGACTGGGCAATCCTCGGACAGTTAATACCCTCCAAGAATGGTGTTGGAGGGAGGGCCCGGACATAGTTTTCGTGATGGAAACGATGATTAGGATTAGTGAATTACTTAAAGTTCGTAATATATGTGGTTTCGATATGGGTCTTTGTATAAGTAGTAGTGGTAGATCGGGTGGTATGGGTTTGTGGTGAAAAAACATTGAGGCGGAGCTTGTTTCTTATGATAATAATCACATATGTATTAAAGTTGTTGGGGAGTATGGATATCCGGATTGGCTGGCGATCGGGGTGTATGGATGGCCGGGGGCGGGACAAAAATACAAAACTTGGCAAATGCTTCGTAGGCTCTGCGCGGAATGATCCGACCCTATTGTTTGTTTTGCAGATTTTAATGAAATTCTTTGTGCGACAGAGAAAGAGGGGGGGGGGGGGGGGGGCTGCGAGAAGTGAGAGAGACATGGATGATTTTCGATCGGCTCTTGTGGATTGTTCGCTTTTCGATCTGGGTTATGTCGGAAATCCGTTTACGTGGTATCGTGGCCGAAACCTGGGTAATCTGGTGAAGGAACGCCTTGATCGAGCAATTGCAAATTTGGAGTGGCAGGTTTCCCGGAGGCGATGGTTAGACACCTTCCTATCTACTTGTCTGATCATGCCCCGATCCTCATTTCAAGTTCCAGGAGCGAGGCCAGAAGAACCAGAGGGAAACGGTTCAAGTTCGAACCGCTTTGGCTCTCGAGCAATGAATGCTATGACGTTGTTAAGGAGGCCTGGGAGTCTGGTGGCGGTGTGACTTCTAGAGAGGAGAAGATAAGCATCTGTTCGAGTAATCTGACAAGATGGGCCAAATTTAACTTTGGCGACCGTAAACGGAGAATAAGGAAAAATGAACGTGAGCTGGAGTCGTGGCAGCATCGAGCCTCCTCTAACGATATGCTTGTTGGATGCCAACGGGTGGCCTCTGAACTAAATGAGCTATGGAAACAAGAAGAAACATATTGGCATTCGAGAGCGAGGCAAAATGAACTCCGGGACGGGGACAAAAATACAAAAAAAATTCACCAAAAGGCGAGCCAACGGAGGAGACGTAATAGAATTATGGGCCTGGAAGATTCGGAGGGGGTTTGGAAGACTGACCCAGCGGACATAAAACTGATGGCAGCGGGGTATTTTGTAACAACCCAGATTTTTAGAAACTTTTAATAATATAGATAGTATAAATAATAAAGTCAAAGGTGGCGGAAACACCCGACCAAATCCGAATCGTCACTATCTTGACATTCAACTAATACATTATTCAAAATTGTTTAAATTGAAAATTGAAGACTTAAATAAAGGGTCTCTCTCCACAGGTCTTCCCCAACAACGAAGCATTCAACAGCATTCTGAGAGACCAAAAATGGGGGGTCCACAGTCAGTGGGAAGTAACCAGATGCTCTTCTAGTCGTCTTTACAATAGGATGAAAGCAACTAATAATCAACAATCAATGAATAATACGGATAAGGAATACATGAAAGCATTATCATACTCGACCAATTAAGATTTTACCAATTACTAAGAAATTCCAACATCCAAACCGGATTGTTTACTTACAATTAATCTTCTTACACTACGTCAAGGGTACAGAGCGAACACCGGCTCGAGTGTATAACTGACACTCTCACCTGTCAGAGCATATAACTGATACTCTTATGGACGGGTCGTATAACAGACTTCCCATCGGTGTGGAGCATATAACTGACACTCCATGGTACTATGTATAGCCGTATAACTGACAACTATATATCTAAGCCTAGCTAGGGCTCTGATGGGAAAGAATTGTCGTCAATCCCTACCAACAAGTAAAACCAACTAATCCTAACACGTAGCTAGGGTAAGTCGGGTCGATATCCACGGGGACGGTAAGAGGTGTCTAGACTAAGGTCCCCGAAATACAAGACTAGGTCAACAAGCTAAACTATGCTAAAACTAAGAAGGGGGAGAAGACTATAACTAAGAGTAAACTAAGTATAACAACTAAAGCTAAAAGATTCAACTAACTAGAGGAACAAATACTAACAAGATGGAGAAATCAAATAAGGAAAGAGTAGGGTTAGGTCGGGTTCATAAGTGTAGTAGGATAGTTGGGTAATCGAGGGTGTAGGTTTCACCTAGTCACTAAGGTCGGTCCGCGCTCTCGCGTCAAAGACAAACCCGAATACTCATGCAAGATGCTACTCTAAACAAGAGGATTCAATCAAATTAACCAAACAATGAGAAGGAGGAAACAAGCAAGAGAAGTATTTACAACTACTACTCTAACAAGCATTTCATCAAACACATGGTATGCAAGAATGAGTGACTAGCAACAAAGATTCAACATTTACCCACAATCAACCCTAATAATCCATAATCAACACATAATCCCCTTACTAACCCCACAAGAGTCTACTCAATCATATCTAAACTAACACTAACCAAAACAAGAGGAAACATCAACATATCCATAACATTCATTATGAAGATGAGACTAACCAAAACAATGAACTATGAACAAAAATTAAAACTTGGATAACAAAGGAAGAAAAAGAGTAAAGGGAGAAGAAAGATTATACCAACTAAACAAGAGAAGAAAAGATGAACACTTGCATAGAAGAAAACCCAAACATCCACCAATGTTGTCAAGATTGGTAGAGATCTTCGAGAATTCTAATAATACAAGGATTAAACTAAGATTAAGGACTAATTAAAGACTAATCTACACTAATCTAATGATAGTTGCAAGGGTAGGTAGGGAGGTATAAAGTGGTTGGGTTGGCTCAAATGACGAAGAGAAGGCAAAAAGGGGAGGCTGAAACCCATCTCGATCAAGATGGTCCCTTCTCGGTCGAGATGGTCCCTTCCCGGTCGAGATGGTCCTCCAGAAGCTTCAGTTTCCATGCCAACTTCATCCCGGTCGAGATGACACCCATCTCGGTCGGGTGGCACCTTTCCCGAGCCTTGGAGCCTTCTTTCAATCATAGAATCCCAAATCTTCCACCCAAACGACAAATACTACCTCGGGTTCCAAGATCTCGTCCCCAAAAGCCTATGAAAAGCTCAAAAACCGACTTCCTTGCCAAAGATCCAAGCTTCTATCATCAACTACTCCTCTCAAAACTTCATCTTCACTATTAACCTATCACATAAGCTCAATAAACACCATCAAAATCCCTCCCTCACATCACTCAAGAAAATTCCAAGTTACAAGAGCTCCACAAAACAAACAAAATCTAGAGACAAACCACACAAATACAAACACAAGATCTCTAAAGAAAAGGGAAGAGGAATATACAACATGACGGTTCTTTAGGAACTCCGTCGAACCGAGAATGGTGGACTCTTCCTTCTTATCCATAGCCATCAAGGGCTTGGAGGAGCAAGTCAAAGGCACGAGCCACATCATAATGAGGGCTCACGCTACCGAGCCAAGTTATCCTCCAAGTTAGAAGCACGAAGTAGTATTCCAAAGACCCAATGTCATCTTTCACGTGGTCTCCAGGGTCTTTCCATCCTACAAGCTTTATTGACCTCTTCCTCCCTAAGCACCGTCTCCAGTCACAAGCAAGCTTCAAGTACTTGACACGAGGCACAAAAAGCGGTTTTGGCCTCATTTCCCTATTGCACATCCCCATACCTTCTTCAAGTTGTGGTTCTCCATCTTCAAGTCCTGAAAAAACACTTGTCCCCACATAAATTTGAAGAAGAGAATTGAAACTTCTACTAGTAGTTTCAATATCTTCCAAACCATTGCTCCGCTTACTTGCAAGGGGCTCTTGATGTTTTTCCATATATTCGCACAAGGGCAACTTGAGCTCGTCATTTTCACCCAATGACTTCAAAACTCCTACCACCTCATTCAACTCACTAACCTCCTCCAATTCTTCACCAACAATGCCTTCACCAAGGGTCATATATATCCTCATTCGTCTCTTCTTGGGTAGACGATTGAGGTTCTTCATAGCAAGTTTCGCTTCCCAAAAGGACTTCATCGGCGGCTTCATGATTGGGCTGCTCCCCTTGCTCAAGTGAGCACCCTTCGTCAAGTTGTGACGTTCGGGTTAAAAACATTACGGTTTTAACCGCTAACGCATTTAATCGAGCATCCATCGCCTCATTTTCCCTTTGATATTGGGCCATGAATTCATCTTGTTCCTTTTGCATTTGGATGGCCATTTCTTGTTGGCTCTTTTGCATTTGAAGAATCGATTGATATAACTCCAAGTTGGGCAATTGGTGGTCATTGGGGTCTTGTAATGCTCCTTGAAAATCTTCATGATGTCCAAGGAGTAGGGCATCATATTGTTGGTAGTGAGGTTGAGATGATTTGTAGTATTGTGGATTTGGGGCTCATATTGTTGTTGAGGTGAAGCGTAATTTGATGGGTTTTGGGGAAATTGGCTTCCATGTGAAGAAACATGATGAAACATGGTGGGTTCACAATGATTGCTTGAGTAATAGCCACCATGATCACAGGATTGATAAGCATTCACTTGTTGGTAGTCGTTTCCATGTCCTTGAAGCTCATACCCACGAGTTTGTTGATTACCCTATGAAGCTTGATAGTAGTAGGGAGACGTCATGACATATACTTGATTCATAGAGGGAGAGGAGTAATCCATGGTGGCTTCTATAGGTGGGGAGTTTAGACCAATCCTCAAGTTATGCTCGAAAATCGTGGCTCGTACCCGGTTGAGGACCTCTCAATCTAGCAACCGTCCGTTGAAGCGGCTCTAAGTTGTAAAGAAGAGGATGGTCACCACCTCTAGGCACAAACTGTAGACTAGGAGCAAACGTGAGAAGTCTAGTGCTTTTTGGGCACTAGACAAGAAGGAAATAAACTTCACACACACAAGAAGCAAAAAGAATACAAAGAAAAACACAAAAATAACAAAGACAAAGTCAAGTGAGTAGGCAAACAAAGTCTAAACTAGCACCGTCCCCGGCAATGGCGCCAAATTGATGGGAGAGAATTGCCGTCAATCCCTACCAACAAGTAAAACCAACTAATCCTAACACGTAGCTAGGGTAAGTCGGGTCGATATCCATGGAGACGGTAAGAGGTGTCTAGACTAAGGTCCCCGAAATACAAGACTAGGTCAACAAGCTAAACTATGCTAAAACTAAGAAGGGGGAGAAGACTATAACTAAGAGTAAACTAAGTATAACAACTAAAGCTAAAAGATTCAACTAACTAGAGGAACAAATACTAACAAGATGGAGAAATCAAATAAGGAAAGAGTAGGGTTAGGTCGGGTTCATAAGTGTAGTAGGATAGTTGGGTAATCGAGGGTGTAGGTTTCACCTAGTCACTAAGGTCGGTCCGCTCTCTCGCGTCAAAGACAAACCCGAATACTCATGCAAGATGCTACTCTAAACAAGAGGATTCAATCACCAATCAACCAAACAATGAGAAGGAAGAAACAAGCAAGAGAAGTATTTGCAACTACTACTCTAACAAGCATTTCATCGAACACATGGTATGCAAGAATGAGTGACTAGCAACAAAGATTCAACCTTTACCCACAATCAACCCTAATCACTCATAATCAACACATAATCCCCTTAGTAACCCCACAAGAGTCTACTCAATCATTTCTAAACTAACACTAATAACCAAAACAAGAGGAAACATCAACATATCCATAACATTCATTATGAAGATGAGACTAACCAAAACAATGAACTATGAACAAAGATTAAAAATTGGATAACAAAGGAAGAAAAAGAGTAAAGGGAGAAGAAAGATTATACCAACTAAACAAGAGAAGAAATGATTAACACTTGCATAGAAGAAAACCCAAACATCCACCAATGTTGTCAAGATTGGTTGAGATCTTCAAGAATTCCAATAATACAAGGATTAAACTAAGATTAAGGACTAATTAAAAACTAATCTACACTAATCTAAGCTAATCTAGGCCGAAGTATGTCTAGGGTTTAGTAAGATAGAGTATGGTAGTGTATGGTGCTTAAACAATACAAGAAGGGGGTATATATAGGGTTACAAGAATAAGGGAGAAGAAAGAAATGAAGACGGGCTTCGCTGGGCCCTTCCCGGCCGGGAAGGTGATGATCCCGACCGGGATGGGGTGGTCCCGATCGGGAAGGATCCGGTCCCGACCGAGATCATGAATAACACCAAGCGGTGTTATGCTCTTCACGGTCGGGATGATGGTCAATCTCGGGCGAGAAGAGATGGTCTCGGTCGAGATGGGACCCATCTCGGCCGAGAAGAGATGATCTCGGTCGAGATTGCTGATCAGTGGCCTGTCTTCGCTTTCCTTCATCATCCCGACCGAGATGGCCATCATCTCGACCGGGATGGGTCTTGTAGGCCTCAAATATGATCTCAAGGGTCCCTACTTTCTTCTCATGGGCTTCTCATCGATTCTCGGTGCTCCGGATCGAGTCTAAGGGGCTCGAGAATGGGTCCCAAGGTCTCGTGATCGAATCTAAGCCACCGAGTGATCGTCGCTTCTCTTCGTTGGCTCGAAATGTGTCGGAAACGAGTCGGAATCGTTCCACCTCTCCAAGATTATTCTTAGGAACCTAAAACAAACTAGAAGAAGCATAAGTAGCCTAGAAACCGCTCCCAAAGAGGGATTCCACAAGACAAACCGGGACCAAACACAACAAATAAGCACTACAAAACACACTTATCAGGCTCTCGATGCAATAACTGTACACCGAACGACACACGGAACCCAGAGCGTATAACTGACGTCTCAAGGCACACCCGAACATAAACCAACGACATTTGGCACTTTTTCATTCCGATTAGTATAGAGCTGATACCGCATGTCATCTATACCACTAGATCTCGTGTAACTGTACAGTATAACTGACTGCACCAGGTTCTTGTGAATAACGTCACGATTCCAATCCTAGTATAGTATAACTGACTGTACTAAACGGCAACCCACCCTAGTTTAGTATAACTGACTATACGAGGTAGTATTCCCATCCAATATAGTATAACCGACTATACTAGATAAAAACTATGTCTCAAACATAGGACAATATAACTGACTGAACTATGAAGAACATAGATAGAAGTAACCTTTCAATGATACGTGAATAATAGATAGTATAACTAACTATAACCATAAAGTTAATCTTGCATATCTAATGCCTAATAGTATCCAAGGTTAAGGATTGCTGACTATAACCTTGTCTACTAAGTTGAGGTTGACCTAATCTCAACCATAACCTCGTGGAGTTATAATAACTGCAACAAGATTATGAAGTTACGATGATGTTACATTAACCTCAAGTGAAGTGATGTAGTAACTTCTCAATGAAGGTACATTAACTTCAATCAAGGTCACATTAACCTCGGCTATAACATTAGCTTCTTGCTAAGGTTACATTAACCTCAGCTATAACCTTAACTCTTGTTAAGGTTACGTTAACCTTAGTCATAACCTTAAGTCCATGCAAAGGTTACCTTAACCTTCGCCATAACCTTAACTCTAAGTTAAGATTACGTTAACCTTGACTATAACCTTGCAAAGTTCGGGAACCTCGACAAGATTATAACCCTGTGTTGATGTTATCTTAACCTCAAGTGAAGTTGCATAGTACTTCTCGACGAAGTTACATTAACTTCAAGTAAGGTTATATTAACCTCAACCCTAACCTCAACCACCGGGTGATGGTAGGTTGAGTCATCATTGAATCTAGGGTTTGAAACCCTAAAAGCATTGATGGGAGGACTTGCCATGGGTCCTACCAATCAAGTAATACCAACTAGACCTAACTAGTAGCTAGGGTAAGTCGGGTTGATATCCACGGGGACGGTTATGAGGGTCTAGACTATGGTCTACCAAAAAACGAGGCTAAGTCACCAAAACAACACAAAGAGAAGAGAATTGACTAACTATGTTGATGGAAGGAGATGAAACTAGACTAACAATGGACTAGATATAACAAGATCTAAATGGAACAACTAAAGCTTAATGAAACTATCAAACTAGAGAAATTATGACTAAAAGGATGGAGAAATCAAATATGGGAAGGAGTAGGGTTAGGTTGGGTTCATAAGTGTAGTAGGATGATTGGGAGGTCAAGGGTGTAGGTTTCACCTAGTTACTAAGGTCGGTCCGCGCTCTCGCGTCAAGCCTAAGTCCGCACTCTCGTGTGAAAGACTAGACCCGAATACTCGTGCAAGATATTACCCAATACACAAGGATTCAACCACAAATCAATCACACAATGAGAAGATGAAAACAAGCATGAGAAGCATGGCCACTACAACTCAAACAAGCAATTCAACAAACACATGGTGCTCTTAACATGTGACTAGTAACAAAGAATCCACCTTTACCCTTAATCAAACCCTAATTACCCATAATCCACACTTAATCCCCCTACTAACCCCAAGAAAAGTCTACTCACTCATAATCAAACTAATACTAACAATGATAAGAGGAAACAACACAAACATCCAAACATACATTATGAAACTAGAAAGAACAAGAACAATAAGAAAAGATTGAAACTTGAAAGATTAAACAAGGATTAAGAGTAAAGAGAATAAGAAGATTATACTACTAACAAGAAGATGAAAAGATAAGAACTTGCATTGATAAGAAAAACCCAACTAAATCTCCCAAGGTCGTCAATCTAGAATGAATATTCAAGAATCCCCTTAATACAAGACTAATTACTAAAATTAACAAAATTTAAGGAAAGATTAAGCTCATGAGAGGAGGAAGTCCATCTAGGGTTTAGAATAATGTAGAGGAGTCTAAGGTGCTTAAACAATACAAAGAAAGGGTATTTATAAGGTTACAAGAGCAAAGAAGAAGAAAAGAAGAGGCGCGGGCTATAGCTGGCTCATCCCGGTTGGGATGGTGGTGGTCCCGACCGGGACGAGATGGTCCCGACCAGGATGAGGTTGGTTCCGGTCGGGATGGCCTAATCAGTAGCCGCTCTAAGTTTGCACTCCTTCCCGACCGGTAAGGCTACTCTTCCTGCCCGGGAAGGGTTTTGTAGGCCTCCAATATGATCTCTAAGGTCCCTCCTTGTTTCTCATGGGCTTCTCATCGATTCTCGGGGCTCGGATCGAGTCTATGGGGCTCGGGATCGAGTCTAAGGGGCTCGGGAATGGGTCCCAAGGTCTCGGGATCGAATCTAAGCCACCGAGTGATCGTTCCTTCTCTTCTTTGGTTCCAAATGTGTAAGAAACGAGTCAGAATCGTTCCAATTCTCCATGAATGGTCTTGGGAACCTAAAACGAACTAGAAGAAGCATAAGTAGCCCAGAAACCGCTCCAAAGAGTGATTTCACACCAAACACAACAAATAGGCACTACAAACTACACTTATCAAGCATCGATGAAACACCCTAGCATCTCCACCAAGGGCGGCCACAGTCGGTTCATGTGCGTCCTAGAATTATCTTACGAAACGATTCACAACTTTCTAATTTGCACAAAACGGTAATTAATGTTTTAACGATAAAATTAACGATACAATTAAATCGTCCAAGTATCTATGAAATAATAAACGTTCATAATAATACCACACAACATCCAATATCATACATTCATTCATTCATCATATTAATGACATTTACATATCATAAACGCGATTAAAAGACACATCTAGTTACTTTTTTGGCAATTAATGATAAACATTAATAAGAAGCACCATGAAGAACGCGACAAACAAAACCTTGTCTCCAACACGTGTCACCATCCGCATAGATTGACTTTGAAAAATGTACAAACCAAAACCCATTTGGTAGATCGTACTACAAAAATCCTCTTTCAAAAATGTGTAAAGGATGACATCTTCTTCTTTAATAAGAACCTCTAAAGGTAGGTCCAAGGGTTCATAAAAATGAATCTCATAAAATTATTTGGACATGAATTTATTGTAGAGGAAAGAGCCAAGATTATGAAAATATAATTTATGTATGCATTTGGAAGAAGGATATATGCATAACAATGGAGTTAAAGGGAGAAAATAAGATGAAGGGAGAAGAAAAAGAGCAAAAGGGCGGGCGGTGCGCACAAAATAATGAAACGACCTAGTTGCTTGCTAGGTTAATTTCTTTTTATAAGGGGATTAACAAATGGGCTTTGGGTCCATTATCTCATACAATGGATCATCCAATTACAAATTGGGTTAGACCATAATAAAACGCTTGGAGAATGGATATAAGAAAAGCGGTTACTATTTTAAAATTGTCAAATCATGTACGGATATTTTAACCCATTAAAAGTGAGTCAAAACGAGACAATAATTTAAAATGGACAATGGAGGTAATAGAATACAGAATGTATATTATTATAATACTCGAAAATAATTATTTTAAATAAATAACTTTCGAATAAACTTAATATAAAATACGGGGTGTTACATATTTTGAAAACATTTTCGGGACGAAGGGGAGTACTGACGTTGCAGAAGTGCTTGAGGCCGTCCTAAGAGTTGTGACTAATGCCATGAATGACCAGCTCCTGAGTAATCCACTTGATGAGGAAATCCGAGAAGCTCTGTTCGATATGCACCCAAACAAGGCGCCTGGTCCCGACGATATGCATGCCATGTTTTTCCAAAAACATTGGGATATTGTTGGGAGTGATATTTGTTGTTTTGTGCGTCAATAATGGTGGGCTGAGGAGCGGGATCTTGGCGAATTAAACAGGACCTCGGTGGTTCTAATTCCGAAGGGTAAATCTCCGAGGAAGATAACCGATTTTCGTCCCATTAGTCTCTGCAATGTCCCAGAGGAACAGAGGAAGAAAACATCTCGAAGATGCTCGCTAATAGACTCAAGCCTTTTCTTGATGCCATTGTCACAGAGGAACAGAGCGCTTTTACACCCGGACGACTCATCACAGATAATGCAATTGTCGCTTTCGAGATTTTCCATGCTATGAAACGGAGTGGGGAAGGGAGAAAAGGTACGGTTGCGCTCAAACTTGATATGAGTAAAGCTTATGACCGGGTTAAGTGGGATTTTCTAAGGGCCATGATGGGTGCGTTGGGTTTTGCAAAGGGCTGGATAAATCGTATTATGAGCTGTATTACGTCCGTAAAACATAACATTGTTGTGAATGGGGAGCTGACACATGAGATCCAACCAAGTCGGGGCCTTCAGCAGGGGGACCCCATCTCACCGTACCTTTTTTTGCTATGTGCAGATGCGTTCTCATTTTTACTCAGGAAGGCTGTTCAAGATGGGAAATTTCACAGGGCACGTGTGTATCGGGATGCACCGCGAATTTCACACCTTTTCTTTGTTGACGATTCGATCATTTTTGCAAGAGCTACTGTGGAAGAATGATCGACGATAGCTAATGTAATTAGCAAGTATGAACGAGCTTTGGGACAGAAGATAAATTATTCCAAGACGGAGGTGGTTTTTAGCAAAAAAGTTCGAAGTCAGACAAGGCTCGAGATTGTGGAAAGGTTGGGAGTTCGGGAAGTGGCCAGACACGAGAAGTACCTCGGCATGCCCACTATGATTGGTCGGTCCAAGAAGGCTTTTTTTCGTGGGCTCCAGGACCGAATCTGGAAGAAAGTGAAAGGATGGAAAGAAAAATTACTTTCCAAATCGGGAAAGGAAATTCTCATTAAGGCAGTGGCGCAGGCCATCCTCACTTACTTGATGAGCATCTTTGCTATTCCGGAGGGTATTATCGAGGAAATGCACAAGGTGATGGCCCGGTTTTGGTGGGGCTCTTCTGAGACGAGACGGAAACTTCATTGGATGTCTTGGGAAAACTTGTGTCAGCCTAAAAAACTCGGGGGAATGGGCTTCAGGGATCTCCGGGTGGCTAACCAGGCCCTCTTAGCAAAACAGGCTTGGCGACTTCTGACGGTTCCGGATTCCCTCATGGCACGAGTCCCAAAAGCAAAATACTACAAGAATGACTCGATAATTGGGGCTAATCGAGGGCGGAGTATATGGGGCGCTAAATCTTTACTTCTCGAGGGGTTATGCTGGAGGATCGGTGATGGGAAGACTATAAAGATCTGGACTGATCCATGGATGTTACGTGATAGTGGAGTGCACTTCCCGAGTTTCAACATTGAGGCTGACCCAAGTTTGACCGTCTCAGAGCTCATTGATACGGAGTCAAAAGGATGGAATGTGGCAAAACTTGGTGTCTTGCTTGGCCCGAATGATATTTGGGATGTGCCGGCTATCCCTCTTCCTAGGCACGAGGCCATGGATGAACTGTTTTGGTGGCCTGCTAGCGACGGCCTTTTCACTGTTAAATCTGCCTATCTTCTGGGTACTAATAATGGTTTTGCTGGGTTTCCCTCTTTTGACAGCGGTGCGCTGATAAGTGTAGTTTGTAGTGCCTATTTGTTGTGTTGGGTCCCGGTTTCACTTGTGGAATCGCTCTTCGGAGCGGTTTTCTAGGCAACTTACACTTCTTCTATTTCGTTTTAGGTTCCCAAGACCAATCATGGAGAATTAGAACGATTCCGACTCGTTTCCTACACATTTGGAGCCAACGAAGAGAAGGAACGATCACTCGGTGCCCTAGATTCGATCCCGAGACCTTGGGACCCATTCCCGAGCACCGAGAATCGATGAGAATCAAGGAGGGACCCTTGAGATCATATTTGAGGCGTACAAGACCCTTCCCGGGCGGGAAGAGTATCCTTCTCGGTCAGGAAGGAGTGCAAGCAAAGACGAGCCACTAATGGGCCATCTCGGACGAGAAGGGGGTCTTCTCGACCGATACCATCTCTTCTCGGCCGAGATGGGCCACCTGCAGCTCCGCTTTACATTTTTTCTTCTCCTTATTCATTGTAACCCTATATATACACCCCCCCCCCCCCCCTCTTGTAATCTTATGTGATGTTCTTCATTACCCACTAAACCCTAGACTACTTTAGGTTTGATTAGCTTAGATTAGTATAGATTAGTCCTTAATTACTCCTTAATCTAGTGATTACTCTTGTATTATTGGATCTCTTGAAGAATCTACCAAGATTGACAATCTTGGTGGAATTGTTTGGGTTTTCTTTTATGCAAGTGTTCATATTTTCCATTCCTTTCTAGTTGGTATAATCTTTCTTCTCCTTTTACTCTTAATCTTTCATAGTTAATCAAGTTTTCATCTTTGTTTATGATTGTTGTTCATCCCTTTTGTTCTTCATAATGGATGTTGTTGTTCTTGTGCTTGTTTCTCTAGTTATTGTTAGTTTTCCAATAGATATGTTAAGGTAGATTCTTTCTAGGGTTATTAGGGGAATTGGATGTGATTAGGGATGATTAGGGTGAGATGGGTGGTATTAGATGTTGTTTTTGTCGTTTCACATTTACCTTGCACTCCACATGTTTGATGAAATGCTTGTGAGACTTGAGACGATCAATCCTGGTTTTTCTTGCCTCTTCTCTTGTATGTGTGTGTTTGGTTGGTTGGTTTAGTCACCTCACTAGTAGCGAGAGCGTGGTGAGGATGACCCCTAGGCCGTTTAAGTAGCGAGAGCCCGATCGGAACCTAGGCTACGAAAGCATGCTAGTAACCACGTTTCCTTCTTTTTATCTCCTTGACATCCATGAACCCGACCTAACCCTAGTTTCTTCTTATTGATTTATTTCTTCCTTTTGTCATTACTTACTTGTTTAGCCTTCTTAGTTCGTGTTTTAGACCTTACCTTAGCCTTCCCCTAGATTAGTTTATCCCGAACCTAGTCCTAGAACGTAGCACACCTAGGTCCGACACCCCGTCCCTGTGGATCGACTCGACTTACCCTAGCTACCCAGCTTAGGCGTTGGTTATTATTTGACCGGTAGGATAGACGACAAACACTACCGTCAAATTGGCGTCGTTGCCGGGGACGGCGTAGTTTAGACTCTTGTGTGCTTAGTTTTAGACTTTGTTCTTGATTTTTGTGTTTTCTTTTCCTTGTGTATCTCCGTTTTTCTTCTTGTGTGCCTATTTCTCTCTACCTAGTGCCTCAAAAGCACTAGGCTTCTAACGTTTGCTCAAGTGCTTCTAGTGCATTCAATGTATCAAGGCAACGTTACGACAATGGGGCATCCAAGCTACCATCAATCGTCATGGGACAATCATGGGGCAAATTGCCAAGACCCACAACTTTACCAACCATATCAATTTCATCAACAATCTTATGAACCCCCTCCATATGGTTATCACGAAAGTTGTCAAGGATCATTCCAAGATTCTAACAACTACCAAATACTCTCACACAACCCACAACCAAAAATCCCCAACTTTAAGCTTTGTCAAATGATGATTCAAATGCAAAAGAGTCAACAAGAGATGATGGTTCAATTGCAAAGGAATCAACAAGAGATGATGATTCAAATGAAAAGGGATAAAGAGGAGTTCAAGGCCCAAAAAGAGGTGCAAGATGCTCGAATCAATGTACTCATGGCTCGTATCACGATGTCGGCCACTCGAGCTCCACGACTTGTTGAGGAAGGTTCATTTGTGCAAGAGAGTCGGGTGTCTCCACAAGAAAGTCAACCCGATCATGAAGCCACGAATGAATAAGAGAGGGCCAATCAAGAGATCATTGTTGAGTGTTGCTTGGATGGTGAAGATATGGGAAGAATAGAGGAAGTTGAAGCTTCAAGGGTCGATAATGAGGAGGAAATTGAACATGATTATCAAGATAACTTTTGGGTAGCCAATGTATTGACTATTAAATTGGATTTGTATGATTTTCTTCGTGATGAACCGGATGTTGACAATCCAACCCCAAGTGAAGAGATGACCCCTCAAGACCAAATTGACAAGGTGAGTGAAAAGGAACGTAATACTTGGGAAAAAGAGGTAGATGCCTTGGAACTCGCCTTGAATGGGAAATTGGAGAAGCCAATTGCCTTCAATGAAGAAAACTTGATGCCTTCTCCTCCTCTATCGCACTCAATTTCTAGTCCCTTGTCTTGTGAGACGATTGATGAAGTGAATCCTTGTCGGGCGGCGGAAAAGAGTTCCACTCTCGACCCCGTAAAAGAAGCAACACCCTTAGGGTGTAATCTCCCAAATCACAACGCCAAGCATGACTTTAGACCACAACACCTACCGGATGGTCATAAGAGTCGTTGCTATCATGGTTCAGAAGACCTGGAAGATCATGAGAACCCCGAGCATAATGAAGATGATTGCTTCTCGACTCTGACTTTGAAACTCTTGTTGATGGCTAGGATAGGCCACATGAGCGTTAATGAAGATGTTGCTAGGGCATTTGACTTACTCCTTCGAGCTCTTGATGGCTATGGAGGCGTAGATGGTGAGAGTATCTTAGTGTAAATATCTTTTTCCTTTTCTTTTGAGCTTGTGTATTTGTTTATGTTTGTTTGGATAGTTTAGTTTCTAGGATTTTTTAGTTTTTGTGAAATCTTGTAATTTAGTATTTTGATGAGCGATGTGAGGGAGGGATTTGATGGTGTTTATTGAGTTTCTTTGATAGGTCATAGTGAAGATGAAGCTTTAAGAGAAGTAGTTGATGATAGAAGCTTGGAGTTTGGTGGAGGAAGTCGGTTTTTGAGCTTTTGACAAGCTTTTGGGGACGAGATTTTAAATCTCGATGTATTGGATGACTTGTGGGTTATGCTATCAAGAGATTGAAGGGCTAGAAGACTCATCCCGACCGGGAAGGATGTCATCCCGATCAGGATGAGTGTGCTGAAAAGTGGGTTCACTGATGTGCCATCCCGACCGGGATCAAGTCCGTCCCGGCCGGGAAGGAACAGTCCCCACGGGGAAGAATGTCCATCCCGACCGGGATGGTTCCCAGCTCCCCATTTTGCCTCTTCGTCGACATTTAAGCCCACCCATCCACATTGTACCCCCTCCCAACCTCCCTACCTACCCTTGCAACTATCTATGACCCATATACTTCATATATACACCTTCACCTCAACTTCTCTTCACTACACACCGAGTTTCACATCAATCCTACCCTCATTATACCATTTCGAGCCTAGTACTTCAACCATGCAACCATATTGAGAATGAAGAAGAATAACAATGATGAAGACAAGTAATGTGCCAATATCGAACATTGAGACGATGGAGTGAGTGAGTTGCTAACCGATTGGTACGGCAACTATCCTTTCTTTTCCGTCTTTTATTGCTTGTCTCCTTTTGTTTGTTCCCTTCCACTTTTTTGTGTCATGGTGGTCCTCGGGGCCTTGGTGGTCATTGCTCCCGACTCTCGATGACGTGACTACATCGAGAGTCATTTCAAAAATCCAAATTTGCAAATTTTTCACTTTTTCTTTATTTTTCACTTTTTGGTAGGATTTAGTCGGATTTAGGCGGAATCCGGGCTAGGTGACTTGATTACACCTAGTCCTCCCCTCCCATTTCCTTTTATTTCCTTCTTTTTATTTCTACCCCCATCCATATCTTTTCTCGTCTCGGCCCATGGTGACTTGACTACACCCCGGCCGGACACATTCTACCCTTTCTTCACTTTTCTTTTTGATTTTTAGCTTTATTTTGGTAGTTTCTTTTCTTATTAGTGTCTCCACACACTACCGATCGAGCATGAGGACATTTCTCGGTTTAAGTGTGGGGGAGCGATATCGTAGTCTAGTTTAGTTTTATTTCCGTCATTTTTTCGAAAAAATCTTAAAAATCCTTAAAATTTTGAAAAAAATCATTTAAAAATCAAAAAGATTTTCTTTTTGTGTCTTTTTCTTTTGTGTCCTTGTGTCGTACATTTGCTGTGTTGTGTGTTGTGCCTCCCCATTTCCTTGTAGGTTCCGCGATCGTCGTCAAGTTTCGAAAAGCTCAAGACATCCGGTAATATCACTTCATTTCATTCTCCTTTTTCCCTTTGTGGAGTTTGGAGGATGTGTTATGATGGTGTGTGCTCGGGTGGAGCTTTTTTTTTAAGTTTGTGGTTGATGTGGTTGCTTGTTTGGAAGTTTCGGGGTGGTGTTTGTTTATTTTGTATGTTTATTTTGTTTTGTTTTGTTGTGTGAGTCTCATTTTCCTTCGTCCTTGTTGTGTTTTGTTTAGTTTGTGTCTTGTGTAAAAAGTTTTTCGAAAACCCGGTTTTGAGGCTAGTGCGCAAGTGTTTACTTTCCTTTTCTAGTAGTATGAATCGAGTCTTGGACTTTAGTCTAGTAGAATGACCCTAAATCAATAGTTTCGTTGGTCCTTTACCTTGAGTCCACCTAGTCTACTAGGGATTTACTACGGGATATGCATTTTGACCATTATGACCACCCACGATGTGAAAAGGCCTTGGTTGCCGAGTCCCGTTCCTTAGTTGACCGTGTTCGGAATTGCTTTGACTAGTCCAAGTTTTCCCCCTTTTTGTGGGTTTGAAGGGAAATCGTGACCCCCGACTTACCCATTTCCCTACCTCCTACACATTTCCACAAATAAGTTGCAAATTGTCTAAGTTTCTTACTTGGTTGCAAGAATTGCCTACAATACAAGAATGATCCAAAAGACAAGCCAAGTCAAAAGAAAGAAAGAAAAGAAAGAAAAGAAAGAAGGAAAAGAAAAGGGCACAACAAGTCAAAAAGAAAATACAAAAGAAGAAAAAGAAATGGCATAGAAACTCAAAAGCCAAATTCAAAGGAAAAATGCCAAAGAAAATCATCTCACAAAAATAATTCTCACCTCTCAAAATAAGCCTTTTGCCGACTATTACCATGAAGAGCCTACCAAAGGACCGAGTCCCTAGGAAGGATGATAGCGGTAAATAGTCGGTCTTCCCTCACTTTGCAACCTTATCCACTTTTTTACTTGGACTAGTTGGGCGATTTTGGACATGGGACGACCCTCTTGGCTTATCGCTAAAGGGGGCGGGGTCTCACTTACCTACAGTGTCGACTAACACCGTGGTTCATCCTTTTTCCATCCCGCCGATCGTTCCGTAGTACGTTCTTAGAAGGTTAGGAGGAACCTAGGTAAGTTACCAACCTTTTTATTTCTTTGTTGTCATACTATTAGGATTTTGTTCATTTCGGTTTGTGTTATTAGCTTGGGAACGTTGTCACTTGCCTTGAGTCCTTAACCGGTGTTTCTACACCGCTTTGTGGAGGGAAGCGGTATTTGTTTCTTTTTGGGTGCAACCGATTGTTTGTTTGTTTGTATGTTTGTTTGTTTGTGTGTTTTCGTGTCCGGTTGCATCCACAGTTTTGTCACAAGACCTTACTTGCCTTGCGGAGTGCACTTTTCCTCTCAGTGTGTTCGCGTGAGTTGAAATGGCGTAGGGTGCGCTAATACCCACTCGGTTAGTATTTTAGTTCTTATTAGTTTAGTAGTTAGTTCGTGCTTACTCGAGGGCGAGTAAGGGTTAAGTGTGGGGGAATTGATAAGTGTAGTTTGTAGTGTCTTTTTATTGTGTTTGGTCCTGGTTTCTCTTGTGGAATTGCTCTTTGAAGCGTTTTCTAGGCTACCTACGCTTCTTCTAGTTCGTTTTAGGTTCCCAAGACCAATCATGGAGAATTGGAACGATTCTGACTCGTTTCCTACACATTTGGAGCCAACGAAGAGAAGGAACGATCACTCGGTGCTTTAGATTCGATCCTGAGACCTTGGGACCCATTCCCGAGCACCGAGAATCGATGAGAAGCCCATGAGAAGCAAGGAGGGACCCTTGAGATCATATTTGAGGCCTACAAGACCCTTCCCGGGTGGGAAGAGTATTCTTCTCGGTCGGGAAGGAGTGCAAGTAAAGACGAGCCACTAATGGGCCATCTCGGGCGAGAAGAGGGTTTTCTCGGCCGAGATGGGTCTCATCTCGACCGAGACCATCTCTTCTCGGCCGAGATGGGCCACCTGCAGCTCCGCTTCACATCTTTTCTTCTCCTTATTCATTGTAACCCTATATATACCCCCCCTCTTGTAATATTATGTGATGTTCTTCATTACCCACTAAACCCTAGACTACTTTAGGTTAGATTAGCTTAGATTAGTATAGATTAGTCTTTAATTACTCCTTAATCTAGTGATTACTCTTGTATTATTGGATCTCTTGAAGAATCTACCAAGATTGACAACCTTGGTGGAATTGTTTGGGTTTTCTTTTATGCAAGTGTTCATCTTTTCCATTCCTTTCTAGTTGCTATAATCTTTCTTCTCCTTTTACTATTAATCTTTCATAGTTAATCAAGTTTTCATCTTAGTTTATGATTGTTGTTCATCCCTTTTGTTCTTCATAATGGATGTTGTTGTTCTTGTGCTTGTTTCTCTAGTTATTGTTAGTTTTCCATTAGATATGTTTGAGTAGATTCTTGCTAGGGTTATTAGGGGAATTCGATGTGATTAAGGATGATTAGGGTGAGATGGGTGGTATTAGATGTTGTTTTTGTCGTTTCCCATTTACCTTGCACTCCACACGTTTGATGAAATGCTTGTGAGACTTGAGACGATCAATCCTTGTTTTTCTTGCCTCTTCTCTTGTATGTGTGTGTTTGGTTGGTTGGTTTGGTTACCTCACTAGTAGTGATGGTAGGAGATTTGTCACGTCCCTACCGTCAATAATAAACCGGCTAGACCTAACGGTAGTTAGGGTAAGTCGGGATCGTGTCCACGGAGACGGTGCTGCAAAGTTTAGACTATGTCCAACTAAGACGAGACTATGCTACCAAAACAACACAAAGAGAATGATAAATGGTAAACTATGATGGTTGGAGATGAAGGAAGTGGACAAACAATGAACTAGCTATAACAAGATTAAAAGAAATAACTAGAGACTAACTAAACAATGAAACTATAGGAATGATGACTAACTAGGATGATAAATCAAATATGAAAGGAAGTGAGGTAGGTCGGGTTCATAAGTGTAGACGGGTAATTGGGTGATCAAGGGTATAGGTGTCTCCTAGTTGCTAGAGTCGGTCTGGGGTCTCGCTACGTAGCCCGATGTCGAGGTAGGTTCACGCTCTCGCGTCTAAACCCTAGTCCGTACTCTCATGACTATGACTATTCTCAACAAAATCACATAATAGACAAGCAATGAGAAGAAGAGCATAAGTATGGGAAGCATTGGCCACTACAACTCACACAAGCAATTCAACAAACACATAGAGTGCCCAATATGTGACTAACAACAAAGATTCACCCTTTTCCCCTAATCTACCCAAATCACCCATAATCTACCCCGCCGTAATCCCCCTTCTAACCCCACAAGGAGACAACTCATTCATTAACAAACTACCCATAACAATAATAGGAGAAAACAACATAATAAACCAAACATCCATTATGAACAAACAATAACAATGAACAAAATATAAAGATTCGAACTTGATTAAATAAACAAGAACAAGAGTAAAGAAAGTTATACCAACAACAAGAGGAAGAAAAAGATGCAATCTTGTATAAATAAGAACCCAAATCAACTCCAAGGATGTCAAGCTTGGAGAAATCCTCAAGAACCCACTTAATACAAGACTAGTTACAAACTAGATTAAAAAGAGATTACCTAAAGATTAAGGGAATATTAATATAAATGGATGAACACTAAATCTAGGTTTATATGTTGTAGAGAGGCTTAAGAGAGTCTAATGTCATGTCTCCCCCATAAACAATACAAGAGGGAAGTATATATATGGTTACAAGAATGAAGGAGGATGAATTAAATGAAGTCGAGCAGCAGCCCCACGGTCCCGACTGGGACGGAATGGTCCCGACCGGGACGAGCTGGTCCCGACCGGGACGGACCCAAGACAGAAGCCCTTGCTTTTGTGCACCTCAACCGGGACGGGTTGAGGCCATCCCGACCGGGATGAGCCTTGTAGGCCTCCTTTAAGCTCCTTTTTGTCCCTCCTTGCCTCTCATGGGTTTCTCATCGATTCTGGGACTCAGGATCGGGTCTCGGAGGCTCGGGATTGGGTCCCAAGGTCTCGGGGTCGAATCCAAGGCATCGAGTGATCGTTCCTTCACTTCGTTGGCTCCGAAAATTGTATGTATCGAGTCGGATTTGCTCCAACTCTTCACGAATGGTCTCGGGAACCTAAAACGAACTAAAGGAAGCATAAGTAGCTCATAAACCGCTCCCAAGGAGCGATTCCACAAGGAAAATGAGACCAAAACACATTAAAAATAGGCACTACAAACTACACTTATCAACTCCCCCACACTTTACCCTTACTCGCCCTCGAGTAAGCACAAACTAACTACTTAACTAGCCGAGCGGGTATTAGCGCACCCTACACCCTTTCAACTCACGCGAGTACACTTAGAGGAAAAGTGCACTCCGCAAGGCAAGTAAGGTCTTGCGACAAAACCGTGGATGCAACCGGACACGAAACACATAAACAAACAAATAATCGGTTGCACCCGAAAGAAAACAAATACCGCTTCCCTCAACAAAGCGGTGAAAAGACACCGGTTTAGGACTCAAGGCAAGTGACAACGTTCCCAAGCTAATCATACAAATCGAGATGAACTAAACCCTAATAGTATGACGATAAAGCAACAAAAACGTTGGTAACTTACCCAGGTCCTCCTAACTTTCTAAGAACGTACCACGGGACGATCGCCGGGATGGAAAACGGGATGAACCACGGTGTTAGTCAACACTGTAGGTAAGTGAGACCCCGCCTCCTTTAGCGATGAGCCAAGAGGGTCGTCCCATGCCCGAAACCGCCCAACTAGTCCAAGTAAAAAGGTGGAAATATTTGCAGAGTGAGGGAAGACCGACCATCACCGCTATCATCCTTCCTAGGGACTCGGTCCTTTGGTAGGCTCTTCACGGTAATAGTCGGTAAAAGGCTTATTTTTGTGGGGTTGAGATCTTTTTGTGAGACGATTTTCTTTTTGGCATTTTTCTTTCTTTTGCATTTTTGCTTTGTTTTGCTATGCCATTTCTTTTTCTTCTTTTCTATTTTCTTTTTGGCTTTTTGTGCCTTTTCTTTCTCTTCAATCTTTTCTTTCTTTCATTTTCATTCTTTGGCCCTTTTTGGCTTGATTTGATTGATAGGCATTTCTTTGCAACTAAGAAGGAGGGACTTTAACAAATTGCAATTTATTGTGTGGATATGTGTAGGAGGTAGGGTAATGGGAGAGTCGGGGAGCGTCCTTCCCTTCAAACCCACAAAAAGGGGAAAACTTGGACTAATCAAACAATCCCAAACACGGTCACCTAAGGGACGGGACTCGGCAACCAAGGCCTTTTCACACCGTGGGTGGTCATAATGGTAAAAATGCAAATCCCGTAGTGAATCCCTAGTAAGCTAGATGGACTCAAGGTAAAGGACCAACGAAATCATTGATTTAGGGTCATTCTACTAGACTAAAGTCCAAGACTCGATTTACATCACTAGAAAGGGAAAGTAAACCCTCGCCCACTTGCCTCTAAACCGGGTTTTCGAAAAACCGTTTACACACATGACACATTACACAACACAAAACAAAGACATGACGAAAACGAGAGAAAAAGAGACAAAAGGCAACAATATAAAACAAAGCAAGACAAGCACAAAAACAAAACAAACACCACCCCGAACTTCCAATCAAGTCACCAAATCAACCACAACTTTACAAAGCTCCACCCGAGCACACCTCATCATAAATCTCCTCCAAACATTACAAGAGATAAAGAGGAGGAAGGGATAAAAGGGTATTACCGGATGTCTTGAAAGCTTTCCAAAGCTAACGGTAATTAAGCGACCTACAAGGAAAAAGGGAGGCAAACACACACAACACAACAAAAGCACGACATAACGACACAAAAGAAAAAGACACAAAAAAGAAAATCTTTTTGATTTTTGTGAAATATTTTCAAATTTTTAGGATTTTTTTTAATGATTTTTCGGAAAACTAAAAAAATAAAACTAACTATGATAGAATATCGCTCCCCCACACTTAAACCGAGCAATGTCCTCATGCTCGATCGTAGTGAAAGGAGATCCAAAAGAAAAGAAGAGAAACTACGAAAATAAAGCTGAAAATCAAAAAGAAAGCGGAGAAGAGGGTAGAATGTGTTCGGACGGGGTGTAGTCAAGTCACCATTGGCCGAGACGAGAAAAGATATGGATGGGGGAAGAAATAAAAAGAAGGAAATAAAAGGAAATGGGAGGGGAGGACTAGGTGTAATCAAGTCACCTAGCCCGGATTCCGCCCGAATCCAACAAAATCCTAAAAAAGGGTGAAAACCTTGTAAAATTTGGATTTTGAAATGACTCTCGATGTAGTCACGTCATCAAGAGTCGGGAGCAATAACTACCACGGCCTCGAAGGCCACCAAGACACAAAAGTGTACAAGGGGAAGGGGATAAACAAGGGAAAACAAGCAATAATAGACGGAAAAGAAAAGATAGTTGTCGTACCCATCGGTTAGAAACTCACTCGCTCCATCGTCTCAATGAGCAATAAAGGATCTTTGCTTGTTGTCTTCATTGTCATCCCACTTCATACTTGAAAGTATTGCATGGTTGAGGTAGTATGGTGTGAAGAGGTTGGGTTTGGTGTGAATCTCGGTGTAAGGTGAAGAGGAAATGAAGTGATGGCATGCAAATAAGGTGTAAGGGTCGTATGATAGGAACAAGGAGAGGAAGGGAGGTTGGGAGGGGGTATACAATGGTTGGGTGGACTCAAATGTAGAAGAAGAGGCATAAGGGGGAGTCGGGGACCATCCCGGTCGGGATGGATAGTCCCGGTCGGGATGACATACCCGTCCCGGTCGGGAAGCTCTCGTGCCGGTCGGGATGGCACTCCAGTAAACCCAAAACATGGTACCCTCATCCCGATCGGGATGGTTCCTTCCCGGTCGGATGCCACACCCTTCCCGGTCGGGATGGATCTTCTTGACCTTCCACAAACCCCAAAAGCTTATCCTAAGCTTCAAAAACCGACTTCCTTGCTCACAGTCCAAGTTCTATCATCAACCATTCCTTTCTAGGAATCACTTTCATTTCACCTATCAAACAAAGCTCAAACACACATCAAATTCTCTCCCTCACAACGCTTATCAACAATCCAAATAACAATGAATTTCACAAAACTAAAAAGAACTACAAGAGAAAGAGATATATACAAAAGGGATGGTTCTTGTGGAACTCCGTCAAACCAAGGGTGGTGCATTCTTCAATCTTTTTCAACAAATCTATGACCTATTCCATCTCCATCGAGGGCACGAAGGAACAAGTCGAAGGCCCTAGCAAAGTCTTCAATCAAGCTAGTAATATAAGCATCCACATACCAAGGTTCTTCATAACCTTGTCTCGACGTTCCCGGGGAATCCCAATCTTCTAAGTTCAATGGCTTGAACTTGTACTTTTGATCCTTCGGGATATACCCAAACATCCATTTGTCCTCATTCGGCCCCAAGAGGGGCTCATCTTGCTTCTTGTCTTTCAACTTGTCATCAAACCCATGATATGGGCACTCTTCTTCCTCAATCTCGGATTCCTCATCCTCAAGTTCATAAGAGTAATTCTTCAAGCTTTGTCCCGACTCTTCCCCTAGATCGATGTCTCTCGTGGCGTGGATCATATTGCAAGACTCATCATTAGTAGGCGAAGTGTTACCTTGGAGGTTAAACACTAGTTTTCTTCGCCTAACTCGAAGGTGATCCTACCGTTCTTCACATCGATCATGGCACCGGCGGTGTGTAGAAATGGGCGTCCAAGGATAATGGGAGTGTTGGCATCTTCCGGCATATCGAGCACGATGAAGTTGACCGGAATGAAGAACTTCCCGATTCGTACCGGTACGTCTTCTAACATCCCCAATGGTCGGTTAAGAGATTTATCGGCCATTTGGAGTGTAATGGACGTACATTTCAGCTCCTTCATCCCTAATCGCTCACAAATGGAATAAGGAATGATGCTCACACTCGCACCCAAGTCACATAATGCTCTCTCGATCTTGTAATTGCCTATGGTGCATGGGATCGAGAAACTACCCGGATCCTTCAACTTTGGAAGTGTGGAACCTTAAATAAGCTCGCACACCACCCTCGTGAACACTATTTTCTCTTCCTTGTCGATAGATCTCTTCCTAGCTAGGATATCTCGCATGAATCTTCCATATGCCGGGATTTGGGTGAGTAACTCGGTGAATGGGACATTAACATCCAATTTCTTCACAATGTCTAGGAATTTGTCAAATTGGACATCCACCTTAGTCTTCATTTGCCTTTTTGGAAAAGGCAACTTGATTTGAACCTTGTTTTGCTCAATAGGGGTGGACATCCCACATGACACTTCCCCTTTACCCTTTTCTTTTGCTTGAAGTGGGGGAAGCTTGTCTTCAATGGGTTTTTCAATCTCCCATAAGACTTGCTCCTCCATTGGATCTTCCATGCTTGAGCTTTCTTGAATTGGAGATGCAACTTTCTTCGTTGGTTCTTGCATTGGCTCTTGCTCACTAGGGAATGAAGGGGAGTCATAAGATGTACCTCTCCTCGTGGTAATAGCATTTACATGCTCGAATTTAGGTGTTTCACCTTGAGGAGGTAGTTGCCCCTTTTGTCTTGAGGAGCTTCCCGAAGCAAGTTGAGATAATTGGGTCTCAAGTATCTTCGTACGGGCATCTCTTGCCGCGTTTTCCCCTTGAATATAAGCAAAGAACTCTTGTTGGTTTCTTGACATCTCCATCTGATTTTTATGCAACTCTTGATTACTCTTTTGCACATCTATCATAGTCTTTTGAATGTTGAAATCTCAAGTTGGAGATTGTGGATTATGCGGAGTATCGGTGATGGCTAGAGGAATGCCATAGTCATAAGTAAGAGACCGGCTCCTTGGCTTGCTTTGTTGTTGTTGACCGTGAGTTGCTTGTTGTTGACGGTTCCCTTGGAACCCATGAGAATTGCCTTGATTAAAGCCTTGATTGTGATTTTGAAACCCTTGGTTGTGGTTTTGTTGTCCTTGGAAATTTTGGTTTCCTTGGAAACCTCCTTGATTGAAGTTCCCTTGTTGGAACCCTTGATTGTTGTTGTGGAAGGTACCTTGGTTATTTTGCTTGAAGTTGTTGAAGGATCTTGGATGACCCGCATAACCTTGATAACCTTGATTGTTGTCCCTTAAGGGAGGTGGAACATAGGGACGAGGTTGCATAGCTTGTTGTTGAGGGACTTGATTGGAAGCTTGGTATTGATTAGGATAGGAGGCACCTTGCTTAAACGCTTGAAAGGCGTTCACTTGCTCAACGCTTCCTCGACAATGCATTGGATCATGACCAACGATTCCACAAGTATCACACATCCCATAATAAGGCAAAGGAGGTGCAAATCCCAAAGCATTCACTTCTTAAATCAAGTGTTGGTTGGAGGAACTAGTGCCTTGGACTTGGTTGAGGTGGCTTTGGAGCTTCTTGTCAATAGTCTCCATGTGAGTTCTTAGTTGAGCCCCAAGGTCAATGCTCAATTGTGTAATAGCATCAACCTCGTGCCTACCTCCTCGATTCGCCTTTCTGGGCCTAGAGTATTGGGAATTATGAACCGCCATCTCCTCGATTCTTGACCAAGTTTGGTCATCATCCACTTCGGTAAACCTACCACTAGATCCCATGTTGAGTATGGCCCTTGAGTCTTCATATAACCCGTTCCAAAATTGTTGCACAAGGAACCATTGTGATAGACCATGGTGTGGACAAGAACGGATCAAGGCTTTGAATCTTTCCCACGATTCATAGAGGCTTTCTTCATCACGTTGTTGGAATCCCATGATAGAGGCTCTCAATAGATTTGTCTTCTCTGGGGGATAGAATTGTTGGTAAAAAGCTAAGGCTAGCTTCTTCCAAGTATCAATACCGAGTCTCGCCTTGTCCAACCCCTTGAACCATTGCTTCGCCTTGCCAATTAGAGAGAAAGGAAATAATACCCACCGAATTTGGTCTTGAGTTATTCCCGTTTGAGAAATAGCGTCACAATAGTCCAAAAAGATTTCCATGTGTTGATGAGGATCTTCGGTTGGTAACCCACTAAATTGACTTCTCTCGATCAATTGGATAAATTGCGTTTTCGCCACAAAATTCCCGGTATATGCCTCCGGTAAAGTGGTTGGACCCGGAAAAACGTCTTCCGTGAAGGTTGAATGAGAAGAGAACTTAGGCATGATTGGATATGCGGGACAAGATGGTGTAGACGGTGTTGATGTAGAACTAGACGGGGAACTAGGAGAAGAAGAATGGATAGATGAACCAAAGGGATTTATGAAGATCCCTTCGGCCGTCTCTCGAGGTGACTCGTTAAAGTCGGATCCTTGAGCTTGCGCTTGGTTGAGAGATTCTAACCCGGTCAATCGTCCGTTGGCGAAAGGCTCTAAAGAGTCTTTCCGGCTCTGGATTAAAGAGAAAGAAATCGCCTCCCCTCCTAGGCATACACTACACACTAGAACAAACGTGAGAACACCTAGTGCTTTATGGGCACTAGGCAACGGCAATAAACAAGCACAATCGAAAGACAAGGAGAAAAGAAAGCTAAGAATACAAGTAAAAATTACAAAATATGCACAAGAGAAGATAGAAGAGCACAAAGAAGGGTAACTAAGTCTAGCTATAAGCAAACTAAGTCTAAACAATGCACCGTCCCCGGCAACGGCGCCAAATTGATGGTAGGATATTTGTCACGTCCCCACCGTCAATAATAAACCGGCTAGACCTAACGGTAGTTAGGGTAAGTCGGGATCGTTTCCACGGAGACGGTGCTGCAAAGTTTAGACTATGTCCACCTAAGACGAGACTATGCTACCAAAACAACACAAAGAGAATGATAAATGGTAAACTATGATGGTTGGAGATGAAGGAAGTGGACTAAAAATGAACTAGCTATAACAAGATTAAAAGGAATAACTAGAGACTAACTAAACAATGAAACTATAGGAATGATGACTAACTAGGATGATAAATCAAATATGAAAGGAAGTGGGGTAGGTCGGGTTCATAAGTGTAGACGGGTAATTGGGTGATCAAGGGTATAGGTGTCTCCTAGTTGCTAGAGTCGGTCCGGGGTCTCGCTACGTAGCCCGATGTCGAGGTAGGTTCACGCTCTCGCGTCTAAACCCTAGTCCGCACTCTCATGACTATGACTATTCTCAACACAATCACATAATAGACAAGCAATGAGAAGAAGAGCATAAGTATGGGAAGCATTGGCCACTACAACTCACACAAGCAATTCACCAAACACATAGAGTGCCCAATATGTGACTAACAACAAAGATTCACCCTTTTCCCCTAATCAACCCAAATCACCCATAATCTACCCCGCCGTAATCCCCCTGCTAACCACACAAGGAGACAACTCACTCATTAACAAACTACCCATAACAATAATAGGAGAAAACAACATAATAAACCAAACATCCATTATGAACAAACAATAACAATGAACAAAATATAAAGATTCGAACTTGATTAAATAAACAAGAACAAGAGTAAAGAAAGTTATACCAACAACAAGAGGAAGAAAAAGATGCAATCTTGTATAAATAAGAACCCAAATCAACTCCAAGGATGTCAAGATTGGAGAAATCCTCAAGAACCCACTTAATACAAGACTAGTTACAAACTAGATTAAAAAGAGATTAACTAAAGATTAAGGGAAGATTAATCTAAATGGATGAACACTAAATCTAGGTTTATATGTTGTAGAGAGGCTTAAGAGAGTCTAATGTCATGTCTCCCCCATAAACAATACAAGAGGGAAGTATATATATGGTTACAAGAATGAAGGAGGATGAATTAAATGAAGTCGAGCTGCAGCGACCGGGACGGAACGGTCCCGACCGGGACGGAACGGTCCCGACCGAGACGAGCTGGTCTCGACTGGGACGGACCCAAGACAGAAGCCCTTGCTTTTGTGCACCTCAACCGGGACGGGTTGAGGCCATCCCGACCGGGATGAGCCTTGTAGGTCTCCTTTAAGCTCCTTTTTGTCCCTCCTTGCCTCTCATGGCTTTCTCATCGATTCTCAGGACTCGGGATCGGGTCTCGGAGGCTCGAGATTGGGTCCCAAGGTCTCGGGGTCGAATCCAAGGCATCTAGTGATCGTTCCTTCACTTCGTTGGCTCCGAAAATTGTATGTATCGAGTCGGATTTGCTCCAACTCTTCACGAATGGTCTCGGGAACCTGAAACGAACTAAAGGAAGCATAAGTAGCCCATAATTTGCTCCCAAGGAGCGATTCCACAAGGAAAATGAGACCAAAACACAGTAAAAATAGGCACTACAAACTACACTTATCAACTCCCCCACACTTTACTACTTAACTAGCCGAGCGGGTATTAGCGCACCCTACGCCCTTTCAACTCACGCGAGTACACTTAGAGGAAAAGTGCACTCCGCAAGGCAAGTAAGGTCTTGCGACAAAACCGTGGATGCAACCGGACACGAAACACATAAACAAACAAACATACAAACAAACAAATAATCGGTTGCACCCGAAAGAAAACAAATACCGCTTCCCTCAACAAAGCGGTGAAAAGACACCGGTTTAGGACTCAAGGCAAGTGACAACGTTCCCAAGCTAATCATACAAATCGAGATGAACTAAACCCTAATAGTATGACGATAAAGCAACAAAAACGTTGGTAACTTACCCAGGTCCTCCTAACTTTCTAAGAACGTACTACGGGACGATCGCCGGGATGGAAAAAGGGATGAACCACGGTGTTAGTCGACACTGTAGGTAAGTGAGACCCCGCCCCCTTTAGCGATGAGCCCAGAGGGTCGTCCCATGCCCGAAACCGCCCAACTAGTCCAAGTAAAAAGGTGGAAATATTTGCAGAGTGAGGGAAGACCGACCATCACCCCTATCATCCTTCCTAGGGACTCGGTCCTTTGGTAGGCTCTTCACGGTAATAGTCGGTAAAAGGCTTATTTTTGTGGGGTTGAGATCTTTTTGTGAGACGATTTTCTTTTTGGCATTTTTCTTTCTTTTGCATTTTTGCTTTGTTTTGCTATGCCATTTCTTTTTCTTCTTTTCTATTTTCTTTTTGGCTTTTTGTGCCTTTTCTTTCTCTTCAATCTTTTCTTTCTTTCATTTTCTTTCTTTGGCCCTTTTTGGCTTGATCTGATTGATAGCCATTTCTTTGCAACTAAGAAGGAGAGACTTTAACAAATTGCAATTTATTGTGTGGATATGTGTAGGAGGTAGGGTAATGGGAGAGTCGGGGAGCGTCCTTCCCTTCAAACCCACAAAAAGGGGAAAACTTGGACTAATCAAACAATCCCAAACACGGTTACCTAAGGGACGGGACTCGGCAACCAAGGCCTTTTCACACCGTGGGTGGTCATAATGGTAAAAATGCAAATCCCGTAGTAAATCCCTAGTAAGCTAGATGGACTCAAGGTAAAGGACCAACGAAATCATTGATTTAGGGTCATTCTACTAGACTAAAGTCCAAGACTCGATTTACATCACTAGAAAGGGAAAGTAAACCCTCGCCCACTAGCCTCTAAACCGGGTTTTCGAAAAACCGTTTACACACATGACACATTACACAACACAAAATAAAGACATGACGAAAACGAGAGAAAAAGAGACAAAAGGCAACAATATAAAACAAAGCAAGACAAGCACAAAAACAAAAAAAAAACCACCCCGAACTTCCAATCAAGTCACCAAATCAACCACAACTTTACAAAGCTCCACCCGAGCACACCTCATCATAAATCTCCTCCAAACATTACAAGAGATAAAGAGGAGGAAGGGATAAAATGGTATTACCGGATGTCTTGAAAGCTTTCCAAAGCTAACGGTAATTAAGCGACCTACAAGGAAAAAGGGAGGCAAACACACACAACACAACAAAAGCACGACATAACGACACAAAAGAAAAAGACACAAAAAAGAAAATCTTTTTGATTTTTGTGAAAAAATTTCAAATTTTTAGGGTTTTTTTTTAAAAGACTTTTCGTAAAACTATAAAATAAAACTAACTATGATAGAATATCGCTCCCCCACACTTAAACCGAGCAATGTCCTCATGCTCGATCGTAGTGAAAGGAGAGCCAAAAGAAAAGAAGAGAAACTACGAAAATAAAGCTAAAAATCAAAAAGAAAGCGGAGAAGAGGGTAGAATGTGTCCGGCCGGGGTGTAGTCAAGTCACCATTGGCCGAGACGAGAAAAGATATGGATGGGGGAAGAAATAAAAAGAAGGAAATAAAAGGAAATGGGAGGGGAGGACTAGGTGTAATCAAGTCACCTAGCCCCGATTCCGCCCGAATCCGACTAAATCCTAAAAAAGGGTGAAAACCTTGTAAAATTTGGATTTTGAAATGACTCTCGATGTAGTCACGTCATCGAGAGTCGGGAGCAATAACTACCACGGCCTCGAAGGCCACCAAGACACAAAAGTGTACAAGGGGAAGGGGATAAACAAGGGAAAACAAGCAATAATAGACGGAAAAGAAAAGATAGTTGTCGTACCCATCGGTTAGCAACTCACTCGCTCCATCGTCTCAATGAGCAATAAAGAAACTTTGCTTGTTGTCTTCATTGTCATCCCACTTCATACTTGAAAGTATTGCATGGTTGAGGTAGTATGGTGTGAAGAGGTTGGGTTTGGTGTGAATCTCGGTGTAAGGTGAAGAGGAAATGAAGTGATGTCATGCAAATAAGGTGTAAGGGTCGTATGATAGGAACAAGGAGAGGAAGGGAGGTTGAGAGGGGGTATACAATGGTTGGGTGGACTCAAATGTAGAAGAAGAGGCATAAGGGGGAGTTGGGGACCATCCCGGTCGGGATGGATAGTCCTGGTCGGGATGACATACCCGTCCCGGTCGAGAAGCTCTC
This sequence comes from Agrostemma githago, assembly GCA_958450325.1. Taxonomy (NCBI): domain Eukaryota; kingdom Viridiplantae; phylum Streptophyta; class Magnoliopsida; order Caryophyllales; family Caryophyllaceae; genus Agrostemma; species Agrostemma githago. The sequence continues at coordinate 35,018,924 of OY288256.1, forward strand.
GTCCCGGTCGGGATGGCACTCCAGTAAACCCAAAATATGGTACCCTCATCCCGATCGGGATGGCTCCTTCCCGGTCGGATGCCACACCCTTCCCGGTCGGGAAGCCCACTTCCCGGTCGGGATGGATCTTCTTGACCTTCCACAAACCCCAAAAGCTTATTCTAAGCTTCAAAAACCGACTTCCTTGCTCACAGTCCAAGTTCTATCATCAACCATTCCTTTCTAGGAATCACTTTCATTTCACCTATCAAACAAAGCTCAAACACACATCAAATTTTCTCCCTCACAACGCTCATCAACAATCCAAATAACAAAGAATTTTACAAAACTAAAAAGAACTACAAGAGAAAGAGATATATACAAAAGGGACGGTTCTTGTGGAACTCCGTCAAACCAAGGGTGGTGCATTCTTCAATCTTTTTCAACAAATCTATGACCTATTCCATCTCCATCGAGGGCACGAAGGAACAAGTTGAAGGCCCTAGCAAAGTCTTCAATCAAGCTAGTAATATAAGCATCCACATACTGATGGGAGGGATTCGTCACGTCCCAACCGATCAATAATATAAACCGGCTAATCCTGACTAGGGTAGATAGGGCAAGTCGGGTCAAATCCACGGGGACGGTAATGTATAGCCTAGACTAGGTCGGCCCAAATACTAGACTAAGTCAACGGACTAAACTAAACTAGGAATGATAGAAGGGGAGAAAACTAGGCTATGACTAAGAAGAACAACTAAGGAAAACGGGCTAGGATTAGGTCGAGGTCAAAGGGGTAACGGAATGGTCAAGGGAGAACTAGAGCGAAGGAGGTAGTAGGGTGATCTAGGTTGGTCCAGGCTCTCGCAACTTAGACCCACCTAGAGGTTCCACCTAGAACCCATCTCGGCGACACACATGACAAACGGGGTTCTAGCGCGCTATAGGCCTAGGTCGCATCCGGGCTCTCGCTACGTAGACCGACCTACGGGTCGTCCTCACCGGGCTCTCGCAACTAAGTGAGGGAACCGAACCCACAAACAAACTATCACCCACAAGAGAAAGGCAAGAAAAACAAGCATTCACAACTACTTAGTCATTCAAGCATTTCAACAAACATATGATGTGCACCAAACCAAGAGGAAACCCAAATCTTCCACCAACATCTCCAACAATCCCTTAATCACCCAATTAACACCCTAATCACCCTACTAACCCTACCAAGAACACTACTCTAACATAATCAAACTACAACTAACACTAACAAGAGGAATCATCATAAGAAACAAAACATTCATAAACAAACTCAATCAAACTAACAAGAACAAGAACAAACAATAATAAAGATTCAAACTTGAACAACATAAACAAGATTAAGAGAAAGGGAAAAGGATTATACCAAACTAGAGGATGGAAGGAAGAATAAGAACTTGTATAAAAGAGAAAACCCAAAATAATCATCCAAGGTTGTCAAGCTTGGTGAAGATCTTCAAGAATTCCTTAATACAAGAGCTAATCTACTATTAACTACTAATTACCGACTAATCTACACTAATCTAATCTAATCTAACCTAAAGTAGTCTAGGGTTTAAGGAGAGGTGAAGAATATAACATATGATAGTGTCTTAATACAAGAGGGGGGTATATATAGGGTTTCAAGTGGAAAGGAGAAGAAAGAAACAAAGCGGAGCTGCAGCAGGCCCGTCCCGGCCGAGACGGGGTGGTCCCGGTCGGGATGGGGTCGGTCCCGGTCGGGAAGCAATGCTCCCGGTCGGGATGGGCCCTGGACAGTAGCCTCCTTGTTTGTGCACCTCATCCCGAACGGGATGAGATCATCCCGAACGGGATGAGTCTTGTAGGCCTTCCATATGAACTTTTTGGTCTCTCCTTGTTTCTCATGGGCTTCCCATCGATTCTCGGGACTCTGGATCGGGTCTCGGAGGCTCGGGATCGGGTCCCAAGGTCTCGGGGTCGATTCCAAGGCATCGAGTCATCGTTCCTTTACTCCGTTGGCTCCAAAATGTGTATGTATCGAGTCGGAATCGCTCCAACTCTTCCAAATCGGTCTCGGGAACCTGAAACGAACTAAAGGAAGCATAAGAATCCCCTAAACCGCTCCCAAGGAGCGATTCAACAAGGAAAATGGGACCAAAACACTACAAATTAGGCACTACAAATCACACTTATAAACTCCCCCACACTTAACCCTTACTCGCCCTCGAGTAAGCACATACTAACTACTAAACTATCCGAGTGGGTATTAGCGCACCCTACGCCCCTTCAACTCACGCGAGTGCACTTAGAGGACAAGTGCACTCTGCAAGGCAAGTTGGGTCTTGCGATAAAACTGTGGATGCAACCGAACACAAAACACATAAACAAACAAACACACAAACAAACACATAATCGGTTGCACCCAAAAGAAAACGAATACCGCTTCCCTCAAACAAGCGGTGAAAGAAGTACCGGTTTAGGACTCAAGGCAAGTGACAACGTTCCCAAGCTAGACATACAAACCAAGGCAAACTAAACCCTAATAGTATGACGATAAAGCAACAAAAACGTTGGTAACTTACCTAGGTCCTCCTAACTTTCTAAAAACGTACTACGGGACGATCGGCGGAGTGGAAAAGTGAAGAACCACGGTGTTAGTCGACACTTTAGGTAAGTGAGACCCCGCCCCCTTTAGCGTGAGCCAAGAGGGTCGTACCATGTCTAAAACCGCCTAACTAGTCCAAGTAAAAAGATGGAAATATGCAAAATGAAGGAAGACCGACTAATGCCGCTATCATCCTTCCTAGGGACTCGGTCCTTTGGTAGGCTCTTCACGGCAAAAGTCGGAAAAAGGCTTATTTTGAGAGGTAGGGGTTATTTTAGTGAATCGGGTTTTCTGTTGGCATTTTCTCTTTTCTTTGCATTTTTGCTTTGTTTTGCCATGTCATTCTTTTTTTCTTCTTTTCTATTTTCTTTTTGGCTTTCGTGCCTTTTCTTTTTCTTCATTTCTTTTCTTTCTTTCATTTTTCTTTCTTTTTCTTTTCTTTGCCCTTTTGGCATGATTTGGTATTTTTTGGCATTTCTTTGACAATTGAGAAAGAGAGAAATCAACAAATTGCATTTTATTGTGTGATATGTGTAGGAGGTAGGGAAATGGGTGAGTCGGGGAGCGTCCTTCCCTTCAAACCCACAAAAGGTGGAGAACTTGGACTAATCAAACGATCCTAAACACGGTCACCTAAGGGACGAGACTCGGTAACCAAGGCCTTTTCACACCGTGGGTGGTCATAATGGTCAAAGGTGCAAATCCCGCAGTAAATTCCTAGTAAGCTAGGTGGACTCAAGATAAAGGACCAACGAACTCATTGATTCAGGGTGATTCTACTAGATTAAAATCCAAAACTCGATTTACATCACTAGGAAGGGAAAATAGACACTCACACACTAGCCTCTAAACCGGGTTTTCGAAAACGGTTTACGCACAAGACACACAACACAACAAAAAACAAAGGCACGACGAAAACGAATGAAAGAAAAAGAAGTAAAAGCAACGAAACAAAAACAACACAAAATGAACACATACACAACACAAACACCACCCCGATCTTCCAAACAAGCCACCAAATCAACCATAACTTTACAAAGCTCCACCCGAGCACACAACATCACAATCTCCTCCAAACTCCACAAGAGATAAAGAAGAAAAAGGGATAAGATGTTACCGGAAGTCTTTAGAGCTTTCCAAAGTCATCGGCGATTAAAGCAACCTATAAGGAAAAAGGGAGGCAAGCACACACAATACGAAAAATACACGACACAAAGACACAAAATGAAAACACACAAAAGAAAATCTTTTTGATTTTTATGAAATTTTTTCAAATTTTTAAGGTTTTTTTAAAGATTTTTTCGAAAAAACTAAGGAAATAAAACTAATTATGCTAGAATATCGCTCCACCACACTCAAACCGAGCAATGTCCTCATATGCTCAATCGTAGTGTGCGGAGAGACAAAAAAGAAAAAGAAAATAAACTACGAAAATAAAGCTAAAAATCAAAAATAAGGTGAAGAAAAGGTAGAAGGTGTCCGGCCGGGGTGTAGTCAAGTCACCATGGGCCGAGACGAGAAAAAGATATGGATGGGGGAAGAAAATAAAAAGAAGGAAATAAAAGGAAATGGGAGGGGAGGGCTAGGTGTAATCAAGTCACCTAGCCCGGATTCCGCCTAAATCCGACTAAATCCTCAACAAGAAAGAGTGAAAAACTTGTAAAATTTGGATTTTGAAAATGACTCTCGATGTAGTGACGTCATCGAGAGTCGGGAGCAACAACTACCAAGGCCTCGAAGGCCACCAAGATACCATGACTCAAGAGGAAGGGAATAAACAAAGGAAAATAAGCAATAAAAGACGGAAAAGTAAGGATAGTTACCCAAACCAATCGGCTAGTAACTCACTCGCTCCATCGTCTTAATGATCATTGTAGGCACGTTACTTGTCGTCTTTGTTGTTATCCCGCTTCAAGCTTGATAAAACCGCATGGTAGAGGTAGTAATGGTGCGAGGGGGTGGGATTTGATGTGGATCTCGGTGTAAAGTGAGGTGTATGGGTCATATGATAGGAACAAGGAGGAGTAGGGAGGTTGGGAGGGGGTATAATGGATGGGTGGAGTCAAGCGCCTAAGAAAAGGCTCAAAAGGGAGAAAGGGGACCATCCCGGCCGGGATGGATGGTCCCGATCGGGTTGATAAACCCTTCCCGATCGGGAAGCTCTCGTCCCGGTCGGGAATGCACTCCTGTGAGTCCGAATTTTTGCACCTTCATCCCGATCGGGATGGCACCTTCCCGGTCGGGATTCCTCATCCTTCCCGGTCGGGAAGCCCTCTTCCCGGTCGGGATGAGTCTTCTATGCTTTCCCCAAGCCCAAAAGCTTATCATAAGCTTCAAAAACCGACTTCCTCGCTCGCAAACCAAACTCCATCATCAACCATTCCTTTCTAGGAATCACATGTACTTCACCTATCATAATAAACTCAAACAAAACATCAAATTCTCTCCCTCACATCGCTCATCAAAATACCAAAACAATTACAAGAATTCCACAAAAACAAACAAGTCCAAGAAACAAAAATCACAAATACAAGCACAAGTACTCTAAAGAAGAGGAGAGGGGAATATACAAAATGACGGTTCTTTTAGGAACTCCGTCAAACCTAGGATGGTGGACTCTTCTTCAACCGTAGCCCTCAAGGGCATGGAGGAGCAAGTCGAACGCGCTACCGACATCATAGTGAAGGCCTAAGAAGCGCTCGAGCTTAACCGACCTCCACGGCCTCCAAGGAGGAGGCAAGAAGTAGGAATCCCAAGACCCAAAATCATCTTCAAAGTTGTCTCCGGGGTCTATCCATCCTACGAGCTTCACCGACCTCTTCCTCCCTAGGTATCGCCTTCAATCACAAGCAAGCTTCATCTCCAAGAAACGAGGCACAAAAAGCAGTTTTGGCCTCACTTCCTCGTTGCACACCCCCACACTTTCCTCAAGTTGTGGTTCCCCATCCTCATCACTTGGCCCCACATCGTCATGGAGGAGAGGATCGAAACTTCTACCGGTGGTTTCAATCTCTTTCAAACCATCTCTCGGTGTACTAGCAAGGGGCTCTTGATGCTTGTCCAAATTACCGCACAAGGGCAACTCGAGGCTAACAATTTCACCCAACATCCTCACAAACTCTACCAACCCATCCAACTCACTATCCTCCTCCAATTCCTCACCAATTTTGCCTTCACTAAGGGTCATATCCTTATCCGTCTCTTTTTGGGTAGACGATTGAGGTTCTTCAAGGCAAATTTCTCCTCCAAAGGGAACTACATTGGCAGCTTCATGGCTAGGTTGCTCCCCTTTCTCAAGTGGGCACCCTTCATCTAATTGTGATGTTCGGGATAAAAGCATTACAGTTTTAACCGCTATTGCATTTAATCGAGCATCCCTCGCCTCGTTTTCCCTTCGAAATCGGGCCATGAATTCATCTTGCTCTTTTTGCATTTGAATGGCCATTTCTTGTGTGCTCCTTTGCAATTGAAGAATAGATTGAAACACCTCCATGTCGGGCAATTGGTGATCATTGGGGTCTTGTAAGGCTCTTTGAAAATCTTGATGATGCCCAAGGGGTGGGGCATCATATTGTTGGTAGTGAGGTTGGGGTGATTGGTAGTATTGTGGGTCATGGGGTTCATATTGTGGTTGGGGTGGAGGGTAATATGGTGGGTTTTGGGGAAATTGGCTTCCATACGGTGAATCTTGATTGAACAAGGTGGGTTCACAATCATAACTTGAGTAATAGCCACCATGATTGTAGGAGTGATAATTGGCCACTTGTTGGTAGCCGTTTTCATAACCTTGAAGTTTATACCCACTAGAGTCTTGATCCCCCCAAGAAGCTTGATAGTAATTAGGAGTCATCATGTCGTAGCTTTGGTTCATAGAAGAAGAGGGGTAGCTCATATCGGCTCCCGAGTGTGTGGAGTTTAGATCAAACCCCATGCTCGCTCGAAAATCGTAGCTTATACCCGGTTGGAAACCACTCATTCTAGCAACCGTCCGTTAAAGCGGCTCTAAGTTGCATGAAGAAGATAGTCGCCACCTCTAAGCACAAACTGTAGACTAAGAACAAACGTGAGAAGTCTAGTGCTTTTTGGGCACTAGACAAGAGAGAAATAAACCACACACACACAAGAAGCAAAGTAAGAAAAAGAAAAAAGAAAAACACAACACAAAGACTAAGTCAATCAAATAGGAAAACAAAGTCCAAACTAGCACCGTCCCCGGCAACGGCGCCAAATTGATGGGAGGGATTCGTCACGTCCCAACCAATCAATAATATAAACCGGCTAATCCTAACTAGGGTAGATAGGGCAAGTCGGGTCGAATCCACGGGGACGGTAATGTATAGCCTAGACTAGGTCGGCCCAAATACTAGACTAAGTCAACGGACTAAACTAAACTAGGAATGATAGAAGGGGAGAAAACTAGGCTATGACTAAGAAGAACAACTAAGGAAAACGGGCTAGGATTAGGTCGAGGTCAAAGGGTAACGGAATGGTCAAGGGAGAACTAGAGCGAAGGAGGTAGTAGGGTGATCTAGGTTGGTCCGGGCTCTCGCAACTTAGACCCACCTAGAGGTTCCACCTAGAACCCATCTCGGCGACACACATGACAAACGGGGTTTTAGCGCGCTATAGGCCTAGGTCGCATCCGGGCTCTCGCTACGTAGACCGACCTATGGGTCGTCCTCATCGGGCTCTCGCAACTTAGTGAGGGAACCGAACCCACAAACAAACTATCACCCACAAGAGAAAGGCAAGAAAAACAAGCATTCACAACTACTTAGTCATTCAAGCATTTCAACAAACATGTGATGTGCACCAAACCAAGAGGAAACCCAAATCTTCCACCAACATCTCCAGCAATCCCTTAATCACCCAATTAATCACCCTAATCACCCTACTAACCCTAGCAAGAACACTACTCTAACATAAACACACTACAACTAACACTAACAAGAGGAATCATCAGAAGAAACAAAACATTCATAAACAAACTCAATCAAACTAACAAGAACAAGAACAAACAATAATAAAGATTCAAACTTGAACAACATAAAAAAGATTAAGAGAAAGGGAAAAGGACAAGGATTATACCAAACTAGAGGATGGAAGGAAGAATAAGAACTTGTATAAAAGAGAAAACCCAAAATAATCATCCAAGGTTGTCAAGCTTGGTGAAGATCTTCAAGAATTCCTTAATACAAGAGCTAATCTACGATTAACTACTAATTACCGACTAATCTACACTAATCTAATCTAATCTAACCTAAAGTAGTCTAGGGTTTAAGGAGAGGTGAAGAATATAACATATGATAGTGTCTTAATACAAGAGGGGGGTATATATAGGGTTTCAACTGGAAAGGAGAAGAAAGAAACAAAGCGGAGCTGCAGCAGGCCCGTCCCGGCCGAGACGGGGTGGTCCCGGTCGGGAAGCCATGCTCCCGGTCGGGATGGGCCCTGGACAGTCGCCTCCTTGTTTGTGCACCTCATCCCGAACGGGATGAGTCTTGTAGGCCTTCCATATGAACTTTTTGGTCTCTCCTTGTTTCTCATGGGCTTCCCATCAATTCTCGGGACTCGGGAACGGGTCTCGGAGGCTCGGGATTGGGTCCCAAGGTCTCAGGGTCGATTCCAAGGCATCGAGTCATCGTTCCTTTACTCCGTTGGCTCCAAAATGTGTATGTATCTAGTCGGAATCGCTCCAACTCTTCCAAATCGGTCTCGGGAACCTGAAACGAACTAAAGGAAGCATAAGAAGCCCCTAAACCGCTCCCAAGGAGCGATTCTACAAGGAAAATGGGACCAAAACACTACAAACTAGGCACTACAAATCACACTTATCACATACCAAGGTTCTTCATAACCTTGTCTCGACGTTCCCGGGGAATCCCAATCTTCTAAGTTCAATGGTTTGAACTTGTACTTTTGATCCTTCGGGATATACCCAAACGTCCATTTGTCCTCATTCGGCCCCAAGGGGGGCTCATCTTGCTTCTTGCCTTTCAACTTGCCATCAAACCCATGATATGGGCACTCTTCTTCCTCAATCTCGGATTCCTCATCCTCAAGTTCATAAGAGTAATTCTTCAAGCTTTATCCCGACTCTTCCCCTAGATCGATGTCTCTCGTGGCGTGGATCATACTGCAAGACTCATCATTAGTAGGCGAAGTGTTACCTTGGAGGTTAAACACTAGCTTTTCTTCGCCTAACTCGAAGGTGATCCTACCGTTCTTCACATCGATCATGGCACCGGCGGTGTGTAGAAATGGGCGCCACAGGATAATGGGAGTGTTGGCATCTTCCGGCATATCGAGCACAATGAAGTCGACCGGAATGAAGAACTTCCCGATTCGTAACGGTACGTCTTCTAACATCCCCAATGGTCGGTTAAGAGATTTATCGGCCATTTGGAGTGTAATGGACGTACATTTCAGCTCCTTCATCCCTAATCGCTCACAAATGGAATAAGGAATTATGCTCACACTCGCACCCAAGTCACATAATGCTCTCTCGATCTTGTAATTGCCTATGGTGCATGAGATCGAGAAACTACCCGGATCCTTCAACTTTGGAAGTGTGGAACCTTGAATAAGCTCGCTCACCACCCTCGTGAACACTATTGTCTCTTCCTTCTCGATAGATCTCTTCCTAGCTAAGATATCTCGCATGAATCTTCCATATGCCGGGATTTGGGTGAGTAACTCGGTGAATGGGACATTAACATCCAATTTCTTCACAATGTCTAGGAATTTGTCAAATTGGACATCCACCTTAGTCTTCATTTGCCTTATTGGGAAAGGCAACTTGATTTGAACCTTGTTTTGCTCAATAGGGGTGGACTTCTCACATGACACTTCCCCTTTACCCTTTTCTTTTGCTTGAAGTGGGGGAAGCTTGTCTTCAATGGGTTTTTCAATCTCCCATAAGAGTTGCTCCTCCATTGGATCTTCCATGCTTGAGCTTTCCTGAAGATGCAACTTTCTTCGTTGGTTCTTGCTTTGGCTCTTGCTTACTAGGGAATGAAGGGGAGTCATAATATGTAGCTCTCCTCGTGGTAATAGCATTTACATGCTCGAATTTAGGTGTTTCACCTTGAGGAGGTAGTTGCCCCTTTTGTCTTGAGGAGCTTCCCGAAGCAAGTTGAGATAATTGGGTCTCAAGCATCTTCGTACGGGCATCTCTTGCCGCGTTTTCCCCTTGAATATAAGCAAAGAACTCTTGTTGGTTTCTTGACATCTCCATTTGATTTTTATGCAACTCTTGATTACTCTTTTGCACATCCATCATAGTCTTTTGAATGTTGAAATCTCGAGTTGGAGATTATGGATTATGCGGAGTATCGGTGATGGCTAGAGGAATGTCATAGTCATAATTAAGAGACCGGCTCCTTGGCTTGCTTTGTTGTTGTTGACCGTGAGTTGCTTGTTGTTGACGGTTCCCTTGGAACCCATGAGAATTGCCTTGATTAAGGCCTTGATTGTGATTTTGAAACCCTTGGTTGTGGTTTTGTTGTCCTTGGAAATTTTGGTTTCCTTGGAAACCTCCTTGATTGAAGTTCCCTTGTCAGAACCCTTGATTGTTGTTGTGGAAGGTACCTTGGTTATTTTGCTTGAAGTTGTTGAAGGATCTTGGATTACCCACATAACCTTGATAACCTTGATTGTTGTCCCTTAAGGGAGGTGGAACATAGGGACGAGGTTGCATAGCTTGTTGTTGAGGGACTTGATTGGAAGCTTGGTATTGATTAGGATAGGAGGCACCTTGCTTGAACGCTTGAAAGGCGTTCACTTGCTCAACGCTTCCTCGACAATGCATTGGATCATGACCAACGATTCCACAAGTATCACACATCCCATAATAAGGCAAAGGAGGTGCAAATCCCAAAGCATTCACTTCTTGAATCAAGTGTTGGTTGGAGGAACTAGTGCCTTGGACTTGGTTGAGGTGGCTTTGGAGCTTCTTGTCAATAGTCTCCATGTGAGTTCTTAGTTGAGCCCCAAGGTCAATGTTCAATTGTGTAATAGCATCAACCTCGTGCCTACCTCCTCTATTCGTCTTTCTGGGCCTAGAGTATTGGGAATTATGAACCGTCATCTCCTCGATTCTTGACCAAGTTTGGTCATCATCCACTTCGGTAAACCTACCATTAGATCCCATGTTGAGTATGGCCCTTGAGTCTTCATATAACCCGTTCCAAAATTGTTGCACAAGGAACCATTGTGATAGACCATGGTGTGGACAAGAACGGATCAAGGCTTTAAATCTTTCCCACGATTCATAGAGGCTTTCTTCATCACGTTGTTGGAATCCCGTGATAGAGGCTCTCAATAGATTTGTCTTCTCCGGGGGATAGAATTGTTGGTAAAAAGCTAAGGCTAGCTTCTTCCAAGTATGAATACCGAGTCTCGCTTTGTCCAACCCCTTGAACCATTGCTTCGCCTTGCCAATTAGAGAGAAAGGAAATAATACCCACCGAATTTGGTCTTGAGTTATTCCCGTTTGAGAAATAGCGTCACAATAGTCCGAAAAGGTTTCCATGTGTTGATGAGGATCTTCGGTTGGTAACCCACTAAATTGACTTCTCTCGATCAATTGGATAAATTGCGTTTTCGCCACAAAATTCCCGGTATATGCCTCCGGTAAAGTGGTTGGACCCGGCAAAACGTCTTCCGTGAAGGTTGAATGAGAAGAGAACTTAGGCATGATTGGATATGCGGGAGAAGATGGTGTAGACTGTGTTGATGTAGAACTAGACGGGGAACTAGGAGAAGAAGAATGGATAGATGAACCCAAGGGATTTATGAAGATCCCTTCGGCCGTCTCTCGATGTGACTCGTTAAAGTCGGATCCTTGAGCTTGCGCTTGGTTGAGAGATTCTAACCCGGTCAATCGTCCGTTGGCGAAAGGCTCTAAAGAGTCTTTCCGGCTCAGGATTAAAGAGAAAGAAATCGCCTCCCCTCCTAGGCATACACTACACACTAGAACAATCGTGAGAACACCTAGTGCTTTATGGGCACTAGGCAACGAAAATAAACAAGCACAATCGAAAGACAAGGAGAAAAGAAAGCTAAGAAAACAAGTCTAAACAATGCACCGTCCCCGGCAACGGCGCTAAATTGATGGTAGGAGATTTGTCACGTCCCCACCGTCAATAATAAACCGGCTAGACCTAACGGTAGTTAGGGTAAGTCGGGATCGTGTCCACGGAGACGGTGCTGCAAAGTTTAGACTATGTCCACCTAAGACGAGACTATGCTACCAAAACAACACAAAGAGAATGATAAATGGTAAACTATGATGGTTGGAGATGAAGGAAGTGGACTAACAATGAACTAGCTATAACAAGATTAAAAGGAATAACTAGAGACTAACTAAACAATGAAACTATAGGAATGATGACTAACTAGGATGATAAATCAAATATGAAAGGAAGTGAGGTAGGTCGGGTTCATAAGTGTAGACGGGTAATTGGGTGATCAAGGGTATAGGTGTCTCCTAGTTGCTAGAGTCGGTCCGGGGTCTCGCTACGTAGACCGATGTCGAGGTAGGTTCACGCTCTCGCGTCTAAACCCTAGTCCGCACTCTCATGACTATGACTATTCTCAACACAATCACATAATAGACAAGCAATGAGAAGAAGAGCATAAGTATGGGAAGCATTGGCCACTACAACTCACACAAGCAATTCAACAAACACATAGAGTGCCCAATATGTGACTAATAACAAAGATTCACCCTTTTCCCCTAATCAACCCAAATCACCCATAATCTACCCCGCCGTAATCCCCCTGCTAACCCCACAAGGAGACAACTCACTCATTAACAAACTACCCATAACAATAATAGGAGAAAACAACATAATAAACCAAACATCCATTATGAACAAACAATAATAATGAACAAAATATAAAGATTCGAACTTGATTAAATAAACAAGAACAAGAGTAAAGAAAGTTATACCAACAACAAGAGGAAGAAAAAGATGCAATCTTGTATAAATAAGAACCCAAATCAACTCCAAGGATGTCAAGCTTGGAGAAATCCTCAAGAAACCACTTAATACAAGACTAGTTACAAACTAGATTAAAAAGAGATTAACTAAAGATTAAGGGAAGATTAATCTAAATGGATGAACACTAAATCTAGGTTTATATGTTGTAGAGAGGCTTAAGAGAGTCTAATGTCATGTCTCCCCCATAAACAATACAAGAGGGGAGTATATATATGGTTACAAGAATGAAGGAGGATGAATTAAATGAAGTCGAGCAGCAGCCCCACGGTCCCGACCGGGACGGACCCAAGACAGAAGCCCTTGCTTTTGTGCACCTCAACCGGGACAGGTTGAGGCCATCCCGACCGGGATGAGCCTTGTAGGCCTCCTTTAAGCTCCTTTTTGTCCCTCCTTGCCTCTCATGGGTTTCTCATCGATTCTCGGGACTCAGGATCGGGTCTCGGAGGCTCGGGATTGGGTCCCAAGGTCTCGGGGTCAAATCCAAGGCATCGAGTGATCGTTCCTTTACTTCGTTGGCTCCGAAAATTGTATGTATCGAGTCGGATTTGCTCCAACTCTTCACGAATGGTCTCGGGAACCTCAAACGAACTAAAGGAAGCATAAGTAGCCCATAAACCGCTCCCAAGGAGCGATTCCACAAGGAAAATGAGACCAAAACACAGTAAAAATAGGCACTACAAACTACACTTATCAAGTAGCGAGAGCGTGGTGAGGATGACCCCTAGGCCGTTTAAGTAGCGAGAACCCGATCGGAACCTAGGCTACGAAAGCATGCTAGTAACCACGTTTCCTTCTTTTTATCTCCTTGACATCCATGAACCCGACCTAACCATAGTTTCTTCTTATTGATTTATTTGTTCCTTTTGTCATTAGTTACTTGTTTAGCCTTGTTAGTTCGTGTTTTAGACCTTACCTTAGCCTTCCCCTAAATTAGTTTGTCTCGAACCTAGTCCTAGAACGTAGCACACCTAGGTTCGACACCCCGTCCCTGTGGATCGACTTGACTTACCCTAGCTACCCAGCTTAGGTTCGTTGCTTATTATTTGACCGGTAGGATGACGACAAACACTACCGTCATGCGTCGAATTCTGATATATGGGGTCGGATTTGGGGTCTCCATATCCTGGCGAAATTAGCCCATTTTGTTTGGAGAGCTTGCTCCAATTCTTTAAGTGTCAAACATTTGCTGCACCGCCGTCACTGTATTGATGATCCGAGTTGCTCACTTTGTGGTTTTGCCGAGGAGACGACTATCCATGCTATCTTTGATTGCCCGAGAACATGTGAAGTCTGGCAGGATAGTGGTTTTGCTGATATTTTTTTTTTTGATGAAAATGTTAGTATGTATATATCATTCACAAATACACAAGGAGATACATAATCCCATAATACGGCCTACATGGCCGTAATGAGGTTCGTAATCTCAACACAGCTTAGGTTTTTTTTAAGAACAAAATTCTCAACTCTAGACTTAATTCCTTTCTTAATCTCCTTAATCACTTGGTTAGGATGTTTAATAATGCCTTCAATTCTCGCTTTGTTCCTCATCATCCAGATCGTGTACATGGTGGCTACCGTTGCAGCGGCCTGAAAGCGTCCCACAGGACCGTCTTTAGCATTAAAATATGGAGGCTATAGGAGGGTCATCGACATCCAACATTCCACTCCGTCTCTTACTCTTTTACTGAACTCACAAGCATACAGCAGATGGTGGATTGTTTCGGTCTCTGCACCGCAAATACAGCAGTGTTCGTCAACGTTACATCCCATTCGAATCAGTTTATCCTTCATATTTAGGCCCCCACTGAGCATAATCCAAGTTATAGCGGAGTGTTTGGGCAGGTTCCAGGAGTTCCATGCTAGTTTACTCCACTGAACTGTCGGACTGCTGCCTCTGATCCATGCATAGCCCTTCGCGATCGTGTATTCACCTTTATCAGGCGCCCACCTATCATTCACATACCCGGCTTTCAATTTCTCCTTCACTTTACTGACTGCTCTCCACGTCCGGGGAACGTCATTAGGTGGATTATAATCATGACAATGTTTCCCCTTAAGATGATTTTGGTTGATCCAATTAACCCACAATCTGTCACTTTTAGTGTAAATCCATTTCACTAACTTACCAACTGCTGCAATATTCCATGATTCGGCATGCTTGATACCAAGCCCGCCTTCGTTTTTCGGTTTGGTAACCTTCTCCCACGAGACAAGGGGAACCCGTTTATAGTCGGTGCTACCCTCCCATAAGTAGTTCCTACAAATCGCTTAAATCCTCTTAATAACTCCTTTAGGAATAAGGAAAATATTGGCCCAATAGTTATAGAGAGTATTAAGAACCGAATTAATAAGAACAGTACGCCCCGCATAAAAGAGTTTTCTGCCTCCTAGGCCCCGAATTCTGGATATCATTTTCTCGGCAATTTTAGAGAATTCAACTCTATTCGGCTTCCTCGTTTGAATGGGCATTCCCAAATAATTAAAAGGGATTTTTCCTTCACTGAACCCAGTGACTTGAATTATTTCCTCAATGAGCTCCCTTTTCATACCATTGAAGTACAAGGCTGATTTAGCCTTATTGATTTTAAGCCCTGATGTTTTGGAAAAAGAAGCAAGGGTTTTGACAAGTAGCATGATAGATTGAGCATCGCCTTTACAGAACATCATAAGGTCGTCTGCGAAGAAGAGATGCGTCAGTCTCAATTGTTTACATTTAGGATGATACCTAAAATTCCACGTTTGAGTTGCATACTGGATCAATCGACTTAAATATTCCATGCATAAGGTGAATATAAGAGGGGAAATAGGATCCCCTTGTCGCAATCCTCGTTCACGCTTGAAATATCCGAACAGGTGGCCATTAAGATTGATAGAAAACCTGGGGGATGTAATGCAGTTCATCAGGAGCAGTCTTACATGTTGCGGGAATTGCATCTTCATAAGGAGGTCTTCAACGAATCTCCATTCTACAGAGTCGTACGCTTTCTGCAAATCGATTTTAAACATGCATCTTGGAGAAGCTCGAGCCCTATTATAATCCTGAGCAATATCTTGACAGATCATAATATTTTCAATGATTGACCCGCCATTAACGAAAGCACCTTGAGTTGTATCAATGATGTCCGGTTGTACCTTCGCTAGTCTGTTTGACAGTAACTTCGAGATTGCTTTGTAGATCACGTTGCAGCATGCAATCGGTCTAAATTGACTGACATCATTAGGCCTTTCGCATTTTGGAATTAATGTCAGCGTTGTTGCGTTAATCTGGGTCAGCAGTTTACCCCTCCTGAAATAGTCTTTAATCGCAGAACAAACATCTTCCCCTATAATGTCCCAAGTCGATTTATAAAATCCACTTGTGTATCCATCCGGACCGGGTGATTTATCATTGAGAATAGAGAGAATGTCCTCTTTAATCTCCAAATTCGTGACCGGAGTCATTAGTATAGCCCTGTGTTGGTCATTACACCCTTTCTTCATCTGGACGACATCATTCCTGACAGGAGCAGTGTTCTCAGAGTTGCCAAGTAATTGTTCGTAGTACATCAGGAATGCGTTCTGAATGTCATTCGTCTCAGTCCTTAATCTGCCCTACTTATCCTGAATCTGGACAACCTTATTTCGTAGAATCCTTTGTTTAATTGCTCTGTGGAAGTGGGCCGAGTTCCCATCTCCCTCTTTTACCCAAGCTGCTTTCGCTTTTTGTCTCAGGAACTCGTTAACTTTAATATTCAGGTCCCATGATTTCTGTCTAGCTTCCTTCTCTGCATCGATCAAATTGCGATTAGTCACGTCCTCATGCAGTTTTATCTTAATGTTCTCCAGATTTTTTGTAGCCTGAATCGCCCTTAGTTCAATGTCAACAAAACACTGAGTATTAAGGTTTTTAAGGTGAATTTTCATCTCCTTCAGCCTTCTAATGAGTTTGAACATGTGAGTCCCATCGATCTGTTTGCTCCAATGCTTTTCAATGATATTCCGAAAATCAGGGTGAATACTCCACATATCAAAGTATTTGAAGCTTGCTTTCTTCCTATTGCATCCATTATCCGCAGACACGACACAAGGAGAATGATCGAACAAGCCCTCCGGGTGAAAATGGGCTTTCATTTGGGAGAAATTCTGCCCTAGAGCCATGTTAATCAAAAATCTATCTAGCCGGCTATAAATACGCTGATCCGGGTCCCTCTTGTTATTCCAAGTGTAGAACGCCCCTGTAGCATTCAAGTCTAGCAAGTCACAGTCCTCAAGGCAATGGACAAAATCATCAATGTCTTCTTGCTTTGATCTGCCTCCAATCCTTTCCTCATGCTGGATAACAGTGTTAAAATCGCCTGCGACTGCCCATGCCTCATTGCAGGTCATAGCGATGCACCTTAGTTCCTCCCAAAGCTCTTTTCTGTCCTCACCCTCATTAAACGCATACACATAGGTGATAAGGTATGAGGACAGGTCTCCTTTATCAATTATCTTAGCGTGGATGAATTGGGCATGAGTCTTCAAAATCCAAACATCAAAGTGAGAGGATTTTCAAATGAGCCAAATCCCCCCCCCCCTTTGTGTTGATGACAATTAGTAGCCACACTCCATCCCAAACAAACATTTGCAATAACATTATGAAGGTTACTGCTCTTTATTTTAGTCTCTAGTAGTCCAAATAAACTCAACTCCTTATTATGCAAGAACGAATTTATTATTTTTTGTTTATTCACATCGTTCATCCCTCTAACATTCCAAAATCCGATATTGAACTTCATTGGACATGTATTGGGGGTTCCTTATCTATATCGGTGCCAGGTATTATAATAGTTTTTCCAACTACATTAGCATACGATACCTTCTCATCCGAGTTAAACATAGTTTCATCCCCTCCTGAACTGCTGCAATATTGTTCCTCTGTCAAATTCGCATTTCTAAGGGCGTCTGTTTTTGGCTGCACCACCTTCCTCCACTGCTTTATTTGTTTGGGCTGCAGTGGTTTTGCTACATTTGGTTTGCCTTTCCTGCATTGGTCTGTGGTGTGTCCCATTCCTTTACATGTTTGACATGTAACAGGTTTCCATTCATACTTAAGTGTTAATACATGGAGCACTCCATGTTCATCCTTAAATTTTGCTTTTGATGGGAGATTCTGTCCCACCTGAACCTCGACCAACACCCTGGCATATCCCAGTCTTTTCTTCTCACTAGTTGCTTGATCTGCTTTCAGGAATTTTCCTGCTAGTCCCACCACTGCTTGGAGGCATTTTCCCCAAAATTTCAGTGGGAGGGCGTGTATTCTTACCCATGTAGGGACAGCTTTGATATCCTCCTTCATGAGATTGGTCTCAGGATTCCACGGTCTGACTATCACGGGTTTATTATCGAACATGTGGAATCCAATTTTTAGCACTTTCTCTTGGCCTTTTATGTCTTTGAATCTTACTAAGAAGACTCCATTTGGGAGAAACGATATATTTTCAATGTCATACTTTCCTCATACTCGGTTGACATATGCCTTAACCACTTCCCATGGCGGGTTTTCCCCCAGAATGTAACAGTAGACCGCCGATTTCCAATACTCAATCTCCTCCTGAACATCATCTACAGAAAACTGTAGGACAGTCTCCTCGGATAGTGCTTTGTCAACCATTTCAGTAGTATCTTTCGCCATAGTATTTTGGATACTTGATTTTTTCTTACCCCTTTGTGTGATCCACATGACATCTTCTCCTATATCCTCATCATCAAAATCAAGGCCCGGAATTCCAGTAATGTCATGCACTTTCTTGGTACGTAGAGCATCATCTTCATCCGGTCCCCTCTTCTTTAGGACAGGGCTTCGACTTGTAGTTTTTTCGTTATTGAATTTCTCTTTAAGTTTCTGTAGCGACGATCGTTGTTTGCTCTTTGTCTTGCTTGCCGAATTGGGAGCCATCATCTGCTAAACACAGTGATCGCCACTCAATCGCCTCTAATTCTCCTATGTCCGTTCATCTCCCTAATTCATATGAATTTCTCTTTAAGGTTCATCATCTGCAAAACACAGTGTAGCTTTGTGTTATTTTGGTTTTGCTGATATTGTTGCAGCTGCCCCGAGACAAATTGCTCTGAACTCTTTTTGTGGATGTTTCAACAATTAACGAGTGTCGAGAGAGGTCGGTTCCTAGCCTATGCGTGGGCGGTTTGGTCGGTGAGAAATTCGTGCATCTTTGACGAAGAACAGAGACCTCAGGCCGTTGTTGTTGCTGGACTGGTGGCCTTGGTTTCGGACTACTCCAGGGGTGCTAATACCACTGGGGAACTGGCTGTTGGTCAGCGGAGTGGGGGGAAAAACTGGCAGCCGCCGGGACTGAGGAGGATTAAAGTGAATGTGGATGTCGCGTGTTTCGGAAATGGGGAAATTGTGCTGGGAACGGTTGGTCGGGATGATCTGGGCTCGCTGTTATGGGTCGGTTGTCGTAGAGTTCGGGCTCATTGGAATCCTGCGGTTGCTGAGATGATGGCTATCAAGTTTGGGTTGCAGGTAGCGTGTCAGAGGGATATTACCCGGGTGGTTGTGGAGAGTGACTCAACGGTGGCTACTGGTGCTGTCAGAGCGAACAAGCGGTGGCGAAGTCCCTTGGGTCTCTGTCTGGATGAGGTCTTTACTTTAGTTTCTTGTTTCGAGTCTTTTTCTTGTTGTCTTATTAGACGGGAAGGCAATATGGTTGCTCATAATGCAGTGAGATTATGCCAATCCGTGGGTGAGGAAATTGTAATCGGCTCGGGGTTTCCGCAAGCCTCCTTAGACTTAGCGGCGCTTGATTTAATATAAAAGATCTCGCCCGATTTTCAAAAAAAGATGTTGATTAATTAGGAGGGGCAATTAGGCAAATGATGGATGAGAGATATTTTGTTTGATTTTTAATATATTATATATAATAGATTACTTTGTTGGATATTTATATAAGATTCGTTATTTGACTATATGATTCGTATTTATTAATTTTGATTGGCCCACTTAATTGTATTCATGAATCAATCGTTCGACTAAAAGTAGTTTTGATTAGGTTGCAGCATTCTGACAAGGCTAAAGTCGTATCACCTATATCAAAATAATCCTAACGAACGACTAACAGATAGCTAGCAGCAAGTAAGGGTCGAATCCACAGGAGACTGACGATTATCACTAATTATCTATGAGTCGATTCTAAACTATTCTAATTCTGGTTTGTTTGAATTGTTTTATAAACTAATGTGATTAAGTAAATTAAAAGGTTCTAATAATATTAAAAGGATCTAGGGTCTTACGGTTCACTATGTAATTAAATTGGGTAAAGTTAATTAATCATTCAATCAATCAATCACAGTTATTTAGGGTAAAGACACTGCCTCGTTCTCAGATCTTATGTCGACCGTAGGATAGATTCTGATGGGCTCTCGCAACTTACCAGATTATCCTACCCACTTACTTGTAAGTCTACCCTTACCAGGCTTTCGATCTTAGGTTCGGGTTCCTAAACTTTCAACTAGTTCAACGTCTCAAACTAGTTAAACAACGATACAAAACAAGTAGTAAGGCAATAACATATGAATGATCAATCAAATAAATAATCAAACTAACATCCCCAATTCAATTAACATAGATCCCCTTCAACCCTAGATAAATAAATTAGCTACTCATACTAAAAGATAAAGCAATCAAGAAATTAAGCATAATAAAAGACAATATGAATCTAAGAGAATAAGAAAAAGTACCAATTATGTAGAACTGAAAGATTAACGATCTAAAAGTATGACTACAAACTAAAAGAATTACGATACTAATAAAAAGTCTAAACTAAACTAATGAATATGAAAGTTTCAACTAAACTACTGAATGAGAAAGTGTAATTAAATCTAACCCCAAGGAGGGTATTTATACTAATAATAAGGAGTCTAACATCTTCTCCTTTCCTAAATAATAAGGAAAAACTAATAAGTTAAGAATATTACGTAAGATAAGAGTTATGGTAATGAAGTCTAACAACTGAAAATCTCGCGAAATAGCTTCAAACCGATCGGTTCGGGTCTGAACCGACCGGTTCAATGTTGTCCCAACCGGTTTGGGTTCGTCCCGATCGGTTCGGGTATCTCTGCACTGCGCGACGAATTTGAAATGCTTGCTGTTTCTTCGTTACCTATCGTATTTGGACGTATGATATACCGTTGGAAAGATAAGAGAAAGAGCTTTCTAACGCCACAAACATCAGCTCAATAGAAGTTGTAAAACTCAAGATAATAACGTTTGAAGTTGACCCTTGTTTTAGCGATCGTTCTTTCTTCTCGATTTGCATTTGTTTGAGCTTTTTAACTTATTTCTTTGTCATTTCTTATTGTTTATTCACTTCACGTCCTTCCTCAAGTATTCACTTAGTATTCTATAACTTTTATCACTTCTTTCTTGTAGATCTCATGGCTCGACTCTCTTCATTGCCAAAAATATAGCTCAATCGCCTTTATTTGTCTCGTTTCCTACAAAACGTAAACAAAATACCGGCATAACAAAGAAGAATAGAAAGCTAGAAAAAGGACTCCTATGACACGTAAAATGAACCAAAATAAAGAAAAAGTTGGGATTAAATATATATACAAAATGAGTTCATCATATTCTGGTTATATTTTATTCAACTAATTAGTGATCTTAAAGCGATTTCAATTTATTAATTTGATTCATGCGTTCATGGTTAATTTGATAAATTGGTTATGATTAAACTTGCGTGCATTCACGGGATTTAACGAGTCAGAAAGATAAAATTGGTAATTTACTTAAGTTCAAGGATTAACCGGTTAACTAATTTACCCAATATATTTGATTAAGTGAATCGATAATTTTACCCAACATCTATAGAAATTTCTCCTATTAATAGCATAAGAACTTTCTACCTGTTTATTGCGATTATTAGTATTATTAGTTTTATTTATTTAATTTTAGTTAGTTAGTTTAGTATAAAAACACAACCCAAACAACCATCCTCCCCCTTATTATATTTATACTTATATAACTATATAAATACTACTCCCTCCGAGTTCTTATTTTTCTCTCACTTTCCTTTTTTTAGCTGAGTTTGATATTTGTCTCACTTTCTTTTTTAGGCCATCAATGTGTGGTTCACATTTACTCTCTCATTTCTCTCTCTTCCTTCTTTTTTGAGCCACTCATTTCCCCTTTCTTAATTTACATCTCAAAAGTAAATGGGACAATAATAGCAACTCGGAGGGAGTACTATATTAATCTGAGATAGTATCATTAGTCCCTGCGGGTTCGACTCTTACTTGTCCTACTACTAGTTAGTTAGAAGCTTGTAAGTGAATTAAAATTTAATTTTGAGTGCGATTACGACTACGCATCAGAAGTTTAGAGGCTTGGGTTACCTCTCTATGGTGTTGGTTGAATTGTTAAGTAGGACCTCCATTTCTGAAATTATTGGGTGATTCTGAAATTGTTCGGTTTTAATGGGAATCATGTGCAAATTAGTTGTGAGAGCATACTAGAATTGTTTAGGGTATTGTTTTGGTAAAAATTTACCGGATCTACGATTTCGGTTGTGGGTTAAAGTGATCGGCTTATTACTACGGATTGGTGCAATAATATCGAATCTAACGAAGAATGAAGAAGAACGAAAGAAAGGAAATGACACGCAAGTTTTGGTGATGCGGAAACCCAATGTGGGAAAAACTACGGGGGGAGTCGGAATCCCGCCAAGATTCTACTATGAAAAAAGAGCGAGGAAAGGAATACAAGTATGAGTATTTAGACTACGATTGGCTGTATGTATTTTGCTAAAATATTTGCTTGAGGTTGAAGTGTGCTGAGGATGAGTTGAATCCCCCTCTTCTTTCCCTCTCCTTGCCTTTTATATGGCTGCTGACCTTAGAGCCGTTACACGTATTCATTGCCTGGAGCCGTTACAGTCGTTACACTTACCTCCGACTGATTTTTCTCCTATTCTGCAGGGGTCATCCCTTGAATATAGGAGGGTGGTTCTTTGACCTTTTCCCGCTGTCTTTCAGTTGAAGTGAGGGTGGGTTGCTATGTTCCATAGGGCTGGTTGGTTGTTTTGCCTTAGTTCGGCCCATTGCCTTGTTTGCTTTGTATTTTTGATTGGCCCATTATTGTATGTGACCCGGATCTTTAATTGATTTGTTGACTCTCGGTTATGTTGACTTCCGATTTTTCGGTCTTTGACTTTCGATTTTCGACAATTCACTTTCGTCCTTTGACCTTTCGATCTTTGACCTTTGACCTTTTGACATCTTTGACTTTTTGACCCTTGACCTTTTGACCTTCCATTTGTAATATGCCACGTCGTGCTTTGAGGATGCGGATTTTATCCCAAACAAATGCCCCCAAATTCCAGGGTAAGTTCATCTTAGGCGGGAATTTCCGTTTGCTTGAATTGTGGACGGTTTGCGTGACGATTGATTCTTTGACCCAACTATTCGGCCTAGACCCGGAGCAGAGGACATTTCGCAATTTGCTCTATCCTTCCACAGGTGATCCTTCCTCTCCTCCCCCAGAAGAAAAAGGAAGAGTATGGTGAGAACATGTCTTCGGGTAAGATACGTCCATGCTTAGCTAAGTTTGCCTAACCTCGGATTTCCATTGTACTTATTTTTGCTTGCCCTTTTCTTTAGGTTCCGCTAAGCCTCGTGTGACCCTAGAGCAAGTTGTGGATGCTAGAGGGCAGGTCGTTGCTACTAGGGTGGCCTTCAAGTGAAAAGTTGGTTCTGCTTCTACTGGCTTCGCTGGTTTTAGGAGAAGGCATAACTCGTCCCCTCTCACAGAAATTACTCCTGCAGAAAGTGAACCCCCAATGGTAGATCTTTCTGAGTATCACTCTTATTTTGCCCCCAGATTCGTTGAGGATGTTCTTGCTGGAGTGGTGCTCAAATTTCCTGAAGGCTTCGGTACGTCCAAGTCTGCAGAGGACATGGCTCTTCTGGACCAGATGCTGCTTCCTGGTCCCAGGTCTGTGCTAGAAAATAGTTCTCTGGAGGAGTTGGATTTGGTTCGCGGATTGCTGGCAGAGTAATCTGGAGGAGTTTGTTGATTCTCCTATAAATGACCAGGTGGCTGATGGGCAAGTGGTTGTGGACCAGGAGGACGCCGCTGATGATCCTGGGAGAGGTCCCGCTGCTGTTCATCTTAATTATCCAGAGACCCAGGTTTCTGCAGGAGGATCTGCTACAGTACAGTTCCAACTCCACCAGAGGAGGATGTCCAAGCTGTGGACCAAGTTCTGCTGGAGTGATATTACTCCCCTTTTGTTGTACTCTGTTTTTGGCTTGTGAATCCTTTGTCTTTGCTCAGGGGAGAAAAGTGTTTGTTGAATACTGTGGCACTCTCATGTTTAACTTTTGATTGTAATCGTTTAACCTTCTGTTGTGTGCATGCCTTGTGTTTGTATGGTCGCCTTTTGATATGGTGGTGGCCTGGGGTTTAGTTTGCCCACTCAGTCGGAGGTGCCACGCTTTGCGTGGGTGTTAAGTGGCGCGGGAGACTGTAATGTCCCGGTTGTAGGTACTTAGTCACAGACGCACGCCACCAGATTAGTCACCAGTTCCTTTTGATGTAATTGAGAAAACTGACCATATTTGATAAAAACGATAGATGCAATACTTGAAGATATATGTTAAAAGAGCCGAAATTTTAAGATAAAATGTTTGATTTTCCAATTTTGTAAGAAGGAAAGACAAAAGAAAGTTAAGTTTTTAAGACGAAATATATAATTTTAAAATTTCGTAAGAAAGAAAGAGAAAAAAAAAAGAGAGACCAAAGAAAGTGATGGTTGGTTCTTGCCGTGTCCCCCACCGTAAATATTTAACCAACTAATCCTAACGGTAGATAGGGTAAGTCGGGTCGTGTCCACGGAGACGGTATTGTAAAGTCTAGACTAGGTCGACCTAAAACGAGACTAGGCTACCATAACAACACAAAGAAGATGATAATTGATATACTATGGTGGTTGGAGATGAAGAAAGTGGACTAACAATGGACTAAGTATAACATTAACTAATCGAAACAACTAGAGATTAAAGACACTAACAAACTAGAGAAGATGGCTAAAGAGGTAGAGAAATCAAATATGGAAAGGAGTAGGGTTAGGTCGGGTTCTTAAGTGTAGAAGGATAATAGGGTGGTCAAGGGTGTAGGTGTTTCTTAGTTACTAGAGTCGGTTTGCGCTCTCGCGTCAAAGCCTAAGTCAAGGTCGGTTTGCGCTCTCGCGTCAAAACCTAAGTCCGCACTCTCGTGTCTAAGACTAGACCCAAACACAATCACACATTAGTCAAACAATGAGAAGAGGAATACAAGTATGAGAAGCATTGGCCACTACTACCCACACAAGCAATTCAACAAACACATGGTGTGCCCAACAAGTGGCTAGCAACAAAGGAATCACCTTTACCCATAATCAAACCCCTAATCACCCAAAATCCACACTTAATCCCCCTACTAACCCCACAAGGAATCTACTCACTCATTATCAAACTAAGACTAACATTAACAAGAGAAATCAACATAAACATCCAAACATTCATAATGAACAAGCAAGAACAATAAACAATATGTAAAGATTCAAACTTGAATGATAAACAAAGAACAAGAGAAATGAGATTAGACCAACTACAAAAGGTTGAAAAGGATGAGACCTTGAATTAATAAGAAACCCAAAATAATCTCCAAGGTTGTCAATCTTGGATGAGTCTTCAAGAATATTCTTAATACAAGACTAATTGCTAGACTAATCTAAGATTAACAAAAGTTTTAAAGGGAGACTAAGGTAATGAGAGGAGAACTAAATTTAGGGTTTAAACAATGAAGAGAGGCTTAAGATAGTCTAGGGTAATGTAAAGATCTATAAACAATACAAGGGAGGAGTATTTATAAGGTTACAAGAGTGAAGGAGAAGAAAAGAATCAAACACGGGCTACAGCAGGGTCATCCCGACCGGTACGGCATGGTCCCGACTGGGACAAACCCAAAACAGACCCAGTTGCTTTTGTGCACCCCATCCCGGATGGGATCAGGTCCTTCCCGACAGAGATGGGTCTTGTAGGCCTCCAATATGATCTTTAAGGTTCCTCCTTGCTTCTCATGGGCTTCCCATCGATTCTCGGGGCTCGGGATCGAGTCTAAGAGGCTCGGGATCGGGTCTAAGGGGCTCGGGATCGGGTCCCAAGGTCTCGGGATCAAATCCAAGGCATCGAGTGATCGCTCCTTCTCTTCGTTGGCACCAAAAGTGTATGAAACGAGTCAGGATCGTTCCAATTCTTCATGAATGGTCTCGAAAACCTGAAACGAACTAGAAGAAGCATAAGTAGCCCATAAACCGCTCCCAATGAGCGATTCCACAAGGAAAACGGGACCAAAACACAACAAATTAGGCACTACAAACTACACTTATCAACTCCCCCACACTTAACACTTACTCGCCCTCGAGTAAGCACAAACTAACTACTAAACTAGCCGAGCAGGTCTTAGCGCACCCTACGCCCTTTCAACTCACGCGAGTACACTTAGAGGAAAAGTGCACTCCGCAAGGCAAGTAAGGTCTTGCGAAAAACTGTGGATGCAACCGGACACAAAACACATAAACAACCAAGCATACAAACAAACAAACATAAGGTTGCGCCCAAAAAGAAACAAATACCGCTTCCCTCTAAAAAGCGGTGAAAGAAGCACCGGTTTAGGACTCAAGGCAAGTGACAACGTTCCCAAGCTAATAATACAAATCGAAATACACTAAACCCTAATAGTATGACAACAAAGCAATAAAAACGTTGCTAACTTACCTAGGTCCTCCTAACCTTCTAATAACGTACTATGGGACAATCGGCGGGATGGAAAAAGGATGAACCACGGTGTTAGTTGACACTGTAGGTAAGTGAGAACCCGCCCCCTTTAGCGATGAGCCAAGAGGGTCATCCCACATCCAAAACCGCTCAACTAATCCAAGTAAAACGGTGGATGCGATTGCAAAATGAGGGAAGACCGACCATTACCGCTATCATCCTTCCTAGG
The DNA here is from genome assembly GCA_958450325.1 of Agrostemma githago. Lineage (NCBI taxonomy): Eukaryota > Viridiplantae > Streptophyta > Magnoliopsida > Caryophyllales > Caryophyllaceae > Agrostemma > Agrostemma githago. The sequence continues at coordinate 35,045,535 of OY288256.1, forward strand.
GACTCGGTCCTTTGGTAGGCTCTTCAAGGCAATAGTCGGCAAAAGGCTTATTTTTGAGATGTGGGGACTCTTTTTGTGAGACGGTTTTCTTTTGGCATTTTTCTTACTTTTGCATTTTTGCTTCATGTGTATTGTTATGCCATTTCTTTTTCATCTTTTGTATTTTCTTTTCGGCATTTTGTGCCTTTTCTTTTTCTTCAATCTTTTCTTTCTTTCATTTTCTTTCATTTTCTTTTCATTGCCCTTTTGGCTAGATTTGAGTTGTAGGCATTTGTTTGCAACTAAGAAAGATGATTTCAACAATTTGCAACTTTATTTTGTGGATATGTGTAGGAGGTAGGGTAATGGGTAAGTCGGGATGGCGCCTTCCCTTCAAACCCACAAAAACGGGGGGGGGGGACTTGGACTAATCAAACAATTTTAAACATGGTCACCTAAGGGACGGGACTCGGCAACCAAGGCCTTTTCACACCGTGGGTGGTCATAATGGTCAAAATGCAAATCCCGTAGTAAATCCGTAGTAAGCTAGGTGGACTCAAGGTAAGAAACGAACGAAATCATTGATTTAGGGTCATTCTACTAGACTAAAGTTCAAGACTCGATTCATACTACTAGAAAGGGAAAGTAAACACTTGCACACTAGCCTCAAAACCGGGTTTTCGAAAACCTTTTACACACTAGACACAACCACAAATCACAAAACAAAGACACGACGAAAACGAAAGAAAAAGAGACAAAAGGCAACAAAACAAAACAAAACAAAACAAACATGCAAAGGGAACAAACACCACCCCGAATTTCCAAATAAGCGACCAATCACCACAAATATGCACAAAGCTCCACCCGAGCACACACCATCACAAATCTCCTCCCAACTCCAAAAGAGACAAAGAGGCAAGAGGGATAAAAGGTGTTACCGGATGTCTTGAAAGCTCTCCAAAGCTATCGGTGATTAAGCAACCTATAAGGAAAAAGGGAGGCAAAACACGCACAACACAACAAATATACGACATAACGACACAAAAGGAACACACACAAAAGAAAATCTTTTTGATTTTTGTGAAAAAATTTCAAATTTTTAGGGATTTTTTCCAAGATTTTTCGAAAAACTACGAAAATAAAACTAACTACGATAGGATGTCGCTCCCCCACACTTAAACCGAGCAATGTCTTCATGCTCGATCGTAGTGTGTGGAGAGACCAAAAATAAAAGAAACTATGAAAAGGAAGCTAAAAGAAACGAAACGAAAAGGGGAGAAAACGGGTAGAATTTGTCCGGCCGGGGTGTAGTCAAGTAACTATGGGCCGAAACGAGAAAAGATATGGATGGGGGAAGAAATAAAAAGAAAGAGATAAAAGGAAATGGGAGGGGGGACTAGGTGTAATCAAGTCACCTAGCCTGGATTCCGCCCGAATCCGACTAAATCCTAAAGTAAAATCAAAGAAAAAATGAAAATTCTTGTAAATTTGGATTTTGAAATGACTCTTGATGTAGTCACGTCATCGAGAGTCGGGAGCAATGTCTACCAAGGCCCCGAGGGCCACCATGACACAAAAGTGTATAAGGGGAAGGGGAGAAACAAAGGAAGACAAGCGATAAAGACGGAAAAGAAAGGATAGTTGTCGTACCCATAGGTTAGCAACTCACTCGCTCCATCGTCTCATAGTTCAATATCGGCACATAGCTAGTCTTCGTCATTGCTATTCCTCTTTAATCTTCATAAGCCCGCATGGTTGAAGTATTAAGCTTGCAATGGTAGAAGGAGGCGGGATTTGATGTGAAAATTGGTGTAAAGTGAAGAGAAAATGAGGTGAGGGTATGTAAATGAGGTATATGGGTTATATAATATGGGCAAGGATAGGTAGGGAGGTTGGGAGGGGGTATAAAGTGGTTGGGTGGGCTCACATGACAAAGAAGAGGCGAAAAGAGGAGCTGGGCTCGTCCCGGTCGGGATGGATGGTCCCAGTCGGGATGACACACTCGTCTCGGTCGGGAAGCTCTCGTCCCGGTCGGGAAGACACTCCAGAAAACTAGAATTCTGGCACCCTCATCCCGGTCGGGATGGCTCCTTCCCGGTCGGGATGGATCATCCTTCCCGGTCGGGAAGCCCTCTTCTCGCCCGGGATGGATCTTCTTGTCCTCCATAACCCCAAAAGCTTGTGCAAAGCTTCAAAAATCGACTCCATTTCTCAAACCCAAGCTTCTATCATCATGTACTCTCCTCGAGACTTCATCTTCACTTCACACCTAACAAACAAGATCAAATAACATTCATCAATATCCCTCCCTCACATCGCTCATCAAAATACAAAATTACAAGAAATTCACAAAACCTAAAAAGGATTACAAGAAAGTGATATATACAATGAGACGGTTCTTTTGGAACTCCGTCAAACCAAGGATGGTGCATTCTTCAATCATTTTTCAACAACACTTGGCCAACTCCATCTCCATCAAGGGCACGAAGAAACAAATCGAAGGCTCTCGAGAAATCTTCGATCAAGCTTGTAGTATAACCATCCACACTCCAAGGTTCTTCATAACCTTGTCTCGACGTTCCCGGGGCATGCCGATCTACTAAGTTCAATGGCTTGAACTTGTACTTTTGATCCTTCGGTATATACCCAAACGTCCATCGATCCTCATGTGGCCCCAAGGGAGGCTCATCTTTATTCTTGTCTTGGCACTTGCCTTCAAACTCATGATATGGGCACTCATCCGCCCCAAGCTCGGAATCATCATCTTCAATTCCATAGAAATTGTTCTTCAAGCTTCCTCCCGACTCATTCCCTAGATTGATGTCTTTCGTGGGGTGGATCATATTGCAAGACTCACCATTGGTAGGCGAGGTGTTGCCTTGGAGGTCAAACACGAGCTTTTCTTCGCCTAACTCAAATGTGATCCTACCATTATTCACATCAATCATAGCACCAGCGGTATGTAGAAATGGGCGCCCAAGGATAATGGGAGTGATAGCATCTTCCCGCATGTCAAGTACAAGAAAGTCGACCGGAACGAAGAACTTCCCGATTCTTATTGGCACATCTTCTAACATCCCCAATGGTCGTTTGACTGAACTATCGGCCATTCGGAGTGTAATGGAAGTACACTTGAGCTCCTTCATCCCAAGTCGCTCACAAATGGAATAGGGAATGATGCTTACACTCGCACCCAAATCACATAGTGCTCTCTCAATCTTGAAGTTGCCTATGGTGCACGGGATCGAGAAACTACCCGGATCCTTCAACTTGGGAAGCGTAGAACCTTGAATAAACTCGCTCACCACTCTTGTGAACGCTATGGTCTCTTCCTTGTCGACAGATCTCTTCCTAGCCAAGATTTCTTTCATAAATCTTCCATATGCCGGGATTTGGGTAAGTAGCTCGGTAAACGGGACACTCACATCCAATTTCTTCACAATATTAAGGAACTTGTCATATTGAGCATCCACCTTGGTCTTCATTTGCCTTGTTGGGAAAGGCAACTTGATATGCACCTTGTCTTGCTCATTAAGGTTGGACCTTTCAAATGACATTTTCCCTTTACCTTTGTCCTTTCCTTGAAGTGGGGGAAGCTTGTCTTCATGGGGTTTCTCAGTCTCCCACAAAACTTGTTCCTCCATTGGATTTTCTAAGCTGGAATTCTCTTAAGTTGGAGATACAACTTCTTTCATGGGTTCTTGATCACTAGGGGATAAGGGGGAATCATAAGATGCACCACTCCTCGTGGTAATAGCATTTACATGCTCAAATTTCGCCGTTTCACCTAGAGGAGGTAGTTTCCCCTTTTGCCTTGAAGAGCTACCCGAAGCAACTTGAGCTATTTGGGTTTCGAGCATCTTCATATGGGCATCTCTTGCTATGTTCTCCCTTTGAAGATGAGCAAAGAACTCTTGTTGGTTTCTTAGCATCTCCATTTGGCTTCTTTGCATTTCTTGGTTACTCTTTTGCACATCCATCATAGATTTTTGCATGTCGAAATCTCGAGGTGGAGTTTGTGGATTGTGCGGAGTATCGGTGAGGGCTAAGGGAGTACCATAAACATGAATCGGAGACCGGCTCCTTGGCTTGTTCTCTTGTCGAGTACCTTGAGTTGCTTGTTGTTGTTGATGGTTCCCTTGGAACCCATGAGAGTTGCCTCGATTAAGGCCTTGATTGTTGCCATGGTTGTAGTTTTGATGTCCTTGATTGTGTTGGTTCCCTTGGAAACCACCTTGATTGAAGTTCCCTTGTTGGAACCCTTGATTGTTGTTGAAGGTACCTTGTTTATGTTGCTTGAAATTGTTGAATGGCCTTGGGTTGCCCATATAACCTTGGTAACCTTGGTTGTTGTCCCTTAAGGGAGGTGGCACAAATGGACGGTGTTGTAGAGATTGTTGTTGGGAAGCTTGATGGGAAGCTTGGAACATATGAGGATAGGGGGCACCTTGCTTGAACGCTTCGAAGGCGTTAACTTGCTCAATACTACCTTGGCATTGTTGAGGTTCATGCCCAAATATCCCGCAAATATCGCATATCCCATAATAAGTTGTAGGAGACACAACTCCCAAAGCATTGACTTCATGAATCGAGTGTTGGTTGGAGGAACTAGTGCTTTAAACTTGATTGAGGTGGCTTTGGAGCTTCTTGTCAATAGTCTCCATGTGGGTTTTTAATTGAGCTCCAAGATCAATGCTTAGTTGTGTAATGGCATCGACCTCGTGCCTACCTCCTCGATTCGCCTTTCTAGGCATTGAGTATTGGGAGTTGTGCACCGCCATCTCCTCGATTCTTGACCAATTTTGGTCATCATCCACCTCGGTAAACCTTCCATTCGATCCCATATTGAGAATGGCTCTCGAGTCTTCATATAACCCGTTCCAAAACTGTTGAACTAGGAACCATTGTGATAGACCATGGTGAGGACAAGAGCGGATCAAGGCTCTGAATCTTTCCCACGATTCGTAGAGGCTTTCTTCATCACATTGTTGGAATCCCGTGATAGAGGCTCTCAATAGATTTGTCTTCTCCGGGGGATAAAATTGTTGGTAGAAATCTAAGGCTAGCTTCTTCCAAGTATCAATACTAAGAGTCGCTTTGTCTAACCCCTTGAACCATTGCTTAGCTTTACCGATTAAAGAAAATGGAAATAATACCCATCGGATTTGGTCTTTAGTTATTCCCGTTTCAGAAATGGCATCGCAATAGTCCGAAAAGGTTTCCATGTGTTGATGAGGATCTTCGGTTGGTAACCCACTAATTGACTTCTCTCGACCAATTGGATAAATTGCGTTTTGCCACAAAATTCCCGGTATATGCCTCCGGTAAAGTGGTTGGACCCGGCAAAACGTCTTCCATGAAGGTTGAATGAGAAGAGAACTTAGGCATGATTGGATATGCGCGAGATGATGGTGTAGACGGTGTTGATGTAGAACTAGAAGGGGAACTAGGTTGAGAGGAATGACTAGAAGTACCAAAGGGATTGATGAAATTCCCTTCGGCCGTCTCTCGAGGGGTATCGTTCAAGTCGGATCCTTGAGCTTGTTCTTGATTGGTATTGCTAGCACTTGGTTGAGAGATTCTAACCCGGTCAATCGTCCGTTGGCGAAAGGCTCTGAAGAGTCTCTCCGGCTCTGGATTGAAGAGAAAGAAATCGCATCTCCTCCTAGGCATACACTACACACTCGAACAAACGTGAGAACACCTAGTGCTTTATGGGCAGTAGGCAAAGACAATAAACGAGCACAATGAAAGACAAAGAGAAAAGAAAGCTAAGAAAATAAGAAAACCTACAAAATATGCACAAGATATAGAAGAAGAACACAAGAAGTGTAACTAAGTCTAGCTATAAGCAAACTAAGTCTAAACAATGCACCGTCCCCGGCAACGGCGCCAAATTGATGGTTGGTTCTTGCCGCGTCCCCCACCGTCAATATTTAACCAACTAATCCTAACGGTAGCTAGGGTAAGTCGGGTCGTGTCCACGGAGACGGTATTGTAAAGTCTAGACTAGGTCGACCTAAAACGAGACTAGGCTACCAAAACAACACAAAGAAGATGATAATTGATAAACTATGGTGGTTGGAGATGAAGAAAGTGGACTAACAATGGACTAAGTATAACATTAACTAATCGAAACAACTAGAGATTAAAGACACTAACAAACTAGAGAAGATGGCTAAAGAGGTAGAGAAATCAAATATGGAAAGGAGTAGGGTTAGGTCGGGTTCTTAAGTGTAGAAGGATAATAGGGTGGTCAAGGGTGTAGGTGTCTCTTAGTTACTAGAGTCGGTTTGCGCTCTCGCGTCAAAGCCTAAGTCAAGGTCGGTTTGCGCTCTCGCGTCAAAACCTAAGTCCGCACTCTCGTGTCTAAGACTAGACCCAAAAACAATCACACATTAGTCAAACAATGAGAAGAGGAATACAAGTATGAGAAGCATTGGCCACTACTACCCACACAAGGAATTCAACAAACACATGGTGTGCCCAACAAGTGGCTAGCAACAAAGGAATCACCTTTACCCATAATCAAACCCTAATCACCCAAAATCCACCCTTAATCCCCCTACTAACCCCACAAGGAATCTACTCACTCATTATCAAACTAAGACTAACATTAACAAGAGAAATCAACATAAACATCCAGACATTCATAATGAACAAGCAAGAACAATAAACAATATGTAAAGATTCAAACTTGAATGATAAACAAAGAACAAGAGAAATGACATTAGACCAACTACAAAAGGTTGAAAAGGATGAGACCTTGAATTAATAAGAAACCCAAAATAATCTCCAAGGTTGTCAATCTTGGATGAGTCTTCAAGAATCTTCTTAATACAAGACTAATTGCTAGACTAATCTAAGATTAACAAAAGTTTTAAAGGGAGATTAAGCTAATGAGAGGAGAACTAAATCTAGGGTTTAAACAATGAAGAGAGGCTTAAGATAGTCTAGGGTAATGTAAAGATCTATAAACAATACAAGGGAGGATTATTTATAAGGTTACAAGAGTGAAGGAGAAGAAAAGAATCAAACACGGGCTACAGCAGGGTCATCCCGACCGGGACGGCATGGTCCCGACCGGGACGAAGTGATCCCGACCGGGACGGCATGGTCCCGACCGGGGCGGACCCAAATTAGACCCAGTTGCTTTTGTGCACCCCATCCCGGACGGGATGAGGTCCCTCCCGACCGGGATGGGTCTTGTAGGCCTCCAATATGATCTTTAAGGTTCCTCCTTGCTTCTCATGGGCTTCTCATCGATTCTTGGGGCTCGGGATTGAGTCTAAGGAGCTCGGGATCGTTCCAATTCTTCATGAATGGTCTCGGGAACCTAAAACGAACTAGAAGAAGCATAAGTAGCCCATAAACCGCTCCCAAGGAGCGATTCCACAAGGAAAACGGGACCAAAACACAACAAATTAGGCACTACAAACTACATTTATCAGAAAGTTATGATGGAAAAGAAAGAAGGAAATGAAGAAAGAAAGACGAACAGAAAGTTACGATGGAGAACACATGTTTGCAATGTTTTGTAAAATTAAACCTGGGTTCTGGTGAAGGTGCATCTGGCAGAATAGATGCCATGTTTCTGGCGACGTTGGCCTTGGGTTCTGGTGAAGGTGCGTCTAGCAAAATGGATGCCATGTTTCTGACGACGTTGGCCCTATTAGAAGAAGTATTTCTTCAAGTGTATGATGTTCCATGGTTTTTGGATGATTTTCCCTTCCATGGTCATAAGTCGGTAAGCTCCGTTCTCTACTACCTTCTCCACTTGGTAGGGTCCTTTCCAATTGTAGGCGAACTTCCCTACTTGCTGATTCCTGGTGTTCTGGAAGACTTTCCTGAGAACTAGGTCTCCTTCTTGCAAGACTCTGACTTTGACATTCTTGTTGTAGCTTCTGGTGACTGTTTGCCTATAAGAGGCCATCCTGATTTAGACTTAGCTCTGAGTTCGTCTTTGGTATCCAGGTTGTTTGCCATTTCCACTTGATTTCTGTTTCTGTTATGAAACCGTATCTGTGGGTAGGCACTCTCACTTCTGAAGGGATGACCGCCTCAGCACCAAAGACCAAGCTGAAAAGCGTTTGTCCAGTGGCCACTTTGGGTGTGGTTCTGTCAGACCACAGCACTAGGGGGAGTTCATCTGCCCATCTGCCTCCTGCTTCCTCCAGCCTTCTTTTCAGGTTGTCTATCATAATCTTGTTGCTAGACTCTGCCTATCCATTAGGCTGAGGATTTCTGGGGGTAGACTTGCTTAGCGTGATGTTCCACCTGGCGCAGTAGGCCTCCATCTTGTTGCCAATGAACTGGGATCCGTTGTCACAGATGATTTCTGAGGGAATGCCAAACCTACAGATAATGTTACGTTTTATGAAGGATATAACCTGCTTCTCAGTTACCTGCGGGAATGCTTCTGCTTCTATCCACTTGGAGAATTAGTGTGTCATAGCCAACATAAAGACATTGTTTCCTGGGGCTCTAGGTAACTTGCCAACGATATCCATTCCCCACTTCATGAAGGGCCAAGGAGAAATTACTGGATGCAATGGCTCTGCCGGCTAATGGTTTACTGGTGCGTGCCTCTGGCAGGCGTCACATTTCTTGACGTACTCCACGGCATCTTTGCGCATTGTTGGCCAGTAGTAGCCCTGGCGGAGTGCCTTGTTGGATAGACTCCTGCCCCCTGCATGATTTCCATATTCACCATTGTGGAGGTCATGCATAACAACTTCTGCCTCTTTCTGACCCAGGCACCTTAAGTATGGCCAGCAGTCGATCTTCTGAACAGGATACCATCAATGAGGGTGTACTTAGATGCCTTCATTTTAAAGCTCCTGATTTCCTTCTTGTCTGCTAGCAGGATGTCGTCCTATAGGCATTTATGGTAGGGCTTTCTCCAATCTGAGATCTCCGCCTGTCCTGTCGTGGTGTTGCACATTCCTGCTCCCTGTTGCCGCTGTAGCCCTTGGTTTGGTATGTCTGAGTCTTTTCCTTCCCTAGACGTCTTGTGTTCCTGCGTATCCTTCCAAACTGCTAGCTCCAGGACGTCTTGTTCTCCAGGCTTTGGTTTTGACAGAAGGGGTGGAGTGCTAAGGTAGCGCTTCAGCTCGCTGAACGCCTTCTCGTGCTCTGCTGTCTAATCAAACTTTTGGGCCTTCTTCAGTATATCATAGAACAGTCTGCACCTATCTGAGGACCTGGATATGAATCTATTTAGTGCAGCGATTCTCCCGGTCAGGCGCTGCACGTCTTTAGGTTTCTGCGGGGACTCCAGCTGAAGGATGGCTTTGATCTCTTCTGTGCTGGCTTCAATTCCCCTCTGGGTGACCATGTACCCAAGAAACTTCCCACACGATACTCCAAACGTGCACTTTGAAGGATTCAACTTCATCTTATATTCCCTCGGGGTGTTGAAGGTGTCTTCCAAGTGCGTTGTACGTTGCGAAGCTTGCTTTGACTTGACGACCATGTCGCCAATATATACTTCCATCGTGTCGCCAATCTACCTCTTGAACATCATGTTGACTAGTCTCTGGTAGGTGGAACGTGCATTCTTAAACCAAAAGGCATAACATTGTAACAATAGATTCCTCTCTCAGACATGAATGTTGTCTACTCCTGGTCTGTTGGATGCATCTTGATCTGGTTGTAACCACTCCATGCATCAAGGAAAGTTAGCATCTCATGCCCTGCTGTAGCATCTACCATGACATCTATATGTGGCAGGGAGAATGGATCTTCCGGGCATGCTTTGTTCAAGTCGGTAAAATCGATGCACACCCTACTTGCCATTCTTCTTTGGGACCACCACCACGTTAGACAGACACTCTGGATACTTCACCTCCTTGATTTTTCCAGCAGCCAGCAGATTGTCAACCTCCTGGTTTATGACTTGATTTCTTTCTGGGGAAAACTTCCTTCTCTTCTGTTGGATTGGCTTGTAGCTGGGATCCACACTTAGCCTGTGGGTTATAATGCTGGGATCTATACCTACCATATCATCATGCGACCAAGCAAAACAATCCATGTTAGTGCCTATACACTCTGATCCGATTAACACTTTCCGCTCCGGTGTAGCTTATCCAGGTTGACTTCGTCTACCTCCGCCTGAGGTGGTTCGATGTACTCCTCCTGTATGTGCTGGCTCTGTAATTGCTATGATGGAGGATTCGCGGTCTTCTTGAGAGCTATCTTATAGCAGTCCTTTGCCTCCTCCTGATCTCCTCTGATTTTCTGCACCCCCCATGGTGCTCGAAACTTCAGGCACTGGTGGTAGGTTGAAGTAATCGCCTTCATCTCATAGATCCAAGGCCTTCCTAGGATCACGTTGTAGGTGGAGGGTCCATCAATGACCAGATATCACACTTGCTTGTTCACTACTCCTACATAGGTGGGAATGGTGATCTCTCCCAGGGAATACTTGGTTTCCCCGCTGAAGCCTATCAGGGGGGCCGCGTTTTTGCTTAAATCCTTCTCTCTGAACGTCTGAACCCCATGTTTTGGAGGGTCTTCAACATGATGAGATTAACCGAGCTCCCGGTGTCCACCAATATTTTCTTCACGGTGTAATTTCCTACGGAGAGGGTGATTATTAGGGCATCATGGTGGGATTCTGAAGTAGATTATGCGTCAGTTTCATCAAAGGTGACGGCGGGAGATCTTTGCAACTGATTCTGCAAGAATGCTTTGGTCTGTCCCCTCTGGCCTGAGAAGCACGCCTTTTGGCTGCTGAGTAAGTCAGCCTGCATAATTCCGATCCTCCTGTGATCACATTGACAATTCTGGTGCATATTGGAGGTGGAGAAGGCAACACTTGATGTGCTGCATTTACTCTACTGGAGTTTCTGGATACGAGGTGATCTAAGTTCCCTTGATCATACTGGAACTTAACCTCCCTCCTAAGCAAGACACACTCATCGGTGTTATGCCCGATGTCGTCGTGGAATTCGCACCTCTTGCTGGCATCCCTTCGGTCGTTGGTGTACTTCTGTCTCCTCGGCCACCTGACTCTACGTCCTAACTCCCTCATAGCTTTGAGTACCCCAGCAAGGTTGGTGGAGAATATGTATTCACTTAGTTTAGGTGGCAGCTCTGGGTTGTCCTTCCAGTCCTTCTCTTCAGAAACCTTGTTCACATTTCTGGCTTAGGGTTTCGACCTTTCACCTCTCTTTTATGCTTGCGCCTTTCTGGAGACTTGCTCTGAACCGTACACAGCCCTTCTGGGACCTGAATCCTCTTCCAACCTGATGGCTGCCATTGCCTTGGTTTGCACGTCCTCAAACGTGGCACATGGATACTTTGTGAGATCCTTGTAAAGATCTTATTCCTAGTGGAGCCCATGGCGGAAGGCTTCTATGGCGTGGATACATCGCATCTGGGGATGGTCACTTTCTCCTTGTTGAATCTGTTGAGGAAGTCGCGCGTAGACTCTTCAAACTTTTGCACCACTCGATATAGATCGCAGTTCTGGAGGTTTGCCTGTCGGTGGCGGGTTCTCTGTGGATGTTGGGCTCTCCTCCAGGTATCAGGGGCAACACTTCTAGTGACCATTGGATCGATGTGGACGGTGGCTTAGGCGTCGTCAAGATCTGAGCCCTGATGTCTTGATTATCCTTCTGCAGAGTTTCCACCGTCTGGCGCAGAGCATTGATCCCCTAGCGCAGATTACGATTGGCTGTATGTATTTTGCTAAAATATTTGCTTGAGGTTGAAGTGTGCTGAGGATGAATTGAATCCCCCTCTTCTTTCCCTCTCCTTGCCTTTTATATGGCTGCTGACCTTAGAGCCGTTACCCTTATTCATTGCCTGGAGCCGTTACAGCCGTTAAACTTGACCTCCGCCTGATTTTTCTCCTATTCTGCAGGGGTCATCCCTTGAATATAGAAGGGTGCTTTTCTTTGACCTTTTCCTGCTGTCTTTCAGTTGAAGTGAGGGTGGGTTGCTATGTTCCATTGGGCTGGTTGGTTGTTTTGCCCTAGTTCGGCCCATTGCCTTGTTTGCTTTGTATTTTTGATTGGCTCATCATTATTGTATGTGCCCCCGGATCTTTAATTGATTTGTTGAATCTCGGTTATGTTGACTTCCGACTTTTCGGTCTTTGACTTTCGATTTTCGACTATTGACTTTCGTCCTTTGACCTTTCGATCTTTGACCTTTGACCTTTTGACATCTTTGACTTTTTGACCTTTGACCTTTTGACCTTCCATTTGTAATATGCCACGTCGTGCTTTGAGGATGCGGATTTTATCCCAAACAGGTATCAAGTGCAAGATCCATACATGTTCTTGAAGGATTTTCAGCACATTTGGTGACGTTTATGTAAAGGATAATGCATAAGAACCATAGCAACCCCCTCATAGCATTATTAAGCTCTACTAGTTGCATTAGTTCAGATTGTGGTGTAAGTATGAATGGTTATGTGATGTTGCCTCTTGGGATTCATAATGTTGATGTTAAGTTTGGGGTCATGAGAAAGAGTGCTAATGTAGTGGGTAGTGAACTAGAAACGTGCACTCCTAATTTGAATGATCTAAGTAGTGAGATACTTGGCATAGGTATGAAACCAAGTCATGTTGTTGTTGTATGTGAAGCACAAGACACAACACTTAGTCAAATTCATGTTAAGATGAAAGGGGAAGGGGTAGCACAATCATGGACTAAGGTTTGCTGCAACCTTGGTTTTGGGAGTTGCTTGTATTATATTGTTAATTAAGGCCAAGGCACTCCCTTAAGATATTTGATCCGGGAGGAATTAAGGGTGATATGAATGTGTGGTGGGTTCAAAATTCCTTTTTTTACCTACCAAATTTGAGGACAAGTTTCTTTTGAACCCGAGGTGTTTGCAACAGGAGTAGTAATAGGGTCATATCATTTTTCTACACTAGCCTACCAATTTTAAGCATCAAGGTTTGGTGAACTTGCTTGCTCCATATTTTAGTCTAAACTCAATAGAAAATGAGTGATATTTTTGTCCTTGGCTAACTGTGGACATGACATAGGTCCACCCCGACGCAGCCACGAGCGGGTTTGGGGAGGCGAATGAATCTCCATATGAGAATGGATCGAATTGAAATTTAAATCGAAGTGGAGTCGCCACCGAACTTTGTGGGAGTTCGGGCCCGTTCGAACCCACTCTATGTCGTAGTAGGCCATGCACAAAGTATGGCCCATTTTCGATGTCAGAGTTTATTGGGCTCGTCCCTTTGCATTTGATACCGATACCGACATTATCGGATACCGTGCATTGAATGACTCTCGTGCGCCAACGGTTTCGGGCATCCGGAAACCGAGGTTCTGAGTAAAGGGTGAGGGTACATGTTGGGAAGTTCACAAAGAACACCAAACCCCGCCCGCACATTAGCGGCCTTTACTAAGATATCGAGTGACTTTCTAATACGCGTGCTAGTAGTTCGGTTAAATGATATGCAAACGTTGTTTTCCCAAAGCATGTGAGAAATTGAACGGGTTTCTAGGTCGATTAAACGCAACTAATTCTAACGTCAAAGTTAAATTTAGCATGTGGGTTCATTTTAGTACAATAAAATAAACAAAATAAATTGACAAGAAAAATAACAAACTTGTTAGTAACGGTATAACGATAATAACGGTTTGCGAATTATAGAATAATATAGAATGATATCGAATAATGTAAACGTGATGCATGGTTTTTGAAAAAGTAGTAGTACACGTGATTGGTTTGACACGTGTTGACCTAAGTGATGGGAGGGATTTGTCGCGAATCCCAACTGTCAATAATATAACCGGCTATTCCTACGGTAGATAGGGCAAGTCGGGTCGAATCCACGGGGACGGTAATGTATAGCCTAGACTAGGTCGGCCCAAATACTAGACTAAGTCAACGAACTAGGCTAAACTACTATGATAAGGAGGGGAGAAAGCTAGACTATGACTAAGGGAAACAAATAAGAAAACGGGCTGGAGTTAGGTCGAGGTCAAAAGGGTAACGGAATGGTCAAGGGAGAACTAGAGTGAAGGAGGTAGTAGGGTGATCTAGGTTGGTCCGGGCTCTCGCAACTTAGACTCACCTAGAGGTTCCACCTAAAACCCATCTCGGCGACACACATGACAAAGGGGGTTCTAGCTCGCTATGGTGGCCTAGGTCGCATCCGGGCTCTCGCTACTTAGACCGACCTAGGGGTCGTCCTCACCGGGCTCTCGCAAATTAGTGAGGGAACCGAACCCACAAACAAACTAACACCCACAAGAGAAAGGCAAGAAGAACAAGCATTCGCAACTACTTAGTCATTCAAGCATTTCAACAAACATGTGATGTGCACCAAACCAAGAGGAAACCCAAATCTTCCACCAACATCTCCAACAATCCCTTAATCACCCAATTAACACCCTAATCACCCTACTAACCCTAGCAAGAACACTACTCTAACATATCTATACTAAAACTAACACTAATAAGATGAACCAAAACAACAATCAAAACAAACATAATGAAACTAACAAGAACTATGAACAATCCACAAAACAACAATCAAAGATTAAAACTTGAACAACATAAACAAGATTAAGAGAAAGGGAAAAGGATTATACCAAACTAGAGAAGAAGAAATAACAAAACTTGTATTAATGAAGAAAACCCAAAACAAACACCCAAGGTTGTCAATCTTGAATGGATCTTGAAGAATTCCCTTAATACAAGATTAAACTAAGATTAAAGACTAATTACCGACTAATCTACTATAATCTAAGCTAATATAACCTAAAGTAGTCTAGGGTTTTGTGTTTTATGAAGTGCATAACATAGGATGGTGTCTTAATACAAGAGGGGGGTATGTATAGGGTTACAAGTGGAAAGGAATTGAAAGAAACAAGACGGAGCTGTAACTGACCCTTCCCGGTCGGGAAGGCTTGGTCCCGATCGGGATGGGCCATCCTTCCCGATCGGGAAGGACCTTCCCGGTCGGGATGGGCACCCAGTAGCCATGCTTCATGTTCACTTCATCCCGAACGGGATGAGGCCATCCCGAACGGGATGGGTCTTGTAGGCCTCCCTTAAGAGCTATTTGGTCCCTCCTTGCCTCTCATGGGTTTCTCGTTGATTCTCGGGACTTGGGATCGGGTCTCGGAGGCTCGGAATTGGGTCCCAAGGTCTCGGGGTCGATTCCAAGGCATCGAGTCATCGTTCCTTTACTCCGTTGGCTCCAAAATGTGTATGTATCGAGTCGGAATCGCTCCAACTCTTCCAAATCGGCCTCGGGAACCTGAAACGAGCTAAAGGAAGCATAAGAAGCCCATAAATCGCTCCCAAGGAGCGATTCCACAAGTAAAATGGGACCAAAACACAACAAATAGGCACTACAAACTACACTTATCAACTCCCCCACACTTAACCCTTACTCGCCCTCGTATAAGCACATACTAACAACTATACTAGCCGAATGGGTATTAGCGCACCCTACGCCCCTTCAACTCACGCGAGTGCACTTAGAGGAAAATTGCACTCCGCAAGGCAATTCGGGTCTTGCGACAAAACTGTGGATGCAACCGGACACAAGACACAAAAACAAACAAGCACAAAAACAAACAAACAAACAAACAAACACAAGGTTGCACCCAAAGGAAAACAAATACCGCTTCCCTCTAAAAGCGGTGAAAGAAGCACCGGTTTAGGACTCGAGGTAAGTGACAACGTTCCCAAGCTAGCAATACAAACCAAGGTGGACTAAACCCTAATAGTGTGACGATAAAGCAACAAAAA